>CM028132.1:1219175000-1220425000 GCA_016271365.2 Neoceratodus forsteri
GGAAGAGAAGCAAGAAGGGAAGGGCAAAGAAACCCAGTTGGCTGACACAAGAGGTTATGGAAGGGGTGAGGGCCAAGAAGGCAGTGCTTCAAAAGTACAGGAAATCGGGGAAGGGTGAAGATAAGAATATATACATGGGGAAGTCCAGGGAGGTTACCAGGGCAGCCAAGGCATCCAGGGAGCTGAGACTGGCACAGGGAATCAAAAGTGGAGAAAATGACTTCTGTTACATTAGAGAGAGAAGAAAGAGCAAGGCTCAGTTGGTGAGGAATAAGAAGGATGGGGGTGGGTGGAGAAAGAGGCGGAGCAGTCAGAGGCACTGAATGAATACTTCTGCTCTGTATTCATACAGGAGAAGGGGGGCAGATACCCCAGGCGAGGGTGGGTGGGTAGAGGGGGAAGGGATGACAGAGGTAGGGATTACAGAGAGCAGGTTACTAGATGGGTTGAGGCATTAAGGGTGGGCAAAGCACCTGAACCTGATGGCATTCACCCGAGGGTACTAAGGGAGTTAGCAGAGGTCCTGGCTGGGCCACTGGCCAACCTGTTCAATACCTACCTGTATATGGGATGCGTACAACAGGACTGGAGAATGGCCCATGTGGTGCCCATCCACAAAAGTGGCCCAAAGGATGAACCATAGAAACATAGACTTTGATGGAAGATACGGACCGCTTGGCCCACCTTGTCTGCCCATTTACCTACCTACTGAATAAGCTGCAGATCCTAGTAAATTAAACAACAGCCTATTTCTTCCTACCCCCCACAAGAATTGCCTTATGTCTGTCCCATGCATTCTTGAATTCTCCCACAGTTTTAGACCCCACAACCTCCTCAGGAAGGCGGTTCCATGTGTCCACCATCATCTCTGTGAAAAATACTTCCTCACATTACCTCTGAGCCATCCCCCCTCTATCTTCAAATTATGTCCCCTTGTTCTTGCCCATCTCTTTTTCTGAAAGATGCTATCCTCTTGGACTTTGTTGATTCCCTTGAGATACCTGAAAGTTTCTAACATGTCCCCCCTCTCCCTCCTTTCCTCAAGGGCATACATATTAAGCTCCTTTAGTCTTTCTTCATATGTCTTCTGGTGCAGACCCCGCACCATTTTAGTTGCCCTCCTCTGGATAGCCTCCACCCTAAGTCTTTGTGGAGATGGGGTCTCCAGAACTGCACACAGTACTCCAGATGTGGTCTCACCAACTGTCTGTACAGAGGGATAACAACTTCCTGTTTTCTGCCGGTGATGCCTCTCCCTATACATCCCAGTATCCCCCCAGCCCTCCCTACTGCCTTCTCACATTGCTTGCCAACCTTAAGGTCATCTGATATGATTACCCCAGGTCCCTTTCCATTTTTGTTGTTGTTACTACCCCCACTGTGTACTCTTCCCTGGGTTTTGTTTCCCAGATGCATTATTTTGCACTTCTTTACATTGAATCCAAGCTGCCATACTTCTGACCATTCCTCCAACCTTGCCAAGTCCCTTCTCATCCTTTCCATGCCCCCTTTTGTATCAACCCTGTTGCAGATCTTTGTGTCATCTGCAAAGAGGCATACTTTTCCTTCCAGTCCCTCTGCAATGTAATTTATAAAGACATTAAAAAGGACTGGACCCAGTACTGAACCCTGCGGTAGTCCACTAGTAACCCCTCTTTCTTCAGAGTGGACTCCGTTTACTATTGCCTTCTGTGTCCTGTTGTCTAGCCAATATTTTACCCAGGCTACCACCCTGGGACCCACTCCCAGGCTGGCTAATTTGTTTATTAATCTTTCGTGGGGACTGTGTCAAATGCCTTTCTAAAGTCTAGGTAGGCCATGTCCACAGCCCCTCCCTGGTCTACTACTTTGGTCACCCAGTCAAATAAATCGATTAGATTCATCTGACATGACCTTCCCGCTGTGAATCCATGCTGCCTTGGGTCCTGTTCCTCACTGGCCTCTAGGTACTCAACAATTCTTTCCTTCAGAAGTGATTCTATCATTTTCCCTACCACTGAGGTCAAACTGACAGGTCTGTAGTTTCCTACCTCTGTCTTGCTCCCACTTTTGTGAAGAGGAATCACATCCACCCTCCTCCAGTCCTCAGGTACCACACCATCCTCCCATGATTTGTTAAAAATGGTAGTCAGTGGTGTCACTTAGTTCTCCCTTAATTCTTTTAGAATTCAGGGATGAACTCATCAGGCCCATTGCTTTGTCTACTAGTTTTTGGGAGTTCTTTCAGAACTCTTTCTTCTGTGAAAGGACTGGGATCGACTCCTATCCAGAGTGCTTCTATTAATTGGATTAGGTACCTCCCTCTCCTCCTCTTTGTGAATACTAGCAAGTATTCACTTATATCCTGTTTTTCACTGTCCCTCTCTGCCCACCCATCATCCATTCTATTCAGCCTCACTATCCTTCCCTTTGTCTTTCTCGCCTCTAATGTACCTATAAAAGGTTTTATCCCTTCTTAACCAAGTTGGCTATCTTTCCTCAGTTTGGGCCTTTGCTATTCTGACTGTCTTCCCTGCTTCCTTCTGCCTTAACTGGTACAGTTCTCTGTCCTGCTCCTTCTGTGTTTCCTTATACTTCCTAAATGCTATCTTTTTCTCCCTAACCTCCCCCACCACCTCTTTTGAGAACGATAGTGGCTTTTTTTTCATTTTGATTTGTTTATTTACTTCACACAAAGGCTTAATGTCTCTGTGATGGCAGTTTTGATGTTTCCCCATTGTTGCTCCATCCCTTCTTGCTTGCTTGCTAGTGCTTTTCTAAGGCACGCTCCCATTTTGACAAAGTCAGCCCTCCTGAAGTCCAGTACCCTCACTTTTGTATGGCTTGAGTCTACAGCTGAGTTTATCATGAACCACACTGTTTGATGGTCAATTGTTCCCAGATGGCTACCCACTTCTAGATTTGAGATCCTCTCACTTTCCCCATTTGAGAGTACGAAGTCTAAGATTGCTCCCTCCCGAGTGGGTTCCAACACTAGCTGTCTGAGGCATGCCCTCTGTACGGCTTCGAGAATGGCCCTGCTCTTTGATGTGGCTGCAGCAAAGGTGCTGCAGTTAGCATCTGGCATATTCAGGTCCCCCATCAACAGTATCTCCCCTTTCTCTGCCATCCTAAGGATGCCTTCTATCATATTCATGTCCATTCCCTCCCCCTGAGATGGGAGTCTATATACAACCCCTGTGTGGATTGTGGTGCCATTTCCAGTCTCTAAGGTGACCCACAGTGCCTCCTTTCCTCCCTGTTTACTCTTTTGTTCAGTTGCTTTTATCCTTTCCCTTACATAGAGAGCTGCTCCTCCCCCTCTTCTACCCTCCCTGTCCCTCCTGTAGGTTGTATACCCTGGTATGTTAACATCCCAGTCATGGTTCTCTGTGTACCATGTTTCTGTGACTGCCATGATATCCAGGCATCCCTCTTCCATCAAGACCACCAGTTTAGGGAGCTTGTTGCCCAGACTATGGGCATTGGCACTCATTACCCTCCATTTCCTTTTTTTTTTTGAAATTCTCTTTTTATTAACATTTTTCAATATAGATACAGTAATAAAGACAGTAACAACTGAACCAAATACATTACATTCCTTAAAATCTCAATCAAGAAGATCATACCCTCGGACAAAGAAAATAAAAATACTAATCCAGCAGGAAACAAGAAATAAAAAAACTAGATAACCAAATCCCCATCCTCCCTCCCCCTCATGAGGATGTCGTCACTAAGACGCGAGCATGGAGAGTTAGCTACTTATAGTTAAGGTTGCCCTCGACTCTAAGCAAAAACCACATCTGGAACTTATTGGCAACAACATCCAAAAGTGAGAGGGTATACAATTATCCTCGGAGGGGCCTCCACAATACTACCCTCCATTTCTTGATGGCCTTACCCCTTTTTGCCCCATCCCTGTCCTTATTGCCTTTGTCGTTTTCTCCATTTACCCCTGCCCTTCTCCCTATCAATGTCTAACTACCTTGTTTTTTTTGGGGGGTGGGGCTAGTATTTCTCTGCTTCTTTCCAGTTCCTCCCCCCTTGGCTAGTTTAAATGCTTGCAAATAAAACATTTAAACCTATCACCTAGGATCCTGGTTCCCCTCCTGGTCAGATGCAGACCATCATGCCAGTATAGGCCTGCATCACTCCAGGTGGACCCCCAGTCCCCATTGTAGCCAACCCCCTGAGCTCTGCACCAGTTTATCAGCCACTGATTGAATCTCATGGTGTGGAGCACCCTAGCCTCACCCATGCCATAGACAGGCAGCACCTCTGAGAAGGTTACCGTGCATGCTACTTGTCTAAGCCCTTCCCCAACTCCACAAACTCTTCCTGCACTGCTCTGATCCCTTTCCCAGCCAGGTCATTTGTCCCTAGGTGGACAATGACATCCAGCTCCCTCCCCCGTGCAGCTGCTCCTGTGATCCTGAGGATTTGCTCCCTGTCCCTCCAAGCCAGGCAGGCACCTTACCTCCCTCACCCCTTCCTCCCCCAATTCTACCCTCCTAACAATAGAGTCCCCCACCAGGAGTTGTTTTCTTACCCTGTGAGGTCTCATGCCACCCTCCTGTGGGTCTTCTTTGTGGAAGTTTCTAGCATTCTCCTTGGTCTCTGCTGCAGGTGCCTTCATAGAGGAACCACACTTTGCCAGTACGGCATATGAATTGTGGAGTGGTACAACTGGAGGTATGCACCTCTGTTCCACCACCCTCACCCTCCCTGAGCCAAGTGTGGTTCAACCACTCCTCTTTCTTGGCAACCTCTGAGGCAATGGTGGTGGCCCTGGTTGTCCCTGGGTGGGAGAGGATGTCCCCCAAATCCTGGCCAACTCAGCCTGGAGATAGCAGCCTCCTCCCTCAGTCCAGAGAGGTGCCTGCAGATGGGACAATACTGCATCCTCCAGAACATCTCCTGGAAGACTTTTGCTCCACAGCCACTGCACCACTCCCATCATGTCTTATTTCTAGCCCTTGACTGTTGTTTTGAATACTTACTCTTTCCTCTGTTTTTTTATTTATTTATTTTTTTCTCCCTACTTACTTACTACCTCTGTGCCCCTTAAGCTCCTGATCTTTCTGTTCTGAGACAAGAAGTTCCTATATTTCTCAGTAGTCTCCTTACTTGCTCAGAGTCAGACCTTCAGCAGCTTGGGGGCACAGAGAGCTACTCTTTTCTTTCTAGGATGGTGAGTCTTTTGTGGCTCTATGATCACTCTCTTCCTGCTCCCAAACAGAAAGTTCCTGTTTTCAGTCAAATCCTGTGCCTATAAAAGTAGAACTGGCTAAGTTAAGGGTGGAGGGGGTGGAGGGAGGGAGGGAAGGAGGGAAGGAGGGCAATATAGTCCCAGTAGACAAGTATAGTTATAACAGCAGCTCCTTCCTCTTGCTGTTCTCTGCCTGTTCTCTGCTAGAAGCTATTTAGGTCAGTTTTTAAATCCAAAATACCTGGCTTCCTTCTAGCTAGCCACTCCTTCTACTTTATAGTTCCTTCTACACTTAGAGAATTGCACAGATAACAATTCTCTTCAGCCAACTCAGACACACACCTAGATAACTGCAAAGACAACAATTCACTTCAGCCAATTCAGACAAACACACTAACTCTTTTTGTTGTTGTTTTGTTTTTACCCTAAATTGAAGGTCCCAGTAGTAGAGTTCTAGTTGTTTAATCCCAGTAGAGAAGTATAGTTATAACAGTATCTCCTTCCTTTTGCTGTTCTCTGCCTAGGAAACTACAGACTAGTGAGCCTCACATTGATCATGGGAAAGCTAATGGAGACCATACTAAAAGAGAGGCTAGTGAGCTTCTTGGAGGAAAACTGTCTCCAAGTTGGTCAACAGCACAGATTTATAGCGGGAAGATCCTGCCAGACAAACCTTGTAGAGTACTATGACTGGGTGATGTGGGAACTAGATAAGTGCTGTGCAGTGGATGTTCTGTATTTCGACTTCAGCAAGGCCTTTGATTCAGTGCCACATGGGAGGTTGGGGGGAAACTAGAATATGTGGGGACGGGACCAAAAATGGTGAAATGGATCACAAACTGGCTAAAGGGAAGGCAGCAAAGGGTGGTGGTGGGTGGTGGGGGGACCTCTCATCACCAAGAGTGGTGATGAGCAGAGTACCACAGGGATCGGTACTGGGACTGGTGCTGTTTGGGATTTTTATTGCAAATATCTCACACGGGATCCGGAGCAAGATCTGTATAGGCAGTATAGTGAGTGGTTTAATACTCTGAGCTGCAAATCTAGAGACCTGGGTTTGAATCCCACAGCCCCCACTTGCATACTGCGTGATCCTGAGCAAGTCACTTAACTTCCATGTGCTCCCATGTCACACCTGTAAACAAGCTTTCAGCTTAGTGTGTCCCTCCTGGTTAAACAATTGGAAACAAAAAAGTCTGTTTGCAGATCATACCAAGATGGGAGCTGTGGTTGATGATGCAGAGGGGTGGAAAGGGTTGCAAGAGGACCTGACTAAGCTGCATGAATGGGCAGAAACATGGCAGATGGGGTTCAATGCCAAGAAGTGCAAGGTTCTGCACTTCAGAGCCAGGCACCAGGGGGGGATTATCACTTGAATGGGGTACAGTTAGGGAGCTCTACAGAGGAGAAGGACCTTGGATTGATCATTACAGGGAGCATGAACAACTCTGCTTGATGCAGGAAGGTAGCAGTAAAAGCCAACAAAATGCTGGGGTGTATTGCAAGAGGGATCTCCTCCAGAAGGAGGAAGGTTACCCTGCCCCTGTATAGGTCATTCATTGGTCAGGCCCCACCTGGGGTACTGTGTGCAGTACTGGTGCCCATTCCTGAAGAAGGACATCAGATTGTTGGAGGGGGTGCAGTGAAGAGCTACAATGATGATCTAGGAATTGGAGAGCAAGCCCTATGAGGACAGGCTGGGAGAGCTGAATATGTATTCGCTGGAGGGGAGGAGGGATGGGGGGATATGATCGAGACCTTTAAGTATCTGAAGGGGATAAACAAAACCAACCCAGAAGGGATATTTCCTATGAGAAGGGGAGGGACACGAGAGGGCATGGACTGAGATTGGAGGGGGGGAAGATTCAAGAGGGAGATGAGGAGACATTTTTTCATGGAAAGAGTGGTGGACAAATGGAACACCTTACCAGACAAGATAGTGTCCTGTAAGATGGTGGGCAGTTTCAAGAAGGGTTGGGACAGGGTTAGGGTAAGGGATACTGGGAAGGGGTGGGAGGGGCAGCTGCAAGATGAGGGGCTAGCTGCATGCTCGAACAGACTCAATAGACCATGAGTCCTGTTTCTGCTGGCAATTTCGTATGTTCATATGTTCATATGCCATTGATGCAGGACAAACAGAAAGAGCCAGTAGTCCAAAAGACATTAAACTGTCTAAACTTTCAGACAGTGATGACATTGAAGCCTACCTCACAACCTGTGAGAGGATAACTTGAACATGCATATGGCCAAGGGAATAGTGGATTGTTCGACTGGCACCACACCTGACAGGCAGTGCCCAGTTGGTTTATAGTTACAAGTACTCCTGAGAAGCAGAGGACTATGACCGTGTGAAGCAGGAGATCCTCAAGCACTGTGACATAAATACTGAAACCTATCACCAGAGGTTTAAGTTTCTTAAAATGCAGTTACTGGATACCTCTCCCCCCCCCCGAGAAACTTATGTCCATCTGAAGGAGCTCTGCTACAAATGGTTGCAGCCAGATAACAAGAGCAAGGACCAACTTCTGGAGGCAGTGATTATTGAACAGTTTATTAAAGTTTTACCCCAGGATGCACAACTTTGGGTTTGGGAGCATAAGCCTGATTCTGCTGATAAAACCATCACATTGGCAGAAGACTTCCTGGCAGCCTGACCATCCAGACCCAGAGTGTTACAAGGGACATCAGCAGCTGCAACTACCAGCAATCTGGTAAGGAACCCTTTTACTTATAAACTATCAGACTCAGCCCTAGTGAAACAAGACTGGAGAGCGGGGGGGGGGAAGGATTTCAGTATCAGAGATTGTATGTCATAGGTGCCAAAAGAAGGGACATTATGTAAGAATCTGTCCTAATACAAAGAAAGAGACAGCTCACATAGCCTTAGTGAACTGGGGTCACTTTATGGCTACTGTGCAGCTTAGATCACCACAGATGATGGAACTGATCGATTCAGGGAGCTGCCAGACTCTTGTGCAAGAAGATCTGGTGACTGGGAATAATTGAAAGGCTTGCCTGTAATTCAGTGGCCAAGCAGCCAGCCACTCCCACTTCCTGAGCTATATAAGCAGTTCCTCTCAGCCTCACTGTGAAGCATTTTGTCTTTGTAACTAGAGGCTATGTTAGTTTGTCTTCTGAGCTGGCTGGGGCCTAAACCGCCCCCCCAGCCTGCTGTTTCTGTGTGTCTGTGCTGGACTTCAGTGTTTGTTTTCCTGCTTCTGGTTTGTATCTTTCCTCCGGCTGTATGCTTCCCTGTGTTTTGTTTCTTGCTTTTTGTGGAGCCTTTCCCTGTTTTCTGTTTTGCTGTGTTTTGGTTTCCTCTTTTGGGGGGGCCTTTATTTTAAAACTTCTAGGATACTACTACTACAGAACTCATTTTGCTTGCTTTCAGTTACAACTCTCAATTTACTGCACTGCAACTGCAAATCTACTCAGAGCTCATGCTACTGCTTTCAGTTACCTACAACTTCAGCCACTGCTGCTGACTGTTTACTTTAATTACTATTGTATGTAGTGCTTGTGTTTTAACACTGTACTCATTTAACTACTGCTGTACTTGCTTCCTGCTGCTGCATTGTTTACACCCATTCCTATTCTATCTTGTTTACTCTGAGGTTAGCTGAAACTCCTGCTGAGGCTATTAAACTAGTTTTTATATCTGCATGTGGTTCTCAGCCTTTCATCGCTTCCTTGTTTGTCCAATGATGGGGACTGGGAGGTGTTTGGGGGGTTGTGGCCTATGTGGTTAATTAATTTTGTTCTAAATCCTGTCTTCGCAGCCGAAAATCCTCAGAGTTTGTCACCTTGATTTGGCTATTCATGTCTGGCTGGCTTGCCCCTAACTCAGTGCTGTTTACTTGCTATACAGTTGTTATGCAGGTCCACCTATTACTACTACTACTGCTTACTGACCTATCAGGTCCCCACTTGCTTATGCAACCATTGCTCCTTGCTTACGCAAACCATTGCTTTATGCCTAGTGCCATCCCCTCGGCTTCGACTGGGATTCTACTGCTCTCAATCTGCATCTGACCTTGCAAAGTCTCAGCACTCAATGTTACTTATGATCTCAGCAAGCTGTGCTCATTCAGCTCACCAGCTTTACAGCTCTCAATCAATTCTGGGGCATGCTAACCATTCTAATCTGGCGCAGGTTCCTGCAGCCGACGGTCTCGCTCTGCATTTAGTCTGCATCATCGAGCGTGTCCAACTTGGGGTGGGATCCTTCTCATCTGGCACATAGCTGGGAATGTCCTCACCCCGGGCTTGGCTTTAGCTGCCTGCTACGTGACAGCAGCTCCTGGTGTAGAATTTAAGACTAGCGGTGGAGGGTTGTTACGACGATCTCCTTTGGCTCTAGTGTTCCACTATAACGGTTGGCCATTGACTTTAGTGGTTTCCCTAGCAAGGCACCTTCACCACATTCTCCCCACGACTGCCTCTGGTTCACCTGGTTTGATTTAGGGCAGTTAGGCCAGGTGAGTGCCTCAGTAGTTGTTGCTCTCCACCTGTGCCTTGGATGCTCGTATTGTTGCAGAGTTTTCTCACAACCTTCCAAGACATTCCCGTAAGAGGGTTTGAGTGAGAGCCTTCCTCCAAATTGGAATATTTTCCGCCTCCCTTTAATTGGGTTTTCCAAATTGCAGCTGCAGAGCCATCACTAAATACATTTTCCCAAGCCTGGAGGAAAGGTGACCTAGGCCTTGGATCCCCAGAGATTTCCTCCTCATAGGGTTTTTTTTCTCTCCTCCGTTGCCTCAGGTCATAACACTTAGCATAGTTTTCCCCTAGTTTCCTTAGCTAGGTTCCGTTGTTGGATGCAGGTGGAGGATGTCCTGCCATTCCCTCTCTCCTTAGGGGATCCCCTTCTCTCAATGCAAGCCATCGCTATTCTTCTCCTCTACTACTAAGTTCCAGTTACTGCTTCTATGTCACTGTTACTGCTTGCTCATACGCATCATGTTGCCTCCTTTGGGGATGATACTACATTTCTTTTGGGGATTCCTAAGGTACCTTTAGCCATGGGAACCATCCCGTGGCACCTCTAGGGGCAGAACCCTCTCTGAGAGTTCCTTGCTTCGTACCCCTACAGGGTGGCAATTCCTCTGGAACAGAGAATGCGAACGGCCACAACCAAAACTAACACAGTTACACAAGCAGAACACTATACTGGCTGCATAGGTCAGTGAATTGAAAGGCTTGCCTGTAATTCAGTGGCCAAGCAGCCAGTCACTCCCACTTCCTGAGCTATATAAGCAGTTCCTCTCAGCCTCACTGTGAAGCATTTTGTCTTTGCCCCCACCATCCTCCCCTCCTCCTCCAGAGGCAGCACTCTCTCCTTAGGGGGATTCCTAAGGTACCTTTAGCCACGGGAACCATCCCGTGGCACCTCTAGAGGCAGAACCCTCTCTGAGAGTCCCTTGCTTTGTACCCCTACATGGTGGTAATTCCTCTGGAATAGAGAGTGCGAACAGCCACAACCAAAACTAACACAGTTACACAAGCATAACACTATACTGGCTGTGTAGGTCAGTGAATAAAGGGATGAATACATCAGTCATCTGTGTACATGGAGATACCCATTGCTATCCTACAGCCACTATACAAATGACTGTTCAAAACAAGATCTGGCCAGAGCTGATAGAACTGTGAGGAGCTGCCAAGTGAGCAAAGTTACACGTGTGCATAGAAATTATTGAACACCTTGGTGTAACTTGGCCATTTTTTGGAGATGTTGCACCAAATTTTCAACATGGCCTTTTGGGGACCCCTCCTCATGAAGAGTGCCAGTGTCATTTTGTTTAATTGTCCCAAAAAGTGATTTCACAGAGTGACCATGCCATTCTGTACCACAGTTGTGAAAACACATTTTGAGCAGGATGTGATATATTACAGCTATACTGTTAAAAAGGAGGTGTGCAAAAATGGCAATGTTGAAAATGTGGAGTGAAAATATTAAAAATTGGCAAAGTTAGGAGCTTGTGTAGAAACTGCACAATGCATGCTCGTAACAGTCCTTTTGTGGAATTTTTTTACAAGATTTGCAACTTGGGCTTTTGGGACTTCACCTCGTGAACAGTGCCACTGTCATTTCATGAACTGGCCCCGAAAGGTGATTCTGTGCAGTGACCACAAAATCACCTTTTAGGATGAAGTGACGAAATGACAGTGAAAGTTTTCACAAGGTGGGGTCCCAAGAACCCCATGTTGAGAATTTGGGGCCAAAATTCCAAAAAAATTGCTGATTTATCAATATAAGTTGAAAACCCCATTGAATGGCAATATAGCAGGCTTACCTTTGATTCTTCAGTTTGCAGTTCGGCTTTGAAGAGTGCAGACGTGTTCTGGTCCAGAGAAGATGGCAGCACCAACCTCTGGAGGTAAATATGGGGTAAGGGGTGGGTGTGGGGAGGTGGGTGCTCAGTGGAAGGGTGGGGATGGGGAGGGGAACTGGGGTGATGATGAGGGACTGTTTTCTTTTTTACAGAGAAAAAAAATAAGTCTGGGGACTATTTTCTTGATTTACAGAGGGGAAAACACCCAGACATTTGGGCACACTTGGGTGGGCTCCCAGTATGCCACATGAGTCTGCAGGGAGCAGGGGATCAAAATACATTTGGGCACACTGGGGTGTGCTCCCAGTGTGCCACTCAAGTGTGGGGGTGCTATATAATGCCGACATGGGGATTGGGGACCCCGATGTCGGTAGGGGGTGAAAAATACATTTGGACACACTGGGGTGGGCTCCCAGTGTGTCACATGAGTTGGGGGCTGGGCCACATAATGCCAACACAGGGAATGGGGACCCCAATGTCGGCATGGGTTTCCTTTGTTGCCAGTGCTGGTGGCGGTGATGTAACTTCGCATGCATGGCACTCATGCATGTGCAGTTGCAGTGAATGGCATTTTGCCATTCACAACATGATGGTGCCAGCTGAACTGCACATGAGCATGACCCATGCATGCACAGTTCATGCTCCAGAATGTGGAAGCAACGGGCAAAATAGTGCAGCTGTTATTTTGCCTCTTATTCCATAGCGGCCGATCTTGGCGGAGGATTTCAAGCTCCATTGGGCTTTCGGAAGGATACTTCCAAAAGTCCAATGGAAGGTTCCATGATCAGCCATTTTTACAGCTACTGAGTGAGCCCAAAATGGCTGTAGGCTCCACCCACAGCCCTAAAAAGACACATGAGGTAGAAGTGGGGTTGGTACCTCACCTACCTGTGCCAGTTGTTATTAGGCATGACCACCCAGACTTTGCTTCATTTATACATTGTCATGCCACCCAGGACTCTGCTGTAGTTGCTGTAGCCCCAGAGCTCAAGTGAAGAAGGGACATTTGCCATCTGTGTTCCCATGTGATGATGGTGTTTTTGAGGACCCTGGCAAGGACCATAAAACTAAGGCAGAGAAGAGGAAGCTAAAGAAGGACTTGAATGATACTCATGCTGGTGTACAGCCAGACTTGGGACATACTTTTAAATGTGATATCTAGCATGAGCAAAAAGCAGACCCTTCACTTAACCTTTTTTTTCCACAGGTGGGAAAGGGAGTGGGAAAAAGTGCCCCTGAGTTTGTTGTAAAACAGGGAATACTGTATAGAAAATACACTAACTCCAGAATTGGAGAGGTAGTAGACCAATTAATGGTTCCAGAAAAATTCTGCTCCCAAATCATGTATCTGGCACATGGCATCCCTTTAGCAGGCCATGCAGGCAGAGATAGTGCCCTGAATAGTATATTACCCAGATTTTATTGGCCCTCTATCCATGAGAACATAGCTGAGTATTGTAAAGCATGTGCTGAGTGTCAGAAGGTAGCTCAGGCAAGAAAAATGGATAGAGTACCACTGCAACCCATCCCCATTGTAACTAACCCCTTTGACGGGATAGCCATGGATGTAGTAGGCCCCCCTGGAAAAGAGCTCCAGGGCTAACAGATTTGTACTGGTCATATGTGATTATGCTACCCACTACTCAGAAGCTATCCCCATGAGAACTGTCACTACCCCAAGGATAGCAGAGGAGCTAGCAAAGGTATTTAGCCCCGTGGGAATCCCCCAGGAAATACTTACTGATCAGGGGAGTAATTTTAATGCACACTTGCTAAAAGAATTGTACCATCTGCTGGGGGTAGTAGCAGTGTGTACTTCTGCATACCACCCACAGACTGACAGCCTCGTAGAGAGGTTTTATCAGACATTAAAGAGAATGTTGAGGAAGTATGTAAAAGAAGAAGGTAAAGACTGGGGTTAGGTACCTCCCCTATTTACTTTTCACTTACAGAGAAATCCCTCAAGCATCCACTGGTTTCTCTCCTTTTTTATTATTATATGGGAGGGACCCAAGGGGTTCACTGGATGTCGATAAAGAACACTGGGAAGAAGGGAAGGAGGTACATGTCTCAGTTATGCAAACACCTGGTAAGGTATATCAACTTGGCACACCAGAGCTTAGAACAGAAGCAAGACTAGCAGAAAAAGATATGACCAGGGTCTGCAGACTAAAACATTTCAGTCAGGGGACAAAGGGTTGTTACTCCTTCCCTCCACAGAGAACAAACTACTCATGAAATGGCAGGGCCCCTTACCATTTTGAGGCAAATGGGAGCAGTGAACTATGAGCTTAGCATGTCCGGAAAGAAACCCACCCAGAAAATTTACCAAGTGAACCTCCTTAGGAAATGGAGTGAGAAGCCTAACCCCTCCATTTATATCCATCCTGAATTTAGTGAGTCAGAGCTGGAGGTTGTCTATAAAAGACTAGAGCAGTCACAACTATTGGGGGAGATTCAAATAAACCCTGAGCTGGAGCCTCAGTAACACAAAGATTTGCAGGGGGTATTACGAGAATTTGAGTCCATATTCACGAATGTCCTGGGAAGGGCCAAAGGAACTGTGCACACCATAACTGCCACACAAGACAAGCCCATACATCAAAAGCCACACAGATCGCCCATGAAGGCAAAGAATGAGATGATTCAGGAAGTCCAAAAAATGGAGCAGTTAGGCATAATTGTGCCCTCAAAGAGTGCATGGTCTACACCCATAGTCATAGTGGACATGAAAGAGGGTGGGATACATCTATGCCTAGATTTTAAAAAGTTTACCGTGTCACTATTCGATGGCTACCTAAGAGCCCCAAATAAATGACATCATTGACAGGCTAGGCAATGCACAGTACAGTATACCTTCACCCTTGACCTTACTAAAGGATATTGGCAAATCCCCTTGTCACCTGACTCACAAGATAAAACCGCATTTAGCACCCCATTCGGTTTATATCAGTTTGTCACAATGCCATTCGGACTACATGGGGCCCCAGCCACCTTTCAGTGTTTTATGGACCACATATTAAGGCCACACATTGAATACTGTGTCGCTTATTTGGATTATGTGGTCATATTTAGTCCTGACTAGGAAACCCATGTTAGACACATGTCCCAGGTACTGCAAGCAATAAAGGAGTTGGGAGTAACTATTAACCCTGCTAAGTGTGCCCTCATAAAGACCAAGAAAAGATACCTACAGTTCATTTTAGGCAATGGACAAGTGAAGCCTGAGGTAGAGAAGGTTACAGCAATAGCAAACAGCCCAATACCTACCATAAAAAAGCATGCATCTTTCCTAGGCTTGGTTGGTTATTACTGGAGATTTATTCCTAATTTCTCAGCCATTGCTAGTCCTTTGACTTATCGCAATAAAAGAGGTGCCCGAATAAAGTTCAGTGGACCCCTATTTGTGATGAGACATTTAGGAATATCAAGGCCATTCTATGTACAGCTCCTGTATTGAAAAGCCCTGACTTCAACTAAGTGTTTGAGGTTCAAACCGATGCATCAGAGAATGGTATTGGGGCAGTCTTATCTCAGAAAATAGATGGGGAAGAACATCCGATCATATATATCAGTAGGAAGCTACATGAGAGGGAGAGAAGATATGCTACTATAGAGAAAGAATGCTTAGCTCTGAAGTGGGCTATTAAGTCTCTGAAATATTACTTGTAGAGGGCAGAATTTAAGGTTGTAACTGATCACAACCCCCTCTGCTGGTTGCACCAAGTGAGAGAAAAAAAAAAACCTGTATAATGCGGTGGTACTTAGCTCTTCAGCCTTATCGATTTACTGTGTCCCACAGGGCGGAGACAAAACATGTAAATGCTGATTTTGTGTCTAGATATGGTGCAGGAATTGATGTCAATGAAATATGATGTACTTTCCCTAAAGGAAATGGTGCAGGGAAGGTACCGCTAGTCTCTGTTAAGAAATCTGTTAATGCCTCAGGGTAAAGAATGATGATATCCACTTTGTTTATGATGGAATGTTTATCATTAATAGGGACCCTGAGACAGAGCTTCTGAAGATGGATGGGTGGAAACGCCATCCCTTCCTGGGACAGAAAGGTGGTAAACAGTCTGAGATACTTGCTTCCCTCTTAAAGTGGGGCATATGTGACAGGGAGATCCTGCCACTTTTGAGAACCAACCTTTTCTTAAATCTGTTGCAACAGTTCTTCTATTTCTTAGCCTAATCTATCCTTTACAATTTCTAGTCCATAAAGTTAGCCACCTATGGGTACCCCCTTCCCTTTCTTGACTATGCTATAGTGTCCTCTTTAATTTTCTTTTTCCCTCTCAAGTCCTCATACAGGGAGGTTATTGTTATGACCTCCGAGCTGATGTAAAACAACAGGCTGTGTTCCTCATTGTTGAATTTAGTATGCAATAGCACTATGTCATAAACTACCTTGATGTATCTACCGTATGTGTATGAAACCTGTAAATGTTGAAAATACCATGGCACTAGGTGTTTTTGATAAAGGTAAAAAGTACTAGGAGACTGTATTATAGAAATTAAGTTACTGGGGTAGAGATATCAGAAAACCCCCTGTTGTGTTATTTAAAATGCATGTAAATTACAGATTTTTGAGAGGCCCTTTAGCACCATGCATTCCTGCTGTAAACTGAACCAGTCTGACATTTCATGGTGATTTGCATATACATCCCATGATGCTTTGCATTATGGGAGGATGTGTGATGTTGTGTTTCTATGAAACCTTGCTTATTGCCAGTGCCCTTTGGGGTAACCCCTGCTTCAGTGCTTCTGCACTGAGGTTCTTTGTCTTTAGCTTGTTTTTTATTTTATTTGAGCCCCCACCACCCAAGCAAACAAGGCCTACATAGGGGAAACTGAATCTCGACTGAAAAGTTAGATCAGTAGATGAGTGGGTCAGTAGGTGCTGATTAAGTGCAGAGGAAATACATGCATGGTCTGTTGCTGCAAACTGATGTATTGAAGAAGGGATATGCCATTGCTGAAGGTTATCTGCTGTATTTTAAAGGTGACCTGCAAAGTCCCCAAATTCACTTATCTGCTTACTACTGGGTCCCCAGTTACTGCCTGTGCAAAAAGTGATGGTATGAATCATTTTTTCCCTACCTTTGTTTATTTCTTGATGTTTTCAGTGATCACCGATTGTGTTGTGTAGAGCTGTGATGAGGCATGGCACCGATTGGCACTTTCCGTCACTGTTGATGAACTAACACATCACTGCCACCACTCCAGAAACTCCTGAGTCTGACCCGATGTTATGCTTATGTGCGGTCAGCAGGCGGCAAATACAGACGAGTTATTGTGGTGCTGATATTTACTAGGTGCCAAGTGTCCATCTTGCTATGTACACGGAGATGAGCACAGTACATCATAATTTCTGTTTGCAGAATTAAAGTGTTTTTGTTTTTACCGACTTCACCATAGTTCTGTGTGTCGTTGTGCATGCTTACTGCCCCCCCCACAGCCATACAATGCGCAAGTTAGGTCCCATTATTAGAGGCAAATGTGTCCATTTTTGCCATGTAAATCATGATGCCAGTGTTTGGGAGCCAATGATAGTTGTTGTTTCTATGTTATTTTATGTAAATAAACCTGAATAAAAAAACCAAAGTGTGTGAGCTGTCTCATTTTGTGACTGTCTTTATTTGTTGCAGCCCTGACAGCATTTCACAGAGTGAATAGTTTTAGTGTGCTACACTACTGACATTTATTACTTAACTCATTTTAAATGTTTTGTCTTTTCTTTTTTTTCAGTAGTTGACAATTTCTTGTCACAGCTTGTCAAATAGTTTCATATTCTTTATGTGTTATTGCTGTCAGCCTGTCCACCATACATAATGGTTTACTGTGCTGCCCCTAACTGCAAAAAATGGGGAGAACAGTGGAAAGTCTTTCTTCACTTTCCCAAACTGCAAGAAGCTGCAATGTGCCTGGGTAACAGCTTGTCATAGGGAGCTTAGCTGGAGGCCTGGTGACAGGGCTGTGTTGTGTGAGGACCACTTTGATTTCTCTGACTTCACCATGCTTCCTGACCTTGCGAGACAGCGCGGATATAAAAGGATGGTCTGAAAAAAGGTACTGTCCCACAAAGAATAGAAGATCCCTCCAAGCAGCAAGCCCAACCATGCAGGAGAGAAAGTGTGTTCTTGAAAAAGCGTAAACTTGACCAGGTATGTTGTTAAAAAAGAAGCCATGCTTTACGTCTGACACAAATATCCTTGACCCATCATGCCCAATTGCATCACCTGTGTTTCACCCCCCCCGTCGATGCCTTCCATACACCTGTGTATCATTGGCTTATACCTGGTTCTGTATCCTACAATGCACCAGGTGTATATCATAGCTTGCAGGCTTCTGTGTAGCACACAATACTACATTTGAGGTGCTGAACTGTTATTGTTATTTAGCAATCGCAGGGGATGTGCCATCATGTTGGTGCAGCCACATCACATCACTTCACATTCAATGGTAATGTGAAATGGTCACCATGGGCATAGGATGGTGTTTCACTTACAGCAGCCAGCATGTACTGTAATCTGTAGTGATACATGGAGTTGTGGCACATGCTAGGTGTATGGTGTATTAGGGGCGTGCATTAGTTGTGTATCAGCAAAGTCTCAGTCATGTAACAGCTGTCATTTACTCTTATTGACGTGACCCCCACTTATAAAAAATAAAGTAACCATGCTACTGGCTGCTGTAAAGAAGTTGTCAATATCACCAGAAAAAGTTCTGTGTTATTGTATTGCTATGCCATACAGATGTCAGCCTGCTTACTCCCTACCACCACTTGGTGAAATACAAAATTTTGAAGTTGTCCGCACTATTGCTGGGAGAGTAGTCTGCTGTGGGAGTGGTGCACATGGTGTACTTCATGCTGCAGTGTACTGCTCTATGTGTCCATTACAGGGGGGTCATGGCATGAGCCCTGTGGGTGGAGGAGACTTAAGAGTGAACACAACAGGGTGATTCTTCACTGACAGGGTGGTGGATAACAGGAATGTGCTTCCTGAGGAGGTATTGGTGGATGAGACTGTTGTGGGCTTCCAGAGGGCCTTGCAGAGGCATTAGTGGTTGCAAGGGAGCTTGGTGGGGCTAGGTGTTAGCATGGTGAAAAGGGGGAGACTTCATGGAGCAAGTGGTGGTTTCCTGCCATCCAGTTGTATGCTTATGTGATTTCATTATTCAATGTATTTTTGGGAAAGGGTGTTATAACTGTTGGTTCACCAGAGTCTGAAACAGCCTGTGACCGTAGTTTGGTGGATTAGGGATGAGCGTACCAGTAACACTTGAAAATAGGAATTGAGTAGTGCTAAGATGATTTTATATTTCATTGCATGACATATCACCGATTATGTTACCATAGAATGCACCGTACTTCTTACACTTTTACCCTTACTCTCCCTTTTTTTAATCTTTGCAGCTTCTTTCAAATGTGTCTCCAGCGGTGGATGATGAATTGGATGACGTGGTGTCCAAATCTGCCTGCGCATCACAAACTGACAACAATGGCTGCACGACCGAACCTGAGGATGATTTCTCAGTGTCCTCTGACTCTGGATTCATGGATGTGAACAGGACTTCCATGTGCAGTGTCGCTATCCAGGTTTCCCCTGTGGTAATGTTTTTTCCATTGATAAACTGTCAAGTTTCTTTGCAAATTCAATATACAGTAGTAGCAGCCACCATCTGCTTTGGTAATGCATTACATGGATCCACCACTATCTCAGTGAAGTAGCGCGTCCTTGTATACTCCCCTCAGTCTTCCCTCATCCAGCTTCATTTAGTGTCACTTACTGTCCCCTGATCTCTCAGCTTGAAGACACTGTCAAGGCTGAACTTATTTATTCCCTTGAGATACTTGAAGACCTCTATCATATCCCCTGTTTATTCTGTCCTCCACAGAATACAGTTTGAGGTCCACAGTCTCTACTCATAAGGCCTTTCCCTGAGCAGCAGTACCATTCTGGTTGCTGTACTGTGCACTGTGTCCAGCAACACAATGTCCATGGATGGCAAAACTGCATGCAGCATGCAAGTGGTGGCATAACCAGGCAATTGTACAGTCAAAGCAGAACCTCAGGACTTCATGAGGTTATCGTCATGGCTATGCACCACAGCATTTTATCATCTTGTGCACCTGCCAATTTACATGGTTCTGACTTTTTCCACCACCACCACCATGAGGTGTTTCTACCCCCTAGAAACATGCAGTGTCCCCCTCCCCAGGTGTATACATGAGTCATACTATGGTTCCCCACATGCAGGACCTTGCAGTTATCACCATTACAATGTAGTTTCCAGGCTCATGACCATCTCCCTATAGTTTTCCGGTTGTCCTTGAGATCCATCTTTGCCTCCTCCCCATCCACCACTGCCTACAGTTTTGTGTCATCCACAAGGAGGCAAATCACACACCTGATAACACTTCCGATGTCAGCGATTTAGGCGTTAAAGTGTAGTGGGCCCATCCCTGACCCCTGTGTTGGACCCGCTTGTGATCAAAGAGGCGAATAACACTTCCCCCACACCAGTCACCTTCTGTAGATGCCCCACTAGCCAGTTTCATATCCACGGTAACATCTTCCCCCTCACCCCATAGTCTCCATTTTTCCCAGTAGCCCATGATGTGGCCCACAGTCAAATGCCCTGCCGTAGATTATAGATAGAGTGCCGGAAAGGAGTTGGAGGCTATACCCCAGGGGTCTCATAGCCAGGAGGAGTGAGCGGCTGGATGGGAGGGAGATCAGGTGGATGGGAGCACCGAGGTGGAGGCTTCAGATGGGCAGTAGTATGAATCACCAAGAGTCCTCATGTGAGAGAGGCCACCGAGGTAGGACAGAAAAACAGAGTTTTGAAAAAAAAAGTATTTGTAATGTCTGATGTTATCATTATTTTGTTACAATTCTTTCTTCAGCTCCTTGGTAATAGAAAGGCACCATATACTGTAATACAAGGGGGGGGGTTGTGTTACCCTGGGATCTTGTAGGTGGGGATACACTTTGTACCACAGCAGACTGACTGTGCATTTATTGGTAAGATTACTGTGAGAGGTGCATTCAAACATAACACAGGTTGAAAATAAAACAACAGAAAATAATACCTAGCTTTGTTGAGCGCTAACTACACAGTGAACTTTTGTTCCCTCTCTATAACCCAGGTAGCTAAGCTGTTTCCTGGGACATACAAACAAAATCAGCACAGAGTCTCTTGTTCTATGTTTCAAAGGAAAATTATCTACCAGTCTCAGGTTTTCAGCCAGTCCAAAGTCAGAATTCAATTCATTCTTGCAGGCCAAACAAAAGGTTCCAAACCAGGCAGTCAGTTGATTCAGAGTTCTCTCTTTCCAAAGTAAAAATCCAATTCATTGTTGCAGGTCGAACAAAAGTTCCAAACCAGGCAGTCAGTTGATTCAGAGTTCTCTCTCTCTCCAAAGTAAAATCCTTCTACAAGTGTTCCCCAGCCAGGCTCCACGTCTGTTCCTAATCAGGTACTGAGACACAAGCAATTGTTTGCACCTTCTCTTTTATGTAGGCAATCACTCTCCTGCACCTGCTCTTAATCAAGCACTTAGCTCTGTGAAGTTGTGGTGCAATGCCTTCTGGGACTTGTAGTGTATGCACCATGCTTTGTAGTTCTGGCAGAGAAAAAAATGGAACATACGTGCTGGGAGGTAACGCCCTTCCACAACTTTACCCAGTGCTGTGTTACATACCTCCTCCCTCAGCTTAGCCCCCCCGGGCTGAGCGGCTGCAGAAAAGAAGCAGTGGATCCGGGAAAGAGCATCCACATTCCCATGTTTAGCACCGGCACGGTGCAGAATCTGAAAATCAAAGGGCTGTAAACTCAAAAACCATCAAGTAACACAAGCATTCTTCTCCTTAGTCTGTCTCATCCATGTTAGGGGAGCGTGATCAGTCACAAGGAAAAACTTATGGCCCAGCAAGTAATATTTCAGAGGCTCAAGTGCCCATTTGATCGCCAGACATTCCCTCTCCACCGTGGCAAAGCACCTTTCACGTGGCAACAGCTTGCGGCTCAAGTATATTATCGGGTGTTCTTCACCCTCAATGTCCTGGGACAGGACTGCCCCCTGACCCGTGTCAGATGCATCAGTTTGTATGATCATGGGTTTGGAGAAGTCTGGGGAATTCAGGACAGGAAAGGCACACAGTGCCTGTTTCAAGCTTCTAGAGCAGCTTTATCGGCTTCAGGAGTCCATTTCACCATATTAGGTTGACTGTTACGTGTGAGGTCACTGAGGGGGGCTGCTTTAGTAGCAAAGTTTTGAATAAACCTTCGGTAATAGCTCGTGAGTCCCAAAAATGTCCTTACTTGTTTCTTATTGACCGGTCGTGGCCAGTCTTGAATAGCAGCAATTTTTTTCTCTTGTGGCTTTATAAGGCCTCTTCCTATCGTATAACCCAAGTACTGTGCTTCACTCACCCCTAAGGTACATTTCTTTGGGTTGGCTGTGAGCCCTGCATTTCGAAGTGAGTCCGTCACGGCTTGTAGTTTCTCCAAGTGACTGTCCCAGGTGTGGCTGTGGATGATGACATCATCTAAATATGCAGCAGCATACTCCTGGTGGGGTCGCAGCACACGGTCCATCAGGCATTGAAATGTGGCGGGAGCTCCATGTAAACCAAAAGGAAGCATTATATATTGATATAAGCCATCAGGGGTGATAAACGCTGTTTTCTCTCTGGTGGCTTTTGTCAAGGGGACTTGCCAGTAGCCTTTCGTCAGGTCAAGAGTGCTGATGAAGCGGGCGGTTCCCAGTCTTTCGATGAGCTCATCTATTCGTGGCATTGGATAGGCATCAAAGGCTGAAATCTCATTCAGTTTTCTGAAATCGTTGCAGAACCTGACTGATCCATCAGGTTTTGGGACCAGTACTATAGGGCTAGACCAGGCACTGTGAGATTCTTCAATTACCCCCAACTCTAACATCTTTCTAACCTCTTCTTTTATCGCAATTCAGTGTGCTTCTGGTACACAGTATGGCTTGAGGTGTATCACTTTCTCTGGAGGGGGTCACAATATCGTGAGTGATGAGTCGAGTGTTGCCGGGCCGGTCAGAGAACACATCTTTATTTCTGTCAAGGAACTCGAAGAGGTCTTATTTCTGACTTGGTGTCAGGTCTCCAACTGTCACTGTGTCTCTAAGATTTTCCTCCGCTGGACCGGTTTTTGTTTCACTCCAGCAGACATCACAGTCCACCCACTTTTTCAACAAATTGATGTGGTATATTTGTTCAGGCTTCCGCCTACCCGGTTGCTTTACCTTATAGTTGACTTGGTTTACTTTTTCAGGTACCTCATAGGGTCCCTTCCAGGTGGCCAGGAATTTACACTCAGAGGTGGGGACAAGTGCTAACACTGTCACCGGGCTGAAACTCTCTAGGCGCTGTGGAACAATTGTAGGCTCTACTTTGAGCTTCTTGGGCCTTTTGCATATGTTTCTTCACAATGGGCATTATGGCATTAATGCGCTCTCTCATTCCTTCCACATGCTCAATGACAGTTTGGTGGGGGCAGGGTTGATGCTCCTATGTCTCTTTTGCTATGTCTAGGAGACCTCATGGGTGGTGGGCATACAGCGATTCAAATGGGGAAAATCTGGTGGATGCTTGGGGCACTTCACGGATGGCAAACATTAAATACTGCAATAACTGATCCCAATTCCGTCCATCTGTCTGCATGGTCTTCTTTATCATACTCTTTAATGTCTTATTGAATCTCTCAACGAGCCCATCTGTCTGCGGATGATACACGGATGTGCGCAGCTGTTTGATCTGTAGGAGCTTGCACAAGTCCTTCATTACTCTGGACATGAAGGGTGTTCCTTGGTCAGTAAGGATCTCCTTAGGAATTCTGACTCGGGAAAACATCTGTACTAGTTCTCGGGCGATGTTTTTGGTGGCCGTGTTCCACAGGGGAATGGCTTCCGGGTATCTGGTAGCATAATCCACTACTACCAGAATATACTGAAACCCTTTCGCAGATTTCACCAAGGGTCCTACCAGGTCCATAGCAATGTGCTCAAATGGTGTTTCAATGATTGGCAGGGGAACTAGTGGTTCTTGGAAAGAGGGTTGCAGAGCTCTCTGTTGGCCCTCTGGACAGGAGCGACAATATCGTTCCACCTCAGCATGGACCCCCAGCCAAAAGAAATGACTCAACAGTCTTTCTTTTGTCTTATCCATTCCCAGGTGTCCTCCCAAGAGGTGGCTATGGGCCAAATGCAATACAGTGCGCCGGAAGGGCTGGGGCACGAGTAACTGCTCTGTCAGTTTGTCAGCTGTTTTGTGTACTTGATACAGCAAGTTGTTGTTCATAGCAAAGTGTGGGTAGGGGAGGGTTTGGTCAGGGTTGAAGGGCCTCCCATCCACCACTTTCACATCGCCTCTGGTGTACTGGAGTGCGGAGTCTTCGAGTTGTGCTGTCCCAAATTTTCCTCTATGTGGTGTGCCTTCTGGTGTGAAGAGATTGTCCTCTTCTAGGTCCTCTGGAGTGTCTTCTATGACATCTGCTCCTCCGTCCTCTTCATCATTGTCTTCTCCCACGAAGACTTGTCTCGTTGATGGAAAATTTTTTTCTTCAAGTTTGTTGGACACTGCATATGCCTTATCATCCTCATTGTCTTTGCCTTCCTCTTTCTCTTTATCTTTACCTATGGTGTCATGGCCTTTATCCTCCTCTTTGTCTTTGTCTCTTCCTCAGTTCTAGAGTCTTTGGAAGAATGGACAGTCACGTCCTAACAACACGGGGAAAGGCAACTGCTTCACCACTCCCACTGCTCCAGAAAATACACCTTCCTTTGTTTTTATTTCAAGGTGGACTGTGGGATACATCTTGGTGTCCCCATGGATGCACGTGATGGAAATGGGGCTGTTGTCACTCACTTGGCTGAGGGGTACTAAAGAGGGTTTGACTAGTGTCACCATACTGCCAGAGTCCAGCAATGCATCCACTTCCTGGCTCTGAACTTGTACTGGACTGATACGAGGAGGCTGACTATGATTCCCCAGGAGAACAGTAATGATATTACACTGTTTGGACAGGTTTGCCTCTATTTGCATTGGCTCATCTTTTTTAGGACAGTTCCATGAAATGTGTCCTGGTTCTCCACATGTGAAACAGGTTCTGGTATCTCGGTTCATTACTCCTTTTCTTACTTTAAACGTGTCCTGACGCCCTCCATTGGTACTGTAGTTATCTGGTCCCCTGGCTCCTTCTCGCTCTTCCATCTGGGTTGTGCGATGGATGACTCTCCTATCTTGTTCTTGGTGGGCTCTCTTATCCAGACTGATCCTTTCAAGTCTAGTAGTCTTTAAAAGTTTGGCGGTAGCATAATATCTTTCCACAAGGTCTACCAGGCCCTCTGCGGTACTAGGGTTGCCTTGACTGATGGTTCTTTTTAAATCATAGGGTAGCGCTCTGATAAAGTGATCCAGTACCACTCTTTCCACTACTGCAGTAGACATCAGGACATTAGGTTGTAGCCATTTTCGAGCTAAGTGGATCAGATCAAACATCTGTAAGTGGGGAGGTTTCTCTGGTTGGAATGACCAGGAATGGAATTGCTGAGCTCTCACTGTGGTTGTTACCCCTAGGCGGGCAAGGATTTCTTTTTTTAGCTTATCATAGTCTTCAGCATCCCCTGGTTCAAGGTCATAATATGCCTTCTGTGCATCACCACTGAGGAAGGGGGCCAGAATGCCAGCCCACTTATTTTGAGGCCATCCTTCTCAGCTTGCAGTCCTTTCAAAAGTTTTCAGATAGGCTTCCACATCATCACTGGCTGTCATCTTCTGCAGGAAGTGCCCAGCTACAATGGAAGATGCACCTGCTGTTCGGGCTTCCTTCCCTTTGGCCATCTCTGCAGCAAGCCGCTGTAGCTCTAAACTCAACATTTGCTGTCCCCTCCGCTGCTTTTCCAGCAGCAGTCCATTGGTCTCTGCCTGCTGCTGGTTTGTGGTTTGCTGGGCCAGATTCGCTTGTACAAGCTGCTGCAATAGGCTCTCCATAGCTGCTTCAGTGTTTTAGTGTTGCTGTTATCCCCACAACTTTGCCCGCATTCTCCACCACTGTAACACAAGGGGGTTGTGTTATCCTGGGATCTTGTAGGTGGGGATATAAACACACTTTGTACCACAGCCCAGAATGTGCAGCTTAACACAGCAGACTGACTGTGCATTTATTGGTAAGATTACTGTGAGAGGTGCATTCAAACATAACACAGGTTGAAAATAAAACAACAGAAAATAATATCTAGCTCTTTGTTGAGCACTAACTACACAGTGAACTTTTGTTCCCTCTCTATAACCCAGGTAGCTAAGCTGTTTCCTGGGACATACAAACAAAATCAGCACAGAGCCTCTTGTTCTATGTTTCAAAGGAAAATTATCTACCAGTCTCAGGTTTTCAGCCAGTCCAAAGTCAGAATTCTATTCATTCTTGCAGGCCAAACAAAAGGTTTCAAACCAGGCAGTCAGTTGATTCAGAGTTCTCTCTCTCTCCAAAGTAAAATCCTTCTACAAGTGTTCCCCAGCCAGGCTCCACTCTGTTCCTAATCAGGTACCGAGACACAAGCAATTGTTTGAGCCTTCTCTTTTATGCAGGCAATCACTCTCCTGCACCTGCTCTTAATCTAGCACTTAGCTCTGTGAAGTTGTGGTGCAATGCCTTCTGGGGCTTGTAGTATATGCACCATACTTTGTAGTCCTGGCAGAGAAAAAATGGAACATACGTGCTGGGAGGTAATGCCCTTCCACAACTTTAGCCAGTGCTGTGTTACAATACATAAAGATTTATTATATTATTATTATTATATAGTGTATGGTAGAATGTTGTTATGGATAGAAATCCATAACTAGAATGGAGTTGTTATGCTGCAGTAGCAATGTCATCACTGCTGTTATGCTGCACTAGCTATGCCACTTTTGCAGCATAACAACTTGGAATACTGCCACATAGTTGCTTTCCTCACTCTAGTTAAACTGGAAGTTGTGTTTTTTTTAAACTTAAACTTGCATAAACATCTGCAGCACACTGTGTCAGTTAAAAAAAAAAGAAAATGTTAAAATTTCTATTCTCTGTCATCTTCACCAGCTGGTTTTGTGTGATTTTCTATGCTGTGACTGCCCATACACTATAAAAGATTGTGTATGAGCAGTCATACACAAACAAGGAAATTCTTGTATCTTGAGGTTCCTTTGGTAACAGAGTACCTCTCAAGCTGCACTCTCGAGGTCATCTGTTACCAAGGAAACCTCTCGATACAAGAATATCCTTGTTATGTATGACTGCTCATAAATAATCCTCTATATTGTACTGTGTCACACCCAAATGCTGTTGTTGACACAGATAAAGGTTCTGTTTTGTGCATGAGCCATCATTCACATACTTCTGTTGGTCTGTACATTACTTTCAGGTACTTGTGCATTCCACACAGACATGCATACCACATCTAAGCAAAGCTACACAGTACAGAACACCTTCAAGAGAGATTGGCATTTAGTGTGTGTCGCTGATGGTGGGTGTGTCAATATGACTACAGTTGAATCACTGGATGGCAGCGACAATGAAGACAGCGACATGTTTGATTCTGACTTAGAAGAAAATATAGAACACAATGACCCCAACTGGCATGTATCTGATGCAGAAACTGACAGTGATGTATCAGACAGTACTTTATCTCAGTAAGTGTTTCATATTCAAGTTGATGTCTTCCACTATTATTGAAATGTGACCAATACCATGATGTTTCATTGCTGAAGTACACAGTGACATAATTTGTATATATGCATTTTTTTCCCTTATGTATAGGTGTCTGTAGGCCCTAAACATAGAAACATGGTAACATAGAATTTGAGGGCAGATAAGGACCGCTTGGCCCACCCAGTCTGCCCATTTCCCTACCTAATGTATAAGCTGCAGATCTTAGGTAAACAACAGCCTACTTCCTCCTACTCCCATCCCCTAGAATTGCCTTATGTCTTTCCCATGCATTCTTGAATTCCCCCACTGATTTTGACTCCATAGCCTCCACAGGAAGGCCATTACCTGCATCCACAACCCTCTCCATGAAAAAAATACCTCCTCACTTTACCTGTGAGCCATCCCCCTTCTATCTTCAAATTGTGTCCCCTTGTTCTTGCACATCTCTTTTTTCTGAAAGATGCTATCCTCTTGGACTTTGTTGATTCCCTTGAGGTACTTGAAAGTTTATATCATGTCCCCCCATCCCTCCTTTCCTCGAGGTTATACATATTAAGCTTCTTAATTGTCTTTTCATATGTCTTCTGGTGCAGACCCTGCACCATTGTAGTTGCCCTCCTCTGGACAGTCTCCATCTTGTCTATGTCCTTGTGGTGACTGGGTCTCCAGAACTGCACACAGTACTCCAGATGTGGTCTCACCAGCTGTCTGTACAGAGGGATAACAATGTCCTGTTTTCTACTGGTGATGCCTCTTCCTATACATCCCAGTATCCACCCAGCCCTCATTACTGCCCTCTCACATTTGTTGGTCACCTTTCGGTCATCTGATATGACTACCCCCAGGTATGCCACTACACATGTCTCACTGTGTTTTTGTCTATAATAATAGAAGCTTGGCAGAAGACACCAGGAGGAAGGAGTGCTGTGTGACTGGACTTCTCTACTGGGACTAAAGAAGTAGAACTCTTGTACTAGTACCTTTAATTTAGGGTAAAAAAACAAACTAACAAACAAAACAAAAAAAAATTGTGTGTTTGAGTTAACTGAACTGAATGGTTATCTGAACAGTTATCTAGGTGTAAATCTCAGGTGACTGAAAGGGCTTGATAGCTGTGCAGTTTAAATTACTTGTAGAAAGATCTAGTAATTGGGGGAGTGGCTTAGCTAGAAGGAAGCTGAATTTAAAGACTGCCTTAGAAAGATTCTGCTAGAATTCTGTGTGACTGGACTTCTCTACTGGGACTATATTGCCCTCCTTCCCTCCCTTCCACCCAAAGCTAGTTCTACTTTTATAGGCACAGGATTTGACTCACAACAGAAACTTCCTGTTTGGGAGCAGGAAGTGAGTGATCATAAAGCCACCAAAGACCCATCATCCTAGAAGGGCAAGAGTAGCTCTCTGGGCCCCATCTAGCTGCTGGAGGTCTGCCTCTGAGCAAGTAAGGGGTCTACTGAGAAATATAGGATCTTCTGTCTCAGAACAGGACAATCAGGAGCATAAAGGGCATAGAGGCAGAAAGCAAGTAGAGAGAGAAGAAAAAAAAGAGTAAAGAGTAAGGATTCCAAACAACAGTTAAGGGGCCAGAAATAAGACATGATGGGAGTGATGCAGTGCAGTGGCTATGGAGCAGCAGTCTTCCGGGAGATGTTCTGGAGGATGCGATGTTGTCCCATCTGCAGGCACCTCTCTGGGCTGAGGGAGGAGGTTGCTCATCCCCAGGCTGAGTTGGCCAGGATTTGTGGGACGTCCTCTTCCATCCAGGGACCACCAGTGCCATTGCTGTTGCCTCAGAGGTTGCCAAGAAAGAGGAGCAGTTGGACCACAGTGGGCTCAGGGAGGGTAAGGGTGGTGGAACAGAGGCACATCCCTCCAGTTGTACCTCTCTACAATTCCTATGCCATTCTGGCAAAGTGTGGTTCCTTCTTGGAGGCATCCACAGTGGAGACCAAGGAGGATGCTGGGAACCTCCACAAAGGAGACCCATAGGAGGGTGGCATGGGACCCCACAAGGGAAGGAAATAACTCCTGGTGGGGGACTCCATTGTTAGGAAGGTAGAACTGGGGGGGAAGGGGAGAGGGAGATAAGGTGCCTGCCTGGTGCCATGGCTTGGAGGGACAGGGAGCGAATCCTTAGGACTGCCAGAGCAGCTACACAGCAGAGGGAGCTGGATGTCATTGTCCACCTAGGGACAAATGACCTGGCTAAGAAAGGGATTAGAGCAGTGCAGGAAGAGTTTGTGGAATTGGGGAGGGGCCTTAGACAAGTAGCATGCATGGTAACCTTCTCGGAGGTGCTGCCCATCTATGGCATAGGAGAGGCTAGGGTGTTCCACACCATGGGATTCAATCAGTGGTTGAACAACTGGTGCAGAACTCAGGGATTTGGCTTCATTGGGGACTGGGGGTCCACCTGGAGTGATGCAGGCCTATACTGGCATGATGGGCTGCATCTGTCCAGGAAGGGAACCAGGATCCTAGGTGATAGGTTTACACGCTTCATTGGCAAGCATTTAAACTAGTCAAGGTGGGAGGCACTGGAAGGGAGCAGGTAAATCCTAGCCCCCCCAAAAAAATCACAGTAGTAAGTGCGGTAAACACCAACATAGAGGTGTCAATAGGGAGAAGGGCAGGGGTAAATGGGGAAAGTGACGAAGGCAAGAAGGACAGGGGTGGGGCAAAAAGGAGTAAGGCCATCAGGAAATAGAGGGTAATGAGTACCAATGCCCATAGTCTGGGCAACAAGCTCCCTGAACTGGTAGCCTTGATGGAAGAGGGATGCCTAGATATCGTAGCAGTCACAGAAACATGGTACACAGAGAACTATGACTGGGATGTTAACATACCAGGGTACATAACCTACAGTAGAGACATGCAGGGGAGAAGGGGGGGATAGTTCTCTATGTGAAGGAAGGGATAAAAGCAACTGAACAAAAGAGTAAACAGGTAAGAGAGGAGGCACTGTGGGTCACCTTGGAGACTGGAAAGGGCACCACAATCCGCACAGGGGTTGTGTACAGACCCCCATGTCAGGGAGAGGGAATGGACAAGGATATGATAGAAGGCATTCTTAGGATGGCAGAGAAAGGGGAGATACTGTTGATGGGGGACCTGAATATGCCAGATGTTAACTGGAGCACATTTGCTGCAGCCACATCCAAGAGCAGGGCCATTCTTGATGCCCTACAGGTGGCTGGCCTCAGACAGCTAGTTTTGGAATCCACTCATGAGGGAGTAATCTTAGAAATCATACTCTCAAATGGGGGCAGTGAGAGGATCTCAGATCTGGAAGTGGGTTGCCATCTGGGAACAGGTGACCATCAAACAGTGTGGTTCACGTTAAACTCAGCTACAGAGTCAAGCCATACAAAAGTGAGGGTACTGGACTTCAGGAAGGCTGACTTTGGCAAGATGGGAGAGTGCCTCAGAAATGCACTAGCAAACAGGCTAGAAGGAGGTATGGAGCAATAATGGGGAAATATTAAAACTGCCATCACATAGGCAACAAGCCTTTGTGTGAAGCAAATAAACAAATCAAAATGAAAGAAAAAGCCACTATGGTTGTCAAAAGAGGTAGCTGGGAAAGTCAGGGAGAAAAAGATAGCATTCAGGAAGTATAAGGAAACACAGAAGGAACAGGACAGAGAGTTGTACCAGTTAAAGCAGAAGGAAGCAGGGAGGAAAGTCAGAATAGCAAAGGCCCAAACTGAGGAAAAGATAGCCAACTCGGTTAAGAAGGGGGATAAAACCTTTTACAGGTACATCAGAGAACATAGAAAGACAAAGGGAGGGATAGTGAGGCTGAATAGAATGAACCGTGGGTGGGCAGAGGGGGACAGTGAAAAGGCAGGGATACTGAACAAATATTTCTGCTAAGTATTCACAAAAGAGGAGGGGGAAGTGCCTAATCCAATTAACAGAAGCACTCTTGATAGGGGGGGGTCGATCCCAGTCCTTTCACAGAAGAAAGGGTTCTGCAAGAACTCCTAAAACTGAAGGTGGACAAAACAATGGGTCCTGATGGAATTCACCCCAGAATTCTAAAAGAACTAAGGGGACACCTAGTGAAACCACTGACTACTCTTTTTAACAAATCGTGGGAGGATGGTGTGGTACCTGAGGACTGGAGGAAGGTGGATGTGATTCCCCTTCACAGAAGTGAGACCAAGACAGAGGCAGTAAACTACAGACCTGTCAGTTTGACCTCCGTGGTAGGGAAAGTGATGGAGTCACTTCTGAAGGAAAGAATTGTTGAGTACCTAGAGGCCAGTGGGGCATAGGACCCAAGGCAGCATGGGTTCACAGCGGGAAGGTCATATCAGATGAGTCTAATAGATTTCTTTGACTGGGTGACCAAAGTAGTAGACCAGGGAGGGCATGTGGACGTGGCCTACCTAGACTTTAGCAAGGCATTTGACACAGTCCCACACAAAAGATAAATAGTCAAATTAACCAGCCTAGGAGTGGGTCCCAGGGTGGTAGCCTGGGTAAAACATTGGCTGGACAACAGGATACAGAAGGTAATTGTAAATAGAGTCCACTTTGAAGAAAGAAGGGTTACTAGTGGGGTACCACAAGGTTCAGTACTGGGTCCAGTCCTTTTTAATGTCTTTATAAGTGACATTGCAGAAGGACTGGAAGGAAAAGTATGCCTCTTTGCAGATGACACAAAGATCTGCAACAGGGTTGATACACAAGGAGGTGTGGAAAGGATGAGAAGAGACTTGGCAAGGTTGGAAGAAAGGTCAGAAGTATGGCAGCTAGAATTCAATGCAAAGAAGGGCAAAATAATGCATCTTGGAAACAAGAACCCAGGGGAAGATTACACAATGGGGGGGAGGTAGTAACTACAACAAAAATGGAAAGGGACCTGGGGGTAATCATATCAGATGACCTTAAGGTTAGCAAGCAATGTGAGAAGGCAGTAGGGAGGGCTGGGGGTATACTGGGATGCATAGGGAGAGGCATCACCAGCAGGAAACAGGAAGTTGTTATCCCTATGTACAGACAGTTGGTGAGACCCCATCTGGAGTACTGTGTCAGTTCTGGAGACCTCATCTCCACAGGACATAGACAGGATAGAGGCAGTCCAGAGGAGGGCACTAAAATGGTGCAGGGTCTGCAAGAGAAGCCATACGGAGAGACTAAGAGCTTAATATGTACACCCTGAGGAAAGGAGGAGAGGGGGACATGATAGAAACTTTAAGTACCTCAGAGGAATCAACAAAGTCCAAGAGGGTAGCATCTTTCAGAAAAAGAAACGTGCAAGAACAAGGGGACACAATTTAAAGATGGGGGGGCGGTTCAGGGGCAATATGAGGAAGTATTTTTTCACAGAGAGGGTAGTGGATGCATGGAACAGCTTTCCTGAGGAGGTTGTGGAGTCTAAAACTGTGGGAGAATTCAAGAATGCATGGGACAGACATAAGGCAATTCTTGTGGGGAGTAGGAACAAATGGGTTGTTAGTTAACTAGGATCTGTGGCCTATCCTGTAGGTAGGGAAATGGGCAGACTAGGTGGGCCAAGAAGTCCTTACCTGCAGTCAAAGTCTATGTTTCTATGTTTATATGCCACTCATATTGTGAAACAGTATTCCAACTGTCACGTTCGGTTATGTGTTCTACATTGTAACCAGTCATCCAGTTGAATTCTAGTAATGCACTTGATGTCTGAAAATAAGAACATAGGAAAGTGATGTAAGTGAAGCACCGCCAGGCCCACCTTGTCTGCACATTTGCCTATCATCCTCTAGGCTTGTTCTGATTTCCCTTCCTCTCCTTTCAGCCACCCTGTATGTGCATATCACAGCACTATCGCACATCTAAGAGTGGGTTTTCTATCTTATAAAATGGCAAAATTGTTTTGGAGGGTGGTTAAAAGTGCAGGTGTGCGGTCATGCTGTGATATACGCATGGTCATGTGATGTTTTTTTATACAATCAGAGCTTTATATTTGGATATTGATTTGTCCCCATTTTAGACATATATATATATTAAAAAAAAAAATATATATATATATATATATATATATATATAACCCCAGTCATATAAAGTGAGAAGGCTACTACCCTACCTGTGTAGCTACTGAACAGGTTGAGGGCCTGGGTCCTATATTTCACAGATGCTTCCATTTTTATAAGTTGAAATTTTGGGAGAAAGGTGTCGCTCGACATGTTGGCTAGGTTTGGCTACTCTGCACAGGGGCCCCCAAATAACTCCGGACACAGGAAGCAATAACTGTAATGTCCAATACCAGAAGTTGGGATTCTAAAGTGTGGCTTTTATTCACATCCAGCAAAATAACAAAGCATAGATGGACCCCCACGGGGCTACACTCCTGGTAAAGCAGATCTATGGAGATCAGAACACATCCTCTTTACACTGAAACCTTCAGGTTTAGAAACACTCCGGGCATTTGGCCCTAACTCAACTGAACAATCCTAAACTCCACCACCTTAGTACCCCTGCCTCCAGTCTCACAGTACAACGTGAGTGTGAACCACACTGTTTGGTGGTCAGTACCACCTAGTGGGTCCTCGACTATTACCTCCCTCACTGCCAACTCATTTGTCACTAACAGGTCCAGTGTGTTACCAAGTCTTGTATACCCACTTACCATGTATATCAGGAAGCCATCCTGGTTTGTATCCATGAGCACCTGCTACCTGGCGAGGCGGTGATAGGGGTACTCCAATGAACCACCGGTAGGTTGAAATCACCCAGTATCTCCACACTTCCCATCATACACACCCTCCTCCTCTGCTCTGCAAACTCCACATATATTTCCTATGATTGGGCTAGTCACCGGTACACCACTCCCACATAAATGACAACACTATTCCAAGACTGATGACAAAAAATATTTGTAGTACCAAAAAAAATAACCACAGTAATGATAAGCATATTCATAACTTCATGCCACATGTACTGTGATCTTTATTGCACAAAAAGGAAGTACACTTGCAATAACATCTGTTTTGTGGACATGCAAATCATTGTGGTCATCAGTCTTGGGTGACTGTTCTCCTTCACATGTCTCAGCGTAACTTTGCATACATGAGGATGTCTGCACCAGCAGGAAAAATGGCATGCATACTGACAATGTCATGCATGGTGAAACCTTGATACTACACCAGCGGGAACTCTGACGGAATGGTGTCACATGAACCTGTACATGGCTGCAGTGAAACTACAGTTCCTCAGTGCACAATATGAGGTGCATAACAGATCAAAATGGGTGCAATAGACATATCTGTTGTCTTCATTTTTTTTATTGGACACAAGCAACACTCGGAGCCGAAAGAAGATCAGCCATTAACAACAGTCATCATATCCCCCCTCCACACCTCCCTGGGACAGGATAAGTGATGGCACCCACTGTCAAAAAAAATTATGATTACAAAAATAAAACAATTCACTGGAAAACACGGGAAATTAACCCACATACACTGTGGGTGCTGAGGGGTTGGTGTCAGCAATTAACTGTCAGTGTACACAGTACTCTGGGGCACAGAAAGGCATTAAAATGACTGCATTACTTTGTTGGGGTTGGGGGGGATGTTGACTATAGTGGCTGTACCAACCCAGGTAACACATGAAGTGACATGCTAACCTAGTGCAATGCTCAGAAACAAACTCACTAATAGGCATAACACACAGCATGGTTCAGATATGATGCCTACAAGAATGTGACCCTTCATTCACTGTATGGACAGCAGTGTGACAGATCCTCAGTAGAACAGCAACATAGCTCACATACCAGCCAGTGGGAATGTACAAGACTAATGCTGGGAAAGCCCTCCCCCAATCATAAACTGTTATAGATCACAGTACACTTGTGCCAGTAAATCATGTACAGCATACCCCATGTACATTTTTAGCTGTAATACGTATACAGCATAAAACATGTTCTGTAATGCAGAACAATAAGACATTCAGTATATCAATTAAAATTACCATTTGTGCAATGGCAAAGGTGGTGATTCATCATTGGAGCTGTCGTCTTTGTCCTCAGAGCTAGAGGACACATTAACAGTGTTCAAGGAATGCTGCAGCGACTCAAAAGAGTACGGACGAATTGTTCTGATCGTGGACACGTCAATTAAGTCCAAATTAGTGCCTCATTCAGAGCCACTGCTACTTGCAGCTGCCACAGCCATCCTTGATGAGCTGTCAAACAAAACTCCCGCCAGTGGTGTTACTGACGTCAGCACCAACCCGTGATCTAAAGCAGGAAGTAAAGCCGCTTTTTGGCAAGGATAAAGCAGCTAAAAATAAACTGCAAATATGCTGCCTACAAGGTACAAAAACGAGAGGAAACATGTTGGGGACCATTTATTCAGGATACAAGGTACAGAATACACCACATAACATGTAAAAAAGCAGACTTATTTGCAGACCACCTTTAAATAAACATCACGCAGAGACTGTGTGTTGAATCTGAAGTTTTGTGTCTGGTCCATCTGTTATCTCACAACTCCTCCATGCAAGATAAAGTGTAAACACAATCCATGGATCTTCCCAGATATCCTTTCCACCTGCAAAACCTGTGACCTCGCTTGGCGTCGCTTCAAAGCCACCTGTGACCCTGCTGACCTTCAGAACTACAGAACCCTTTGAAATAGCTGCACCAATCAATCAATCAGCTTTATTTACAAAAAGCGCCTTTCAAAAACCAAGGTGTTTGTACAAAGTTCGTTAAAATAAATCAAAACAATTTATTAAAACCACAATAAACAAGCGTATTTGGCAGTCAAAAGCTGCTTGCTTCAAAATCCGGTTGCACTCCTCCTACACTTCCTCATCCTCCTTTTGGAATAATCTCCGTTCACTCCTACACCCCTCCTCTGAACCCCCACCCACCCACTCTTTGCATGGCAGGCTCCCTAGTGTCTGACCCTTCCACTGTTGCAGATGTCCTAAACAATTTCTTTACTACCTGTGCCCTCCCTCATGACCCCCCTCCTGCTCCCAAGCCCCTCCCCCCTTTCCCTCTAGGTCCTCTGGTTTTCTACTGCCCTTGGTAACCCCTACAGAAGTTCATAGGGCTAGTCTTTCTCTGAACTCTATGAAATCCAACCCTGACGGCCTGCATCCCAGACTACTTAAAATCTCTGCACCCTCTAGCCTGACCCTCTAACTTACCTCCTCAATCTATCTCTCTCTCCACCTCCACTGTCCTGTCTGCCTGGAAGTTGGCCACTATCATACCCTTACACAAAGGGGGTGATCCCACCAACCAAGGCAATTAGCACCCCAGATCTCTTTTCCCCTTTCTTGCCAAGGTCCAAGAATCACTGGTCCTTGTTAGGCTTAATGACTTCCTCTTCCACCTCAGACACTCTCTCCCCAGTCCAATCTGGCTTCAGAAAACTCCACTCCACCACCTCTTCCCTCCTTCAATTTACAGACACCATCCACTCTGCAACTGATCAAAGGTTGATCACCTTGGCTATATTCATAGACCTCGCCAAGGCCTCGACTCTGTCTCTCACCCTCTTCTTCTATATAAACTTAGCTCGATTGACCTTTCACCTGCATCTGTCTCCTGGTTCAGCTCCTACTTAACTGGCTGGCCTCAGTCTATAAAAATCAATAGCATCCTGTCCACCCCCTCCCCATCCTTGCAGGTGTCCCCCAGGGCTCAATCCTTGGATCTGTCCTCTTCTCCCTATTCATGAATGACCTCCATTCTGCCTGCTCCCATACCATGTTCCACATGTACACAGATAATACCATCCTTTTCCTTTCTGATCCCTCTGCCCAAGCCATTCAAACCCCACTACAACAGGATTTTACCTCGGTATCCAATTGATTCATGGCCAACTGCCTAAAAATGAACACCAAAAAGATCATGGCCATGACCTTTGGCTCCAAACAAAAGCTTGCCAGGCTCCCCACCCTTCCAGATTTCTACACCCTTGCAAACTCGCCCCTCGATAATGTTCAGCCTACAAATACCTAGGTGGGTGGCTTGATCCCTCACTTGACTTTTCCTTCCACTTCAAGACCCTGCATTCCAATTTATGTCCTAAACTTTGTCTACTCTACCACCATAAGGGTAGCCTCCCCATCCTTGTCTGGCGTGACCTGCTGGTGAAATGGATACTCCCTGCCTTTGACTATATTGATGTGGTCTTCAGTGCTGCTCCTGCCACCTCTCTCCAAACTAGATGTCCTTTTCAATGCCTTCTGTCATTTCACCTTTAATTCCCCCCACATGACACACCACTGTGACTTGTATTCCTCCCTGTCCCTCCAATGCCTAACACAGAGACACATGACTCACTGCTCCACCTTCATCTCCAAATTCTGGTTTGGAACTCTTCCTTTCTATTTTTTCTCTCTCTCTAATCCTGCTACTCCTCCCTCTACAATTCATGTACAAACTACCATCGTTCCTTTGCCCTCCCCAGGCAAGGCAAAAGTACTGGACTTTAGGAGGGCTGACTTTGCCAAAATGGGTGAGTGCCTAAGGAATGCACTAGCAAATGGGCAGGAAGGAGGGGTGGAAGAACAATGGGGAATAATAAAAACTGCCATCACAGAGGTAACAAGCCTTTGTGTGAAGCAAATTAACAAAACGAAACGATGTAAGAAACCACTATGGTTCTCAAAGGAAGTGGCAGTGAAGATTCAAGAGAAAAAGCATTCAGGAAGTACAAGGAATCACAGAAGGAGCAGGACAGGGAACTGTATCAGTTAAAGCAAAAGGAAGCTGGGAAGGCAGTCAGAACAGCAAAGGCCCAAACCGAGGAAAAGATAGCCAACTCTGTTAAGAAGGTGGATTAAACCTTTTATAGGTACATCAGGGGCGAAGGAAGACCAAGGGAGGGCTAGTGAGGCTTAATAAAGAGGAGGGAGGGTGGGCAGAGGGTGACTGTGAAAAGGCAGAGATACTAAACAAATATTTTTGCTCAGTATTTACAAAGGACGTGGGGAGGTACCTAAAACAAACAGTAGAAACACTCTGGATACAGAGTTGATACCAGCCCATTTACAGAAGAAGGGTTCTGAAAAGAACTCTTAAAACTGAAGGTGGACAAAGCAATGGGGCCTGATGGGATTCATCCCAGAATTCTAAAGAACTAAGGGTAGAACTAGTGACACCACTGACTACCCTCTTTAACAAATCATGGGAGGATGGGGTGGTACCCAAGGACTGGAGAAGGGCAGATGTGATTCCCCTTCACAAAAGTGGGAGCAAGGCAGAAGCAGAAACTACAGACCTGTTAGTTTAACCTCAGTGGTAGGGAAAATGATGGAATCACTTCTGAAGGAAAGAATTGTTGAGTATCTAGAGGCCAGAGGGCTCAGGACCCAAGGCAGCATGGATTCACAGCAGGAAGGTCATGCCAGACAAATCTGATAGATTTCTTTGACTGGGTGACCAAGTAGTAGATCAGGAGGGGCTGTGGACATGGCCTACCTAGACTTTAGCAAGGCATTTGACACAGTCCCACACAAGATTAATATACAAGTTAGCCAGCCTGGGAGTGGGTCCCAAGATGACAGCCTGGGTAAAGTTGGCTGGAGAATAGGACACAGACAGTAATAGTAAATGGAGTCCACTCTGAAGAAAGGGGGTTACTAGTGGGTACCACAGGGTTCAGTATTAGGATCGGTCCTCTTCAATGTCTTTATAAGCGATATTGCAGAGGGACTGGAAGGAAAGTATGTCTCTTTGCAGATAACACAAAGATCTGCAACAGAGTTGATGCACAAGTGGGGTGGAAAGGCTGAGAAGGGACTTGGCAAGGTTAGAGGAATGGTCAAATGTATGGCAGCTTAGATTCAATGCTAAGAAGTGCAAGGTAATCACCTGGGAAACAAAAACCCAGGGAAGAGTACACAATGGGGTGAGATACTAACAACAACAAAAATGGAAATGGACCTGGGGTAGTCATATCAGATGACCTAAAGGTGGGCAAACAATGTGAGAGGGCAGCAAGGAGGGCTGGGGGATACTGGGATGCATGGGAGGCATCACCAGCAGAAAACATGAAGTTATTATCCTCTGTACAGACAGTTGGTGAGACCCCATCTGGAGTACTGCGTGCAGTTCTGGAGACCCAATCTCATAAGGATATAGACAGGATGGAGGCTGTCCAGAGGAGGCAACTAAAATGGTGGGGCCTGCACCAGAAGACATATGAAGAGAGACTTAAGGAGCTGAATATGTATAGCCTCGAGAAAGGAGAGAGGGGACATGATAGAAACTTTCAAGTATCTCAAGGAATCAACAAAGTCCAAGAGGGTAGCATCTTCGAAAAAGAGGTGTGCAAGAACAAGGGGCACAATTTGAAGATAGAAGGGGTGGCTCAGAGGTAATTTAAGGAAGTATTTTTTCACAGAGAGGGTTGTGGATGCATGGAATGGCCTTCCGGAGGAGGTTGTGGAGTCAAAAACAGTGGTGGAATTCAAGCGTGCATGGGACAGTCATAAGGCAATTCTAGGGGGTGGGGGTAGGAAGAAGTAGGCTGCTGGTTAACTAGGATCTGCAGCTTATCCAATAGGTAGGGAAATGGGCAGACTGGGTGGGCCAAGCGGTCCTTATCTGCTGTCAAAATCTATGTTTCTATGTTTCTCCCACGAGTTCGCACTTAAACAGGGAAACTAGCTTTTTCTTACAGACTCCCATCCATCTGGAACAGTCTCACCCTCTCCTTTCCTGCCCTCAAGCACCTCCTCAGGCCCTCCCCCACTACATCCTGCAACTGTCCAAGGCCCTAATTTACCTCCTCACACCTGTCCTCCTCCCTCCCCTCTACTTCCTGAATCAGTTGCTACCACTATGTTTTGTTTCCTGCCTGTATTTACAGGACCTCCCTTCCCATTCTAGCTCCTACTCATAACTCTGCATCATAGTCCGATAATGTGTATTTACCTACCCTTTGTATTTTACTGTTATATACAACTTATTCTTGTATTATACTGTAAATATTAGCTGTAAATATTATTCTGTGCTACACAGTATCTGTTTGTTGCTCTCCCTTTGTTGTATTTGTACCCCGTCCCCGGGTCACACCTGGAAACGAGCTTCTGCTCCGTGTGCCTTTCCCAGTTATCAAATTTTAAATAAATAAATAAAAGTTCCATGAGATGCAAGTCTCATTTTCAGAATGTCCCAAGTCATAGTTATAAACATCTGACAAACCAATACAGATCTTAAAAACATTAACAGACAATACACAGATCAACTGGCAAGGCGGTTTCAAAGAGATTGTTCCTGTAACAAGTTCTTTAAGCCATACCTAAAAGAGCCAACAGTAGAGCAATGTCTAAGCTGAATGGTTAAATTATTCTAGGAAAAGGGAGCACCATAAGAAAAGCATTCTTTACCAAATCTTCTAGAAAATTTAGGAAGAAAAAATCTGCGATGTCACATATCTCTGAGACTGTATTTATGGGTAGGAAAGATTTACATTTTCAGATAAATAGATAGGGGTTAGGTTATTGGCCATTTTATAAATAAGGGATAATCAGTGGGGTTCATTGCTTAGCATGTGATCCTTATGATCGGGTTTGGAAAAAAATTCTTCTTTAATTAATAAATACTATGCAACTACAATATAATAAGCAACATGACTTACCAGGGCCTGGACAAGGCCATCCTACATTGAAAAATAGCAAATGAGTACTATTAGATAAATGCACCAAAAAGAATGAAAGACATGCTAAACTCTGAATTTTCTTTTCCCAAACACAACACCACTGTAAAAAAAACAACATTTGCATAAACAAGAGAAGGGAGCCTACAAAGTTTTTTGTCTTTTTTTTGTTATCTAATTTTCATCCCCTACCATGATCCAGATCCGCCTCTCCTTCAGGCAGCCTAGGTCACCGGCACTCCTCCACTAACTCCCTTGAGTAGTCGCCTTATATCGCAGCCGACCCCTGAGGTAGCTCGGCATTACCCTCTTGCTGAGTGGGTCCCTTTCCTCCGAAGGGGAAGGCACTGGTAGGGTCAATCCAGCACACTATATTTTCCTTCAGCCTTTGGGGGGGGGTGCTGCTGAGGTGAATTGGCCTGCAGGAAGCCTGGAGGGTGTCAGTGGACTGGATGCTGTTATCCGGCCAATTCGGAGCAATTTTTCCATTTTCTGGCACTTCCCACATTACAACGCTTCTGCAGTGCTCCCGTTCTCCTCCGGGGCCTGCTGCAGAGTGAAGCGGCCCTGTAACCCACCCCAGGAGAGGAGAGCAGTCCTACAGATGCTCAATCCTCTCCTTCTCCTGCCAACCCCCGGTGACCTGAGTCCGTTCCTGAACCTGGGTCACCAGCGTGGTGTGAGGTGAGGCACCAGTGCTTCAACCCTCTGCGCCACCAGGCCAGCCGTTCTTTGTCTTTTAAAAAGTCACTTTGGTTTTAAGGAAAGACCAATGACATAAAATGGTATACAAGAAACACAGCATTGCCTCACCCATTCATGGCATTGGATACTTTCAGGGGCCGTGTCAAGCAATGACTCTCTCAATCTTGATCAGTCAAGATAACAAAGTTCCTTTTGCCACAGCTGGCAAACAGGCATTTGATCTTCATCAGACAAAATGTGCTGCTCCCTCAATGCAACTTCTAGTCGAAACAATCTCACCCCCAATGGGGGTTCTGAAAACACACTTACACGGTGTGAACAACAAAGTCAAACATCAAAGAAGATGAAATGTTGATGGTTGAAGTGGTGGTTGCTGCCTAGGAGCCCCATTCTGGCACACTGCAATGATGCTCCATGCCTCCCAGTCCATGGGAGGCCCCCACAGGACTTGGAGGAAGTCATCCAACAAGCCAACATCCAGATTAAGGAAGTCCAGGCAGCACAGAAAGAAATGTCAATGACTAAGGTGGCTACGAGTTAAGAAACCCATGTCCAAGAACACACTGGTGGTAGTCATGTTTCATGGGGAGCTGGGGGATTTCTCTAGTGTTGCAATTTGAAATTCAAAGACTGCAAAACAGATCCTTCTATAGCCACAGATAGAACATTTGCTGCAGGAGTGACTTCCCTCTATGAGGCACTGGCCTATCAAGCAGGGCTTTCAAGTCACTGTTCAATATCTTTGGATTCAGCCACAACCTGTTGAGGTGTCAGTATCAGTGGTGGGTCCTCCCCAACCAAGGCAGTGGCCTATCCCCAAGACAAGCCCAGGAACACATGGGTAGCTTGTGGTGCTATCACAGAAGAAGAAGTAGACAGCTGCTCCAAAATCCAATTTCAAGTTCAAGTTTAGTTTATTAGTTTGACTTACAGAGTCATTACATACGTGAAAATATTTAAAACATCAAAGCGAATTACATCATTTACAAAATTTCAGGTAATTGAATAAATATTTCAGCTTATGATTTCCACATTATATTATCTAACCAATCAGGTACATTCCAGTATACAGATCTAGTATTTCCGCAATATATATTTAGGAAGAATCCAGGGATGAGCACTTCAGCTAATACAACAATACGTGAATTTAAACAGGACTTCCATGGGTTTGGGTCTGGTTATATACACCCCCTTAGGAAGTATTTCAACCTGTAATCTCAAATCCTATCCTGGAAATGAGGTCCATAAGGACCACAAAAAGGGTTGGCCCGTGGATTCTTCCTCACGGTTGGCCTTGGTTTGGCCAAGTTAAATCGTGACTGGGATTCAATCAATGGTTGAAAAACTGGTGCAGAGCTCAGGGTTTTGGCTTCATTGGGGACTGGGGGTCCACCTGGAGGGATGCAGGCCTATAGTGGCACGATGGTCTGCATTTGTCCAGGAGGGGAACCAGGATCCTAGATGATAGGTTTAAATGCTTAATTGGCAAGCATTTAAACTAGCCAAGGGGGGAGGCACTGAAAAGGAGCAGGGAAATCCTAGCCCCCCCAAAAAATCAGAGTAGTTAGTGAGGTAAACACCAAGATATAGAAGTCAATAGGGAGAAGAGCTGGGGTAAATGGAGAAAAAGGCAAAGGCAGTAAGGACAGGGATGGGGCAAAAAAGGGTAAGGCCACAAAAAAGTGAAGGGTAATGAGTACCGATGCCCATAGTCAAAGTAACAAGCTCCCTGAACTGGTGGCCTTGATGGAAGAGGCACGCCTGGATATTGTGGCAGTCACAGAAACATGGTACACAGAGAACCATGACTGGGATGTCAACATACCAGGGTACACAATCTACAGGAAGGACAGGGAGGGTAGAGGAGGAGGAGCTCTTTACATAAGGGAAGGGATCAAAGCAATGGAACTAAAGGGTAAACAGGGAGGAGAGGAGGCACTGTGGGTCACCCTGGAGACCAGAAATAACACCACAATCCGCATGGGGGTTGTATACAGACCCCATCTCAGGGGGAAGAAATGGACAAGGAAATGATAGAAGGCATGCTTAGGATGGCAGAAAAAGGGGAGATACAGTTAATGGGGACCTGAATATGCCAGATGTTAACTGGAGCACCTTTGCAGCAGCCACATCCAAGAGCAGGGTCATTTTCAATGCCCTACAGGGGACATGACTCAGACAGCTAGTGTTGGAACCCACTCAGGAGGGAGCAATCTTAGACCTGGTACTCTCAAATAGGGATGGAGAGAGGATCTCAGATCTGGAACAAGTGACCAAACAGGGTGGTTCATGATAATCACAGTTGCAGAGTGATGTCATACAAAAGTGAGGGTACTGGAGTTTAGGAGGGCTGACTTGGTCAAAATGGGAGTGTGCCTCAGAAAAGCACTAACAAACAGGCAAGAAGGAGGGGTGGAGGAACAATGGGGAGACATCAACACTGCCATTACAGAGGCAACACGCCTTTGTGTGAAGCAAATAAACAAATCAAAATGAGTGAAAAAAACACTATAGTTCACAAAAGAGGTGGTGGGGAAGGTTAGGATAGAAAAAGATAGCATTCAGGAAGTATAAGGAAACACAGAAGGAGCAGGACAGAGAACTGTATCAGTTAAAGCAGAAGGAAGTAGAGAAGGCAGTCAGAATAGCAAAGCCCAAACCAAGGAAAAGATAGCCAGCTCAGTTAAGAAGGGATGAAACCTTTTATAGGCACATTAGGGAGTGAAGAAAGACCAAGGGAGGGATATTGAGGCTTAATAAAGGGAGGGTGGGTGGGCAGACAGGGACAATGAAAAAGCAGGGATACTAAATGAATACTTCTGCTCAGTATTCACAAAAAAAGAGGAGGGCGAGGTACCTAATCCAATCAATAGAAGCACCCTGGATAGGGGGGTCGATAACAGTCCTTTCACAAAAGAAAGGGTTCTGAAAGAACTCCTAAAACTGATGGTGGACAAAGCAATGGGGCCTGATGGGATTCACTCCAGAATTCTAAAAGAACTAAGGGGAGACCTAGTGACACCACTGACTAACCTTTTTAACAAATCATGGGAGGATGGTGTGGTACCTGACGACTGTAGGTGGGCAGATGTGATTCCCCTTCACAAAGGTGGGAGCAAAGCAGAGGCAGGAAACTACAGACCTGTTAGCTTGACCTCAGTGGCAGGGAAAATGATGGAATCGCTTCTGAAAGAAAGACTCATTGAGTACCTAAAGGCCAGTGGGACACAGAACCCAAGGCAGCATGGATTCACTGTGGAAAGGTCATGTTAGATGAATCTAATTGATTTCTTTTACTGGGTGACCAAAGTAGTAGACCAGAGAAGGGCTGTGGACATGGCCTACCTAGACTTTAGCAAGGCATTTGACACAGTCCCACACCGAAGATTAATAAACAAATTAGCCAGTCTGGGATTGGGTCCCAGGGTAGTAGCCTGGGTAAAACATTGTCTGGACAACAGGACACAGAGGGTAATAGTAAATGGAGACCACTCCAAAGAAAGGGGGTTACTAGTGGGGTACTGCAGGGTTCAGTACTGGGTCCGGTCCTTTTTAATGTCTTTATCAGTGGCATTGCAGAGGGACTGGAAGGAAAAGTGGGTCTCTTTGCAAATGACACAAAGATCTGCAACAGGTTTGATATATAAGGTGGGGTGGAAAGGATGAGAAGGGACTTGGCAAGGTTGGAGGAATGGTCAACAGTATGGCAGCTTAGATTCAATGTAAAGAAGTGCAAAGTAAGGCACCTGGGGAACAAAAACCCTGGGGAAGAATACACAATCGGTGTGTGGGCGGGGTGGGAAGTATTAACAACAACAAAAATGGAAAGGGACCTGGTGGTAGTCATATCAGATGACCTAAAGGTGAGCAAGCAATGTGAGAAGGCAGTAAGGATGGCTGGGGAGAAACCAGGATGTATAGGGAGAGGCATCACCAGTAGAAAACAGGAAGTTGTCATCCCTCTGTACAGACAGTTGATGAGACTCCATCTGGAGTACTACGTGCAATTCTGGAGAACCCATCTCCACAAGGACATAGACAGGATGGAGGCAGTCCAGAGGAGGGCAACTAAAATGGTGCAGGGTCTGCAACAGAAGCCATATGAAAAGAGACTAAAGGAGCTTAACATGTATACCCTTGAGGAAAGGAGAGAGAGAGAGAGGGACATGATAGAAAATTTCAAGTACCTCAAGGGAATCAACAAAGTCTAAGAGGGTAGCATCTTTCAGAAAAAGAGATGTGCAAGAACAAGGGGGCACAATTTGAAGATAGGGGGAGGACGGCTCTGGGGCAATGTGAGGAAGTACTTTTTCAAAGGAGGGTGGTGGACGCATGGAACAGCCTTCCTGAGGAGGTCATGGGGTCAAAAATAGTGGGGGAATTTAAGAATGAATGGGACAGACATAAGGCAATTCTGGTGGGGGGTAGGAAGAAGTAGGCTGTTGGTTAACTAGGATCTGCAGCTTATCCAGTAGGTAGGGAAATGGGCAGACTAGGTGGCCAAGTGGTCCTTATCTGCCATCAAAGTCTATGTTTCTATGTTTCAGTGTAACGTGTTACACTATTTTAAAATCCAGAAAGGAAAGACAGCTTGCTAGTCTCATTGGTGGCATAAGCATAGAAACATAGAATTTGACAGCAGATAAGGACCGCTTGGCCCACCCAGTCTGCCCATTTCCCTACCTACTGGATAAAGCTGCAGATCCTAGTTAACCAGCAGCCTACTTCTTCCTACCCCCACCCCCTAGAATGGCCTTATGACTGTCCCATGCATGCTTGAATTCCACCACTGATTTTGACTCCACAACTTCCACCGGAAGGCTGTTCCATGCATCCACAACCCTCTCTGTGAAAAAATACTTCCTTAAATTACCTCTGAGCTGCCCCCCCTCCATCTTCAAATTGTGCCCTCTTGTTCTTGCACACCTCTTTTTTGAAAGATGCTACCCTCTTGGACTTGTTGATTCCCTTGAGGTACTTGAACATTTCTATCGTCCCCCTCCTTTCCTCGAGGCTATACTATTAGTTCTCCTTTCATCTCTCTTCATATGTCTTCCGGTGCAGACCTGAACCATTTTAGTTGCCCTTCTCTGGACAGCTTCCATCCTGTCTTTGTCTTTGTGGAGATTGGGTCTCCAGAACTGCACACATGTACCAGTGATCGATATTTCCAAGACTGCAAGCATGCAAACAATTAGGTATTCAAGAATAGAATGCAATAAGCTCTTGGTTGTCATCTTTATTAAGTTATTCAAACTAAAGTGGTAAAACCCTACTTTTTATTTTCTCGAAAACTGGGAAAGGTGGTGTAGAATTTTTGGATTTTGCGAATTATATGGCATGAAGATTATATCATCAGATCATGATTCTCAGGACCAAGTCAATGGTCCCGCTGTTTCATGAAAAAAGGACATGTTAAAGTCACATGCTTCAAGTCATCTTCATGTCCATTCCCACATTTACAAAAGGGGGAATTATATCTGGGTCTTCGTTGTTTAAAGTAAATACAGTTTGCTTCATATAATTCCATTCTATATAAGGTAAGTACTCTGTGATCATTAGGGTCAGCTAATAATTTTAGATAGTTTTTGAGACCGTGATGGGTTTTGATTTTCTTATACCAAGGAAAGCACGTTAATGTTGATATTCTGGCAAAATCTTCAGCTATTACTGTGTCTCATATTCCAGTTTTAAGTGTAATAGCTATTTCTTTTTTTGGTCAAATATATACTTCATATAGAACATGAGCCAAGCCAGTTTGGAAGAGTTGAATTTTAATAAGCTTAATTGTAGGACATTGAAACCCGTGATTAGAGTAATTAATTTGCTTTTCTAGATGCAATCTAGGAAGTCATGTTTCATGGAGGGCAAATAAACCCAGTACAAAGTTAAGGCTTCTCTCACCAGTTAAAAAAGATAATGAAGGTTGGCCCAACTGTGCTTTAGCAATTTCTGCAGGACCCAAGTTTGGTACACCAAGCATGTATCTTAATGTTTAATTATGAATAATTTCCAGCCTTATTACTTGGATTCAGAAGATTTATTCAAATCCCACGGCCAAGGTATTTTGTAATAAAGTTTTTTCTGCTGGTTTCCCCTTGTATTCGGGTACCAGGCAGGGTTGTCCCCTTTCCCCATTACTCTTCAATTTGTACTTAGAACCTCTGATAAGGAGAATTAAAGCCTTGATCGAGGTATAAGGGGTTTCTGTAGGCACAAGGAATCTCAAAGTTTTGGTATATGCGGATGATATTCTCCTTCGGCTGACTAACCCGGCAGACTCTCTGGAGGCAGTGTTAGTAATAATAAAGGAGTTTAGCAGATTCTCTAATTATAGTTTGAATTGTAGTAAAACCGAAATTCTTCCCCTTAATCCTCATACATTTAGGCAAGAATTTCACAAATTTGATATGAAATGGTCCCCATTATCAATGAAATACTTGGGGATTCATCTGACACCGGATCCGTTGCAGTACAAAAAATTAAATATGGAGGATCTGATTCAGAACCTTCAACATGATCTCCTTAGGTGGAAATCCTTGCCTATTTCGCTATGTGGGAGGATTAATATTATTAAAATGAATGTGCTTCCTAGGATATTTTTTCTGTTAAACATGAGTAACATTTGGTTGCCTATCTCTTTCTTCCAAAAGCTGCATACTATCATATCAGAGTTTTTATGGTTAAATAAGAGTCCTAGAAGGGCATATATTAAGCTCACTGTGCCTAAGGAGAGGGGGGGACTTAAGCTGCCCAATTTGTTATATTACCACTGGGCTAGTCACTTATACAAAATAGGGAGATGGATGTTTTTGACTTCTAATAATCTAGGAGATTTGTACTGTCCCATCTGGATACAAATTGAGACGGAAATTTTTGCTGGTGCTCGGATATCCCCACTAGCTTCATTGTTTGTGCCCTACCGGGCACTCCCAGATGTGATAAAACAGTCTGTGATTGGTGCATCTATTAAAGTTTTTGCCCAGGTGTGTGCCTGTTTACACATTGCCCCGAGTAAAGATATGGCACAGGAAATTATAGACAATCCTAATATTAGGGTGGGGGACTCCATGATTTCGAAGAATTGGATACCCCAACTTCAGGGCTTGCGTGTGATTGATTTTTATCAAGATAGTGGTCTTCTGTCACACACTGCTATATTAAATAAGCTTCATACTCATACCAAGTCTAGCTTTAAGATCTATCAACTAAGTCACTTACTCCAACACAGATTTGGGGAAGTGTACGTTCCATCTAGATTAAGTGATTTGACGGAGCAGATTTTTACTTTGGCCGGCCGACCACATGGTATCTCGTTAATATATAGGAGCCTCCTGGACATGTTCTATCCAGATGCGCTGTCGGCCTCCACAATCTGGGATTTGCTTATCCCTAATCACGGAGTCACCTGGCCAGTGATTTGGAAAGATATGCAAAGCTATATCACACAAGATAGGCTTAGGGTTACCCAATTTCAAGTGTTAAATAATATGTATTTTACTTCATGTAAGCTAGCCAAAATGGGACGGGGGCAATCTTCCGCATGTGTTAGATGTGGTCAAAATGGGGGATATTGTTGCACATTTTTTGGACCTGTGAGAAAGTTGCACCATTGTGGACAAATATCCAATCCCAAATGGATCCTTTACTGGGATTAGGGCAGTGTTTTACCCTGAAGATATGCATATTGGGGGATCTTTCCTCAATTATGGTCAGAGAAAGGAAGTTTCATATCTCCCTTATATCAATGGCGGTTAAAAAATTAATTCTTAAGCACTGGCTGGATCAAGTCACTATTTCCTATGTAGAGTGGTTACAGGAGATGTCCTATTGTTTTAGGATGGAGAAAATGATTGCAAGTTTATGCAATAATCCTGGGGGGTTTGATAAAAAGTGGGGCACATTATATGCTCTTTACTTGCATTAGATTGCATCCTAGGCTCGTGCTCTCCAGTTTAGGCTATTGGGTATGCCCTTGACATGAGATAGCTATAATAGTAGGTTTTGTTTTGGAGATAATGAGATCGCCCCAGCAGTGGGTGGGTTTTTTTGGACGGGTGGGAGGGGGAAGTTGGGTGATTATATGTGTGTCATGTTCTGGTAACACTGTATTAAGTGGTGTTGTGAAAATCTGTAAAGTTTTCTGAATAAAAAAAAAATAAAATGAATAATTTCCAGCCGTGAATAGTCAGTTTGTCCTCAGAATTCCGCTGCATACAGAACACTTGTTCAAATTTTAGCATTTAATACTGTAATGATTCCATTCATAGCACTCTTACCTAATTTGGCATTAAAGATGTTGAAGGCATTAAATGCACTATTCATACGATCTAGTGTCAATTTCATATGATTTCTCCAAGAATGGTTATTCGTAAATCTAACCCCCAAGTAGTCATAGTATGTATCTGTGATCAAAGGTTTGTTGTCTAGGAGTATTTTGTGTTTATTTTTTTGGTTTAGACCCAAAAACAAGTAATTTAATTTTGTCTTTGTTAATTATAAGTTTGTTGTCCTGGCACAATACAGCAAGTGCTTTTAGCTTTCTCTGGAGCCCAAGTAAAGAAGTCGATACTAACACAATGTCATTGGGGTAAGTCAAAAAGCTAATTACCTTATTTGCCACATTTGGTGAATGATAGTCCAGATTAAATTGTAACCCCCCTGTTCCCTGGGGTTACTAGTATCCCATTAGAGTCAGTGGTAGGCAGGGAAGGCAGCTAGTGATTATCTAGTAAATGGATTCTCACTCTTGTCCCTCTCTGTTGTTAGCCTCAGCTGACAGCTTGAGAGGTGATGTCACCGGAGAACTCTCGCAGCAGCATAAACCACACAGCAGTTGTTGTGAGTGGGGAGCCTTAGAATTCTCAGTTCTGTTTGAGCTGGAGGGAGTTCCAGCAGCAGCTCAGAGAGTGAACGGCAATGTGTGTATACCAGTTTTCTCACCCTAGTGGAGGACAGCCTTTCCAGCTTTAGTGAAATGGTGGAAACTGTCTCCAGGGATTCCTGTTCTTTATCCCAGTGTGGGATGAAGAGGACTGCTGTGGATTTTAGGGGCAGTCCCCTGATCCAATCCAGGACTTGTGAAGCTGCCTTTTGGTCAAGATCTGTGAGTAACATTTGTTTCTAAGTTTGCCCAGGAGTACCTGCCTTTTGGTTTTAAGGTGAATTTCTCTAATAAAGGGACTCTGTCACTTGGAAGTTTTAAAAGTTGGCTGACCACAGTGGAGTCCAGTATGTGACTGTCCATGTGATCAGAACATTTACCTTTGACACCCCTGAGGTGTTTTGCTGATGTTAAGTGTGAGATACATTTCAAGAAAGTAACAACAGTGACATTTTAGATAAATGTGAGGTATATTTGCCAGAGGGATGGCCAAGTATGAACTTGGAAATAAAAGGTGGGAGACCCCCCCCATCTGGAGTGACCAGTTTAGCACTCCGGGTTCTGAAGGGCACCTGTTCGGTCAGTGCATGTGGCCAATGCCTGAAGAATTTCTACCCCAGTGAGTGGGTTATTGCCACTTGCGCCTTGAGTTTTCCATCATGATCAGAGTGCTACAGTTATCCTATGCTAAATGGGAAGTGTCCAAGTACTGGCTGAGTGCCATGTTCTCCAGAAGATTTGTGTTTTCTCTGTGGCTAGTTCCACAATTCCAGTAGTTAACCTATGCAATATGGAATGCGTACATGTACTGGCTGAGTGCCATGTTCGAAGGAGTCTGGTGTGTCTCCCAGTGGCTAGTTCCACATTTCCAGAGGTTATCCTATGCTAAATGGGAAGTTGGAGTTCTGTACTTCAGATGACTGCAGTTACCCTGTGTGTAAACCCTTGTGGGTCCATCTTTGCTTTGTGTATTCCAGCTTTTTTCCGAATAAAGCCACACTCTAGAATCCCAACCTGGTATGGACAGTCTTGTTATTGCTTCCTGTGTGGAGTTACTTGGGTACCCCTGTCCAGAAGTGCAAACCTAGCATAGCCCTTGGCAAATGTTCTCTCCCCAGGACTTGGGTTTTGGCATTTGGTCCATGTGTGTCTTGTAACCACACAAAATCTGTATTTTCTTCTACATCTGTATATCAACCTTAAGTGGTGCTTTTTTACCCCCAACCCTCTCTTTTCCCCTGGACTATGGGAAGTGTGCCTGCTAGTTAAATAAGGGGCCAGCGGGGGGTTACAAAAATGGGGGCTCATCCTGGATGTTGTTTAATTTGGGGAGAGAACACTGGATAGTTTGTTTAGGGTATGGCTAGTGTTTTATCTGTCTGGCAGTGTGGTAGCCCAAAACTGGAAGGAAGGCTTTGCGCAAAAGGATCTGCATGGGATATTGCCATCTGTACGTGCCGCTGTGTACCTGCTGTTATAGTGCTGCTGTGTGTTTGTGCCATCTTTACCAAGGGACTGTAAAGCCAGAATGTGTATGCCCTTGCCCTGCATCAAGAACGTTTGCAGAACTTTGGTCTCAAGTTTTTTGGGTGCGAAAGTATTGTGGACTTTGGGAAACAAAGAGAGAAATGTGCCCTGAAAGTGTATGTGCTTTGAATGTAATTTGGGGGAGTCGCTAAAGAAATAGCCAAGTTCTGGGTGAGGAAATGGTCGGGGGCTGTGCTCCCACCGTGAAGTTGCAGCCAAGAAAAAAAGTTCAGTTTGCAGTTTACATTTTTGCCCTGCTCGACAATCGCTGTGGAGGAAAAGTTCAAGTTCAAGTTTATTGCAGGAAAACTCCATTGAGCAAGCTCATTCACAAGGAGGTCCTGTGACATAAACACTTAAAGTACAAACATAGATAGGTAATAACAGTATATACATGAAATGCACGTTACATGATACAGGCTGGATATTCATACAAGGGTACCACATAGGGTGACCGCAGGTGGTAAACATTAATATGAGACAAGGAAGCGACTTACAGGTTGCATACTGATAAATGAAACATAATGACTGGTGTGTGCAATACATATATTCTGGCAGCTAGAACAAACAACAGACTACAACTGATATGGGGGGGAGGAGTGATTTGATAGAGTAGCAGTGGAGTGTAAGCATAGGTAAAGCCAGGAGTAGAAGGGGAAGGGAAAGCAGTTAATATGACAAAGCAATTATACCTTACCAGTGGATAAATATGGCACACATGGGGAAGGAAGAGACTTAATGCCAGTTACAGGTGTCTTTTATTTTGGCTGAACTTGCGATTTGTAGAAGTTTATTGAAACTGTGCTAGTTAGTTTCAGTACGGTTTGTAATTGGTTCCAAATGGAGGGAAGGGCTTATGCAATATGAGCATAAGGAGAGAGAGAGAGAGAGAGAGAGAAAGGCTCATTTGCATAGTGTCGAGTGATTGGTGCAACTGCAATCAGTCCCAACCCCTAGCCAGCTTCAGAGTGCAGCCCAGTGTTCCAGAAGGAGAGAGCGAGTGGCATGTGCGCTGGTCAGACCAGGATCAACAATCGAGGGGTTTGTGAATGTTCTATTCTGTGAAATACAGACATTTGCTGTTAAAATTCAGGCTCAACCCATTATCCGACCAACTGGGAAGAAAGCATGAAGTTTGTGGTAACAATCGTTGGGATCGCCAGCCAGTTTCACCCCAGAGGCCTTCCAGGATCAGCTCCAGGAAAGAATTTCCACCAGAGAAACCAGCTATTGATTCAGTGAGTACCATTCAGAAATATCTGTGCATCAAACTGCGTGTGATGTAAAAGCCAACTGGATCTGTGTGCAAACAGTGAGATTGTTTTGCAGAGAAGGGCTGTGAGCTGGAACAGCAAACACAACAAACAAAAATTCTGAGCATAGACTGTGAGCATTTATAATGGGTTCAGCAACAGTAAAGTGTTCTAAGCAAGTGAGAGACTGTGAGTTGTAACTTATTCTGCAACAAACAGGCAATACTGTAAAGAAATACTGTGGCTTTCAAGTGACTTTAACTTTAAGCATGTGTAAATAGTTGATTCGTGTACTAATTGTAAAATCCTAAAAATCATGAAATGTGCTGAGAAGTATAAAAGCATTGCAGTCATTTACAGTTTGAGCAAAATCAGTAGCAGAAAGGTTGGATGCACAGTTTACTGAGTCAGAAACAGATCTAATGCAATGAGGAGTGCTGTTGCTGCCATTACAGGGTAGGGCTAGCAATGTGAACACAGCAGCAGGGAGCCATTTTGAGAGACTGTTCTGAGAATAATAAAGAAGTAATAACTACGAACTTTGTGTGTTTTATTGCAGACATGGCTTCGGGGACATACCACTACCTGGATCACGCCTGAGCTATGAGAGCAAAGGAGGTGACCAAACTAAAGCAAATAGTGCAAGCTTTCTATGGTGAATTGTTTCCTCCACATGTTGCAGTACCCAACTACTCTGTGAGAGTATGCATAATGTGCCTCAAGGCTGGAAGGGATGTGTTTTTCATACCTCATTGTTCAGGTTGCCTAGTGAAGTATGGTCTGTCCAGGGCATCACAAATTCGTTTGGCTCCCACCAGGACCAAAGTAGGAAACCCTGCATGCAGCAACACACAGCACCATTTTGAACCTGTTGGGGGAGGCCCCATAGAGTGTGGCACAGAAGGAGAGAGTATGGATCTACTGCAAGGGCAGACATCTTGTGATGTTATCTCATCCATGACTCACATGGACAGTGCGGTGGAAGGGTCCATGGACCTATGGATAGAGGGTCCTAGTCCTAGCCTAGTAGGGGAGGATGAAGTTAGAGAAATTCTGGACTGGGAGATGTCTACCTCTATGCCCAGTGAGGAGTGAACTGTCTTGGGAGTAAGGACGACTGCTCACTCCTGGGCCCAGATCCTAAATGAGGAAGAGGAGGATGAGGATATGTATCTTCATGTTGAGGGTCCCAGTGACAGCCTGAAGCTCTTGCCTCGGAGGAGCCAGAAAGAAAAGATGATGGCTCTACTGCCCTGCCTGCAGAGATGGTCGGGGACAAGTTCTTTCATTCATTAAGTATGCAGCAATGGCTGAACCAGGACTGGCCACCTCCAAGCCAAGCCATGGGCCGTACACTTGTGAAAAGTAGTGAGGAGAAGAGACTGGTTCATAGGAGGGCCGAAGCCGTATATGGGAGGGCCTTTCCTGCCTTTCCTCGTAGAGTCTGGGAGGAAATTGAGCAGAACAGTCAATCCTGGTTATTGGAAGAAGCAGGCAAAAATCTGCATCCAGGTGCAGCACCCTGTGTCAGAGACAGAGTCATCAGTGATAGACCAAAATTCTGGAAGTTGGGCAGAACATTGTTTATGGACACCATGTGAACTGTGGACAAAGTAGGAAATGAGACACTCCACAACATCAACTACAAACACCCAGATGGGATCATAGTTCTTGCACCTCACCCTGAGTGGTACTACCCTTAATGGTGCCACTACCTGTGAATATGCCCAGCCTACCCTGAGGGAAGAAAAGCAGTGGCAGCGCAGTGTCTGCCATCCAGCAGTAGCAGTATCCAAGGAGGAAGATGTAGCCCGACTGATGTTCCAGGATCCGAGGTGCATCCAAGATTCATCATCCCAGCAGTTTTTTCCCATTGTCATTGCCTGGCCTTCCAGATGACCTCAATACAGCTGTTTTCCTGATTCATCACCTGGTCTCCCAGATGACATCAACCCAGCTGTTTTTCCTGTTCAATGGTTCGATTTCCAAGATGACATCAATCCAGCTGTATTCCTGTTTCATCACCTGTTTTCTGGAGGCCCTCAGCCCAGCTGTATCTGAATGATGCCACCAGAGGAGGATAGTCTTCGGCTTGGAGAAGTAGGTGATCCTGTTTTCAGTCTTCAAGAGACTGGTAAAACCAATTTTCTATGCTTTAACTGATGTTGCACTACACATCCTACAGTACACCTGGCAGACTGCCACAAACTGTTTGAACTGTCCTTAAAGACTCTGCCCATGGATTGCAGTGCTTTTCAGGCTCTGCTCTGTTCCAGGACTGTTCTTCAGTGGGCTCTGGCCCAGGAGAGACTCTTTTATGCAACTGTCCTCGGGCAACAACAATGCTGTCACTAGTGTAGGACTTTTAGGGTATTCCATCCCCCAAAAATATGTGTTGTGTATAATGTCTGTATTTTCTACTTTTTTCCTTTTCTATAATAATTATTTTTTGGGATTCTTTAGTGGCATATGGAAGGGTTATGATACTGTGGTATGCAGAGTAAGGTGTTTTGTGTTTTTTTCTCTTTCAGGTGATCCTGATGAAGAAAGAAGAGAAGATCAGAAAAAGTCCTTCTGTTCTGTAGAGTGTTAAGATTGTGTAGCTGTTAACATGTGTTAACCATTTTTCCTTCCACATCTGTATGTGGGGAAGGTGGGAATTGTAATGCATTGGTATTGTCTTGTTCTCTGGTGTTTGTTTTTGGTTGCAGGTACCCTGGGTTGGGGGGAGGTTCCCCAGTGGGTAGTTTGGATAGACAGATTTTCTCTAGAGGGCTAGGGGTTAGACAGGCTGTGGTCCTGACCATCTGTAGGGGCCGTAGCTCTGGTCTATTAGAGCATGCTTTAGGCAGTTTTCCTAGAGGCACTGATTCTCCATAGTAAGATCTTAGAGTAAGGGCTGATGAGTCAGCCAATGGCCTCTGGGCCCTTAGTGTTATCTGCCTGTGCCTGGCATATGGTAGGAGAGGGCCTGATCACCCCTCTCCGTAGGCAGCACATAGGGTAGGATGGCCTAGTGCCGGGTAAGGGAATGACTGTGGACAGTCATTTACCTGGCTAGGGGCAAGTGTAACCCCCCCATTCCCTGGGGTTACTGGAACCCAATTAGAGTCAGTGGTAGGCAGGGAAGGCAGCTAGTGATTATCTAGTAAATGGATTCTCACTCTGTCCTTCTCTGTTGTTAGCCTTGTGAAAGGCTGTGGGGTATACAGATGGACACATACACCGATGTAACCATTCAAGAGTCTTGATATTTTATTTATTTATAGAACAAAAATAAATTCAGACTTGTAATGGAAAATAAAACATAAGGAAGGTAGTAATCAATAAAAAAAACAGCTTAACTTCAGCTTAAACACAAATCAATTACTTTTCTAACACTAGCAGGCACTAGTGTAGACAGATGTTTCTCCTCCAACACCCTACTCCTATCTGAATTAACAAACTCTTGGTTCAGCATATAAAGGGGGCAGGACCCTAGGATTGGTCCACCCAACATGTTAACCATTCATTCTAAAACTCATTTATTTTCTCTCTGACAGACTCTTTTGTCAATTTTACAATAATATACATCCTTTTTTATTTATACATGTGTATTTCTTTAATGTCCTCTTTATTTAGTAGAGAAAACATATTGTTGAAATCACTGAGCCATCTGTAAGTCCTTCCTCCAGCTTCCCCATGCATAAATATAGCAAGTCTGAGGCCGGCTGGCTCATATAGAGTAAAGCTGAAGAAGAGGTACAGAGGAAAGCAAGATTTGCGGTAGGCGCTATGTCCAAAATATCACCACACAGTTTAAAGCACTGAGCTAAGTCCTGCTATCTATGTGGTGTTTTCACAGAGTGAACTGCTCTGTTTACTGCAGGGCTGGTTTCAGCAAAGCAATCTTAGCTTAGCGTCAGGAGAATGCCATACCTTCGAGAGGTTGTGCACTCTGAACCTCTCGGGGTCACTCTGTGGCATCTAAACTCGACTTGCTCACCAAACAGCACTCCTGCTAAGACCCGTTAAACATGGCTTCTAAAAGCCATCTATTTTATTTAGACAAACAAAGAATGTTCTCCATAAGACCTCTTTAAGCCGCTAACTGCCTCACGGCTTCTATTTTGAGAGTGTGGCTGGTTTTTATTTATTTATCATAGCACATGGAGACAGACACTATTAGTAAAGTAACACTGCAATATACAGTACATAGAGCAAATACCTAACAGCATATTTCAAAAAAGAAACCAACAATGCCAATTGTTGCAATATACCAGAACGGTAACGTTACTTAACCAGTCCTGTCATCCAAACAGGATACTGCCAAGAAGGGGGGGGGGGAGAAAACAAAAAAATTACAAAAGTACAAAACGCTGCCATATAACATTAAGAACATTAATACATGGGTGGCCAGTCCATGTAGAGAAAACGCAGATGTAGACATAACAAAGAAGCGCATAGAAGGATACCTTCCAGGCATACCTGTTAGCTGTTGGAATTTCAGGAAGGCCCTTTCACATATTCCTCCCTGCCTAAGATAAAACTATTCTGGTTTTATCTAATTTCATGCTTGACAAAATACACCTAACATCAGATCTCTTTAATAAGAGATGGAGCCATAGCCCAACCATCTCCAAAGGCTTCACCTCGGGGGCCCTTAATAAAAATAATCATTACTTAAGCAATCATAGGAAAGTGGAATTTCTTTCCCACTTCCCTGTCTTCAATACCCCGAGGTCTGATGCTAGGTGTTTTCTTTCCCTTTGTCTAATCCATAACGAGATAGATAGTCTACGTTACTGTGGGCAGTACCCCTGCGATGGTTAATATGGAAACTCTAGGGCTAAAGGGACAGGTACAAATGCATTATGCATGGGTTACGGTCCTTCAGTACATGAAGCCAACATAGGGGATTGTGTTCAGTCCATAACTCAAATTCCACTTCCCACAGATAGAAACGGAGTGCCTCAATAGCCCATCATATTGCTAGGCACTCCTTCTCTATTGTGGAATACTGTGTTTCTCTCTCGGTCAACTTTCAGCTTATATACATGATTGGGTGCTCTTCTCCCTCAATCATTTGGATTAAGACCGGCCCTATACCACAATTTGTGGCATCTGTCTACAGAATAAATGGTAAGTTAAAATCTGGGGTGCAGAGCACTGGTGAGGAACATAGGTTAGCCTTAATAGTAGAAAAAGCTTCCTCACACACAGGGGTCCAGTTTATTTTTTCTGGTCGATTTCTTTTTTTGTTAATTCTGTTAGGGGACTGGCAATAGTAGAAAAATTGGCGATAAAGTGGTGATAATAGCCTGCTAGTCCCAAAAAGGAGCATACATCCTTTTTATTTACTGGACAAGGGCTATTAGCTACGACTTCTTCCTTACTAATTTCTGGTCTGATTTGGCCTTTCCCTATCTGGAAACCCAAATATTTTATCTCTTGTATGCCTATCAAACATTTGGCAGGATTAGTCATTAAGCCCGCTTTAGAAAAGGTTGTTAGTACTGACTCTAAATGTCATAGGTGTTCAGATCATGAAGGACTAAATATTATCATGTCATCTAGGTAGGCCGCACTATAAGAAGTATGAGGTTTCAAAAGTTTATCCATAACCCTCTGAAATGTAGCGGGGGCTCTGTGCAGGCCAAAAAGCATTACTGTGAATTGAAAGAGGCCTAAGGGTGTGCTGAATGCTGTCTTTTCTTTAGCAGAATCTTCCAAAGGTATCTGCCAATAACCTTTGGTTAAGTTCAACGTGCTTATAAATTGGGCATTATTTAAATGGCCTAAGATATCATCAATGCGAGGCATTGGATAACTGTCAAATTTTGATACGGCATTAAGCCGCTGGCAATCAGGACAAAGCCTCATTCCCCCTTCTTTCTTCCCCACCATCACCATGGGAAAGCTCCATTCACTGTGAGAGGGTTCGATGATACCTAGCTCCCGCATTTTATTCAACTCTTGGATTACATCACCCCTTACTCTTTCTGGAAGCGTATATGCTTTTTGTCTTATGGGAACTTCTTCTGTAAGCATGATACGATGGGTTACTTCCATAGTTTTGCCAGGGATACCTGTAAATACTGTCTCATGAGTTTGTAGAAGAGTCTGTACCTCTGCCATTTGTTGAGGGGTTAATTCTGGGTTAACATAGATGTCAGCTAGTTCCCCTACACATTCTAGACGTTGATAGACCATGCTTAATTTACTGTCTGGAGCCTCAGAACAAATATATCCACATAGGGAAGGGGTTCTTTCTACCCATGCTTTAAGTAAATTAACATGATATATACGTGTTTTGTGTTTCCGATCATGTAGTGTCACTTCATAAGTTACGGGGCCCATTCTTTTCATTATTGTATATGGCCCCTGCCACTTCATAAGTAACTTATAGTCAAATGATGGCCACAATAATAAAACCTTATATCCCTCTACCAACATTTCATGTCCTGTCCCTTGGTCATAATGAGTTTTTTTGTAACCTGTTGTTTTTGGTTGGTCTCATGTGCCTTTTGTATGTATCATACCAGTTTCTCTTTCAATTGACACATATAGTCAGAGGGCATCATACCTTTAGGTTTTGTCCCATCTTCCCACTCTTCTTTAACTACATCTAAAGGACCCCTAGGGTTCCTTCCGTAAAGTAGTTCAAAGGGTGAGAACCCTGTAGACACCTGAGGTACCTCTCTATATGCAAATAAGAGGTATGGTAGATACTGATCCCAGTTTTTCCCCTCCTCCTCCTGTACAAATTTTTGTATAATTCTTTTTAAGGTTTGATTGAAGCACTCAACCAGACCATCCATTTGGGGATGGGATGGTAAGGTGTGATATGAAAAGCTGTAATGACCAAGGTCTGGTAAAGTCACTTCAACATCACCACACAGAAATTGCTACCCCTGTCCATTAATATTTCCCGAGGGAAACCAACTTGACTAAATATTTTGCCCAATTCATCAGCAATTCTTGGTGCCGTGATGGTGCGCAAAGGTACAGCTTCAGGGTACCGGGTAGTGTAGTCGCTGACTACCAAGATGTATCTGTTACCCTTTGAACTTTTAGGTAAGGGCCCCGCAATATCCATTGCAACTCTTTCAAATGGATTACTAATTAAAGGCATAGGTATCATAGGGACCCTATCCTTCTTGTCAAGTTTTGCTACCCTCTGGCATTCGGGGCAGCTATTACAATAAGAGGAAACTTGGTCATGAATACCAGGCCAAAAGAAACGATGCAACAGTTGACTGAGGGTACGATCTCTACCCAAATGTCCAGCCAAAGGTATATCATGGGCAAGTTCTAATAACTGTGTTCTATAGGATTGGGGAACTAATAATTGTTCAACCATTTCTCCGGTTCAGGGATTGATGCATATTCTATACAATAGATTCTCTTGAACCCTATACTTATGATCTTGTGTCCCAGCACCACCCTTCACCTGTAAAAATAAAGGTTGTAAGGTTACATCAAGTTCTTGTGCCCTTTGAAATTCATTTTTCTTAACTAACTCTATTTTCTTCTGTTCAAGTATACCCATATCAACATCATGTTTCTTTTGAGCCCACAAATATTTATCACGTCTCTTCTGATGTCTTGGTTTCCTGCTTTTACCCATGGGCCCATATATGTCCTTTTCAAAAGGAAACAATTGTCCCAAAATGTCCTTTTCCTTAGTTTGTGATCTAGTTACAGTAGCACACACAGTGGTACTTAACAAACTTTGGAAGTTTGGATAGTCATGTCCCAATAATACCGGAACTGGTAAGGCTGGCACAATACCTACTGTCACCTGTTGACTATGACTGTGGATGGTTATATTAGTGTCTGTCAAAGGATAGTGATGGATATCCCCATGGATACAGGTCACTCCTGTTTTGGGCCCCCGGCTCGTGGAAGTTGATCTAGTAGATTTGCTTGCACTAAAGTCTGTTTATTCCTGGAATCTAATAGGCCCCGAACATGTTTTCCATTAATCTCAACAGTCACACTGTATTGTCCGCAATTTGCCAAAGCAAGATGTGTGGATTCAGGTTTATTCTTGGGGCAGAATCTGGCTATATGACCTTTCCCATTACAACTGTAACAAATAATATCTGGATTGTACCCCTTTCCAGATTTGTAAATTATGCGTATCCCTGCATTATGGTTCCCAGCACTAGATGAAATGTTAGTAGCAGGTCTTACCATAGTGGGTTGGGTATTAGTAGTTACTGTACTCTTTTGTTGGTTAGGTTGTGCAGCCAAGTAATCTTCTTCTAAATGGATAGCAACATCAGCAGTCTCTGGACGGTGCTCCTTGACCCAGAGCTGTACATCTTGGGGGAGAATATGCACAAACTGCTCCAGTATAATAGCTTCTAAGATCTGATCCAAAGTTCTAGTGGCAGGTTGTAGCCATTTATTACATAGATCTATTAGTTGAGTATAAGCATCTCAAGGGCTGTCAGCCACATGGAACCTATAGGTCCGGAACCTCTGTCGATAGGTTTCAATGTTAATGTCAAATCTTTTTAGTATTGCAGATTTCACCTGATCATAATCGTTGGCATGGGCTAGGTCCACATGGCTATAGGCCAACTGGGCTTTCCCCATCAAATATGGGGCAAGTCTTATGACCCATTGATCTCTTGGCCACGAGCAGGCAACAGCCACCCTTTTAAATGTCATCAAGTATGCCTCAATGTCATCTGTTCCTGCCAGTTTCACCAATTTGATATATTTTTGCCCAAGACCAGGTGAGGCAGGAGGGGGTCTATTGTCACTTAGAGCTTGGATGGCACGTAGTGTGTCAGTCCAATGCACCTCATTTTCCCTTCGATCCCTCGCCCTCTTTTTTTCCATTTCTACATGCTGAATACATAGCCATCTAAATAGTTCCTGAGCCTCCTGAGGTGGTGATTCATCTTCAAGTTCTTCTTCACTTGCTTCCACCCCTAGTTCCACCATTGGGTCTTCCATCTCTTGTTTACTTACTAGCTGTTTTTTCACCTTCCCTCTGACAGCTGGTTCCAATCCCAGAAGCAATAGAAGCTGTAACTTCACTCTCACGGATCTTGTAACTGCACCAGCAGGTTGTCTCTTGTCCACTTTGTCCTGTAGCATCGGCTGTCCACCAGGGTCTTTGCCCAGACCCTCCAGTCAGTGAGGCTACCAACTGATTCCACCACTGCCACCATATGTGAAAGGCTGTGGGGTATACAGATGGACACATACACTGACGTAACCATTCCAGAGCCTTGATATTTTATTTATTTATAGAACAAAAATGAATTCGGACTTGTAACAGCAAATAAAACATAAGGAAGGTAGTAATCAATAAAAAAAACAGCTTAACTTCAGCTTAAACACAAATCAATTACTTTTCTAACACTAGCAGGCACTAGTGTAGACAGATATTTCTCCTCCAATACCCTACTCCTATCTGAATTAATACACTCTTGGTTCAGCATATAAAGAGGGAAGGACCCTAGGATTGGTCCACCCAACATGTCAATCATTCATTCTAAAACTCAGCATTTATTTTCTGTCTGACAGACTCTTTTGTCAATTTTACAATAATATACATCCTTTTTTTATTTATACATGTGTATTTCTTTAATGTCCTCTTTATCTAGTAGAGAAAACATATTGTTGAAATCACTAAGCCGTCTTTAAGCCCCTCCTCTAGTTTCCCCATGCATAAATATAGCAAGTCTGAGGCCGGCTGGCTCATATAGAGTAAAGCTGAAGAAGAGGTACAGAGGAAAGCAAGATTTGCTGTAAGCGCTATGTCCAAAATATCACCACACAGTTTAAAGCACTGAGGTAAGTCCTGTTATTTATGTGGTGTTTTCACAGGGTGAACTGCTCTGTTTGCTGCAGGGCTGGTTTCAGCAAAGCAAGCTTAGCTTAGTGCCAGGAGAATGCCGCACCTTCGAGAGGTTGTGCACTCTGAACCTCTCGGGGGTCACTCTGCGGCATCTAAACTCGACTTGCTCACCAAACAGCACTCCTGCTAAGACCTGTTAAACACAGTTTCTAAGCCATCTATTTTATTTAGATAAAGAATGTTCTCCATAAGACCTCTTTAAGCCACTAACTGCCTGACGGTTTCTATTTTGAGAGTGTGGCTGGTTTTTATTTATTTATCATAGCGCATGGAGACAGATGCTAAAAGTAAAGTAACACTGCAATATACAGTACATAGAGCAAATACCTAAGAGCATATTTCAAAAAAGAAACCAACAATGCCAGTTGTTGCAATATACCAGAACGGTAACGTTACTTAACCAGCCCTGTCATCCAAACAGGATACTGCCAAGAAGGGGGGGGGGGACAAAAAAATGACAAAAGTACAAAGCTCTGCAATGTAACATTAAGAACATTAATACATGGGTGGTCAGTCCATATAGACAAAATGCAGACCTAAACATAACAAAGAAGCACATAGAAGGATACCTTCCAGGCAGACCTGTTAGCTGTTGGAATTTCAGGCAGGCTTGTTCACAAGCCTCTGCTGAGAGCTGGAGATGTGATGTCACCATAGAACTCTCACAGCTGCATAAGCCACGCAGCAGTTGTTGTCAGTGGGGAGCCTTAGAATTCTCAGTTCTGCTCATGCTGGAAGGAGTTCCAACAGCAACTCAGAGAGTGAGCTGCAGTGTGTGTACCAGTTTTCTCACCCTAGTGGAGGACAGCCTTTCCAGCTTTAGTGAAGTGGTGGAAACTGTCCCCAGGGATTCCTGTTCTTTATCCTAGTGTGGGATGAAGGGGACTTCTGTGAATTTTAGGGGCAATCCCCTGATCCAATCCAGGACTTGTGAAGCTGCCTTTTGGTCAAGATCTGTGAGCAACATTTGTTTCTAAGTTTACCCAGGAGTACCTGCCTTTTGGTTTTAAGGTGAATTTCTCTGATAAAGGGACTCTGTCACCTGGAAGTTTTAAAAGTTGGCTGATCACAGTGAAGTCCAGTATGTGATTGTCATTGTGATCAGAACTTTTACCTTTGACACCCCTGAGGTGTTCTGCTGATGTTAACTGTGAGATACATTTCAAGAAAGCATCAACAGTGACATTTTGGATAAATGTGAAGTGTATTTTCCAGAGGGATGGCCGAGTATGAACTTGGAAACAAAAGGTGGGAGACCCTCATCTGGAGTGACCAGTTTAGCACTCCGGGTTCTGAAGGGCATCTGTGTTTTTCTGTCAGTGCATGTGGCCAATGCCTGAAGAATTTCTGCCCCAGTGTGTGTTTTTTTTCCAACTGAGCCTTGAGTGCTCCAACGTGGTGCTCCGATGTGGTCAGAGTGCCACAGTTATCCTATGCTAAATGGGAAGTGTCCAAGTACTGGCCGAGTGCCATGTTCTCCAGAAGATTTGTGTTTTCTCTATGGCTAGTCCCACAATTCCAGTAGTTATCCTATGTAATATGGGAAGTGTCCATGTACTGGCCAAGTGTCATGTTCGAAGGAGTTTGATGCGTCTATCAGTGGCTAGTTTCACATTTCCAGAGTTTATCCTATGCTAAATGGGAAGCTGGAGTTCTGTACTTCAGATGTCTGCAGTTACCCTGTGTATAAACCCTTGGGGGTCCATCTTTGCTTTGTGCATTCCAACTTTGTTTCAGAATAAAGCCACACTCTAGAATCCCAACCAGGTATGGACAATCTTGTTATTGCTTCCCATGTGGAGCTACTTGGGTACACCTGTCCCGAGGTGCAAACCTTGCATAGCCCTTGGCAAACATTCTCTCCCCAGGACCTGGGTTTTGGCATTTGGTCCATGTGCGTGTCTTGTGACCACACAAAATCTGTATTTTCTTCTATATCTGCATATCAACCTTAAGCGGTACTTTGTAACCCCACCCCTCTCTTTTTCCCTAGACTATGGGAGGAGTTCCTTCTAGTTAAATAAGGGGCTGGTGGGGGTTACAATATCATTTAATCATAACAGTATTAATATAAAGATTAAATAGAAGTGGTGTCAGAAAGCAACCCTGATGCACACCTTTATTTGTTTCAATTTGAGGAGAGAGATTGCCTAATTGGTCTAAGTTAACTTGTGTCCATGTGTTCTCATATAGTCTTATTAAGACATCCAGTAGAAAGGGATCAGTGTCCAATTCCCAGAGTTTTTGCCATAGAAGCCTTCGGCTTATACTGTGAAAAGCTGACTGAAAATCTAGAAGACAACAATAATAATTCCATCTTTGTACAAGACACTTGGTCCAATAAAAGGTGGCAAACCTTCCATCTTCTCCTGTAAAACAACAACACAACCTGGACTTCTTCATCATAACATATTTATAAGCCAAATAAGACAATACATAGCAGTGCTGGATAGTTGACCTATTTTGATGAAAGCCATTTTGAACTTCATCCAAAAGATGATTATGTTCTGCCCATGATTCCAGTTTCCATGAAAGTATTTTACAAAATAATTTTTGAGAGGCATCCAGAAGGCTTATGTGCCTATACATGCCTGGATTAGTAGGATCACCTTTTTTGTAAATGGGGAAACTAATGCTGCCCCTCCACAAGTCTGGGAAGTTTGCACCCTGGAGGAATGCATTGAAAATGTAAATGAATATAGGAAGTCACCATTCTATGAAAGATAAATATACATTTGCCAGTATCTGTTCAGGGCCTGGTGCCTTATTGGGTTTAATAGTAATTATTGCTTGATAAATGTCTTCAGGATAACAAATAATAGGTCTTGGAAGATAATAAGACTATATCAAAGTAGATAATTCCAAACAAACTGACTGTTTTAAATATTCTTGAGATGAATAATATAATTTCCCAAAATGTGAAACCCAACAGTCAGGGGAGATGGCTGCCTCTATTTGTGTGGAATAACAGTCATATCCAAAGCTTACTAAAGACCAGAAAGAACTGTTGTATTCTACCACTGCTTTTCTAAGTCTGCCCCACACAAGTCCAGTATTTTTGTTTCTGTGACTGCAAAATATTTTTATATTCTTTCTTGTGATTGTTCAAATTCCTAACAGTTTCTTAAGTTTTATATTTATTAGTGAATCTTAGCATTCTGTTCATTTTTGATTTTGCATTCTGACAAATTCCATTGAACCAGGTGGGAGCTTTGGGTCTTGTTGCTCTTACAGTTCTAAACATAGGTTTAAGGTATTGATTAATTGCAGACCATTTGGTGACCAGCCCCTCATAGTCTGACCCTGGGTAACAACAAATGTCTGTCTTCATAGTCAGAATTGGATCACATGAGAGTATTAACAAAAAATGTTTAATGGAATCATGATGCCATTTGATTCTTTTAAAGTTTAAGATCTCCATAGGACCAAGGTTAATAAATTTGAGGGTTCAACAATGGGTATTGGCAATTTGAAAGTTCAAGTTTCAAGTTTATTGCAGGAAAGACTCCATTGAGCAAGCTCATTCACAAGGAGGTCCTGAGTCATAAGCATATACGATACATAATTACATAGTTAGGAGATATACAGTGAAGGACAAAAGGTGGATAATTATATACATTTAGGAGGTATATACAATGGGCATTTTTGTACTACAATGCTGTACATTTCAGAGTCAGCCTAGTCTTATATTATGTAACACTTTTGATTTATGCCATGAAGGGCCAGTGAATATTTGTGGAGCTGTTTAGGCGTTGAGGTCTAGTTGCAGCTACATATGTCTTTTATTTTGGAGAATGCTAATGTTTTGAAGGAGTTAGTTGATATAATACTGGTTAGCTTCAGCATGGGTTGGAGTTGATTCCAAATCTTTGGTAGAGTGTATGAGACAGCCCTTTGTCCGGCTGCAGTTCGTGTCATGGGCACATCTAGTAAGACAAGGTTGGATTTCCTTAAGGAGTAGGTGCTGTGTGAGATATTTATAAGTGACGTCAAATATGCTGGCAGGTTTGTGAAGTAGCAGTTTGAGGGTCCACATGCCAGCATGGAGGAGACATCTGGTGGTCAGGGATGACCAACCAACTGCTGTATAAAGATATATTTATTTATTTAGCTTTTGTTTACCTGGTAAGTGCACTAGCCAGCAGGTGACTATTTTCAGGCACGACCCGGGAGAGTGCAATACAGGATAACCAAGGAAAGTTACAACAATACAATTTTGACAGGCAGTACAGAGTACATACATACAGGGAGGCAGTTTCGGCTAGGCTAACATTGTGTCGGCTAGACTAGGCAATAAACATTAGGATAGTGCAGGAGGTGTTACAAGGAGTATAGGTACTGGTGCGAGGTCAAGGTCATGTCACCCCGGGGGACAGGTATCTGAGGTGAGGAGAAAGGCGAGGGGGGGAGGGGAGTATTGTAGAGAGGACTGGAATCCAGGTTCGGATAGCAAGCTCCCCAAGGCCGATGTGGGGCATTTGAGGGAATTTGCACGGCTCCCAGGGCGGGGGGGGGTGAAAGGTTGGGCTGTTGGGTACCGTAGTCAGGTGTGCGAGCGGCGAACAGTATGGTATCTGAGGATCATTAGGTAAACTTACGGCTTTAGCGGTACAAACATAGGAGTAGAAGCCAGGCTTATGGTTTCACAGCTGGGCGAGAAGGTGGAGAGCGGTCGGGAAAGTTAAAGACGTTGGGGCTTTTGCAGGGGTAGGCAACCGGGCTCGTGGTTCAGTAGTAGGTTAAGAGAGTGATTTGGGGGGAGAATTAAGGCACCCACCAGAAACTGAAGCAGTGGGGTGGGAGGCTGGGTATGGAGGCGCCGTAGGCGGGCGCACGGTGGCAGGCAGCCCGTGGTGTCTGGGACAGTACAGGTAAACCTACGTCTTTAGCGGCAGTGTGTTGGAAGGAGTGCCGGGTTTATGGTCCTGTGATTGGGCATGAGAGAAAAGAGAGGTTGGAGATCAGAAAGCAAGTTTGGCGCACTTACGGCTTTCGTGGTTGGAGGAAGGTACATGCAGCCGGGCTCGCGGTTCCGAAACTGGGCATAAGATCTTAAGTCAGTCCCTGCCCCGGGACATCCAGGGGCAATGAACAAGGAGCAGGAGGGGAAGGGGGGGAAATGACCCTCACAGTTCCAACACCTATCTGTTCGGAGGTAGCCCTGCCAGATTGACAGTTTAGCCCGCGGCAAGTAGCGAAAAAAATAAAGACAGTTTTTGGGAGATTACCGGCAATAGATAACAATAGAGGTAGTTTACAAGTAACAGTTAATGCAGATCACAGTGGTGGGTCCTATACGCCGAGTTGGTAATAAAGCAGATAGCACGGTGGTATAGTATGTCTAGTTTTGATAGGTTCAGGGTTGGGGAGGATATGTAGATAATGTCTCCGTAATCTAGCAGGGGAAGGAAAGTTGCTTGGACCAGTCTTTTACGGATTGCTAGAGAAAAGAGGGCCCTATTTCTGTAGAAGAAGCAGACATGTTTAAGTCTCCTTAAAAGATCCTCGATGTGGTCCTGGAAGGAGAGCTTATTGTCTATCCACATACCTAGGTATTTGAATTTATCTACGACTTCCAAGGGTTCACCTAGAGAGGTTTCCACAAAGTTTTTAGTTGTGAACGGTAATGGGTCAGCCGATGCAAGTCTCGACAAAATCATAGTTTTAGTTTTTTTGGCATTTAGGAGCAACTTGGCATTGATGAGGTTGCTTTCTAGCTGACAGAAGTCAGCTTGGAGCGTTTCCCTGACTTCAGATAAGGACAAGTCTGATGTGTATAGTACCGTATCATCCATAAAAAGTGTATGCTGGATGTCTTTATGTGGAGTCAAGGTTGTTAATGTAGAGGGAAAAAGTTGGTCCCAGTATGGAGCCATGAGGGACTCCTCTGGTGATTGAAAGTGGGGCAGAAAGTAGGCCGTCGGCTTTGACTTTTTGAATCCTTTCCGTAGGGTAACTGGTAAACCACTGTAAGGTGGTTGGGGTGGCACCTATGTGTGCAAGACAAGTGATTAGGAGGTGATGGCCTACAGTGTCGAAGGCCTTGCTAAGATCTAGAAAGACCGCACCCGTGACTTTCTTGGAGTCCATTGCACGGATCCAGTCATTAGAGACCTTAACCAGGGCTGTGATTGTACTATGCTTCGACCTGAAACCACATTGTGCTGGGTTTAGCAAAGAGTGTGTTTCAAGGTGTTTATTTAGTTGGTTATATATGAGTTTTTCCAACACTTTGGATAGTACAGGCAAGATGGAGATAGGCCGGTAATTGTTCAGGTCACAGGGGTCTCCTGATTTAAAGAGTAGGAGAACATGGGCAGATTTCCAGCATGAAGAAACAGTGGCTGTGGTAATAGAGAGGTTGAATATATGAAGGATTGGAGCTGTGAGCTGGGCATAAGCCTAGCTGTATGAAGAATGACTCAGGCCATCGGCCCTGCACTTTCTTGGTGTCTAGGCTAGGATTAAGTCTTCAACTTCTTTATAGCTAGTCTGACACAACTGGAAGGGTTGAATTGGAGTAGCATCGTAGAATCTGGTCTGATGTGGCTATTTGCTCGCTAGCGTAAGGGAGGTCAAATGCCAATCCGGCTGTGGCAAAGTGGAGGTTAAGTTCTTCTAGGATTTGCAGTTTATTTTCAACTATCCAATCCTTGGCCAGAATCTTGGTGGGAAGGGAAGGAGCAGCCGCATGGCCTTCAATAGATTTTAATGTCTTCCAGATTTTTTGGGAGTTCCCTTTAGCCTGCTCCAGGGTGGAGATATAGAAATTTGCTTTAGTAGTCCGTACACTTTTAATACAAGCATTTCTGGCAGCTCTAAATGCCTGCCAGTCTGCGGAGTTCTTGTGTGCGGGCCTAGCCCATAGCTTGTCTCTGATGGTAAGTGCATATTTGAGCTCTTGGATAAACCACGGGTGCATGATTTTCTGCACCCTCATTTTAACGAGGGGAGCATGCTTGTTGATTAGAGTGGTCAGTTTGTCATTTAGAACAGCGACTGCGATATCTGCGGATTTGGCCAGGTATAGATCTTGCCACCTGGTCGCAGCTAGGTCGGTTAGGAAATTTAGTGGTTTAAATTTATGGAATGAGCGTTTGATTCTGAAATTAGGGAGACTCCTGGTTTTGGTTTGGGATCTTGTGCAGACAACGATATTATGATCGCTCATATCGTTGTGGAAAATCGCATAATGTGAGATTTTGTGGGGGTGGGAAGTTAGGATAATATCTAAGAGAGAACTGTTGGCTGGGTTGGAGGCATTTATTCTTGTGGGTTCTGTTACTATTTGCATAAGACCTAGCTCATCGCAGATGGCTTTTAGGGGGTGGGACTTAGTTGTTAACCAGTCCATATTAAAGTCCCCTAGGATTATTGTTTCCATATTGGCAGCCAACGTTAGGGATTTTAGCTCGTTAATCATTTCTGTGCCTCCTGCCGAGGGTCTATAGCCACCTATAATTGTGATGCATTCAGTGGATGGGAGGTGTAGTTTGAGTGTGATGATTTCATATTCCTTGGGCTTAGTTTTGCAGGAGATGCTGCTAATGTTGTATTTGGATTTGGCGTATATAGCAACTCCCCCCCTCGTTTCTCTTTCAGCCCTAAAAAGTTTGAAACCCGGAATTGTAATTTGTGAACCAGTATTGGTCTTTTTCAGCCATGACTCTGTAATAATAATCAGGTCTGGGTCAGTGTGGGCTGCCCATACTTGAAGCTGGTCAAATTTTTTGATAAGGCTTATGATATTGACCATCATCAGTTTCATCCCAGGAGCAGCTGCAAACTCTGATGGAGAAGTGATTTGACTTGGGGGGCCTGGATTTAGTTCGACATTGCCCAAGCAAAAGAGGAGAATTAAAAGCATTTTTTTGAGGAATTTTGTCAGATAGAAATGGGTTCTTTTTGTTTGGGTTCTTGTGTGGTGTTCTTTCACTTCAGTACGCCTGGCTAGGGCATAGATGGTGCTGGCCTGGATGTTTGAGGCTAGCAGGGGAAGTGCACGGAGAGACATAGGTGAGGGCAGTAGGGCCAGGGAATGCGGGTGGCGATAAGAGCGGGAGCAGGGCAGATTATGAGTAGGGAAACAATATGGTGATGCAGTGGGGACTATGACTGTGTATTCCCAGACTGCAAAGGCCTCTGGCTTAGGATAGGGTACTGTTGTGTACATTGTGCACCTTCCCAACATTAGGAGTATAAAGATAAGGCAAGCCATATTGTGTAGAAATTGAGGGCTGTGATATATGTAGCCACAGAATGTCAGTAGAGCAGCTATCCTAGGGTCACTGTTGACCCGAGGAGTCAGCATAAACCAAGGTGGGGTTAAGCACTATCTGTGCCTAATGATAAGGAGAGAGATTGAGGGGAACAGATCACTGCAGGGAACCCAGATACAGACACCTCCCACTCGACAAGATTAACCAATTAGGGATCTTTAGGTAGAGAGTGGGTGGAGCTACACTGTATTTAAAGGAGGCCTGGGAGGGGGTGGTGGTTAGCTTCAGCATGGGTTGGAGTTGATTCCCTTACTTCCCCCAGTGAGGAGAGTGGCTGAGAATCAGTCCAAAAGTCCCAGCAAAAGTCAGTGGAAAAGGCGCACCAATCGGCACCCAGCTGGATGGCAAGCAGTCCAATCGGGGACCGCCTAGGACTGTAGGCAGCCAATCAGCAAATTGCCTTTTCAGACAGCTGGAGCGGAGATCAGCGGTCGTACCTTAAGTGTCTACCCAGCCAAGGAGGCTCAGATCCGGGTGAGGATGCCTCGGGGGGTCAGTCGGAACTTGCGGTGGTGGTCCTCAAGATTATTGTCTGGAGAGCGAGTGCCACCCAGGCACCGGTGCCTAAGGGGAAAGGAAGAGAAAAAACAACACTTAAATAGTGTCCCAGGCAATCGGCGGGATGAGGACGGGTGGCTGGAGGTAGGCTAATTACAGGGGGTGGGGGAATCGTTTAAGCTTAACAAAAGAAATGCTTGAGGATAGCAGCCAGGTCGGCCAGGAGCAGAGGGTAATTAAAACACAAAGAGGAGACTAGTTAGCAGGGGACGATGGGGGGGGAGAGTTGCAGAGGCAGCGGGAGCAGATTCTGCAATGGCTAAGTGTACCTGAGGTGTGGGTGTGTGTGAGCAAGACAGAAATTAGGTAATAAGGACAGATTTCACACTAGAAGCAATGTCACATTTAGGTAAACACAATCATCAACTTTCCTATACATTTCATTTTGTGATTAGAACAAAAACAAATTTCAGCAGCCGTGGCAGGTATCAGGGCAACACCAGTCCCTCTTTAAGACTCTATTTTACCCAGAAACTAAAGGGAGTAGCGCAGCTTCTGAATGAAAAATACCCCTAGAACAAACACTCCCTTACTTCTCCCAGCAAAGAGAGCGGACGAGAATCAGTCCAAAAGTCCCAGCAAAAGTCAATGGAAAAGGTGCACCAATCGGCGCCCAGCTGGATGGCAAGCAGTCCAATCGGGGACTGCCTAGGACTATAGGCAGCCAATCAACAAATCGCCTTTTCAGGTGGCTGGAGCAGAGATCAGTGGTCGTACCTTAAGCGTCTACCCAGCCAAGGAGGCTCGGATCCGGGTGAGGATGCCTCGGGGGATTGGTCGGAACTTGCGGTGGCGGTCCTCAAGATTATTGTCTGGAGAGCGAGCGCCGCCCAGGCACCAGTGCCTAAGGGGAAAGGAAGAGAAAAAACAACACTTAAATAGTGTCCCAGGCAATCAGCGGGACGAGGGCGGGTGGCTGGAGGCAGGCTAATTACAGGGGGTGGGGGGAATCGTTTAAGCTTAACAAAAGAAATGCTTGAGGATAGCAGCCAGGTCGACCAGGAAAGTAATGTGTATGGGAAAATGATATGTTTCTGGTCTGTCAATTATATGAAAATCAACCACATGTGTAAAAGATTCTTGATTGACCCATGCAAGGTCAATCATAGATGCTCCTCTGGGGCCCATAAATGTGAACTCCACCTCAGCATCTCCTGGAAAGCGACCATTTAGCAAAATGAGGTCTAACCTTGACATTGTGTCTCTAAGTAAATGACCTTGTTGATTCTTCTTAAGATCCTTTGTTTTCCTTATTGGATTGGCCCTAGAGTTAAGACGGTGCAGCCTGGTATGTGTGTCCTCTAGGAGCTCCTCAGAATCAGTACATACAGGGATTTGGGCATTAGAATTGCCAGAATTAAAAATGACTAATTGCCATACTGTACTAATAGACCATCTAGCAGTTCCTGAAACTCTGATCATTGAATTCTTTGTATATTTTACTGTTTGAAGGAGGAATATAGACATTTATCAAAATAATATTAACTGTATTCTGTACTAATTTAAGACTTTGTAAAAATGGGGAATTGGTTTCTATAGTTGTTACAGTGAAATTTAGAGAAGATTTTAAGACAACAGCTAAGCTGACCAAAAATCAGCCTAGTTTATTTAATCTAAGTGAAGGAAGAATATTAGTAGTATATCCTGGCATCAATGGGAGTACAGTATTATTCCACCAGGTTTCTTCCATTCATAACATATCAAAGGAAAAGAGAAACATTTTAATACACTGGGGTCAGCAAGTTTGAGAGTAAGACCCTCAATATTCCATGATAAAATATTTAAGTGGTGAACATTCCCTTGATTAACAGACATTGCAGTGCTACATTCTGAATGAGGTCATGCAGCACTAGGATTTAGCAATATAGTAAATCTGTTATTTGAAAAATGTTCTATATTATCAATAGACAGTCCGCAACTGTTAGCATGTAGGGTTTGAGCAGGTTAACCATTTCTGGACAGAAGATTACCTTCAAGGTTGTTCATATCCACAATAAGTAGGTCTATGACATCTAGGGCAGGACTTGCTGCTAATAGTGTTGCTGCAAGAGCAGGTTTCCTGAATGTAAGATCTATTTGAGAACTTTGTAAGTTCAGACTATGAATATTGATCCACTCCAGTCCATTGTTCCCTAAGTTGGTTTTCAGAGTACGATCCAAAAAATGTTGCAATTTCCTTTTTATTCTTGCTTATATGTTCTCCAGGGGTTTATCTCGATCCAAACAGGGAGAGGGTTCTGGTTTCCCATGGAGCTCCTTGGGCAGATTTATGAATAGCAAATTGAGGCCCATTGCTTTTCATTTTAGTTCTATTTAGGTCATCTTGTTCAGCTGATGGATGATTCTGAGTTGATATTTTTGGCACTGTTTTAGGTGGATATATAATATTATTATTTATATGAAGTAATGGAGCCATAGTCCAGATTAGGTTGCCTATTCATATGAAGATAGGTACAAAAGTACACAGTCAAGATATGCTGGGTTAGGGGGGTTCATTATGTACATCTCCTCAGAGTCAGATTGTATATGGAAAAAAAATGACAAACCCATTTGGTGTAGCTTGTCAGGAGTTTCCTTTGCAAATCTCCTTATAACATAAACCTCAATTTGCCTTTTGTAATGGCAAATTTCTAGGTGACCAATAAACATAAACTTGCAAATGTAAACCTCAATTAATAATTCAGTTTTATCACTCAGGTTTTTAGTACGGTGCAAATTTACTGATAAGTTTGTTTTTTGTTCTTGGTCAGTAGGGTTGACTGCATCATGTGGTTTCTTTGGGCCAATACCCTGCTGTTTGGAGGGTGCATTTGAACTGGAAATTTCATCTGGTTTCTGTACATTAGTAGAAACCTGCCCATGGGTCTTGCAAAAAGAAGGCTACTTGTCTAGAGCAGTAGCTGAGAATGCTCTGTATTCTGGTTGACAAATGCTAGCAACATCTGTGAGCTTAGAGGGAGCAGAACCAATATTTGCCCCATTATTCTTTTTGGGGGACTTCTTATCTGGGTTCCTAAATTTCCTTTTTTTCTTACTCCTATTTGCTCCTGGCAGAGATTGATTAGTGTGAGTAGGTTCCACCTTTTGAAAAAGAGGAGGAAGACTGACCTGAATTCCTGTTTTCCCTTATTACTGATACATCTCTACTTTCCTCTTCCAGAGATGTTGCATCCAGGCCTTTTTTTGTTTAAAATTTTTTTTAAGATTAACAATCTGAGCTTGAGTGATAGCAACATCAAGGTGTAAATTATCGATTTCTTGTTTTAGAACCCATAAATTCTCCAATATAACAATATTAGCAAAGTAAGGGTTCTTAATAGTGTCAAGAATTTGATCAGATAAAGATGATACAGGAACAAATTTCCCCACAGAGGCAGAAGTATCAGCTTGTGTCTTAGGGACATAGGACTCCTCAATGAGATCATTAGTGGGATTCAAAAACCAGGGCACATTGGTTAAAATTGTATCCCTGGCTAGGCTATTAGAAGCAGCTAGCTTTCTGAGACCTGAAATTGTTTTACTGATATCATATATAACTGAGGCAATATTGTTTGCTTTATTCTGAGAAGGCTATTTATCAGAGACTGTGTCTATTATCTTAAAAGGTTGCTTTTCCCCTGAGTTCTGATTAGAATTAAATGAAGGGGTAGTCTCAGGGGAAAAAAAACATAAGATGAGAGTTAATTGAATCATATGAGAAGAAATATGAGTTAAGCAAAACACAATCAGAATTATCATAATTTGAAATCTGATTCTTAAGTGTGTATGTATTCAAATTGGAATCACATAGTGAATTTATTAGGTTAACCTCATCATTAAAATCAGGTGTTACTGATAGTTTTTCTTGCCAATCCAGTTTTGCCCCTCCCTCCATATTACTACCAGAAGCAGTCTTACTTATTACTACATCCCCTGTGGGATTGTCATCAAACTCCTTTGAATTGAAATTAGCAGTAGTGGTGGAAGTGAGAGTAGAGATATTTCTTTGTAAGAATTCTGTAATTTCAGTTTGACCTTTATTATCTGTCTTTACTTTTTGGATGGGAGACCCTTGGTCAAAGGATTTTTAGTTTATATGTCCCTCACCATACCTTCAAAACTGAATTTTTACTTGTCTTTAGATTTGCTGTTTACTGCTGGATGGGGGAAAGTGAAGTATTTTTACTGCTTCTGGTGGTAACCATAGTAGGTAAATTGTTAGTGGTATATAAAATATCCCTGAGGTTGCCCACTCCAAAAAACACACTTCAAAGGAAACAATATTGCTTATTGGCTAGATAAAGTTATTTAGTTAAACAATGACCTGCTTAAATTACTGTAGGATAATTAAAAATGTTCTAAACTTTGCTACGGCAAGGAAGTAGCAACAATTTATTTAAACGTCTTTAGAACATGGGAATATTAGAAGCCATTCTCAGATTGTGGAGACTCTTCCAAGGCTTAACCTTATAAATCTTCCTGCTTTTAATTCAGAGACCTATCAAAACTTTTCTGTGGTCCATACAAGGTGGTTTAGTGTAATCTTGCAGTCCAAAAGGTCAATAAAAACAACAACAATATGCATCGAGAAAGTGTAAAGAATGCAGGTATTCTGAAGCAGTAAACTAACATTAGAAAAGGCAATAAAAACCCAAATCAAGAAAATTAAAGTTGTCCTAACTATAGTAACTATAATAAGTGGTCACAACAGTTAGCTCATATACACTATATGACTTTTGTAAGTTTTACAATCAGTTCTAATTTCAAGATAAGAAGCACAGACCGTATACAGTTCTGATAAGAAAGTCTGTTGTAGACTGTATAGCAGCTGCAGCTACGCACTTAAACTCTATGCATCCAAGAGTTAAATAGAACTGTCATTCAGTTACTATCTCTGGTTTAAACTGATTAAATATATCATTCAAATTTTATTATAACACTTACTCCTATTAAATAAAATAACGGAGGTAAAAAGAAGCTGAGATGAGCCAATTTCTTCAGCAACCTTCAGATTACTGGTTTGCTGCAATTACTGTGTCTGCTCAGTACCCTTCAGAAGAAAATCCCCGAAATAACAAATGTACAGGGATGTATCCTAATATTAAATTACTTGACCATCACTTTTGTTCCATAGGTAAAATTGGTCTACAGCAATAACAAGAAATTACAAGAATTTACCTTGTAGATCACAAATAAATCATGTAAAAACCCATGGGAAACAAAGGTCTGTATCAGCCAAAAAAGCAAATCTGTCTCAGCAGTAGAGGTGGGCGAAGTGTTCCCACTTTGCTACGTGGAGCACTCCACGTATAATCCCCCAATCTGAGTAGTGCTCCGCAATGCGAAGTGAATTACTCCGCCTATAAATTTGAATGTGAAGTGTATTGTTTCCAATGGACTTCGCACTACTTCGCCTTGTATTGCAGCCTTCCCCTTAATTTTAACGTGAAGTGCCACTGGTTTTAATGGACTTCGCTTTGCTTTGCCTTTTTATTGCTATTTGAGGTGAATTTTGCTTTGATTCATGGGATGGCAGGTCACATGGGCTCTATATTGTCTTGCACATCCTCAGTTCTGCATAGTGCATGTAGTGGAAAGCTGGAGATAGTTTTCTCTCAGAGCTCTGAGAATCAAACCATCAAAAAAGGTTTAAAAAATCACTTTTGATCCAATTATTTTGTTCCAAATTTAGTGCATCGACTGTAGGCAACCCTCCTGTGCTTAGATCATTGAGTGTTGATTGTTTATATGTACATTTTGAATGTTAATTTAGAACATTCAGCCTGTGTACTGGCAGACACTGTTGAAGTGTGCTTCGGGGGAGGGGCATATCTGTGGTGGAGTGAGATTCACATGAGAAAGGCAATCTTTCTAACTGTTTCACACTAGTAGTGTGTGTTAGTATTTGTGTGTTTACGTACACACAGTGTCATTTTTGATAATTATTTTCTGTTTGTTGTGGTGCAGTGCATATTTTCATTCTGTTTAAAAGATTTGTTTATATAGTGTACTGCACTGTTAAATTTTCTGCGCATTACCCGTAGTGTGTGAGTGTGTATGTGTGTGTGTGCCATCAAGTCAGACACATTTTATTGTGCCACACAGTACTCGCCACACTCTGAATCAGTTATCTGTCTGCAATATTTTTTACTGCTTCCTCCTATCTAGCTGGTGGACCGCTACTGCATCCCCCCCCAACATGCAAAAGGTATAATTTATTTTTCCAGTTTTTGGATTTGTGTGACTACTGGTTAAGGTGTTTTTGTGCCTGTGCGGCTGCATCTTTTTATAGTGTGCAATCTGCGTCTGTGCGTTTGCATCTATTTAGTGTCCAGTCTGCATCTGTAAGCCACAGTTGTTGTTTTTTGGCTTCCCATCTGTCCCCAATTTCAGAAATCTCAATTTGTTGTGAATTTTCTGTGTAATCCCAAACAATGCCTGCAAAGAGACGTGCATGCAAAGATGCTTCTGGCCGTGGCACTGTTGCCAGTGGCAAGAGTGGCCATGGGCATGGTAGTATGCAGCAGAAGTGCATAGTTGATGTCAGTAAGGGGATTTCTCTGACTATGTTTTTCACAGTGCAATCAGTAGCTTCAGTCATGGTTGGAGATGCTGTTATCCCCGCTGGTGGTAGTGAAGCTGCTGATGGCATGAGTATTGCCCCAAGTTCAACCCATGCCAACAAGTTAACTGGTTTCCCAAATATTGTGGAGTCTAAAGCTTAATATGTATAACTGCAAGGAAGGGGGGGCATGATAGAAATGATCAAATACCGAAAGGGAATCAACAATGTACGAGAGGGTAGCATCTTTCAGAAAAAGAGATGTGCATGAACAAGGGGGCTAAATTTGAAGAGGGGTGACAGATCAGGGGGCAACATCAGGAACTATTTTTTCATGGGGAGGGTGGTGGGTGCAAGGACAAACAAAACTAATGATCAATGTTATGGTGTGAGAGCAGCAGTTGAAGCATGCTCATTATTTGGAGTTGGTGCACCTCCATGCACTCCAGCCGCTGCTCCACATTTTCAGTCTGGTGGTTCACATGGTCCAACTCAATCCACATCAGGCCCAAATTGGCATGTGTGGCAGGTATTCATGCAGGATCGCCACCATCACCTGCAGGTTGTGGAGCAGCCGCTTGCTCCATGGCCCGCCCCCACTTGACACCACGTGCAGGTGGGGGCTGTGCTGCCGTCTGTTGCCCAGCAGGGTTAGCAGGTGCATTTCTGCCCTGTTTGGCAAGCTTGGCATGCCAAGCTGCATGGTGGTGGTTGTATAGGAGGGTGCGCTGACCACCTGTGCCCAGATGATTTCCCTTGGGGCCACAGCGCACCTTCTCACCACTCAGATTGTACTTCAGTACACTGGTGTCTGCAGACAGTGTAGTGAAGAACTTCCACACTAATGAGCTGTGGGGAGGACCTGGCACAGGTGGGGGGCCCATTTGTTGTTGTCAGCTGCTGTTGGTGCTCAATTGGGGCTGGGGTGTGGAAATCTTCTGCTGCTGCTGTGGCTGTGATTGCTGTGGCTCCTTCCTCATTTACTGCTGAGCTGCTGGCGCAGGGCCATGGCAGGTGGTGGCACTGGTGGGGGGGTTAGGTGCCACCGGAGGTGGTGCTTCCATGGCACCATTACCTCCTGCTTCAGGCAGGGGACCACTAGCCTGGAAGGTGCTCTGGTTCAGACTCGGGGTTTATATTTTTTGCTATCTCTGTCTTCTCTCAAAGTGGGGTTTATATTTTTTGCTATGTCTCTGTTTCCTCTCAAACACAGCTCTTTCTCGCACACTAGGTAAGGCAAAAGTGAAAGTCTTTCACCTCTTGCATGATTAACTTCCTGCCTGAAGCATGTGACCTGAAGACTGTGAGCCATGTGATCTGTGGGCTGTTACAATACTCACTCACTCTGCCTTTAAAAGAAAATAGAGCAGAGTAATGCAGAGTCATCATAACGCAAAGTTATTATGACGCAAAGTGGTGAGGTACTGCATTTCAATGAGCACTTTGCATAGCTATATGTTAAGGTGGAGTGGGCCACTTTGCCTCTGCTACGCTAGCGAAGTTAAACTTCATTGCATCTCTACTCAGCAGGAAGCTAAAGTGAAAAAAGCTACCTGCATTCAACCTGTGGGAGTTTTATCCCTAAACTTAATTAGTTGGATTAGCTTCTGAATAATTTCAGATGCTGTGCTGCAGTCCATTGGATGAGACAACAAGGTCCTGTTAGGATCCTTTTAAAACAATCAACTTTCATGCAAGAAAACCGGGCCAGACACAGTGCAGCTCCTAGATCTCAGTTAATTGATCAATTTAATCAGCAGTTCCGAAAGAAACATCATGCCTAACTTTAAATCACACAGTAGCCACAATGCAACAACAAACAGAAATTGGCGGGAATGAGTGTCTCAGCAAGAGGAACAATCTCTTAGCTGGTTAGTTAGTGAATTCTCCTGTGGAATTCAATTAAATATGCCAGCCATGGTCAAGTCCTAAAACCCCAAGCATATACCTACATATAAAACAAAATCTGTAGTTCTAAAAACAAAACAGAAAATAAAAACCTCGGATGCTTCAGATTCTTTAGTGCTGCAGACAATGTAGCAGACATAGGAGCCGGGTTTGTAAAATTTTTGGTGGGGCCTAGGGGTCAGGGGTCAAGGCCCTGCCCCCCTGGGTCAGGGGTCAAGGGTCAGAGGTGAACCATTGGGCTGTAGGGCCTTGGAGAGTTGAGGAAGGATAGATATTGAGCGGTTCCTGATGACATCCTCCAAGTCCTGACCACTGATCCATGACTGGGGGCCAATCGTCCAATCTCTTGCAAGCTCAATCATCATCCCCCCCCTCTTTAACCCATGGTGAGCACCACAGTCTCACTAACAGACTGGGTAAGCATACGCTCAGGAGATATGATGAATTAGCCTGTCTCCACTGAATACAAACCTATTTTGGAAGAGGGTCCCCCCTTCTGTTCCCATTCCATGATTGGGGAGCCAGTAGTCCAGTGACTGGTTAACTTTTCACCCCCTACCAAACTCCCAGCATGTGCACCAGTCCCATTGATGAACTGGGTAAGCACATATCAGAGAGGGAAGGAGAACAAATGTGGGGCTGGTGGAATCGTAACCATCAGCATCATCTGCTTGCTCAGTCTGTTGATGAAAGTCTGGCCCACTTTGTGGGTAATGGAGGAGAGACTGAAGTAGCTGGCTGTAGGATTACTGTGCCCCTAAATCACTGATCTGGTGTTGGGGGGGCTCTGACTTTTTTTTAATATAATTTAGTTTTTATTGAACTTTTGAGGTTAAACAGAATACACAGTTTATCATCCCATAACTCTGTTATCTTTTACAGTATGTTTACTTAACATTCACAAAAAAAGTATGTGGGGATTTTGAGGTGGTGGGCAAATGAAGGGGGAATATGCTTGTTCTGCTGCAGTAGTGACATCATTATGTTGTTCTGCTGCAGTAGTGATGTCACTACCGCAGCAGAACAACTTGAAATGCTGGCACATTGTTGCTTTCTTCTATTTAATTCTGTGGTGACAGTATTCTAGAACCTCTAGAGACTTCACAAGTCAGTTTCATTATGAAAGAGAAAAAAAAAAACAATGCACATATTTTATATACTACTACTATACACTATAAAAAGTACAGAATGAGCAACTTTATGCGCAACCTGTGTGTTCTGTCACCTCAGGGGTTCCGATTCCCATGGACCTCTCGGCCTTCGCTCTCGAGGTCAGAGGAATCAGAACCCCTCTATGACAGAACACACTGGTTATCATAATTCCAACAATATTCTCTATGCCATCTCCTGGCATGATGCAGAAACCAGGTTTTCAAGAGAAGTCTTTTAAAACAGCATTTCCTCCCGTCCTCCACTCATGATAACACTTTCCCAGTCACCAATTTATACATTAATGTATTAATAAAATGGCCAGGAATGGAAGCTTTTCTAAAAATTGGAATTTGGGGATCTTATAGTAGGCTGGGCTGGGATGGGAGGATCTGGGACTAGTTTCTTCTGTTTTTAGGTATATTCCTATGTCTATAATGATGCTGTGGGAGAGGAGGGCCTCTGACTCTACATAGAGATTTAACTCAGCTCTGCGTCAGGACACAGTTTTAGCCACAGCTACAGAATGAGACAACACTAAATTCACATTTTATGACTGAGACACCTGGGATGCACCTTGCCATTGTTGATGCCTTCAAGGAGGCTAAATTATAAACATAGAAACATAGAAGGTGATGGCAGATAAGGACCGCAAGGCCCATCCAGTCTGCCCATTTCTTTTTCTACCTTATGAATGTGCCATCAGCCTTTGCTCTGTCAATGGCATATCTATTCATACTCATCTGTATTGCTCCCTTATGCCTATCCCATGCCTGTATGAAGCCCTGCACTGTATTCATATCCACCACTTCCTGAGATAGGCCGTTCCATGCATCCACCACCCTTTCTGTGAAAAAGAACTTCCTCACATTACCCCTTAATTGGTCTCCCTCTAATCTCATGCTGTGTCCTCCTGGTCTGCTATTTTTCTTATATTGAAACATGTTAGACTCTTTCATCTTGTTAATGCCCTTAAGGTGTTTGAATGTTTCGATCATATCACCTCTCTCCCTCCGTTGCTCTAGGGTATACAAATTGAGCTCTGTTAATCTGTCCTCATATGTTTTCTGATGCAGTTCCCAAACCATTTTGGTTGCCCTTCCCTGGACTGCCTCCATTTTGTTAATGTCCTTGTGCAGGTGCGGCCTCCACTACTGCACGCAGTACTCCAGATGGGGCCTAACCAGTGCCTTGTAAAGCGGGATTATTACCTCCCTCTTATGACTTGTGATACCCATACTAATACACCCCAACATCTCAACATCATAACTTTCATTTCAGCAAAAAAATGGCCTCTACTGCCAGACTTAGACTAGAAGCATCCCCTATAGAGGCTGATCCAAAATACAGAAAGAACAGCCATAACCCAGATTTGTGTCTTTGTTTGCCAATATTAAGTACATGTTTGCACACACCACCCTAAAATGCTGCATATGCGCCATTTCATACTAGACAAGTCTACAACCCACTTAAGCTGCAGCAGGGGATGATAAAAATCCCTACCATAGAGAAACCATGAGAAGATGTATTTACTGACTCTACCCAATTCCATCATATATTCCAGCAGTTTTACACCAAACGATACTATTTTGACAGCACAGCCACATCAGCACATTAGATGAATGCAAGAGAAAGTAAGGAAGGGAAAAGCTTCCCAAGATGGATCATAACTTCCAAGAAAAATCAACATAGCTGGCTTTTCACTAGATGCTTTTTAATCCATTCTAATACCCAAAGTGACAGTGGTTCTTTAGGAACACCAACAGGTAGAACAGATTCACAATGAGAGGGGGCAATCATTTTACAAATACCAGTAACACGGAAAGGATGCCTGTCAGAATTACACAAATAGTTGCTTCAAGTGCACTCAGGAATACCCTCGGTGCTAGAAAAGAAAACTGCAAGTTTCCCATTGTACATTCAGAAAATTTCTGCACTCGAATACACACACAAGGAGAGCTTATGTCTTGGTTAGTCCATTATTTATTGCAGCAAGGTGCCCTTGTGTTTGTTTGAGTGCAGAAATTCTGTAAAAATTAGTCCAGCGACAGTGACTCTCCCTTTCCTTATTCAGGTGGGTGCCAAGCTCCTAGCTCCACTGGCACAGCACCTGACTAGACAGTCTCATGGATTATTGCATACATCCCTAGCTCAGTTGTACTGCTGTACCTTTAGGTTTAGCTGCAGTTTGATCCTGGCAGGCCCCTGAGAGGAATTCTGGACTCCAGGGAAAGTTCAGACTCAGGGGGCCCCTACCAGGTCACACACACAGCCCTTAATTTTGCTGGGAGACTTGGGCCCCTCTTGTTGCTGGGCCCCAGGTCTTGGAATTATTCCCCCCCCTTACTCCCGAGTCCCCCACCCTCTCAAGGGCCCTCCTGCTTGACTGCCATCAGACATCAGTTTTTACTGGTGACTGGTCTGGTAATGGTGATTAAGTACAGATGAAACGACCATAGAGTACTTACAATCTGGTGTGCGATGGTGATGATCTGATCTCTCTTCCTCTCCTCGGCTCATCATCGTCATCCTTCCAGTCAGTTCTGGGCAGGGCTTATGCTGGCTGCTGGTGCTGTGCTGGCTCGGGAAATCAGTTCTAGAGTTGTCGCCTGCTGTGGCCTGACCCCTCCGTGCTCAAAACATCATCCACTGATGCCGTCCAATGTCGTGACCACTGACCTGACCAGACCCGACTAACCCCCTCCCCAGACCCAGAGGACTCTCTTTCTTCTCCCATCCAAACCCAGACTCTCCTACCATCTCACCCACCCATCCAGACTATGAGCCCGAGGACTCTCTGATTTTCTCTCTCCCGAGTCTCGACCTGGTCTCTCTCCCGAGTCTTGACCTGGTCTCTCTCTCTCTCTCTCTCTTCACCCCCTCTGCCCCCCTCTCTCTCCCCTCTCTCCCTCTCTCCCCTCTCTCTCCCTCTCTCTCTCCCCCTCTCTCTCTCCCCTCTCTCTCTCCCCCTCTCTCTCTCTCCCCCTCTCTCTCTCTCCCCCCTCTCTCTTCCTCTCTCTCCCCTCTCTCTCTCCCCCTCTCTCTCTCTCTCTCTCTCTCTCTCTCTCTCTCCCTCCCTCTCTCCCTCTCTCACCCCGGGTGGGCCGCGGGCCTTGACTCTCCTCACCACGGCGGGGCCACACTGCACAGCACCATGGTCTTCAAAGCAGGCAGCTGCTGCTCGCTCAGTCACCTCACCCTCTCAGACTGGGCCTGTGGCTGGGCTAAGACTACCGCCGATGGCCCGACGCTATGCACGCCTGCTGACTTGCCCTTAGTTGGCGCCATCGACCGACAGGCGACCCGCACACCACCACCACAGAATTGACACTGGCTGCGGCATACCACCTTTTGACCGTCGTTGTCTGCTCTAGTCTCTCCCTGCAGACTACTCCAGTTGTAGAGTCAGTGCCGTGGCCGCCCAAACTGAAAAAAACTGTCCCGAAAAGCCAAAGGGTCTCACTGAGCAGAGCTCGCCTCACTCTGGGCTGTCCTGTCCTCACCTAACCACCTTACTGCCACACACCGCCTAGCACAAATCACCCGACAGAGACCAACGCACGCATATCGCACCTATAAGCCCTCCCCCAGCCAATCACAGTGCGGCAATGCTGGCAAATTGAGAAATGCCACTTTGCCAACCAACCAACCAACCAGCAGCACTTATTCAATGATTGGGAGGGGGGGGGCAAATCAAACAACCAACAATAACTAAAGAGCGCAAATTTTAAATAAAAAAACAGGAGCGCTGTGCCCACCAGCCAATTAAACAGGAAGGGGGCGAGGGGGCATGGTGACAGCTGGTGCAGCCCTGCGGGTAACAGCAGATGCGCGCGTGCAGCACTGACCCCAAAAAAAGGCAGGCAGTAGAAAATATTGCTGGGGCTCAGCCCAGGTCTGTAAATATTGTTGGTGCTAGTGCCCCACGGGCCCATACAACTTGGCGCCTATGGTAGCAGACAGTCTAAACACACAAGTATTGCAAAATACAAACACTCTTTTCCTATCCCTATTCCCTCAATGTGTGGCAGTGCACCTCCCAAGCACTCGATTTGCTAAATCTGCATTGCTGGTCACAACAAAATAATAAACACAACAAAGCAATAAACACACAGTAAGCACACAATAAACAAAGACAAAAGTAGAGAACAAGATGGAGAACAGTAAATTTGTGAGTTCCTGTGTTTCTGTGTTTGTTGATTATCAGTGTGTCCTAATAATTTTGTGGACATTTTTGTGGTAGTTTCAGAACAGAGGACACAATGTTATTAGATAAAAAGTTTTGTTTCGTCTGGTGTTCTTAATCAACCACCTTGCTCCTCAGGTGTTAATATTGCAAACAAACGCCCATAATTCCAGTACCCAGGCCTTCCTCTGATGTGCTCTGGTATGCTATGTGGCGGGGGTGGGTGGGTGGGGGTCCAGTCAATGTAGGAGAAAGGAAAAGATGCAGAAAGCCTCATTTGGCTGCACTTGCCATTCCAACATTCTCCCTCAGGACCCCTCTTGGTTCTTCGGTTCTCCAAGACTCTGAGCACGTGGTCTGTGCTCTGTGCTCACTCAGTTGCTGGATCTGGCTAGAGAGAAAAATAAAAAAGAAAACTCCTCCAAGTGCAGTTGTCTAGGTTCCAGTCAAGAAATGAAATATAAAAGTATAAAAAGTGTAAATATTCAGCAGTGTACCACAGAAAAGTTATATATGTGCTAAATGTTTAGCTCAGCAGACTCGGCAAAACAGCCTCCTGATAACTCTACACTATTCAGAAGCATCTCGGTCCATATTCAATAGTCTTCACTCATAAGGAAATGTGAAGAAAGATCCTCATATGCAAGAGCCCAACAGTTTGCCTATGTGGGCTTCATCAGGGATGAGGACCTATGGGTAATCATATAGAAATGGTATCAAAATTTATAGATTCAAATAATTATAAACATATCTAACTTATTTACTCTTCAGTCCTGATACTCAAGCTGTTAAAACACATCACTGCAATGTAAGCAGATCCTTCTCATGATCTGAATATATCATACAATCCACACGGTATGTCGAATGCATTATAGCAGTGAAAAGCAAGATGTCTGCAGCACAATCCTTGTCGAGCTTCCAAAACTTATAACAGTTTTTATCAATGGATATTTAAGCAATAATGCACGACAGGGTGTGGTATATCGTGGGATATCGTCACGCCTCGGGTGGTTGGGCGCGGGCCGCGGGCGGTGCGTCAACAGGCACCAGTGGCGATATCCTGCTATACACCCTGGAATCGAGTATTGTATTATGAACTGGATTAATTGATATTTTATGCCTTTAATGAAAAAGTAAAGTTTTTAAATATTTTTATATTGTTTTATATAGTGTAGGTAGACATTTAAAAAAAAGTTTGTGTATTTCATGTTTTGGCCAGTAGGTGGTGCTGTTGCAGGAGGATTTTGTTGTCGTCTTCATTGTTGTGGTATTGACCCCCGCCGGAAGTTTGGTTTACTCGCGCCGCGGTTAATTTTTTCTTTGTTGAGGAGGTGAAGATCAGTTGTGCCATACTTGTGAGGAAGCGACAAAGTAAGGAGTAAAAGCGTGAGGCGGGTTGTATAGTTTTGCCGTTTGGCGCGAGGCAGTGTGGCAGTGAGGCGAGCAGTACTTGACGCTCTGCAGTCAAGCAGTTGCCAGAATGAAAGGGAGATGATTTTTTTTGTTGTTGTTTATAGCGCCTCTGCTTTGGGCGACGTGTATTGGGGGGGGGGCAGTTGTGAGGATGTGTTTTTTTCCCCGTTAGTTTTAGTGGAGGTCGGTGGAGAACATTGCACTGGCGGTGAGCAGGCTGGTGGCCGGAGGTTTTCCGAGGCCGTGATGATGTAGCCCGATATCATCACGGCTTCGAAACCCTCTCGGCCAATCAGGTTGCTCCATTTACGATCGCCGGTTCATAATTATGATTTAACTACAGTATAACTTTTCCCTGTTGTTGGTCTACTAAATATTGCATATAATACAGTAATTATTTCACTGAATCTTTCAAAATGTATCTAACTTTCCCCTGCTGACCTAACAATTGCTGTTTTGTGACATCACATGCTATAGTCATGGTGAGCACTGTGATGTTACAAACAATAGCACCGTGAGGTTCACAGTGGAGAGGCAAGTGCTTTTTATACAGACATTTTGGATAGACTATGAAGATGTGCTGTAAACCTTTGGAAGAAGCACCAAAAATGCAGATATGTATTCTCTAGTAAATTGTAATAGCAGAAACATCATATTTATAAAAGTACATGCTGTAGTGCAACGTTACTCTTTAACAGCCACCACCCTTAATGTGACTAGTATTTTTAGTGTTAAAAAAGACACATGGACTGCCTTTTATTTTTCTACAGGACTTGTGGCTGGACATTGTCTTTCTCCAAGACACAAAACTTTATAACTTAGCAGATGTTCCTATAATGCAGACATCTTTGCTCCTTTGTCTCACTTTTTGGTCTATAGGGGAGGACAGATGTTCCTGAGTAAGTATTCTGTTCATTACATACTCTGTTGAAACTGTCTCTTCAGTTGAGTTGGTTACTGGGAGAGTTCTGATTCCAGATGTAAAATTCTGGGGCTCGGATCTCTGACTTACAAATGTTTATGTGCCTGGAAAGACTGGACTGTTTATGTCTGTCCGGCTGTATCTGTATACCACAAAAGGTATTCTTCTGGGAGGGGACTTTAACTGTGGTTTTGGTGCAGGGAATGGAGGGGTGAGGCCTGGGAAAGTATATTGCAATATGTCATACTGTACTTACAGCAAATGACAGGGTCTGCCTTTCTAGTGGAAGCTGCTGCTGTTAATTATGGTACTGTTAACCACACCTTTTACAAAGGGATGGTCTCCTCCAGGACTGAGTTCTGGTTTCTTTCACCCTAGTCAGGCATCATGTCAGCACAGACTATTCTGATTGAAACCTCGACCATAAGGTTGGATCTGTCTTGATAGGGCATAACTCCAGACTTGAGGTAGGTCCAAACCTGTGGAGATTAAATTACTCCCTATTACAGGATCCAGGCATAAGGTTGACTGTGAGGGATTTTATCAATGAGGAAAAGTCTCTGTTAATCATGTACAATGGCCCAATAGATTCTTGGAAGGATGTAAAGGGGGAGTTCAAAATCTCTTTATGACTCTAGCAAGAAGGAAAAAGTGGATGGAATACTTGATATGATTAGACCCAAGACAGGATTTACTGAAGTTAGCAATAGTCAAGGGCTCCAGGTATGACTATACTGACTAAATTAGATGTCTTAAGCAGGAAATAACCTACTATCAGTATCAAAGGATGGCTTCTCTGATGCAAAAAAAAAAAAAGTTCAGTACTCAAGGGAGGAAGGCCCAAGTCAGTCCTTTGAGGAATGTAGAAACAGGATTAACAAACTCTAGCCAGAGCCGCTACAGCTGTGGTGAGCTTGCAGAGCTCCGCGAGAGCGAGTGCCGCCATCCGTACTGTACAGAAAAACACCAAACTGCTGCTGCTGCTGTGAAAATGAAGAGCCCATCCCAGATCTGGGAAATATACATTATGTCAGCTTGGCAACACTTTTGTAGCATTGCATTTACAGATGAGGCAAACAAAATGGGCCTCTAGTTTGCTTTCCAGCTGATTCCTTCCTTGAACATTTGGCCCCACTATATTTGCCACTGAATAAAATTAATAGAGGGGAGTGATGCAAAGTTAGAGGCACAATGAATTAGTGGCTATAGCACAAGCTTGGGGAAAATGAAGCCAGTTCAAATCCCACCACAGCCACTTACTCAGCTAGTCAGTCAACCTCCTGGTCCTTCAGTCCATCAAGCTGAAAAATGAATATAAAGAGGACCGCAGTGAAAAGGAGATATTTCATATCAGTTGGATGCATACACACACACACACACATACACACACACACACACACACACACATGCACACACACGCACACACACACCCCACACACACACACACACACTCTGTCACTTTATACTTATCATAAGTGACATTTGTATTCTGATATTGCATTGTCAATTACGCAAAATTCCACAATATAGCTTGACCATAGGCACCACAGAATAAAGCAGAACAAATGAAAAATAATATAGGATATATAAAGGACATTACCAGGACAGAATTTCATCATCAAAGTGACTTGTGATGTCAGCTTCTATTGAACTTGCAATAGTGGTGCTTGCTGCTTTCATTTCTAGCAACTTCAGGCTCAAACTGATAAGACTGCAAACCAAAGTTTTTGGCCTTATAATGACCAGAGAAACTGCAACTTCTGTGTGAAGGCCATAGGTGACAGAATACCACTAACTGGCTCACTCTGACTGCTGGACGCATTACCGCTTGCCATAGTTACAATGCTATGATCTCCTGAGTAATATGAGGTAGCCAGTCTCCATGCAATTATGTCACAAGCATGACCATGTGACCATGCTGAAATGTGTAAATGCCCAATGTGCAGTCAAAAGTCTAACACTGAAATGCGATTTTCATTACCTCGGTATGCAAACAATATTCACTGCTGAAACAAAGTAAGCCCACAACACTGACTATTGCAAAGTGCTGCCGATTGACGGCAATGCAACTGCGCATGCGCAGCATTCCCACATGCATAGTTGCGGTGAATGGCATTCTGCCATTCACAAGATGGTGGTGCCAGCGGAATTGCACATGCCTGCGAGACATGCATGCGCAGTTCTTGCCATGGAATGTGGAAGTAACAGCCAAAATAGTGCGGCTGTTATGCCGTAGCATCCGATCATGTTTCAAGCTCCATTGGACTTTCGGAAGGATACTTCCAAAAATCCAATGGAAGGTGCCACTATCTACCGCTTTAAGGCAAGAGATGCCAAAATGGCTGAAGGCTCCACCCACAGCCATAAAAAGCAGGTAATGATTTTGAAAGATGAAAATTGTACTCTTCATAGCATGGCTCAGGAGCTAGGGGACATTATTAAACCTTATGTCTCTCACATTTGGGGAGGGAGTAGTGAAGCTAGTGGTTGGGATGCCTTTTTGATTGACTTAGATCTCCCTGCCTTGTTTTCAGAAGTGTATGAGTCTTTGCAGTATCAGATAACTGGGGTGAGGTTTTAACAGCTATCAGATCCCTGAGTACAGGTACTGCCCCAAGAAGTGATGGGCTACAAGGGGAAAAACACAAGCTCGGGGATAGGCTTGGCAGATGTGCTTGTTTTACAGGGCTCCCATATCTACAGGAATTCCTGTATTTTACAGGGATTTGGAGGCATCTACAGGAAAACTCCTCCCATAGACTTGCATTGGTTATACAGGAAAACAAGGCAATTCAGCTTCCATAGGAAATAATGTAATCTACAGGAAAACACAGGAATATCACCCTGGAGTTACAGGGAAAATGTCAAATCAATATGGGAACACTGGTTTTAGTTTATGATACCTAATTAGTGGGCCAGAATCCAGGTAGACCATTCTCCATGGGATTATGAGTTTTCTTATATGAAAAACTAGGCAAACTGGACATTAGGAACTGGTGCCCACTCAACCTGAATTCAGACATTAAAGGGGCACTGTCAGCTTAGCCCCTCGTTTTTTGAAAATTTACCATCACTAGCTTGCTATGCACATAACTGCTGCATTGTTTCTGAGGAATGCATGTAAGTGAAGCACAAAGGATTCCGCTTACCAATTTTCGCTAAATATGACTTAGTTGTACTCCTGCTGTCCCGAGTGAAAGTCTCCATGCACCGGAAGTGAGTTTATATAGAGAAGATGCGAGGAGCCGCGTCTACCTGTAGCGCTATCACGGCATGGATATTATCATGGCCATTGAAAAAAACAAAACCTCTGTTGCGCTAGTTCCTCTAAGCTTCTCTTGGTATCTGATGATACTTAAAAGCGAGGGCTATTTCTTATGTAAAACACTGTTCAACACTGGTGTCCAAATCCTGTGCATCGCGCAGCGATGAGTTAAAGATCCCGTCCCGTGTTGCGCGATAATGAGCCTCTGCTGCGCATGCGCGGGATTTGGGCACCAGTGTTGAATAGTATTTTACACAAGAAATAGCCCTTGGTTTTAAGTATCAGATACCAACTTAAGTTTAGAGGTACTAGCGCTAACAGAGGTTTTGGTTTTTTTCAATGCCCATGATAAAATATGCACGCCGTGATAGCGCTACAGGTAGACGCGCATTCCTGGCACCTTCTCTGCATAAACTCACTTCCGGTGCACGGAAACTTTCACTCGGGACAGCAGGAGTACAACTAAGTCACATTTAGTGAAAATTGGTAAGCAGAATCCTTTGTGCTTCACTTATATGCATTCCTCAGAAACAATGCAGCAGTCATGTGCATTGCAAGCTAGTGATGGTAAATTTTCAAAAAAACGAGGGTCAAAGCTGACAGTGCCCCTTTAGAATCCTAACAAAAATTCTTGGTACTTGACTGACAGCAGCAGCTTCACATCTTATATCCCTACTTCAGACATGTTCAATTCCATGAAGGTGAAGTAAGCAATGAGACGGGTCATCCACAACAGAGCGAAAACAATGTTGCCAAGGAAAATAGCCGCACAAGCAAAAGACTGAAAGTAAACAACTCGGTAGGCAGTTCAGCGGGCAGACACAGAGACTGAAAGTACCGTACATGAAGTACCTGGTCCCACAAGTCTGACACAACACACAGACATCAGGGTATGTCCACAGGTCCCTCAGGAATAGGTCCCTGAGTACATATGTGATTGGGGGGGGCCCAGTACATATGTGATTGGGGGGCCTCACCCTCCACACCATGTTGCAGTGCACCCCACCAAAAATATATATAAACACCTGCACCCTTTCGGGACAGTGGGGAGGAGGAAACATACATGCAGGGCACAAGCAATGGATGTGGGTCACACAACACCCAGTCATATATCACTCACCCACAACACATCCACAGTCACCCCATACACACCTCTGACACACTTACCCATCAGCAAGGCTACACCTGCACATGCTCTAAACACCAGCTTGGACATATTGCTGTCACCCTCATGTCTTTGCTTACATTACCCCATGCTCATTCCTCCACTCTATTGATGGTATACCCAATAAGACACAATGGGGTGGTGGTTGTCATATTGCATGCCCCAGGGGTGTCATGAGGCATAAGGCGCTTGTGCATGCATTAACCTACAATAATGAGCACCTCCAGAGTGTCTTATTGCACTTATAAAATGGATTCCATGATACAGAATGTAACCCCCCCAAAGATTAAAAAAAAGGAAAAAGAAAGCTGTAATTCCTGCTGTTTCAATGAAAAAAACAAAACTATTGTCCCTATTGTCATGTTTTGCCACTATGTGGAGCTGCACTGAAGCAGTTTATATTGATTCCTTTATTTATTGGTTTATGCCTTTATTTAGTTTAGAATCGTGTTTTGTTTTTATAGTATGGGATAAAATTATCAGTTGCCATAAATAAATCAGTGCTTTATTTGATTGTAGTGGGAACTGTTGGCCCCTCATTCCCAGCCCTGATGAGAGTAAGTGTACAAGCGAGAGACAGCACAACTGTATGGAGGTAGTGTGCTGCCATGGCCCGATGCCATGGTAACAGCATGAGACAACTCAGCATTCAATGCACTGAGTAGCACTAGTCACGAGTGGGGCTACGTAGTTATTAAAGTATTTAAATTTGAAATATTTTATTTACCCCATCTATAGTGATGTAGGCCACCCCTCTGCACTCACAAACACCTATGCTGAAGGCTGGGCACCTCACACATTCATGTAACCTTCACGAATGTGTGAAGTGGCTGACCTTCTCGAATGTGTGACTTGGCCATTTTTTTTTGGTAACTCAAGTTTATTAACCCTCTTGCAGTTAACAGCAGCATACAGTCACTCATGATGACATTTGATTTTTGCTTTTACAGAGAGAAAAATAGCTGAACGGTTAATACATCATACATCATGACTATTAATAATTTACACGTCATTTCTAAAATTAAGTAGTATAAATCAATGCTAAAGTACCATTCTGTTCTCAAGAACTGTAAAAAAGAAAAGAAAAAATCACAACAACAAGAACAACAAGGGAGAGTACATATGAACACCATGTTGTGTGGGAATATTTCAGGAGTAAGCTGTTTGAAAAGTAGAATATAGATATTTAAAGGAGGAAGAGAGGACGAGAGGAAGAGAGAAGGGACGGAGGCAAGCAAAGCAGCAAATAACAGGTCAAACAAGAGAAAGAAAGGGAGGAAAAGGGAAAGAGTATACATAGAATTAAGTGTTAAAGTTTATTTTATCATTTCCATTTAACTCCAGACTTTCCTAATTAATTAGTCAATATAAGAGGGACCCTCCACCTAGGACCACTTGCATTTTAAGGGTAGACAGAAATTGAGGGGTGAGCTGCCTCCCAGGCTATCCAGGGGGTCCAGACCATTTTAAACCCCTCTTCTTTCAAATGTAGTCTAACTGTTATGGATTCCATATCCATGATGTTGGACACCCTGGAAATCCATTGCCCTATTTCAGGAGGCTCACGGTGCAACCAGTGTACCATTATGCATTTTAAAGATGCTGCAATAAGGGCCAGGGCTAATTTTCGTTTGGATGGAGGAAAGTTTACAATGGTTGGAAAACCCAGAACCCAATCAGTGAAAATGTTTGGAATTTGTTCTGACAACACTTCCTGTATTGCTCCTTGTACTCCCTGCCAGTATTGGGATATTTTTGGGCATCCCCAAAAAATGTGCCTAATGCATGCCCAGTGAACCACACATTCTCCAGCATAAATCTGTGTTAGCATTAGTATAGTGCTTGGTCACAACTGGGACTAGGAAGTAACAAACCAATATTCTCCAAAAGAATTCCCTCCAAGTAGGAGAGGAAGTTACCCTCCACCCCAATTTCAGCCTTTTACGCCACAACTCATCTGGAATATTCTCTAGCATTTCTCTTTCCCAGGCTAACCTTATTGTCTGGAGGGGATGTGTTTCCCCAAGGCCTATCAGTTTATATAGTTGAGAGGTCCACTTCACCTTATCCTATGTTTGCTGAACCAACTGCATAACATTTTCTCAGCGGTTCAGTGGACGTGTGAGTTACTTTAGATTATCTGGGGTATTAATAAAATGGTGTATCTGCAAGTATCTATGAAAATCCGAATCCTGTAGGCCAAATGTCTCTTTAAGCTGAGTGAATGTAAGACAAGTGCCCTGCTCCACCAATTGTGAGAATCGATTTAACCCCTTTAAGTTCCCTTCTGGCATATGCACCATCTAAGGCATGGAGGGAAGAAGCCTACATGCTGGTGGATGATAGAAAGGGGGTCTAAGGTTTCCTCTGATCTCATTCACTGCCTGCACCTTTTCAAAACTCGCAAGGTGTGTTGTGTCCATGGATTGCCGGACAATAGAGATACTTCTGAGGCATCCTGTTCCTCTATGTCCAACCATCCCAAGGAACTCTGTCCTGTAATCCAAGTATGAACCATTTGGAGTTGACAGGCCAGGTAACAGGAGTAGAAATCAGGAAGTCCCAAGGCCCCCCCATCCCTTGGAAGTGATAGTGTCTGTCTGGAGACTTGGAATCGGGGATGGCGGCCCCCTCAGATTAACTTAGATAATCCTACTGTAATTCTTCTCCAAAATGTTGGGGGAATCAGTATTGGGAGATTAGCAAATAGAAACAGAAAATGGGGTAACAAATTCATTTTGATAGAATCTATTTTCCCAGCAAGTGTTAAAAGTAGCATGGGCCATCTGGCCAAGTCCTGTTGTGCTGTACCCCATAGTCTGTTGTAGTTAATCTCGAATAACTTCGAGACATCCACCTTGACCTGTATGCCCAGATAACAAATCTGGTTGTTTTTGGCCCAGGAAAAGGAAATTCCATTTGGAACCCCGGAGGGGGTGTTCCACTTAATTTAAGTGCTTCTGATTTATCATAGTTTAATTTATAACCTGACAACTCTCCGAACTTCCCCAGAAGGGATAAAAGTTGAGGGACAGAGCCCCCTGGATTGTCCAGAAAAAAATAAGGAATCATCTGCAGATAGAGTGATTTTCTGCTTCCTCCCACCGGCCATCACACCAATCACCCGTGGGTCCTGGCGCACCACTGCTGCTAAAGGTTCCAAACAAAATGCAAAAAGGATAGGGGACAAGGGACTTGTACCTGTGGGAGGGTGTATAGATTTTGAAAAATGTTTAGAAATTTAGGGCCAAATTGCATTTTCTCCATGGTAAGTTTTAGAAACTGCCAATTAACCTGATCAAAAGCCTTTTCAGCATCGATGGAGATAGCTAGTTGAAATTCTGATTTATGCTGCCGGGAGGTGAGGATGTTAAGCAACCTTCTTATATTGTCAGATAAATATCTACCTGCCACAAAGCCAGTTTGATCTGGATGGATGACTGTCCCTATGACTCGTTGCAGTCTACCTGCTAGGATGCCAGTGAAGATCTTCATATCAACATTTAGGAGTGATATAAGCCAGTAGGAGGAACAAAAAAATGGGTTCTTACCCTTCTTAGGGAGCACCACTATATGTGCCTGTTTCCAAGACATCGGGATCTCACCCCCTCCTGTACATGATGAAAACACTTTAGTAAGATAGGCAGGCAGTCCTTCTTAAAATATTTATAAAATTTGGACAGCAAGCCGTCCAGACCTGGGGACTTGCTTGATTTTGTTTGTGCAATTTTTTCCAGAACTTCCTGGGCCGAAATTTCCCCTCTATTATAGTCCTATGGTGAGCCTCCAAAGCTGGAAGCACAATAGTGTTCAGAAAGGACCTTACTCTGAGTTCATGATCAGGAACCGGTTCCTGTTTATACGGGCTGCATAAAAATCTGCAAAACAAAGCAGATATGTTTATGGGGTCTGAAGTCACCCCTCCCGGGTCCTGCACTTGAAGGACTGCTCTCGAGGTCATTTGCTTTCTTAGGGTCAGAGCCAGGAGCTGACCTGCCCTATTACCTCCATCATAAAATTTTTGTGCGGTTCTCCTATGCATACCTTCGGTGTGAGTAGCTAGTAATGATTCCAGCCTCTTTTTCCCCTCACCTGCCATATTCTCTTATCCTCTGGATTTAAGGTGAGTTTGTATCGGAAGTCTGCTTCCCTCAGCTCCTCCTCTATCTGTCCCTGCAATTGCTAGCAAGCATTTTTTTGCTGGGAACTACACTGTATAAAGATGCCCCACAATACAGCCTTCAGTGCATCACAATGGACTGAGGGAGTCGTATCTGTGGATGGGTTAACCTCTAGAAATTCCTGAATGGAGTCGGAAATTTTCTGTTTAATTGAGGGTTGGTTCAGGAGTCCTATATTTAGACACCACGTGCTATTCCTTGGGCTGGGGGAAAACACTAATTTTAACAACAGTGGAGCATAATCAGATCATGTCATTGGGGGAATGCTACAGGTGTCCAACATACAGGCCCGCTCCCTGGGGACCAGAAACATGTTGGTCCTGGAGAAGCTGGCATGTCTATGTGAATAAAAGGTATAATTGGCATCCGTTGTATGAAGATGTCTCCAGGCATCGAGGAGTCCTGTCTCTTCCAGCAAGCGTTTCAAAAAACTGTCCCTGCCCAGACTCCCCACAGCTGCCTGAGGGCCCCTCCTATCCTCTTTAGGTGACAGAATGGTGTTAAAATCCCCACCCAGGATATAGATGGCATCTGGATCTTCTATTGTATTAAGAATTTGTTTTCTGATTGGTCGTTCGGAGCATATAAAAAAAATTAAATACACTTCATTTTAAAACATTTGGCATGTAACCGGACATACCGCCCCCTAGGATCCAAGTCCACTTGATCCACTCTTTTTTTTTTTTATTTATTATACTTTTTGGCCCTTGTTCTGAGGCTATCATCCACCTTCCTGCACCTACCTTGCCCTCCAATTGCCACTGTCCTCCACTGTCACCGATACTCCCTGGCTTTCCCCTCAGGGTGGGGCCGTGGCAATGCTGTCTGCCTGTCTACTACGGGGAAAGGTGCCAGATACCCGGCATTGCCTCCCTGGCTCCCCCCCCAGGCTGGGATTCAGGGCTCACAGCGGCCCATGGCACTGTAATTAAGTCGGTGGCATGGTGGAGCGGCACGGAGCCATACAGGCCAGGTGCAGAGGCGGCGTCATGAGTCAGGCTCGGGAATTTTGTATGCCCCACTGAGGAGCCGGACATACTCTGATGTCAGCGCACTGAAGTGCACACGTCTGCCGACTCCCCCCCAGAAAGTGCCCATGTCCTGCCGAACACCCAGCCTCCGCTGGGTGTCACTGCAGTGTGGTGCATGTCCCTCACCCACCCCAAAGGAAAGAGATCTGTCGCAGGACGCTCAATCCTTCCTTCCCCCAGCCAGCCTCAGTGGCCCGAGTCTGTTCCCGAACCCTGGTTGCCGGCGCAGTGTGAGGTGTGGTGTCCAGTGCCTCAACCCTCAGCACCACTGGGCCGGCTAATTCGATCCACTCCAAGTGGAGTATTGCTTCTAATTAATATGGCTGTCTCCCTTCTGTGAGGATGCTCTGGCCATGAGGTGGCGTGAACTTCCCCCTCCCACATCCTACGCAGCTTGGCATGCTCAAGTGTAGTCAGGTGTGTTTCCTGCAAAAATGCCACTGCGGCGTTCAATTTGCCTATCTCTTGAAGGACTCTAGCTCATTTAGTGGGGCTATTCAGTCCTTGGACATTATAAGAAATAAGGGTTAGATCCATCAGGTAATTTTAAAAGAACCACGGTTCCCCTTACCATAAACCATGAGTAACCTTCCCCAGCCGAGCATCCTCACTTCACCACCCCCCAAATCCTCCGCAGGATGATGATCAGTCTCTCCCAAGAGTAACCATGAACAAGAATAACAACATGGACAGTTTAACCACCAAGTGTGAACCTGTAATGAAACAAATGGAACTTCAAACTGTGACTTCCAAATGTGCCAGTGTGCCCCAACCTCTATGTGTGGAGGTGGGAAGGTACGATAACCCTTCATCGCACCCAATCGAGGGCCATATTCTAAGACCCCATCTTGAGTGGTATGTCGCATCATTCTATGCATGGCGTCACAAGTCCCTAGCTCCCCTCCAGCTAAAGAATGTAAAAAAAAAATGAAAATAAAATACAGAGGATAATACCTCCTCCTTAGGCTGCCCTGCCCTGTTATGAATTTCCTGATCCACTTGGATCCAAAGCTGGCCATTCAGAGGATCAAATAATAAGACATCGCCCCCTCCTCTCACCCATCTACTGCCAACTCACCTCCTGTTACAACCATGGTCTAAGGAAAGTAAGCGAGTGTTCAGGCCCAAGTCTAGTGTATGCCAAATTAAACCCGGCAAGGAGATAAAAGGATGCCCCCCCACCCCAGTTAGAACTCATATAATTTATTAATTGTTAATTATAAACAGTTATAAGCAGTCACATATGGGGAAGGACAGTAGGGTAAACCCCTCTCTCGGCTACAGTTTAGCCTTAAGCAGTCCTCGTATTGCCAAGGGGGCATCTCAAAAAAGTTCACATTTAGCTTGGATTGGAAGACGAGTTCACAGTCCTGGGTGCCCAAAGCAATGGACTGTAATCTTGAACTCCAGAGTTTTCAAGGTATGCACAGCAGATTAAACTCTCCAACGCTCTGCAGCGCTATTCAGCTCAAACCGCCTCTGCTTTCTTGCCCTTGTTTCGGTTGTGTTTCCTGCCTCCCTCCCTCCCTCTTTTTGCTGCAGTGGTCGTACCAATATGCTTCCCTGAGCTTCTGCGAGTGAATCCAGTGGGTCAAAGGAGGCTGATCCCACACTTGCAGCCTGTTTTCTAGTTAGGCCCAAATTTTTCACTGTGTACCATCGTCGGTGATCTAATTCCTTTAGGGTCTCAGAATCTAGCACCTCGTCGACCGTGATACTACATTGCTGCAGGAAGGTCTTCACCTCCGACACCGTCGGAAATAGGTGAGTGCCCTTATCTGTGGTAATGCGCAGAGTAGAGGGATAGTCTATGCGTGCCTTGACCTCTTTTTCTCTCAGCAATTTCAGTATTGGAAGCATCTTTGTCCTGCGATCCATGGTCATGGGAGAGTAATCATGCTCAAAAAAGAGCCTTGTGTCCCCAAAGATAAGCTCTTTTTTCTTCCAGGCCTTTTGAAGAATATCTGATTTGGTTCTATAGTCCAGGAAAGCTACAATTAAAGATCTGGGGTGGGATTTAGGGTCTACTGGTTTGGGGCCCAGGGAACGATGGGCTCTAATGATGTTAAGGTTGTAGCCTGAGTCCAGATTTAATATTTCTTTTATAAAACTTTCCATAAACACATTTATGTCTCCAGACTCAGCACCATCTGGAATTCTGTGGATCCTAATGTTGATCCTTCTGGATCTCTTCTCAAGATCTTCTACTTTTTGCTGTAACCAGATTTCCCTGTCATGCAGCTGGAGAAGGGCCCCATTATGAAGATCCATGGACTTTGAGACCTCAGTAGTGTGTTGCTCGAGTTCTGCTATTTGATTCTGTTGGTGAGTTTGTTCTTTTTGTAAATCAAGGAGTTGCTGCTGAAAATCTCCTATTTTATCTCCCAGTCGCCGAAGTTCCTGGCACAGTTGCCTGGAAGATATCATCTCCTCTTCATCCTCCGAGCTCAAGTCATCTGATAAGACCTGGCATGGGGGAGGCCTGCCATTCTTGGCCTCTCGTGGTGTAGGCCCCCGGTCTAGATTTTTTGTCATCTGAGTTTCTGAGTTGACCCTTGGGCCCGTCGGGTCACGAAATCCTCTAATTTGCTTCTGGTATTGGCCATTAGGAGGTCTAATCTTCATTTTATAAGCAAGGCAGCCAGTTTTTAGAGATGATTTGGCTGGATTGTAACAGGAGGATTGGGAGAGCCCAGTAGAACTAGTCCGCCATGCCTGGTGACATCACCCAAAGTCTGACTTGGCCATTTTTGATGGGTTCCTCAGCATGCGCCACCTTTTCTGCACTAGATTAATGAGGAGGCTACTGCAGAGTGGGTAATGCTGAGCAATGTCTTTTTCACTTTTCATAAGACAGTGACAGTCTGCAGCCGTTTGACATGGGGGGAGCAATGCTGAACTGGATCTGCAGCAAACCTGACTCTGCACTTGGTAATACAGGGAATGTCTGCATGGGTGTTAGCTACTACTGTGGTTTGCTGATAGAAGGAGGCAAGGCATGGATATCTGTGTGCACACTGCATCCTGGTTGGTGGAAGGGTTTCTGATCTGGTGGTTGTCATCCCTTAAGGCACTGGGTTCCAGACCCTCTCAGCCAATCAGGACACAGCAAATTCCCTACCTATTTTATAATTCAGGATATTCTTACCCGGATATTGACTGGTTTTGAATGTGAGGATAGCAGAACAATAGAAGGCCTTCTCCTGTCCTTGGATCAGGAGAAAGCATTTCATAGGGTTTCTCATAGTTATTTATTTACTGTTTTGGAAAGGCCTTTATTACAGTACCTGGATTAGATTTCTGTATAGTATGCAAAAGCAATACATACCTTTTTTCAATGGCTGTATGAGGAACTCATGCTGCTTCATGAGAGGGGGAAATAGGGTTGTTCCAGCAGCCCAATACTGTATATCCTTAGTACAGACCCTGTTCTGTGGAAAATCAAATGGGATGCCACAATCAAGGGTATTGAGACCGTTTTGGGTCTGCTAACAGTCAAGTCTTCCTCCTATGTAGATGATATTTGCCTCATGCTGAGAGACCATATCTTGGGTCGTTATGCACCAGGGATTCTTCTAAGTTCTTGAGATCCAGATTAAATATCGACAAAAGTGTTGGGGTGGTCCATGGTACCTTTGACCCACTGGGGTGTATTTGTCAGGCGAACTAGTGATAAATATGATAATGATCATTACATGACGGACAAAAGTGTCAAATGTGGTACAGATGTAGACCTAGTTACACAGATTTAGAAAATCCTAAGCTCCAAAAAAATGGAACAGGGAGCCATTAGGACGTTATCATTTTAAAAATGGTTGCCTAAATTCACTATGGGACTGATCACGTAATTTGAATTATGAAATCCTGTATAGTTTTTGTGTGAATTGTTAACAGATTTTTGGCAGACAGCCTGCTCTTGATGAAGAGAAGATATAAGTTAGAATTGTATCTGGAAAATATTTATTGGCCTAATTTACAACAAACAGTGGTCTACTTTTGGCACTTGCAATGGCAAAGTTCTGTACATGAGAGATTGGCTTTTGCACAGTTACAGTTCACACAGCCACACTTGGATTTGCAACCACATTTGATCAGTTCACTGCAGGCTTGTGCTACCTCAGGCAAAGTCATCCAAATAGGCTGCCAATGCATGTCCAGAAAGTCTCCAAGGGCATTCCATAAGCCTTTCTCCAGATGAAGTCTTACTAACTTGGTAACCTGGGACAAAAGAAGGCTGAAGCCCATCGAGATTGTGCCCCACTATTGAGTGGGACATTATTCCCAAATGTGATTTTCTTTGGTAACTTGGTAACTTGGGACAAAAGAAGGCCGAAGCCCATAAGGTCCTCTAAACATGATTATAAATTCATCCTTCCAATGTGTATCAGGCCAGCTCCACTGGATACACTTGCAGGTTACAAAGCTGGGGCAGTCACAGGCCAAAGCTGGAATCAGTCATAGATTGAGAAATTCTGTTATGGTCTTGAGGATGTTCATACCATGCTTTACCATCACTGGAGAGTTGGCTTTCTCCATGAAAAGTGGCAGCAAGGAAGTAATGACCAGACAATCAGGTGGTGCAGGTTTTGAAGTGGTATGATAGGCAGCCCAAGACACTGTTAGACCTTTAGCAAGTTTGTCCAACTCGGGGAGTTTGATGGCATGTTGGATCCAGCAATCCTCCTTTTCCTTAGTAGGAATGATGTTTCCTTTAATCTCAGTTGTGGTGACTTCTGGCACAGAGGTACTTGAGGACTTCATGGAAACTGCTGGCACTGTGACATAGGAAGCAGGCAATGACAGCTTTGTAGTTGAACCTTCAAGTTGTAAAGCAGCTGTGTCTCTGCAAATACCAGGACTCTCCTTGGCTGGATATTGAATTATGCTAATACTGGTTCCATGGAATGACTCGTGGGCTGTGGTGGAGGATGGGTTGTGGTTGAAGTTATCCAAGGCACCCACTGTAAAGAGACCTTTCTGCAGATTTGATGGACACACCAGGTTGTCTCTCTTGAATTGTTTGCACATGGAAGCTGCTAGTAAATTTTCAATTTGAAGAACCCTGGCATATTTATTTATTTATTTAAAAGTTTTACAAGGAAAACATGCTGAGTGGACTACTGCTCGATTCCAGATGCATCCTGGGGGTGTGGGGATGGGAGAATACATATATAGTATATTGTACAATGAGTACGCAAACAAAACATACTGAAACATTAAGGTAACAAACTGGCAGATTGTGTGATTTACAGCAACTTATGATCAATGATACATCAGTATGACTAACCACAAATGGAGAGCTAAGCCCTTGATCTAGTGTGAACTTAAACTGCATGTGCAGGTGGAGGAGAAGTGCTCTTTGAGGAGGGAGTTGAGATGCTGTGAGGGAGCAGCGTGCCGAATGTCCTCAGGCAGGGAGTTCCATAGTTTTGGCATGCAAGCTCTAAAGGCTGACTGGCCTGCTGAGGTGGCCATGTGTGGGACATGAAGTAGTCGAGAGTTGAAATTCCTGAGTGAGTATGCAGGAGGGGTTTGGGCTGTTAGGGCTGAAATGAGGAAAGAGGGCAAGTACTGAGCCCAGAAATTGGCCATGAGCCTAGCACAGTGGGACTGACACCGATCCAGGAGTAAGGAGAGGTCAAGGGACCAGTAGAGGCTGCAGTGATGGGTGGTGGGAGGACTGTCCAAAGCAAAGTGACAGAAGGAGTGGAAAAGTGGATCCAGTCTGGCTAGGGTGGACTTAGGGGTGACACTATAGACTATGTCCCTGTAGTCAAAAATAGGGAGGATCATTTTCTGCACAATTGCCTTGCGAGCTGGCAGAGGGATGCAGCCATGGTTACGGTATAAGGCGCCCAAACTGGGGAAAATGTGATACTAATGCCAAGTAAGGGGAGCTGGCTAATGAGTTTCTTATCTTTTGTGAAGGTGTGGATGTTCATGCCAATATAGACAGGTAGGGGTGGTTCTCATTTCAGTGAATAATGGTGGTAAGTTATGCCTTCCTTTGCCCGTTTCTTGCAATTGTGGGTGAACAGTTGTGAGATGGTGAGGCAAGCTTGGGAGTAATTGACATGTTCCTTCATGTTTGGCCCATACAGGACCATGGAAGACAATAATTTGATACTAGGGGAGATGGCCTCTTTCTGACAATGTGGACAAAATCTGCCAGAAAATTTATACTAGTACTCTTGAAAAATTTATTTTCTGCAGAGTTTAGCAACTTTTTCAGAAAGAAGAGCTTCCTCTTTATAGTCAATGTGGAGAAAGGCATCCTTTAACATATGTTGCATACCTTCAGGAAAGACTAGCTGGCCATGGAGATGAGTGGAGGGCTGTGCCGGTGGCCTGATTGGGGTAGGATCGGGATGGGGGAGCGGGTTGGTGGGGTTGGACTCACAGGGCACTCCCTGATGGGATGGGGGCCTGGGGTGAGTATCTTTATGTAAACTGTGGCCTGTGATCAGTGGGTAGGGGGGTGAACCACCAGGGTTTAATTTAAAAATATATATTTTTTGCCATTAGGCCAACTCACAGATATTGGTGGGGTGGCTATTAATGTGGGGGTGGGGGACCACTAGACACCAGGAATTTTTTTCCAGATTGAATAAACTTTATTAGATTGTTACAGGATACATAAGATATGAAAAAATGCAAACATTAACAGATGTAAAAGGATATAGACACAAGTATATAGTCAGTAGATGCCAGGGATTTATATTTCTTGGGCTGGTTTGTGTGCGAAGTGTGGAATTTCACCCATGAAATTCTACACTTTTGCATTTGATCCTGCGCTCCACAATCTGTGAATTTTGTGGGTTGCACTTCACATATTGAGCACAATCTGCAAAGTTTTGAAATTTGGTGACTTTGTACATCTCTACAAATTATACACACAATCCAATTCATTGTTTCTGTAGTATCTGTTCTCTGTAACAAAGCAAGACATATTAGACGTGCATGACATACAGTAAATACAGTACAATACAATAATATTACAGTACAGTGCTGAAACAAACTGAAATTGATCATTTAATTTGACACAAACATGCTTTGGGTCCTATTACCAGTATTTGATATTTGTAAATACTGACATGGAGTGAATTTTGGCTGCCATTTTGAGCACAATGACATCATAATGGCTTCCATTGGTCCATTTTTTTGGAGCTTAGGATTTTTTAAATCTCTATACCTATGCCAACCTCTTTATCAAGTTTGGCACTTTTGTCCAGCGTGTAACGATCCATTCACTAAGCCACCTGACTATAATGATTTGAGAGGCATTAAATGTACAACAGAACCAATGAAAATATTTGTGTCTAGTTTGGAGCTGGTAAGCAATTCTACAACTGGCATCTGAAATTAAATTTTATGGAAGCACATGTAACACAGTGGATATGACTCGTAAAATTTACTTTCAGATGCCAGTTGTAGAATTGTTTAACAACTCCAAACCAGACATCAATATTTTCTGTGGTTCAGTTGTAACTTTAATGCCCCCTCAAATCATCCCCCCCCCCCCACAGTGGGTCACAGGTACAGCACCAAGGACCATTTACAGGCTATGTCCAAGTTAAAACAAATCTATTTGAGAGAAATTTTTTTAGTTCTAATATTTTTATATCTTAGTTTTGTTTTTCACCCTCATATTTCATTTGAGAGGAGACTTTCTAGCATATTTTTCCATCTGCTTCAGGGCAGTCATATGAACAGAATAAAAAGGAGTCACACATACTGGGAAATTAAAAAAGGAGTCCGAAACATGATTATCCTGGTGGCTTTTTGCATTGTATTTTTATTGGTGGCAATCTGAAATCAGCCATGATGCACTCCCAGTGCTTTGGTCTGGAGTTGTTTTGGGTTTTCTGTACTCTTCTCATTGCTTTTTAGGAAATAAATAAATTGAAGACAGTCAGAGGTAGAAGAAAACTGTCTCAGTGGTATATTCAGGACTGCTTTTTGAAAACTTGAGCAGTGGAACATGGCCCCGTCACAGATCTAGGAAAAACACGGAAGAGAATTGTATGAACGGGTGGTGTCCAGTATCTTTTTTATCTCGTCTATGTTGGACCCTTCATTTGTAGTTCCTCATCAGATGACTACACAGCAGCTTTGTGAAAAACGTATCCCACATAAAAAGTGGGGTGTGTTTTGGCTCTGTGTTCATGGCTGACTGAACATGAAAGAAACTTAAAGCACAAGAGCATGGAAGAGCATCTGTGTAGTCGGGCAGGTTGCTGAACCCTAGAGGAAACTATGGAGCATCTTGTCTTTCCTGCTCTTATATAAAGAAGGTTTGGGCTCTTCCGGCCAGAGTTTGGTGTGCTCCACAATTTGTGTTTATTACTAGGGGTGTGCAAAAATAAAATTCAGCGGGCGGAATTTTCGAGGAAGGCGGAATTTTGCTTCTGCAGAAGTTCGGAAAACATTTTCCCAACTTCCGCTGAATTTCCACCCAAACAAACAGTTTTTTTTACATTTGATGCAGCTTTTTTTTATTTACTTGTGGGAAAAAAGTTCTTAAGTCTGAAGTGTTCTGTTTCTTTAGAGATGTAGAATAATTAGCGTTTCATGCGTAATTTTCTTCCCAGAATTCCACGAGTGCGTGCACTTTTTCCACATATTATATATTTCCATTTTATGTGGTCCAGCGGAAAAATAATTCCACATCTGTTAAACAGCAGTCAATGTGAGTTGCTGAATTTCTTGAGCAAATTTTTTTAAAAAACCCACGTGTCAGCCTGCGGAAATCGGAAATTTCACTGTTACAGGTTTATTAAAGTCTAGAGAGAGAGAGAGAGATAGTGTAGTGGAGTATAGGGAACAGAGTGACAACAAGTAATTTAACTTTGTGTATGTATAATAAGATGGCAGAAAGTGGCACTAGTAGGGAGGATTTAACTTTGCGCAGCACCAGCCAGGCCTAGGAGGAACCACATGCAGCAGGAGCAGGAAGTCTAGAGTGGGGACCAGGGTTGGCAGCCAGTCCAGCCACAGCAGGGCCAGGGCAATACAGAGCCGGTCACCAAAAGAAATATGGCACCTACATTTAGTTACAAGGAGGTTGCAGTTCTGGTGAAGGAGGTCACTTGCAATGCTGACAAGATGTTTTCCCCAAACAGAGCACCTATAAAAGAGAGGAACAAAGTGTGGTCATCCATTAAATCCACCCTGGACACAGATGGAGAGGGACCTGTATCATGCTCCATCTGTCAAATCAAGCACAAGTGGGATGACCTACAATGTAGGGACACTGAGGTGCTGGAGGCACTTGGTGTTGCGGTGACCATCACCAAAAGAGGAGAGTAGCATCAGCAAAAGGAAAGCTGAGAAGACCAGCACCAACACCACTGGATCCCCTGCAGGGAAGAGGAAGAGGATGCATGTGGAGGATGACTGTGGCACTAGTGAGCGTACTTTTTTCTTTCTTTATTTTTCTTTATTTACTCTTTTTCAGCCCCCTTTTCTCTGCTGTGGCAGCTGCTCTTCAGTGATCCCTCCCTAGGCTCTTTGGCCTCAACTCTTGCCTCGGGTAACTACTGGTGGAGGCACTGGACCTTCCTCCATCCTGCCTCAACTTACTACCCCTGGCAGGGAGCCCAGGTTGTACCACTCCCAGCACATTAGAGTGTTTGACTCTGTGTCTGGTCCAGTGGTCACCCCTTTCATGATCTCGGTTGTGACATCTGGGGCCACTAGGTCCCATCTTCAAGCCACCACAATGCAAATGTGTTTTTCATTTGTTATGACTGCATCCCCTGAGAACACCAGCATGCTAGGGGACTGGGAGCCAAGGAGTCAGGGCACATTTAGATATGCCACTGCTCCTGCTCCCAACAGATGTCCTCCCTGCCCCATCGCTCTGTGGCCCTGCTGAACCACTACATGTGGTCACTCAGCTGAGGTGGCAGAAAAGTGGTGTGGCCTGTAGCCAACCCTGTCCGGTGGATGAGCGAACCCACTTTAAGCTGTTCAATCCTCCTCCCCAGTTGCATCTCCAGCAACCCGAGCTTAATCATGACCCTGTTGTTGTATTCCCCTGGTTAAAAACTTCTTGTTCTTTCATACTAACTGTCTTCATTGTTGATAGTTTTATTTTCCATTTTTTTGGGGACAATATTAATGTTTAACTGCTTTGACATAGCGCTTCCTTGTCATGAGTCAATTGTCTTGTTTTCAAGGGGCACAGGGCCATAATTGACCAGACCAATGTCCACCTAATTGTTTTTGGTTTTTCTTATTTTATGTTTGGGGGGGGGGTGCCAGAACAGCTGCAAACTGGGAAACTGGTAAATACTTAACATTTGAGGACAAAAACAATATATAGAAATATCTTTATTTTTTATTTATTATTTGAATTATCGTAATAAACACATTTGAGGTATAAGCTCCTTACATGGCTTCAGTGTCAGAGGATTAGATAAACAGAAAAAATATGGTTTACAGCAGGCAATTAGCTAGCAATTATAAAATGTTACAGTGTAATGGAGTTAATACAGAACACATCAAGCTTAATATTAAGTTGTGAAGACACTACATTGACAAGTTTTAGTCTTGACACTGTGCAATTTATGACAGAGCATAATGTATTTACCTAATTCATTCTGACACAGTATTGCAAATGAGCATCAGCCCATAATTCCTATTAAAATTGCCACAACTGCTATGAAATACAGCATTCCTCTCTTCATTTTGAACAGGTGCTGCCCCTACTGTACTCGAACATGCTGAGGAGTTCAGCATCACAGTGGCAGCAGGAGAGGGTGATGAGGGAGCAGGCAGCAGTGCTGTGGAGACCCTGCCTGGTGGTAAGATATCTATACAGTTTTTGTTAACATACATAATAATGAGTAACTAGGCTCAGCAAGTGCAGCATGCATAAACAGTGTTCTAACATGTGTGGTTAGTGTCTGGGAGGTGTAACGTTAATGTTTAGTGGTTCACTTGGGCTATGGCTGTGACCTCAGGATCCAGTACCTGGTGTTTGGGGGGAGACATTCTCTGGCTGAGACCGTGCAAGGTCCCTGAGTTCTAACTTACAGTAGTAGCCACAGACACTGCCAGCTATTTCCCGGAATTTCTGTGATATTTCCAGAAATATCTGTTGCTTTTTGCATTTAAACAGTAGGGGCAGCAGAGAGAAACTCTTCAGAAATTTCATGAAATATCTGGAAATAGCTGGCAATGTCTGTGGCTACCACTGTATGTGTGGTTAGTATCTGGGAGGTGTAACACTAATGTTTGGTGGTTCACTTGGGCTGTGGCTGTGACCTCAGGATCCAGTACCTGGTGTTTGGGGGGGGGCATTCCCTAGTTGAGACTGTGCAAGGTCCCTGAGTTCTAACGTATGTGTGGTTAGTATCTGGGAGGTGTACCATTAATGTTTAGGGTTTCAATTGGGACACATTAACGGTAGCAAACATTGAGACACAAACTCAGAACACTTGAAGCTAATGATTTAAGAGCATTCCACCCCTGACCTGATCTTAGCTTGAACACTAGTTGGAATTGGAAACCCTAACAATGGGGTGACAATGACTCACATTGAGTCTTTTGTGGCATCACCACATTGCACTGCCAGGTGCCATGTAATTACAGCTCTAAAAGACCTGTTAATAAAACCTACTTACCTAGCCATTTCAAATAGTGAAGGAGATTAGCTGGTGAACTATTACAACAAGCCAGCCTGCTAAAGTGGAGATAGTTCTGTGTGATAACAGCAACTGCAAAATAGCGATCGCCGTTAGGGCGAGTGTACATCACTGAAAATCAATCTCGGCGATGTACACTCATGGAGCAGAGCAAAATGGTGCCTAAAACATAGATTATTTTTTTGTTTATGTGGGGGCTGTGCCTACTAAAAGGATTCTCAACTCCAGGGGTGCATGTTGGGGAAGCAAAAAAAAGAAATCTATGAACTGGCAAAAACCAACGTGCCCAGATTCGAATCCGGCACCCTCCTAGCCCTAGCCTGCCACCAACCCACCATGCCACATGGCCAGCTCGACAGCCCACCGCCACCCTACACTTCACATACCCTCCCACCATTTCCACCTGTTGCACAGCATGCACTCTCCCCCCTGCATGCACGTACATATAGCAACATCCTGTCACTATGTTCGCCCTCCCTGTCCAGTAGCCCTGTGAATAGGTACCGTTATTGAGTCACCCTTTTTGGAAAGTGCTCAATAGCAGATGCCCTGATCACAGGAAACTGGTGGAGACTTTTTTAACTTTAATGGGAGCCATGGAAGATGCATTACTTGAGATGGACAAGTAGAAGATAAGCTGCATTACTGCAGGCGCCACAGACAAGCAAAGCAATGTTAAAATCCACCATTGCTTCTAATAAGACATCTTACTTTCTTCTACCCTTAACAGTGTCAGTAACCCCTTCATTAATGATGTTACTGAAAACCTCAACTCAATTTTGAAAGGTAACATAGTCGTCAGCAGTGCACAGAATAATATGTGTTAGTAAGATATTCCATTCCAAACAACAAAAATCACGATTTTAATAATGCATGCACTGCATCTATGCCAGTGACATGGCAGATTAGATAGGAGGAATAAGATTAGGAAGATATACCCTGGACATCAAAAAGTGATGGCTGGCAGTGGTGGCAGATAGTGAGGGTGGTGGATAATGCAATTTCCATACAGAGCAAACTGTACAAGAGGTCAGGCTGGTGGATAAGGAGGGTGGCTGATAACAGAGGTCTGAATTATGGATTGAGCACTGTACCTGGTCTTTGGTGGGAAGGGGGGCATTCACTGGCACAAACTGAGACCATGCAAGTTCCCAAATAACTGGTAAAACATATATTACTATAGTCTTATTGGTGTATAACAGTCATTCACCTTGGTACCATATAGTCAGAGAGGAGATTATAATGAACCCTCATCTCCCAGTCCCTCACCATCCTTTCTTCCCATATTGCAGCACTGGAGAAGACACAAAGCATGTCTGAACATGCAGAACAGCATGCAGAGGAGGAGGAGGAGGAGGAGATGCAGACGCCAGTGATGCCACTGAAAAACAAAAGGCACAGGAACTGAATCCTTAAAATTCAGAAGGAGCTTGAAAGGCTGGTGGCAAAGGAGAAGGATGCAGAAGACGCACAGCAAGTGACAGGCACTGGGACTGTGCATGGTGTGGATCACGTAGCCCATCCTATGCCACCACCCAGGCAGCAGGACCCGGACCCGGATCAGGATGGGCAAATAAAGAAACTGCTCAAAGAAATTAAAAAAGGCCCAGTTCCTGGAGGACCACATTGTAAAAATGGAGGGGGGGAACTGAAAAATTATTAAAGTTGTCTCACCATCGCAGGCAGGCAGGAGGAGCTCGCAGGTGATCTCGGGGCGCAGACCGCTGATGCGCCATTCATTTTTCCCTGTTATTGTAAATAGTTTCAAATTGCTTCTATTTTTACATTGCTGTTCTTGTTGTTGTTGTTGTTTGTTTGTTAGTACTGTTATTAACAATGTAAATAGTTATTGTGTTTTTAAAGTTTTAAACTGTTGTTGTGGTTTTCTTGAAAAATATAGAAATTTCTCTTTTCATACCACTGTAGTCATCCTTGTCTTGGGCTTGGGGGTTGTTGACCTAGTTTATGTCAAGCTTAAGACAAGCTTACGTCAATTGGTTGCTATGTTTGCTGAGGCCGTGGTGCCATAAGCACCACACAGACACTTTCCTGTTAAAAACAATTATTGTGTATCACAGCAAATGGTACATCATAAGTACAGTAGAAGCACAGAACATGACAAACCATGCAAGACATGATTCTTTGTTTTCATCAGGGGTTATGTGCTGCCAACCACAGTGGAGCTTTCCTGAATCTTACTTAGTCATCACAAGCAACCCCACGGGGAGGATCAGGGAAGGTGAGAGTCCACCATGGCTGCACACGACTAAGAAAAATGCAACAACAATGGCATGTGCAATTCACATGCAAAGGGCATGTCACAAGTACATCATATCGACACAGTTATTTGATGAACACTGGTTGTACATTAAACATGGCCACCACCCCCTCCAGTTGAAGTAAGCCCGTGCCTAAGTACAATTCTACACATATGCCATGACCTAAGAACAACCGTAACTGACAGAAATAAAGAACTGCAAAGGGCATGGGGCAGGGAACAGGGAGAGTGAGGGTGAGGGAAGTGGGGAGCAGTGGGATGACAAAGGGGGGTGGGGCAGCTGAAAACTAGGGGTGCTAGCTGCATTCTTGAGCAGACTTAGATAGACTGGGTGGTCTGTTTCTGCTGGCACATTTGTATGTTTGTACAACATCTTTTACTGTCTGAAACTGTAACAGCTACATACCTGGCCACCTGTGAGGGACACGTAGGTAAGCAACAGACTTGTTTTGCAAGGGTTGGTTCCAGGGCCTGGCAGCATTGGAATGGGAACAGCAGCAGCAGCATTGGAGGATCATGTTATATGGAGACCTTAACAATTAAACATTATGGTATGTTATTTGTAAATGTAAAGGAATCAGATCTTGGTTATTATAGTACAAGCAGATGATCACATCATCAGCAAAAATCAAAACATTCTTTGCATTCTATAATCTTACATTATATGTTAAGTGTATCAGTGATGTGCAGCTACCTCAGCAATGACCTTCCACCATCCTTCCACTTCCCATAAACAGCCTCTCTAACCCTAGACAGAGATCTGTCATGCAATGTGCAGACGTCTGACTAGATTATGATGATGTGCTTTTCTCAGGTACAAAGAATGAGAAAACATTACAAACAATACTACTAACCTGGTCACTAAAAAATCCCTAGGAAGCCACAGGCCATTAATGAGCCATCCCATTCAATTGCACTATGATTTCTTGTCTTAAAATGCCAATAAGGTTTTATTTTACAATACAAAGCTTGCACAAAATTACTTACCAAGTCAGCTGTGATGGTCATATCATGAAGCAATGGGAATGGCAGGGTCAGGTACGATCCTGGCAGTGACAGCAACAGCGTGTTACAGGCCTGGAAAGAAAATAAGTCAGAGTGAGACAGGTACAGAAACAAAAGAAATTTTGCTTGCCAAGAGTGTGCCCTCTTTTCAGGCTTTATGCACATGTTCATAGAAACTGTACTAAGTATCAATGCAATCTGTGCCTGCCTACCACACTGACTATCATTACTAGTACAACCTCAACCTTGTGTGTGCCCCCCCCTTTCACTATCCATAACACTGTACACAGTTCTGTAGTATGACAGTAAGAATACACTACAATACTTAATTGATTACCTGCTTGTCATTGTGCGAAAAATAACAAGGATTACTATAAAATAGAAAGCTAAAAAAAAAAAAAGATGTACTGACATTATTTAGCTGATGAACAATACCTGTTAGTCGTGAAAATCAACCAAGAGCCTACTTTCTCTTGACCTAATTTACCTTCAGCACAACTGGCCTGCTGTGCCTTTAACAGCTACTACAGTACCACCACTACCACTGTACTGTCCACCCCACACCGTAAACTGATCTAAAAATGCCTGCATCAAAGACGTTCAGCAGAATCAACAGTAAATAAAAAAATAAAAAATGGCAAACTTTCACTAAAAATGAAAATAAATATTACGTGCTTATCTGGGCAGTTGGAATGGACACACCATGAAGCCATAGCATGGGTCGGGGACAGTAAGGAAGTACTGATGAAGAGTAGCAGCAGGAGCTGCAGCAGCAGTCAACAGTGTTAGGGAATTGTGAGGCATGCCTGAAAGGGAAACCACACAACAGTTGTACAAACACAACAGAGAAGCAGCAGGATTGTGATTTTTTTTGTTGAGGCACAACACCAGCGGTTAGGACGGACCACCAACTCAGAAGATACTGTCACTTTACCCAATCTAAATTCAGAACAACTGTTTGGAGTCTGCAGCAGGTAATCCACCAGTAGGGCTCCCCCCACCCACACCAACCTGCTTTGAACTCAAACTGAATCATAATCAGTCTTGAAACTACCATAAAAAACCTGTTGGCAATGAAAAATGACTACATCTATTACCGTAAAAACATTACTAAGTACATATCTGGGCACTTGCGAGGCACAAAAGCAGGCCGCACAGGTGGTGGTCCATGCATGGATGGTTCACGGCAGCAGCAGGAGCAGCAGAAGCATCCTAGGAAGGACCAGGTCATAGACAGACCTGACGAGAAAGAAAACATGAGGATATTTGGAAATGGAATGGCATCATAACATTTGTGATTTGATTCTTATAAGTTGGTGATCACCTGATCAGCTAAGGAAAACATCATTGGTAATATGTAACCTTACATAACATATCAAGCACAGCACTGCCCTACAACTACCTCAGGAATTCCATCGCACCCCCCTTACACTTTCCCCTGCCGCTGCCACCCTCATCCTGCAAAGATGTCAGGCATACAATGTGCACACACTTCTGTCCTGACTAGATTATGTTGCTGTAAATCTCAGGAAAAAATAATGAAAAAAACACAACAAACATTAATATTTACCTTCTCAGAAAAAGCAACATAGGAAGCAAGAGGCCAGGCCATTAATGGTCCATCCAATGAATTAACAATGGCATGTCTGAAAATGAACACAAGGGCAAAAAAAAAATGAAAGCATACACTGGAAAAAAAAATTACCTGCGTGAGCAGTTCGGATGGACACAACAAAAAGCTACTAGGATGGCGGACTAACTAATGATGCAGACCTGGCAGCAAATGCAGCAACAGCGATGCATGACATCATTACCTGAGAAGGAAAAAAAAGTCAGAGAGATACAGTAGTTACAGAAAATACAAAATCTCGTCAGATCCACCACGGCTGCTTAATGAAGTTAGTGAAGTTGTGTGGAATTGTTAAGGAGATATGGAGAAACAACACAATGATTTGTAAGTAGTAAGATTTGTTTTAGTTTCTGTTCTAAGGAAGGCATACACATTATTAGGAATATACTGTATATGGAGGTGTACATTTTAATGGAAAGAATAGAAAGCTTACAAAAGAAACCCAGAGCAAATGCCACTGATATATGTGTTATCCCAGATGATATTGGCCAGATAGCCGAATTTTAAAGAAAACGCAATTGCACATACCCCAATAATGCAAAGCATCAAGGGAAACATATGCAAATCCCCACGATGGTACAGAAGGTGGCAGTACATGAAAAAGTAATGGCTGGGATATGTTCAGCCTTGGGATTATTTACACAGTTTTTTGTTTTGTTTTGTTTTTTAACAGAAACAGAGTTTTTGTCCATGAAGTGATGTAAGTTATAGTTAAGCAATGTGTTGATGTCAGGAAGTCAGGTGTAATGATGATGGACTGTTAGAGAAAATGTGATATTAAGTTTCAGAGGGGGTCACTTTTGATAAGGGCAAGGTAGTTATGCTTGTGATAATGGGACTATTAGGAAAGTATGAGGTCTATGCAGAAATGGAGTACAAATATGCACAGTTTCATAAGTATGTGCTCAGACTGCAGGCAAATGTGTTATGCAGGTTTGTTTTAGAAATAGGTAAAAATAGCGTTACATGCAATTAATAGAAAGATAGATAATTACATAGACATATATAGAGAGAGAGAGAGAGACACAGACAGACAGGCAGAATAGGAATGGCAGTGAAATACTGAAGTGATGCCAACCCCACCCCAACCCCGCAGACATGGACAGGCTTTGGGGTGTGCCTTTGGGTCATTGCCCATAACGCTCACACCGTTTCACCTCACCCTACCCTGCAGACACAGACAAGAGTCAAGGTGTGCCTTGGGGTTTTCAAACTTTATACTCACCCCATTCCATACAGAAATACACTGAAATGGGTACAGTATAAGAGAATGGAGTGAACTTTGGGGCTGAAGAGTCAAAGGCACACCTTGATGCCCATCACTGGCTGCAGAGAAGGGATGGGGGTGGAATGGCATGGGCATTACTGTTGACAATCCCAAGTCACACCCCCAGGCCTGTCAGTCCCTACAGTACAGGGTGTTATGGTCAGAAACCCTAATGCCCTGAGCATTTCTTGGTATTTTCACTCCAAGTTTTCAGCATGGGCTTTTTGTGAACCCACTGCATGAACAGTGACACTATCAGTTCATTAGCCGAAAGGAGATTTTGCACAGCCACTGTGCCATTTGGCACCACAGGTGCAAAAACACATTTTGAACAGGATGTAAAAAATGACAGCTGTACATTTCTTGCTTCAGTAACTGCTCAGCACATCTGTTGCATGACCTCCCTATTGATATTTTACATCTGCTATGCAATGTACTGCTGCTATGGCTGTATGGCTGAGAGGGACCTGGGGGTGGTGGTGGATGTCAAGATGAACAAATCGGAGACTTGTAGGAGGGCAACAGCCAAAGCCAACACAATGCTGGGATGCATCACTTGGGGGATCACTCCAGAAAGAGGGAAGTGATACTCCCTCTGTATAACTGCTTGGTGAGGCAGCATCTTGAGTACTGCATGCAGTTTTGGAGGCCACACTTAAAGAGGGACATTGAACTCCTGGAAAGGGTCCAGAGGAAGGCAACCAAAATGACCTGAGGCTTGGGGGAAAGTACCTATGGGGAGAGGCTCGAAGAGCTAAATATGTACACATTGGAATACAGAAGGGACAGGGGGGACATGACAGAGGTCTTCCAGTACATGAAGGGGGTAAATAGGGGAGGTGCAGTCATGGTGCTCCAAAGGAAGGGGGGGCAACTAAAGGGCATGGGTGGAAGCTGGAGGGGGGAGACTCAGTAGAAAAAGGAGGAGGTGCTACTTCACTGAGAAGGTGGTAGAATCATTAATGCGCTGCCCGGGGGGGCTGGTGAAGGCAGAGACTGTGGAGGAGTTCAAGAGGAGGTGGGACAGGTACAGAGGAAGGGTTATGGAAGCAAAGTCCAATGAAGCAGGAATACCCTGAACTGGGAAGGGAGAAGACCGAGAGGGCGGGGGGGGGCAGCAATGTCAGCTCCCAGGGTGAGGACTGACCAAACGAGCAGACACGAATGCCCACTAGGCCTATTCTGTTGGCATTTTTTTATGTTAGTATGTTGGTATGCATAGTACACCAACATCATGAACCATAAAACAGATGACTGCCATAACTAGGGAGGCAGTACAGCACAGTGGTTTAAGACTCTTAACAGCAAATCTGGAGATCTGGGTTTGAATCCCACAGCCCCCACTTGCATACTGGGTGACCCTGAGCAAGTCACTTAACTTCCATGTACTCCCAGGATGCCCCTGTAGACAAGCTTTCAGCTTAGTGTGCCACTCCTGGTTGAACCCCCTTCCTCAAAAAATTTGCCCTCACATGAAACTGCATTTTTAACTGTAAAGACAATTAAAAAATGTATTTCTAAATGCATTACTAATACCAATGCTTTCAAAGTTTTGAAACTACTAAAAGACAAACTATATATATATATATATATATATATATATATATATATATATATAATATGCAAAAACTTTGTTAATGCATCATTTAGGTTAAAGCACAAAAGTCAGGAAATGAGACCTTTAGGGTTGCCCCATCCGCCTTGTGGACCCACCCATCATCCGAGATTGACAGCTGATGGGGTGTGTCATTGGGGTTGTGAGGGCCTAAATGTCACCCCATTCTTCTTTACTGTGGCTTGTGAATATGAATACAGATGGAATGGGGTGACATTTAGGCCTCACAACCCCAATGACCAGGGCTAGATTAAGGCAACCTGGGGCCCTAAACCCAAGAGAAATTTGGGGCCCCCATCACCGCAACCATGACCCTTCACCATGACTGTGCCCCTTTGCTGTGACTGCACCCCTTGGCCATTGCATATCAGTTACTGAAACTTGAAGGAAAATAGAAACTTAGTAACATAGAAGTCAGCAGAGAAGGACCTCTTAATCCACCTAGTCTGCCATATTTTCCCTACCTACTGTGTCATTGCAGATCCTACTCGCTCTTTGGTCTTCAACCCCCTGTTGACTTATTTCTAAGGTCACCTTTGTGTCTATTCCATGCGTGCTTGAATCTTATTACCATTTTAGCACCCACCACCTATGATGGAAGGCTGTTCCAGGCATCCACCACCCTTTCCATGCAGAAGCATTTCCTCACATATCCTTTGAGTGCCCCCCCTCCAATTCCATAGCATGACCTCTTGTTCTTGAGCATCTTTTTCTATGTAAAATGCTACCTTCATGTACCCTTTTAATACCTGTAAGGTATTTGAATGTTTCTATCATGCCCCCCCTCCCCTTTCCTCCTTTCCTCTAGAGAGTACATATTTAATTCCTTTAGTATTTATTCATAGGGCTTTTGATGGAGGCCCTGCACCATTCTGGCTGCCCTCTTCTGTACTGCCTTCACCCTATCTATGTCCTTCCGAAGATGGGACCTCTCAAACTGGACACAGTACTCGAGGTGGGACCTCACCGTCGATCTATAAAGGGATAACGCTACCTCCATTTTTCTGCTGGTTATGCTCCTCCCTATGTTCTTATTGTCCCTCAAAAGTGGCATAAAACATAAATGACCTAACTAAAATGCTTCAAAATAATGAAACTAATAATATCAGTATGGAAAAATAGCAACAGTCTGAGTTTTAATCATTTAGAGAACATAATTACTAATTGGCCTGGTAAAAGAAATTTTGGGATGTGAATTGTCATGATATGCACTTCTCCAAAGGCCCCGCCCAAACACACATGTATGTGCTTGCAGTCTGGGTGTTCTCAATTCGTCCTGTCAGGTAAGGTCCAGAACAGTGCAGCACTCTACAGTAACCCCTTAGACCATAGAACCACAGATTGTGCTGTGAACTTGAATATAAAATAAATGTTTTGAAATTTCATCTACAGTTGTTTGAATGTTTTCAACTGTTACTGCAGAGTGCTACACTGTTCTGGAACTTGTTAAGCATTTGGGCTGGCCACATATTTGTGTGCGTACCACCTTATCCCAGCAAGTTGCAGCAGCTGTTTCTTTGGGCTTTGTCCTGTCAGGTATTATGAACCAAGACGTGGGGCTTTTGTGGGGTGGGATAAAGACCCATCTCTAAAAGAGGCTAGGTCCTCAAGTAGTGTAGGAATTAAGTTGGTAGTTTACTAGAGGAGTCATGAACTTGAGAGATTATATTTCAAAGCAAGTGATTTTGCAAGAAATCATTTCACGATCAAACATTTCTGTTATTGATAAGTAAGCCAGGATTAATAAATGGCAAGATTTACTAATGGGATCCTGGAAATACGTTTATATTTATTCACCCTGAAAACAGAGCTATATCAAGGTCAGAATTTCAATATGAGTGAGATGAGGGAATTAAAAAAAAAAAGAGTATAATATTTAATTGTACCACTGACATGCATTGTAGATTTCTTAATTTTAGGAAAGAGATTAAATATAAAGCACACCCATTGAATTGTGCTGTTAATCTATTTTATTTAAGAGTAAGACTTGATTCTAAGTGGGGATTGTAAGTGGGGTTGGGAGACAAAGCAAAGGAAATGGGCCTGTTGACACCTTAAAGGTCAGCCTGGCCAGGGCCCCTTAAACTATCATCTGCACTTAAAACTTAATCCGCGAGGTGAGAGTCATGTCACAGTTCATCCCGTCTTGCTCAGATTATTCAGTGGCTGAGCCCTTTACAAAACAAAACAAAATGCAGCTCAAACAAAAAGAAGAGCATATAATAGTAAATGTATGTTGGGGGTTACTGGGGGTCCCGGTAGGCTGGGGCCCTAGGCATGTGCCTATATTGCCTATGCCTTAATCTGGCCCTGCCAATGACACACCCCGTCAGCTGTCAATGTCGGGATGATGGGCGGGTCCATGGGGGGGGGATGGGGCAACCCTAAAAGTCTCATTTCCTGACTTTTTGTGCTTTAACCCTAAATGATGCATTAACGAAGTTTTTTGCAAAGAATAAAAGTGACATCTCAACCCTAAATATAGTGGTGCGACCGCGCCACTATACTAATAGCCACTCTGGTGGGAGAGGGCCCAGTGCTCCCACCAAATTGCCAATTTCTGCATAACAATATGCATCAGAGGGAGTGCAGTCCCTCTGGGCCTGCGCTGCCACTTACGCATAGCTGCAGAGCCATGCAGCATTCCTATTGGCCACCAAATGCTTGTAATAGTAATTTGTCCATATCTTGGAAACTGTAACAGCTAGAAAAACAATTCAAGTGTCATTGTAACCGTGATAGTGAGCAAATTATGACACAAACACTTACCATACCATATCTCACATCATTTCCGAGCTACAGGTACCAAAAAGCACTGGACAGGCACTCTTTCAACCCTTGTGACAGTACTTTCACAATATCTCCTGAATTGTGCAATGTACAAACAAAATTCTACTGCAGACTTACTCTACAATGTCAAGTCTTTTTTGTTTAGATCACCTAAGCCATCTGTAGCAAAAAATCTGTATCTCACTTCGTTTCCAAGCTAACGGCACTGAAAGTCATGACACAGGCTGCAATGTAATCCTATGGGAAAAATGTCAATTATGTCATTGAATATCTCTGCAACAGATTATTTCCCCAACACCTAAATAGCATAGTTCACATCTCTATGACATCCCCTCAACACCCTGCAAATTTCAAGTAAAAAGACCAAACTGTTATTATATATAGTCATCCCAATTTGGGCCATCTGGTCTTTCTCATTAACTTTCCAAAAATACATGTACATTTTTCCATAGGATATAATGGGAATTTCAAATTGTAATAACTTTTGAACAGATTAATATTTTTTCACCAAACATAAAGCAGCATGTTGCTTGGTCCAAGCTCTTTCCATGTCCCAAGTTTCGGACCAATAGCCCACACGATGTCTGTGCAGCACCACGGACAAAAAATGCGCAAAAGTGGCAAAAAGTGCATTATTTGGCACTTCGCTGCACAAAAACTGTATGTCCGACTGAAATGCAATTTAGTAAAACAAGAGACCTACCACACCAAACTGTGCATTCCAAATTTTGTGCAAATCCATTGAATGGTTACAAAGTTATTAATGTGCAAAATGTGATGTTTAACATTAAAAGTGCCTACCACAACGCAAAAGGCTATACGCAAAATGTAAAGTACATCACACAATATCTCTGCAGCAACTTAATTTTCCAATGCCTAAATACCACAATTCACATGTACAGGACATCCCCTCAAAACCCTGCAAATTTTAATTTAAAAGACCAAACTGTGTCCGAGATATAGCATTTTAACATTTGAGATTTTCATTGGTCAGAGTGGCAGAATTCCGCACCTGTTTACATTTTACACACCTAACAACTGAAAAGTACGTCCATGGCAGTAAGGCTAGCTACTCTATAAATTTCAAGCCACTACCACAATGCAAAACGCTGTCTGCAAAACGTAAACTGTGCTGTGCCATATCGCCGCAAAGAATGTATTTTCTGACACCTAAGCACCATAACTCACATCTACAGGACATCCCAACACCCTCCAAATTTCAAGTTAAAAGACCAAACCATTTCTGAGATATTTCATTTTAAAAGTTGTTAAAACTGGGCTATCTGGTCCCTCCAAATCTGACCATCTAGTCCCTCCCTTGGGATCAAAGAATCTTTGATTGTGAGCCTGCAAATTCTTTGATCATGAGGAGGGACCAGATGGCCAGAACCCCATTCTTTGTTCGCAAAACATACATATAAATGTTCCCATTGACTTATATTGGGAACTTAAAAGTGCCATAACTTTTGAATGCCTTAATATTTTTTCACCAAACAAAAAGCGGCATGTTCGGCCATTGAAGCTCTTTCAAATGAGCCATATCACAGAGTGGCATGCTATATGACGGCTGTGCAGGACCATGTAAAGAATCCCAAAAGCTGCCTCCAAAAATGGATAATTTTACATTTATCAGTGTTTCTGTGTGCAAAGACCATAAGTCCGACTGAAATGAAATTTGGCAAATCATGAGATCTACTATGCCCCACCATACATACCAAATTTCAGGCAAATCCATTGAACGGGTCCAAAGTTATTAACGCACAAAATTTTGACTTTAACATAGAAGTGACACCTCAACCCTAAATATAGTGGCGCGACTGCGCCACTATAATTAATATATATATACTGAATATGGTAAACAAATATTGTTAATCCCAAAAGCTGAACTTTATGTTTTTAGTATATAAATGTTTAAGACAAATCTATGGCTCTTTCACCTGAATAAAACAAAAAAAAAGGTGGGGGTGGATCATTAGGAGCTTATGTGAGTGTGTGTGTGTGTGTGTGTGTGTATGTGTGTGTGTGTGTTTGGGGGGTGCCTAGATGCAGTTTCAGGCACTCCTTAATTACTTCTCTGGGCAGATCTGATAGTCAGTTGTTCCAACATAATAGATCCACCTTATTCCCCTCCCATGAAAATGAAAGCATAGTGCATGCAACAGACCTTAGGAACATCACATTTTTTAATGTCAGCCCTGATCTGTTCAGTCTTACTTTTTTCCTTGCTCAGTTTATAACATCAGTGAAAAGAAAGTAGGGAAAAAAACACACCCAGCCTTTTGCTTCTACAAGTAGTTGTTAATTGCAGCTGGTATATTTTAATACATGCAGGGCAACTCCACTCACAACTTCCCTAACACATACAAGTGGCATCAGTGCTCACTGATGTGTTAACATCCTGTTTCTAGTGTCCCTGATAAAATAAAATAAAAAATACAGTTGAGATTTTTTTTAATGTCAGCTCTGATCACAATAGCTTTTACAATCACCAAGTGTTTTCTTGTTCAATGTTTTCTTCTCTCCTTTTACTGATAGTACAAAATGAGCCGTAGCTATTGCTTCCAACAATACATGAAATAAAACCCTATGATATATATCACTGTTTTGCAAAATGTATCCCTTACATTTTTTTCTTATTTGCAAGACAGCATATATTTATCCTAACAAAGCTGTCCTACTTCCACATTCAAAACACTGTCCCCTACCTACCTGCCACATATAAACTCAATTATATTAAAAACAAATTCTAGGCACTTAACCATTATTCATTCCCCAGTCCCATTTACGACACTGCCACACTTATATATAATACACACTTCTCAAACTTAAAACAAAAAAATATACTTTATCATCAAAGGTCTGTACCAAGTACTGTGCCTATGATTAAAATAATTTGAACCCCCTCCCCCCAAAAATGTGCCCTCACATGAAACTGCATGTTTAACTGTAAAGACAATTAAAAATGTATTTCTAAATGCATTGCAAACACCAATGCTTTCAAAGTTTTGAAACTATTAAAAAGACAAACTATACAAATATATATATAGGATATGCAGGGGGGGCCTGTGGGATAACAAAGTTATTTGTACAGTTGCCTGTGACCTCAAGTAACCTCACGGTGGCGAAGCCCTGGTAAGGTTACAAAGAAATCAGTCACTGACAACTGTACAAATAACTATTAACTTTCCAGAGTTGCCCGTGACATTTGATTTATGCAACAGAATTTTTTTAGGTTCTGGTTTATCATATTTTATTTTTTTTCTTAAGTCCCTTTTCATGTATTTTTTCTGTGCCTGGTTGCTGTGTTTGGTTTGCAGGATTGCTGTGCTGAAAAAGGGGAAAAAGGCATTTTTTTCTGAAGAGAGTTTTCATTTAAAATGTGGTTCTGGTTTGGAGGGGGGATTCGGTTAGGGTATGCATTTTGTGAGTGTTTGGGACTGTGATAGCTTGGGACTGTGATAGCTAGGGTTTAAAGAGCACTGTGAGGAGGTGAAAGTGAAACTGGGAGGCAGTACTACTAAGCAGGCAGCACAGGTGGTGGTAGTTAGTGATGTTGTCCCTGAGTGCATAAATGGGTGATGATGTAGTTACTATGTGGATAAATAAATTTATCCACACAGTGACTCAGATAAATGGATTTATCACACTCCATTTATACAGACACCTGCTACATAACTATATATACACACACACACACACACACACACACACACACACACACACACGCACTACCATAGTTAGGGTTGAGTAGCCCTTTTAAGGTTAAATGGTGAAACTTTGCACCTTAATAACTTTGCCACCATTAAACAGATTTGCCTGAAATTTGACAGGCTTAGGGTGTAACCATAGATCTTGGGATCTGCCAACTTTTGTACCAGTTGGATATAGGGCTGCAGAGTTATTAAGCGACATCCTTGCACACAATTACTTTTTTTGCACATTCTTTGCTCACACCTACAGGCCGTACAGTTTGTGCAACCGGTCTGAAAACATCAGGGAACATGCAGCTGGGGTCCCCAATGTGTCTTTTGAAGATTTTGTGAAAAAATATTGAACGGTTCAAAAGTTATTCAAAAAACAAGTTCCCATTATAAGTCAATGGAAAAAGTCAACAAAAAGTTCGACACTTTTGCAAATGCAGTTTTTAGTGTCACAAATGGCCCTAGTAGTGTCGCAAATCCATCACTTTGTTTTCAGTTACTGATCACAGAAATGCTTGGCATTTAAAATTGGGACCATCTAGGGACATAATTCTTTTTATGTTTACCTATTCGAGCCCTGAGGGTGCTAGCCATGTCTTTATTTTGGGGTTAAACACCTCAGAAATATGTTTTTCATATTTATGGGAAAAGCAGTGTCGCAAAGTAGTGTCGCACTTGGACACTTTCTCAAATTTTTGCTAAAGGTGTCGCAAATGATGACACTACTTTTCTAGATTATGGCCAAAATGACAGGAATTCTTTTCCCCCGCTGCAAAAAAATGGTTTGGTTTATTGGGCTGAAATTTGGAGGGAAGGCAGCCAACAACTCACAGATGTGCCTTTTGGTGGTTTGGTGACAAAATATTGCACGGAAGCAAAGTAATGGTACTCCGAAGTTGACTTTATTTTCCCCATAGATTGACATTGTGGCATCTGCCATGCCTTTTGGGGCTCGTATCTCGGAAATGGTGCGAGACACGGAATTTTCATCACGACGATGCATAGCCCTATGTGCTACATGTTCAGTGAAAACCTAGCCAGGAAACTCATGAATCATGTGAAATTTTAATTTTCTTTTCTACATCATACGATTACTGAGATATTACCATTTTAGTATTACAACTGCTCATTTTCTGCTCCGAGGCCCATTATTATGCATACATTCTTTGTTTTCACTGTGTTTCTCAATGGAGCTTTTGGGGACAAATATGGTGTGTGCTCCAGTTACTGTTACACATAGGCTTTACACTTGTGTTTCTGTGCCCGTTTGCATTAGCGTCCCCGTGTACGCCACCGTGCGCATTACCCTTTTTCATTTGCATTTGTGTTACTGTTACCATTTGTGTTTCCACTACTGTTTGTGTTTGTCTTTCGCTTAGCGTCACCGTACGCATTACCATTTCTGTTAGTGGCCGCCCTTCCATTTTTGTTTGCATTTGTCTCTCGTTTTGCATCATCGTTGTTCTTACCGTTACCATTTGTGTTTCCAATTGCATTCCTGTGGCCGTACGCATTACGGTTCGCATTTCCATATGCACTTGCATTTGCCTTTGTGTTTCTGTTTCCTTTGGCGTTATTGTTGCTGTTACCGTTACCATTTCCATTTAGAATTGCAGTACCGTGACCTTGCACATTACGGTTTGCATTTCTGTAGGTGCTTGTGTTTGTGTTTCTGTTTCCTTTCACGTTATTGTTGCTGTCACAGTTATCATTTGCATTTACAATAGCGGTACCGTCACCGTGCACATTACCAGCTGCATTTGTGTATGAGCTTGTGTCTCTGTTTTCGTCACTTTTCGCTTTGGTGTCACTTGGCACCTGTGTTTCTATTAATGCTTGCTTTACAATTTAAGTTTGCATCACCATGTGCGTGACCATTACCACTTCCATTTGCGTTGCTGTTACCATTACTATTTCACACTCCATTCACTATTTATAGTCCTCATTCTCAAAAAGAAGGGAAATTAGAAGCAAAAAAACTCCATTTAATGCATCAATTAGGGTTGTTCCACAGTGACAAAAGCAAGGAAATTCGATGTTAGGGTTGAATCCCCCCTTGGACCCACCTCTACCCTGCCACCCCCAGCCAGCATTGGGGTGCGCTGGTCATTGGTTCTAACTCTCCCCATTCTCCTATAGTTCACCACCTCAGCTTCTTTACACAAGTGATGGGGTGAGAGTTAGAATGATGACCCCAACACACACCCCAATGCTGGCTGGGGGTGGCAGGGTGGTGGGTCCAAGGAGGGTTTCAACCCTAGCATTGAATTTCCTTGCTTTTGTCACTGTGGAACAACCCTAACTAATGCATTAAACAGAGTTTTTTGCCATATATAAATATAGATATAGATATATATATATATATATATATTATGGTAAACAATATTGTTAATCCCAAAAGCTGAACTTTATGTTTTTAGTATATAAATGTTTAAGAAAAACCTGTGGCTCTTTCAGCTTGAATCAGAATGCTGTGTCTATTGTTTTCCTTGGGAGCTGTAGTTTCAGGCACTCCTTCATTACTCTTTCCTTCTGAGGCCCCAGGTGGCTCTGATAATCATTTGTTCCAAGGAATTTTAAGTAAATTTGAAGGCATTAAGTATCTTGGCTTGCTTAATGTTTGTCAATGACTATACCAACCAAACCCTTTTCTATCAAATTGTAATTGTAACATTATGATTGTTGTAATTGAAATGATGCCTCTGTAGCCAGTTGTATAACCTTACTGTATCTAACCTTGCTGTACTCTATAATCTGTGTCCCTATCCTTGTGTTTCTTGTATAAAAAAAAGTGTTGTACTATCTAAATGTTTCCTCCAATGTAACTAATCCTGGGTCACCCCTGAAAAAGGTATCTTCAGGGCTCAGAGGGCCTACCCAGTTAACAAAATTAAATAAATCTTCTGTTCTCCTAATCCTTAATAAAATGCAGGGGCCCCACAACTTGATCACTCCACAGACTTGTTCTGTTGCTTGGTCCAGGTCTCAAACTAGTGTGTCTTGTTCCAACATGATAGAGCCACCTCATGCCCTTCCCACATGAATAAAAAAAGGTGTGGGTGGATCTTTAGGAGCTAATGTGTGTGTGTGTGTGTGTGTGTGTGTGTTTGGGGGGGATATGCCTAGTTGCAGTTTCAGGCATGCCTTAATTACTTCCCCAGGCAGCTCTGATAGTCAGTTGTTCCAACATGATAGATCCACCTCATGCCCCTCCCACATGAATCAAAAAAAAAGTGGGGGTGGATCTTTAGGAGCTTCTTGGGTGGAGGTGGGGCTGGATCTTACTCCCCCCAAAAAACTAATGCTGCCTCCCACTACTCAGGTTCCAGTTCTTGTACCGCCCATTTAAGAAAGAAAATAGTACCCTGCAAGCATTGACTAACATGAAAGTGTATTTACTTGAGAGTGGAAAACATTTCTTGGAGGAGGGTAATGCAGATGAGACTATTTACACCTTCAGTCAGTTCCACGGACAGAAAACATGACATCACTCCTTTTGTACATGCAAAACATCTGCAGGCTCTCCCTACTTTGGCCATAAAAATTGCATTGCCCAACCACCGACTATCCTACTAACTCAACCTTGTGTGTAACGCAATCCACTCTCACCTCACTATCAATAAAACATTCATCAAGACTGACAGTAGGAATATATCTCAAATACTTACCCGATTGCCTGTTTTGCATTCAGTACAGAAAAATTATTGCAAAAAATCAGTGATCCATACATGTCCATTTTGACTAAACACATCAAGGTGCACTATGGAAGTGCTACTTACATCTCTCTACATACAGTACTGTTATGACCTACTCTGCATATGCAAACCAGCTACCCTAACTGCCACCTTGTCTGTGCACAAAACCCACTCGTCATACCACAGTACACAAACAATGCTGTTTTCTATAGGACAACCTGTGTTACATGGGTAGTATCATTAAGTCAATAGTATTCTGCATAGTTATTCAAATAATTTTTATCTTAGTATTAAACATGACAAGGAAGAAGAAAGAACTGAAATAGTTGTACCAACCTGTATTATGGCTGTGGATTAATGCAATGGTTAAGCAGCAGTGGCAACAGTGGCTTTACTTGGCCAGTAGTTCCTCTGGCTGTTGTTATTTGGTGCAGCAGGATCCACAGGGATAGTGTAGTCATGAAATTTGTGTCCTATCAATTTTTTTGGTATTTCAGTTTTTTTGAGGGGGAAAGGGTGAGGGCCCTGAACATCGGGCAACTTTGGCACATTAAGTAACAAGTAGCTGAGTGTTTCCCGCAGCAAGTGACATACACCACAACATGATCCACATCATGAACAGTCAGTAACGTACAAGCCAACATATATCCAGTCAATTTTTTTGGTATTTCTATTTTTCTATTTAGGGAGGGTGATGGCCCTGAACATTGGGCAACTTAGGCACATTAAGTAACAAGTAGCTGAGTGTTTCCCCCAGCAAGTGGTGTACACCACAACATGATCCACATCATAAACAGTCATTAATGGACAAGCCAACACATGTCCGGAATTTTTTTTTTTTTTTAGGGAGGGTGAGGGCCATGAACATCGGCCAACTTGGACAGTAACAAGTGCCATTAGCAACAATCATATGCATTTTCTTTTTTAACCTTATGTTTATCCCCCAACTACCTCCTCTCTCCATTCTCTCAGACATCCACACTAACTGCTCCCCCCCGGTCCCACTGTGATCTGCCCCTAGAGTACTTGATCCACTAGCCTAGGTATGCCGGATAACCCTCTGGGCGGGGTGAGGAGGAACCCCTAGTGCTTACCTCCTCAGATCCAGCACTCTGAGTCATGGATCCTCGTACAGCGGGGTCTGCCATTGCAGGCCAGAGAAACGCAAGGTGGTGTTGTTGCCTAGGAGAGACCGAGGGGTGTTTCCTGGTTTTCTCCCTAGACGTCGGCGTGCAATGGAGCTACGAGCTAGAGGCTGAGACACGCCTCCCGCCCGCCTCCCTGCCAAATCTACCCATCCCTTATTGCTGTCCCAACGTACCACACCTACCACCAGGCTCCCCCAGATGGCGGTATTGCAGCTGGAGACTGCAGAGATCCCCCCTGAGAAGGAGAGCAGACGTTGGGTTCTCTATTCTTCTCCTCCCCGGCCGACCCCTGGTGTCCTGGCTTGTTCCCGAACCCGGGTTGCCAGTGTGGTGCGAGGTGTGGAGTCCTGCGCCTCAACCCAATCATATCCATTTTCAATATTTATTTATTTCTTGCACACAAATACTCAGTATAATACTCTGAGACATGTGTTATGGGGTGATGACTACCTCAGTGCACATGCATGTTTTTGTGTTACAAGTTACGAAAACTCAAACCCTCAGATGTGTCCTCCTCCTCCTCAGATGGGAGAATCACACTTTCTTCTTTAGCTTCCGTTTCCGGCTCAACATCACCTTTTTCACCTGCATAATAGCTCGAAACTGGTGACAGTTTATACTGCAAAGGCAGGAAATGGGAGTTCATTTTAATAAATGTCAGGTACTCTATGTTTCTGTCAGACAGGCAAGTGCGCTGGTCACTGACTATTGCACTGGAGGCACTGAAAACCCTTTCTGAGCTAATACTTCACAGTGATAAGTCAGATACTCGATAGCCAGAGAGGCCGGGGCTGGCCACACTTCTAGCTTACTCTGCCAGTATAACAATGGCAATTCATCAATGTTGAGCTGCTGTGGGTCATCCAAGTAGGACTCCACCATATGGCTGGCAGACAACTGCAGTTGTGTTCTACCATGACTTGGTTGCCATAAAGAAATACCAACCTGCTGCAGCATGGCCCACAGAGGGTTTCTGGAACTGCTTGGTGAGGAAGAGGGCACTACACAAGGCACAGTACATGAGGAACTGGAAGAGGAGGATATTGTCACACTACCCTTTCCACTGTCAGGTTTGTCCCAGGGCCGCAATCCAAATGGTGGCCCTTTTTCTGCATGGTCCCTTGCAATCCAATTTTCTACCTTCCCAAGAAGGATAGTAATATGGCAATCAACCTCAGTCTTACCACTGGGAAGTAGAGCAGTAATGCCCTGTTTGTACCATGGATCCAGCAGCATTGCAAGGATGTATGCCTCTGAGGTGTTCTTGTAAATCAGTCTCGGATCATTATCAAACAACTGCAGAATCCTATTAGCCACTTCTAGCCCTACTGAGTCTGCAGCCACTTGAAACTGCTCCCTGATATTTACCAGTGCCTGCCGCAGTCCTCTCATCAGTGGTGTTACCTGGCTCAGGCAGGCATTGTCAGAGCTGACCACTTGTGTGGCATTTTCAAAAGGATGGAGTATTTGAATGACACTGTCCATTAACATCCACTGAGCTGGACTGAATGACATGGCTGCCTGCATGTCATGGTCATGCAGCTGCATGATATAATCATTTATTGGCTTATACTGCTCGAATAGTTGCTTGAGCATATACAGGGTTGAATTCCAGCATGTGACCACATCCAATTTTAATCAATGTTATGGCACTTCATTTGCCTTCTGTAGAGTGGTCAGCTCTGACTTGGCAAGTGCGGAGTGAGTAAAATGGTTGCAGATTTTATGGCTCACATTCAGCATTCTGGTTACTGATTTATGCTCTAGAAATGCCTTACAATCAAATTAAGAACATGGACAAAGCATGGCACATGAAAAAATGAGCCATCATGGATTGCTTTAACAGCATTACGAGCATTATCGCTAGCGATGAAGCCTGCAGAGAAACTATGCAGCTTAAACCATCTTGTGATGGACTTGTTAATTCTTGCCGATATCCTTTCAGCTGTATGAGAGCCATGCATGCTCTGCATACTTTGGGTGGCACACTGATGAGGACCAACAGTACTACTACCACTTGACAGCTGGCAAGTTGAAGATGGACATGGGTGCAAGGCATAAACCCCGGGGAAATATGCCCAGTGTGCAGTAATGCACATAAAACATATCCCAGAGGATGGTCTACTTGTCCACATATCATTGGTAAGGTGGATGATGGGTACCACTGAGTGGGACACTGCATGGGAAACAATGCAGGAAAGGTCATTATAAAGAGCAGGTACAGCTTTTGTGGAAAATAATGTGCGCCTGGGAACTTTATATTTTGGTACTGCTTTTTCCATCAAGTGAAGAAAGCTGGGTTTCTCTACAAAAGAGTATGGCAGCAGGTCTGTGGTAAGCATACAAGCAATGGCTGTATTCAGCTCTTTTGCAACTGGGTGGTCATGGTGGTACTTCATGTGTTTTATTAATGCCGATCTAATACCTGACTGCTTCAGCTTTTGTGTGACTAGGGGGAAGTGAATGTACTGCATTTATGAGATTGCCTACTGATTTGACTGCCCCGGGTAACAGTATGGCTATGATGCCTACTTTCAACAGGGGCAGGACAGGCATGAAGTTCACACTGAGTAGTGCTACCACTGGTATCTGCAGAATCAATAAAGGTTGAACTGAGTACGGGGTCAAATGTAGAAACTAGTGCTTCAAATTGTTCATCATGAGTAGATTCTGAAGTTGTCATTTGCTTCTGCTGTGACCAATGAATAGGATGTTTCGTTTACATGTGGCTATGCATTCCAGTGGTTCCATAATGTGATCCCGGCTTGCCATGACTGATTTTTGATTTACATATGTTACATTTTATTTATTTATTTAGTTTTTGTTAACTGGGTAGGTGTACTAGCCATAAAATGACTATTTTTAGACACGACCCGGGAGAGTACAACAAAAAGAGAAGAGTTGAACAACAGCAACATGGATATAATAATACAAATAGAGGAACAGTACAGCAGTGCTACAAAAATACAATGGGTAGAAACAACAAAAAATAATGACAAGCATTATACAGATAATGGCAGTAAGATATATAATAAGTGCAGAAACCATGGACCCGACCTGTGGAGTGAAAGGGTTAATAAGATAGTAAGGTTATATAGAGAGAAATGTGAGGAATGTTCAAACATAACAAGAAAGACTGACAGAAGGAAGGTCAGGGGTGGTAACTGGCAAAACAACAGTGGATGGTCAGCAACAAGGTTCGAGAAGGAACAGAGCTAGTAGTCAAGAAGTTATTTACAAAGAGAAGGAAAAATATGGGGAGGGGAAGAGGAGACAGTCTTGGAGCTGGATTAGAGCAGGGGTGACATTACTGGTAAGTCTCAGGAGCTTCAGGTTGGGTCAAAGCATTTACAAACATCAGCTAAGGATAGATAACGATGATATTCACTTTTAAATCTAAAGTGAGACTGAGACAGCCAGAGGTTGAGTGGAAGAGCATTCCATAGCCCGGGAGCAGAGAATTGGAAGGCCCCTGTGCCTTTAGTCGTCCGACATCTCGGAACATAGAGCAAGGATTTGTCAGCTGATCGCAGGCCATGGGAGGATGGTTGAGGGACCAGCAATGCCGCCAGATGGGATGGTTTTTTTTCTTGGATGATCGAGTCTATTAGTAATCCAAGGTAGTATTGTCTACTGGCAGAGGGTGAGAGCCAATTCAGATCCTTATAAAGAAGGCAGTGATGTTTGAGTCGAGGCGACAAAGAGGCAAATCGCATATGGCTGTGCTGTCATCACTCTCACACAGGAAAAAAAGTCCCACACCAGTGACTTGCCGCCACATACACATCGGATTTTACGTGCTGCAGGCACAGGTGCAGTGGATAGGGCTGGGAGGTTTGGGGTGGACAACACTATTGCCTGCTGGTGCTGCTCCTGCTGCTACTCCATAACAGGTAGTGCTACCCTGCTTCTCACATCCATTTGGTCCCTATGCTGCAATGGTTCAGCAGACATTCCTTTGCCTTTTCCATCTTTACCCATCCCTACACTTTTTTCATTTGTTTTTGGGGAGGTTTCAAAATAGGGTCAGTTACTGAATCATCATCCCCCCTCATCAGTAATGACTGACTTGGGCATTTCCTGCACTAATTCAAATATTCCCACCAGGTCTTCTTCATCTGCACCCTGCACGTCACCTTCCACATTAGCCCAAGAAGGTTGGTCAGGCTCATGCTAAGGAAATTCTTCCTCCTCTGCCTCTCTCTCCACCAATTGCTCAAGTTCCCCTCCTCAGCAAGGTAACTTACTGGTTGGGGACTACCCCTAACATCAGGTCTAATGGTGCTATCAGCCACTGCCAGTGTACTACTCCCTATCAGCTCCTGAGAAAAATCCTCAGAATCATCACGTGGCTGTTCTTCCTCCTCCTGAGACTCCTGTTGCTGGTACAGGAGTGCTGCAACATCCACAGCAGTTTCTCTTGCTGCTCTTGTATGAGATACAGCCACAGCTGCTGAGCTTTGACCACTACGCCTACTCAATCCAAAAGAACTAGAAGCTGCAATGTCAGCTCCTGCTGTTGACATTGACACATCATGGCCCACTCCTGTACTTGCACTACCAGTAACTGTGCTGCTGCTAAGACTTCTACCACACTCCCCTATACCCTCTGCACCTCAAGGAGACACAGTTTAACTTGTTGAAATAACAACTGTTTTCTTCCCAGAGACTGCAGCATGCGTTGACTTTTGAGAAGACATGTTTTGCTGCTTTTGGTTATTACACCGCCACAAAAAATCAAAAGTAACACAATGAAAAATATGAGATGTGCAAAACTATCTATGACTAAGTATAACTGCTGCACTAATTACTGTCAACAGAACTTCACAGATTGCTTCACTAATCTGAATCACCCTCTCAAGAAATACCAGTTCAACAAAAACAAAGCTGAATTTTCTGTCAAAAAACTCAAAGAAAAATGACAAACTGTGAGAAGCACAATCTCTCAGAAGTATCACTAAACAAAACTCAAAAACACTGATTATCTCAGCAGGAAAAGTACATCAAAATGATTATCTCAGCAGGAAAAGTACATATATGGAAACTTAGCAGCACAAATGATGATTTTTTTCAGTGTAAATACTCAAAATAAGATCATCAGACTGAAGAGAGCTCTTTCCTTGTCAGAAATCACTTCAGAAGTGAAGCTCAGGGAGAGAGACTTACATGATGAAGCCCTATGCACACCATGTGATCACTGCAGAGCTGCAACCAATCAAAATGCAGTTAGTAATAATTGAGGAGTAATTTGAGACTTTCGTGGATTTTCCATGCATAACTACAGAAAATTAACACAGTGTCACAGAACTTAAACAATACAGTATTCCGTAATAATTGGGATTATGCAGAATTAAATGAAAACTGTGGATAAATTAAGTCTACCCACATGACTGCAGAGTTGAAAATCATGTGATCTGAGCCAACCGTTGGATAATGAGATCTTATGGCAGAATTACTGTTTTAAACTGGGGAATTAAATGTACAACACTGTGGAAACAAAACCCCACAAATACACAGGTTCTGCGGAATTAAAATAAGAAACCCGCAATAAAGCAAGGAAAGGAGAAAAAAAAAATACAATACAAAAAAAAAAAATTGGTATTAATTTCTGGCACCACAATTAAGATGGTCTACATTTTAGGTGCTTACATTCACTTTTGTAGCTTAAGATTAACAATACAACATCTACAGAATCAAATCTGGCAATACATTGATGGCAGAAAATGAAATCCACCGTAATGCCTTGAAAAATGCGGAAAATTACACTATACCATAGAAAAAACTTACAGGGCAATTTATTTCTGCATCTAGTGACTAAATTTCACACTTAGTCACTAAATGCCACAGTATGAAGCAAAAATATACAGATAATTGGTGGAAATTCGAAATTTCGCCCAAGGTGAAAGAGCAAAAAATTCCGCTGAGTTTCAAACTTTTGAGGAACTTCTGCAAAGGCGGAATTTGCAACTTTCTCCCAGCACTATTTATTACTTACCTGGGACAGCTGGATACAGGTACCACTTTGTCAGGGTGGGCAGGTAGCACATTACTTGTGCTTTTTACATGCTTCAAATGGGGCATCTAGCAGGCTAGATGCACGTGTCTTGCAAAATAAGGATTTGTCTTTGATTACATTAATTAATATGGTTGTTGTAGAATGCTAGAATATTTGTGAGAGGGAATTTAAGTTAATACCTTACTCTGTTTTTGGGATAATTGGAGACAGATTACATGGTTAGATTTATAGGGTACATGTGTGTGAGGTAGGGCTCCTCGGCAGTGGGTTCTGCCCACAGTTTCTGCCTTTTTACCACAGGGTGATGTCTCTTCTCTTGAAATATATAATTAAGGGTGGATGGGTTGCATCAATAGAAAACTCCATTTCCAACACGGGGGAAAAGTTAGAAAAAGTTTTTGGGGAGGTCATTGGCAGGATGGCAAGCAAGTGGGGGAAGTATTTATTGTGGGGGACTTTAATCTGCCAGATTTAGACTGGAGCATTCTGGCTGCAGCTGCAGCAAGAAGCAGGGCCATCCTCAACTTCTTATTGGAGCATTTCTCAGGCATTTGTGACTGCCTGAACTGATCCTGGTACTCCCTCTTAGAGTACCTCGCTCACTGGACACCTGATATTCTCATGGTCTATACTCCTAGACCACTCCCCATCCCCCCAGCTCCCTTCTTCATATATCCCACCAGGGCTGAGAACACCTAGAATTACCTATTCTACTCTCACTAACCTCTCCCAATTCTGTCTATGCCCCTTGTCAAATTCCCCTCCCACTGGTAACCATGCTACCCCCCTCTCTACAGCACATCTCTACTCCACCCCTTCTTTTGTCCATACCCTCTTTACCAAAGCATTGTCAGCTCCTCTATATCAATGCCACAAAAGGGCAAGGCTCTTCCAGGGCTGCTGTATTTACTCCTTGCAGTAGTTTCCCATGTTGATACTAGTATTTTCTACATGTTGAGCCATGCACTCCCATTGCAAAGACTCTGTTTACCTGTATAAACTACTTACTTGTAACCTAATTTATTGTAAGAAATCCATGTCTGTATTGTTTGTTCTGTGTTCATGACATGGTACCTTTGTAAAAGAGTTCTTACTCAAAGATTGTATCTGAAAGTACAAATAAATTAAGAAATAAATCTTGTAAGCCCTCCTCCCCCCGGGCTTACCTGGTTTGGTTCACGGCCTCCATTGCCCACACAGTCTGACTTCTGCCTCTGGTCCCCTGGATTGTGGAATCGGAACTGGAGGGCTTTTTTGGAAGCCCCTGGTGGGATTTGGGCCAGAGCTCCCTCCTGATCTACACAGCAGCCACCGCTGAATCCTTTTGTTCCTTGGCCCCATTAGGAAAGTGGTGCCAAGGTCCAGTTGTACTGTTTGCACCTCCAGGTTTTATAAGGCTTGTCTTTTTGATCCAGAAACAGTCCTAGGGCTGTACCGGATTGTAAACAATAATGGCTGTGCAGGCAGAAGTCTGCACATGCATGGCAGAAGCCTCAAAGGAGCCACAGCTCTATTCAATAGTTTGGCCATGTGGCTGTAACTAAATAACTTTCCCAGCTCCTTGCAGACAGCTGAGCTGAGGAATAACTGATAAGTGCCTTTAGGTGCATTCCTGGGGCCCGGGAGCTGTCTTAGTGAGGTGCGCATACACACCTGCAGCTCTAAATGGTGCAAAATAGGCACCTTTTCTTTTTAGGAGCCCCAACAGGCAATTGGGGCTCCCCTCAAGCAATTTAAGGGTTTCCCTGGCCCCTTCAGAGCAATTGGGGCCAGGGCAGGTGATTATCTGCCTCTGAATGGGTTTATAAATAAACTGTGTGGCTGCTAAGTACAGGCTAAAAACATAAACAAACATGGCAGCCCCCTGTGCTTCTCCTTGCCACCAGGGTTTATGGGACAGGTTACAGGGCACCTTTCAGCTGCCTGAGAATATTTGAGCCAATCAGGTTGGGAGCTTGAGTGGCTATATAATGAGCTGTACCCTGTTTTTGTGAGGGAGTCCAGCCAAACACTGAGAGGTAGAGACTGCTTTAGGAGGGCTGCACAACCCAGAGGCTATTGCAGTGCAAGAAGGCCACTGCATGTCCCAAAGCTGTCAGGCAGAGTGTTCCTTCTAGCTTTTTTCCCCATCTGAAAGTGATCTTGACTACTAATCTGTTTTTCTCTTTGGGGAATTTATTTGAACTGCTGCTCTCCTGTTTTCAAGCCTGTAAACTTATTTGAACTGTTGAGCTGTTTCCCAGCCTAGGAAGAAAAGTTACTTGGGTTGGCCAGAGACAGTGAAGAAGCTCACCTAAGCTTCAGTTCCAGTGGAACCTGTGTGCCCTGCAGATGTTCTGGGAGACCACAAGCCTGGGTGATCCCCTTGTGAGATGGCACTCCTCAAACAGAGTGGCTATCTTCCACCTAATGCCAGGGTGAGGGTGTCTGATCTCTCTTTCTTTGGGTCTGGAGCACTGTCTCGGGGGGTGAAGACAATGAAAGGCCCAAGGGGCGAAGATGATAAAAGGCCCTGGGGTGAAGATGACAAAAGGCCTAAGGGGTGTAGACGATGAAAGGCATGAGGGGTGAAGATGATGAAATGTCCTCCATGGGTGAAGGATCCAGCACCTGTTTAAAATCTCCAGCCTGCAACTGTTGTTTCTTAAGAGACTGCCTGCTGATTTCAGTGCAGTATCGCCAAGCCTTATCCTTTCACAGCAACCCCTGAAGTCTTTAAAAAAACTGTGAGTACCTCTGGGCTGTGGCCCTGAGTAGTTCTATTACAATTTAGTTAGTTAGTTAGATAGTAATTCAGGGGTGAAGTCTAGGGCAGGACTTTGTAACCTGCAGGAAAAGCCCAGGCAGAAGTTTAAACAAAATCATCCATTTGTCCTGGTTTGGAATCCCATTTGGGGCCCCCTTTTCAAAGTTCTTCCTGTTCAAGTTAAAACTGTGGTTTCCTCTGTTTTCCTAAATTGGGCTGGCGCCATAGCCTAGAGGTTAGAGGAACGAGGTGTGAACAAGCTTGGTACATCCAGCAGACTAGACCTGAGTTTGATTCTCACAACCTCCACTTGCATACTGTGTGACTCTGAGCAAGTCACTTAACCGCCGAGTGTTTCCAGGTTGCCCCTGAAAACAGGCACTTGTGCCTAGTTGGCCTTACCTGGTTACCAAAGACTAAAATAAAAATAAATAAATTACAGTGTCCTACGTCATCTGGTTGGCCATCAGCAACCCGGTGAGGTACCCACCGCAATGGACAGTAACATTTCCTATGGCTGTTGGGGGGGGTGGAATCTGGGTGCACCTGCTGGAGTGGTACAGAGATTGTTTAGGGGACACCTTTTGAAAGACAAAATTATTTGGTTTTATGCTGTTTTATTCTTCTTTACCCCTTCCCTATAATAAATCTGAGGTTAGTTCACTTTATAATACTGGTTCATGGTTATTGCTTTGTGTGCATTTGTACTGTGTGGGGATGATTTAACTGTGTGTGGGAGGGAAACTAATATTTGTTCCTTGGATGGAGGTTAGGGCCACATTGGGCAGCCTTTATATACCCCTTTCCCAGGTGGAGGCACCAAAACCTGTTCCTGGTACTCAGTTTGCATACTGTACCCAAAAGAGCCCAGGCCACCCTCAAGATAGGTCAGTGTGTGAGGGGGTGCTGGGTGTACACATCAGAGAGACCTCCACTTACATGTGGAGCCACCACTGGGATCCTACCTCACCCCACATGGGTAGTCCCCCAAAACTGAGTTCAGAGAAAGAAAAAGTTGGTCCCGCAAAATTGCCCTGAACATTTGGTAAAGATCAAATGGCACTCCAAGACTTAGAAGACTGGTGCCGAGGGGAGCAGCTGGACTGTAAAAAAAGGCCTCTTAGTGACTGGGATTTCATAAAGGCTCAAAAGATCCAAAATTGATGATGAGCTGCTGGCATTTAAATGTTTTGACAATTTAAAGGTTCAAGGACCAAAGTACAATCATACTAGTAAATGTGAGAGTGCTTTGATCAAGAGTGATGCTGAAATTGATGTTGTCAAGCTGCCCACTACTTTCTTCTGTGGGGGGATGGGTCCCCCGGACCATAGTGACTCATAACAGTGTCAAGAAAATGCCCAAGGGTCCCTTAGATGCAGATTACTTTAAAGTGAAAGAATTCTGTTTTGTTAAGGCAAAAGTTGTTGAAAGAGAAGTATGTCAGGAATCACCAGATGGACCCAGTGAAGGAGTGAACTGGGGTCCTGAACCAGACATGCTCCATGAAACAGGTGCAGTCTGTTAACATTACTGGTCCCAGTATCTCCCAGGTCTGATAAGACCATCTGCCAAGGTCCGAGCCAAGACTGAGGGGATGGATTGCATTGTGTTACTAGACAGTGATGCCCAAGTGACCATTGTGTTTGAAGACTGGTACCAGAAACATTTGAGTCTTGTGCCACTAAAGCCACTGGATGGCTTAGTGGTCTGGAGAGTGAGCAACCAGCCCTACTTGTATCGGGGGTAGATTGTTATTCAAGTTGAATGTCCCAAAGTGTTGCAGGGGTCCAGTCCCCTATGGAAACTCTTGCCTTGGTACTGTATGTCCGAATATAGGAATAAAAGGTGAGACACCTGTGGTGATTGGGACCAACACAAACATGTTTCAGTGACTGGCCCAGTTATGTAAAGAGATGGAGGGTCCCCAGTCCATACACAGCCTAGGAATATACTCCCTGATCCGAAGTGTCTGTATGAGGGGGCCCTATTCTAGTAAGTCAGAGACTGAAGAAGAATGAGTGGGAGTGATTTGCAGAAGAGATGACCAACTTTTGGTTCTGCCCTCAGGTGCTGAGTGCCAAGTAATGGGGGAAATGGAATTTGAATTGCTCACCAGAAGCCCTGCTTACATTGTGGTCATGCCCACTGATGGAGAGTGACCAAATAGCCTGCTAGTACAGAGAGGGGTGGTGCTAACCCCCTGTACACTCACAGAAGTCCAGAAGATTAATGTCTTGGTGAGGAATGAAACTGATAAAGAAGTGACTTTTTGAAAGGGATGGACCTTAGCGGATGTCTACTGAGAAGAAGTGGTGTGACTTATGGTTCTGGACCAAGCCACCAGTCAAAGGCTTGATCGTAACTTGTTTCATTTTAGAGATTCGCCAATACTCAATTCTTACAAGTGGCAACTAAGACAGAAGCTAGCTGAGAAGGCCAATGTCTTTTCCACCATCGAGTCTGATGTTAGCTACGCTTGAGGGGCAGAGCATCATATAAGACCAAGTGACAACAGACCTTTTTGAAAAAGGTCCCAACGCCTAGCCCCAGTAGATGTGGAAGATGTTCACAAACCCCTTACAAGAATTACTAGTCACCGGTATCATATCTAAATCCAGAAGCCCTTATGCATCCCACTTTGTGGTAGCCCTCAAGAAGTCAGGGGCTGTCCGACTGTGCATAGATTACTGTACTTTAAACAAGTGTGCTATAACCACCCAGTATACTGTACCTCGTGTGGAGGATGCTCTTGCCTGCCTCACAAGCAGTAAATAGTTTTCTGTCCTGGATCTTTGGAGTGGTTATCACCAGATTCCCATGTCTGAAGAGGACAAAGAAAAATACAGCCTTCATTTGCCCTCTGGGCTTTTATCAATTCAAAAGGATGCCACAAGGCATATCTGTGGCACTGGCAACTTTCCATAGGTTGACAGAAAAGGTTGTGGGAGCCATGAATTTGCTACAAGTAATAGTATACTTGGATGACCTGATTGTTTTTGGACGTACTCTAGAGAAGCATGAAGAATGCCAGATGAAGGTTCTGGACAGACTCAAAGAATTTGGACTAAAGTGTCAACTGACAAATGTCAATTCTGTCAACCCTCTGTAAAATAAGTTGGGCACATTGTCTCAGCTGAAGGGGTACAAACCAACCTGGACAAAGTCAAGGCCTTCACTACCTGGCCTAGGCCCCATAATCTGAAAATGTTACAGTCCTTTCTTGGTTTCTGTGGTTACTACTGATGACTTGTTCAGTATTTCTCCAAGGTGGTCTGACCGCTTGCAAATCTTACACAGGGTTATCCCCTCCCCACCAACTACAAGAAGCAAAAGGTAAAGGAAACACCCAAAAGATGTATTGCAAAGTGAATGAACCATTTGGTGACTGATGGGATCCGGATTGTGAGAATGCATTCTTTTTAGAAATAATTAAAAGACTCACTGAAGCTCCTGTGTTAGCCTTTGCTGATCCCACCAAACACTATTTTTTGCACACAGATGTCAGCATGGATGGGCTGGGAACTGTATTATATTAGGATACCCAGAGGGACTGAGACCAGTTGCATTCACAAGTTGGAGCCTGATACCAAGCAAAAAGAACTACCCAGTGCATAGAGTTTTGGGCTTTAAAATGGGCATCACAGACCAGTTTCATGACTATCTCTATGGAGCCAAATTTACACTAACAACTGATAACAATTCTCTTACCTATGTCAACATCACTGCTAAGTTGGATGCAGCAGGTCACCGCTGGTTGTCTGCCCTTTCCACATATGACTTCACACTGGAATATTGGAAGGGAATGAACAAAATGGATGCTGATGCCCTGTCTCACAGACCTCACCCTCCAGATGGGAGCCAGTGGACTCATATGACCCCTGCAACTGTGAGAGCCATATGTACAAAATTTGCGGATGCAGATAGTGAGATGCCTGTCTGTAACACCAGAGCCATTGACGCAATGGGAGCCCATCCTGATGCTATACCTGAAGTATATTATAATTTTGCAAGGTTGGATTTCAGTTATTTGCTCCAGCCAAAACTCAGAGAACAAAGATGGTCACAGTGGCAAGATTATGGACTGAGAGGGGTAATCTCAGCTTTGGAAAAAGGAAAGAGCCCAGACAAAGTGCCAAATGATCATCCTGATGTTCCTATTTTGTTGAGGGAATAGAGCAAGTTGTCCTTGAAAGATGGATTTCTGCAGTAAACTGTCCAAGATCCAAAAACAATGGTGCCCTGCAAACATCTGGTACTGCCATGGAAGTACCTCAGGGTTGTCCTTAGAGCACTGCATGATGATGGGACACCTTGGGTTCGAGCCTACCTTGAACCTTGTGCAAAGTCAGTTCTATTGGCCTAGAATGGTATCCAACATGGAAAAGCACTGCAAGAATTGTGCCAGGTGCATCCAGAGAAAGATTTTGTCTTGAAAAGCAGCACCGGTTGTGAATATTAACCTTTGCATAGCCATGGATTGATATATCAGTCCAAAATTCCTATGCATTCTAATTCTGTCAGCAGCCTAAGGGTTAACACCAGTGAACTGTTGGAACTGGTGTGTATGGATATTCTATCACTGGAACCAGACAGTAAAGGTTACAGACACATTTTGGTCATCACTGACCACTCCTCCAGGTATGCCCAGGCCTACCCCACAAGAAATCAAAAGGCCAGAGCTGTTGTGCAGAAACTCAAAGAGTTTGTGACCCATTATGGTATACCACAGTTTATCCACTCTGATCAAGGGCATGACTTTCAGAGCTCCTTGGTGAAAGAACCTCTTGCTGCACTTGGCATCCAGCAATCCCGCACTACTCCCTGCCATCCACATGGAGACCCATAACCCGAAAGGTTTAATCGTACCGTGTTAGACATGTTAGGTATGCTTGACCCTGAACAGAAAAGAAATTGGAGTCAGCACATCCCCAGATTGGTGCATGCTTACAATTGTACCAGAAACAGTTCCACAGATGCTTCTCCTTACTTGTTAATGTTTGGCCAAGAAGCCCACCTGTCAATTGACTTAGCTTTCGGAGTGTCTTTTGATGGAACCTCCAAAGAGTCTTACCTTGAATACAGTAATAAGCACCTTAAAAGTCAACTAAAGAAAGTGGTTCCATGTCATGATAGCGAAAACAGAAAGGCAACTTGCATAACAGCAAGTACATTTTGCCGAATCTGATAATCGCTACATACCCAAATCAGCAAACCCCATATGAGCAACGGCACTTCAAACAGTAAAAAGGCCACAAAATTAACCAATATTTAATATGGGGGGCTACTCCCTCCCACCCCCCACATTATTATAATTAACTCCAGGGGGGAGTGGACACTGGGGGAAAGGGGAATTCACGGGAGGGGGGCTACCATCACTGGGGCACCACAGTCAGGGGAGCAGGGGACATGGAACCCTCACAAAAAATTGCAAACACCCACTCTAAGGTAGAAAAAGAAATACCTGCAGCCAGTCCCAAACCCACAATCCTCAGCATCACAGGCAGCGACTCACTCCAGCACTCCAGGCGACCACATACCTCTCAACCTTTTCTCCACCAAATGTGGAACATTGCCTCTCAAAATGTGGAACAAATGAGCAAAATGTGGAACACTTAATCAAATCTTTACCTAGGAGGCTCAGAACACTGTTAAAATGTTTGCATTTATGTTCAGAAAGTCTGTTTTTAATTGAATGATATATTTTTGCATCATGTACTATACATTTTTGCTTTAGAATATGAATACTGAATGTGGAACAAGTCCTCACAATGTGGAACAGGGACCTTTTGTGAAGTAAAATGAGGAACGTTCCTCGTAATGAGGTACAGTTGAGAGGTATGGGCGACCAGCTCAGCAGCACTCTGCTGCACTACTCTATTTAACCCACAACATCTTACCATCCCCAACATCACAGCATCCCCCAACCCCTTCAATCACTTTCACTGCTCTTTCCTCCCACAGTTGCTATTCCCATTTATCACTATTCTTCCATTATCGCTGTTTTGTCAGGTGTTCAAATTGAGTCACCCATATATAAGTCGCTCATTTTGCATTACCCTCATCACTGGATACCGTAGGAAGCCCATCAATTGACTGCAGAAGCCGCTGGTAAATCAGTGTTGCCAATAAACTCAGGTATGACCAGAAAGTGTGTCATCAAGTTTTACAAGTTGGGGACAGAGTTCTCCTCAGAAATCTTGGTCTCCGTGGAAAGCATAACATAGCTGACCACTGATCTTCTGAGCCATATGTTGTTTTAGAAAAGCTACCTGAGTAACTACTGTACTGCATCTGTCAAGAACATGGCTAGGGGATTGTCAGGACTATTCACTGTAACCACCTTCTGCCCACTGGTCAACTCAAGCCCATTTCAAAGACTCCAACTGAGCCTAGGCCGAGACCTGTCAGAACTAGAAATTGTAGCCAAGCCAGAGAAAAGACAGCACCTACGTCTCCTGACACCGCAGTGTGTAATGACCTGGTTTCACTGCCTACCATCACTGACAGTTCAACTAATGAGGAGCATGATGTAATGTACTGGTACACCCCTCCTTCAGATACACCCAGAGTACCAGTGAATACTACTGAATGGCCCCATGCCGGTCGCAAAGCCGCAGATGCTTTGGTGCCAAGTGTAACCCCAGCTGAGGAGCAATAAGTATGTCATAGATGTTGGCTACGCTCCCCTGAATTTGGACTATGGGACTCTTCTCTATCTTCTTTTCCACCACCCTTTGCAACAGTACCTCTTAAATCTCTAATTATTTTCTTTTCTACTATCCTAGGTAGGCCACCTAGGATAGTACTTAACTATCTTCCATAAACTCCTACTGTATCTCAGTCTATTACTTATTCCTTTTAAATTCCATCCTTTTAGTCCCAAAGAAAACAGAATAAAAGATAGCACCTTGGGAAGGTGTGCCTAGTAATGGTGACTAGGTCTAAATGGTTTATGCCTTTGGGCTTAGAAAGAAATGAAATATAAAAGGATCCTTAGACACGTATTTTTGGTAAAACGATGCTGTATAGGGGAGAATTTAGAATCCCCGTTGTGAAACAATAATCCCTAATAAAGGTTTATAATGCATTAGGGAATAGCCTTTTTATTAAGAAAAATTGCATCTACAGAGTAAAAGCTATTTCAGGACAGGTACAGATGCTGAAAAACCCTGTCCCTGTCTATAAACACCGTAGGGTCTCGAGCACTGCAATTTGGAAAGCTAGCAGCCGCCCCGAGACAAAAAGAAAAAGAAACTGCTTGAAAAGTGCTCGGTTCATGTCACTAAAGTGAACCAAGCAAAATCTAACAGAGAAGGCACCTTTTCTGTGCCTAGAGATAAAATATTGTTCTCTGAAGCTGGAGTGAGTGCTCAGTGAGAGGAGGCAGGGTGGCACATGTGATTGCAGCCGCCCACCGGGAAACTGAAAGTTCTTTGAGCATTGAAAAAGAAAAAAAAAATAAACTTTGCCTTACTTACACAAGTGGCAGTTTGTAGTGCCTATAAATATTGACATGCACTTTAGGTCTCAGGGCAGGGCGATTCTGAAATATGCAGCGGCCCTGAGACAAAAGAAAAAGTAATGCATTTTAAAAGTGCTTGGTTCACACTGTTAAAGTGAACCGAGCAAAGTTAAATGAATGAAAGGCACACTGTGGTGCCTAAATTAAAATTAGATCTCACCGAAGTGTTAGGCAAGCACACAGAGCAGTTTCAGGCGTGGCAGCATTTGGCAATTGCGACCGCCCGCCCAAAAAGTGAAAACATAATTAACTTTCCCTTTTCCCACACGGTTTGCGCTGCAGGCGAATTGTACAGATCTTTAGTATTTGTTCCTTTCGGTGCTAGAAGCTACTAATAAGAACAATGCAGAAAGGTAGTAGGCGCCTAGAATCTGCAAATATAGACCCTAATAAAAGATAAGAGGAGTCAGCGGCTGAAGAATTATTGGCAAATTTCAGCCGCCGCTCCTAGCATTACTAAGCATTCCCTGAGCTTTGCTTAGTAATACAACATGCCATAAACGGACATAGAGCTATCTAATTTACCTGTTGAGTAGCCAAGAGGTTTTTTTGCTGTGTTATTAATGGTGTAGCTGTAGTTTCAATAACAGAGGATTATAGTTAAAATAAGCAAAATACTGTATGATTGTATGAAATGTTCTAAGAAGGTTCAGGCATATATACATATATATATAAAACATAGCTAGAGAGCTCCATCATGGAGGCTATCACCCCAGGAATAGGATTTGGCATACAGTTTAAAAATAGAAATAACAAAAGGCTTCAGAAAAATAAAACAAAGTGTTGCACCACTTCACATACTCCCAAAGTCTTTTGCACCCTAAAGAAACTGTATAACAGGATTGCCAGAGTATTTGTGTACATGTATAAAGTGCTGAGAAGGTGTAGGCACATATGCCTAAGTTAACCAGGTAAACCTAAAACATAGAACCTTTTCCTTACCTGGCTGCTGCTTTCTAAACAGGTTTTGTTAAGGGACTAGTACCCTCTAAAGCCCCTGTTTTATAGTGCGCCCTCTGTCACTCATGGTGTGTTACTAGGTAATTAGCTCAGTAATTAATACAAAAATGGGAATAACAGCCCATTGTTTATTGTTTAGTGAATGATAATTACTAGGATGGCAAGCTAAACTTTCAGAGCACCTCTGGTGGGTCACAAATGTTAGACAGCCTAACCAAGAGCTTTTATATTTTATATTTTAGGATGAGAGCTTAGTCAGGTGACCACATCTAGAGGGTAATAAGCTCCCAGCACAGATCTTCAGGCAGATCAGCCTTGGTTGGAGAGAAGGAAGATCTACAGTGCAAGTAGACTGGTGATACAGAATGTATAAGACTGTAGCAGTTCTACAGATCTTGGACTATATAGCTGTGTGTGCAAGAAATCACTGAAGGAGAAGTGGTCATTTATATTGCATTATTCATTTTATTACTTTTGTTTAATTTGTAAATATTGTAAATAAATATCACAAAGTGTGTTTTAAATCCTGACAGCTTGCCTCGTCTGTGATTATTTCCCACATGCTGTGACAAAGTACCTTTGTGGATATGGATGTAGAAGCATTGGTGGAGGAATTTGCTAAAAAGACTGAACAGCAGTCTACTATTCCTGACCAGGCCTCTGCTGGACACAGTGCCAGAAGAGGGCAGCATGCACCCTATTCCTATGGAAGATGCAGTAGTCCCCCAAAAAGTCTAGCAGAGCCTGCAAACCACCCAGGAAATTGATGTATGACCTCCCCGGTGCCTCCTCTGAAATCCCTGTTCAAGTGGTACATAAATGCATGGAACCCATTGTTTATTCCCTTCCCATTTTTGCCCGTCGCGGTACTGAACTGCACATTGGGGTTGGTAAATGCATTGATAATATGCCTTCCTCGGTTAAAACTGATGGCAAATGTACTGCTAATATGTTTATATGTGTTAGAGCTTTTGCAGAATTGACACAGAGGATGCTGGTGACTAGTTAGAAAATGTACAGTAATGTTGATCTGTTTGAAATGCCTTGATAGCTAGGAACTGATTGTCTAGATAGAAATGTTCCTAAAAGTGTGTTGTTTACACTGCCACTTTGGACTCTAGTACATTTTGAACCTTAAGGCAGTGTCTTGTCAAGGACACCAAGATTTTTGGGGGGGGGGGTCTGAGTATGTAAGCCCCCCCTCTTGGGGCTTACTTGGTTTAGGCTGTGGCCCCCATTGCTCCCACAGTCTGACTTCTGTCTCCAGTCCCCTGGATTGTGGAATCAGGACCAGAGGGCTTTTTTGGGAGCCCCTGGTTGGATTTGGGCCAGACCTCCTTCCTGATCTCCATTAGGAAAGCGAGGTTCAGGTCTGATTGTACTGCTTGTTCCTCCAGGTACCATGGGGATGTTTTGCCCAGTCTAGGAATAGTCCAAAAGCCCAACTGAGTTGTAAACAATAATGGCCACATAGGAGGAAATCTGCACATGCACAACCAAAGCCTTAAAAGAGCTGTGGCTCCTAAATAACTTTGCTGACTCCTAACAGGTAACAGAGCAGGGGAATAATTGTTAAGCACCTCCAGGTGCCTTATTTGGGGAGGTTTCCCAGTCCCCAAAGAGGCAGCAGTACCGTGAGCTGTCTAAGTGGGTGCATGTGCAAACCCACATTTCTAGATAGTGTGAAAAGGGTGCCTTTCCTTGTGGGAGCCCCAACAGGCAGTTGGGGCTCCCCTCAATTGGGTTGGGAGCTGGGGGTTGCCATATAATGGGTTGTACCTTCTTTTCTTGGGGAAGTCCAGCCGAAAGCTGAGAGGTGGGAATGTTTTAGGAGGGCTGTATGAGCCAATGAGTCCCAAAGCTGTCAGAATAAGTGTTCCTTCTAGCTTTTTTCCTAGTAGGGAAGTGATCTGGAGAGCTAACCTGTTTTCCCCTGTGGGAAATTTATTTGAACTGCTGCACTCCTGTTCTCAAGCCTGTAAACTTATTTGAGCTGTTGAGCTGTTTCCTAGCCTGGGAAAAAAAGTTACTTGGGCTGGCCAGAAACTGTGAAGAAGCCCACCCGAACTTCAGTTCCAGTGGAACCTGTGTGCCCCACAAACATCCTGGGAAACCACCAGCCTGGGTGGTCCCCTTGTGAGATGACGCTCCTCAGAGACAGTGGCTATCCTCCACTTAATGCCAGGGTGGGGGTGTCTGCTCTCTCCTCGGGAGGGGTCTGGAGCACTGTCAAGGGGGGTGAAGATAACGAAAGGCCCAGGGGGCAATGATGATGAAAGGATGACAAAAGGCCCATCATGGGTGAAGGATCTAGCACCTGTTTAAAATCTCCGGCCTGCAACTGCTGTTCATTAAGAGACTGCCTGCTGATTTCAGAGCAGTACTGCCAAGTCTTATACTTTCACAGAACCCATTGAAGTCTTCAAAAGAACTGTGAGTACCTCTGGGCTGTGGTCCCAAGTAGTTCTATTACAATTTAGCTAGTTAGTTAGTTACTTAATTCAGGGGGTGAAGTCCTGAGCAGGACATTGTAACCTGCAGGAAAAGCCCACGTAAAAGATTTGAAAAAATAATCTGTTTATTCTGGTTTGGAATCCCATTTGGATCCTCTTTTCAAAGTTCTTCCTGTTCAAGTTAAAACTATGATTCCCTCTGCTTTCCCAAATTTCAGCTCCCCACATCATCTGGTTGGCCATCAGCAAACTGGTGAGGTACCCACTGCAATGGACAGTAACACTTCTTATGGCCGTCGGGGGAGGATCTGGGGTATCTGGGTGCAACTGCTGGAGTGGTACGAGGACTATTTGAGGGACTCTTGTTGAAAAACAAAATTGTTTGGTTTTATGCTGTTTTATTCTCCTTTACCCCTTCCCTATAATAAATCTGAGGTTAGTTCAGTTTATAATACTGGTTCATGGATATTGCTTTGTTTGTATTTATACTAGTGGGGACAATTTAACTGTGTGAAGGAGGGAAACTAATATTTGTTTCTAGGACAGGTTAGGGCCACATTGTTTAGCCTTTATATACTCCTGCCCCAAGTGAAGACACCAAACATGTTCCTGGTATTCAATTTGTGTACTGTACCCAAAAGAACCCAGGCTGACCTCAAGATAGATTGGTGTGTGAGGGGGTGCCAGGTGCGCACATAAGAGAGACCCCCTTACAAGCTGGTTACAGAACCCACTACAGATGTGGCAGTGCTGGACCTTGCATTTACAAACAGGGACAGCACTGAAAATATCACAGTAGCTAGTCCCCTGGGTTCAAGTGATCACCATAATGTGTGGTTTGGCATACAGACTGGACAAGAGAAAAAACACACTTAGACAAAGGCTCTGGACATCTGATGGGCAGATTTTAAAGGCTGTTTGAAGGAAGTAAGCAAGGGAAGCAGGAGGAAGAGGCTGTTATGGCTCTCGAAGGTGGTGTCTAAGGTGGTGAAGAAGAAAAATCAGCATTTAGGAAGTTCAAGGAGACCCAGATGGAAGTGGACAGGGAGGTATGTCTGGAAAATTAAAGGATAGCAGGAAGGAAGGTGAGGACAACTAAGGCACAAACAGAGAAGAGGATTGCAAAGGATGTCAAAAAAAGGGGATAAGACTTTCTTCAGGTATGTGAGTGAAAAGAGGAAAGCAAGGGGTGGGATAGTGAGAATCAGGAGGGTATGTGTGTGTGTGTGTGGGGGGGTACTTTACAGAAGCCTTTCAGGAAAAAGATAAAATTTTAAATGAGTACTTCTGCCCTGTCTTCACAGTAGAGGGAGACAGGGACAAATCAACATATATTAGTAAGCACCGGTGGGGAGGGGGGTGGTGGACACAAGTCCATTTTCTATGGAGAGAGTCTGAAAGAGATTGGAAGCACTGAAAGGGAACAAGGTGATGGGACCAGGGATGATGCAGCCAAGGGTTCTAAAAGAACTGAGCATGGTGCTAGCCATCCCTCTGACAACAGTATTCAACACTTCATTGGGAGATGGGGGTAGTTCCAGAGGACTGGAAGAGAGCTGAGGTGGTCCTCTGCACAAGAGTGGCAGCAGGGGGGAGGCCAGTCAGTCTCTCATCAGTGGTGGAGACATTAATGTAGACCCTGCTGAAGGAGAGCCTGCTGGAATACCTGGAGGCATATGGACTGCAGGACCACCAGCAGCATGGTTTCATGGGGGTGGGCATGGGGTGGTCATGCAAAACAAATCTCATAGATTTCTTTGACTGGGTGACTTGGAAGGTGGATTAGGGGACTGCAGTGGATGTGTCCTATCTGGACTTCAGTGAGGCCTTTGACACTGTGCCCTAAAGGAGGTTAGTTAAGAAAGTAAGCAACCTAGGGGTTTGGAAGAAAGCAGTAAGCTGGGTATTAAATTGGTTGAAGGATAGGAGGCAGAGGATGGTGGTAAATGGCAGACACTTGGGGATGGAAGAGTGATTAGTGGGGTCCACAGGGATCAGTACTGGGACCAGTCCTCTTAAATGTCTTCATAAGTGACATTGGGGAACTGGAGGGGAAAACATGTCTCTTCATGGATGACACAAAAAACTAAAAGAGGGTGGACACTCAGAAAGGGGTAGAGAGAATGCAAAGGGATCTGGGGAAACCAGAGGAGTGGTCTAGGGTATGGTAGCTGGGTTTCAGTATCAAAAAGTGCAAAGTCATGCACCTGGTGCCGGAAACCCAGGAACTATGGATAAGATGAGGGAGAGGTACTTGCAGTCACTAAGCATGAAAGGGAACTTGGGATAATCATATTTGATGATCTCAAGGTGGTAGGACAGTGTGACAAGGCAGTAGGCAAGGCTAATGGGATGCTGAGATGCATAGGGAGGAGGTTTCCAGCTGGAGAAGGCAGGTGGTTTTCCACTGTATCGTTCACTAGTGAGACCCCACCTAGAATACTGTGTCCAGTTCTGGAGGCCACACCTCTACAAGGACATTGACAGAATGGAAGCAATTCAGAGGAAGGCTACCAAAATGGTGTGGAGGATGCACAAGAGGCCATATAAGGAGAGGCTGTGGGTTCTCAACATGTATTCACTGGAGGAGAGGAGAGCAAGAGGAGACATGATAGAGACCTATAAATACCTCACAAGGGTGAGCAAGGTGCAAGTGAGGAGTCTCTTTCAGAGCAGGAAAGGAACCAGAATACGGTGGCATGCAATGAAGCTAGTGGGGGAGATGTTTAAGAGGGACATGAGGAAATACTTCTTTACAAAAAGGGTGGTGGATGCCTGGAACAGCCTTCCAGAAGAGGTGGTTGGGGCAAAAACAATGGGGAGCTTCAAACAAGTGTGGGATAGGCACACAGGCATAATAAGTAGAGGAAAGGGAGACGTGAGGGACAACAGTGAGCAAATAGGGTCTGGGGTGTTGGAACAGGCAGGAAAAACTAATGAAGTTTGGATGGGTCTACTGGCCCTATTCTGTCGACAAATTCTGTTTTCATATTTTATGGTTTGCTTGATTGTTTTGGGCATTGGTTTTGCTTTGTTTTATTGTTCTTGATGACAATTAGATGTTTTATGGTGCAGTATTAGCAACTGTTCTTGTGATTTATTGATATTTTCCTTTAATAAAAAAGTCCTTACTCTTTTTGAGAAGTGCTATGGGGTCCTTAATGTCCACCTGAACAACCACCAGGACAGGCAGACGGGATCTCAGTTTAGTGTCTCCTGCAAAAGATGGTTCCTCAGGAGTGCAGCACCCTCTCATGCTGTCCTAGACAATATTGGAATTTACAGCATTTAACTGCTGCGTCTCGATAACCTGTCTTAAATCCAGATGATACTAATTTTGCCCTATTTAGTAATACTGCTGGTCCGTGGATTACCATAATATTTTCTACTGCATTTGATAAACAGTTGGTCTTGCACACTGCTCAAAAGATTGGTGTTCTGCAATTTCAAGAAATTATGTGCCCTACTATTTTGGCCCTGATGTCATCCTGGCTACACAACAAAGTGGAAAGTAATTTCCAGTTTATAAAAAGGCTCTTTTGAAATTAGGGCATTGTTCAAGTTACCTTTCATAGTCAAGTGCCAGGTTGCATGTGGCAAAGAATAAAGACTATCTTTTGATCTGCAACAATTAAAGTGGTTTATTATAGGAAAAAATATAATGAAAGAAGAAATGAGGAAAAAGGAGGAAGAGGCTAGAGAAATGGCAGACACTGAGGAAGAAATTGAACAGAAAGACATCTCAATCCCCGTGCTTAAAAAGAAGACCATGATTATAGGACTTTATATTCATATTTTTCTAATTAACCAAAAGTGCTATACTGCAGTAACCTGACTGGAAAATGTTTTAGTGTAAAATCAGTTATAATCTAGGGCTCTTAGCCATCCTCATAGATGTACTATATATTTCAATTAACCTGTTAGTTTTTGGCGCTTACCCTCTCTATTTATAGTATTAGACCTATCTGTTCTATACGTACAAAGATAATATAGGGATTGAATGACTTTATATGTAAACATGAAATATTCACTGCTTATTGGAGTATATCTAAATAATACTTTTTTTTTTCTATAAGTGATTATTGAAGTCTTCTTTTACCCCTTAAAAATAATATATAGATTTTTGCATATTTTTATTATTGAAATCTTGGATCTAATCTAATCCAACTTGATGGATTTACCGTGTAATTTACATAGCTTTAAACTACTTCCATTTATCAATATTTTTATGTTTAGTAAAAATATTGTTTCTTGAATTCTGTAAATTTCTGAAAATGTGTAAATAGTTTAAAAATACTGAGAGGCACAAGGACTCCCATGCTAGTGGGGTTGAGGTCAGCATCACAAACACTCAGACCAACTAAGAAAAACTTTATTTATGTGTACAAAATGTAAAATGGAAGGTTCACCCACGTCTCATGTTGTTTCAAAGGCTACACGGCAAGCATTTTGCTAATGGCTTAAGTCCATTTCACAGCTACGTGCCAGAACTCGGTACAATAATTACTGCTCACATTATTAACTTACACATTAAGTTGGATATAAGAGCTAAACATACACTAGTAAATGGCATCCAAGGGCTAAGAAAATAATAAAAACAGTTGCCCACATGCCGTGCCTGCTGAAACACAACTTTGTAGTTCTCTGAACATGCTAACGTATTGACCTTTACATCATCTTCAGAGCTCACATGAGATGTGAGTGAGCCTTCCATTTTACCTTTTGTACTCATAAATAAAGCTTTTCTTCACTTTACTGACCAGTTGGTCTGAGTTTTTATGGTGTTGGCTTCAACCCCACTAGCGTGCAAGTCCTTGTGCCTTTCAGACATTTCACTCCAAGGTACAGGTATGTGCACAGTTTACATAGCTTTAGTATGGGCCCCCTGGTTTCTTGACTGCAGTTTAAAAATCCTGTTGCTGACACTGTGGATGTCTAGTGCTGATTGATGCTCCCCCTCCACACTGAAGGTTAGTGACACCTTATGTATACTAGCACAAATGGGGCGACAGGAAAAGGGAGAGCCCCTTCCGTTCTTCTAGTTTGAGATCCAAATGAAGTCCAAAAGTGACTTAATGCTCACAATGCATGTGTTGAAAATAGACTGGTGTATGATGCAGTGACACCCACATATAAAGTTCCAAAAACAGTAAATAGTGTGCCCCAAACTCATCCACCATTGGTCACGTGACACCACATGTTTTGCAGTGAAGGAGTATAAACAGGGTAGTGGCTGGCCAGGATCAGATCCCCTGATGAAGACCCTTGGAATCAAAGTGTTGGGGTATCTGTTCAGCGGGGAAGTATGTTAGCACTTCAGGACATACTGTTTGCTATTTTTGGAACTTAATTTATGGATATCGCTGCATCATGACAATTCCATTTTTAAACGTATTTTGCATTTTTGATGTCCACATTTTTATTATTCCCTGAAATTGCTTTGTGCATGCCAAGGTGAAAGAAGGGCTAAACTGTATTTTTTTTGGGGGGGGGCAAGTGAGATGCTAGAATCTTGACTGCTAATACTGGGAATGGGGAATACAAATTGATTAATTTCAGTCCCCTACACTGACACTGCCTTAAAGGAAGGGTCTCAGCTCTGAACTGGGGCCTGATTTTGCAAATTTCTCCCCCAGAATTGCCTAAATTTGCCACCTGTACTTGTGCACCATTTTATTTACTCTGCAACTGCAAGAGTGCTATGCTGCAGGAGTGCATTCATCCACAGGTCCCTTGGAGCTGCAGAATGAAAAGCATCACAAATAAAATGGCACTTATGGCCATCTACTGACTTGCTGATTGTAGTGATTAGGCAGTTTGGGAGGGAGTAGTTTGCAAAATTGTGTCCCGGTTTAGAATTAGGACTCTTCCTTTATGGCAGTATTGGTATGGGGGATTTAAATCAACCAGTTTGCATTCCCAGTTCCCAATAAATCATTGTCACCCCAGCACTCAAGAATTTAACTCCATCCCAGCTCCATCTTACCCCATCTTGGTTACTTGTGTGCTCCTTAGGGGTACATGGATCAAGTATAGCTGTGTTTACAGTATGTGTTAAACCATGGTGTGATTTCTCCCTTCATGCTGTCTTGTGTCCGTAGTGCCATGTTATTGGGGTTGAAAAAGCCCAGGATGCACTGTCACGATACTTACTTGCAAATAGATTTTGTGTCTTAGTTTCTTCCCCTTTTGATGCTTTTGGCATGGATATCATGATGCATCTGATCACACAGAGCATGCTAGGACTCTATCAGCTGGCATTATCCTTTTTGTCTGGCTCCAGCTGCACTACAGCCTGTGGTCATCCAGATCCGTGGTGAGGCTGCTTGCATGTGGGGAACTGTGCACAGTTTCTGAACCCAAACCTAAAAAGTGATAGATCACTGAGAGTCAATAGAGAGCAGGGCAACAGAAAGGATTCAAAGCCAACGGGGAGGATTTGTTAGGAGTGGCCCAGCAATCTGAACATTGGAGTCTGGGAGGAGCATGGAGACCTTGGATTCACTTATATTCACTTTGATGACAGTGGCAGCATGAGACAGCATGACTCATAAAGACTGCCCCCCCCCCCATTAGTGGTAGTAATCTGACTGAAGTAAATGAATCAAGGTAATAAACAAAGTTGAAGGCCAACATCTGTTCAACCAAATTGATAGGTCCACAATGAGAGGGCATGGATTCAAACCAGTGGAAAGGAAGTTCAAGAAGTACATGAGGAAGTACAGTATTTCTTCTAAATGGTTTTAGTAGTAGTAGTAGTAATTTTTATTTATATGTGGCACCCTTCCCCAGAGGTTCAGGGCACCATTACAGACATAAAACAATAGGATCGCCGGCCTGGTGGCACAGAGGGCTGAGGCGTTGAATGCCACACCTCGCTCACGCCCGTGACCAGGTTCAGGAGCGGACTCGATATCGATGGAGTCGGCCGGGGAGCCAGGGCTTGGCGTCCGATGACAGCTCGGGCCATCCGGGGTGGGATTTGGCTGCATTCCGGCACTTCAGCGACCCTGAGCGAGGCTCGAGGGAAGTGCAAGTCCTGCAGGGATTGGCCGGGTGGCCGCTGAGCAGAGCGGACATCGAGCGAGCGCGCATGACATCGGGGGATCGCAGTCTGCTCGGGAGGGAGAAAAATGGGAAAAGAGCCTGCCTCGTCCGGGAGGAAGTGAGGACCCAGGACATGCCCGTGATTTGCCCGCGCCCACTCGACAGTCCACGGGGCCGACGAAACACTAAGTTACGGGGGTTGTCCCCTACCTCGTCCCCACCCGTGGGGTAAGCTGCGGCTCCATGGGGGCCTGTGGACTGTTCATGTAGGGTTGCGGGTAGTGGGATGTTCGCGGGTCATCGCCGAAGTGTCAGAGGAGGCAGGCTGAGGGAGGAGGATAAATTACAATTTCAAAAAAAAAAACAATAGGATCAGTTTCACATATTCATAAAACTACAAATTAATAAATAAAAGAAAAAAACAAATAAATATCAGAAACAGTATTACTTTCTTACTAAATAAATAAGTAAGTAAGCTATAGACTGGGACCATAGAAAAAATGGGTATTTTTCACTCATACCTGAACCTAAAAAGCAACTGAAAGTGTGGGTCTGCATAGGGCTGTTATGCACACTGGAAAAATATACCATTTCTAAATTGTGAACTGTTTTTCTTCTGCTATTTAAACTGTTTGTGTGGAGCCCTGTAATTCCAAACAGGAAACAGGAAGAGGGTAGGGTGTCACACAGGAACAGTGAACACCCTACTAAAAGTGCTTTTTAGCATTGTTTTAAATTGTTTTCAACCAGTTTTGCATCTTATACTGCTTAATAGATAGCACTGGGGCTCATAAATGCAAACTATTAACACAGTTTACTAAGTTTGAACAAGAAAATTCCCACGACCTCTGTGTAGTACTCTCCGGTCATAGGACCCATAAAAGCTTGCACTACAGCGAGGAACTACTTAAAAAGCAACTGAAAGTGTGGGTCTGCATAGGGCTGTTATGCACACTGGAAAAATATACCATTTCTAAATTGTGAACTGTTTTTCTTCTGTTATTTAAACTGTTTGTGTGGAGCCCTGTAATTCCAAAAAGGAAACAGGACGAGGGTAGGGTGTCACACAGGGACAGTGAACACCCTACTTAAAGCACTTTTTAGCATTGTTTTAAATTGTTTTAAACCATTTTTGTACCTTATACTGCTTAATAGATAGCACTGGGGCTCATAAATACAAACTATTAACACAGTTTACTAAGTTTGAAACACGAGTGTTTCCATGACCTCTGTGCAGTACTTCTGGGTCATAGGACCCATAAAAGCTCACACTACAGCGAGCAGGGCGCGCATCTGCGCATGTCTGCTGTGTCCGCTGGGACCGTAAGGACATAAGGCAAAATCAACAACTGATGTAGTAAGTACTAGTTTAGTATAAAATACAGCTCTATTCTGTAAGCAATACCAGATAAGATTACAAAATGGTTAAGACTAAAGCTAGAAAAAAATGTCATAGACCATGCATATATTGCAAAATGTATACAGAAGAAGAAATAGTGGTGGAATTTACATGTGAGAAGTGCATACAAAAGCAGGCTTTGCATATTGAAATAGAAATAATAAAGAGGAGGATGGACAGTAGTAACCAAATAGAAACATTAGAAGTCCAGAGAGAGAGATCAGAGAATTAGAAGCTTACATAGATTCATTCATAGTTGAGAATGATATAGAGCTACTACACAAAGGGGCCCAAAAAGAGTCTCAAACAGAAACACCACAAAAACATGGTGATAGTAAATGCTCTACCAAAAAAGAGGAAATAAATCAGCTGTTAACATATTATCCAGAAACAGAAAATAGATATAAGACATTGATCCGAAAGGCAAGCTACACACGAGTCCTGGAAGAAAGTCATGATGGGGGGGGGGGTTTGAAGGTTAACCAAAGTCTGAAAGACTCTAGTTTAGGTCAAAAATTATTACCAGATAAAAGGATAGACAAAGTACATAAGGAATCCAAACAGAGTAATGTTTGCCAAAATATAAAAAAAAGCAATATCATCCAAAGTAGATTCCACAACAGAAAAGGAAATCACAACACAAATAAAACAAAAAAATTTCCTAATAATAGGAGACTCGCTAACTAGAGGAATTGATACAATAGTGTGTAAAAACAGAAAAATGCACACTACTGTGAGCTTGCTACCTGGGGTAAAAATCTCAGACATTGGTTACTTATTAGATGGCTTGATGGAAGGACTACAAGACCCTTTAATCATAATTCATGTTGGTGTAAATGATGTGGGGCTAGTGAGTATAGATGACATCATACAAGATTATCAACACATTGTAAATACAATGAAAAATAAAGGATGTGATATAATTATTTCAGGTCTAATCCCATGCCACGGGAGACATGAATTTAAAAATTCAGGCATTGAGATACTTAATATAAAACTGAGATACCTTTGTAGGTATAATCATATTGGATTTATGGACAATTCAGGACCTTTGGGAAAACACTCTTTTAAAAGTGATGGATTACACTTAAATAAAACAGGCATCAGAATTCTGAGTATGAAAATAAACAATGTTATCTCTTTTCATTTAAACTGGAGGAAGAGGGGAAGGAGACTCACAACTTAACATTTACAACTATGGACCTCAAAGAGGGATGGAACTGCATTTTATTAAATGCACATAGTCTAACAAACAAATTTGAGGAACTACAATGCTTATTATATGAAAACAACATACAAATTGCACTAATAACTGAGACTTGGTGGACTACCGAAGATAGATGGGATAAAGAAATAACCGGTTACAAACTATACTACCTATCAAGGGAATCAAGGAAAGGAGGGGTATAGCTATATACATAGAAAATCTTATACAATGTGAGGAAATAACTAGAGCTAAAGATGGCCTGGAAATGGTGTGGTTAAAACTCATACCCAGGGGACAAACAAAAATTAAATTAGGTCTGGTTTATAGACCCCCCCTCAATGAGCCCAGATGGAGAACTAGAATTATTAAAAGTCATCAATATCCTAGATCCGTCAGAAAGAATAATATTGACCGGGGATTTTAATTTCCCAGACATAAATTAGAAAAAACTTGAAGGTACAAACAAAAGAAGTACACAATTTTTGGAGGCTCTAAATCAAATGGGGCTTGTTCAGCTTGTTCTTGAAAACACCAGGGGAAATAACACTTTAGACTTGATTTTAACTAATATGGACAGACAATACAAAAATGTGCACACTAGTAACCCTTGGGAAATAGTGACCACCAGTCAGTCAAGTTCCTAATTAAAGATGCACCAAATACTCTTAGGGAAGGAAAAACTACAGTTCTAAACTTTAAAAAGGCTGACTTTCCCATATGAGGAAATACCTCAAATTGGGATTGCAGAAAGAACTCGAAATCACACAGCTCATAAAATGTGGGACTCCTTGATCAATGTACTACACAAAACTATAAACATATGTATACCAAAGTACCCTAAGTACTCAACAAACAAAAATATCCCTAAATGGCTAACTCCAAGAATTAAAACATTGATAAATAAAAAAAACAGATGGTTCAAAAAAATTAAACATGAAATAAATAAACAACCCAACTTACAGTATAGAGAGTTTGTTAAAAAAGTCAAATGGGAAATAAAAAAGCAAAAAAAGGCTATGAATTAAAACTTGCATCACTTGTTAAGGACAACTATAAGACCTTTTATTCTTATATAAATAATAAACAACAAAAGAGTACTATTATTGGACCTTTTAAAAATAATGCAGGAGAAATACTTAGTAATAGAGACTGTGCAGAGTTACAAAATAAATATTTCTGCTCTGTCTTTAATTCAGTTACTTTACTAAATATTACTCCCAATACTACTTCCAGACCAGGGAAGATACAGATTAAACTACAAGATGTTCTAGATAAATTAAAAACAGTACATATAAACAAATCACAAGGACCTGACGAAATTCATCCTAGGGTACTGTATGAATTGGCAGAACAACTTGCACCACCTCTAATCCACATATTCCAAAAATCTCTAGATACAGGACAAGTACCACAAAATTGGCGAGAAGCGTTGGTAGTTCCTATATACAAAAGCAGATCGAAATCTGAGTTAAAAAACTATCAACCGATTAGTTTGACATTGGTCATGGGTAAGATGATGGAATCCATTCTAAAGAATTATATAGTTGAGTACCTTGAGGTTAACAAACTGCAGGACCCACTACAACATGGATTCCAAAAAAAACGTTCCTGTCAGACAAATCTCTTGACTTTTTAAGAAAAGGTTGGGAAGGCATTAGATGTGGGAAATTGGGTTGACGTTATTTTTTTGGATTTTTTCTAAAGCTTTTGACAAACTCCCACATCAAGAATTAATACTTTCCTTAAACAGTATGCACTAGACACCAATATAATAAACTGGATAGATGCTTGGCTATGTGAAAGAAGGCAAGAGTGGTGATACAAGGAGAAAAATCAAACTGGGAGACTCAGACTACTGGGGTCCCCTAGGGATCGGTATTTGACCCTGCCTTTTAACATCTACATAACCTCCTTGAAACTGGAAAATAAAGATATTTGGTTGACAAAATTTGTGGACGATTGCAGAATTGGTGCAATAACCAATACAGTAAAAAACCAGCAGGATCTACAAGAAGCACTAAATTACATACATCATTGGACTGTAAAGAGTAAACTTGAATTAAATAAAAACAAATGTATAACTATGCATTTGGGTAAAGTAAAAAACAACAACCCTCTCCCCTACAAATTGGATAATACTGTACTCAATAAAATAGAAGAGGAAAGGGATTTGGGGGTAACAATTAGTTCAGACTTAAAATTTAGTACACATTGTAACAAAGTAATAAGAAAGGGAAATCAAATTTTGAATTGTATTTTGAGACACATCTCAAGTAGGGATAGAGAGGTGTTAATCCTTCTTTATGGTGCTCTGGTTAGACCAAACCTGGAGTACTGTGCTCAGGTCTGGCACCTTATAAAAAAGCAGATATACATAATATTGAACGAATACAGAAAAGAGCGACTAAGTCAGTTGCAGGGTTGGAAAAGAAGACTTACCCTGAGAGATTAAGGGAGTTGAATTTGTTTACCTTGGAGTATAGAAGAACTAGGGGGGACTATCGTCTACTATACAGATGTATAAATGATCCTGCACTCTTGTCAGAACTTGGACTAGTCTGGAGAAAATCAAGATATGAACCCAGGGGGCACCCCTTCCAGTTTGAAACACAAAAATGGCAGACTTTATCACGAAAATATTGGTTCAGCAACAGAGTTGTGGTAGGATGGAATTCTCTGCCTAGGGAAGTGGTGTCTAGTACATATATGGACTCCTTTAAAAACAAACTCGATAACTTCCTTTTGGATAGAATAGATAAAGGGTTATAAATAATAAGGCAAGCATTATGGACAAAAGTCTACCTAGCTTGAAATCACCTATGAACCTATGAACCTAAACAGCTAGGTTTTCAGACCCCACTAAAAAGCCTCCACTGAGGAGGGCTCCCCTCATGAGTCATGTGAGGGAGGTCCATGGGACCAGGCCTGCCACTTCAAATGCACAGTCCCCTAAGGTTTTCAGCCTTGCACAGGCACTACAAGGAGGCCCTCCTCAGTGGAACAAAGAGGATGTGAAGACAATATGGATGTAGAAGATCTGCCAGGTAACCTTGGCCCAGACCAAGTAAGGCCTTATAAGTTTGCAAGCCAACTTTAAGAGAGGTACGCCGCATGACTGGCAGCCAGCGCAGGTCACACAGCACCAGGGAGACATAACATGACTTTGGAAAGCCAGTCAGCAACCTAGCAGCTGCATTTTGTGCTAGCTGCAGGGGACTCAGCATACCTCCATTGACCACAAGGTAGACAGCATTGCAATAATCAAGCCGCAATGTCTCAAATGTGTGCATCAGTGTGGTCAGGTTGCGAGGGGGCAGGGATAAGGGATCTAATCCGGCTGATGTTCTGTAGATGGTAAAAGCCATTCTGGACTACTGCTGACAACTGAACCTCAAACGTCAGCCTCTCATCCAGAATGAATCCCAGGCTTTTCACTTTTGTGGCAGCCAAGAACCCAGAGGGGCTGAGGAGTTTTCCCAGAAAGGAGATGGAAGTGGAGACTGTAACCATTTTCTAGACAAAGCAAAATAGATACAGTGCCTTATGCCAGGATCAAGCACAGTCTCACAGTTTTTTTCTGGGTTATCTTGCAAAATACTACAGGAAATGTATGTAATCCAATGGTAATCAATCTACTTTTCAGTATTTTGCAGGTACTAATAAATCTCACATAAAGTGCTTGATCCTGGTGGATAGCACTGTATAAATGGCTTGTGAAGACTTAGATGGGGTGGGTGGACGGGGTTAGGCTGCAGGGGGGCTGAGATGTATGAGGAACCATTTGTCACATTAGTCTTCTGTTCCAGAATTCTTCTGATTTAATATTTTGCAGATGACTACATAATTCTGCACTATGGCATAGCATAGACGTTTGAGTTCAGATGACATTAAATGAACATCTGACACATGCTAAACAGCTCTGTATCTGAAATTGTAACACAGAAATAAAAATACAACCTTCCCAAAATGAATGACACCTCTGTTGTTCCTGATGGCATCTCTGAACACCACAATTAAATTTCTAGAAGGAAGTTCAAAGAAACAAACTCTTGTGAACAGGAACAATACAGACAACCTGAGGCAAAGAGTCCAAAAATTCAGGAAGAATACATCTGATGAAACAAGATTAAACTATAAAGAGGCAACAGAATTGATAATGTGTGTGTAACCCCCCTGTTACCCAGGGTTACAAGAATCCCAGTTAGACCTAGTGGGAGGCAGGGAAGGCAGCTGGTGAAACTCCAGTTAAATGGATTTCAAACTGTCTCACTCTGTTCTCAGTCTCAGCTGAGACTGAAGGATGACATCATTTTAGAACTGTCACAGCTGCATAAGCCACACTGGAATGTTGTAGCTAGGGAAGTTAGGATAGACTGTTGGGGAATTTGAAGTCAGTTCAGTAGTGGGCTCAGTAGAGTAAAGAGGTATGCTGTAGCTGCAGGCCCTCATAGCCCTCAGCTCTGACAAAGAGCTATATTTTTATTACAGGTGTGTGTTCTCACCTGAAGAGGAACACAAGAAGAGCCAAGTGAAGTGGTAGAGACCACTTCCAGTGGTTCAGGGCCCCATCCTTGTAGGGATGGGGGGAAGGATTCAGCCTACTTCCAGGGGCAATCCCCTGGTCCAGCTAGGGGAAGAAGAAGCTGCCTAAATCTAAGTCCGTGCTGAGGCACCAGAAGTTTTAGATGGGACTTCTTTGAAGAAGAAAAAGCCTGTGGGGCACCTGCAACCAAGGGGTGAATCTGCTCTGATAAAGGGCCAATGTGTTTTCACCTGAGACAAGATGAAGTTAAGTGGCTGTTACTGTGGGGTCAGGGAAAGACAGCCAAGTACAGTTTTGAATGTTGTGGGAATTGGACTGCTTAACTCTGTGGGAGTCTAGAGGAATGGACACAGGCACTCTTTAAGTATGTTTCAAGTTCAGCACAAGTGGGATGAAAGAACAGTAGATTCAATGTGACATACATTTAAAGAGAATCTACACAGTAAAGTGTTTTCAGAGGTTGAGGTGTTAAAGTCCAGAGAAATGCCTGGGTATGAATTATGAGAGCGAGAGGTGAGAGACTCCCCATCAGTAGTAACCAAATTCACCTGTATGGGTTTGCTTTGGGACACCTGTTGCTTTCTCTCAGGTACTTGGCCAGTGCCTGAGGAAAGAACCCAGACATGGGATTGATGAAGAAGATTCCCTAATGAAGCTAGAAGTGTTCAGAGGTGGTTTAGGGAGCCACAAAGAAATGTTCCATGCTATATGGAAAGTGTCCAAGGGCTGGCACGAGAGCCGAGCCATGGAGGAAAGACAGTCCAGAGGGCTGGCAAGGGAGCCGAGCCAGGGAAACTGAAAAAGAGTTGAGTTAGTGCTGAATGTCCAGAGTGTTTCGAAACCTGAGGGTTTCAGTGTAAAGAGGATGTGTTCTGATCTCCATAAATCTGCATTACCAGGAGTGTAGATCCGTGGGGGTCCAACTATGCTTTGTTATTCTGTTGGATGTGAATAAAAGCCAAACTTTAGATTCCCAACTTCTGGTATTAGACATTACAGTTATTGCTTCCTGTGTCCGGAGTTATTTGGGGGCCCCTGTGCAGAGTAGCCAAACCTAGCCAACATGCTGAGTGACACCTTTCTCCCCAAGTTTCAACTTATAAAAATGGAGGCACCGTATCATAGGACCCAGGTCCCTCAACCTGTTCACTAGCTACACAGGCAGGGGTAGTAGCCCTCTTAGTTTAACGCTGACTGGGGGTTACATGTGGATACCACCTGAGGAAGAAATTGCAGGCTGAAGCAAACAATGGCAATGAAGAAGGAAATAGGAGCACTAAACATAGAAGCAGAATGTTATGGGCAGACAAAGACCATGGGTCCATCCACTCTTTCTGATCCCTACCTTGGTCAAGATACCAGTCTAGCACTAGCCAGACATTAATTTGCCTAAACAATGTCTACTTCTTCGGGGCTATACATATGCTACCCCTTCCCCCTCTTTTGTTGTTGCTCTCCCGAGTCCCATGAATTTGACCCACGCATGTTTAAATTACCCAAATGTCTGACTGTTAACAAGCCCCTGGGGTAAGTGGTTCCTAATTTTTCAACACCCTCTCCATAACAAAGTACTTCTTTATATCCTTTCTGAACCTGCATCCTACCAGCTTCAGGTAGAGCTCCCACATAATATTGTCCTCACTGAGCCTGAACAGTCTTTGGCTGTCCACCTTATTAATACCCTTCAGGTACATAAACATTTTCATCATGTCCACACTTACCCTTCTTTTCTCCAGTGAGCACATGCCAATGTCCTCCAGTCTCTCTTCATAGGACCACTCCTGCTGGCCCTGGATCATCTTGGTCACTCCTCTAAACTGATTCCAGGTGGTCCCTAGCCATTTTCTTTTTTCTTTTTTGTTAATCATTTTTTCCCACCTCAGTGCTAGCTTAACCCTCCACCAACCCCTCCAGCCCCATCACCCGGCATCCTAGGACTTACCTCTTCCTGGTGCTTCCCATATGGCTTACTCCCCATGGTGCTGCTCAATGGTATTTGCCTCACCACCAACAGAACTGATCTGGTTTTGGGAGAGGGCCCTATAGCCAGTGCAGAGTCTGCAAGGGGTCGGTATCATCTGTGCTGCACCCATCTATTTTTCCCCGTTGTGTTCAGAGAGACAGACATGCAATGCTGTCCAGATGCACCATGCACACTACCGTGCATGAAACATTGATGACTTCCATCCCTCCAAACCCCAATGTGATGGTTCTGGCTGCCTGTCACCCAGCCTCCACTAGGGACCAGACAAGTGCCAGGACCTGCAACACTCCATCCCCAGAGGAGGAGGAGAGCCATCCTCCAGATGATCAGTCATCCTCTTCCTAGCTAGCCCCCGGCAAACCAAGTCCATCACCAAACCCGGGTGGCTGGCATGGTGGCAGGTGAGGCATGGGTGCCTCTGTCCTCCATGCCACTGGGTGGGCTATGTCCATATCCTTCTTTAGGTGTGGCCTCCAAAACTGGACACAGTACAACAGGTGTGGTCTAACCAGTGACCTGTATATGAGCACAATTACCTCTCTCCTCCTACTTGAAAAGGCCCTTCCTATGCATCCTAGCATCCTGTTCACTTTGCTGTAAGTCTGACTGAATTGTGCTGAGGTCTTAAGTCTGTTGCGGATTCTGAGTCTGATGTGACTCTAACGTCCCTCTCATCTGTAGTTTGCATCAGATGAGCTTTCATCATCTGGCATTTAGTCTTTAGACTTCTTCTTCCCAAGTGCACAACCTTACACTTTTTGGTATTGAATTTTAGCTGCCAAATTCCAGACCACTTCTCCAATTTTACAAGGTCCCCTCTCAATTTCCTTATACCTTACTTGCTGTCCATACTGCCACAAATCTTGGTGTCATCCATGAACAGACACATCCTGCCCTGTATGCCTTCAACAATATCACAGAAGAATACGTTGAAAAGCACCAGACCCAGGACTGACCCCTAATGTAATCAGCTCATCAGCCTTCAAACTCCTGATAAGGCCAGATTGATGAACATTTCTGAGTTCTAGTTTGAAGCCTATTTCCCACCCATCACTTCAACCCTTCTCCAGCTTCTAGATCCCTCAGCTTCTTCACCAACCGGTTATTGGTCACAGAGTCAAAGGCATTACTGAAGTCTGAGCATAGGTTATTCAGAGCCTTGCCGATGTACAGTTCTTGTGATTCTCCACTGAAGTATTTAGTGAGGTTTGTCTGACAAAACCTACCCTTACAAATCAATGCTGTTTGCTGTCATGGTGCCCCTGTGCCTCCAGAAGCCCAGTGGTTTTCCCTTTATTATAGACTCCAGGAACTTAAACAGCATGTATGTCAGGCTTACCAACCTGTAGTTCCCTGGTTCTTCCCTATTTTACCCTTGTGCAGAAGTATGACTATCATTCATCTGATTGAACCACTAATGCATCCAAGAACGTGGTCAGTTTCAGCTTTGCTTTTTCTGAGAAGGAGTGGGTACAGAAGAAAAAGTCAATAACCTCATCGTATGGTACAAAGCACAAGTGTGCATCTTTCTTTTAACTGTTCCGTGTGACACTGTTGTCAAGATGGTTGTCAGGAGGGATTTTCTCCACTAGGTGACTAGGATATCATGATCATTCAGTATTTTGAGTTCTCTGAACTACAGCTCAAGAGAGCAGGTCATCTACACTGGTTTCAGCCACTGTAAATCATTTAATTACACTTGCAAACACCAGGGGGAAGCCTGCAGATGATCTCCACTGAGGTACCACAGATCTGAATGTTTCCTTCCTCTCTCTTTCTCTCTCTCCCTGTCTCTCTGTTGAACAAGAACTGAACTTATTTCCATTCCCCACTAGAGCATTTTTATACTCCACTTATGTCATGTGATTCTTCCTTCTTTACACAATGAGTTTTTTTTCTTTATGTACAGAGAGCAAATTATTGGAATTTTTACAAGAGGGAAAACAATGTTAGGTGAAACTAAATGCTATAAAACCTTATGTAACATCCCCAACTTACCATTTGGCTCTTCCGGGGCCCTTGGGCTCTCCACTATGCTCCCCTCCTGAGGGGGACCAGCCTAGGTTCACTAATGGGTGTGCTACACTGGAGTAGAATAGCATGGTGCCTCCACCTGGGGTTGAGATATGGGGTACCTAGTGGGCAAAACACAAGGCTACCACCCCCAGGAATAGATATTTGTTCCCTCTCACACACAGTGATGTTTCCCCACACGACAGTGATACACACAAGCAACAACCATAAACCAGTATTATAAAATAGACTAAGCTCAGATTTATTATAGGGGAAGGGTGAAGGGGAATAAAACAGCATAAACCAAACAACTTCAACAGGTGTTCCCAACAGTCCCAGTACCACTTGCGGGTGCACCCAGCTTCCTCTCAACGGCCGTATTGATGTTAACAGTCTGTTGCAGTGGGTACATCACTGATTTGCTGCTGGCCAACCAGAGGACACAGGGACAGTGCACTGTAGATGTTGGGATGAAATAATGGTAATAGTCTTTAACTTGGAATGCAAAACTTTAGAGGGGCCTCGACAGGATTCAAACACGCAGCAGAACTTGTTTTTCAATTTTCAGCCTGGGATTTTCCTGCCAATTACAAAGTCCTGCCCAGGACTTCAGTCCCCTTATACTATCTAGATAGCTAACTAAATTGCAGCCTAACTCCTCGGGGCTGCAGCCCAGAGGTACTTACAGTTTCTGAAGACTTTGGGGGGGTTGAACTAGGACACAGAAACGCGGTACTGCTGTGGTATCAGCAGATAGTCTTTCTTTGCACCACATCAGCCAGCTGTAGATGGGTAGCAAATTGCAGACCATTTACCTGTGACAAGCCTTTCATTGTCTTTGCCTTTCTGGCCTTTCATCGTCTTCACCTCTTATGGCCTTTCATTGGTCTAGGGTGTCTGGGCATATGGGTGGTCACCCTGAGTGTCCTTGGGACACATAGCTTCCACTGGCACTCAACACACATGGGTTCTAAACAGTCTCTGACACAGCCCAAATACTTTTTATTCGGGTTAGGGATAGTTCAGACAGTATCTATATATTTTTAGGCTGTAAAGTATAAAGCACAGTGCAGGTTTGATTCTCCCACAAGGAAACAAATCAGCAGTCTACTTTATCCTCTGCTACTAAATGTTATTGTAAGCGCTCTGCCTCCCACCCTCTTTTTGGGCTCAGAGTGGCATTTGCACACCCTGAATGCCTTCCAACTGGTGCATCCCTTCTTCCCTCCCTGGGGAAGATCTCTCTCTCTCTCTCAGATTTCCCCTTTTTCCATGGCTCTGCTCCTCCTTACACTATATCAACCTTCAAACTCCCTACATGAGTGGCCAGACTGTTTCTAAGCTCTGCTGGTGACCTCTTACTCCTTTCCAGTGGCTCCTGCAGCAGGCAAGACTAACAGGGGTCACCATTATTGTTTAAATTAGTGCTGCCTGTTTGTGCAGCTCATATCTTTCATTATAAGCCCACTCTAGGGGCAAATAACTCTAAATTGATGCCCAGCAGTGTCCATCACTTGATCCCCAGCTTTGCTGCCTGCATTGGAGCTGGGCAAGCCCCTCCAACCAATACCCACACCTCCAAATACATTTCTAAAACCGTGGCTCCTTTGAGACCTAGGGCTGCTCATGCACAGGACACTATGTGTGGCCATATTTGTTTTCATTCAGGTACACTCACAGCCACCCCCTGGACTGGCAGAATGTTACTCCAGTGCCTGGAGGCACAAACAGCATAGTGGACCTCAGCACCCCATCTCTGTTGGACTGAGATATGGATATTCAATGGCTGTTAGCGCAGACCTCATGGAAGCCCTCTGGTCTCATTTTACAGTCCAGGACTCCAGAGGCAGAAACGGGACACATCAGAGCCACAACAGGGCTGGAGTTCAATATAGGGAAGTCCTAGACTAGGGGCTTACACCTAAAAAGGTGTTTTCTTTCTGACATATAGTATGTTGAAATATAGATATAGATATAGATATATATATATATATATATATATATATATTTAGAGGTAAAAAACTCCATTTAATGCATCAGTTAGGGTTGTTCCACAGTGACAAAAGTGAGGAAATTCACTGTTAGGGTTGAAAGCCCCTCTTGGACCCCTCCAGCCCACCCCCCAGCTGGCATCGGTGTGTGCATTGGGGTCATCGGCCCTAACCCTCTCCATCACATGTGTAAAGAAGCTGAGGAATAGGAGAATGGGGTGAGAGTTAGGACCGATGACCCTAACACGCACCCCGATGCCGGTTGGGGGGTGGGCTGGAGGGGTCCAAGGGGGGCTTTCAACCTTAACACTGAATTTCCTCACTTTTGTCACTGTGGAACAACCCTAACTGACACATTAAACTGAGTTTTTTGCCTCTAATTTCCCTTCTTTTTGAGAAGGATGACGAGAAATAGTGAATGTAATGCAGCGGCGGGAGGGAGGAGCCCGCCCACGTGATGTCTTGTGACATAGTAACAGGAACAGCAAGCGCAAACAGAAGTGCTGGCGCGCTTGTAGCGTAAACATAAATGGTAATGAAATGTTAATAGAAACACAAGCGCAAAGTGACGCCGAAGTGAACAGTGACACAAACGGACATTGAAGCACGTATGAAAACACAACTGGTAATGTGAACAGTGATGGCAGTGGTATTTTAAATGGAAATGTTAAGTGTCACAGCAAAAAGAATGCGAAAGGGAACAGAAACGGAAATGCGAATGCAAGCGCACTTGTAAACGCAAACTGTAATGCACACAGGCACGGTACTGCAATTGTAAATACAAATGGTAAAGTTAACATGAAGAATAATGCCAAAAGAAACAGAAATGGAAACAGAAACAGAAGCACGTATGGAAACTCAAACTGAAACGCGCATGGGCACAGTACCACAATTGTAAACGTAAATGGTAATGGTAACAGCAACAATAACAGCAAAGGAAACAGAAAGGCAAAAGGAAATGCAAGCTCATATGGAAATGCAAACCGTAATGAGCACGGGCACAGTAACGCAATTGCAAACGCAAATGGTAACAGTAACAGCAAGGAAGACGCAAAACGAAAGAGAAACAGAAACACAAACAAAAGGGCTGGCATAAATGCAAATGGCAATGCACACGGTGACGCAAACAAAAATGCAAACAGAAACAGTAGTGGAAACGCAAATGGTAACAGTAATGAAAACGCAAGTGCAAATGAGAACGCAAAGGGTAACGCACACGGTGGCGTACACGGGAGCAGTAACACAAATGAGGACATAAACACAATTGGAAACAGTAACTGTAACATTAACAGAAGCGCACACCCTGTTTTTGCTGAACAGGTGCATAGAGAAACAGTGTGTACAAAGAACGTATGCATTGTAATAGGCATCAAAGCTTAAAACAAGCGTTGGAAGTACTTAATTGCTAATATCTCAGCAACCGCACGACGGATAAAAAAACAATTTAAATGTCACAAAAATCATGATTTTCCTGGCTAGGTTTTTGCTATTATATAGCCATAGGGCTATGCAGCTCACAACAAAAAATATGTATCTCGCATCGTTTTCGAGATACAAGCCCCGAAAGGTGCGGCATATGCCACCATGTTAGTCTATGGGAAAAAATGGCTACTTTGGAGTAGCGTAACTTGACAGCCATACAATATGTTTTCACCAAACCACCAAAAGGCACATCTGTGAGATGTTGGCTGCCTTCCTTCCAAATTTCAGCTCAAAAGACCAAACCATTCTTTTGCAGCAGTGTGGCAAATAACTCTTGTCATTTTGGCCATAGTCTGTAAAAGTAGTGTCGCAATTTGCGACACCTTTCTCAAATTTTGTGAAAGTGTCGTGAGTGCGACACTACTTTGTGACACTACTTTTTCTGGAAATTTGGAAAACATATTTCTGGGGTGTTTAACCCCAAAATAAAGACGTGGCTAGCATCCTCAGGGTCCGACTAGGAAAACACAAAAAGAATTGTGTCCCTAGAAGGGTACCAAATTTAAATGCCAAGCATTTCTGTGATCACTAACTGAAAAAAATGTCTGACTCACGACACTACTGGGGTCATTTGTGACACTAAAAACTGCATTTGCGACACTGTCGAACTTTTTGTTAACTTTTCCCATTGACTTATAATGGGAACTTGTTTTTTGAATAACTTCTGAACCGTTTAATATTTTTTCACAAAATCTTCTAAAAAACTGCTAAACCAATGTATCCAGTTATGTTAGACACCAGGATACACATCATATATGCATGTACAATGTTAAGTATATGCCTGAAAGAGCAGAGAAGTTACAAGCATCCACATTTTTGAGAGTTTTCACAAAATATTTCAGATATTTAAATAGTAAACTTCTGAACCCCTTTAACTTAAAATTCTCTAATAAAATTATCTTCATAGTTAGGTGAGTCTATAACCATTATAAACAGGGTATTCATGCTAATTTACACATGTCTAGTTCCAAAGGTGCCTGAGTTATATGCAGATAAAATATTTTTCACAAAATTTCTCACAAAAAAATAAAATAACAGATTTTAAGCACATAACATTTTGAGATGATGCATCCTAATGTCATGACATTTGGCACATTTTTAGAACTCCTGTCATTAGGTAATCTTGCCAAATTTAAGATCGTTGAGGTCATAGACAGCTGAGGTATATGCAGATCAAAATCTTCATGAATTTTTCCACAAAAGATAAAATCAGAGACTTTAAGCTCCTATACTTTTGACATAATCCATTCAAATTTCATTATATTTGGGACTTCATTAGACGGCCTCCCAGGAAGTAAACATGCCACATTCCAGAGCTCTATCTCAATAGCCAACTGAGTTATGACCAAATTAATGCATTTTAAAAATTCAGAAAAATATAGATTAAATTTCACATTTTGTGAAATTTTACAAACTTTCATCAACATTTTGCAAATTTGGAATTTTCTTACTCTGCATAGCATGAATAAGGGGCATAAATAGATTTGTATTGTATACTTAGTATACTCAGTATTCGGCTATGTCATTGCTAATATAATAAAACAATCTTGTGGGTCACAGTATACTTTTTCTACTTGAATAAATCCATAAGCAAATAGTTTGATACCTTTTATTGGACCAATATAAATGGTACAAAGGGAACAAAGTGCCTAAGCTTTTGGACCAATCAAGTCCTTCTTTGGAAGCTTATGACAGTTGTCAACTGGACCTTCCTGAAATCAGTCACGCCCACACATAAATAATGGGTTCAAACATTCAAAGTTTATTAAAGGTAGATTCTCACAATTTCATGGTTTACTTTAAAATCCAAACACCATCATCACATTTATGTACAACCACATTCACTGGGGTTTTTCCCTTTATTTACAATTCCATCATTTTCCAACATATATATTTAGCTTTTCTTCTTCTTGGGCCTGGGTGTAAGGACCCGATGCCCCTTCGTTCCTTCCTTTTCTTTCTGGGATCAGGTGTCCTACCTGTCCCTCCAGCCCTGTCCCCCTTGAGGTGAATACCCCATAGGGAGCCCTTCCCTGCCTTGCCATACCCCCTCTGACTGGGCCCCCCTTTTTTCCATCATGCACTCCAACTGTTGCTCTCATCCAGCAACCCCATCCTTGACACCCCAGGTGTCCCTGTTGCACTCAAACCAGCAACTTCTCGCATGACAATACCCCATGTCATTGTAACTTCCTCCATTGCTTCTTCAATAGGGAGGGTGGGCGGAAATAAAACTATCAGCTGCAGTAGAGAGGGATTTCTCTGCAGCACCTTTTCTACCCTCTATAGCCCCTCCCTGAGATTCCTTCCTCCAATCATAAGGGTTATCAATCACCTAGCTCACTTCACCTGAACCTGCCCCTTCATGACCTCACTCCCTCATGATGTCATCCCTCCCACCCCCACCTGCCCTTTTCCTGTGACTGTACCTGGCCTGTTCCCCTCCTCCCATCCCTTTCTGCTTCCTTCCAGCTAATCCCAGGGGTGCCATTGACAACCTGGGCTGCCCTTTAATAGGTCAACCTCTTTTGTCAATTGGACCTCCCTGAAATCAGCCACACCCATACATAAATAATTGGTTCAAACATTCAAAGTTTATTAAAGGTAGATTCTCACAATTCCAAGTATCACTTTAAAATCCAAATACCATCATCACATTTATTTACAATCACATTATCTGAGGGTTCTCCCTTTATTTACAATTCCATCATTTTCCAACATATATATTAAGCACTTTTTCTTCTTGGGCCCAGGTGTAAGGACCCGATGCCCCTTCATTCCGTCCTCTTCTTTCTGGGCTCAGGTGTCCCACCTGACTCCCCAGCCCTGTCTCCCTTGAGGTGAATACCCCATAGGGAGCCCTCCCCTGCCTTGCTGTACCCCTGTCAAGCTGGGCCCCCTTTTTTTCTGCTAGCCTTAGGCCGACCACCAGTCCAGCCTCTGGGCTTCCCCCCATTAAAAACTAGCAAACAAACCCCCAAAACCCTGCCATTTTTCAATGGCCTCCGTAATAGCTCTATTGAATGCTGCACTGCCTACTACTGACATGTGCACCCCATTTGAATGGTACCACCCTGGCGTATCATGCATGAAAAGCTTGTGTTTTATATACATGTCCCCCCCCAAGTTTCTAGCCCAATCTGCTAGCTTTCTGTTCACCCTCTTCCTAGCCTTATCCACTGCCAATACATACTGGGTCTTCTTTCAGTTTCTGCATGGGATAATCTCTGACCAGGCCATTGTCACCCCCAGCCATCTTAATTTTATCATCTCAAAGTCTCTCAATATCATGTGGACCAGTGCCACCCAGGGCAGGGTGCCCAAATCGTCCCCCCCCCGGCCTGTATGATAAGCAAGTCTGGTGCTGGCAGAAATCCGCTGTTCTCATCCAGCAGTGGTAGCAACTGCTTCCATTTCAATCCCCTCCTCCCTCCTCATTCAGTCACAGTTGTCTCAGGATTCTGTCCCAACTGGTGGCTCTGGCCACGATGAGTGCCCACTGCTCTGCCCAATGGATAAATGAATGGCTGACAATCCACACCACCCTACATTGTCTGACCCCTGGAAGACATAAAATTACATTGGTTAACAGTCATTTCCAAACATATCTCCTATAAGTCTGGGAGGACCATCTGCCCACCTGTTGTACCTCGATGGGAGAGTCTCCCAGTCTGGCTACTTCTAAGGCTGCTCCTATTCTGAATGAGTGAGAAGCAAACCTCCCCAGCTCCTCCCCGAGGAAAACCATCCCTTTTTTGAGCACTGATGTGACCTAAGCTGTGGTTACTGGGACTCTGTTGCCATGCCTAAAGAAACTCCCGCCCCCCCAGCGGCCTGACTGCTACATAGTCTTCTATGGCTGTCACCACTGCTGCTCCAGCTTCGTTTGACTTGTTAAGCTCTACCGTACAACCCCTACCTGCCTGATTTGTTTTGGAATGCTTAAGCCAAACTGTGGCCGTGCTAGCCGACCATGCACTAGCTCCCTCCCTGAAGTCTGCCTGACCTGTCCCCTTTCCTTTGTGCCACCACCTCCCCAACCCGGAAAGCTCCCTTGTGCACCATTCTAAAAATGACCATAAACAAGCATGCCTCATATGCTGAGGAACATACACATGACAAGGCCACTACCAACCTATTCAGCAACTCCCCGCCATTGGCCTGTGCCTATCCAGCCTCCGGCCTTGCAAACTAATCCACCCTTGCGGCATCCTGCTGATAGCTGGTGCCCTGGTGGGCAGCCCCTGACCATTCAACTGGCAAACCATGTCAATGCTAGCTAGGTGTATGCCTATGGTGGCTCCAGACATACCTGCCCCCCCACTTTTCTAACATGTACTGCATGACCTGGGATTCTGTCACTGGGCCACTTACTTCCAACCCAGCCCACCCCTGGAACCCCTGGAAACTCCTCCATGCTGTTTCATAGGCCCTCAGTGTGTTCGGGGCCCAGGCACTTTGGAAGAGTAGCTGGGCTCAATCCATCCCAAAGGTGTGGGGGCACTTGTGTTCTCTGGACAGCTGCCCTTGGAGCCAATGCCTGGAATCTGTCCAACTGTGAACGTGAAAGACTGTCAGCTATCTCATTCTTCACCCCCTTCATGTGTCTAGCCTTAAAGGACAAGTTCAGCTTCAGCCCCTCCCACATCAGCATGCATGCCACCCATAGTACTACCTCCGTGACCCCCGATTGTTTATTAATAATGGACACCACTGCCATGTTGTTACACCTGAAAGTCATCTTCTTGTCCCTGAACCTCTGACCCCATACCACCAGGGCCACCCAAATTGCAAACACCTCCAAGAACGTGATGTCTTTCATCAGCCCCAATTCTACCCACCTGGATGGCCATGCCTCCAAGATCCATTTGCCTTGGCAGTAGGCTCCCAAGCCAAAGCATTAGATAAGGATCATGCAATATGGGACCCCCATTAATTTAATAGTTTGAACCTTCTGTCATCTTTACTATATACTTCTGTAAATCTACAATTTCTACCAAAACAGTTTCAATAACAGTATATTAACTAAATTAGACAAAATCTCCTTTGTAACTTTTACTGAATCTATTTCTTGTGACTCACCTTTTCCTAGAAAAAGAAGTATTGACCCTGAGTCTGTACTGGTGTTGCTAAGACTTTTAAGGAACTGGTTCTAATTTGGGGAATAGGTTGCAATTGGGGTATACTGACATAACAAATCTTCAGAACTGCTCTCATCCAGTTCCCTTATAGTACTATTAAAGAAACCTTGAGGATAACATTGTATCTTATGAGGAAGATCAGAAAGCTCAGCCACAGACTGCTGGATTTGAGTCTCAGCCAGAAAATACCCCACAGATTGAGTTGGTTCACCTCCCTGCAATTTGCAAAAAAATCTCAGGAATTGCTCTTTGGTCTTCTATCTGCCCCCCACCCCCATTAAACATGAAGAAGTCAGAGAAGTTTCAAGTAAGGTAGGTAAGGGAGTCCCAGAATCTGTCTTTATATCCTTTTTGTTGTGTCAAAGATCATTTCTATGGCTGAGTTTAATTTCCTTCCATTACCCATTTTATTTTAAAAGTCTAAAAATATAGTAGAATTGTAGAACAAGAAAAGAGCTAGACTCTAATATAATGGGACAGCTTAAAACCACACTATATTACACAGATCTATAAATATAAATCATTACAGAATTTGCAAGTGGTTTTTGACAGTTTTGGCAATCGAATGTAAAAGAATATTTATAATAAAGCAGACTAAAAACATTCAGCAAAATTAAATAATCTAACCTTAAGTTCTGATTAACTTGTATATACAGAACATAACAGGTTTTGCATAGGCTAAACAGCCCATCTGAGTTCAAAGCTTGCCCTGATGCCAAGTTTTTTTTTTAATCTCCCTGCATAGAAAATGTATTTCAAACAAAAGGAATCTATCAGTGGGATGCATTATAAAATGTATCATCCCACCAGAATGTGATGGTCCAGAAATAGAACTTTATGCTAATTAGTGGAACTTTAGAATACAAGTTCAAACTCTGCACTGTGGTCACGCTCTGCCTGCTGTCCTAATGCCAGAGTTGTTTCTTGGCTGAACAGAGCAGTCACCCAGAAGTCAGCTCCAGTCTTCTGGTCAACAAACTTTTAATACTTACAATCATTTTCTTATTTTTGCTATACCAAGTTAATTTTTGGTACTCAGTTAGGGTGCTTGTTTTAGATTTAATTTGTGTTTTGCAGTTATCTTTGTTTCCTGATCAGCTCCAGGAACCAGAGAAGGCTACTTTGTAATGCCATCACCCCTGAAGGGAATCAACCAGATTTTATTAAAAAGTATTAAAACTGCCACGTTTTCTCTTTTTTCGGTGTTGTTTGGCATAACTGATGTGTGGGAACTGAACTTCAATTTTTTTCTCCATATAACATTTTACCCCTCGAGTTGCAGACCTGTCTGACCCCTATTCCTACAGACTGGCCACCACTTTCCCTGGGCTTACCTCTGTGCAGATTCCCCCAAGGATAAGCCCCCCCCCCGGTGGCTTTGCTAGAGGAGGGAAGGCTGTCTTTCCCCACCAGTGAACACATCTAGAATGTGCCAAGATGCCCAGGTGGTGGTGTGGGTTCAGAGAGGTGTGTGGTGTACCAGCTAAACCTTGGGTCCTCTTTTCCATTTTCTGCCCTATGTAAGCCATGGCAACATGGGTTGAAAATGCAGGTGGAGGCACACATGTGGCCCAGAACCTGCAATTCTCCTACCCCACCCCATGACATAGATACTCCTTCTGCTTGAATGTTTGGCACTGCCACCAGACCTCCACATGGTGGCAGCCAAGAGCCGAGTCTGCAAGCCTCTCTAATCTGGGAGAGGAGAGTTGTCTGGTGACTGCTACATCCACTCCCAGCCCATCCCCGGCAACCTGAGCTTGTTCCCGAACTCGTGTTGCCAGCATGGTAGTGTTTGGCATGACTTACAGTCCTTAAAAACAAACAGGATCAACTGGTTTCAAAAATTGTATGAATTGTTTTCAGCTCCTGACTAGAGATGCTATGAGGTTTCAATCCACGAGTGGAGTTAAGGTGAATTTGTCAAATTTGCCTCCACTGAAAAATCTGTGAATATTTGATATTTAATAGCAAATTCAGCTTTGCCAAATTTTAGTGACAACTCTACCTGTAACTTCAGCTTTAGGGTACAGCAAGGTGAATGTTGGTCCAAAGGAGTATACTGGTAAACAAGTGTCTTTAAGGTGATAGGAACCCATTTTTCCACCTCTAGATGGGCTCCAGTTCATCTTTTATTGGCTACCCAGTATTTTGATATGCTTTTGATCTTTTTTGTTAAATTATTAATCCTAATGTTGTTGCTTTTTTAACTACCCTGAATCTGTCTCTGCTCAGCAGTTACTGCTTTCTCTTTTCGTACTGCCTGAACACTCTGGGCTGGATATTCAAACTGCACCATTCTGTGGCACAAGCCCTTGCGCTGCTCAAAATTGTTGCGCTGGGGTGTGGCTGGGGCAATATTCAATGGAGTTGTGCTATTGAGCAACTCCTTTGACTATCACCCCCCGCCACAGCCACTGTGCATGGCGCAGTGGAACTTGCACCACTGCAAGTGGTCAAAGTGGAGCATTCAAGATGCGGTGGCGCAAGTTCCATTGTGCCATGTGCAAATTTCCGATATTCAAAAGGTGACATGCAAATGGGGCCATAATTCAGCCACAGGCAGGGGCATTTGCATCTAGCCATGTTGTCTTGCATGGCATTAACTGCAGGTGCGCTGATCCCCAATGACATTGCCTGGCACCCTGCCAGGCAGCGATCGTCGAGGACCGACGCCTCCTGCAGCCAGCCAATCGTGGGCAAAACCGTGATGTCGCCACCCCCGACTGGCCCGATCGCGGGCAAGCTGAGTAATCCCCACCTCCCTGACTGGCCCGATCGCGGGCAAAACTGTAGTAATTCCCACCCCCGACTGGCCCAATCGCGGGCAAAACCATAGTAATCCCCACCCCCACTGGCCCGATCGCGGGCAAAACTGTAATGCTCCACCCTTACTGGCCCTATCACGGGCAAACCAGTAAGTAATGCCCAGCCCTCACTAGTCTTATCGGTGGAGAGCAGAGTTCAACCCCCAAGAACAATATCCCTGGTCATCCTGTGGATCATGGCCAAATCATGGCAGAGTCAACCCCCAGGTTCCTGTACTCTGGTGATCTAGTGGCCCCTGTCTCCCCACCACCCACAGAGCCCCACTACTTCGCTTCCCCGTCAGCCGGGCGGGCGGCATCTCACCACCTGCTTGCCCACTCACCCACTGACTGACCGTCGGCTGCACCATTGGTTCGGAGGCAAGAGCAATGGGCGTGGCAGCCCATATTTACAAGCGTGCAGTCCAGATTCATATCTGACTGCCTTGTTAGTATGGCGCTACCATTGGCTCCTTATTTGAACCAATGGGCATGCAGCCATACCGAGCAGCTGGGTCATGGGCATATGGCAAGGGCAGGGTGGAGGGGTGCTGCCACCACGGGCTGATGGGGGAAAGGGGTGGTGGGGCTCTGGAGGTGGGGTGGGGCTACTAGATCACCAGGGTACTGGACCTGGGGGGTTGACTTCTACTGCCCACGATTTGGCTTCGTGAGTCCACAGGATGACCAGGATATTGTTCTCATGGGGTTGAACTCTGTTCTGCCTGGCGATCGGGCTAGTGGGGTGGACATTAACTGATTTGCCCGGATCGGGCTAGTGGGGGGTGGAGTTATATGTTTTGCCCGTGATCAGGCCAGTCCGGGGTTACTATTATGCCCGCGATCGGGCTGCAGGGGGCACAGGGAAGAAGTGGAAGGCTACCCACAGGTGGCAGCTGCTGTGTTGCACCCTGCAATGCGGCAGCTCACCTGTGGGTGGCCTTCGACTTACTCCATTTATTTTGCTCAAAGTTGTGCAGGCGCAGGTTGGGGGTTGCACCTGCACAACTCTGCACAGCCCGGCTGAATTTCGGGCTGTGCAGTTTATGCATGGTTCCTCCCCCTCTGGTTGAGCATGCCTTCATTAGCTTTTCGCTGTTGCTCAGCATGACTTGGGGGGCGCAACTGCCTCCTGCTGAATATGGCAGAATGGCACAATTTCGGACTTGTGCAGGCGCAACCCTATTGCGCATGGCACAACCCTTTTGAATATCCAGCCCTCTGTGACATCATAAATACCATTTCAGACCAATCAGCTGAATAGCATGGAATAGAGTTTCTGATGTCATAGAATGTATTAGAAATATGAAAATAAAGAGCAGTAGCTGGTGAGGAGACTGGAACACAATGTAGATCTGAGGGAACCCCACAACTAGATTATGTATTATCAAAAAATTATCACAGCACATCAGAATACATAACTAGCATGGAAAGGAAAATGGAAGGGCAGTAAACTGTGTAAAAATCATTTCCTGTCTCCTATAAGGTCATATGGAAGCACTTTTGCAGGTCACATGGGACATCTCTATACAGGAAGACTGCATCATTTTTGGTTTTGCAGTGTGAGTCAGTCAGTGTAGAGATAAGAGCCTAACCTGCTTTCTGTGGAGAAAAGTGTTGGATTCAACAACAATTTACATTAGTTCAACAGCTTTTTATTCCTTTTTCATTCATATTGAATTCTTTGGACGGAATATACAAAGGGGTTGTGCCTGGTGCAACCCTGCATTGCGCCCCGGTGGGATATTGAAAAGGATGCCTGGTGCAGCGCAAATCCTGATGCGCCAGGGCACAGTGTAATCCTATGCAGAGCAGATGCAGGGGGCATGCCCATGCATATGTGGCACATCCTGATATTCAGCCCAGGATGTGTGGCGCATATACTGGCGCAACCCTGCATTGTGCTGCACAGGGGGGCTCAAAGCTGAGCCCCGGAAAAGTAGGAGCAAGTCCCGGCCACCTACAGGTGGGCTGCTGTATTGCAAGGTGCAACACAGTAGCCACCAGCCGTGGGTGGCCACCCACCCAACCAGAACACTGTTAACATGCACACATACACCCCTGGTGGTCCAGTGGACCCCCCCACTCACCCCATAAGTCCAATCGTGGGCATCTGTAACATAAACCCAATCCCTGGTGGTCTAGCGGTCCCCCTGTCACCTGATTGTGGGCTGTCGTAGCTGCAGAAAGTCACCTGGTGGTCCAGTGGTACCCCTCTCCCCACCCTCCCACATAGGACCCCCAGCCACCCGGCACCCCCCCGTCATTGCTGGGCGGCAGCACCCCGTCCACATACCACCTGGCCACCTGCCGAATGACAGGTACAGTATGCTCTATATGCCTATTGGACCACAGTGTGGACCATTAGGTGTACTGAGCATACTGTACCTGTCATTCGGTGGGTGGCCGGGTAAGTGGGTGGTGCTGCCACCCACTTAATGACGGGTGGTCAGGGCTAGGCTGTCCTGGGAGAGGAGGGGGGCATTGCTGACCACCAGGTGACTTTCTTCAGCTACAACAGCCCATGATCAGGCAGCGGGGGGACCACTAGACCACCAGGGTTTGAATTTATTTATTTATTTAAGTCTAGGATTACAACACACCTTTGAGCCAAGGCTCTTTTACAAAGGTTCCATGTCAGAAAACAGTATAATACAGTAAGTAAGGTAGCCGAACTAGTAACCAAGTGAGAACAATGCAATAGAATGGATAAACAGTACTAGTGTGAGGTAACATAGGAGAAGACAGGATAACATACTGGAATGGGGTGGAGAGGAGGGAAGGGGGACAAGGAAACACAAAGTGTGGTATGATCACATAAGGGGAGGTGAGAGCAGCCGGGGCCTTGTCAACAGCACAGAACAGAAGTAACATAGCTAAAACATAACAGGGAGAAGTGCTAATGGAGGGAAAGGAGAGGGGGGGTGAAGGGGGAGAGTCGGGAAGGGGAGGGAAGTGGGAAAATTTAAATTACAGATGCCCTCGATTGGGCAGTGGGGGGACCGCTAGACCAGCAGGGTTTGAATTTATATTACAGATGCCCATGATCGGGCAGCGAGGGGACTGCTAGACCACTAGGGATTGGGTTTATATTACAGATGCCCGCGATTGGGCAGTGAGGGGATCGCTAGACCGCCAGGGATTGGCCTATTAATGCAGATGCCCACAATCGGATATATGGGACAGGGGTGCTACACTAGTCCACCAGGGAGCCAACCCCGCCAACTGCAGCATGGCAGGGCACCAGGCATATTTCACCGAAGTGCCCAGCGCAACACATGCAAATGGAGCCATAATGACATGCAAATAGTCCCATTTGTGCCTTGTATAGATTATGGCCTTATTTGCATGCACCCAGCTGAATATCGTGGGTGCTGCACTTTGCGCAACTGCACTTGCACTGGTGCATCCCCATGCTCCATCTCTGTGGCTTGTGCTGGTGCAGTGCCAGTGCGCCATGCGCTGTCTGTGCACCAAACCCTGCCATATTCAATGGTGCTGAGCCACGGCGCATCACTGTTGAATATTGCCTGGTCCTGGCCCTGGTGCAGCCCAGTTGCGCTGCACCCAGGCTTGCGCCACTGCCTGGTACAGTCTGAATATCTGGCCTTTAGTGTTCTTAGCAGTAGTTTTGTTTTTGTTTCTTTTGCATTTTTCCTTTTTTAGTTATAAGCTTTATTTAGAGAGCTCTATTTTCCTTTTTTCATTTGTTTCTGACTTTCCTTCTGTCTCCATTTCTCTTTCTTTTGTTAAGGATGGAGCCTAGGTGTTGTGTGCAGACTCATGGTGGAGAAATACACCTGCACCCTCCAGGGCCTATTGGTCAGCCAGCAGCCCATCACAGCACTAACGCAGCCACCCCAAGTCCAGCACTGCAAGTCCCACTCCCTTCCCCAGCTCAGCAGCAGCCCACAGTTTCCCCACTTTTGCAGCATCAGCCAGAACCACTGGCCTCAGCTCACCACAAGCCCCTTCTTCCCTCCACTCTTCAGCAGCAGCAGCCAGAAACACTGGCACCAGCTCTGCAGCAGCCTGAACACTTGTGTTCACCATGGTACCACCACCACCCCCTGTCCCCCCTGAGCAGCCATGCTTGTCTTCCTAACTGGGCTCCTCAATGCCACAGACATCCATGGCCAAGCAGCCCGGTCTGCCCTATTGTGGGAGTTTTTTTACAGTGGACCCCCAAGACAACAGAGTTGTCCAATGTACTATGTGTGACACATGTGCCAGATGGAGGAAAAAGGGGACCCAGCTAGGCACCTGTGGCCAGTGAACACATTTAAAGTTCTACCATCAGGTGGAGTTGAAGGTGAGACAGTGTGAGGTGAGTGGTGGTGGTGGTGGTGGTGGACCATTTGTTCCATCCAGTGGAGAGTGCCACCCAAAAGGGAGTGCATAGTCCATCACCGTAACTCCAGGCATGGCAATGGCCATGGGACTGGACCAGCAGTACCAGCACTAGTACCTGCACTACTGCAAAAGATAGTAGTGGAGAGTTTCCAACTGTGGGAGGAGATGGGGAACTTCTGCTGGTATGTTTGTTCTGTTGAACAAAATATGGTCAAGGTACTGGAGAACCAGCAGCATTTCCTCCAGGAAATGCTGGAGCTCCATCACGACAGTGTGGGTGCTGCTCTGCCTGGCAGTGGAACATCAGGAGATCCACCTGATTTGAAATTTTGACTCCATCTTTTTTCCCAGAGCTTCCTTATTCTTCCCTCTTTTTACACCCTGTCCTTTTCTTTAAGTATCATATACAATGTTCTATCTTCTCTTAATCTTTATTTCCTCCCTTTTGTTAAATCCCTCCAAAAAACAAAAACCAAAAATATTAAATCATTTAAAATATGAAAGAAATTAAATCTTTTTTCTTTCACTTTTACTGTTTCATTCCATTCTGTCTTGTCTCTATTTGTGTCTGAGTTCTCTCTCCTTAACACACACACACATACACACACACACCTACACACACACACGCATGCACGCACACACACACACCCACACACTCCATTTTTTATCTATATTTTCTTTAAGGTTGCAGTTTATGCGATATATCATTCTCTTTTCTCTCACTATTTTTTGTTGTAAAGCAATTTTCTCTGGAACAAGAAATTATTAAATGCTGATAGTTACTGCTGCCCTGTTCAAGTCTCCCTTTCAGACAGCATTTGTTAATCACAGTGAGTTGACACAAGTGCTCAAGCACAAAATATTTATATAGTAACTGGTCATCAATTTTTTCTATGGGATACAGACAGTGTCATTAGAACCGCCACCCCTCTGGAACTGGCAGAACTCCTAAAACCTGCTTCCTCCTCATACTCCCTTAGATCTCGTGGATCAGCAGTTCTTCAGGTTCCTTCTACCCACACACAAATGAGCGACAGAGCATTTGCCACGTGTGTACCCAGAATATGGAACTTCTTTCTTGCCCAGGTCCACTGTACCCCCTCTCACACCTGCTTCCAAAACTCCCTCTGGGATTACTTGCAGCTCTCCTCAGCATGCAATTGCATTTAATTTCACCAATGACCTCTCCTTCTAGCAGAACACTTGTCTCTGACCATCCTCGTTGGGCACTTTCCAGAGTGCCTGTGCTGGTCATCCAGCCAGCCATACCTCCTCATTTTTCTTGCCTCGTACATTTGTACTTTATGGTTTTTTTTAATTGTCTTCCTTTCATAAATCTTTGAAATGTCTGTATATTGCTCACCTGAACCTATATACAATCCTTATAACCTTGAAATGTATGTTTTTGTCTACCGGAAGCCATGTATAACTTTTCCCAGTTTGAAATTGTCTCCATATTTCCTTGTACTCTCCTGGGTTGCACCCAAAAATAGACATCTGTTTTTTGTCTAGTGTGCTTACCTGGTTAACAAAAGCTAAATAAATATTGCCATAATAACTGGCTGGTTATTTTAGCAAACACATGCACAGTCTTTTTCCATTTAGCATGAGCCACTGTCTCTCAGTTGCTTGGATGATTTTAATAAAATGTTCCTATTCTATCTGAAAGAATGTGGAACCCCCCCCCCGCTTACCAGGACACTGACAAAAGCAAAAGCAGCACAGTTTAACATAAAATATCTAAAATAAAAAAAATTCTGTACCTCAGTTCCCCTCACATTTCACTGAAATGCCATTTCCCTAAATCTCTCCACATAGGGCTTATCCCCCATTCCAAGGATCATCTTAGATGCCTTCCTCCGGACCTCTCCAGGAGCATAATGCCCTTCTTTAAGTAAGGGCACCAGAACTGCACACAGTACTCCAAGTGCGACCTCACCAAGGATTTGTACAGTGGCAGAATTACCTCCTAATTTCTTGAAGTGATCCCCCTAGCAATGCACTCCAGCATTCTATTTGCCTTGGCTGCTACTTTCCTGCATTGTCCGGAGTGATTCATTGTACCAGTGATCACTACTCCCAGATCTATTTCTTCCTCTGAGACTGTTAACTGTACCCCCCCCCAATTTGTAGCTGTACTCTGGATTCCTAGCTCCCAAGTGAAGTACACTGCACTTCCTAGTGTTAAACCCCAGCTGCCATTTGACTAACCACTGTTCTAGTATTTCTAGGTCTTCCTGGAGTGTCCTCCTTCCCTCCTCACTGTCCACCTCCACACCTAGTTTGGAGTCATCAGCAACTGCAATGTCTCAAATGAAAGCATTAAATAACAATAGACCCAGAACCAAACCTTGAGGGACCCCGCAAATGATCCTTCTGGGTGTTGATAGCTCCCCCTACCACCACCCACTGTTACCTGTTGCTTAGCCAGTTCGCAATCCACCTAACCAATCTTTCTTCCATGCCCAAGTCACTCAGCTTGCCCAGCAGTCTCCCATGCAGCACTGAGTCAAATGCTTCATTGAAGTCTAGATATAAAACATCAACCGGCCTATCACCATCCAGAGATCTTGTCACCCACTCAAAAAAATTCAACCAGGTTAGTCTGACAAGATCTCCCTTTGGCAAAACTGTGTTGCCTGACATCCTGAAGTCCACTTACCTCTAAGAACTTCACCAGCCTTTCCTTCAGTATACTTTCCAATAGTTTCCCCACCATAGATGTCAGGTTAACTGGTCTATAGTTTCCTGACTTGTCCCTTGACCCGCTCTTATGGAGGGGCACTACATGTGCCGTTCTCTAGTCCTGTGGTACACTTCCCGTTTGGAGGGATGGGTTGAATAACTCCATCAGCAATGCTGCCAGGACATCCCCCAACTCTTTTAGGACTCTGGGGTGGATTCCATCTGGACCTGGGGCTTTGTCTGTCTTTAATTACCAAAGGCCCTCCCACACTCTCTCCACCAGTATCTCATCACATTAGTGACCATTCCCTCCTCATCCTTTACCTTAACACCCCCCCCCATGGAACTGGACCATCCATTTCCCTCATAAAGATAGAACAGAAGTACTCATTGAGTACCTTGTAGCAAACAGCCACAACTAGACGGGAGTGCTCTATGACAACTAAACAACCAGTGGAGCAACAGTCATGCCACTCCCACACATTACAAAAATATTAAAAAAACTGAAGCAAACATTGCAATTCAAAAAGCTTTACTCTCACCAAGGAGGTATAAACAGGACAAAGACACAGTGCGATGCAGCTTCTAACATTTCACAATATCAATTGCTTTCACAAAGATGGTGCCATCTAGTGTAACTGTGCTTTATAGCCCCAAAAGGGTTGACATCACACATATTAAAGTGCTTGTAGTGCAATAAACAGACTCAATCCACCATAATAAAAAATCGCAATAAATATATGTGTGTAGTTAATCTAAATAAAGTGCAGCTTACTAAACAACACAAAACAGGACAGTGTGTTGCATTCGGATTCTCTTTTTATTTTAATTAAGAATTCGGAGCTACGCCTGTGTCCTTTTTCAGCTCCAGAGTCTAAGTTAGTAGTTTATTTTGTATGTGGCTTCCCCTCCACCCCCACAAGCTGTTTGTTATAAATACCTCCTCTTTGCTTCTTTCTTCAGCTCCCTGCTGCAAAAAGCCCTGCTGGTGGTCGCAAGGGGATACGGAGCCGCCCTCCCCCCCGAGCTGAAATCTGCAGGTATGCCCATCGCGACAGCTGTAATCAGAGTGCCTCTAAGGACTGTGTTGTATTTTGTGCACCAAGTTTAAATTTCTGTCTAGACTGCACTACTGGGACTCCAGCTGAAGGCTAACCTAAAAAGGAGTTTCTGCCGTTTAAAAAAAAATATATAATGAAATGTGAACTATAGTTGAAAGAAAATAGGAGTAAATGTTATAGAATGTCACAGTTCTAGGTACTTGTATAGTTTACCTAAGTAATTGTACTAGTGCAACTAAATGGATGATGAGCAACTGTTTAAGCACCTCATAAAGTAATTTATTTTCGACAAAGCAGAGTTGTTAAAGAAATACTTCATCGGAGTGTTTTCTTGAGATCAGGAGTTTGCTTAAAGTAACTATCCATGCGCTGTGCCCTGTTTTACTCCTAGAAGTGTGAGTTGGGATTTAGTCATCTGAAGGACAGTGCATTGCAATTCGGATTCTGTTTATATTTTAATTAAGAATTTGGAGCTATGCCTGTGTCCTTTCTCAGCTCCAGAGTCTAAGTTAGTAGTTTATTTTGCATGTGGCTTCCTCCCCACCCCCACAAGCTGTTTGTTATAAATACCTCTTCTTTGCTTCTTTCTTCAGCTCCCTGCTTCAAAAAACCCCGCTGGTGGTCGCGAGGACATACGGAGCCACCCTTCCCCTGAGCTGAAATCTGTAGGCACACACATCGGGACAGCTGTAATCAGAGTGCCTCTAAGGACTGTGTTGTATTTTAGGTGCCAAGTTTAAATTTTTGTCTGGACTGTGCTACTGGGACTCCAGCCGAAGGCTAACCTAAAAAGGAGTTTCTGCTGTTTATCTCCCCACTGACGCTTCACGTCAGCTGCCCCACCACCACCCTTGGCAAACCACTTGCTATATACTGAGTGTCATGTGTGCAAAATAACCAATCACACTAATTTCCCCTTTGCAGCTTCTCACATATCACCACTAGGGGCATGCACAGATATTTTGCACTCACTCTCCCTTTCCAGCATAGAATGCTGCACTTAGCTTATAAAACTATCTTGGGTGCAGCCTTACTTGCCACCATACCATCACTCCCACCCTCGGATCTGCCCAGTATGCAACCTAGTCCACCATATATCACCTTCCTAATCACACACCCAAGTACCTGCACCTCCCCCAACATTGGACAGCACCCTCTTGCTCCACTTCATGGCTGGTTTCCCTGTCCTTCCATTCCCCCCATTCTTTCACACTAGGCTGTCAGTGATGAAATTCCCTGCGGCGAGATTTTCCGCACCTCCCCCAAGACTCCCTCTGCCCACCGTAGACCAAAATGTTTTTTACCTAATACAAAATGGGTGCTAACTTTACTCCTTCTCCTCACAAGGAACATCGAGCCAAGCCCTGGACCTGCCACCTACATCAGTTGCAACACCTGTCCTACTACCCAACTACCCAGAGGCCTAAAAGTAGCCCACTTAAATATATGCAGTCTACTACAAAAATTGCCCTTGCTCCAACCAATCATCATGTCTCTACACCCTGACATCCTGATAATAACTGAGACCTGGCTGAAACTACACAACCTGGATGCAGAAGTAGCCATTCCTGGTTACTCTGTCACTCGTCATGACTGAATGGGTACCAAGAGGGGTGGCAGCATGGCCATTTACACCTCATCCCAGATAAAATTCTCTCCTGTCTCACTATTCGATCTCCCACCATCCATTAACACCCTACTGATAAAAATCTCCTTACCTCACACAATCCCCACTTTTATAGCTGGCTCCTATTGTTCCCTGGACTCTCAAATGACCTTGGTAATAGCACTTCTGGACACACTAAAAACCATTACTTCAGAGGGCGAACTTCATATCCTTGGCAACTTTAACCTTAACTGGATCTCCAGTGCTAGCTCCAAGCTCCACAACCATGTGGCTGCACTAAATCTGGCTCAACAGATCACAGAGCCCACGTGTCTAAATCACAAAACTCAGAACCACTTCTTACTAGATTGGGCCCTCACCTCACACCCACACAGGATAGTTGCCTCTGGCCTTCTACCTGACTCCCTGAGTGATCACTACATGATTTATGTAGTAAGAATAATATTTAAAGCCAAGTCATCCCCCAAGAACCCTCCTCATCAGGTCTTACAAATCCCTTGACCTTAAAGGGCTCCTAAATGACTTAGCAAACTAGGACTGGTCCTTCATCCCCAAGGCCACCTCTATTGACTCTGCCTTAAACTTCTTTAAATCCAGATTTTTTGCCATCTGGGACCACTATGCCCCACTCAAGGAGGCCAGAGTAAGGGGTGCTCATCTGCCCTGGATCACAGCTGACCATGTGGACCACCTCCATGATAGGGATCTGGTGTGGAAAGCCTACAAATAATCAGGTGCCCACGCTGACCACCAGCACTACTGTATGCTCAGAAATACCTGCATCAGGCTTATCCGGCAGGCTAAAGCCCTCTATTTCTCATCATCCTTCCGAAAAAATCTAAATCACCCAGCTAAGTTCTGGAAGTCAATCAAATCACTCTTCTCCCGTCCCACCCAGCCCCACCCTGTCCTAGTCACGTGTGCCATAATATCAGAATCACATGCAGTTGCCACTGTATTCAACTCCATTTTCACCAATAGTGCGACCTCTCTCCAATCAAATCCACCTCCTGCATCACACCCTCCCACATCCGCATCCCCCACTACCCAAACCCCCTACCCAGCATTCTTCTTCTCCTTCTCCCTGGTTACCCTGACTGAAGTACTCAATGCCCTGCTTGCCCTCAATCCTTCTAAGGGTAAATACCCCTCAGGGTTGGATGCCAAAATGCTCTACCTGTTGGCCCCAGCCATTGCCAGCCCCCTGGCTTCCCTCTACAACCTCTCCTTCTCTATCTCCACTATTCCTTCTGATTGAAAGCATGCCACAGTCATCCCCCTCCGTTAAGGTGGTGACCCATCCTCCCCTGACAACTACCACCCGATTTCCCTCCTTCCCATTATTGCTAAAATTCAGGAACATCTAGTCCTCTTGCAACTTTCCTCCTTCCTTGATTCCTCCTCCTTCTTTACTCCTTACTAGTCAGGCTTTAGGAAATCCCACTCCACTGTCACTTCCATACTCAAACTCACTGACTCTATCCTTACAGGCATGGATAAAGGCCACATCACATCTGCCATCTTTGTTGACTTAGCTAAGGCATTCGACACTGTCTCGCATTCCCTTCTCCTGTCAAAGCTATCCTGCACTGGGCTCTCCTCTGCAGCCACTAGCTGGTTCAAATCTTACCTGGCTGACAGGTCCCAATCAGTCAGAATTGGGACCTCCACTTCAGACTCCCTCCCCATCACCATTGGTGTTCCCCAAGGCTCTGTCCTTGGCCCAATCCTGTTTTCCATCTTCCTAAATGACCTGCCATCAGCCTGTCCACACGCATCCATTCATATGTATGCAGATGATACAGTTCTGTATACTTCAGGTCCCTCCCCACTGGATGTGACACCCAGACTCCAGCAAGATTTCAGTGCTATTTAACTCTGGTTTCACTCTAATCAACTTATTTTAAATGCCAAAAAAATGGTCTGTTTAACTTTCGGCACGAGGCAGAGACTTCCCCAACTCCCCACCAGTCCTACTTTCAAACCGTATAAGGGACTCCTATAGAAAATTGCAACTCCTTCAGATATCTCAGGGTTTGGCTGGACCAGCACCTCAATTTTTCGGCACACATCAACGCTACCCATAAAAAACTGAACCCTAGACTGGGCGCCTTATTCTGAAATCATGGCTGTTTCTCTGCCAGCCACAGAAGGTGTATAGAAAGAAAATGATCCTCCTTATTTTTGATTACGGGGACGTAGTCTACAGTGCCGCACTTAAGTCCACTCTGGCAAGATTGGATCCCCTTTTCCACTCCTTCTGCCGCTTCACCCTGGACTGTACACACCCACCACTGTGATCTCTACCGGTTCCTTAATCTCCCCTCACTTTACGATAGGCAGCAGTCCCACTGCAACAGCCTCATGGCCAGATTCTGGACCCAGTCACTACCCTCCTACCTCGCTGCTACCCTAACTGCTCAAACACCCCCTGCATACTCACTCAGGAATTTCGACTCCTGGCTCCTGCATGTCCCCTACATGTCGATCTCTGCCAGCCAGTTGGCCTTCAGAGCTCGCATGCCCAAACTATGGAACTCTCTGCCTCAGGACATTCAGCATGCTCCAACCTCTTGACAAATCAACTGACTCCTCAAAGGGCACTTCTCCACAAACTGCTCATGCAGACTAAACTTACGCTAGTCTAGGTATTAGCTCTCCACGTGGCTGCAACTGTGGGCACTCCTAATACTTGCACCGACCCTGTGAAGCTGTCATTTGCATCGCATATCAATTTTAACCGTCGTGTCTACCCAGATTTTCTGGTTGCTTTCAGTGATGCATTCTGTATTTATTTCTGTACATCTCATTGTATATAGCAATTTTTTGTGCATAACTGTGAAATGTCTGTACTTTGGAAGTGTTATGTAGCCTCCCATCCCCCTCACCACCCCAGAACGCATCTGGAATCGAGCGGTAGTCTGCTCAGTATGCCTTTCCTGGTAAAACTTTTAAATAAATAAAATAAATAAATAAAAAAGCTCAAAATCTCTCACATCTATTATTTATTCCTATGAATAGACCCCATTTTTAATGTAGGTCACAACATTTTGGTGTGTACAACTATGTTTGGAAAATAGCTATTTCCTTACAATTTTATACAGGAATGTAGACTCACAAAGGGTATAACTCTAGGGTTCAAACAGAATCCTGTAAAGTTAGAGAAATAGAGCTTGAGAGCTTGAAAATTCTTAATGTTTACTAAATAAGTAACAATCTTATTTATAATCACAGAAGAAATTCATTACTAGAAGGAATGGGGGGAGACACTTTTCATATATGTAAAACTTATTTATCCAAACATAGAGAAAAAGCACAGATGCAAAAATGGGCATTGTAGAAATAAAAAGAAGAATAAAAGGGGGGGGGGGGCAAAAGATATACATTCTAAATGTAAGTAGAGACATGTTCATCCAAATCCTTTCCAGTATAACTAAAACCATTTTTTAAATATAGGAGATGAATATGTGTTTGTATTGAAAAAAATCTTTATCTCTTTCAGGATGCAAGAAATAGAAAAAAAGGATGATCTAGAATGTACATGAAGTGGCATCGTACTCCTGTTTCTACATCCTGTTTCTATATATATCTATCACTACTAAGATTGCAAGCTTGCACCAGATCCTAAGGAGCTTACTAGAAAGCTCCAGTGTAAGAAATACCCTGTGAAAAGGGAGAATGAAGGGCCAATGCCTCAGGTAACAACTTGAAGGCATGAATGGCCATCAGTCATGCTAACTTTACCTGAAACGATAATGAGAACATGAAAAATATAGATTGTTTTTTGAATGTGATACTAATAGAAATACTGGGCACAAGATCCTTGCCCCTGAAGAAGCCCAAGGTGGGTGAAATGTTGGGCACACCAGGGGATTGTTGTGTTCATTGAAAAAAAAAGAAAATAAGACTTCAAATTTTAGAAAACAAAGAGGTGTGGCTGGTTGACTCATATACTTTACTTCCTGATTGACACTGTCCGTATTACCAGCCCCAAATAAGAAAACAGAAATACTGGCTTAGAAAAGGGTACCCACTCTACACTTGTCTGCTTCTCCAAGGCATACACTCAACCCAGCTAGAGCTACTCCCCCCCTTCCACATTTCCCCATTTGAGATCTTTGATTATGGAATCTCCCAGTAAGATAACCTGGGTACCTTCTTTCTGCCTGCTCTCAGTGGCTACCCCCCTCTCCACTCCTTGGACTGCTCAACCTTCCCTCTCTCTCTTGCCTTAACTCCTGCCTCCTCAGGTACCTCCTGCCTTACTCTTACCCCTTGTACAACTTCTGTCCTCATTGAAGAGATGAATTTTAATTCCTCATTACCCTTATGTCCACTACTTCCCCTGAGTGAACCTATATGACCCCTACCCATTTCCACCCCTCCACTCATATTGTCACTCTCCACAGTTTTCCCGACTTACCCCTACATATCCATTCATATCCCTCCCTCTTCTCTTCTTCACCTCCTCTACCTGACACCCCTCACCTTTTTCTCCTCCCGTGGCCCTCAGTTTAGCTTTCTTAGTTTCCCCAATATCCCCACTCACCTTGCCCTTCCCCCAAGTACTTCCTTTTTCCTATTCTCCAAGTCCCTCTCTCTCTCTCTCTCTCTCTCTCCCTTCCCCACTATTAATATCCTCTATGTTCCCTATGCCCTCCTGCTTACCAATGTTTACCCGGTTAATTAGAGGATTATACCTATTTGTCAAGTAAACCCCTCCTTCATTTACCAACTTGTTACCCACATTAGCCTTTCCATTTCCTTTACTAGTTTCTCCCTGAGTAGCAGTTCCCATTTCCTCTCCCCTTGACATACACACTTAATTTACAAACTTATTTCCAAAATAGCCTTTCCATGTCCACTACCTGTTTCTCCCTGTGCAGCATGCCCCTTCACCCACCCCCTTGACCTACTCACCCCCTGCCATCCACCTTTCCTCCAGCAGCCTGTTCTGGTCCCCCCCTTGTATTTACTCATGAATAACTCTCATTATTCCATGCCATCCTGCTCCATCCATTGTAGTTTCCCCCTCTCTTACTTTCCCGCAAGCCCTGCCTCTCTACCACCATCCTTAAGCTAAACATTTCTGATTCTAGATGCCTCAATCTCATACATATTGAGCAACCCCCCATTCTCCACATGTCCATGTACAGCGATGCACCACATCCATTACACTCCACTATTCTACTAGGTCTCCTGTTCCCCCCGTAACACTCTGCCCCCACTCTTTCCCTCCCCACCCTCTATTTCTGTCCTGATATCTCATCTCTGAAGGGTAGCTTGCCTTTACAGGCCCCCCTTCAGTGATCCAAAAGCCTGCAGACCATTATACTACAGAGTAGGAGTTATGAACTGCCCCTTCTATCTACGATTTATACCTTTACCTTTAATTTATTTGATGTTTCTCCAGATCATGTACTAGTAAAGTTAAAGCTCACTATGTGTTACTTGAAGCCCTCTTATTGTCTTCCTATTCCCCTTTTACCTAATTCAGTCCAGGGTTGAACAATGACCCCCCCCCTTGCACATTTTCACAGCATTCCTCAATTTTACTAAAATTTAATAAAATATTTTGCTCCCAGCTGACAGCAATATCTGTGCAAGAACTCAGGCCCACTTAAATATATAGAATCTAACTATATTTTAACAGTTATGCTCCCTGCTGAGAACCTTAGATCCACAAGCACGCATGCATTCCTAAGACTGCTGTATGATTTTCAAACAGTCAATGTCCACTTAACCAGGACCTAACAATTTTACTCCCAACTTAAAACCCTTAACTGTAAAATCAACAGCCCCCTTTTAACTAACACATTTTCCTTGACTATTTCTGGCATGCAACCAAATCATGTAACAGCAGCTGTAGACACCATACGCTTAGCTTGAAGCCTACCTTTAACTATAATTTTACCTTTACCTTATTTAATTTAATGATACGATTTACCCTTTTGCACAAAGTTTTTCAATACATGTTGAATCTAAACATATAATTACCCCCCACAAAGGTGTATATGATAACAGACAATTGTTCAAAACAAACTTACTCCCACCTATACAATCCCAATAGACTTTTGTGAGCACACATATTATTATAACAAAGAATGACTCCAGGTATCTATTAGTCTAGATTCACTCCTAGTTAAATAATTGAAAAGAAAAACAAAATTATGCAGCACTGCCCAGTTGCCTTCTGTGACTCAGCCCACTCTGTTCCAATTTAAGAGCAAGAAGGTGTCACACCTTCCTGCGTAAGCCTATAAAGCTAGATGCACTGGAGGTGGGTGGGATGGGGAGGGTTGGGCAAATCACCTGGTCCCACTCTGAACAACAATCAGAACATAAAATCAGAACAGAAGTCCACACTCTTCAAGAAGAATTCTGAATCAGATCCAAACAGCAGAGTTCTGACAGCAGGGGCTCTGTGATGTAAACATAAGTTAGAGCAGAAGTCCACACTCTCCAAAGAGACTTCTGAATCAAATCCAGACAGCAGAAGCTCTGACAGTAGGGACTCTGTGATGTAAACACAAGTTATACAACATGTGTGGATCTCTTTTGATGAAGATAAAAGATATCTCACTGACCACATGTGAGATATCATTTATATCTTCACAGTTGGGTATGTCACAATGGATATCTTGGCCTGTTGGGTATGTCACAAAAGGTTCGGAACTCATTTAGAATGTTCGGCCTCAGTAACAGTACTAACCATATTCAAATGCAAACAACTTTAAAATGAAAAATTATACTGTGAGCATGAAAGTTGTTCAGCACAAAAAGATCTACAAAATGAGCGGTGTTCCATTTATAGCTACCTTTTAGGTTGTTACATGATTAACAAAAAATAAAAATAAAAACAGCAGAAAATATTTTTTTTTTTCACTTTTTCAACAAATGTGAATAACTTCAAAATGCAAAAATAATAGCATGGTACTGTGAGTAAAACATTGTTCAGCACAAAAAAGTTTGCAAAATAAGTGGTGTTTCATTTATAGATGCCTTTTAGTTTTTTTTTTATAATTGCCAAAAAACAGCACAAAATCCATTTTTTTCCCCTTTTTGCAATAAACAAATGTAAATAACTTTAAAACTGAAAAAACATAGATCCACAATTGTTGTATAAATCGGATATGACATGGGTGGCAGTGAGATAGTAGAAATATCTCCACTTGCTGTCATTGAACTCTAAGTATCCCATGAGTGGCAAATCCACTTGTGGGATATCAACAGTTCAATGGCAGCTCATGGAGATATTTCTATTATCTCACTCTCACCCATGTCATATCCCATATTAGAGCAGAAGTCCACACTTTCCAAAGAGAATTCTGAATCGAATCCAAACAGCAGGAGCTCTGACAACAGGGGCTCTGTGATGTAAACACAAGTTAGAGCAAAAGTCCTCACTCTCCAAAGACTCTGTTACATCATTTTAGCTGAGGTGGATATGTTGGAGTCAATGCAAGTAAATGTATATTTCTTTAACTGAAAAATGAAAATTAGATTTATTGTACAATGGTAAAGAAAGAATGCTGGGCTCTGATTAGTCAGTCAGGAGTGGGACCCCTGATGCTATCCCAACATAACATCATGGATCTAGTTCCAGCACACATATGACTGAATGACATAAAAAAAAAATCACTGCCCACTGCCCATTCGATGTCTCCACCCAGCTGCTTTCAAACACCAGCACTAAAAACTGTCTTTCTGATTGGCTTCACAGCACTCCCCAACAGTACTACAGTACCAGTGCCTGCTTTGTGAAGAAAGTAACTCTGGTCACTGTCTTTTTTTCGTAAAATAAGAAAAAATATTGTCAGTAAAAGTAAAAGCCAAACAATTGGCTTTAAAACCCGTTTCTCACACTTTTCACACACTCTACCCTCGAAACTGTGAGTGCGTGTACACTCTACTTGCTGATGACAGGATTTTGTAGAAATCCTGTCTCAGTAAAAACTCGACAGCTGTACTGGGAGAAGCAAAATACAAGCATGTAAACAGATGGGGGTGAGGGGTGGGATGGAAGATGTCTGCAAACCCAAATTGCCTAACAGAACATTTCACACTGTACACATGAAAAGAGTGAGTGAGTGCGTGTGGTTTTCAAAACCACACCGCACGTTACTAACTCACTGAGTGCCGTTCTGTGACTCTTAATGTTTATTGACTCTATGAGTGCCATTCTCTGCTCTTGATCTCCCGGTACAAACACATGCCTACTATACTAGGAGAAGGCGCACAGAACGTTCACAGCACTGGCTGGCAGAAAAGCAGGGGGGCCGGATGTTCAACTTCATAGCAGCCAGCAACACAGAATAGACACAGCTCCAACTGAAAGAGGCTGGGGCAGATATTTGACTTCCTCATAGCTGGCAGCATGACCAGCGAGACAAAGGGAGAGAAAAACCAAAATATGCAGAGAGATCTAAATGGGGGGAGGAGGGAGACACCAAGGCAATAGGGGAGAAAATGCACAGAGAAATGTTGGTTATGGATGTGGAGCCACACACCAGCTCCACCTACTGGCCAAATTAATAAATTGGCACTATTATTTTTAAAAGTACACCTGCCTATTTATATAAAAATACTTTAAAATATATTTTCCGTTTTTTTTTTTGTTTTTAAAGAGCCATTGCATAATAGGAATAACGCACTTCAGGGTGTGTGTCGTGTTGGGATAATATCACTTCCCGAGTGCTGGATGCACTTGGCCTGTGGCCTCGTGCCCAACCACCCAAGGTGTGATATGCCAGCATGACACACACCCTATTATGCATTATTCCTTTATTTTGATGTAACTGTGAGCTAAGCATGACTGTAATGACAGGAAGAAACTCTGTCGGCTCATTTTAGATGAGGCAGATTTGGTAGTGTCAATGTATATTTCTTTAAATGATTAATGAAAACAAAATTTATTTTAATGTGGCTGTGACCATGGAGGAAGGAGGAGACTTTGTCACTTTATTTCAGATGAATAAGATGTGTTGTAATTGATGCAAGCAAATGTATATTTCTTTAAATGATTCATGAAAATTAAATTTATTTTAATGTGACCATGACCATGAAGGAAGAAGGATACTGTGCTACCTCATTTTGGATGAGGTATATGTGTTGGAATCAATCTAAATAAATGTATATATCTTTAAACAAATTCATGAAAATTCAGTTTATTTTAACATAACCATATGGATGACGTGAGCATGCATTCCAGTAAGGCACAGTTTCCTGTATCACCACATGTTTTCAGCACCTGCTGTACATTTAACAGAGTCTGCCTCAGCCTATGTAAAATTGGGATGGCTGACAGATACTGAACTATGGATTTTGTAACCCTTTATTTTACATGGTGGTGGTACTGGGACAGTGGAGGGATAGCAATGGGTGTTTTGGGGATGATTTCTGCTCTGTGACAGTGGCTAACTCATGCAGTGTGACTGGATCAACAGTCTTAACAGGTATAACAGTTGGAGGATTTTGGAGGGGGCTTTGGTAATTATGTGAAATAATTGTCATATCCACAGCACCACAGGTTTAGCAATGTCACCTTTACATTTTTCTTTTCAGGCTCCCATGGGGGTCAGAATCATCATCCCCATCCCAATCCACAGGCTAATAACCTCATTGACCACTGTTCCCGAGCCAGACATTTTTGTGCTTCTTGGACTGATCCTCTAGTCACTTCCTCCCACTCCCCCAGCACCCAACAGCATGGATGCCACAGATGTGGCAAAGAAAAATTTGGCCACACTAATCCCACCACCACATCCCCCAACTACTCCTTTGTCACTAGTACTACTGATCATAGATGAAGCTGCTGCAGAGGTAGTTTTCTTTGGTGCAACATTCTTTTCATGCATGGAACCTATGCATTTCTTAGCAACATCACTGGCTACTCTCACTTTGGAATCTATTCATTAATGGGTGGGAATTATGTGTGAATCACATGTATCCCACCTGCACTATTCTGCATCCCTGTCAGGGTGCATGCATGCTGGCATTCACAATCACCAGTCGCTGGACCATGGCCCCAGCCCCTGGCATGCAGCTATACTGCAGAGGAACATGTCAGCATGGGGGCAGAATGCAGGACTCTGGGGAGCATCCAATGGGATGTCCATCATGGTCCCAAAAGTGGATCCCTATCCTCGCAGAGGCATGGGAACTTGGGAATGCATGCAGCCCACCACTGTTAAACATTGGACGTTTGCCGAAATGGCAACTCCGCACTCTCCCAGGCAGGTGCAGATGTGTTTAGAGGGACCCCATTGTCACTGTGCCCTGCTGACAGCCCTTGGAGGGTGCATAATAACTTACAGCAGGGTTCCCCCTTACACAACATTGCCAACTCCAGCATGGCACTCAACTACCATCGTGCATTAGCATGGATTGGGCACCCCCCAGCATGCCCCCATCCCGCCCCTAATTGGAGGATCCATCATGCATGGCACTAGTGCACTTGTGAAGAAAGTTGCCGGGGGTATGGTGGATGGCGATGCATGCCATTCTGGTGTAGGATTGCCAAAACACCTCAGATACGCATCATGTAGGCATTCCAACTGATTTGTGAATAGACCCCTTTATGAGTTGAGCGTCTCTTTCTGGTCATTTTGGATATTTAGATTTTTAAACACTGCAGCAAAAGTAAATAACAGAAGCAGAGACAATACAATACCTCACCTCACTAGAGTAGTGTGATATTAAGCAACAAGTCTGCAACAGAACAGTTTACTGAGCTAACAGTAGGTACAGTAAAAACACCATGAAACACTGGGGATTAGCAAGACACACAAGTCAGATGTAATTCTAAACAAGTGACTGTAAGTATTAAAGTAACATAGTCCCTTAATTCAAGTTCAAATTCAAGTTTATTGTAGGAAAACTCCGTTGAGCAAGCTCATTCACAAGGAGGTCCTTTGACACAGACAGGTAATTACAGATTGCATAATTGAAAAAACAGTACAAATTCAAGTACAGAATTATGGGCAGGCATTAACATGTTACATAAAAACGACAATGACATAAACAAATACAAGTACAGAAAAAGGTACAAAGTGCTTGTTTCGGAGTATCAAGACAGCTAATTTCTAGGAAAGTAAGAGGAAGCAGTGGGCTAGGGTTAGAGCAGTAGGCTAGGATTTAGAAGCAACTGCACGTATCTTTTATTTTTGCTGCAGCCAACCTTTTGAATAGGCTGACAGGGACAGCACCAGAAAGCTTCAGTACACCTTGGAGCTGGTTCCAGATAGTTGGGAGTATGCTCGATATGGCCTGCTTGCTGAGTGAGATGAGAGTTCTCGGTACATTAAGGAGGAGGAGGTAATTTTTCCTAAGAGAGTAGGTGCAATGGGAAATATGGAAAAGGGTTGTGAGATAGTTTAGCAGCTTGTTCAGGAGTAGCTTAAGAGTCCAGATACCAGCATGAAGCATGCGTCTAGTTGAGAATGATGTCCAGCCAGTGGCTAGGTACAAATTGCAATGGTGGGTTCGGTAGGGTAGGTTTGTCATGAACCATATGGCATGGTGGTAGAGGATGTCTAGTTTGTTGAGTCCTGAGACCACTGCAGAGAAATAGATTAGATCTCCATAATCGAGTAGCGGCAAGAAAGTGGCCTGGACCAGCCTAGTTCTGGTATCCAGTGGAAAGAGGGACTTGTTATGGAAGAAGAAACCTAGCCTAATTTTTAGCCTCTTTTCCAGATCGTTGAGATGGTCATGAAATGAAAGCTTGTTGTCTAGCCACATACCAAGATATTTGAATTTGGAGGTGATTTCAAGGGGTTTGCCTATGGAGGTAGTGATGAATTCTTTGTGCGTGTTTACAAGGGAAGTGGAAATGGTGTTAGGGGTAAAGATCATGGCCTTAGTTTTCTTGGCATTGAGGAGTAGTTTGGCATTGATTAGGTTGATTTCTAGTTGTGCAAAGCTGGCTTGGAGTACATCCCTCACTTCAGCCAATGTAGGGTATGATGTATACAGTACAGTATAATCAACAAAGAAATGCAGGTGAGACTGGGATATATGTGGGTCAAGGTTATTGATGTACAGGGAGAAGAGGATGAGACCTAATATGGAGTCCTGCAGGACTGTCCCGACAACTGGGAGGGATGCAAAAAAGAGGCCACCAGCTTTTACTTTCTGGGTCCTTCCAGACAAGTAGCTGGTAAACCACTGGGCAGCAAGGGGGGTGGTGCCTACTTTTATTAGGCTTGAGACTAACAGATTGTGGCCGACAGTGTTGAATGCTTTGCTGAGATCTAAAAATACTGCACCAGTAACTTTCTTGGAGTCCATGGCTATGATCCATTCATTGGTAGCTTTGGCTAGAGCAGTGACTGTACTATGGTTGGGCCGGAAGCCAGATTGTGCAGGGTTGAGGACTGAAGATGATTCACTATGGAGTTTCATTTGGGTGTAAACTAGCTTTTTAAGGACTTTGGAGAGGACAGGTAAGATTGAGATGGACCTATAGTTGTTTAGGTCGCATGGATCCCCTGACTTGAATGATGGGAGGATGTGGGCAGATTTCCAGCAGGAGGGAACAGTGGCAGTGGAAATGGAAAGATTGACTATGTGGAGGATGGGGTGGTGAGGTGGAGATAGCCTAGTTTAAGAAAAAAAGGCTCTAGTCCATCGTCCCCTGCACTTTTTTGAATGTCTATGTTAAGAAGTGAATCTTCGAATTCTTTATAGCTAAGTGGGCAAGACTGGCGTGAGTGGGCCGAAGTTTGCGAGTCAATATTATTACAGTCTTGGTTGCTACCACAGGCAGAATAAGGTGAAGAGTCGAAAGCTAGGCCAGCAGTTACAAAGTGATTGTTGATTTCCTCGAGGATTAGGCAGCTCTCCCATTGCTGAGGATCTTCAGAGGGATGGAGGGGGCTACAGGCCGACCTTCGATGGACTTGAGCGTCTTCCAGATATTTTTGGGAATTCCCTTTTGCCTGTTCAAGGGTGAAGACATAATAGTTGGCTTTGCTTGCATGGATTTGTTTAATGCAGGTGTTTCTAGCTGCTCTGAATGCTTGCCAGTTAGCTGGGCTTTTGGATTTTCTAGCCTTAGCCCAGAGTTTATCATGGCGTGGGAGTGTAGCCTTGAGATCTGATGTAAACTATAATTAATTAACAAAAGAAATACAATCAGTATACTAACAGCTTGGCAAAAATAATTACATATGAACATGTGACCATATCAAACAGCCAGCAGATACAGGCCACATGGTCTATCAAGTCTGCTTGAGAGCGCAGCTAGCAGTCCACTACACTGCAGCTGCCCCTCCCCCCTTAAACACACAAACTGTACTACAGAAATACAGTAGAGTAACTAATCACAGACTGCAGACAAAAATAATTAAAAAGAAAGACTGAGGAAAACAAATAAGACCAGTGCTCAAACTGCTCTCAGGCCTGCCTTTCTTGCTAGCTAAAACAGTTCCCCTCTCTGACACAGCACTGCTTCAATGCACAAAACAAAACTTCTACAGTAAACTAAATAAATCTGCAAAACTGCAAATAAAATGAAATCTAGCTGCACAAGGTACTCTAGATATTTCCAGAGCAATTTGGTTCTAAATACTCAGTGTTCAAAGTACTTTTAAACTTATGTTTTTATCAGACAATCAGGGGTAGGCTTCTCTCCAGCTCTGTCTTCATAAGACTGCACTGAAAAAAGCTTCTGCATGGCATACAGCTAGTTCAAGTACCTTGTGTCCTTCAGTCTCATGGTACACTGCCAATTTTTCCTGTGGGCCCCACTCCACCTTCAAAGTTGCCAAATCTGCAATCTGTTAAGTCATCCTGTACTGTGAATTGGAAATTTGCTGGGTGGATTAAATCTGTGAATTTGGGTGAATTTGTAAACTTACCCATGAATTCAGTTGGCCAGCTTTGCACGTCTATAATCCTGGCAAAGGCAGACTGCCAAGAACTTTGTTTAAAGTGCCTGGGTCCAGATCATGATTATATCTTTTAGAGCTCTGTAAAATGTTTTGCCCAAAAACCCTAAAGAAAAAAACTTTATAAAAAAATAATTTATGGCTTCTCAGTCTGCCTGTCTCACCAAAACACAATAATGGCTCTGGGGGAGTTCCTAATGATGGTGGAAAGCCTGCATCAGGAGGTTCTTCTCCTCATGAGCATCAGGAGTCCCTGCCAAAGGGGGGAGAGACAAAAAAGATAAGGTCGCTCAGCCATCAAGTAAGCATGGTAAAGATGGTAAAACTACCAGGGTGTCCAAAAGGGGAACCATGATTCTGGTGATGGAAAAAAGTACAAATAAAAGAGCCTGAAAACAGGTACTGGAACCAATGCCTGCCAAGAAAAAACAAAACAAAAAGAAAAACATGTCCATGCCACTCCTACGGCTAAGGGGAAAAGGAGCAGGCAGTGGGTCAGAAACAAATGCCCTCATGACCAAGGTGTGGATGTTTTTCCAAGCCTTTCAGGCTATGAAAAACTTTCTTAATATGGCTGTACCCCCTTCCCCGGCTCTGGTCCCAGACCATTTGCCTGTGGAGAAGGAAGATGTGTATTACGAAGAGAAGGAAGGTGCATCCATAGAACCTGACAGTTCACCTGACCAAGAGTTTGGTTACTCTTCTAGTTCCATAGAGGATTATACCTCTTTTTTCACATTCATCAAACAGGTGGTGAACACCCTCAACACTCCCTCTCATGATATAGAGGAGGCTGAGGAAGAAATGGCATTCATGGGTATAATGGGGCTGGCCCCCACAAGGAGACTGCTAGTCCTCATTCACAAATGCCTCAAAAAGGTCACTTAAAAAATTATGTTGGAGGGCGTGGCCTGCCTGAGCAGGAGGTTGCAGCATAATTTGACTTCTCTGCCGGGAATGCAATAATCCAGCCTCATCTATCTACACCCAGACCACCCTTCAACACTGACTTCTAAGATCAACCTGTATACATCCAGTCTTTTATGACCTGTACGTTTTTTTGATCATTAAAACCCTTTTTCTGTGCATATTAGTACTGAAACTGTTGGGCCACCTGCTTTCATTATGTCTGACCTCCATCAACAAACCAACATGCTTACTAAAGTGGAAGCAATGTTCTCTAAGTTACTAGCTGATATCAATGACTTAAAAACAACTACTAACCAAAATGCTGCAACACTTGAATCTGTAAGCCAGAGAATTACTTCAAATGAGAACTTAATTATTAAACATTCAACTTCCATACAAGACCTACAAGCCATGATTAGAGAGCAGGACCATACTATTAAACATCTTCAATCCAAAATCGATGACATAGAGAACCGCAACAGAAGGAATAATTTACATTTATTTGGATTCCCAGTAGGTATTGAATTAGATGATACATCTGCATTGTTACAGCATGTTTTACCAGCCTTGCTAAAGCTACCTCCCGACCTAACTTTAACTATCGAATGGTCTCACAGAACCCTCGGTTCCAGACCTAATCAAGGGCGCTATCCCAGGCCCATCATTGCCCACTTTCTAAACTACATGCACATAGAAATTATCCTTAAACGCGCTAGAGAGATTGGCGATCTTACATGGCAAGACCATAGAACTTTTATTTACCGCGACTTCTCAAAAGAATTGAATATTAAAAGGAAAGTTTTCAACCCCTTGAAGTCAGTATTACACCAAAGAGGCATACAATTTGCACAAACGTTACCCGGCTACTATGCGCATCTTCCAGGGTTCCTCCTTTAAAGATTTCAGTACTCCGGATGCACTTGCTGTTTTTGGCATTTCAGTGTTCCTAGGCCCAAGTGGACAGACCCGATGGCAATTCTGGCAGACAGCGTGGATTCCAATCGAGTGGGGATGGCCGATGCGTAAGACTGCTTAGGAAGTTCTGTGCAACAAGGAGCTCCATCTGATACTCCTACAGATGTTACCCCTTACAGACAATCTGATACACTGCGAGAGAAAATGCGCTCTGGAGCTGGCTCAATTAAATATTGCTACTGCTCTTCTGAGAACTTGGCTAATCCCCACCAATCTTCTGGCATTCATTCGATAATAGACCCGACCATACCTCTGCATAACAAGTTTGCTCCCCTCATAGATGATAAGCACTCGTCACAAAAGGACCTAACAGATTGCAAAGCAAACGATGTGCCCTCTGCTCCTGGCATGGCAGCTAAAGACATTATTTCTGCAAATTCAGCTTGGGCACACGTTGTCACTAGCTCACCCATTAAATCACTCAAGCCTCAAAAAAAAGGAGCAAAGCCAAATCCAAGAGCAAAACCCAAAGATCCATTAAAGACATAGACAAAGTAATTGAAACCTGAAACTGTGTCAAAAGATTGCTTGTTTCCTTCCCTAATGTGCTATATTAGGAATCTATTGTGGTGTACAGGTCAATATACTTTTTCCTGACATGATATATCAGGAGATTGATTGCTGTATACCTAGGCTTTTTTTTTTTCCTCCTTGGCTAGACCTGCACTGCTCAGCCTCTGCTTCTTACACACCTCGCTCCCAGCAGGTGGTGAACATGCAAGGCTGTACATCGTGGTTGGTTCCAATTATACCCTCCATTAGTATCATTCTGTTAAATAGCTTATGGTTTTCCTTTTCTTAACGGACCATGTTTCATTTTATTTTCTCTCTCTTTTTTTAGCACATTTGTGTTCATATTAACAAGATACTACCATATTTTGCAATTTGTATACCCTCTCCCCTGCTTATTTCCAGACAAATGTCATGACTTCTATATGATATGGGGATACTCCTTATTTTGGCTCACTTTCTCCCCTATTTCAGACTTTCAGGTTACCCTCAATCCATCACATCTAAGGGCATTATAATTTCTTTCCTTCTCCAGTGTTCTATTGTAATGAATCAAAGTATGTATACCTCACACAGTTCTCAAGTTTTCATACAATATCCCCCCACTGTCTCTATCTGTTGAACCTTTGACCTACAAAACATATGATATCATATAGACCAGTTATTTTCAGAGTACAATAGTACAGAGTATGTATTTTTTCACCCTTCGCTACACCCTGATTTACTCGAAGCCCAATAATTCTATAAAGCATCCCTCGGTATGCTTAATTTCCTATTATGAGGCTCGCTGGATCTATAAATTAGATTAAGCTACTCCATATACTACACATGGGCAATTTTTTGATTAAGAGACAATAGCATACACTCTTTAGATCACTCTGTTGACCTCGGGTACCTTTGAAGCTGGATAACCTTCATATCTTTTCTTTGTCCTTATTTGGCTCGAGACACAAGAGGTCCCAAATTATCCCTCTCATTACCCCTTCTATTTAATGCTCTCCTTGAATTACTCTCTCTTTGTATTAAATTGACATTTTGTCCTGAATTAGGTCTCATATTTTGCTTAATACAGTAATTAATACATATTTATCAAGACTGAACATAGATATTGTGTATCTGACCCCCTTAACCCTACTGTTAAAACAATCTCTTTTTTCCCCCTCTTCCCATGTCTATACAGCAATCAAAGCCTTTTTTCACAGAAGCTGGTTTTCTCACTACTGTTTGATATACATAATAAGTTCTGGGGTATGTTATTCCCCATTTTCAAGTATAATATTATATCAAGCTGAGGTTATTATTGCTTTCTATCCAATGTGGTATAGCCTTTTCCAGATCTGTTTAATAGTATTGTTATTAGATTAATATTAGGTCTAGACCTTTGGTCTAACTTTCTGACTAACTTTTTTAAGTTGGTCCCCTCCGGTCTATTCCGACTCATAACGCCTTAGGGCACAGTTAGAGAGTCACATAGCTGACCAGTTGACTCGTATCTGACTGTTCTCTTTAGAACTACTCTCTGTAATTTGTAGTGTGTATATTGTGGTTGATATATAATGTATTTTTCTTTCTATTTACTCTATATACTCAAGAGCATCTGTGCTGATTATATTTTACCCTTTTTATATGCCTAACCCGAACAACCCTGCCTACCATCTAGTATATATGTTTCTTCTTCTTTATCTCTAGATGCATCCTCTATTTCACTTATACGTCCCTCACTATTCCAGTTACTGCCTTATACTTTTAATGTGACAATATGTCAGATTTACATTTATATACATGGAATGTGAAGGGACTTAATTCCCCTTGCAAGAGAAAGCAAATTTTATCTTTTCTGGAAAAAACATAAAACTCATACTGCTTTCCTTCAAGAAACTAAACTACTACAAGAGGATGTAGACAGACTTAAAAAAGATTGGGTAGACCAAATTTATAATTCATCCTTTTCCTCGAAAAAAAGAGGGGTAGCTATACTTGTACATAAAAACCTTAAAAGGTCCCTTCTAAATTCAATTTCGGTCACAGAAGGCAGATGGATAATTGTTAAGCTAAATACCCCCTCTGGTCCCCTTATACATAGATACATAGACAGTGTCGGCAGATAAGGGCCTATGGCCCACCCAGTCTGCCCATTTGAGCTTGTAAGTTCAGTTTGTTTTCCTAGAAGTCTGTTGCCCCTTACCCCTGACCTCCAGAATTCCTTTATGTCTATCCCATGCATTCTTAAATCCTGTGATTGTTTCAGCCCCCACCACTTCCTCTGGCAGGGTGTTCCACTTGTCCACCACCCGTTCTGTGAAGAAATTCTTCCTCACGTTTCCTCTGAATCGTCCTCCTTCAGCTTCATCCCATGCCCTCTAGTCCTGGAACATCTTTTTCTCTTAAAAATAGTGTTTTCCTGCACCTGTTCCTCCCTGTAAGATACTTGTATGTCACTATCATATCCCCTCTCTCCCTCCTTTCCTCCAGGGAGTACATGTTCAGTTCCTTCAACCTGTCTTCATAGGACTTGTGATGCAATCCATGCACCATCTTTGTTGCCCTCCTCTGAACCTTCTCTACCCTGTCTATGTCCTTACGTAGGTATGGTCTCCAGAACCGTACACTGTACTCCAGGTGGAGCCTCACTAGTGTCTTGTATAAGCGGAATTATGACCTCTCCGTTTTTCCTGCTGGTGATGCCCCTGCCTATACATCCCAGCATCCTATTTGCTTTACCTGCTGCCTTGTCACACTGTTTCCCTACCTTGAGGTCATCAGAGATGATAACCCCAAGATCCCTTTCCTGCTTGGTGCATGCTATATCCTCACCCCCCAACTGATATATTGTGCCAGGGTTTTAGTGCCCCATATGCATTATCTTGCAGTTCTTTGCATTGAATTTCAACTGCCAAACCCCTGACCATTCTTCAAGTTTCTTATGTTTGTCAATGTCGATGCTCCCAACTCTGATTCACCAGAGTTTTTCCATAACCTAGCCCAGCAGATATTATCTGCCAACTCAGACAATACCCCAATAATTTTCGAAGGTGATATTAATCTCGCCCTAGATGCTACTATGGACAGGAACAACACATCTTTAGATGCTCATCCTAAAAGTATTAAGGCTTTCTCACTACTTCTAACTGATCTAGGATTAGCTGATGTCTGATGACTTTTCCATCCCTGTGATCATGATTTCACCTTTTATTCTTCACTATTTAAATCTTACAGCAGAATTGATTATTAGTTTGGAACACTCACTGTAACTGAAAAAATGATTGACTCCTTTATCTTACCTATAGTGATTTCTGATCATTCACCAGTCAAACTACTGCTTTTATGGGGTCCTTCACAACCTAGATCCTCCTTTTGGCAATTTGACAATCTCCTCCTTAAAGACCCCGAATTCTTATCTATGATTAAAGTACAGATCAATGATTTTCTTTATGATAACAACCCTACAAATACCTCTATGTCTGCTGTATGGGAAGCCCTTAAAGCCATGATCTGGGGGAAGGTAATTAGCTATGCTGCACATTGTAAAAAAGCAAGAGAGCAGCAACTCTCCAACCTTGAAAAATCTCTTAAAATTAAAGAGAAATTATACTTTCAATCTCATAAACAGAACCCTAACTCACAACTTCATTTTGAAATTCTCCAATTAAGAATCCAAATAAACAAACTAATCTCCCAAAAAACTAAGTTAGCTCTATTTAAACTTAAACATAGGTACTGGGAACAAGGAGATACAAATGGGAAACTTCTCTCTTACCAACTTAAAATGCAACAAGCCGAACGTCATATTCTAGGTCTTAAGGACTCTCAAGGTATTATCCACTCTGACAACCTCTCCATAAACTATATTATGAAATCATTTTATCAGAGTCTTTATTCTAATCCAAACCCTTCATGTATCCTACATACTCAACAATTTCTAGACAGTTTACATCTGCCTCATCTTTCTATCACTGAAGCAAAATCTCTAGATAAACCATTCTCCCTCCAAGAAATTCAGCAAGTGTTATCCTCTTTGAAATCCGGTAAATCTCCGGTAGGAGATGGATTTTCAGTAGACTTCTAAAAAGCACTTTCTGACATTTTATGCCCAATTCTTTTTAACATCTTTCAAGAATCCTCACACAAAGGTAAACTTCCTCCTATGTGCACTGAAGCTATTATCACACTAATCCCTAAGAAAGACAACAATCCTTTACTACTGGATAATTATAGACCTATTTCATTACTAAATAAGGACGGTAAATTATTTGCTAAGCTTTTTAAATTTGCCTCTAGAACCACTTATCCCTAAATTATCTCAGTGCTTACAAGCCGGATTTATTAAAAATAGATCTAGCTCGGATCACCTACGTTCTTTATTTAACTTAATCTATAAAGCCAAATCCCTTAAAACCCCTGCAGCGGTTATTGCTATTGATTTTGAAAAGGCTGTCAACTCCCTAAATTGGAATTACCTTTACCAAGTTCTATCTTATTTTGGTCTCCCCGACACCTTTTGTTCCTGGATCAGATTACTATACACTTCTCCTACGGCAAAATTCCTTACCAGTTCCACCCTCTCTTCTTCTTTTCAATTGGCAAGAGGAACCAGACAAGGATGCCCTGTGTCACCCTCTTTGTTCATCTTAGCTATGGAACTCTTATCTGCCAGCCTACGTTAATCTCCCGATATGAAAGGCATCGCTGTTGGCAATTCTAGATACATCTCTCATTCTTATGCAGATGACCTTCTAATACTACTTGAGAACTTAAAAGAAGCTGGACCCTTATTGATTAAATTACTTAGTAAATTCACTCATATCTCAGGCCTTGCGCTCAGTTATGGAAAATCCGAGGTACTACCCCTCAATGATCAGTGTATACCTTTTATGAATCTTCCTTTTGGTTTTCGCTGGTCTCCACAGAGCATTACTCACCTAGGAATCAAAATATCTCGAAACCTGGAAAAAACTTGGGATTTAAATCTTAATCCATTATTAAATACTATCAAGATGACCCTAAATAGATGGAAACTCCTCAACCTGTCCTTCATGGGGAAAATAGCAGCCATTAAGATGACCATTACTCTCAAAATCCTTCGCTTATTTGCTAACATTCCCCTAACTCTACCATCCATCTTTTTTTCTAAAATTGACAAATTACTTGGTAATATTAGATGGAATGGCACACCTCCAAGATTCAATCATAACAAGTTACGTACACATTGGAAAAAGGGAGGGTTTGGTCTTCCCTGGTTCAAAGCTTATTTCTGGGCCTTTTGGAATTCCCAAACTATTAAATGGTTCCTCAAACCCTCATCTAATACTCCACTGTGGGTTACAGTGGAATCTGCATCCTCTCCTGGAGGAGTCTCCACAGCCTTCATATTTAGCCCTCTCCCTTCCAAACTAAAATCGCATCCCACTATCTCAGCTTCCGTCCTTTACTGGAAGTTAACTCACAAATTTTTAAAGTCTAATCTAACCCCCTGATTTTATACCCCGCTATGGGGTAACCCATTATTGACTCTAGAGAACAAGACTATCTTTTACCGCTCTTTGGAAAAACAAGGGTATTTTCTTCTTAGGGGATATTCTGGACCAACACTCACTTACACTTAAACCCTTCTCAGATTTACAGAACATTTGGAATCTTCCAAAACAAGATTTTGTGAAATATTTACAAATTTGTAAAGCCTATACTCTCTCTCTCTCTCTCTCTCTCTCTCATTATATTCAAAACCGTAACTTACAGGATCATTACATTACATGTTGGACTAACCTAACTGTAAAATGTAACAGCTCCATCTATAGAGACATTCTAGATGCCTTACCTGATCAAACTCTATCAGCTAAAAATAAATGGAGTACTTTACTCAATTATAAAATAATGAGTAAACGGAGTAAATGTATCCCATAAAATATTCAAAGATGCCCATAGTTCTTTAATTCAAATTAAAATTCTATATTCTTGGTATAGAACACTGTCCATACTCCATCATATAGGCATTTTAAATAATAATAATTGTTGGCATTGCAACCTACCTAATGGTGATATTTTCCATATTCTATGGACTTGCTCTCTCATTAGTAAACTCTGGCATAAAGTTCATACATTAGCCTCCAGAGTTATCAGATGTAAAATTCCCTTAGATCTGAATTTTTTTTTGCTAGGTATATTAACCCCGAACAACTCTACCCTCTCACATGCACATTTTAGATGGCTAAATATTTTATTTCTCTTAGTTAAACATCTGATTCTCATGAACTGGAGAGCAACTCATATACCAACTCTCTCAGAAGTTCTTCAAAACCTATCTCAATATGAATCTTTGGACCGCTTATTTCATAGTACTCTTGCCAGACTCAATTTATATAATAGATGTTGGCAGGACTATTTCAGGTATATTGACACTACCAATATCTTATGTCCTAATTTATAAGTATTCAATCCTCCCTTTTCTTTACTTTTTTTTCATCATCTATACAATAGATTAGGTTCACGACAACTTGCAGCACAGATGTTCTTTTGCCCTTTACTCTCTGCTCTTTGCTTCTTTTATATCTGCATTACTCTCTTCTGTTTATTTCCTTCTATTTCTCTTTTACAGGTCACAAGCAACCACCTTTTCTTGTTCTATATTTAACAATATGCTAAGTAGCAATTGCACTATCCTTAGGTATTACTGACTTCCCTTTTTATACTTTACGGACAGTATAAACTTAATTGTTTCTTTTGTTGTATCACAACTCTAGTATCATTTATTCATAGTTTTACTCCCTTATACTTATGACCAAATCCTTACTTAAGTACGGTAATAGCTTTTTTTTATATATATGCATATTGTGTTCTTCCTGCTATGTTCCTAGTTAACCGACATATTTACTTCTTATATATAATATGTTGTGTACCTGTAATTTTGTATGTGTTACCTTTGTAAAAATTTCAGTAAAAAGATAAAATGAAAAAAAAATCATGTTGGCACCTAATTCAGATGCTGGCATTGATACAAAAGTTAGACAGAAGTATCAGGTGGACAAACAGGTTGTGGAATACATGTCTGCCCATCCTGATCACAAAGTAGTGGTACAAGCAGTTGCTTGTGAGAAGGTCAAGGTGCCCTCTCTGCACAGCCTCCTGAGAAGGATTCCAGAAAACTAGATACTATGGCCAAAAAAGAGTACACAGCAGCTTCTCTGGTTTTGAGGCAGGCAGCTTATTGGGCATGCACAGCCCAGTATCATAAAGCATTGTGGAATACAGTGCTAGAACTAATTGATAAAGTAAATTGTTTGGGTGCGTCACAGCACTGAGACTGCTTTCATGAGAGTTACAAATGATTTCCTCATGGTACGGGATCGAGGGCTTTGTACTATCTTGGTCATACTGGATCACTCGGCAGCATATGACACTGTAGACCATGGATTACTTTTGTATCACTTCAGGAGCTGTGTTGGACTCACTGGCACTGTTTTAAACTGGTTTGAGTCCTACCTATGTGGGAGAATGCAGCAGGTGGCCCTGGAAAATGTTCTTTCCAGAACCTTGATGCCACCCTGTGGTGTTCCTCATGGTTCGATCCTCCCATGTTGTTTTCAGTGTGTAGGCTGCCATTGGATGAGATCATTAGACAATATGGCATTGAGTTTCACTATCATGCAGATGACACTCAACTCTACCTGTCTTGTACTCCTGGTGATTCCAATGTGGTCTCGGTGCTGGAGAAATGTTTGTCTGAAGTTAATGACTGGGTGCATCAAACTGGCTGTGTCTTAAGGCAAGACAAAGCTCATGATGAGTGTTGACCCTTGTAGGTGGGGCTTGGCTACAATGAGTGGACAATCCCTGAGACATATGTTGGGTGGACAACCTCTCAGGGCCATAGATGCCATTAAGAATCTTGGGATTATCCTGGACAACAAGCTGACTCTTGATCAATAGGTGTTACCAGTTGTCTGTGCTGGCTTTTACCATCTTCATAACATCACTAGGATCAAATGGTATCTAGCCCCCACAGACCTGGCAATGATAGTGCATGCATTTGCTATTGTAAGCTCAACTATTGCAACACTCTTTATCTAGGGTTATCTGGAAGTTTGTTGTGATGTCTGCAACTTGAACAGGCTCCTCTCATAGACCACATCACTCCGGTGCTGCATGCATTGCATGGGCTACCTATGAAGTGGCACATAACAATCACGATATGTTTGATAACTTTCAAGGCTCTAGATAGTTTTGGACCAGACTACTTAAAAGATATCCTAGTTTCCTGCTGCCCAGCTCACCCACACCACTTTTCTAATGCTGGCTTGCTTTCTGCCCTTTCCTCTAAACTTTGACAATCCAGGGATAGAGCATTTTGTGTGGTGGCACCCAGGTTATGGAATGCTCTGCCAGATTATGTTAGATCTGCCCACACAGTAGAAGCCTTTAAATCTAATCTGAAAACTTTTCTGTTTACTCAGGCCTTCCCTAAATGTTAGCTTCCTTGTTGTAATTTTATATGTTACCTGCCTAACTATTGATTTTGCAGTTGTTTTAATTTGCAGTACCCTAAGCCTTTGAGAAAGGGCACTATAGACATGAAGTTGCCTTGCCTTGCCTTGCCTAGATGTTGAAGTGGCACAGGACCTGGCTACCATAGCAAAGTCAGCCCTGCTTGCCACTAAATATGAGTGCCACATAGATATATAGATACATAGACACTGTCAGCAGATAAGAGCCTACAGCCTACCCAGTCTGCCCATTTGAGCTTGCAAGTTCACTTTATGTTTTCCTAGAAGTCTGTTACCCCTTACCCCAACCTCCAGAATTCCCTTATGTCTATCCCATGCATTCTTAAATCCTGTGATTGTTTCAGCCCCACTACTTCCTCTGGCAGGGTGTTCCACTTGTCCACCACCCGTTCTGTGAAGAAATTCCTCCTCATGTTTCCTCTGAATCACCCTCCCTCCAACTTCATCCCATGCCCTCTAGTCCTGGAACATCCTTTTCACTGAAAAATAGTGTATTCCTGCACCCTATTCTTCCCTGTCAGATACTTGTATGTCTCTTTCATATCCCCTCTCTCCCTCCTCTCCTCTAGGGAGTACATATTCAAGTCCTTCAACCTGTCCTCATAGGACTTGTGATGCAATCCATGTACCATCTTTGTTGCCCTCCTATGAAACTTCTCTACCCTGTCTATGTCTTTACATAGGTAAGGTCTCCAGAATTGTACACTGTACTCCAGGTGGGGCCTCATTAGTATCTTGTATAGTGAAATAATGACTTCCCTTTTCCTGCTAGTGATGCCACTGCCTATGCATCCCAGTGTCCTATTTGCTTTACCTGCTGTCTTGTCACACTGTTTCCCTTCCTTGAGGTCATCAGCGATGATAACCCCAAGATCCCTTTCCTGCTTGGTGCATGCTACATTGTCACCCCCCAACTGACATGTTTTTCCAGTGTTTTTGTGCCCCATATGAATTATCTTGCATTTCTTTGAATTAAATTTCAACTGCCAAACCCTGACCATTCTTCAAGTTTCTGCAGGTCTCTCCTCATTCTGTCTATACCCTATGGCATGTCCACTCTGTTACAGAGTTTTGTGTCATCAGTGAACACGGAAATTCTGCCTTCTTGGTCCTGCACAATGTCGTCAATGAAGACGTTGAATAGGACTAGTCCCAACACTGATCCCTGTGGTACCCCACTGGTCACTCTTCCCTCTGTGGAGTGACAGCCATTTACCACCACCCTCTGTATCCTGCCACCCAGCCAATTACCTACCCACTGCACTACTGTCCTGTCCACTCCCATATTCCCCATTTTGTTTAATAGCCTTCTATGTGGCACAGTGTCAAATGCCTTGCTGAAGTCCACATAGGCCATGTCCACTGCCCTCTCCTGATCCACCTCCTTTGTCACCCAGTCAAAAAATTGAATGAGGTTGATCTGACCTGACCTCCCCCTGGTGAAACCATGCTGCCTCAGGACCTATAGTCCGTTGGCAACCAGATGTTCCACCATTCTCTTCTTCAGTAGTGCTTCCATTATCTTCATCACTACTGAGGTGAGGCTGACTGGTCTATGGTTCCCCTCTTCCTCTTTGTTCCTGCTTTTGTATAATGGGACTACATCTGCTGTCCTCCAGTCTTTGGGTACCTCCCCTGTTTCCAGTGATTGGCTAAACAAGAGTGTCAGAGGTTCAGCCACCACCTCTCTTAGTTTCTTTAGGACCCTGGGATGCACCCCATCCGAGCCCATTGCTTTATCAACTCTTATTCATTCCAGTTCCTTCAGGACCCTTTCTCGTGTAAAGGGACTTGTGTCCATTTCTGCACCATTCCCACCCCTTGTACTCCCTTCAGGCCCATTACCCTCCTCTTCCACAGTAAAGACTGAGCAGAAATACCTGTTCAATATGTCAGCTTTATTGTTGTTATCCTCCACGTGGACCCCATCCTCCCCCTTCAGTCTCACTATCCCTCTCTTTGCCTTTCTTTTTTCACTAATATACCTGTAAAAGGTTTTGTCCCCGCTACCCACTGATTTTGCAATGCACTCTTCTGTCTGAGCTTTGGCTTTCCTTACTGACCTCCCTGCCTCCCTTTGCTTCTCCTGGTAGTTCTCCCTATCCCTATCTTTTTGGCTTTCACTTTCTCTGCTACCTCCTTGGAAAACCATAAAGGCCCCTTCTTCCTTTTCCCCTTGCTAACCTGCTTAGTGCATTATTCTGTTGCTCTTGCAATCCCCGGTTTAAATATTGCTCACTTTTCCTCAACCCCTGATTCCTGCCTCATTCCCATTAATGCCTCTTTCAAGCATCTCCCCATTTTCCCAAATGGCTGTCGACTCCAATGACTCTCATGATTCATGAGTCTTAGCTCATGTGATGGTGTTGAGGAGGTTTGCTTGGCTAAGGGCTACCATCCTTACTCAGAACACTCAGGTTAAGGCCATTAATTTTCCCTTTGAGGGAAATTCCCTATTTGGTGGCAAGAGTCGCACATGAAAAAGTGGATGAAAATAAGTCCACTTTAAAAAAATAACACTGAGAAAGAAAAGTCCTTCACTTCCTACAGGCATTACAAAAGGGGAGGCAGATGCAGGGGCTACTAACCAGTGCCATACACCCCTTATGAGTACCAATATGAAAGAGGTTACTACAGAGGGAGAGGCAGAAGGTACTCAAGATAATGCTGCAGTACCAATTTCCAAGTCACAACCAAAACAGAACCCATGACAGTTCTGCCCAGGTCACCTGTCAACCACTGCTAGTTGGTAAGGCTGGCTCACTACTTTCAGAAATGAGTAAAAACTGCCACAGACAAGTGGATCCTGGAAGTAGTGGGTCAGGGGATTGTCTCTGCAATTCAAAAGATTTCCAAAACTGCAGAGACCAAAAAACTTCTCAGCTCATTCACCAACAAAAATAAATTTGCGGGAACTAGAAATAAAGAAACAGTTGAAAGCAAAGTCAGTAGAGAAGTTCCCTACATCACAATAGGGCAAGGGCCTGTTTTCAAGGTACTTCCTGACCCACAAGAAAAATGGGGAGTATTAATCCATTTTAGATATAAGATCTTTGAACAAACTTATCAAAAAGGAAAAGTTCAAGATGATCACACTGGGCACAGTGATATCATCCCTGCAATCAGGAGATTGGTTGGGGTCACTGGATCTGAAGGGTGACTACTTCCACATTCTAGTCAAATCCCCCCCACAGAAAATATCTCAGGTTCAGGCTGGGAAACTGCCAGTACCAGATTTTAGCCCTTCCCTTTGCCCTCACCTCAGCACCAAGGGTTTTCACAAAGTGCCTAGATGTGGTGGCAGCGTACCCGAGTAGATAAGGTGTGGAGGTTTTCCCTACCTAGATGGCTCAGTGAAAACAGAGCATCAGGCAGGGTGCTCCATAACAGGTAAGGAACACCCTAGAGAACATGGATTTCTAATAAATCTACAGACATCGCAGGTAGAACTGGTTCAGGTGCTGGACTTCATAGCTGCAGAACTGGATTCCCTGCAGGGGAAAGCTTTCCTTCCACAGGTAAGGGTATAAAACCTAATTGCCACTGCAGAATCCCTCACACTGAATTGCCCAAGGCCTGTGAGGAATTTTTTGAAGTTACTGGGCCACATGACCTTATCCACAGCAGTAGTGCGATGGGCCAGGTTTCAGATGAGGGGCATTCAGTACCATCTAAGGGGTCACTGGTCCAAAAGGTCAGATCAGATTCAGTGTCGAAACTAGTGGCAGTCACAAAGTCCTTTGTACAAGCACTAGAGTGGTGGAAGGAGGAAAGCAACTGTAGAAAAGTATTCTTACAGTAGATTATTCAATCTTAGGATGGGGCGCTCGCCTGGAGGGTCTCCTAGTAAGAGGCATCTGGATCCCACAGGAGACTCAGGAGTACAGTCAAGCCCACTTAAGTGAATATCGTTTAAGTGGATATCCCATTTTAGTGAATAATTTTCCAAATTCATGATTACGTTCCTATACTTTGTTCAATTGCATGCCTGCATAAATGCATAAATAAGCCCGTTTAAATGAATGTTGTTTTTGCCCTCCAGAGGTCTTTGCTGCTGCCTAGCTGTTCTCATTAAGTCCTTTGCCTGTGTTTCAATTGATTGCTGCTGATTACTGTTGATTGCCCAGGTGTGTTCAGGTGTGAAACCAGTAACTAGCAGATCATTTAAACTGCATACCTCAATGTAGCAGCTAATCTGCATCCTCACACCAGAACAATGGCAGCATTGTCGAGCCCTGGGAGTCCTGATAGCCAGAGCAGTCCATGAAGAAACAAAGAGCTGACTCTGACAGAAAAGGTAGAAGCCCTAAAAATGCTTCGAGAGCTGGGTATGACTCAGTCGTCTGTTGATCGCCACTGGGGGGGTCTCGCAGCCACAAATCTGCTGACTTCAAAGAAACAGGGACAGAATCATGGCAGAGTTTGAAATAAAGATTCGTCAATTGATGATGCTGTCCTGCTTTAGTTTGAAAATGCCAAAGCATCGGACATCCCAGTGTCAGGTCCTCTGCTTTTACACAAGGCAAAGAAACTTGCCAACTCCTTAAACAAACCTGACTTTGAGCCGACGAATGGGTGGCTCTGTCATTTTAAAATTATTCACAACACTGTGTTTAAAAGAGCACATGGTGAAAAAAAAGACAGATGCTTCTTCACATGATGATTGGGTTTGCTCAGTCCTACCTACCATTCTTGAGCAGTTCTCCCCCAACCTAGTCTACAATGCTGATGAAACTGGATTATTTTACCATGCCACTCCAGACGGCACACTGTCATTCAAAAGTGAGGAAATCTCAGGGAGGAAAAGCAAAAGACAGGCTCACCATGCTCACCTGTGCTAATATGTCTGGCAGTGATAAACTAAAGCTGTTTGTCGTCGGGAAAAGTAAGAATCTATGCTGTTTCAGAGGGGTTAACATAGCTCATCTCCCTGTCCACTACAGAGCCAACCAGAATGCCTGGATGATGAGAGACTTGTTCACAGAATGGGCTAAGGACTTAGATTACACAGTGAGGCATAAAAGGAAACAAATCTGTCTCCTTTTAGACAACTGCAGTGCCCACCCCTCGCTGGCACTTCAAAATGTAAAAATTGTCTTTCTACCACCAAACACAATGTCCCTGATCCAACTCGTGGATTAGGGCATCATAAGGAACTTGAAAGTGCTCTACAGACGCTGAATGCTTGACCGTATCCTCACATGTTACAACACAGAGGAGATCACAAACCCAACCGAACTCGCTCACTGCATAACTGTTTTGGATGCCATCCACTTACTGAAGCAGGCATGGTCTGACGTGAAGCCAGAATCCATGCAGAACTGCTACAGAAGGCTGCTTCATAGCTGACACTGCAGACCTCTCAGAACTTGCAGAGCTGTCAGATCCCCCCGGATATGGGCCCTGTTGTTTTGAGCAGTTTGTCAGCGCAGATGACAATGTGCCATGCTACAGAGAGATGTCTGAAAATGAAACTGTGCCACAAATCTTCGCATCACAATCAATGACACCAGAGGATGAAGAATGTGATGAGGGTGATACAGACAAACCGCCAACAACAGCTCTTGAGGCGCAGAAATGCTTGCAACGGCTCTGCTGATTTTTAGAGAGCCATGCTTCCACCAAGGATGATTTTAAGCCATATTATCAATTAGAGGACATTTTTCTCAAAGCAGTTTGTGCAAAGAAAAGACAGCTAACCATAACCGAGATGTTTTCTTAACACAGTATAGTACTGTACATATAGAGCTTGTATCTCTGTATTTATTACTCATTTTTTAATAATAGTACAGTACCCAGTTCCTGTAGGGATCTGTTTTTAATGATTAAATTGTTTCTGTACCACATGTGAGTGTTGCCTGTGCATTTTCTGTGTAACTTGAATGACGCATATCCCAATCTGATTTAGTGAATAGCCCGCTTAAGTAAATATTTTATTCTGGAAAATAGGGTATTCACTTAAGCAGGCTACACTGTACATAAATCTCAAGCTCAGGACAGTATTGCAGGCAATGAAGTACTTTTCCTTCCAACTACAAGGTCAGTCAGATCACATTTCCACAGACAATACCACAACAATGTACTACACAAACAAGCAGGAAGGAACAAGTTCTTATTTATTTAGAACATATTTTACCAGGTAGGCAAGCAGAGCTCTGAGGCTCATTTCCAGTTGTGACCTGGGAGGGGCGGAGGGAGTAGTTAGGGAAAAGATGCGTATACATACAAGTATTGTATAAGGTTACAGCTTCTAGAGATTGCATTTGCAAGGGAGGGTACTGCACTGGATGCATATGGGTAGGTTAGGTGCAGGTGCAGCAGGGTAAGGGGATTAATAGTGCAGAGGTAGTATACTTTGCTATATTTTTAGAGTGGCATGATCAGTTGGCTTGAAGAAGAGTTAGTGGCAATTGTGGCAGAACCTTGCACCTGCAAAGTGGGCCTTAATTAGCTCCTTGCCTGCTGGAAATGATGGGATGGAGGTAATGCTGGGAGGTAGGTTGTTCCAAGATTTTTGGTAATTGAGAGCTGAATGAGGCTTGCCTAAGATTCTGTTTTTATCTTGAGAATCGTAGTCATTGTCCATCTTCAGACCTGAGTAAGTAGGTCAGATTAGCTGCCGGCAAAAGTAGATTTGCCAACTAGCATAGAAGTTTACCCATCCAGTTGCCTATTCAGAACTTTGCTCCTATTATGGCTGTGTGCATTTGTTCTCTTGCCTTCGGCGGCACCCACTTGAAGTCATTGTACATTAAGCAGTGGTGGGGTGCAGGGGGGAAGGCCAAGGCAAATCTGCACAAGATGTTGAATAGGATTGGACAACTTGGTCAGGGTGAAGGGTCTGCTGTCAAGTAAACAACATCCCGATAGACCATCAGGGGAAGTATGGAGCATTCCACTGCTTGTTTCCTGATGTGGAGATGTAGACAATTCTTGACCCTGTAATGTGTGCAAAGGTTTGTGTAACATTTGGCAACTATTTTTTGCATGTCTGATGAGTAGACCAATTGCTGATGCAGGAGGAGACCTAGCTGTTTATAAGCCAACACTGAGTCCAGATGATAAAGCTACCAAGAGTTCCTATTTTCCCAGAACAGTCCCTATTTTAGGCAACATGTACCAGTGTCCCCACAAGTTTTGCAAAATGTCACTTTTGTCTTGGTTTTTGCTTACTTGTCCCAGTTTTGTCACTTTTTTTTGGTTTGCTGACTGCTAATCCATGAGTGACAGTTATTTCAGCACCACTGTGGCGCTGCTTGGGCTGGACAGCAGTTTTCAACTTCAACCTCTGCACCTGTGTTGCACCACAAGCATGTCAGTGGGAGCACAGTAAAGCATGTTCCTTCCTGTTAGATTAGACTGGGTAGTAGTGCAAACAAGTGCATGTGGATGTCTGCCTGCCAGCAGCTGAGAGGGATTCCAGACAGAGAAGAGACCAGCAGCAGTGAACTAAGGTACCTGAACCTGATCAGCTGTAGGGAAGTGTGTGAAAACAATCTGGTGTGGTGGTGGGAGTAACTGAAGTGAAGTTTACTGTAGTTAAGGTGAGGTCATGGGTGAACTTTTCCAGGTTGAAGGCTCTAAATTATCTTGCATGGAGTATCTTAGGAGGGACTTTTACCATTTTGATTTTGCAGATGCAAAAGGTGATGCAGTGATTGCTTAATACGTCATGCTTAGTGTCCACTGCCAGGATCCTCTGTGGGTGCGACACCAGTATCCCATCAGTTAAGCTGTGGCTAGCAGTCTTGTTATTCATCTAGTTCCAAAGGAAGAAGCACACCAGCGGATGAACAGTTCAGACTCCAACAGACTTTATAAATCAACTTTTAATAAGCAAATCCGAATTCCAACAAAACAAAATCAAATCTAGAGGCCAGTAGGGCACGGGACCCAAGGCAGCACGGGTTCACAGTGGGAAGGTCATGTCAGATGAATCTAACTGATTTCTTTGACTGGGTGACCAAAATAGTAGATTAGGGAGGGGCTGTGGACATGGCCTACCTAGACTTTAGCAGGGCATTTGACACAGTCCCACACAAAAGATTAATAGTCAAATTAACCAACCTGTGAGTGGGTCCCAGGGTGGTAGCTTGGGTAAAACATTGGCTGGACAACAGAACACAGAAAGTAATTGTAAATGGAGTCCACTCTGAAAAAAGAGGGGTTACTAGTGGGGTACCACAGGGTTCAGTACTGGGTCCAGTCCTTTTTAATGTCTTTGTAAGTGACATTGCAGAGGGACTGAAAGGAAAAGTATGCCTCTTTGCAGATGACACAAAGATCTGCAACAGGGTTGATACACAAGGAGTCATGGATAGGATGAGAAGGGACTTGGCAAGGTTGGAGGAATGGTCAGAAGTATGGCAGCTTGGATTCAATGCAAAGAAGTGCAAAATATTGCACCTGGGAAACAAAAACCCAGGGGAAGATTACACAATGGGGGGGGGTAGTAACAACAACAGAAATGGAAAGGGACCTGGGATAATCATATCAGATGACCTTAAGGTTGGCAAGCAATGTGAGAAGGTGGTAGGGAGGGCTGGGGGTACTGGGATGTATAGGAGAGGCATCACCAGCAGAAAACAGGAAGCTGTTATCCCCTGTGCAGACAGTTGGTGAGACCCCATCTGAGTACTGCGTCCAGTTCTGGAGACCCCACCTCTGCAAGGACATAGACAGTATGGAGGCAGTTCAGAGGAGGGCAACTAAAATGGTGCAGCGTCTGCAAGAGAAGCCATACGAGGAGAGACTAAAGGAGCTTAATATGTATACCCTTGAGGAAAGGAGGGAGAGGGGGAACATGATAGAAATGTTTAAGTACCTCAGTGGAATCAAAGTCCAAGAAGAGATATGCAAGAACAAGAGAACACAATATGAAGATAGAGGGGGGACGGCTCAGGGGCAATGTGAGGAATTATTTTTTTCACAGAGAGGGTGGTGGATGCATGGAACAGCCTTCCTGAGGAGGTTGTAGGGTCTAAAACTGTGGGAGAATTCAAGAATGCATGGGATAGACATAAAGCAATTTTTGTGGGCGGTAGGAAGAAATAGGCTGTTGGTTAAATAGGATCTGCAGTTTATCCTCTAGGTAGGGAAATGGGCAGACTAGGTGGGCCAAGTGGTCCTTATCTGCTGTCAAAGTCTATGTTTCTCTGTTTCTATGTTAATCATAACACCTGAAGTGGCTATACCTCAGTGTTTCACCTGAAAGGTCTTCATCAGGAGGTGGAGACTTCTACAAATAGTTTTCATTTTATAGCCAGTCATTGTGACATCATCATTTAAACAGTCCATCATCATCACCATCATTTTCCGATACATCATTTCTTGTATTTTCTCTGGACCTTTATACAGGTGTCATACTTAAGAAAAAAAACAGGAAAATATGAGGATGAAAAATGACGAAATAAAAAGAGAATAATGAAAAGCTAAACAATAAGGTTCATTACATTTCAGAAATGGTGTTCCAGATATTGTAATATGCATTTTATAGGTTTAGCCTAAATGTTATGTCTAATACTAAATGGCTTGTGATCACCCAAATAAATCATGGCATCAAAAATTCCCGGGGATCCATAAAGGTTCAGCTTCAGATATTTCGAGCAAACCTTCATGATGCAAAAGTAGAAAATATCTGGTACCAAAAACAGAAAAGAGCAAAGACTAAATCTCTCATTTACACACTTTTTTTTATATTAACATATTTTTCTAAATTATCTGTGTTTTACTAAGTTTTCGTAACATACTGAATGCCTGAATCAAAAGATACAGAGTGGTCATAAACTATGAAACTCGAAAGTCTTGGGGGGGGGCATGGAGGGGGGAGGGGGTTAATATATAATAGTTTGGAGGGGAATAGGGGGAAAAGAAATTCTTTGGACCTGGCAAGAAAATATTAATTAGACCAAAAGCTAAGCCATACAAGGTTTGTGGCGCTTATTATCTATCCTTAAAGAAAGACTTAAGATCCCCAAATTAGTTGAGTCATATGGACTCATAGTCTCAGTTTGTTGATCCAGAAACTCTCCCTCCTGAGTAGCAGGTTAGTTCTATTGCCTCCTCTCCTTGGTGGTTTCACCATTTCTATTCCCATGAATTTGAGACAGGAAGGGTCACTGTTTTGTGACTCCAAGAAATGTTGCCCCATTGGTGTGTTTAATCTTCCATTCACAATGGAGCATACATGTTCTTGGAGTCTTTCATTGGTAATTCTAACTGTTCTGCCTATATACTGTAGAAGTGGCCACACGGGCACCATAAAGCATATACCATGAATTTCATGGTACACATAATTAAGTCTTTAATCGGGACTGTTCTATATATCAAGTTTTTTTTTAAGGAGTGGTACATTGGTAGACATTACAATTGTGGCACCTAAAGAAACCCATGGGTTTCCTCTGTTGCCATGTCATGCCCTCTGTCTCATTTCATTTAAAAGTACTTTTCACTAGGATGTCTCACAAACTAGACCCCTATGAAGACTTAGTAAAACAGATAATTTTGAAAAAATGTGTTAATATAAAAAAGTATGCAAATAGGAGATTTATTCTTTGCTCTTTTCTATTTTTGGTACCAGATAGTTTCTACTTTTGCATCATGAACGTTTGCTCTGAATACTAGAAGCTGAACCTATGTGGATCCTGGGAATTTTTGATGCCATGATTTATTTGGGTGATCATACGCCATTTAACATTTGACATAACATTTAGGCTAAACCTGTAATATGCATATTATAACATCTGGAACACCATTTCTGAAATGTAATGAAACTTATCGTTTAGCTTTTCGTTATTCTCTTTTTATTGTGTTATTTTTTGCCCTCATATTTTTCTTTCTTTTTTTTAAATTAAGTATGACACTTGTATAAAGGTCTAGAGAACATACAAGAAATTATGCCTCAAATAATGATGGTAATGATGACTGGACTGCTTAAATGATGTCACAATGACCGGCTATAAAATGAAAACTGTTTGTAGAAGTCTCCACCTCCTGACAAAGCTCTCCCAGGTGTAGCACTGGGGTGTAGCTGCTTCAGGTGTTACGATTGATTTTGTTTTGTTTGGACTCAGATTTGCTTATTAAAAGTTGATTTATAAAGTCTGTTGGAGTCTGAGCTGTTCATCTGCTGGAGTGCTTCTTCATTTGGAACTGATTGTATATTTTGAGGTTAGCTAACCCTGTAGAAGCACCCCCTTGTCATTCCCTGAGCGCCGCTGTGTTCTTGGATCCTGTTTTTCATCCAGGTGGGTGATGCTCTCAGCTGGTTGAGGCTGAGTGTCTTGAATTTGAAGTGTAGGCTGTGGTGGGAGGAAAAGCCTGGGCCTGTTCCCCAGGTGATATTAATGTCTCTGGGGATGATATGTTCTCCATTTGGAGTGGGAGCCATAGCCTTCTGGAGCAGGTTTGTAACTTGATCTAGGGATTTTTCCTGGTACACAGAATATCCCAGTGATGATGACTATGGGTATTGAATGTGTGGAGGAGAGGACCCCTAATATGAGTTCATGCAACTTGGGGGCTGCATCCAGGAAGGTGATTTTCAAGTTGAGATGGGAAGCCAGCCTGCCAGTGCAGTGGTAGGGTTATTGCTCACAATGCTGATGACCTGAGTTTGGGAGAGAACTCAGGAGTCAGCTGGTTGGCCATGGGGAGAAGGATAAAGCATCAAAGGGACTGCTCTCATCCCTCAGGGAGGGGTGGGATCAGCTCACCATGTTAGCATGGCCCCTAGCAGTGGCTGGGAGTCAGAATGCTGGGGCTGTACATGGGGGGGGCAAGGCGGGGCAGATGCTTGGCATGCTGCCTTCAGAAGTGTGCATAGCTCAGCCTTTGGTGTCATTACATGCCACCTCCTCTAGACCATGGGGATGAGAGAATAAGGAAAAATCACTCTGGCTGGCAAGGATGATCCTCTGACCCTTTACAGGCCCTGCACCAGTGACCTGGCATAGCTCCCACTGGATCTTGTCTAGTGGGTTGAGAAATGGCTCTTCACCATCCTGCCACAAGAGGAAAGCCGTGGGAGAAGCTGGAGTCAAGTAAGTTCAGGAAGAGTTGGGAAATGGGGCTGGAGGGGTCAGAGGGGAGAAAGAAGCCAACCAGGGAGGGAAAAAAAGATTATCAAAAAAAACCCAAAATATTGACATGGGAAGCAATAAAGATAATAACCTCCCCCCAATTGGAGCCTCAAAACTGTTTTTCACAAAAACTGTTGCACACACACCCTTCTTGCAATGAGACTCCAGAGCTTAAATGCTGTACAAAAATTCAAAACTTTATTACATCAAAACACCAGATACAGCCTGATGCATTTCAGATACACAAAATCCTCTGTCAAAGGCCTTTGATAAAGGATTTTGTATATCTGAATTGCGTCAGGCTATATCTGGTGTCTTGATGTAATAAAGCTTTGAACTGTTGTACAGCATTTAAGCTCCAGTGTCTCATTGCAAGAAGAGTGCGTGAGCAACAGTTTTTTGGAAAAGAAGTTGTGATTTTACTGTGAATGCACCACAGTCCCTGTGTATCCCTTTTGGGAAGCCTCAAAACTTTGCATGGAAGTTATGAGGATCTGGGATCTGGCTTATTCCCTGAACATAAAGATTTCTGCAGTACACCTGCCAGGCAAGACTAATGTGCTAGCAGATTCCTTAGGCAGAATTAGCCAAGGAAACCATGAATAGACCCTGAATCAGCAAGTGCTGGCCTCAGTCTTCAGAAGATGGGGTACTCCGGGAATTGATCTGTTTGCTTCTTGGGGAAACAATCAGCTTCCAAAGTTTTGCTGCAGGCCACCAACAAGGGGTACAATCCCAGAGGATGCCCTAGCTCTTGATTGGACAGGGATGTTCCTGTATGCCTTCGCACTCTTCCACTCATACAGAGAGTACTCATAAAGCTGAGAAGCACGCAAGCCACAATTATCCTGATAGTCCCAAACTGGGCCAGACAATCTTGATACTGGGTGCTCTTGACCATGTCTAGCAGGATTAATTAACCTGACACTGATATACAACTTACTTGACCTTATCTCGGGGCAGAATAACATTCCCAGACCACAGAAAACTATGTCTGAGGGCATGGTTTATTAAAAGCTAGAAGTTTCTAGTTTGAATCTGTGAGAGGAGGTTCGGAGGCTGCTGAAGGTTTCCAGGAAACTGACAACAAGGAAAGCAATACTCCTCTAAGTGAAAGAGATTTTTCATACTGGTGTGCCCCCAGAAATATGATCCCAGTTCAGCCAAGGCTACCTACAGTTTTGGACTATCTGGCACTCTTACAGTTCTTAGATCTGGGACCTTCAAGTCTTAAGGTACACCTGGCAGCTGTGCCACTCTACAAAACAGCATGGAAAGACAAATCCTTGGTGTCATAACCTGTTTTTAAAAAGGTTCTTTAAGGGCCTCAGTCATCTGTATCTACCTGTAAAGGACCCAATCCCTTCATGGGATTTAAATCACTGTTTTGCCCAGTTGATTGGGGGGGGGATCCTTTCAAACCTATGGTCACAGCTGACCTAAAATATGTCACATGGAAAAATGGTTTTCCTGATAGCTATGACGTCTACCAGGAAGGTAAGTGAGCTGCAAGCCCTCTGTACAGATTCAAACTACATAATCTTTCACATAGTTAAGGTAGTCCTTTGCACCAATAGGAATTTCCTACCTAAGGTGGTGTCAGAATTCTGCTTGAACCAGTCAGTTACCTTTCCTGTGTGCTAGCCCAAATGCTCCATTGCAGGTGAGCAGAAATTGCACTGTCTGGATGTAAAGGGCACTAGCTCACCACATGGTCTGGACAAGGGATGTCAAGTGACAGAGCACACAGTTTTTTGTTACCTGTGGAGAGGTGGGCAAAAGCAAATCAGCAGCTAGGAAACTTATCTCTCATTGAATAGTCTCCTGTGTACAGTTCTGTCATGAAAATTATGGTAAAATACCTCCCAGTGGCTTACAGGCACATTATTCAAGGGGTACTTCTACCTCTGTGACAGCTATGAGAGTCACCCCCTTTTAGACATTTGTAAAGTAGCTACTTGGAAAACAGTACACACCTTCACAAAGCACTGCTGCCTGGATATATAGACCAGGAGGGATGCCAGATTTAGAACTGCTATCTTGCAAAACCTTTTTTGTAAATAGATTTTAGACCCATCCTCCCAAGGTACTGCTAGTGAGTCTTAATTTTGTAATGCATCCCATTGATGGGTTCCTCTTGTTTGATGAAAAATATTATTAAACATAGGAATGTTGTTTCTTATCTGGGATCCATCAATGAGCATCACAGACCCTGACCGTGCCTCCCCTTTCAGAATGGAAAATAGGTTCACACAAGAATCAGTTCATATCTTAAGGTTGTTTGAGCATTACGTGTTGTAGTTCCTCAGCAATTGTTAAAATGTAATTATTTAATAGCTGTTATCTGCTCTAATTTGTTCAGATTTCACAAAATATTAACATTTAAAAAAATAGCAGGCATTTGGCTAGTTTTAGTGGTCACTGCTTCTTTTGCTATAGAAGCAAATCTGACGTTAGGAAAGCAGGGGGAGCATGGCCACAGTGCAGAGTTTGAACTGTATTCTAAAGTTCCACTAATCAGCATAAAGTTTTATTTCCAGGGCATCACATTTTGGCAGGATGATACATTTTCTAATACTCATTGATGGATCCCTGAGAAGAAACAACATTAGTACAGTGAGTAACGTTTGCTTTTGGTGTTTCAATTCTTCACTGAGAGCTTCAGAATACTGATGAGGCAGGGGAAATATGCACCTCTTCCTACCAATAATAAATAATGCAGTCTAGAGGTATAGAAATACAACCAGGAAATGCTGTGCAAAACGTTATATACATTTCCAAAAACTGGAATGAATTATTAACAATGTCTCTGATTTCAACAAATGTTCAACAGAGCTAAAACCTTTTAACTTTTATACCAACTAATCTTCTTGTAATCACAATAGTAAAACAACATTTTTGTATGATAGAAAAATGATGGTTTAAATAAATGTTTAAAAGTAAAATTCTAAAGGGCCAGTAAGTACAGTACTTTTTCCATTTTTGATTCACTTTACCACCAATATTTCAATATTTCAGAAAATGCGTAATTCTGAGTCTACAGAATTTTTTTTGTAAATATATTGTTTGGTTGGGTGTCTGTTATTATAGCCTTTTGGCAGATTACTGTAATAAAGTAATTTGAAACTAACTTGAGAAATCACCAGGAAAGAATCATGGGCCAGTTTGTAAAGCAAAAGAGACATAACCCTATTTAAAAGAAATAAGAAAAGGATATTCTACTATAACTCATACTATAAATCAATTTAAATATCAGAAATAATGCACTCAGCCAAATATAGTATTTGCCGTGTTCTTATAATCTAGCAATCAAAATCTCACTTAGTATCTTCATATCTTAATAAAAAAAAAGCATAAAAATAGCTACAAGAAAAAACTAGGGCCAGCTTTACTTGCAAATGTTTGCTATATGTTGTATACTTGCTAGCAGCCTATATAAAGTTTCAGTTTGAAAAAGAACTGCTACTACCTGATCTGCCCTTCAAGGGAAACATAAAACCTTGTAAATATAGGCTTTTTAAGTAGAACAACCTACACAGTACAGTGCACAGCTGAAAATGTGATATAGCTCCGTCTCAGTAAACATCAAAACACAAACGAGAGATGGAAGTCCTGAGAGAATTGTATAATCAACAGCCATAATAACATGGAGAAATGTATGAATGTGTAAGTAAGTAAAAATGTTTCCAGTTAACACTAACGGATCCTGCCAATGAAAGTGGCAACACAATAAAAGGGACTTGGGTACTCATGCATCCTATCCAGATCTTGGATGTTTAAGTAATTTAACCAAGCAGGCAAAAAAGTAAACAAGTGTGGATACCACAAATGTGAGGTCTATGAATAAAAAGACCAGGGGACTGATTCCAGGACGGCTTGCACCGGCCCAAGCCGAGTTACACCAAATCCCATGGCATAACTCACAGCTTGGGCCATGCCATAAGCCATGTGTGATTCTCAAAGACAACCTGCAACATGCTGTATGTGGGTTGCACCAACTGTGGTTTTCGCCGCCCACTACACCACAACCCGCAACACCATGGTGCAAGGGTGGGTTACGGAAGCAACTATGCCCTATTCCACAAGGGTGGCTGTTGTAACCTACCTACGCGATTATTGGAGCCGCATTGGTGCAGCAGAGTTAGGACCTCTCTGAGATGCTCTAAGGGGCATCTGTCAATGCCACCCGATGGATGCCCACTCCAGAGCACTGTGGCAAAGACCCTGCTGTGCTTCCCATGCCCCCACAAACTTGTCCATGCCCCCCAACCCCGACTGTTGGGGACCCCTTGGGGTCCATTGTCTAATGTGCTCCCTGGATTCCTGTGCCTCCTCTCCAGCTCCCCCATGCCCCCTGGTGCCTGCCATGGTGTTCCAGGGTGGGGGGCTCTGGGGGTGCAGTCTTCAGCAGGCCACAACTTGCAGCATGCAGGGCTATTATGCCATGCCTGTGGTGGTAGCCAACGTGTGCCACAGTCACAGGTCATAAGTGCCGGGACCCTGCCACTGTTAGAATATGGCACAGGGTCCCCAGCATAGTGGCAAGTGTTGCAACTCACATATGCCTGCGAGTTGTGACAGTCGTCTTGGAACCGGCCCCCACATGTACACACAAATCACATAGGAATCCAATCAGGTATCACAAATTTAAAGAGCTAGTGGAGGCAAAATAGGCAGACAGGAAAATAATACAAATTTTAAAAAGTAGTCAGTTGTAACTTTTTATTTCTGAAGTACTGTATTTTTTTATCTTCCTTTTGCTCATTAGAAAGTCTTCTATTTGATAATATTGTGCAGGATGTGTGGAATGGCTCTTAGCTGGCAACTGACATATCTAACTATTTCCCCATGATAGGGTCAGTAAGTCCTACCGGGTCAATATGTCACACGCTTAATAGTGTATGACATGAGCACTAAACCGAAATAGCTCTGTAAATGTAAGTGAAGGTTGCAATACCGTGAATGCTGCTGTGTGCTGTATTGCACCCTCTCACTGTCCCAGGCAGAGGATAAGAACTCTGTTTGGACTGGTTTCTGCCAAGCAGCTGCCGTGGCTCTACTTGATGAGCTACTGGCAGCAGGGAATGCAGGCTAAACGTTTGGGACTGGGTTTGATTCCCGGTCCCAGATGCAAGAAATTTTTTTTCTCACTTTGTATGATTTCACTGTTAAACCCCCCCCCCGGAGTTGAGAATCCTTATTGGTGGGGGGGGTTCAGGGGCGCAGCTCCCCATAACAGGGGTGCGGTGGGCGGAGCCCCCTGCAAAAGAAAGGACTTATGCTGCATATAAGAAATCGCACTGTATTGGCAGCACACTTTTTGCATGTGGCATAATGTCTTGCAACATTATGACCTCGTGCCTTAGTAAGTGACCTATCACAGGTAAGAGTCAGGTTAGAGCTTGTAGGGATGTGCTGGTACTTGTGATGCCACCTACCTGGACATCACTCCAGGCTAACATACATCATTTCACCTTTCTAATTTCTTTTTGGCCCCCCAAGAGTCAAGAGCCTATCAAACTGGACTCACAGTAAAATCCTCCTCCTCTTCTACCTCCAGAATGCAGGATGTGCATACCAGCAAGCAGAACCAGGACTGGAGTTAGGTGACTGGGTCTTGGCACCTGTCTCTGATTTAAAAAAATAAAAAAAAAAAGGATTTTTTTTTAAAGGGGCACCACGATACAAGGCTCTGCTTTGTGGTGCCGGAATGTGGACATCCTGTAAATAAATGACAAAGAGATAATTCACAGATGATATTATACAGATCTACTTACCTTCATTCTGTCTTTTCTCTTCTTCATCTCTTTACTTGGCTTCACCCTGGACTGCCTATCTATCTGGTGGTGATTTCTTCTTCTGTTTCTCTTTCTTCTTCCCCCCAGGACAGCAGATATGAGCCCTAAGACCCCAGGGAAGTGGGTCTGGCAGGATGGCTGTAATACATAGCGACCTCCTTACTGGGAGGTCAAATAGAAAATAAAAGGCATCGCTGCTGGAAGGCATCTCAAAATGGTGCCCTAGAAAACAAAGGGTTGTTGTCTTGTTGTTTGTATCCTAGTCTGCCTTTGTTTTAGCAGAAGGGATACTGGAGAGACAGTTGAGTGCAGCTCCTTTGAGCTTTCTATTTAAATAGGGGCTTGCTGTGGGAGCTCAGAATCTCTAAACTTAGAGGCACTTTTGACATATTTATATACTTTCTCCCTGCTCTAACTTCACAGCAGCTGAGTGTTGGGTAGACAAAGCATGCAAGGAGCCTAGTATTCCAAGCTGACAGACAGCCAGTTATGCAAAGGTCTTGGTCCAGCAAGGAAAATGCTGAGCCTTGAGATATAACAAAACCAGCCTTCACTCTAGAAAGGAACATGATTAAAAACATATATTTAGCTTAAACAAAGGAGCTTATTTAATAAAATGCAGATACCCCCCCACCGACTGCAAGCACTGCAGTCAGAAGGGAGAGAGTGAACCATGGAGCTGTGCTCCATCTTTTCTGGGCCAGCACTGCAGACTGAGCTCAGGAACTCTGTTGAATTCAAAAATATGGTGTTTCCTCAGGTCAGCAGGGAAAGCTGAGCTCTGAGGTTGAAAAAAGACTGGTATGCAAGGACTACCCAGCCTTAAAAGGCCTGGTGCTGCTTGTCCAAAGCTAAGGTGTCCCTTCTACATGGAACTCATGGCTGCCTGTCAGTGTAGAGGGCTGTAGACCAAGCTCGACAAATATAAATAAAAGCTTCACAGTTATTTTTTCAGGATTGGGAGTCAGCGTGTGTCATGTTTTGAAACATTGACATCACAGACTTCCGATTCAGCATGCAGATAACGTGTGCTTCGGGTGTGTACTGGACTCCTAAAACTGTTTGATCCAGCAACAATTGTACAGCACACAAATTATAATTTTCAAGAATGCATGGGACAGACATAAGGCAGTTCTGGTGGGGGCATGAAGAAGTAGGCTATTGGGGTATACCATGATTTATTTAGCTTTTGTTGACCAGGTAAGTGCACTAGACAAATCCTGCCTATTTTCAGGCACGACCCAGGGGAAGGGGATACAGATGAATGCCAACTGACTTTGAACCAGACTAAGCTGTTGGTGGTATTTATAGTGAATGAGGGAAATTTGTCCAGGACACCGTGGAAATTCCCCAACTCTTTTCGATAAGTGCCATGGGATCTTTAACATCCACCTGAACTACCACCAATCCAGGCAGATGGGACCTCAGTTTAACATCTCATCTGAAAGACGGCACCTCAGAAGTGCAGCACCCCTCTCATGCTGCACTACAGTGTCAGTACTGGGATATTAACCCAAGTGCCAGATGTGGGAACTGAACCCACAGCCCTCTGATCTCCCAGCCTCAGAGGCAAGTGTGCTACCTACTGAGCCACTGACACTGCTATAAATATGATATAGTGATGATAGTGACCGCATATGGATGACTGTCAAAATGGTGACCCATATGATGGTGCTATCATCATGGGTGATGGTAGGGGATGGTGAATGTTGCAACCACTAGGGTAGGGTGGGTGACAGGAAGGGAGGATGGGTGACAGGATGTAGAGGGATGGGGAACAGGGATGTAACCTCGTAGTGAGCCTGCTTCTGCCAAGCCAACTGTATGGTGTGGTGGATATGGTGGTTGGCTTCAACAGAGCAGGTCCTGGGTTTGGGACTGGGGGTAGGTATACTTTTGCTGGGTCTCGTAGCTGCAGGTTTTCATTTTTTTTTAATCAGTCTGTGCCCCCCTCCCTGACATGCACACTCCCTGCAGTTTAGAATCTTTAGTGAGGGAGTGAGGGAGGTGAGCAGCCACCCCCCCACATGCACAGTTTCCCAGTCGCCTTTTTCTGCATATCGCTGAAAATAATGCAGGTCGTGATAATAGCGATCGCCTTTTGATGGTTGCTATTATCACATAGAACCGGCTGTTGGTTAACTAGGATCTGCAACTTATCCAATAGGTAGGAAATGGGCATACTGGCTGGGCCAAGCGGTCCTTATCTGTCATCAAAGTCTGTGTTTCTATGTTTCTATGACTCATATGGATATCCAAGACACCCGTCCCAAAAATATTATCATCATTCAGCCACCAAGGACCTCCCCACCCACCCACCCAGCTCCGCCATCACCTTACTAATTTGTGAAAGTCCATACCAAAATTGGTGTGTTTTTGACATAGAAATATTACTTCTTTTTTCCCTCATGTCCTGTTGGGTTACTGTGGTGTGCGAGGACTTCTCATTTATTAGTATTCAACTACTGACGACAGGCCCTGCCCCCACTCCTCCTCAGCCAGTCACCTTACAAATTATTCAGAAGTTATCACAAATAGTGTATGGCTTGTAGTGGTACCTTACTTTTTCTCTGATGTCCCAAAATCAGGCCCAGGAGCATTTGAAACATCAGTTGCTCCAGATGAAAATTTGCCCTACTTTTTCATCGAGCTCCCTGCCATTCTGTGCAGTATGTCTGGATGGAGAGTAAGAGCAAACATCTTGAGTGGCTGCATGTCCAACCATGGGTCTCATGCACTAGAGTCCTTATCCCCCTGCCAATTTTGAATGTGCTGCTTTTCTGGCCACCGAGAAAAGCTGGCATGTTTCCCGGCCCTGATGTTCAGACTTTGTAAGGGGCCGGAATGAACTCCTTGAACTGAGGCACCTGCCAAAGTTTCTTATCACAGAAATGTTTCTTGTGCTCCCTGGCAATACAGGAAGGGCCAGAGGAGTGATGAGAAGAGACTGCCGGCCAGAAAGCAAACAATGTCATTAGAGGCTGATGGTACTGCTGACTGCAAGAATGGAGCAGGGGTTACACTAAACAACAGGGTAGGTGTAGCCCCACAGGACATGATGGGAAAAAGAAGTAATGTTTCTCTATTGAAAAATACATTGATGTTGTACAGACTTTTCACGTCTTAGTAAGGTGAAGGTGGTGGTGGTGGTGGTGGGGGTGCGGGGAGAAGTCCCTAGGGGCTGAATGATGATAACACTTTTTTTGATGGGTATCTTGTACTGTATATCCATATGAGTCATCATCATTTGTGTGCTGTACAATAGTTGCTGGCTCAAACAGTTTTTGGAGTCCAGCACACACCCGGAGCACACTTTATCTGCATGCTGAATTGGGAATCTGTGATGTCAGCATTTTAAAACATAAAACGCGCTGACTCCAGATCCTGAAAAAAACGCTGTGAAGCTGATGGTGATTTCAATAATATAAACTTCACCTCAAAAAATGCCCTGTGAACATCAACAGTAAAAAAAAGACAAACACACAGGCCATTGTTGGGTATTTCTGATTTAAGAGTTAAAAATATCAGTAAATCATTTCCTATCTCTTTTAAAGAGGAACTGTCATCTTCATGATTTCTTAGTGTCTGAAAGCCCATAAAAAGCTAATTTGAGTGAACCATGGTGTTTACCTGTGAATCTTAGCAGTCCAGAATTATTCATATGTAAATCAGCCTGTTATTAAGTGCTGGGGGCAGCCATGTGTTTTAGGCTCCTGACAGGCAATGATGTCACCGAGGGAGCTTAGCCCTGCTTTGACTGTAGATAATCTAACAGGTTAAATACAAAAGTGTCTGTTTTATTAAGTCTGTCTTAAAGTGTTATTACAACACTTTCTACATTTATAATAATTGTTTTGTATGTGCATTGAAACTAGTGAGTTATCACCTTTACATTTGAATGTGTTAGTAAAAATAATCCAACAGAATTCTGGCCTTGTTACAGTAGAAAATCCCATTCCATCCCAAATATTTCAGTAAGAAACTATTATACTTTTAAGTTCATCAATAGAAGTAAAATACTCTTTTAATAATGCATTTCAGATTATGCATGTTTTATCAATGTTGTCCATCTATGTGTTTTTGCAATTAATAACCAAGTAATTGTGTCCTATTTTTTTCTTTTCAAATCAAATCTGGATAGAAAGAGAATAATATTTTCAGAATCATAACACATGCTCAGATTGTTTTTACTGTCTTTGTCCAGGAAAGGCACAATGAGCTACATCTTGTTCCCAGGTGTGTTTTGGGAGCACAGGAAGGTAAGTGACTTGCTCTGGTCACACAATATACAAGTAATGCATGTTGGAATCAAAACCCATTCTGTTGGATGAATGAAGATTGTCCACAACTCTTTGCTTTAACCTCTAGACTGTACTGCCAGCTGATAATCAAAAACTAGACATTTCAAGGCTGGCCACATGATCCCAGGCCAGTAGGTACAGAGCCACATTTGCATCTTGTAGACCTGAGTTCACACCAGAAATTGTAAGAGAAAAGGCTGTAAGAGAGGCAACAGAAAAAGACAGAGGTTGGCGCTGTGGCAGCCCCAGAAATCTGTATTGATATGAACACAGCCAGGGTTTACAAATCCTGAGAAGGGCCCCCAATACCTGTGGCACCACAGAGCCAGAGCCTTGAAATGTGTAGTTTTTGATGATCAGCTGGAAGTATAGCCTAGAGTTTATAGCAATCCCAAAGATGGATTATTTTTACTAACAGTTTGAAATGTAAAGGTGATAACTCACTAGTTTCAATACACATACAAAACAATTAGTATAAATGTAGAAAGTCTTGCAATAACACCTTAAAACACACTTCATAAAACAATTTTCCTATTTAACCTGTTGGACTATCCACAGTCAAAGCAGGGCCAAGTCCCTCCGTGACATCATTGCTTGTCAGGAGCCCAGTAGCGGATCTAGGATTTTAGAATGGGAGACGCAGTGGGTGGGCTTTGGGGGCAGAGTTTGATATGCAGATTCCTTCAACTCATTTAGAATGTTCAACCTTAGTTTCAGCACTAACCACTAACCAGGTGCTTGTTGGTGCTATCGGTTTGTAATGGCTATGTATGACCTCAGTGCTTCTTGTTTTACTGAAAGTCACCTGTGAGTTTCACCTATAATTGGTGCTACATCACTGTCCATGAAAAGCAAGTTTCAGTAATTTTTTTATAATTTAGGGGTTTATTGAGCAGCATATGACAGGTGAGTACATACTGTACGTATTAAAGCATTATCATTACACTTACATTTGGTACATTTCTGAAAATAACTCTTGGGCATCAGTCTTTACTGAAATGAACAGAGATGATCTAACAGATATTCACATGCAGTTTTGTAACTCATATGTGAATCTATTTTTTTTTGCCTTAGGAGGTGGTGCCAACAGCAACTGAATGCCTCCCAAGGGTGAACTTGCAATTTTCCATTTTCATTATCAATAACTGTATACTGAATCAAATGAGAACAACTAAACCATAACTGTGTCTGTGTCTGATTCCTTAAATATATCTATAGTCCTTACAATCCTGTGGTGATTTCAGAAAAATGCCTACTCCCTAGCATCCTCCTGAGGCATAGCAAACACCCCAAAACCATTTCTCCCAATTATCCCAAAAAATTCCCTGTGGAGTCTGAGGTCATATGTAATTTTCTTCATGCTGATGCTCTGTTGCATTGTTTCTTCATTTAGAGATCATATGGAGTTTTGCTGTTAACCAATGGAATGTACAGTAATACCTTTAACTGCTACAAGACACAGGGTATAAAACAGGTCCCTTTGCTGTTGCCTTGGTATAACCGGAAGAATAATTCCTAATACAAAATGCATAAAGTTCAAAGAGATCTGCTGACCCCAGATAATGCTGCTAAGCTCAGCTACCTCCCAAGCCAACCAACACACAAAATACATACAACCCCCCCCCCCCAAGTCAACCAGGTTACGGTAAACAGTCCATTCAGTCCATGTAATTTACAAAGAGGTTACAGTTCATCCAATCCTGATCATTTATTTCGACTGCAAGCCTCTTCCCTTCCCCAAGTTCCCCAAACATACAACATATGTAAAACATGCCCCTTCCTTACCAGATGGCCTGCAGGAGAGAACAGAGGTCTTGCTCAGCCAAGACAGAAGAGCAGGTGCAGGAAGGAATTGGCATCATCAGAGCTCAGCGATTGTGGCTTCTGATGGTCCCGGTGGGCTGGTGTCCTAGTCCAAGGCTCAATGTCTGTACACCCATGGCAGTTGGTCATGCTGATCTGGCTGGTCTGTGGGCTGTGGCTTGGTGACTCCACTTCAGAGATGGTTCGGGTGATGGCTGGCAGGTTCAGATGGTCAAATTGGCGTCCGAGCAGTGGGTCAGGTCCATTTGAGATCAGGGCATCAGTTGATCAGCAAAATAACAAATTCAGTCTTCAATCAGGAAATCAGCAAAATTCAATAGAAGAAAACACTCCTATTCTTCCCATGCCTTTTTATTGCCAGAACATCTTTCCAGAGAGCGAGCTGATTGGCTGCTGAAGCCTGAATCAGATTTTTCATTGGCTCTTGTATCTGTGTCTGGACTGGCTCTTTTCTGTACCCCATGTCCACCTCTCACTGGTGAAAAGTGTCCGTGCTCACGATTGGTCCAATTGTCTTCCTTTTCTGCTCCCCCATTGACTGCCTCCTGATCTGGCTAGTCTGTCTTTTGTTCTGTGATCACTGATGTCTATACCCCCATGAGTTTTCAAATTATGCGTGAGGCTTGGGAGGAGATTGTTGGCACTGAAGTTGGGTATTATGGCCAGAATGTGAATTACTGACTTGTGGGGGGGGGGGGGATGAGCTGGTGCCGCGGCTGCATCTTTTCGAAAGTACTGTGAGTCTGTGCACAGTGGGAAATCTTCTTTTCCTTCCTGGACAGAATTTTTTTTTTTGAGGAGTGAAGACAGAGAGACAAAGAAAGATCATTTTAATTAACTTAATAGCATTAGCTGCTCTGCCGTGTGAGCTGTGCTGTGCTCTCAGGGCCGAGGAGGGGGTTGTGTGTGTCTGCTAGCTGGCAGGGAGGCAGTGGCTCTTATACCAGCCAGAGCCTGCACTGCTAGAAAATAAAAAAAAACATAAATCTTAATGGGGGGGTGCGGTGGCACTGACTGTCCCACTGAGATCCACCACTGCAGGAGCCTAAAACACATGGCAGCACCCAGCCCTTAGTTACTGGCTGATTTACATATGAATAACTCTGGACTACAAAGATTCACAGATAAACACAATATCTCACTCAAATTAGCTTTTTTATGGGCTTTCAGACATTAAGAAATCCTGAAGATGACAGTTTGCTTTGAAAGGGAGCCCTGCTTCTGAGAAGCAAGCCAGCCATAAAATGAGGCATTATATGCCTGTGTATTGGAAGAGAGGCAGATCATGTGACCCAGAGGGGAGGTGTGTAAAAGCAGCTCTAAGAAAAAAATGGTTGCAAGCTGAGACTTGGCTGATAGTGCCAGAGATAGGGATTTCTCCCAATTTGCCTGGTTAGTCTGGTTAACCTGATCTTTTCTTACAAAGAACTGCCTGCACTGTTTGTAAAGTGGTCTCAGAGACTTGCCTTTTAAAGAAAAACTGACATTGTCAAGTAAAACCATGCTGGTTGCATGTTAAGCTTGAAACCTGACATCTATGTTCCTTTTGCAATTGCACTACCCTTCCACACCCCCACTACATCATCAGCATTGTGATCACACTGACAGTTGCATCACAGGTGACTGACCTGGCAGCCACTGAGTGGCTTTTCCTAATCAGCAGTGATGTCACAATGCTGATAATGTAGTGTGTGTGTGTGTGTGTGTGGGGGGGGGTAGAGATAGATATGTCGGTTGCCATCCAGAGTGCTGTCCCACACATCACACCAACTAACATCAGGTAAACAATCTTCTAATTAACCAAAGGGAAAAGAAAATGTACTGTACCTCAGATATAGAAGGTAATGGCTGACTGCTTTTATAAACTATTATTAGTTTTAGGCAGTACACTAGCTCTTTAAATAAAAAAGTTAAACTAAAAATAAACTCAGCATTTGAAACCAGTGAAAAGACTCCTTAATCAATAGAAAATAACCCTGTGTTATGCCAATCTAATTTCCGGAGAAAGGTCTCTTGCAAAGAACATAGATCTGTTTGATTAAATACACTTAGGAGTGAAAATGAAGAGTAAAAGATCAGCATACTTCTGTAGTTTCAGGTTTCAAACAAATTCTAACAGAAAGTGATGAGATCATTTTAAAAGCTTGCTGTAGTCTAAATAAACAATATATCATCTAGTTTCAGTTACTTAGTTATTTGTGTTTTTTTATATATAAAAATAATGTACTGTATACCACTAAATCTAAATGAAAACATGCAGCACTCAGCAGCATGCCTCTAGAGTTGTTACAGTGGGAGACACAGCAATATATAAATGTGTAAGCTCAGTGTAACCCCCTTGCAAATGGGGGTTCCTAAAAGCTTCCCTGGTGCTTGGGTAAATGCTCCGTGACTGGTTGGAGTTCAGCGTTAAAGCTGTTTAAATGGGAAGCCAGTGAGCACTTTAAAAGGCCTCCGTATACTGTCTCTTTAAGGGCTGCTTTGGGTTGCAGTCATGATTGATCAGGGAGGGGGTTTGAGTGTTGCTATGCTCGAATCCCGCCCGGGCTGCAGAGTAAACGCTCCCTTTCTGCCATCGCTAGTGGTGCTAAGGGAGCTCTGAAGGGGGATGTGAATGTTTACTTAAAATACTGTAATATAATAATGATAATGTAGTTGTTCTAACCTGCCTTGCTTTGCAGCACAGATGGTTTCGATTGCCTCCTCCATTTTGGTCCAGAACTATTGAATTGGACCAATCAGTACCGTGGGACCCCACAGAGCTGGCTGACCAATAGAGGAACTGTTTGTAATTGGGAAAGGCATTATGGGCTATGGTGCTTTGTCGCACCACTGAGAGCCGGAGGAAGTGACTGGCATGTGCAGCCAGCCAATGACAGCGGGTAGCGCCCGATCTGAAAGGAGTGCTCAGTGCTGCCAAGGGCAGATGCGTTGTGGCTAGTGAGGAGTGAGGAGCTTTTGTGCTTCTGCACTGGGAAGTGTTCACGCAGGAAGCGTGTGAAGGCCTAAGGTGGCCGTTTTCTCTGTGAGCGAGTTCACTCTAAAATCCGCCGGCGGGCGGTCAGAGGCTGTTCCCTGTACAGCTACCACCAGAGCTCGACCTGTGGGAGAATGGAAATTGCAGAATCGCTCTGTCCGAAAGAAAAGTGGAAGCTGCCGTTGCAGTATCTCAGTGGCTGTGAGTTTGTGGGAGCCCTGGAAGCAGCTGCCTGGTGTGGTAGCCCTCTGTTGCTGTTTGCCGTATGAATGTGTGAGAAGGCTGGTGAAGTCAGGCTCCATCCTGGTAGCGTTGAAGGAATCGTTATTTGCTGGGGTTGTGAGTACTGATTCAGGGTAGCTCCCTGAAGAGTATTTACACAGTGGTTTCACTGCATTATTATATTGCTGACTGCCTAATTAAACTTTCCTCCTATTCTGACCAGTTCAAGACTGTAATGTTTATCTGTGTTAAGGGCCCCAACCAGCTGCCATGTTTGGACTAGCCGTTAGGGCTTGGGTACCCAGGGACAGTAAAATTGTAGGTGAGGCCTGTACACAGAGCCCTAGGTATGTAGGAATAGTGTAAGCCAATCAACCTGATTTCCCCTTTCCCTTGTTATCTGCCCTTCTAATAAATCAGATTGCTGTGTTATAACTACACCCTGGCTGGTTTGTACTCTTCAGATGAGCTGCTACATGGTGACTGTGATATAACTGCACTTACTTTGGGGTCCCGGAGTGAGCTGGAATATATTATCCGAGGGTAAGTGTACTGGTGAACAAAATTGTTGGCACCAGTGTGAGTCACTAGTGGGATGAAAGGCGTTGCAGTAGCCCAGAGGGCTGTAACCGAGGTAGTCTTAATTGTACTAACCCCGACCTCTGGGTGGAGGCACCCGTTAATGGATCTGGGCCCCTCACCCTGCCTCTGTGGGGGCAGACAGGGTAGTAGCCCTAAGGGTAGCACCCCCTTGGGGTTACAAATTGGAGGCACCACTGGGATTTGCATCCCCTAGTGGCTCAGTGAGGAAATATATCAGAGATGGAAAAAATGGAAGGGGATGTGTTGGAAAAAATTAAACTGGGACCCATCAAAACCATGGTACACAGATTGATGGGTTGGGGTGAAGCCGAAGAGCTAGACTCCCAGAAGACTGTATTATTGTTAGATGTGCCCCTGGGTACCTCAACTGTTGATATTGTCTCTGTTGCTGAGCGAGTAAAGTGTTTGGGTAAGGTTCAAGTGAAAGGGTGTATGGCTGATCTGCTTGACCAGACACTGCAGGTGTTACTCCTATGCAGTGTGGCCATCGACCCTGAGAAGGTACCTCCTGTGATTTACCCGGAGGGTGCGTCCCAGGGGTGGAGGCTAATTCATATCCGAAGTGGGTCAGTCACACCTGGGAGGTCTCCCCAGATGAACAGTTTTAAAGACAAACTGCTTAAATTGTTAGCTGTGGAGGGGAGGACTACCCAGGAGTTGTTATAAGCCTTGGATTTGTCCAGTGATACTACCCCTGGGGTTCCCCGGGCACCTCCCCTTGCCCGCCCAAAAGTTCTGTGCTGGCTTCTTTTGCCCTTGGCAGTCCCATCCATACAGCTTGATTCCTACCGTAAGTTAAAACTTTCTCTGGCATGGTACCCAGTGCCTTCCGGGAGGATGACCTGGGCGTGGATGGACTATGCCACCCCTTCTAGTCCAGGAGTGGCAATGCTCCAGGGGAAAAAGGAAGGCAGCTGATGGAAGTTTGCGGGGTCCTGCCTTAGAAGCCATTAGGTTCTTCCGGGCCACCCGTCCGGAAACCACTGCTGCAGAGTATCTCTCTGCTTTAGAAGGGTTTTTTGGGAGTACAGAGACTGGTGAAGATTTACTATGGAAATTCAGGTCTGCTAAACAGTGGAGAAATGAAAAACTGTCAGCTTTTGTTACTAGAGTGGAGCGGGCATTGCAGAAGGCTTGTAGAAAAGGGGGAATCACTGCTACAGCTCTGAATCAGGTTCGGTTAGAACATATTTTAAAAGTCTGCCAGATTCTCTAGTGTAACGCTGCTGAAACTCAAGTTGCATGATCGTGAGCCACCCGCCTGAATATTGTCAATTGATGAGGAAATTCGAAGTGAGACTGATGAAGAGGGTGGGAACCCTGTGTGGGGCAGTGAACCCTAGTGGGACCCCTGAGTCTAACACCCCTGAGGAGACTGGCTCACCTGGAGGGTCCGAGGGGTCTCCAGATTTTCCAGGTACTGTGGGGATGCGAGCTGTTTCCTCTGACCCCTACATGGAGGTTGAGTTGAGGGCTGAGATCAGGAATTTACAGGAACTAGTGAGGGACTTAAAGCAGTCTACTGTGTACCCTACTCGGCCCAGGGCCCCTGAGTCACGTAGAGCCCTGAACCCTAGTCCTAGAGAGCTTTCTCACTCCCCTCAGGGCCTCCCTCAGAATAGTGATCCCCGGGACCCCAAGTTTTGTTACCACTTTGGGGAAGATGGGCATTTCCAGCCTGAGTGCCAGAGGCCGGAGAATTTAAGGAAAGTTAACAGCAGACTGAACGCCCGACACTGCCAGGCCCAGTCTCGGGCCCCCAAGAAATGTTTTGTGACTCAGGCCCATGCCCGCCAGGCTACTAATGCTGTTACCCCCAACTGGTCTGATGTGGTCGGGCCGTCTATGGAGACCCGGGTGCAGGTAAATGGAATTCCCACTCGAGCTGTACTGGACAGTGGCTCCCAGGTCACCATCATGTTTCAGGACTGGTACCAAGCACACTTATCTGAGGTGCCCCTGCAGCCTCTAACTGGTCTACATGTATGGGGGTTGAGCGACAAGGCCTATCCATATTTGGGGTACATCCGTGTCTGGTTATCATTCCCTGCGACTGTGAATGGGATAGATGAGCAAGTGGAAACCTTAGTTTTAGTTTGCCCACCCACTGGACTGTACGATGGGGTGCCCTTGTTCATTGGGACAAATGCACACATGTTTGGACGATTGGCCCAATTGTGCTCAGAGAAGCGAGCATTCAAAACTGGAGAAGCTTTGAGCATACCTGCTGTGATTCAAAGGTCAGGGCCACTCAGGAGAAGGGTAGTCTGGAGGAACCTGAAGGCCCTGTGGGGTGGTGGAAAAGGATCCGGCCCCGTGGTACTTGCCCCAAATGCACAATGTGTTCTGCATGGAGAGGTATGACTAAAAACAGATGTCAAGAACAAGTTGTTGATGTTGGATGCGCCTGTGGAGGGAGGATTACCTGAGGGGTTGTTGCTCAGACCCAGCATTCTGCCAGCTAGAGCCCATGCTTACGTTAGGAGGGTGATGGTTCAAGTGCACAATGTGTCTGATAAAGAGATTCGGATAAGAAGAGTGTGTACCCTGGCTAGCGTTCATTGTGCGGATACTGCTGTACTACCAAATAGAAAGAATTCTCGGATGGGTGATAGAGTTGCTCCTGATCTGTTTGACTTTGGTGACTCCCGCTGCCTACCGACTGGAAGTGAAGGGTCAGTGAGAGGCTTGCCAAGAGGGCCAGGTTTTTCCCTGAAGAGTGGGATGTGGGATGTGTACAAGGGCTGAGCATCACATTGATTGCCTGACGAAGACCTTTCGAGAAGATCCAGGCGTCTGCCTCCCACTGGACTTAGATGATGTCGGTGACATCTGCAGAAATGTTGGCTGCTGGCGTAATTCAAGAATCTAGGAGCCCCTATGCCTCCCCATCGTAGTAGTAAGGAAAAAGAATGGGGTAGTTCGGATGTGTGTAGACTATCGCACTTTGAATAGGTGGACCATTCCGGATCAATATACCATGCCACGCATACAAGACGCCTTGGATTGTTTGAATGGTAGTAAGTGGTTCTCTGTGTTGGATCTTCGGAGCGGATACTACCAGATCCCGATGGCCCCAGATGACCGGAAGAAGACTGCTTTCATTTGCCCTTTAGGTTTCTATGAGTTTGTTCGGATACCTCAAAGAATTTCGGGTGCCCCAGCCACTTTTCAGCGCTTGATGGAACGAGTTGTGGGGAACATGAACCTACTTGAGTGTTTGGTCTATTTAGATGACGTTATAGTGCTTGGCCGATCATTGGAAGAACATGAGCAACGATTATTCAAAGTCCTGGATCGGTTGGAGGATTTCGGCCTTAAGTTGTCTATCGACAAGTGTCAATTCTTCCAGACATCCGTGAAATATGTGGACCATATAGTGTCCACTGAAGGCATAGAGACTGACCCTGGCAAGGTGGAGGCGTTGACCACTTGGCCTCAACCCAGGAATTTGAAAGAGCTGCAACAATTCCTGGGGTTTTGTGGATACTATAGGCGGTTTGTCAGAGATTATTCACGAGTGATTCACCCCCTCCTTAATCTCACTCAGGGGTATCCGCCTACTCACAAAAAGTATAAGAAGGGTGTGTACACTGACATGGAAAATAAGTATTTTCAGCCAAATGATATGTTCGGGGATCGATGGACGGCTGAGTGTGAGGAAGCTTTCCATGACATCATATATCAACTTACCCATGCTCCAGTACTGGCCTATGCTGACCCAGTCAAGCCTTACACTCTTCATACTGATGCCAGTCTACAAGGGTTGGGGGCTGTGTTATACCAGGAGCACTCGAATGGGCTGAGACCTGTAGCGTTTGCCAGTAGAAGTCTGACGCCTTCAGAGAAAAATTACCCCATGCACAAACTAGAGTTTTTAGCTCTGAAGTGGGCCATTGTTGATCAGTTTCATGACTATTTGTATGGTGCCAAGATATTAGTAAAGACTGATAACAACCCTCTGACCTATGTACAGACCTCTGCCAAATTGGATGCTACTGGGCATAGGTGGCTCTCTGCCTTGGCCACCTACGATTATGCTGTAGAATACTGGGTGGGCCTAAACCATATAGATGTGGATGCTCTTTCTCGGAGGCCTGCGTCCCAGACTGAATGGGTCCGGTTGTCTGAACCTGACATAAGAGCCCTCTGCCAGAAATTCGACAAAGAAGAACAGGCATCTCTGATACATTGGACTGTGTGGTAGGGTGTCTGGGGCCACGAGAGAAACTTGTATACCTGCTGCTTACTGTCATTTCTCTGCCTTGGACACCTGCTGCCTGCTGCAACTCAACAATGATGATCTCCAACAGGCTCAATCCTGTGATCCTATGATAAGAACGGCCGTGAGAGGTTTTGCAGGTCGAAGGGATTATCCAACTACACTCCACTGACATACGGACTACTTTGTTGTATAAAGAAGGGCCCAAATTAAAGCTGATCAACCAACTACTATATAGAGAGACTGTGAATAAGGAGGGCCGGGTACACCAACAACAACTGGTGCTGCCAGTGGTTTTCAGAGAGCTAGTCCTCAGGTCATTGCATAATCAAATGGGGCACCTGGGCATAGATCGAACACTTGACCTGGTATGGGCTCGATTCTATTGGCCGAAGATGAGTGCGGATGTGGAATAGTATGTCAAGACCTGTGGTCGTTGTTTGCAAAGAAAAGCGTTACCCCGGAGAGCTGCTCCCCTGGTCAACATTACTACTAGTGCTCCTATGCAACTGGTCTGTATTGATTTCCTGAGTTTAGAGCCTGATCTGAAAAGTGTCAGCAACATATTGGTGGTCACTGATCATTTTATCCAGTACACACAGGGTTTCCCGACCAAGGATCAGAGAGCAACCACGGTGGCTAAGATACTTGTTGAGAACTTTTCGTCCATTATGGGGCCCTGTGATTCATTCCGACCAGGAAGGGACTTTGAGTCGTTTGATTAAAGAGATGCTATCCTTGTGAGGGGTATGAAAATCACAAACCACCCCTATCATCCATGAGGACCCTCAGCCTGAAAGGTTTAATTGTACATTGCTTGACATGCTGGGCACCTTACAATCAAAAGATAAATCGAGATGGAGCCAACAGATCAGCACTTTAGTTCACGCTTACAATTGCACGAAAAGTGATGCCACAGGGTTTTCCCCCTAGCGACTGATGTTTGGGAGAGAGGCTAGATTGCCAGTGGATGTGTGTTTTGGGGTTTCCCCCGATGGGGCATTAGCAGAAAACCATCTACAGTACGTACAGAGATTAAAGGCCCAATTAAACCATGCCTACCAACTGGCCCAGACCATGGCTGCTAAATGAAATCTGGCTAACAAGGAGAGATATGACAAAAAAGTGAAAACAGTAGAGTTGAGAGAAGGGGATAGGGTGCTGTTGAGAAATCTGGGACTGCATGGCAAACATAAGATTGCTGACAGATGGCATCATCTCCCCCATATTGTTGTGGGACAGCTGGCAGACCTACCTGTATATAAAGTGCGGCCTGAAAGTAATTCGAAAGATGTGAAAACCATACACAGAAATCATTTGCTGCCGATTGGGCAGATCTTGATTGAAGCTGAACCTTCCACTGCCACTCCTTCCCGGCCTGTGACTAGATCTGTTGCTAAGAGAAGAACCAAGCCCGTGGAGCCTTCGACAAGTCCACCAAGGGAGCCTTGTCCCACCCCTCTTGCAGAAGGAGATGATCAACACTCCATGTCGGAAGATAGCGAAAGTGATATTGAATACTATCCCTCTTATGAACTGAGTCAATTGTTTCGGGACAATCCCCTTGTTAACTCGGGAACTGAAATTGACCCGTCTGTACTGACTGAGCCCTCTACTTTGTCCCCGGAGGAAATGCCTCCAGAAGATGAATGGGGTAGCAGACAAGCTCAAGGGGCTGAGTCCTTAGGCCTGGCTGAACTGTCTGGCCTGGCTGAATTATCTGACTTTTCAGAAGAAGAGAGTGAGATGGGGGAACAAGCCAGGGATATGCTCGAATCGGAAGAATATTTTGAATGCCCTGATGGTTCCCCTCTAGTGCCTAAACCGCCCTAAGATGAGCCCAGTGGGGTGGGTTCGGGGATAGAAAGTCATGCCCCTAATAGTATTATGAGCACTGAACCTGTTCCCCTTGAGGAGATTCTCGTTGTTAATGTCACTGATACTGAAGTGGAGTCAGGGCCTGGTTTAGGATCCCCCGAGACCCCTAGATGATCCAGCCGACAAATACGGCCAGTAATAAAGTTGAGCTATGAATCGTTTGGTCAGCCAGTGGACCTGCCCTTAAATGTGGTTCACAAGGGGGTATATGTGTCCCCACATTCCCTGCCTAAGTTTGCCTTGGGGGATGACTCCAGATTGTTAGTATTGCCCTTTGAGTGTGGTGCTCCTGTTTCAGGTGACTCACCAGTGACTAGAAAGGAGGGGTTCCCCCAGTCCCAGTGCCATAAGCGGGAATTAATAACCTGATTTGAAAAAAAGGGGAACCAGAGTTATGTGTACAATGTGTATGAACCATAATATATTGTAAATGTAATATTTCTGTATGTAATTCAAAACGTGATATAGTGTTAATTGGGATGTTTGCCTAAATGGCCTCAGGGGTAGTTGCTTGACGCAAACACCAAGCTTTTCCAGGCCAGGGAGGGTGTAACCCCCTTGCAAATGGGGGTTCCTAAAAGCTTCCCCGGAGCTTGGGTAAATGCTCCGTGCCTGGTTGGAGTTCAGCGTTAAAGCTGTATAAATGGGAAGCCAGTGAGCACTTTAAAAGGCCTCCGTATACTGTCTCTTTAAGGGCTGCTTTGGGTTGCAGTCATGATTGATCAGGGAGGGGGTTTGAGTGTTGCTATGCTTGAATCCCGCCCGGGCTGCAGAGTAAACGCTCCCTTTCTGCCATCGCTAGTGGTGCTAAGGGAGCTCTGAAGGGGGATGTGAATGTTTACTTAAAATACTGTAATATAATAATGATAATGTAGTTGTTCTAACCTGCCTTGCTTTGCAGCACAGATGGTTTCGATTGCCTCCTCCATTTTGGTCCAGAACTATTGAATTGGACCAATCAGTACCGTGGGACCCCACAGAGCTGGCTGACCAATAGAGGAACTGTTTGTAATTGGGAAAGGCATTATGGGCTATGGTGCTTTTGCACCACTGAGGCGGAGGAAGTGACTGGCATATGCAGCCAGCCAATGACAGTGGGTAGCACCCGATCTGAAAGGGTGCTCAGTGCTGCCAAGCAGATGCGTTGTGGCTGTTGAGGGTGAGGAGCTTCTGGCCTGCTTTGCCAAGTATTCACTGGAAAGGCGAAGGCCTGGCATGCCATTTTCTCTGCGAGTGAGTTCACTGTAAAATCCGCCAGCGGGTGGTCAGAGGAGGCTGTGCCCTGTACAGCTACCCACCAGGCTCGACCTGTAGGAGGACTGGGGAGAATTGCAGAATCGTGCTCGGTCCGAAGGAAAAGTGGAAGCTGCCGTTGCAGTATCTCAGTGGCTGTGAGTTTGTGGGAGCCCTGGAAGCAGCTGCCTGGTGTGGTACCCCTCTGTTGCTGTTTGCCATATAAATGTGTGAGAAGGCTGGTGAAGTCAGGCTCCATCCTGGTAGCATTGAAGGAATCGTTATTTGCTGGGGTTGTGAGTACTGATCCAGGGTAGCTCCCTGCAGAGTGTTTACACAGTGGTTTCACTGCGTTATTATATTGCTGACTGCCTAATTAAACTTTCCTCCTATTCTGACCAGTTCAAGACTGTAATGTTTATCTGTGTTAAGGGCCCCAACCAGCTGCCACGTTTGGACTAGCCGTTAGGGCTTGGGTACCCAGGGACAGTAAAAATGTAGGGTAGGCCTGTGCACAGAGCCCTAGGTATGTAGGAATAGTGTAAGCCAATCAACCTGATTTTCCCCCTTTCCCTTGTTATCTGCCCTTCTAATAAATCAGATTGCTGTGTTATAACTACACCCTGGTTGGTTTGTACTCTTCAGATGAGCTGCTACATGGTGACTGTGATATAACTGCACCTTACTTTACAGGGGGTTCCCGGAGTGAGCTGGAATATATTATCAGGGTAAGTGTACTGGTGAACAGAATTGTTGGCACCCAGTGTGAGTCACTAGTGGGACGAAAGGGGGGGGTTGCAGTAGCCCAGAGAGCTGTAACCGAGGTAGTCTTAATTGTACTAACCCCGACCTCTGGGTGGAGGCACCCGTCAACGGATCTGGGCCCCTCACCCTGCCTCCGTGGGGGCAGACAGGGTAGTAGCCCTAAGGGTAGCGCCCTCTGGGGGTTACATCAGTATAATTTAAATGTTAAAACAAAATGTTAAAGACAGACTGCTCAAAATAATTTTTAAATTCTCAAATCCTGACCCCTGAGGGATTTGATAATCTCCAGCACTGGCCTCCAAATTTCAACCTCCTTTACTATTCTTTCTCCTCAGATCAGACAAGCACAACTCCTCTCTCAACGGATTTGGAGGGATGGCAAAGAAAGTGCTGTAGCCCTGGAGGGATATACAGTGTAAGCAATTCAAAATAAACTCTAGCCAGAGCCGATAAGGCTGCAGCTGAGGAATTTGGGATGAAAATATTGTAAATCACCAAAGTTACAAGTGTGCATTTGTAAAATGTAACATAGGCTCATAACCATGTTAGTTTGTAACATTTTTACACCAGCTTTTCAACATAGCCTTGTTATGACCCTGCCTCATGAAGATAGGCAGACAAACTGTTCAATTCCTGGCTTAAAGGTGTTTTTGCGCAGGGACTGCGAAATCAGTTTTGGGATGCAAAAACACATTTTGGGCAGGAGTTGAAAAATGACATTCATGAGGTGCTGTAAAAAAAGGCTATGTGGAACATTTGGGGCAAAAATATTGAATATTACTGAACTTACGAGCCTGTGTTCACAAAAATCAACATAAGCACCTAACATTTTTGTTTTGTAATGTTTTTACACCACATTTTCCAGGTTAGCCTTCTTATGACCCACCTCATTAACAAGGGCAGAGAAAATGTTCAACTCCTAGCTGAAAGGTGATTTTGTGCAGGCATCACAAAATCACCTTTTGGGATGAAAAAAAAAACCATATTAGCCAGGATTTGAACAAGCATTTGCCAATGCAGAATGTTTGCTTGCTGGTATTAGCATTGGAAATGCAGGAGTTAGAGAGATGCAGAATAGGAATGGCAGTGAAGTATTGAACTTCATGCCAACCCCACCTCCACCCTGCAGAGATGGATAGGCATTGGGGTATGCGTTTGGGTCATCGCCCATAACGTTCATGCCATTTCACTTCACCCTATCCTGCAGACACCAACATGTGTTGAGGTGTGCCTTGGGGTGTTCGGCTGTACAGTCACCCCATTCCATAAGGACATTCGCTGAAATGGGTGCAGTATAGGAGAATTGGGCTGAAGAGTCCAAGGCACACCTCAATGCCTGTCACTGGCTGCAGAGTGGTGGGGTGGGGGTGGAATAGCATGATGAGCATTACAGTCGGCAATCCAAAGGCACACCTCTGATGCCTGTCAGTTTGTATGGGGTGGGACATTATGGTTAGATACCCTAACACCCCGGGTGTTTGTTGGTATTTGCACTAACATTTTTCAACATGACCTTTTTGTGACCCCCTCCTCATGAAAGCATTTGGGACCTTTTATCATGAACAGTGGCACTGCGATTTTGTTAATGTGTCCCGAACTTTGAGTTCCCACAGCGATCGTGCCATTCTACGGCAGATGTAAGAAAACACAGATCGGGTAGGATGTGAAGAATGACAGCTGTACCATTCGCAGGGAGGTGTGAAGAGATGGCAATGTTGAAAATCTGTAGTGAAAATATTAAAAATACTCAAACTTCTGGGCTTATGTGGAAACTGTGCAATGCATGTGCATAACAGTCATTTAGTGGAATGTTTTCACCAAATTTTCAACATGGGCATTTTGTGACCTCTGCTCATGAACAATGTCACTATGATTTTCCTAATAAGTCCCGAACATTGATTTCCCACAGTGACCGTGCTATTCTGCACCAGATGTGTAAATGCATGTTTTGGGCAGGCTATGAAATGTGACAGCTGTACTGTTCATAAGGAGGTGTGAGAAAATGCCAATGTTGAAAATCTGGAGTGAAAATATTACAAATGAGCGAAATTATGAGGGTAAGTGGAAACTGCGCAATTTACACTCGTAACACAGTCATTTCTTGGACTTTTGTCACTAAATTTTCCAACATAGGCATTTTAGCACCTCTGCTCACGAACAGTGTTACTGTGATTTTATTAATCTGTCCCAAACACTGACTTCCCACAGCGACCGCGCTGTTCTGCGCTGGAAGTAAGAAAACACATTTTGGACAGGATGTAAAAAATGATAGCTCTACTGTTCATAAGGAGTTGTGGAACAATGCCAATGTTGAAAATCTGGAGTGAAAATATTACAAATTTGCGAAGTTATGAGCGTGCGTGGAAACTACACAACGCATGCTTGTAACACGGTCATTTTATGGACTTTCGTCACCAATTTTCAACATAGGCATTTTAAGACCTCTGCTCAAGAACAGTGACACTGTGATTTTCTTAATGTGTCCTGAACACTGATTTCTCACAGCGACTGCGCTGTTCTTTGTGCTGGAAGTGCGAAAACACATTTTGGTCAGGATGTGAAAAATGACAGCTGTACTGTTCATAAGGAGGTGTGGAAAAATGTCAATGTTGAAACTCTGGAGTGAAAATATTACAGATTTTCAAAGTTATGAGCGTGTGTAGAAACTGCGCAACACATGCTCATAAAACAGTCATGTTTTGGATTTTTTTGACCAAATTTGCAACATAGGCTTTTTGAGAGCCCACCTCATGAATACTGGCACTGTCATTTCGTTAATCGGTCCAGAAAGGTGATTCTGTGCAGTGACCGTGAAATCACCTTTCAGGACTGAATAACGCAATGACAGTGGCTGAATTCGTGAGGAGGGGTCTCAATAACCCCAAGTTGAAAATTTGGTGCCAAAATTCCTGAAAATGCCTGAGATAAGCACCAAAGTTGAAAAAAAACCCTATTTATGCCATTATACAACTTACCAGCATTTCTTCAGTTCGCGGTCGGTTTTGAAGAGTGCAGATGTGCTCCCGGTCCAACGAAGATCGTCGCACAAGACTCCAGAGGTAAGTATGGGGTGGGGGGTGGGGTGGTAGGGTGCGCAGTGGGTGGGTGCAGGTTGGGAGAGGGGACGGAGACCATCATGGGACCATTTCCTTTCTTTCAGGGAGAAAAAACAAAACAAAAAGATGTCGCGGGAAGGTTTTTTTTTTCAGGCTTGCTTTCAGCACACTGGGGTGGGCTCTCAGTGTGCCACCTGCCTTTTTTGGGGTGGGGGGACTTAAACTGACAGGGATGGGCCCCCCGTCGGCAAAGAATGACTGTTTGGGGAGGCATGATACCGAGGGGGATTGGGCACCCCCTCGGTACACAACAAATAGAGAAGCAGGTTACATTATGCTGACGGGGAGTGGGCTCCCCGTCGATAAATGAACTGGGTCAGGGGCATGCTGATAGGGGGATTGGCCACCTCGTCGGCTTTCATGGGGCTGTGAGACGGCGGCAAGCCACCGCCATGTTTACAAAAAATGTCACACTAGGCAAAGTACCGTCCTGCAATAACGGGTCATTCCCTCATCACAGCGGAATGGCTGACGCTGCAATGACGAGGTGGCCCCTCATTGCAGCATTAAAATCGTTTCAACTTGGTGGCACTTTTGGAAACCAATGTCATCAGCACAGTGTGCCTGCATTGGTCCACCAGTGCCAAGTCCCCAAATGCAGTGCCGCCGTTGGCTGCCACAGTGCCACACCTCCGTAACCCGCTTCTCTCCTAAGCTGCTGCATAATGTTTCTTGAGCATGCGTTCAAGCAGACATAAAAATGACAGCTGTCACATTCATGAAGTGCTGTAAAGATATGGCTATGTTGTAAATTTGGGGTAACAATATTGAAAATTATCAAAGTTACAAGCCTGCATTTGCAAAAATCTATGTGGGCTCATAACATGGTTGTTTTTTAATATTTTTACTCCAAATTTTCAACATAGCCTTCTTATGGCCCCACCTCATGAACAATGGCAGGGAAAAGGTTCAACTCCTGTCCATAAGGTGATGTTATGTTATGCAGGGACCACAAAATCACCTTTCAGGACAGATCTGCCTGAAGACAGTGACATTGTTCATGAGGCAGAGTTCCAAAGAAGGCATGTTGAAAATTTGGGCCAAAAATATTTAAAAATACCAGAGTTATGGCACTATGTTCCAAACTCCATTGAAATACATTGAACTGCATACCTGTGTCTTCAGTTAGCAGTCCGGGTTTGAAGAGTGAAGACATGTCTGTGGTCCAGAGAGGATTACAGCATTGGACCACTGATGGGCAAGTAAGGGCTTGGGGGAGGTTCGGGTGGTGGATGCTCAGTGGGAGGGTTGGGTGGGGGTAAGGAACAGCAGCAAATGACATAGTTTTTTTAACGGTGAAAAAAAAATAAAGACTGACAATCCCGATCACGACACTGGGAGACTGGGCACCCCCAGTGTCACAGTTATGTGAGGGAAGACATCAATGGATATTTTTTTTTAACAGGTGAAAAAAAAACAACCAATGATCCCTGTTTGTGACTTTGGGGGATTGGGCACCCCCAGTGTCATAAAAAAAGACCAACGAGGGGACAATCAGCACACTGGGGGATTGGGCACCCCCAGTGTCATTTCTTTGTTTCTGGGGGGGTGTGGGGTGGTGGGTACTGAGAGGGAGGGCAGGGTGGGAGGAATATCAATAATATAAAATATATATAAAAAAATTAGTGCCAGTGGTCACGGCGGAACACAGCCCACTCCGCCTTGACCAAGATGGACGCTGCATGCTACTGCACATGCGCGACTGCTAGTGCATGCATAGTATAGTGCAATGGCCATCCTGGACATGACAGAGTGTGCCATATTCCGCTGTGACTGCTGGCACTGTGAAATAGTGCAGTGCTGTGGTCAGTAGGGACAACATGGATGGACTGCTTCACAGATGCGGAGGCAACTGTGATGCAATCCAACATGTTGTTTGTTCAGAAGGAATGCAGTGTCCTTTTTCTCAGTGATCATAAAAGGACTGCAGGGCTATGCCCACTGCAGCCCTAAAAAAGTGCAGACTGGATGGGCCATACGGTCCTTATCTGCCGTCAGCTTCTAAGATCTTCCCTCTTTCAATCTTCACCATTCATCACTGGTGGGTGGGTGGGTGGTTGGCCAGAGACAAGCACCCCTTGGGAGGTTTTTTTTTTGTAGGAGGGAGGAGCTGGCACCATCAGCACCACCCACGAGACTGACGCATTGCATGGTGCTCACGGGTTGGCCAGTAATGGCTGTTGGCTCCTCCTCCACCTCCATTCTGCTTCTCCTGCCATTGAGACAGCTCCTTGCCAGCAACTTGGAATTTTCATTGTGACATAGCAGCCTATGTCCGACATCAAAGCCTTGTTACCCAGAGCTGTTGTTCCTCGGGGCTGTATCGACACTGAACTCCTTCGACTTCCTCACCGGTTGACTCCGCAACTCCACCTCAGTTCTGCAGCGCACTTGACACTGTTTGTCTTCCAACTGGTAAGATCTTTAGTTTTTATTAAGCGGCATTGAGTCTTTTACTGTTTTTGTGTTTAGTTACCATCGCATCATGCTTGGACCTCAGGACAAGAAACATTCAAAGAAAATGGGTCAGCCTCCTGTGCGTCGGTGTCTCTGAGGCTGACATATCTCCATTACCAACCGGCATGATGTTTGCCTCACCTGCCTTGGACCCCAGCACAACATGGACACCTGCGACACCTGCTTCTCTTTGGACTGCCACATTCTGGAGCACAGCACACTAAAACTTGGCAGGGCTCTGCCCACTTTTGGGGGCACTGTTGTTCTCATCGGTCCAAGCGCAGGACTCCCTTTCCTTTCTCTGGATCCCTTCCGGGGCCTACACAGTCTGATGAAGAGGGGGCCTCCTTTTCTTCTTGCCTTGCCATTGAGGAGGTTCCTACCATGGTGCCGGAGGTCCGGCCTGGCTTCACTCGAGGCTGGGCTGGGATCACTGCTCTGGCAGTCACCTCTTCAGTGGTGCAGGCTCCCCTGTTGTTGAGGCCTACTGCTGTGGGTCCCAGTATGGGGAATTCCTCAGTGCCACCCATCGGCACCACCTCAGATCCTGGGGCTGTTCACAGCTTCGGTGATTGGGATGATGCCGTGAAGAGTATGAGGCCAGCCTGTGGTGCCGCTTGCAGTGCCGCAGGTAGGAGATCCCCCTGGACCACCACTCCAGAGCTCTTCTGGATCATCTCCTCTTCAGAACCAGATGACTTGGAGGCTGATCTGTACTGGCAGCCTGACTCCTCGGAGTTGGAGGGTTCTCCATGGCCCAGTACTCTTGCACCTCCCCAGGTGTTCCCTCCTGCAGCCCTAGTGACTGTGACCAGTGCTGACTCTCGGACCAATGGCAGCTTGATGGGCCAGGTGCATGCTGACAGTCCTGCTGCTGCAGGGGTAGTGGTCCAGACTTTGGGGGAGGGGGTGGCTGCTGTCCCCCGTGCCATCCCCTCTGTCAGGGTCAAGACTGAACAAGACTGAACCTCCCTCCTCTGCGACTCTCCTTGGGGAATCACCAGAATTGGGGGGTTCCTTGGCACAGGGTATGAGAAAGAGGGCTTTCCTGGAGTTAACGGGGTTGAGGGGATGTGGTGAGGGACGGTGGCACCCCTTCATGGCCCTCCAGGGCCTGGGGAGGAGAAGCAGTGCTAAATCCAGGTTCTCTCCTTCATCCCCTTTGAGGGAGTCCTCATTAGGTGGGCCTGGGGATCACCCTTCTGGATCCATGCAGCCCCGGTCCCCTCATAGGGAAGCTTCTCCTACAGCGTTCGGACCTGACTGCTTTACTTTTCTTAACAGGTTGGTGAATTTGCAGATCTGTGGATTCCCTGTTATGTCAGGATCGCCTGTTGGGTCTTCCAGCCCTGGCAGAGGCACATCACATACGGTGACAGGTTTGCATGTGCCTTTTCATCCAGCTCCCCCTCTCCCAGGCCATGTTGACCCTTCGAGGCCTTTGACCTGGGAACAGTTCAGATCCCAGGCTGCAGATCTCCCCCAGTATGCTAGGGCAATAGACAAACAGGTATTTTAACTGGGTCCCCCTCTGCAGCTGGAGTCTGACTCTGCAAGCTCCTCAGCCTCCTTATCTTCCTCCACAGAGGAAGAGAAGTCCTCTGTCCACATGTCCTCAGACTCTTATCAAGCCCAGTATCTGCACTTCCTAGCGAGGCTGGTCAGGGACTTGCACATTACCTACTTTGCTCATCACAATACTGAGCGTTCAATGCAAGACTTCTTAGGCAAGTTCTGGGCACACCATTTGGTGGTCCTCTCCTGGCCAATTCCCTTCCAGGAGGTGTCACACAGCACCTGGCAGCTTCTATATGCCACAGATCCAGCCGCCATGGACTGCCGGAGGCTGTATTGTGCACCCCGGGAGTCACCAGGCTCCCTGCCTCATCCCACTTTGGGATTGATGGGTCTGGATACCCCATCTGAACATAGACGTCCGGTCCACGACTGACCCCCAGATCCTGACTCTGTGGAGTTCAATCATCTGGGATGGAGAGTTTTCTGCTCTGCATGGATGGTACTATCCATTGTTTTGCATCAGGTGCACCACGCTGCCTATAGCAGACATCTGTGGGTGATGCTGAGCCGGGGGCTAACATCGCTGACCGATTCGGAGGCTACCCAGCAAGCCATAGGCCTCTCCGCTATAGGTCTGGAACTGACAAGGCACCAGTCAAGGGCATCTTATGACGCCAATGAAGTTGCTTCATGACTTGCAGAGACAACGATCTGCATTAGGTGGACAGCATGGCTTCACCTTTTGAGGTTGTCACCCTTTGGCCCGGCGTAGGTTACTGGCCTCCTCTTTCTGGGGGACCCATATCTTTTCCCGCAGGGTGAGACGAGAATTGCAGGGGCACTTTCCTTCCCTCAGGGGATGGGGGACCCCACCTTGCCCTGACCAGTCCTAGGCCTAAGTGGCCAGTGAAGGGTCTTCCGCCCATTTTCCCCATGAGGGGGCTGAGGGATGCTAGTCTCTCAGGGATTTACTGGGCCCTCTTTGGGGGGGCTCAGTACTCCCCCACCAGTGATGAAAGGTGAAGATTGACACAGGGAAGATATGAAAATTACGTACCTACCATAATTCTTGATCTTCAAGTGTATCTTCACCATTCATCATTGAATCCCACCCACCTTCCTCTCACAAGGCCTCAATATTTGAGCTGTGCCCCCTCCCTGATCGCCTTCCTCCTTGGGACTCTGCTGGGGTTTTTCCTCTCCTTCTCCTGGTCGCCTTCTAGGGGACCTCTGAGAGGGTCTTAGAGGAGGGCAAGTAAGGCCTCTTTCTGTCTGGGCCATCGCAGGGACTTCTGGTGGGCCCTTCCCCTTTATCCTGGGCCTGATCTTGAGGGTCAGCTAATCCCCAAGGGTGCACTGACCTTTGGGTCCAGTGGGATGGGGGGTTCTGGGGAAAACTGAAACTCCCTCCGCACCTTGTTATTCTGATATTTTGCTATCTGCTTCCCCTTTGGTGAGGGACACTTTAATAGTGGGATTCCCTCTCCTCCCCCCTCAGAATCCTGTGGGTTCTCCTGATAAACGGTAATGGGGGGATCCTCCTAAGGGTTAAGGGTTCAAGAGGGGAGGCCTTAACCATCTTAGCAGGATTCTTCCAAGTTCCTTCGGAATCTCCCTGTCAAATTCTTTTCCTCTGGTAGATCTGCCCTTGCCAGATCTATATCCTGGATGGGTCTTTGCTCCCCCTCTTTCCTATCCCCTTAATTCTCATTCTCATTCTCAATCATTCTCTCTCTCTCTCTGTCTCTCTTTTTCCTTCCCTTCCTGCCCTTATGGTCATCCAGGTACTGGGGCCTTTTGGCCCATAACCTCCCAGGTCTTACTCCTCCTCTGTCCTCTGGTCAGCCTATTTCTTTTTTAGTCTACATCCTTTCCTTTTGCTGTCTCTCGGGCTCCCTTGCCTAGCTCTTATTTTTCTTTATCTCCTGTTTTCTTCTGTCTCTCTGTTATGCAGAACTGAGGTGGAGGAAGAGCCAACGGCCATTACTGGTCAACCCGTGAGTGCCACGCAATGCGTCAGCCTCGTGGGTGGCACTGATGGTGCCAGCTCTTCCCTCCTACAAAAAAAAGTCCTCTCCAGCCAACTAACCACCCACCAGTAGTGAATGGTGACGATACACCAGAAGATCAAGAATTACAGTAGGTAAGTAATTTTCATTTTCTGTTTCTGTAAGGTTGGTGTATGCCATTTCTCACCTCAGGGAACTTGGCAAACTCCAGGTCTCCTCTCTCAAACACTGCTCAGAGCAGTTCTTGATCTTGAGAGATCCCCTTCAGGCACAAAGAATCCCATGGTGTCCTGGGAAATCACAGAAACAGGTTAATTTGTGAAAAGTCTAAACAAATCCTTCACTACAATTTAACCTTGTAATTTTTTGCTCACCATTCAATGTCCACTATCCACTAACCACCATTCAGGGATCAGGGATTTGCCTCCACTTTTTTCTTTACCATGTGGAGTCAAGCCATCAGTCTCTGTCAGGGCTGTCCTTGACCACTCCTTGGATTTTAAAATGCCAAGCCAGTGTTGACCTCATAAAAACAAAATCTGTACAAAAAAGGCAGAAAATATCAACAGTAGAAATATCTGTATTTTATTACAAAATTTCAAGGCTGATTCCAACAACCTAGCAGTGATAACATACCTGTAATAAGTACAGATGAACAGTAAAAAAGCACAGTTACATAAGAACGTATTGTAATAGTAGATGTGCAAGGGGATCTCTTGCAGCAGGTCACACCTATGGAACTATAGCTGCCAGGCACTAGGACCACACAGAAACCTTTCTAGCTAGCAGTCTACCCACCCCGACATCAGGTGCCAACATCACTACAGTACATGCCATAAGAGTGGGTGGCCCCAGCACCCTCCTCAGTTCTCCCTCTGGAGACCATAAGCAGAAGAGTATTGCAAAGGAACTGAGAAGGATCAAAGGGTCCCACCAAAAAAGGGATAGAGAGGAGAAGCAGACACAGGAGAGCTTTACAGGCTCAGGGGAAGGAGGGACAGCATGGTCTTCTGCAAGAAATCTCTTCATAGATCTACTGTTACAGAAAGTTCTTATGTAACTGTACTATCTAACTTTTGGGGTCTCTCTCAGCAGGCCACGCCAATGGAACGAAGCAGTTTCTGACATCAAGAAATGCAGTCTGGGTGGCAGGAGGAAACCATGAGTCTAAGAAAGTAAGTCCTGTAGCACAGCTGAAAAACAGTCCACAGAAAGTAGTGCTCACATTAAAAAGTGGGTGCTGGAAAATAAAAATCAGTACATTCAAATAAAGAACTAGCACTCCAGATGAATAATTCAGTTAGAGATTTTGTTACTCAGATGACAGCTAGGCTGAAACTGGCCCTTCGCCTAGAGGCAATGTCCAGACTGTAGTGCTTGATAAAGGTGTGGCCAGTATTCCAATAGGCAGCATCACAGATCTCTGCGGCTGACACATTCCTAAAAAAGGCAGTAGAAATGGCCATGCCTCTGGTGGAATGACCACAAACAATGCCAGGAAGATCCTTGCCATACTTCCTGTAGCAATAAACGATACAGTTGGCCAACCATTTGGACAAGCACTGTTTTGAAACAGTAATGCCCTCCTTCCCAGGAGCAAAACAAACAACTGTTTGGACTTCCTACAGTGTTTTGTACGATGGGTATAGTAACACAGAATTCTATGCACATCTAAAGTATGGAACAATGCTTCCCCTGGATTGGCATGCTCTGGGTAATAAATGGGAAGGTGGATGGACTGGTTTAAAGTGAACTCAGACACCACCTTAGGAAGAAACTTAGGGCTAGTACACAGTCTTTGTGGAAAATCAAATAAGGCTGCTCACACATGAGCACCTGTAGTTCTGAAATTATTTGAGCAGAAGTAATAGCAACTTAAATATTACCCATGGAGTCCCCCAGGGATCTATCCTGGGACCATTATTATTCTCACTCTTTATCAATGACCTCCTGGATAACTATGGAGGGGGCTCTGTTCATCTGTATGCAGATGATGCTATCCTTTACAGTCCACAGCCGACATAGGGTGGATCAACTCAATGTTAACCTCTGACTTCCAAACACTCGAAGACTGGTTTCTGCAAAAACAGCTTATACTCAGTACTAGAAAAGCAAAGTGTGTGATATTTTCCAAGCTGACAATGCGCCCTCTCCTGTCTCTGGTTGTCCCCTCCCGATCTGGAACTGTTCTTGAAACTGTTAATAATAATAATAATTATTATTATTTTTATTTATACAGCACTTTTCCAATTCCAAAGCGCTTTACATGTTGCACAATTTAAAACAGACATTAAAATCCAACAACTCAATGCAGATAAAAAGTTATATTCCAAATACAATTCAGTTTTCTAGAAAGGCCAATTGCCAGAGGAAAGTCTTTAGTCCTCTCTTAAATTCCTCCACAGAGGTGCACTCCCGTAAGTGATGGGGTAGAGACTTCCAAAGGGTTGGCACAGCATAAGAAAATGCTCTAGAGCCAGCTGATTTAAGAGTTATCCTAGAAATCCCTAGCAACCCCTTACCGGCTGAGCGGAGCAATCAACCAGGGTAGTAGGGAACCAGAAGTTCTTTCAGATAGGCTGGACCCTGACCATGAAGGGCTTTAAAAGTTAGTAAACCGACTTTAAAGGTGATCCACCATCGTATAGGCAGCCAGTGCAGTTCGATCAACACTGGAGTAATATGACAGGATCTACTAGAACCTGTCAAAATCTGGGCTGCTGCATTCTGCACAAGCTGCAGGCAGTGAAATTTCAACCCCTGAAAGCCCAAAGTAAAAGGAGTTGCAGTAGTCTAAGCGCGAGGACACAAAGACGTGGACCAAGGTTGGAAGGTCGTCAGACGGAACCAGGTGCTTAACTCTGGCGATATTCCTGAGATGGTAAAAGGAAGTCTTGACAACAGCCGACACCTGTGACTGCAGAGTCAGTCTGTCATCTAAGACCACCCCCAGGTTATGCACCTATTCAGAGGTTGGGAGAGAAATGTCACCAAAAAAAATTCCTGAGGGCACACCAGCACCCAACCCTTCTATATGTCAACCAGGGTCCACAACCAATACATCTGTCTTTTCTGAGTTCAACTTCAGCCAGCTAGAATCCATCCACTCCTGGATTTCTTTGAGACAGTTATTAAAGACTGAGAGAGCTCCATCCTGGTCAGGTGCAAAAGACAGGTATAGCTGGGTATCATCTGCATAACAGTGAAACCTCAGCCCATACCTTCTTACAATGTCTCCGAGGGGTAGCATATACACCACGAATAACATGGGTGACAGCACAGAACCCTGAGGCACCCCACACAACAAAGCTGTTGGGCCCGAGGAAAAAACCCCAGACACAACTCTTTGTGATCTCCCAGTGAGGAACGAGGTGAACCATTGAAGGACGGTTCCCGATATTCCACATAGATGCCTCATGCGTGCTATCAATACCATGTGATCCACGGTGTCAAAAGTTGAAGAGAGATCTAGGAGAACCAAGATGGAATGTATCTTCTGATCTCTCACCCTCAGGAGATCATTGAGCACCCGAACCAGCGCTGTCTCAGTACTATGACTTTTACGAAAACCGGACTGAAGGGGTTCATAGATGGCATGGATGGTTAAATGGTCCCCCATTTGAGCTGCCACTACTTTCTCAATCACTTTCCCAACAAAGGGAAGGTTAGAGATAGGTCTGTAGTTAGTGAAACAGTCTGGGTCCAGAGTAGCTTTCTTCAAGAGTGGTGTCACCACCGCCTCTTTCAGGGAGCTGGGAAACTCACTCAACTCCAAGGAGCACCAGACTATTCGCACAAGGACTGAACCAATGATATCGATATAACCCAAAATTAGGGAAGTCGGTCCAGGATCCAAACTACAGCATGTAGGGTGCAAACTCTGAATAATCCTCATGTCATCCATGAAATCTAGCTGACTGAAGGAACTCCAAGAAAACTGAGGTATAGCGAACTCGCACTGACCCATCACAACCTCCCTAGAGGTTGCCGGCTGCAAATCCGCCCTGATGTCGGCCACCTTATTTGCAAAAAATCGAGCAAGCTCATCGCACTCTAATTGCGAAAAAAGCCTTTCCGAACTTGCAGACAGGCTGGGTTGCACAGTCTGTCTACAGTCCGAATAACTGAGCTGGTCAGTTTCGAGCAACCGCTATCTCCCTGGATAGGAATTCTGCCTTCTTACGGGTGATTGCAGATTGATAGGCTAAATAATGGTCAATCAGTCTAAGGTGATTGGCATCAAGGGCGGATTTACGCCAGCAACGTTCTAACCTTCGCCACTGTCTCCGCATCTCCCTCAATGTCCCATCAAACCAAGGAGACTTGGGGCGAAGGGAGAGGGGAGAGGGGGCACACACGGACAGGAGCAATAGAATCCAGAGCCACTGTAACAGCCGAATTATAAGCTGACACGAGGGTCTCTGGATCACTGCTCGCCAGCACGGGGGGTGATAGGTCAAGCACCGCTGCAAGGCCTTGGGAATTTATATCCCGTAAAGGACTGTACCTAACCATCTCCACAGGGGTGGACCTTCTAAGGGGGGGTGCAAAAACTAAACTCCACGGTGTAGTGATCTGACCAAATGACTGGTTCCACCCCCACGTCGGAGGCTTCGATCCCTAGCAAGAAGACTAAGTCCAAAGAGTGTCCATGTATGTGGGTAGCAGTGGAAACCAACTGTATAAGGCCCAGAGAAGTCATTAACTGGAGGAAGTGCTGACCAAACTGTGATAATTCGTCATCGACCCAGGCACTGAAATCACCCAGAACCATCAATCTGGGTGATTCAAACACCATGTCGACGACGAAGTCCGCCACTTCCTGAAGGAATCGTTTCCCATCCCCGGGTGGACGGTAGATGAGAACGATTCGAACACCTACACCTGCTGCCACTGTACACTTGAAGGACTCAGAATCCTCAACTACTACACTCGTGAAGCCAGTTCAGTATTGAAACAGACCCCCCCCCCGCGATCCAATCTCTGGTGGTGTATCACCGAGTACCCAGCCGGAGTCATAACCTCCAGTACGGGGCCTGGATTATCATCCAGCCAGGTCTTGGTGATGCAGGCCAGGTCCACCAATCCAACAAGATCAGCAATAATAGCCGTCTTGTTCCTGATGGACCTGGCATTGCACACCGCCCGAGTTGGACGAACCTCGGAGGCTGTCCGGGCCATCTGCTTACCAAATTTGGTAGTGCCCTTGGGTATGGGCACCAGACATGGCGAACCATGATCTGGGTTACATTTCACCCCAGGGCACCTTCTGGATCCAACTACCCTAATGCGGTGTCCCCCTTCGTCTCTCCTTCCCTGTTCGTAACCCCTCACCCATCTCCCTCTCCTATGCATAATTCTCAGTGCTCTACAGTGCTGGTAGGTCTCAAATTGGAAAGGGGGAGAATAAAAAGAATGAAGGGCATGAAGAGAGGGGGAAGAGTAACGCACCACTGTGGGGATTACAGGCCAACACATGCTGCGACTACACGCCAAAAACAATACAGAACCAATTACAATAACACTAACCACCCCAAAATAAATTTCTTAAAATTTAACAAAGCAATTTAAAATACCACCCTCTTACTATTAGACAAAACAAGTCTGAACTTAAGTCAGGAGACAACTAAGATCCCCCATACATACATATCATAACACGAAAAAGATTAAGGTTCTCTCACCATCCAAACCAAAAGAAAATACTGTATAACAAAATAACATAAACTTTTCACCCCCAGCTCTCACAACTAGGAAGAAGGATAAAAATAATAATTAGGCACTCTCACTACCCATTATTGCATTTAAAATTTTTAACACTAATAAATAAAATAAATAAATGGACCAGGGTCCTCTCACCACCAAGCTGTCCATAAACAAAAAACATAAAATTAACAGATCAGGGAGGGAGATCAGCAGTCTTCACACCATAGGTCCCAGAGTCGTTGATATCCAATAATCCACAAGGAAGAGTGGTCTATAAAATCCAAAATGAGGAGGTAGGAAACACAAACAGAGCACTAATCCACGCAAAATTTCAGAGTAAAGTTCAGGGGTAACTCCAAAACCAAGAATAAATCCCAGTTCACCTTGGGCAAAAAACTTGCTAGCAGGAACTCCACCACAATCTGAAGCCCCCCACTCCCAACTGGGTAGAACCCATGGAAAATAATGCGGCTTCAAATAAAGAAACCCAGGAAAGGCCGTATTTACAGCCAATCCTGGGAATCCAGAGGGGTGTGACACCCCAACCAGCTCCCTGGCTAGGAAAAAGTTGAGTCCCCCTTCAAAGATGCAAATCCTGCAGAAAACACCCGCTGGAGTCGGGCCTCACCTCAGTCCCCACAACCAGATTCAGTATCATGTAATCAGCTCAACATATCGACCTGAGGTCATCCCAAGGGGTTCCCTTCGGACTATCTTCTCCTCCAAAGTACTTAGTTATCACAATGACCACGATTCACAGCTCTCCTAATATTCCACGACCTCTCATACCTCTCGGCACAACAGTAAATAAAATATAAAGTTCCCAAAGGTTCGATATCGGGAAAGGCTCTCTCTGATCTAGTCAGGGTTCCAAAATTTCAGTCGGGATTCAAGGTTTCAGCTCCTCTCCATCCACTGTTCCTCTCACCACAAAATAAGAAGATCATCCATAGCGGCGAAGCCAGATGTAACGATCTCCCGGGCCCTGCGAAACATCCGCCAAGTCCAGCCACAACGTTAGAGGAGGGAAGTCTAGCCACTCAAATCCTCTAACTAGTGATACTCTGCATTCCACAGTTACCACCTACCAGGCCAAAACAGCGATGGAAAACTAAATAATAAAAAACGTAAAACCGGGACACAAACACAATAAAATAAAACGTAATCAAAACGGTAATAATAACGGAAAATGATTAAAAATAACTCATAAATAACTTAAAAACTTAAAGAAAACTTAAATTAGCTCAAACACATGGAGGAGTAGCAGCAGCATACCCAGCCTGCTGGACATCATGTTCTTCAAGAAATAAAATTCTGGGGAAGTGTTAACTCCTTTAAATACTTGATTCATCACTTTCTCTGGATGGCCATGTTTCCACACTCACCAAAACTCTAAACCAAAAGCCTGGTGTCCTATATAGAATTCATCCCTTCCTCACTCTGACCTCCTGCCACAAGATAGCATCTGCCATCCTCCTCCATCTCTTAACTTATGCCGCCCCCCTGCTTCTCGCTACCTCCTCCACCATCCTGGCCCATCTCACTCAAGTCTATCATAGAGTGGGTAGGTTTTCTCTGGGGGTCAAAGCCCGACACCACCACTGTGATGTACTGTCTTCTCTCGGTTGGCTACCTTATGACCCGAAGCTGAAGTACGTTACACTATGCTTCACCCATAAGCTGGTTTACCACTTCACTCCTCCCTGTCTTGCTGTTATAGTGCAATGTAAACAACCACAATGCCCTCTCAGATCTGCCTCACAGCCCCCTTCTCCTATAACCCGATACTTGGCTAGCTGTGGCCTGCAGGTCTTTTGCCTTCTTGGCTGTGTCTTGTTGGAATTCGCTCCACCCATCCATACTGGCCATCTCCTCTCTCCCTCTTTTCAAGTCATCTCTGTAATCTCACGCTGCAGCTGCACACTATACCTGCTTTCGCTGACTCCTTCCTACCAACATGTGTCTTCCATGGTAAACTATACACATCTCTAACAAATCCCTAGTTACTCCTCCTGCATATTCTATCTGCTAACTATAATTAGTGTCTGATATTTTGTGAACGCTTGTCCTCTCGAATTCGGCATAAACTCTGTTTTTCTTGCTTAAGTAGCTATGTTCTCTAATTGTTGCCAGTCCATGAATTACTAGAAGTAGTAAAAGTAGTAAAAAATGTATTTTTTATGCAGGAATAAAACATGTCATTTGGATAATATAATCCAGTTTTCAAGACAGTCCTGTACAAATTATTTAAGTTTCACATGATACTAAGACAACCACAAACATTCAGATACATGAAACAAATACATAATTATGTACACATTACTGTATTGATTGATTTAAAATCACTGTATTGTTTGATCTAAATTGTACTTCTACATCAGCTTTTGTTAACTTAGACTGCACTGATATTATCGATTATCTGCTTAAACCATCTTGAATTTTTAATGCTCTGTATGTTCTCTGTGTCCAAATGAATGTATTGTTTTTAACGAATTAAACTGTCAATGCACTGCACTTTCCGGGCCACCCCTGAAAAAGGAACTGTCTTGTCTCAGTGGGCTCACCCGGTTACCAAAATTCAATAAATAAATAAATTTACAGGAGGGTAGCGTCTTTCAGAAAAAGAGATATTCTAGAACAAGGGGTCATGACATGAGGCTGCAAGGGGGTAGACTAAGGGGAAACATGAGGAAGTATTTCTTTGTAGAAAGGGTGGTGGGTGCATGTTACAGCCTCCCAGCAGAGGCAGTGGGGGCAAATTCTGTAGGGGAATTCAAAAATACATGGAATAGGCATAGGAGAACCCTAGGTGATAGGAAAAATATCAAAGCCAGAGATCAAGTAGGGTCTGTGGTCTCCATGGCAGGTAGAGTAAATGGGCAGACTGGGTGGGCCTGGTAGTCCTTATCTGCCATCAATCTCTATATTTCTATGTTTAAAAATGCGCTTTCCACAACAAAAAGCATAGCTCGCATATCACAGCCAGCTCAAAAGGAGCCAAAGTAAACTTTTCTAACATAAGATTCAAGTCCTAGGGTGTGACTGGATTGCAGATAGGAGGTTTCAGGTGAAGAATGACTCTCAGAAATGTATCGACATCTCCAGTTGTGCCACCGCACATCCCTCAATAGGCACATGGAAGGCAGAGATGGCCAACAACACCTTAAGAGAGAAGTACTTCAGACCTGAGTCTGAAAGGGACAATAAGTACTCCAAAATCACGTTCACTGGACAAGTGAAGGGATCCAGCTGGCATGAAACATCCCACAGCACAAAATGTGTCCACTTCATAGAATAAGTGGCCCTGGCCGGCCTGGTGGTGCTGAGGGTTGAGGTGCTGGACACCATACCTCACACCACACCAGTGACCCGGGGTTCAGGAATGGATTCGGGCTGCCAGGGGTTGGCAGGGGAGAGGAAGGATCGAGCGTCCCATGACTGCTCTCCTTCCTCTGGGGAGGGTTGGGGCACTGCAGTGCACTGCAGCGACAGCTGGTGGAGGCCAGTGGCACATCAGTGAGCAGCAGAAGGGGGGAGAGGGCGGTGGATGCCGGCACATTGTGCCCAGATGCCATTGCACGTCTGGCTCTTGGGGGAGAAAAACCAGGCGGAGCGCAATCTCGGTGGCTGATGGCCACGCCCAGTGCCCCATGGTACCAGACAGGATCCTGCATACCGGGTAGCGTGAACGATTAAAGGCTGGCCCTGTGGGGATGCCAGACTGGGCCCGGGGGGTGCAGGTGTCGGCGGCCGGGGGATCGTGAGGGATCCGCTCCGCAGGAGGAGAAACAGAGATGCTATTAAAAAAGAATAAGTGGCCCTAGTGGAAGGCTTCCTAGCCACCACTAGGACATCAGTCACCCTAGGTGATGACACAAACTGAGCCATGGCTATTTCCTCTAGAGCCAGGCATGAAGATGCAGGGATCTGAGGTCCAGATGGACCAGGGTGCACGGTTCTGGGAGAGAAAGCTGGTGCTCAGAGGAAGAGGAACTGGAGGCTCCACTGTCAGTTGTTGCAGCAAGGGGAACCAGATCTGACGAGGCTAGAATGGGGCTATGAGTGCTATTGTGACCCTTTCCATCTGGTGCTTGATCAGAATCCTCTAAAAAGGGGAAGGGAAGAAATGCGTACAGAAACCCCCCCTTCCCAAGAGAGGGACAATGCATCTCACCAGAAAATTCCTGGCTCAGAATCTAGCTGGCAAAAAAGCATCAGTTTTGCATTGAGTGGGGACATAAAAAGGTCCAACTCTGGATGACCCCACTTGTCGAACAATTCTTCTACGAATGAGATCAGTAGCTCTCACTCATGTGTCCATAACTGTGACTGGCTTAGGCTGTCTTCCAGAATGTTTTGTGTATTGGAAACATGGACGGCCGACATTTCTAGATCGTGTTCCAGAGCCCAGTACCAGACTGTCAAGGCATCCCGACACAGAGGGTAGGAGTGAGTGCCCCCAGGTTTGTTGATGTAGTGGACTACACTAATGTTGTCCATCTGCACTAGCAGAAGACCCAGGGACAGCTGCATCTGGAAGGCCTGCAGGGCACAGAGAATCACTTTCATTTCCAGAGTATTGATGTAAAGTGTGGACTCCATAGTGAACAAAGTCCCCTGAGTTTGGTGGGGCCCCAGATGGACCCCCACTCTATCCCTGAAGTGTCTGTGGAGAGAATTTGCTGAGGGGAGGGAATGAGGAATGGAACCCCCCCCTTAACAGGTGGCTGGGTTCCATCCACCAAAGAAGAACCTTTTTCACTGGAGAGGAGACCAGACCTGCTGTTCTAGTTCAGCCATATGAAAGTCCCACTGGACCCTGAGCATCCATTGGGAAACCTTTATGTGCAGTCTGGTGAGAGGCATTGTGGCTATAGCCACAGCCATCAGGCCCAGAAGCCAAAGGAAGGTTCTGGCTGAAACTCAGCTGCTGTTGTATAACAGGCAGGCCTGGGATATCAAGCGCTCTGCCCTGTCTTGGGGCAGGAAAGCCATGCCCTGAGCTATGTCTAAGACTGCCCCTTTCTACTGGAGACACTGGCAGGGAATCAGAACTGTCTTGTGCAGGTTCATGGTTATCCCCAGATCCTGCAATAAGCAGGTGATATATTCCAGAGTCTGTAGCAGGCATTCCCTATACCGGGCCTTGAGGAGACCATTCTCCAGGTAGGGGAAGACATAAAGGCCCTCCTGCCTGAGGGCAGCTGCTACCACTGTTAGGCATTTGGTAAACACCTGAGGGGCTGAGGACAAACCAAAGGGCAAGGCTCTGAATTGTAAGTGTTCCCCCTGGAACTGGAACCTCAGATACTGTCTGTGGGATGCATGAACCTTGATATGCAGGTAGGCATCTTTCATATTTAGGGAGCAAATCCAGTCCCCCTGGTGCAGAAGGGGCAACAGACCCTGAAGTATCACCATCCAGAACTTTTTGTATTAAATGAACAGATTGAGCCCTTGGATATCTAGGATAGGCCTGAGATCCCCTGTGTATTTGGGGACCAGGAAAAAAATTATATTAGAACCCTTTGCCCTGATGATTCACTGGGATGGGCTCCACTGCCTTCTTTTGCAGCAGAGATTGGATTTCCTTCCAGAGCACCAGAATGTGGTCTGGAGGGTAAAAGGACTGAACTGAAGGTCTTCTGGAGACCGCTGTAGAAGTTCCAGAGTGTGGCCATGCTCAATGAGCTGCAGCACCCAACTGTTGTTGGTTATCTCTCTCTCCACCTGTCCAGGTGTCAGAAGATGTGACCTCCAACAACCACCTCTTGATTTGTCGGTGGGAGGGGGGTCAAGCAAAGAGTCAGGCAGATGTGGAGCAGGCCACAGTGGTGGCCGCACCAGCACCTCTGGGAGCCTTACTGGCTGCATCAGCAGGGGTAGGCCAAGAGGCAGATCTCAGACACTTGCTCTGAGGTCTTGCAGGGGGTGTCTGGCCTCGTTGGTTGCCCTACTAAAGGGTACATGCTGTCCACTCTTAGCTTGAGTGTGATACATGGAATGGACAGATCTTAGAGTGCATCTAGAGGCCTGTAGGGCATCAAAGATTTGTTGCACATTGGCCACAAACTATTTGTATCTCCTGAAGGGGGTGTTCAGGACAGATCACTGAACATCCTGGGCAAACCCCAATACCCTAAGCCAGGAGTGCTGGCATAGGCAGATACTGGCCGTGGCTGCTCTGGCTGAAGCATCAATGGCATTGTAGACAAGTGGAGAAGTTGCAGACCAAAGTCAGCTCCCAAATGAAGGGACTGCAAGAGCTGCTGTTTCTTCTGATTGTCAGGAAGGGAACTGGTCAATTTTTGAACTTGGCCCAAATGAAGGTTGAAGAACTGGACCATATGGCCCATATATGTCAGAACCCTAATGGCTGGGGTGACCAAGGTGAGGGTCATCTTGCCCAGTAAGTCCAGTCTCTGGGATTCTTTGTCTGGGGGAGTGAACTTAAATGTTTTGGCCTTCTGATATGGTCATGGGCCACGTTAATAACCTCGAGTTGGCTTGCAACTGCTTGGTGAAAAATGGCTCCCTTGCTGGGGCATTGTAAAGTTTGTCCTCCTTCCTGGGCACAGCAGGGACCAGGTTAGGGTGATGTCAGGCTGCCATGGTGGTATCCTCAAAAGGTTCAGTCAGAGGAGGAACCACCAAGGGAGGAGTGTCGGGTACTAAATCAAGACTGGTCCCCCATCAACCTGGCCCCCGATGCAAATACAGCCCTTGATCAATTATACGCATTTTTCAATGAAGCTTGTAACATCTTTGCCCCGCCAAAAAAGCGTAAAATTAAACCCCTCTGCAATCCTTGGCTCACGGGTTCCCTCTTAAAGAAGCTGAAACACAAGGACCACCTCTGGGAACTAGCCAGAGAAACAGGAAAACAGGCGGACATCCAAAATTTCAAAGAGCTAGAAATGATTGCACCAAATCCATATGCCAACAGAAATCTGAATACTACAAGACTGCACTCGCTGACACCTGGGGAAATGCAAGAGCATTCTGGAATAACATTAAAGATGTTACCGGGAAGGAGTCCAAATCACCCCCTACTGCAATCACAATAAAGCGGGAATACTATCCTGGACCTAAAGTCATAGCCAACACCTTTAATGATGCCTCTACCGACCTCAGCAGCATCTCCCTCCTGACTTTTTCAACGACAGCGACCCCCCTTTTCCCACCCATCAGTCATCACCAAAAAATTGTCCCCCTTTCTACTTCAGAGTAGTAAGCAAAAATACCATCAGGAAATACATTTCCAAAGCCATCAAAAACACTAGAACAAGTGCTGACACACTGAACCTCAAACTTCTATCCCTCACTCTAGAGGAGGTTCTGGGGCTTCTCACCAGGATCTTTAATCTCTCCCTCTCTCTCTCAGCCAATTCCCTGACAAATGAAAGGCAGCGACTGTCACACCTATCCATAAAGGTGGTGACCGGACCTCCCATGTGAACTACCGGCCTATCTCTATCCTGCCACCCCTCTCTAAGGCCCTGGAACAGATAGTAGCAGACCAGCTCACTGATCATCTGGACAAGTACAACATCCTTTGCCGGCAGCAACATCGATTTAGAAAAGGACACAGCACTGCCACGGCACTTCTTGAGTTTATGGGAGCCATACACAACTCCCTTGATCAGGGTCGCCTAACCGGAGCTACATTCATCGACCTGTCAAAGGCTTTTGACACTGTCCACCACCGCCTCCTGCTTCATCAGCTACTGAACATTGGCCTCTCCATGAAATCAGTGAAATGGTTCAATAGCTATCTTGACAACAGGTCCTAATGTGTAAAAATATCAGGTGTGGTCTCTGACACTAAACAGGTTCGCTCTGGTGTCCCCCAAGGCTCCATCCTGGGCCAATTGCTGTTCAGCCTGTTCCTCAACTACCTCCCTGACTCCACCTCTCAGCAAGTCATACTCTATGCAGATGACGCAATGATTCTTGCCTCTCATCATGACACAAGCCACCTGCAACAAACCCTTCAACACGGCTTCACCTCTGTTGAAACCTGGTTCAAAGAACATAAGTTAATCCTTAACCAGAAAAAAACGAAGACCATGATTTTCACCAGCCACAAAACAAGCACAAATACCACCAACTCTCCTTAAACACCTGCCTCGGGGACTCCCTGGAGCAGGTTGACTCCTTAAGATACTTAGGAATCACCTTAGACCCACACCTGTCCTTTGGAACCCATATAACCAATGTCGCTAAAACTGTGAATCCTAGACTGGGCTTACTCTACTGGCTTTGTCGGCACCTGACTAAAGAGGCCCTCTTTGCCGCAGTTCAAAGCTCCATCATCTCCCAGATTGACTATGGTCTTGTCATCTATGGCACTGCCACTACCACTGCACTCAGAAGGATTACTACCACCCTAAACAAGGCCTGTCGACTCATCACTGGGGCCGAACGGCTCACTCACACCTGTGACCTCTACTCACAAGCGAACTGGCTTCAACTTGATAATAGAATTCAGTACAAAACCTGCATGGTTGCTAAGACAATATAGTTGGGAACTGCCCCTCCTGGGATCTGTTCACTCCTTCAAATGAAAACCAGCTCCAGAATTACCAGGGGATCAAAGCCACAACTTTTCCGGATCCCTCGCTGTCGCACAGCCATTGGCCAGCGTTCATTCGCCTACAGGGCACCCACTTGGTTTAACGGTCTTGCCAATGATACTATTAATACCACTGGGCTAGGGGCCTTCAAATCCAGGCTCCAAAACACCCTGGTCACTTCCAGCATCTGCGACTGTCATGGATAATGTCTATGCAACTCCGCTCCGCTACTGCTCTTCCTATATCTAGCTCCTTACATAACGCACTTGCCTGAGTTTGGCCTCTGCCCCATACGCTCTACAGCACCTAACAAATGCCACCTTTCTGGCTGCTTCACCCCACCCCCCCTCCTTATCCTTACCTACCTCCCTACCTCTCCTCTCTTCTCATTTTCTTACCTCCAGCCTTACCCCTTCCATTTCTTTCTTCCACCCCCCCCATTGTCCTCTTCCTTTCCACTTTACCCTCTCCCTGTCTGTTTGAAATTATTTTGATATCCTTTACCCTTATTTGTATAACAATTTTGTCTATTGTCATGTGATACCTATGTCTTGACGTGGAACCTTTGTAAAAGAGCCCTGGGCTCAAAGGTAATTGTAATCCTAGAATTGAAATAAATAAAAATAAATAAATAAATGAAGGTGTAGCTAACCGACGTCTGCTGGGGTCTTGCTCCTCCTTGTCAAAACCCATTGCCACCTGCATCTGGTGGAGAACCTCCATGAATGGTGGATCATCTGGGGGGACCATGGAATATATTTTGGGGTCTCCCCCTTGTCTGATGAGATCATGGAGGTGGAATGAGAAGGGGTAGCCCCCCTTCATTGTCTTCATCCTCATCCTTATCCTCATTGGGGGTTGAAGGTCCGAGTGATATTCATCCCCTTTTCCAAAATGTCTAGTGGGAGAATGGGAAGTATTGCCGTGGGGGGACTGACTCAGGCCTGCCGGAGGCTTGCATGCAGGGATGGGCATCAGGGGTTCCCTAGCGGGTGGTCCCTGTGGGAGAGCCAGGCAGGCCTGCACAAAGTACTATAGGGAAGAGAGTAATGAAGGAAAATCCACTGTGATTGGCATTGGGTAGCCAGGTGGCATCGGTTGAGGCATGACCAGCGTGAGCATTAGTGGAGGAGCCAGCAAAGGTGGCTAGATAGGCCTATGCCCCAAGGAATTCTCAGCCTGAGTCCCCCATGGGCTAGGAAGGTGGGCCAAGAGGTGATCTGAGGCAATACCAGGGAAGGCGTTGGGTCTGAGGCCATCGAGACCAACATCACAGTGGCAGGTGGGAGTCAGGAAGGTACAGAAGACCCCAAGGCCACTAAGCCTGCACCAGCTGGAGATAGGCCAACAGAGCCTTTTGACTGTGAGTCCACTGAAAATAAGGGCTGGAGCAGCATGGGCTGGGGGTCTGGGAAGGAGTTCTGCCCTGAAGAACCTTTGCCTGCCAAAGTAAGGTTGGTTGGAGGTGCTGATAGTGGTAGCCCTGTGGAAGATAGGTCATGCGAGACAGATGACACTACCCCCGAAGTGGGGGATGCCCCTGCTGTGGTCACCAAAAGATGCATGGACCAGGAACTGGAGGGATGGGACCTGGGTTTAGCTTGGTCCTTGTCCCTATGTTTGTGTTTGCCAGAGGATTTATCCCAGGACTTCAATGCCTGGGAGCACAAGAATAGGGCCAGGGAGACTTAGGAACTCCTGGCCCTCAACTCCTTCTCCATGCTGGCGACGTTTTTTTGGAGAAGAAGGTTTTCCAAGGTTTTCTGGTGAAGACGGTGGGTGGCCTGGTTGAAGTTGCAGTAGATAGAACAGGCATCAATGTTGTGGTCTGAGCATAGGTGGAGAACACAAGCAGAATGTCTGTCTTTCTCTGGGGGTTGCTTTCTACCGGAACACTCGGTCGAATGGTCGGAAGATGAAGAAGGCTGAGAAGACATAAATGAAAAAGAAAAATCACTGAGCAGTGATAGAAAACTGGGGTGAAAGCTGGCCTGGTGGCACAGAGGGCTGAGGTGTTATGCCTTACTTCACATCACACCAGTGCCCTGGGTTCGGGAATGATCTTGGGTTGCCGGGGAGCCGGCATGGGGGAGGAGGTGTGGGATTGAGCAGCCTAATGGCAGCTCTCCTCTTCAGGGGAGGTTGTTGTCCCCCTGTAATTCCGCTTCCACCGGGTTGAGGGCCAATGGTAGCATAGGCTGGAGAGGCAGCAGGTAGTGAGGGTGTCTCAAAGCACAGCATGCACATGCCTCCACAAGTGTGCATGCCCGAGATGGGGTAAAACCGGAGAAAAAAAAATAAAGAAAACTGAGGTGAGAAAACAAAACCCAAAGTTATATGAAATGGCAGTCAACTGAAGCTGCGGCTTTCTAAGAGGTCTAACATGCATTGGTCAATGGCAGGAAAAGAACTGTGGAGAGCGTGGGGATGCCCATTGTTATAGCATGTAGTGATGTCAGCACCTGACGTCAGGGTGGGCAGCCCCCTGATAGACTACTAGCTAGAAAAGTTCCTTTGTGGTCCTAGTGCCTGGCATCTATAGTTCCATAGGTGTGGCCAGCTGCAAGAGATAACCCCAATGTCAGATGTAAAATATACGTGCAATCAGTGTTCCTCACTAAAACTCAGCAGGCAACAGCCATCTTCCACCAAAGTGTCAATTCCACCGTTACCCTTAGCATTTTCTCCTTCCCCCATTTCACTTTCCTCCATAGCCCTTCTACCTTTGTGAACATATAGAATAACCCCCCCAACCTGTCCCTTATAAATAAGATCCCAGTCACTATTTGGCATAACCCATGTCTCAGTAACTGCGAAGATAACTGGCTTGCCTTCCTCTGCTAAGGCCTGGAGGTCATTCATCTTGTTGCCAAGACTTCTGGCATTCAGGCTTACTACTCCCTAGGTTTCTTGTCATTCACCTTGCTCTTGCTGATTTCCCTTACCAGTTCTAGTTTTACATTTTGCACCTTGCCCCTCTGGGATGCCCCCTTACCTGCTGAGCACCCCATTTTGTTAGTTGGGCTACACATATCTGTGATATTCTTTTTCCCTTTCTTATCTTTTTTGCTCTGGGGAGTACTTTCCAACTTCCTATTAGTATTCTAGTCCATGGTTTGTCCCTGGCAAAAGCCTCCCCTCAGCTAGTTTAAATGTCCTGATACATAGACCTCAAACATCTGTCCCAATACCCTTCTTCCCTCCTTGTTGGGGGTGAAGGCCATGTGGCTTAAGCAGCTTCCTATCACCCCAAAAGTTACTACAGTCCCCTAGGACTACAGTAGACAAAGAGGAGAAGAAAAAACAGTGTTAGACTTGACATCTGAAAAAAGGAAAACAGAGAAAAGTAATGCCAAGCCAGAAGAAAAGATGAATCAGAGAGAAAGATGCTGCTACACAAATGAAATGTGATGAACACAACTGGAAAGCAGATCATGCAAATAGTCATTGAAATTGAGGGAACACTGGCCTCTGTGGGAGCAACAAGAAAGGCAAAACAAAAATGCTAAGGTTGTCACAGAGAGTTGCCATCATGGGAGCTGAGCTCATTAAAAAAAACTATGCCTAATTAAAACAATACCCTGAGAAAATAGGCATAGATTCAGGAAGCCACACACACTGAAGACCATTGTAAAATGTATGAAAGAAACACGTTAACATTACATAAAAAAAAGAAAAAGCATGTTTATGATCAAGTATCACCTCTCCTAGATTGTAAGCACAGACTGAAGAAAAAAAATGTCATAAAATCGGCATATAAATACCTGACTAAATATTCTCAACTGAGAAGGCAGAACTTAAATGTGGAGAAATTATAGTGAACAAGAAAGGAGTCAGTGCTGCAGCTCCGAAGTATGTTCTGCAGTGTTCCGTAACAGAAACCAGTGGGATTTATAAAGCACTGGATGCAGCACTTGGGTACTTATTTCAGATGCATGCTGCACCCTGGAAAATCCTTTGGGATGCTTGCGGCACATTTACAAACATTCTAACGTATTTGTGACAATTAGAAATATAGAAACATAGAATTTGACAGCAGATAAAAACCGCTTGGCCCACCTAGTCTGCCCATTTCCCTACCTACTGGATAAGTTACAGAAAGTAGTTAACCAACAGCCTATTTTTCCTACACCCCACTAGAATTGCCTTAAGTCTGTCCCATGCATTTTTGAACTATCCCACAGTTTTAGACCCAACAACCTCCTCAGGAAGGCTGTTCCATGTGTCCACCACCCTCTCTGTGAAAAATTACTTCCTCACATTGCCCCTGAGCTGTTCCCCCTCATCTTCAAATTGTGTCCCCTTGTTCTTGCACATCTCTTTTTCTGAAAGATTCTACCCTCTTGGACTTTGTTGATTCCACTTAAAAGTTTCTATCATGCCCCCACTTTTCCTCAGGGGTATACATATTAAGCTCCTTTAGTCTCTCCCAGTATGACTTCTCTTGCAGATCCTGCACCATTTTGGTTGCCCTCCTCCGGACTGCCTCCATCCTGTCTATGTCCTTGCAGAGATGGGGTCTCCAGAACTGGATGCATTACTCCAGATGGGGTCTCAGCAACTGTCTGTATAGAGGCATAACAACTTCCTGTTTTCTGCTGGTGATACCGCTCCCTATACACCCCAGTATCCCCTCAACCCTCCCTACTGCCTTCTCACATTGCTTGCCAACCTTTAGGTCATCTGATATGATTATGCCCAGGTCCCCTTTCCATTTTTGTTGTTGTTACTACCTACTCCATTGCGTAATCTTCCCCTGGGTTTTTATTTCCCAGGTGCATTATTTTGCACTTCTTTGCACTGAATCCAAGCTGCCATACTTCTGACCATTCTTCCAACCTTGCCAAGTCCCTTCTCATCCTTTCCACACCTCCTTGTGTATCAACCCTGTTGTAGATCTTTGTGTTATCTGCAAAGAGGGATACTTTTCCTTTCCGTCCCTCTGCAATGTCACTTATAAAGACATTAAAAAGGACCAGCCCCAGTACTGAACCCTGTGGTACCCCACTAGTGACTCCCCTTTCTTCAGAGTGGACTCCATTTACAACTATCTTCTGTGTACTGTTGTCCAACCAATGTTTTACCAAGGCTACCACCCTGAGACCCACTCCCAGGCTGGTTAATTTGTTTATTAATCTTTTGTGTGGGACTGTGTCAAATGCCTTGCTAAAGTCTAGGTAGGCCATGTCCACAGCCCCTCCCTTCCTGCAGTTTATGACAACTTCTGCCACAGCTGTGGGAATAATGTCCATTTTTTGGATGTAAGTGCAGAATTCTATCTGAGAAGTTACACCAACTTTTTTTGGTGTAACTTCTCAGGTGGAATTCAACTCCAACATTCGAAAAGCAGCGTGGGTATTTGAAAATGTTGCCCAATGTATTTTATCCTTTATTAAAGGAAAACTGCACTGAACTTGTAAGTGATATTTCCTGCAGAAGCTCTTCTCCAAATACCAATTCTTTTATAATTTCTTCTTTAGTGGTCTGTTAATGAACTCAATGTGTGTTTCCGATTTACATGCTGGTGGTAACGGTAAGCAAGACTCATTTTAGAACTTGATGGTGTAGGTTATGTCCCTTTCTATCACAAGTGTCCATAAATGTACTGAGACATATTGTGCCAACAGTTTAAGAGCTTAGCAAGGACATAAACTACGTCATACAGTTCTAAAATGATCTTTAACAGCAGAGAGCAAGTCAGAAACACCCTTTAAATTTTCTCACATGTCTGTAAAGATGAAACAATAATGGAATGTGAACTAGTATGTGAAAAACAGCTTCAACAAAAAACACAGGTTGCAGGTTAAATGCAGTTCTCCCTTAAGGAAAATAAGGTTAAAGTGAACAGATACAAATTTGTACAGCATCTTGCAAGGCCTAGCCTTGTGCATATCAAAATAAAGGTACAGTACACCGTATCATTGCCTGTGTGAATTCTGTACCAATCATAACCTGAAAATTAAGGCAATTTACCAGTTGGGAACATCCAGCAAGGTAAAATGAAGCATTGCAAATTGCTACCATGCATCTGTGCTGACTCTTTACCCTACGGAAGGCAGGTATGCACAATTGCCATTTATTAACTTTGAGTGCCCAATAGGTGGAGTCAATCAAACTGACAAGTTCATGGAGCCACTTCTCGCTGCCGTTGGAGATACTCAAATGTCATGGAAAAGATTAGGGATGGACGAATTATGAAGATTTGAAAAGAAAAGCATTGTTGACAGTATATAGAAAGATAATAAATTTAATTGAAGAACTATAGAAATAATTAATCAAATTTTCATTAAATTTGATTGAAGGAAAGTGGCAGCAAAATCAGTTTTTGAAGATCATATAAAAACTTTCTCCACGAGTCTGGAAAACTTGTGACAGTTTTTGAAGAAAAATACACCTGTCTAATGCAGACTGAAGTAAAGCATGCACATTGGTCACAGGTCCGGATAACATTGCACCCCTTGGTGGCCATTTTCAGATGCAATCCCTGTGATTGAAAAGATCCATTAATAGAGATTATAAATATCATTTTGGATAAGCAACAACATGATATGCATGCAGTTAAACACTATGTAGCAGTCACTGTATGGTATTTTATGGCATTAGGAGGCCTCGCACTGAAGACTGATCTAACTTAGTGATGGTTGCAGCTTACAATATATATTTTAGATTCCATTTGTGGATCTATGCTTTGGACCATGGAATTCAAACTGTGAAACACCATTATGTTGAATGTCATCATGGTAAAAATCATTGTGACAGTGATGGAGGTGTGGAGAAAATCCAACCACAAAGGCAGTGAGGTCTGAACCTGGCCTAATAATTGACGGAGCACTCAGTTTCTATATTTTCTATAGAGTGACAATGCCTGTTCCTAAGGCAGCTGGTTATACTTTTAGAACTTAATTGCAACTGCTTGTAATCGACCACAAAGCTACTGTCTTGTCCAGCTTGTATTCCTACGCTAGATACCTGTATTTCTGTCTGTGTGAATTGTACTTTTGTAACTGCTGTATTGTCTCTTGACATGAGACCTTTGTAAAAGAGCTCATAGCTCAAAGGTTAATTCTGAAGTGTTAAATAAATAACATTTTCTGTAATGGGAGGCTAACAAGAGATACCACCAATTCCAAAGGTGAGCACAATCACTCACAGCAAATTTTCTGTCTAGTGGCCCAAGGAGAAGTAAACCAGAATGACTGATATGGGACAGAAGTTGAGACTTTACAAGACATTCAACAAGCTTATGTATGACTGGAATGTTTGATGCTGGACCTGTTTATGTACAAAATGTGAATGACCGGCCAGGATGAAGAATTGGAGGCAAAGGACTGGTGCTGGGACTGGTCCTCTTCACTGTCTTCATAAGTGACACTGCTGAGGAGCTGCAGGGCAAGGTGTGTCTCTTTGTGATAATACAAAAATCTGCAACAGGATAGATGCTCAGGAAGGGGTGGAGAGAGTGCATATGGATTTGGGAAAACTAGAGGAGTGATCTAGGGTGTTGTAGCTGTGTTTCAATGCCAGGAAGCATAAGGTTATGCACCTGGGGCAGAGAAACCCAGGAGCGGTATATAAGATGGGGGAGAGGTACTTGCAGTCACCCAGCAAGAAAGAGACCTCGGGTCATCATATCTGATGACCTCAAGGTAGCTGATTAGTGTGACAAGACAGTAGGAAAGGCTAATGGGAAGCTGGGGTGCATTGGGAGTGGGATTTTGAGCAGGAGGAGGGAGGTGGTGCTGCCATTGTGTTGTTCACTAGCGAGGCCCCACCTTGAGTACTGTATACAGTTCTGGAGACTGCACCTCTGCAAGGACATTGAGAAGGTAGAAGCAGTACAGAAGAAGGTAACTAAAATGGTGCAAGGGCTGCACAAAAATCCATGCAAAGAAAGGCTGTGGGATCTCAACATGTACTCTCTAGAGAAGAGGAGACATGATTGAGACCTTCAAGTACCTCACAGGGGTGAACAAGGTGCAGGTGGGGCTTCTCTTTCAGAGGAAGGAAGGCACTAGAACATGGGGACATGCAATGAAGGTAAAGAGGGGGAAGTTTAGGAGAGATGTGAAGAAATACTTCTTCATGGAAAGGGTGGTGGATGACTGGAACAGCCTGCCAGAGGAGGTAGTGGGGGCAAAGACTGTGGGGAGTTGCAAGCATGAGTGGGATAGGCATAAGGGCAAATTATGAAGAGGGAAGGGAGACAGAAGGGACACCAGTTACCAAATAGCATCAGCAGTGTCAGAGTAGGCAGGGAAAATTAGCAGATTATATGGGCCTCCTGGTCCTTTTCTACCAACAAAGTCTATGTTTCTAAGGATGGAGTCGTGTTAAAATTCAGAATTCATGACTGAATGGGTTAAAAAGAATATGAAATTAAAATGTATTTGAGAAACTAAACAAATTGCAATAAATCTTGTTCCTCTCATGTCCACAACTATAGAAGGGCATCACTACATTGAAAACTGTGATTGTGAGAACATTTTATTATTTGGTCAATTTGTTTCAAATAATTTGCACATTTCCACATGGGAGACTCATAAACAAACTGGGCAGGCTGGGGTAGCTCCAAAAGTGGCAGACTGAGTAAGGAATTGGTTGGGGGATAGGCAACAGAGGGTTGTAGTAAATGAAGTTCACTCCAAGGAAGGAAGGGTGACCAGTGGGGTACCAGAAGGATCAGTACTGGGACCGGTGGTCCCCTTTAATGTCTTAATAAGCAATTTTGCAGTAGGGCTAGAAGGTAAGGTATGCCTCTTTGTAGATGACACTAAGACTGCAATAGGGTAGACACTCGGGGGGGGGGTGAATATGGATCTAAGAAAGCTTGAAGAATGGTCTAGAGTGTGTCAACTAAGTTTCAGTACTAAGAAGTGCAAAACCATGCACTTGGGACACAGAAACCCAGGGGCAGAGTACAAAATGGGGGAGTGTACAGATGACCACTAAACAAGAAAGGGACCTGGAGGTAATCATATCTGATTACCTAAAGGTGGCTAAATAGTGTGACAAGGCAGTGGGAAGGGCCAATTGGAGGCTAGGATGTATAGGAAGGGGTATCACCAGCAGAGCAAGGGAGGTGGCGATACCGCTGTATAAATCATTGGTGAGATCTCATCTAGAGTACTGTGTCCAGTTCTGGAGACCACATCTCTGGAAGGACATAGGGTAGAGGCAGTAAGGAGGAGGGCAACGGAAATGGTGCTGTGTCTGCACCAGAGACCATACGAAGAGAGACTAAAGGACCCAAGATGTACACTCTGAAAGAAAGGAGGGAAAGGGGGGAATGACTGAGGCCTTCAAATACCTGACAAGTATATGTAAGGTACAGGAGGAAAGTATTTTTTCAGGAAAATAAATCATCAATAACAGGGAGGCATGCTTTGAAGCTGGGAGGGGGTTGATTCAGGGGACACATGAGGAAGTACTTCTTCACAGAAAGAGTAGTGAATGCCTGGGACAGCCTCCCAGCGGAGGTGGTGGGGGCAAAAACTGTAATGGGATTCAAGAATACATGGGATAGGTATAAAGGAACCTTAGTGGTTAGGGAAGGGAGGGTTATGCCGGAGATCAAGTAGGGTCTGCTGTATTATAGTAAGTAAGGAAAATGGGCAGGCTTGGTGGGCCAAGCAGTTCTTATCTGCCATATATTTCTATGTTTCTATGTTAATTCAACTAAAATATTGTGGCTTGTATCCATTTAAGAATCACTCAAAATTTCCTGTGTTCATGACGTGGGGGTTTCAGACATCTCCTTCAAAGATCTGATAATGTATATCACAACAAACAGACTATGTGAAGACTTGAAGGAAGATCAGGAGTTGGATGACAATTCAGATGATCCTGAACTAAGACATCCCACAACTGGGGACCTTATGTTATTGTTTTAGTCTCAGAAAAGGCTGCAATCTCAATGATAGGCAAGGTGTTTACAGTTGATTTTTCTGGTTGCTGGTCCAACTTACCTGCCGAAAATAGGTATGTACACCTGTACTGATTGTTGAAAAGTCAGTGGGACCAGTGGCTGGTGGTTCATTCTGTTAAAATATTGTAACCAGATTATCCACCACTGAATCTTATGCAGCAGAAGCAGATGGATGCAGACGTTTTTGGGTTGGGGTGTGAGCTGGGATGTGCCTAGAGTGGCATTCAATTTAAAATGGTAGTACAGTGGAGAATGGCACTTTTATCATCCCGATAATGAGGAACTTAAAAAGCCAAAACTTGTTGATTGTTCAGCATTTTCTTAATTGGGGTTCTTAACATTAGAGCAGTCTTGTTATTTGTAAGTATGACCAGCCAGACCAAAGTATAAATTATGCTAATCAAAGTTTAAAGTTAACTGATCATTTAGTATTATATAGGAAAGAATACAACTAGACAAAATTTGAGAACTGTCAAAAGAACTGAAGACTAAAAGAACATCACTCTGCTGATTCAGTGCAGTAAATTTATTCAGTGCTCATAGTAAAAACCAATATATGCCTGATGCATTTTGGATAAGTTCCTTTCTCAAGAGGGTGAGTGTCAAATTCCCTTGGTTTGACCTTGGACTTTATGTATTGTGAGCACCCCAGCCATTGTGCAACTCCTGTTTGGGACTGAGTACAAAATTTGAGAAATGTCATTTTTATTTCTCAGCAATGGCATGTTCCCCCATGTACAGTATCTCCTCTGTTCTCCTGCTGAAGCTGAACCTATTAAGCAATTCAGGAATGTGAAAATAAATAAAAATCAGAAGTACTATATAATGATCTTTTCAAACTGCATTTATAGGCCACAAAGAGATGATGTAAACACTGTTGATAGGAACTATAAAAAACATGTGGCCCTCTGCTGAATGAGGTGAATGGCCCATTTGTCATCCAAAAGATGAACAAACACTCTACCCCACTTGCATATGAAAAAGTTCATGGAGAACCTTACTAGGAGTAATGTGGGAGAAAGCAGCATTTGATTTATTAGACTGAAGGTTCCCATTCAGAAGTCTTGAGAGGAAGCCATATAATGTCAGTGGCTCAGTAGTTAGCATGCTCACCTCTGGGGCTGAAAGAAAAGAAGGTTGTGGGTTCTAGCCCCATACCAGCCACTTGGGGTAATACCCATAATGGATACTGCCCTGCAGAATGAGGGGGCAATGCACTGTTGAGGTATTGTCTTTTGGATGAGACATTAAACTGAGGTCCCTTCCGCCCATCTCTGGTCACTGTCCAGAGGGAATTAAATGATGCCAAGGCACTTTATCACTGAATTTATTTATTTATTTAGATTTTGTTTACCGGGTAAGCCCACTGAGACCAAAGGTCCCTTTTTCAGGGGCGACTCGGAGTTAGTTACAGAGAGGACACTAAAACAATAATTACATTAGCTACATCTGTTACACCAATCTGTTACACAAATAGTACAATGATAACATTTATACAAGGACAGCAATAGGGTTCATACAAGGCTCATATTATAAACATAGAAAAATAGAATTTGACGCTTGGCCCACCCAATCTGCTCATTTCCCTACCTACTGGATAAGCTGCAGATCCTAGTTAACCAGCAGCCTACTTCTTCCTACCCCCACCCCCTAGAAATTATAAATATTATAAACAGTATGTTTAGACCACACACATACAGAATGTTTAGACCACACACATTATATACAGTATATACATCAGTTTCACCAGTAATCGGAGTCCATATTAGCATTTCATGTCAAGGCATAGAGAGAGTTCAGAGCAGTACAACAGCCAAGAGGACTGTTTTGGGGAGCTAGTGGTTACAGCCACAGAGGCTAAGATTGAGAAGATGTAGTTTGAGTCCATTTTTGAACTGTGTGAGGGTGGGTGAGTTTGTCAAGGCAGGTGGTAGAGAGTTCCATAGGTAAGGGGCAGCAAATTTTAAGGAGCATTTGCCATAGCTTGAGCGTGTTCTAGGGGTGACTAAAGGGTGACTTGCAGTTGAGCGCAGGGTTCTGGTATGTTTTTTAAGGGAGAGAATTCCTATGAGATGGGGAGGGGGACCTAGCTAAGAAAACTTGAAAGCTAGGCAGACAATGGGATAGGCAAGCTTATGATGGACAGTAGGCCAATTTAGCTCCTTTAAAGCCTCGCAATGGTGTCTCCTAGGAGAGGAGTTAGTGGCGAAACGGGCCACTCGGTTATAAAGTACGGAGAGTTTATTGTATTCCGTCTCACGGAGGAACTGCAGAAGTGGAGCCCCAAATAAGATGGATGGAAGGAGATTGCAGCAGGCTATCGTACGACGTGCAGTAGTGGATAAGGAGTTCCCCAGGCGAACCTGAAGAGTGTGGTGTGGTTCCCCAGCACGATGGGCAACATTTTCCCATCAATAAAAAACGGTCCATGCAATCCACCCTTAGGACGCACCTGGAAACAAGCCGTAACTGCTTATTGTGCCTTTCCTGGTCAAAAATTACAAAAAATGAAAACAAATTAATAAAAGCCATTAGGAGAGAGAGAGGATAAAGCAATATAGGGCCTTCCTTAAAGTGGATGTTTATGCCATTTGTGAGAACAACAGGGTTAGCAGATACAACTTTGTTAAACTGGAGTTTAGGAATACCAGGTGAGAGTCATGGGCTGGATAAAGTTATTTACTTGTATGCCAGAATTTGGAGGGAGATGAGGCATTTGCAGTGGAAACAGGTAGACTTGGCTTTCCTTATAACACTGTTTCACTGATTTCAGAGCCTACTGTAGGCAAGCCTGACTGTATGGTCCCTTGAAGCCTTATATGCAGACCAAGCAGCACACCTATGATGAAACAATTCAATGAGATCAGAGGAAACGGAAGGAAGATGGGCACCTCCTACCCTTTGTTTCTTTGATGGGAACACGCATGTTGCAGATCAACAGGAATATGAAATGGAAATATAATAGGCCCTGTTCCGGATCATGGGAAAAATACACCATACTCTAGTCAGCATTGGAAAGATCAGATAGTAAGTCAGGTGGGAAAATGTTTATCAGGTCATGTGCATGAACAATATAGGGAGGAAGAGCCTTAACAGACCTGATCTGACAAATGTAGTACGTGATGCAGTGGCTGCTGTAAAGATCAGTAAGGGTGTCAGCAGAGACAATATAGTAGGGATGGGAGGACAGAATACAGTCTTGTTATTTACTGACTTTTGTAAGACAGCCAGTGCCTCTGGAATTGGGTGCACTTGATATAATCAAAAACATAGAAATTGATGGCAGAAAAAGAACAAAGGTCCATCTAGTCTGCCTAGGGTTTTCTATCTGCCCTGAGACCTAATGTCCATACAGGGTTTTATCCCTCCCGATCCAGCACCCTGCTCCGCTACCTACTGCTACTGACATGAGCAACCACCAAACCCTTCACACCGTCCCAGCCATGCTTAAAACTCTTTATGGTCTTGGTGCTCACCACCTCCACTGGTAGATTTTTCCATGGCTCCACCACCCTTTCTGTAAAATAGAACAGCATAACATACCTATTAAACCTTCTGCCCCACCAGTTTCCACTTGTAACCTTGAGTTCTTGATTCTGTACTCCAGCTAAATAGTTAGCCTCAGTTCGCCTTGTTTATTCCCTTCGAAAAACTCGAAGGTCTCTATCGTATCCCCCCACTCTGCCTGGTGTCCAGTGAGTACATGTTTAGTGCCTTGAGACAATTTTTGTAAGATCTGCCCTGTTGTCACTGAATCATCCTGGTCACCCTGCGTTGTACCATCTCCAGCTTGTCCCTGCCCTTCCTTAGATGAGGACTCCAGAACTGAACACAGCATTCCAGGTGTGGCCTCACCAGTGACCTACAATATATAGAGGTAGTAGTACCTCCTTTTTCTTACTGTCAATACCCCTTCTGATACATACCAGCATCCTATTAGCTTTACTGTAGGCCTTGTTACACTTGCTTAATTGTTTGAGGGAGTCAGTGATGACGACTCCCAGATCCCTTTCCTCTGCTGTAATGCTCAGTTTAAACCTTCCCATCCAGTACTTTGTCCTTGTTTTTTTTTTCCCTGGGTGCATAACCTTGCTTTTTTGACACTGACTCTCAACTACCAAACCTTGGATCACCTCTCTAGCCTTTGTAGATTCCTCTGCATCTTCCTGATCCCTTTGTCGTTATCAACCCCATCACAGAGCTTTGTATCAGCAGTGAAAAGACACAGCTTACCCTGGATGCCCTCTCCAATGCTGCTGGTGAACATACTGAATATTGCTAAAACATTTTTGATTGTATCATTCTACAAACATGTTACAAATTCTGAAAGTTTCTGAACTTATTCCAACTAGTTCTTCCATCCCTATTTCTAACTTTGATTCTGTTACAAATTTGCCACACAGCTGGAAAGTGATTGGGCCCTTTTTGCTGCATTGCTGCTTTAGTATTGCTAATTCAGTTCTGTTTTTTCAAATCCATGAGTTCTTATCCAGGGAAAGGTAACATGATAAAATATATTTAATCATATTTGTCTCTGGCCAATAGATGGGAACAGGGAGGTATAAGCCACCTGTTCAGCAGCCCGAAAGACATCAGACTTGGTGTTGAAAAGTTGTCCCATGGCTCACGCAAGCACGCTGCTTGTGCAGGTCAATAAAGTGATGGGGAAGCTTGCCACATTTATATATAATCACTATCACAAGCAGTGGAGGAGAAATTATCTACCATTTGTGCAAGATAGAAAATTATCCCATCCAAGGCTTTGCTCCCAAAAACTGGAGGGCTCAACTGAATCAAGTGGCACTTCACAGACCCTTTCCAAGTTATCGGCTTTTTCTTATCTTCAGTTCCAGTTGTGGACAGCCCTGAACATGAATTATTCTAGTTCTAATCTAGATAAGGGCTGCAGATCAGGCAAGTAGTAATACTATTTAGGCTAGTGCGCCAATCAAAATGAAGTTAAAAATCTGGTAAATTTAAATTCAAACCTCTGCACTGGCTCAACCAGCCCAAGGACTTGTCAGATAATTCCCCTATCCCCTTGGATTTTGTGTCCTTTTGAAATAGAAACATAGACAACAATAGCAGAAAAAGACCAAAGGTTCATCCAGTCTGCCTGGAGTTCCCTATCTGCCCCGGGACCTATTGTCCATATAGGATTGTATCCATCCTGGTTCACCCCCTTTGCTGAAAGGTACAAATCCCTGGTTTTGTGTAGAATATTTTTTTCCTTTCCCCTTTTGTGGGCTAGTGATGGGCAAAGAGGTTGTAACTGTGCTTGTTGTGTGTTACAACTCCTGGGCATGCAGCCACCTAAGCATTCACTTCCACTTTGAAACTGGCATGCTCACCAGGATAATCAGTTTATTGCTGCCCTTGCCAAAACATGGAGACAGCACAAGTAATCTTCACTGCTTGTACCAGAGGGCCAAGCACAACCCTTTTAAAACTTGGGTAGCTTGTGCAAGGCACAAAAAATGCATTTTTAATGAAAAATAGAGGAAGAAAAGCTTTGAATATTTGGTTCACATTAGTCACAAAGCCACTGAAGATTCAGATGTGATGGAAAATTTCACTGACACTTTTATGGAACTCCTGGAACCCAAGTCATTAGCGTGAACATATTTCCTATGAGACATCACGAGGTACTGAAAGAGAATGAATTATGGGAGAGAGTAAATTAATATAATGCGATGCAATGTAACACAGCATTTAGTTTTGTAACAGTAGTGATCAGTGCCTTTAAGAGTCAATAAAGAAAAGGGTTTGAAGTGTTGAGAGAGAAAGAAAAAAGAGAAAAAAGAGAAAGTGGAGGCTAGAATATGCTGAGCCCCACTACCATGCACATATGGTAAGTTTTTAATTGAATAAATACAGAAAGGAAGAAACTGGCAGAGGGCCCATGGATCAAAAGATTTCTGCAATGTGGTACAAGCGTTGCGTGCAATTCTTTTCATCTTAAAAATATGGCCCTGATGCTGTAGGATGTGGAAGTGCTTCAACTGAAAAGGCATCTGATCCTGAGCTGCCTCTTTGATTTACAGTAAGATTCTAATTAAAACAGGCTTGCCTCCCTCACTGTACATGGAGGCACTTCAGGTAGGTGCAGATAATACTGTTCAGACCAAAGCTTCATAAAATATTTTACTAGTTATCATTTAATCTATCTACAGCTCCTAAAATTACCTTTGTTGTTTACATAAATTAATCTGTGGAATGTACCATTCATTCACTGCTACCTTTAGAACCCGAAAGAAAAAATGAGATGTCATTCACATCTCAAATAAATAAATAATCTGCTGGCTCTTGGCTAAATTCCCCTCACACAAGAGATTAGGTTTCAATGGGATTTTTCTGGTAAAAAAAGGATAAATAAAAATAGTTCAAACTTTGCCTCATTGGAAAGGGGCTACTGTTCAGTAATCGCAGACTCCCCCCGTGCAAGTGACATTCCCCTTGATTTTGACTTTTGTTCTTCAGCCTATGAGTTTACAAGAGGTTTTTGGTTTCATAAATTGGTACTGTTATGATAAGCCTGACTCCCGATGACAAGGCAGCCCTCTCATACAGTAGGTGAGGTACCTACTCTTTTAATTTTAGCATGCCATTATAAGCTTTGATCTCACTGCTTTCTCTAGCTGTCTTTTGTGAAGCTCATTCTCTGACCTCATTTTTCAGAGTGCTGGTCTGTAAAGAGCTTGTAGATGGCCAGTAGGAAGCATGCTACATACAAGCTGGCCACACCTCTCTTGATCGTCTAGTAATCGAGGCTATAACAATCTAAACCCTGGCTTATCCACAGAGTTTTAATCACATTTCTTATACATTTTTTTTATTTGTTAGGGATTCTGCTGGTGTGTAATCAATATCCAAAATAAACAGTACACAGTGCTCATCCTCAAATGCTTCTTAAAGGAGCCAGAAAAGCATGCTGAAGTTATTTAATTTTTGTTGGTAGTCAGGCTTATCACAACTTGACCAAATAATGTAGCCAACAACACTTTTTAAAATCATGAAATGAAAAAAAAAAAAATTAGTCAGAAAACAGAGTTGCTTTACAAAGACAAGCAGGCTCCTTGAGAAGCATTCTTTAATGGCCTGTCACAAATGAACCCCTTACCGGTGAAGAAACCTATGCCAGCCTGGGACCTAAACTTGGTTCTCACTCAGTCACTGACTTACCCGTTTGAACTTATGGCCACTACCAAGCTAAAGTACATCACTTGGAAAAGCTTATTCCTGGTGACTGTTTAAGTAATAAGACATGACAGGGTGTGCATTGTGGTGGGATAACAGTGCACCTCAGGTGTGTCGTAAGGTATGGGGTATCACTAAGTGCCTTCAACCACCCAAGAAGTGCCATTATCACACAACAAGGCACACCCTGGAGTGTCCTATTGCGATTATAAAATGGTTTCAAGATTTTTTTGAGGAGTTGATAAAATTCACAAAAATCAAAAAACAAACATTTTTATGAAATTAAAAAAAAATGTTCCATCCACCCCAACAAAATAGTCCCAGTGCATCCCAGCACTGACATGCCATCTCAGGTTCAACTTAGGCTTGGGCTACCTGTCGGGTAGCTGGATCAGGTAGGTCGGGTATCAGTGATTTTTGGCTGGGTAGGGTAGTTTGGGTAATTTACAACCCTTCCTGACATAACAGTGTACTTCATGGGTCAGATAGTTTTGACACAGATAATGGGTCATTTTTTAAACAGGCATTACATGCAGCCTATAGGTTCCTAGGACTCCTGCAAGGACTTCCCAGGCTGGAAACAGACATGAAAGGGCAGCCTGTGGGGTCCTTCATGAGCTCACAGCAGATGTAGGAGCACATGATACTGGGCTGACAACCTGATTGGTCAGTGGTGTCTGTGCTCCATCTGCTGTGAGCCCATTATGCAGATAGCAGCTGGACTCTGGAGAGGTGGAAGGACATGGGCATTTGCTTTGCAGACTGCTGCTAAATTGTGGTGAAACTTATGAAAAAAATAACAAAGTAAAAACCTCAATGAAGGAGCAAAGGTAGTGGGGGCGGTGTTGGGCACTGAAACAATTTCAGGAGGGAGGGGGGAACTGGAGGATCATCCTTTCAGTCGAGGAGGTGCATGGTGGTGCACTGCTGGGGAGAGAAGGAGCCAGTGGGGGGACAAAAAAATACAGAAGACAAGGCAATGGCAGCTGGTCTGTGTCTCTGCAGCATAGTGAAAGCCATTTAGACTGTATTACACTGTCTGTTAGGTGCCCTGAGCCCTGTCATTTATTACTGTGACATAGCTACACTGTGTGTCTCTCTGCAGCATAGTGAAATCCATTTAGGCTGTATTACACTGTCTGTTAGGCACCCCAAGCCCTGTCATTTATTAATGTGACATACTGTAGCTACACTGTGTGTCTCTCTGGAGCATAGTAAATGCCATTTAGGCTAGCTGTATTACACTGTTTGTTAGGTGCACCATGCTCTGTCATTTATTACTGTGACATACAGTGAAGCCCACCAAGATGAAGCACAGTATCACAGGTTTACTGCATGACAAAAGGGATTAACTTCCATTGAAATTGGATTGTTTGCTGCAGTAACTCTACTGCAGAATTCTGCATGCACTGCACTTCATCCTGGTGGGTTTCACTGTAGCTACACTGTGTGTCTCTGCAACATAGTAAAAGCCATTTGGGCTTGTTTACACTGTCTGTTTGGTGCTACGAGCCCTGTCATTTACCACTGTGACATACACGACAAAAGGGATTAACTCCCATTGAAATTGCCTTGTTTCTTGCAGTAACACTGCTGCAGAATGCTGCAGAATTGGGTTTCATCTCTGCAGGCTTCACTGTAGCCACACTGTGTGTCTCGCTGCAGCATAGTAAAAACCATTTAAGCTGTATTACACTGTTAGGTGCCCCGAGCCCTGTCATTTATTACTGTGACATAGCTACACTGTGTGTCTCTTTGCAGCATAGTGAAAGCCATTTAGGCTGGCTACAGTACACTGTTTGTTAGGTGTCCCAAGCCCTGTCATTTATCACTGTGACATAGCTACAATGTGCATCTCTGCAGCATAGTGAAAGCAATTTAAGCTGCATTGCACTGTCTGTTAGGTGCACTGAGCCAAGTCATTTATATTACTGTGACATAGCTGCATTGCGTGTCTCTCTGCAGCATAGTGAAAGCCATTTAGGCTGTATTGCAATGTCTGTTAGGCACCCTGAACCCAGTTATTTACATTATTGTGACATAGTTACACTGCGTGTCTCTCTGCAGCATAGTGAAAGCCATTTAGGCTGTATTACATTGTCTGTTAGGTACCCCGAGCCCTGTCATTTATATCACTGTGACATAGCTACACTGCATGTCTCTCTGCAGCATAGTGAAAGTCATTTAGGCTGTATTACACTATTAAATGCCCTGAGCCTGGTCATTTATTACTGCCTGTGACATTGTTAGATACACTGTCTGTCTCTGCAACAGTTAGTGAAACAATATCCATTCCTTGTATGGCTGTGTCTACTATGTCTCATATTTTCCAGTCTAAGTCTACTAAAAGGAAGCATAGTGCTGCTGCACATGCAACTGTTAATGATATGGACAATATGAATCATACCACTAATGAAGACCATAGTGACAATAATAATAACATCACCAGGACTGGCACTGAATGTCCTCCTGAGTCAAAAAAGCATGTTAGCCTTGAAATGATAGCAGAGTTTCAGAAAAAAACTGACTGGGGTTACTTGTAGTGGTACTGAATATCTTGCCACAAGTGCCAGGATAATTTCATCTGCTGAAGCAGCATGCAAGGAGGCATCCTCCTCAAATATAAGCTCAGATGATAAGGCAGCAAATGCTGATCATGATGGTGGTGATAGTGGGGACTGGGAATGGGATAGCCCGTGCTGTGTCCCACATGATGATTATGGCGGCACTTCCAGTTCTTCTGAATCTTGTGGCAATGAGATCTGTAGTTTTGATGAGTGGGTAGGAGAGGATGACACTGTAAGGCCCAAGAGGCAAGTGCAGAAAAAAAATCATATGCTAAAAGTGAGACTAAGAAGATAAGCATGAATGAGAACAATTCATGTCAACAAGGAAATGGCATTGTAGGGTTTCCTCCAGGTTCCTTGACTGTACAAGAAATAGTGCCAGCCACCATGGTTCAAAGCACAAAAGGTACATCTTTAAGGTGAAATTTATTTTATATTGATGCTGCAGACAATTCTTGAGCTGTATGCAGTCTGTGCTAGAAGAGCATCAGTTGTGGTGGCAAAGTGGAAAATTTTGGAATATCAGTAGTGATATAACCTGCAAAGGCAAAACACCCAACTGAGTAGGGCAGGGCAAGGAGTATGGTTGGTATGGGTTGTTGTGGAGGTGGTGGTGACGGTGACCATAGTGACAGTGAACTGGAAGCAGGAAGTGACATTGAGTCATTTGATGTGTCCTTGCAGTCTTCCCAGACAAACATTGATTGTTTTCTCCTGACACCATCAAGTACTGCAAAATCCCACAGTAGTACTCCACATGAAAAATGCATGAAAAATACATTCCCCCCAAAATTAAAAATATCTCATCATTCTCATCAACATTAAAAGAAAGTGTTGTGAGGACATCAAAATTTACCTGCAAGCATCCAACATGCCAGCTGTTAAACAGAGCCATTGCAGAGCTGTTGACCAATTGTCAACTACCTTTACTTTTGTTGCCCAAAAAGGTTTCCTCAAGTTCATGACTTGGATTGAACCATGGTACATCATTCCCTGTCAAATGTATTTCTTGAAAAAGGCTGTTCCAGGGTTGTATGACTTGATATGTACTGCAGTCATTAAGCAGTTTAAACTCTTTGAGGTGAAGCAGGTTCACATAATCACAGATATATGGACCAGCAGCCAAACAATTGACAACATGACTGTTATAGCTCATTGGCCAATTTTTCAGTCAGAAAGTAATATCCCCCACTGTACCATAAGCAGTAGGAAGCAGGCTATATTATGTGTGACCACTTCTGAGGAAAATCACACTGCTGTGAATGTTTTGCTGGAGCAGAAACAAAAATTCCAGAAATGGCTTATTCCATATTCTTCATTTCCAGGGTTCACAGTGTCAGATAATGGTGCCAACATAGTCAAAGCTGTTATAGATGGCAACTACCAACACATACCTTGTTTTACAAATTGTTTAAATATTCTCCATAGTTTCTTAAATAGAGAGAGAGAAATCTTGAAAACTTGCTAGGTCTTGCTAGGAAAATATGTAGACATTTCAGTCACTCTGTGAAAGCATAAAAATCCTGAAGGGGCTGCAGAGGTCAAACAACTTACCATTGCATACATTAAAGCAGGAAGTTCCAGCCCATTGAAATTCAACATTTTACATGTTGGAAAGGCTTCTTGAACAGAAAAAAGCTGTACATGACTACACCATGCAGAATCAAATAGGTAAAGTAGACTTCATGCTCAGTTCCAGTAGCTGGACTCTACTGGAATCTTTGGTCACCTTACTGGAGCCCTTTGAGGTTGCCACACATGATGTTTCAAGTTTCAAGTTTATTTCCAAGAAAACTCCATTGAGCAAGCTCATTTACAAGGAGGTCCTGAGGGACTCAAGACATTACTAGGCAATAGCATGATGAATACAATAAGTGCAACTTTCAACTAAGAAAAGAGGTCAAGTCATAGGATTGGACAATATGAGAGGAACTGTACCAGTGTCAATGCCAGATAATCTAACAAATTCAATGCCCAACAGTGAGAAGCAATTGTACAAATGTCATTGTCTACAATAGAAAATATGTATTTATTTATTTTTTTATTATTTGACCTTGTAGTCGGTGAGGTATGAAAATGCACAGCTAAATAATACAGATCAACATAGCATATCAGGATGGTAGGAAGGCAAGTAGGGGAGCCTGCTTCCTACTACTTACAGTAGAGCAGGGATTATTACTTTCTGACTGAAAGCTTGCCTAATTTTACTTATTTATTTATTGAAATGTTTTGCCAGGAAGGCACACTGAGTGACAAGTCACTTGTCTACCGATGCAACCTGGGGGAAGGGGTATAATAAGAATGAGCCATTAAACATTCATAGAAACATAGACTTTGACAGCAGATAAGGACCACTTGGCCCACCCAGTCTGCCTATTTCCCTTCCTATTGGATAAACTGCAGATTCTAGTTAACCAACAGCCTACTTTCTGCAACCCTCACTACAATTGCCTTATGTCTGTTCCATGCATGTTTAAATTCCCCCACAATTTTAGACCCAACAACCTCCCCAGGAAGGTGGTTCCATGCATCCACCCACTCTCTCTGTGAAAAAAAAAAAATACGCACATTACCCCTGAGCCATCCACCCTCTAACTTTAAATTGTGCCCCCTTGTTCTTACACATCTCTTTTTCTGAAAGATGCTACCATCCTGGACTTTGTTGATTCCCTTGAGGTACTTAAAGTTTCTATCATGTCCCCCATCCCTCCTTTCATCAAGGGTATACATATTAAGCTTTCTCAGTCTCTCTTCATATGGTTTCTGATGCAGGCCCTGCACCACTTTAGTTGCCCTCCTCTGGACTGATTCTATCCTATCTATGTCCTTGCGTAGATGGGGTCTTCAAAACTGCACACAGTATTCCAGATGGGGTCTCACCAACTGTCTGTACAGAGGGATAACCACTTGCCTTTTTCTACTTGTGATGCCCCTTCCTATGCATCCCAGTATCCCCCTGGCTCTCCTTACTGACTTCTCACATTGCTTACCCACCTTTAGGTCATATGATATGACTACCCCCAATTCCCTTTCCATTTTTGTTGTTGTTAGTACCTCTCCTGCTATTGTGTACTCTTCTCCTGGGTTTTTGTTTCCCAGTTACAAGATCAACATTAACATACAGTTGTAAGGCAGGTGTTACAGTGTTACAACAGTGTTGTGCATAATAGGTAGAAAGAGTTGACAATAATAAGTGCTGGGTTGATAAGTAAACAAGTGCTTATGTGAAAGAAAATGAGGAAAGGAGAGGGAGGGTGAGATGGGGGGTAGAGTCCTGTCCCTGAAGACCCCTTCGGGATGCAAGGAACACTGAAAGGGGAATGGGGGGTATGTAGAGAGAAGTGGATAAAGCAGTGTCCCAGAGAGACCCCATCAGGATGTGGGAACCCTGCAAGGGGGCTGTGGGGCTAGATAGAAAGGGGGGTAAGGCTATAGGGATTTAAAGAGGGAAGAGAGAGAGAGAGAGGTGGAGGAGGTGTGACTTAATGATAGGAGGGGGAATAGGACCTAACACAAGAGAGGATGCTTCAGGATGTGGGGTACCCTGCAAGGGGGTTGGGGAAGGCCAGAAGATAGGGATTAAAAGAGTGATAGGAGAGAGAGGGAGTGAAAATTGAACCCCTGAGGGGAAGATAATTTGCACCTTTGGAGGGGATGGGGCCTAATCAATAGTCCATCAGGATGCATTGGACCCTGCTAGTAGTCATGGGAAGCCAAGACAGTGGCTAGATAGAATTGGGGAGATATGCTTAGGCTCAGTTTGACCCCTTCAGGATGCTGAGAACCCTGCAAGGGGACTGTGATGGCCAGGGAGAAAGATAGATGGGGATGGGGAAGGAGAGGAGACAAAACTAGGTGCAGTAGGACCCCCTCAGGATGCTGAGAACCCTGAAAGGGGGACTGCAGAGACTAGGGAGAAAGGTAGATGGGGAGGGGAAGGAGAGCAGACAAACCTAGGTCCAGTTGGACAGCTTCAGGATGCTGAGAATCCTGCAAGGGGACTGCGAAGGCCAGGGAAAAAAGGTAGAATGGGGGAGGGGAAGGAGAGGAGACATGCCTAGGTCCAGTAGGGCCTCTCCAGGATGCTAAGAACCCTCCAAGAGGACTGAAAGTCTAGGGAGATAGGAGGGATGGTGGGGGAAGGGAGTTGATGAGAGATACAAGCCCCTTGGGGGAGTAGGAGGGGGACCCATGGAGACCATTCGGGATCCCTTAGATTCTGTGAGAGATCAAGGGAGGCCAGTAAAGGGGAGTATTCTGGGGAAAGGGGAGAAGAGATAGAAATTTGGGGGGTAGGGATGCACAGGGTAAAAATTAAGGTGACAGTAGAGAGGCAGGGTTTGTCCAGGGCTTAGAGGAGGGAATTAGGGAGGGACATGACAGGAGCAGCTAGGTGCAAGGTAATTGTTGAGGGCAGAGCTGATTGAGTAGGTGGAGGATGAGTGCCAGATTTGAGGGGGGAGAGAATTCGAAATATTTTGGTGGCAGTGAGAGTTACTGGATTGGCCAATTTGGGTGGATCTGCGGGGGACTACCATGGTGCAGGAGTCGGTTGATCTAAGGGAATGGGAGGATGGGGGATGTGTTATAAAGGAAGATGTGAGGTAGGAAGGCAGCTCACCCAACTAGTGCTTGGAGGTGAATTTAGCACAGTGGGAGAGTCACCTATTTGTGAGAGAGGGGAAGGATAGGGCATGATAAAGATCACAGTGGTGGGTGCGAGGGGGAGGGCATCCAGGGCAAAATGACAGAAGGAATTGAGGAGGGTGTCCAGTCTGGCCAGGTAGGACTTAGGGGCAGCACCATAGACTATGTCACAGTAGTCAAAAATGGGCAGTATCATCTTCTGAACAAGTTCACGCCTAGCCGTAGGAGGGATGCAACTATGGTTCCTGAACAGGGCACCAAGATTGGGGTGCAGTTTTTTCTGGATGACATCAATATGTCCAGAAAAGTTTAGACATTGGTCCAACCAAACACCTAAGTACCTGAAGGAGGATGTATCCTCAAGTAAAGTTCCATCAAGGGTGTGAAAAGTGGGTAGGGAGGGAAGCCTAGAGAGTCTCTGTCTTGTGCCAGAGGTCATGGAGACAGTCTTCTTGGCATTGGGGAAAAGTTGATGGTTTGCAAATCAGAGCTGAACTTTGTCGAACTCTTGCTGTAAGCTGGTTGTAACCTCAGCAGGACAGGAGCCAGATGCATACAGGACAGTATCATCAGCATACGGCATAGCGGAGGAGGGAGAGCAAACAGAGAGAAGGTCATTTAAGAAGATGGAGAATAGGAGGGGACCTAATACAGAGCCCTGGGGGATGCCAGTGCTAATAGGGAGGGGAAGGGAAGTGACGTCCAAGATCTTAACTGATTGGGTTCTGCCAATAAGGTAGGCCTTAAACCAGTTTATGGTGGAGGGAGATAGGCCAGCTGCCAGGAGTGAGTCACTGAGAAGGGAGTCAGAGATAGTGAAGAAGGCCTTGGCCAGGTCGACAAAAATGGCAGAGGTAATTTGGCCATTGTCCATCCCAGTTAGAATGGAGTCTGTGAGCCGTAGGAGAGAGGTGGTGGTTGAGTAGTTTTTCCTGAAACCAGACTGGAAAGGGGGTGAAAGAGGAGGTGTCAGCTAGAAAAGAGGTGAATTGGGAGAGGACAATGTATTCTTGAAGTTTGGCAAGGGTAGGGAGGAGAGAACTGGGGTGATAGTTGCCAGGGGATGAGGGGTCACCCCCTTTGAGTAGGGGGAGGACCACTGCATGTTTACATGAGAAGGTGATCAAGGCAGTAGAGAATGAGATATTAAGGATTATTGAGAGGGGATAGGCAATGGCCAAAGCAGAGCGGGAGAGGAGTTTTGGGCCGAGGCTGTCAGGGGAGGAACCTTTAGAGGAGCTGATGGTGAGGAGGGCACTTAGTGCATTGCTTGGGATTACAGTAGTGAAAGAGAAGGGGAGGTGGGAGGGTGGTGGAGGAGGCACAACTGCAGAGGTGGGGAGGGGGATGGGTAGGAGGGGAGGGATTTCAGTAGCTCTGTGGTGCAGGAGGTATAGTGGGAGTTAAATTCCACAGCTACAGCTGGTGGGTCAGATGCTAGTGGGCAATTTACTTTAAGTACCAGGGTTGGGCGAGATGAGGGGGTAAATAGGGCATGGACCACCTTCCAGAACTTTGAAGGGGAGTTTATTTTGGTGATGAAGGCAGATTTGAAATATTTGGACTTGGCTAACCTTGTAGCCCTGGTGCAAACATTTCAGAACATGTGATAGTTCGTGAAGTCTCTAGGATGCTGGGTAGCTTTATGACACTTCCAGGCTCAATCACTAGCCCTGAGGCAGGCCAGAAGTTCAGGGGTTATCCAAGGTAAGTGGTTACCTCTGACTCTGGTTTGTTTGAGTGGGGCAAAGGCATTCCAGTTTACAACAAAGATTTCTTTGAAGTAGGCAAGGGCCTTAACAACCGAGGGGAGGGAGGTTGGGGGGACCAATCAGAAGTGGCAAGGTTACTCAGGAGAGGTTCAAGGTCAAGAGACATGAAAGAGCGTAATTGTATGGTTTTGTGTGATGATTTAGTTCTACGGACTTTCCTAACCTAAATATTGGATTATGGTCACTAAGAGCATCAGAGAGGATGCCAAAGGTGATGAGGTAAGAACCCAGTCGAGTAGGGAGTGTTGTTGTGTCTTGTGGTTTGGGTGGGTGGGTTTGGAGATGAGTTGGAAGAGGTTTAGGGCTCCAATTTCATTTTTAGTTTTGGTAGTTTTAGGTGACAACTGATTTATATTGAAGTCGCCTAGGATGAATAATTCCCCAGAAGGGAGCAAAGGAAATGATGGAGGTTAGGAGGTCTAGCGCGACTGAAAGATGGACATTTTGGCGGCAGTATATGCCGGCTACAAAGATCGGGGGAGTGAAGGGGAGGGTCTCATGAATAGCTAGGGCATCATGGGTCTCAGAATTGGAAGATGAGTAGATGATGGAATATTGGATGGAGGCTAGGACATAAATGGCCACACCACCACCACCCCCTGCCAGCACAGTCTTGCTTTAGCAGTGAGTAGCCAGGAATGGAGGCGAGTGGTCAGGGATAGTGCTCTTTAGCCAAGTTTCTGAGATGAAATGTTTCTAATGATGTCAGTGCGGACAGGGCAACTCTGAGTTAAATTCTTCCTCAAATAAGATTTCTTCACATTTTTCTTGATGACATAAAGAAAGACTTTCAGTCAAAAGAAGACACCACCACTGTTATGCCGGTAGATGACTTCAGTCTCAGACTGTTGACTGATCAGAGAATAAATGTCATGTTTAAGAATGACACCTAAGGGCTGGCCCATCAGCGCAGTGGTTGGATTTCCGCTTGTGACGCCGGCACCCGGGTTCCGGAATGGACCTGAGTCATCAGAGGGCCTGCCAGGGGGAGAAGGTTTGAGCATTCCAGGTACTGCTCTCCTTCTCTGGGGGGAGGATGCGGTGTGCAGCTGGTGCTAAAGGTACTCCTGGCAGAGGCCAGGGGGATCACAGCATCCGGGGCCAGCTTGACTCTGAGGGGCAGGACAGATGCTGGTGTCATTGCATGCTCCCGCCCCTCGCATACAGGGGGGAAAAGTAAATCGAGCTGCCAGCTGCCATCCATGATGCCAGCTCTCGGCTCTGATCAGCTTCCAGGATGGCCCTCCCTGACCTAACCCATCATCTGAGGTACTGATGGGAGCCCGGTGCCGAGGCCCCGCCCTGGGGTAAGCCAGGGAGTATCGGGGGAAGGGTCATGTCTAATATGGAGGTGGGAGCGAGGGTCTGTGACCTGGTGAAATTATCGTGTGGCTGGCGGCCACCAAAAAAAGTACAATAAATAAAAAAGAATGACATCTATGTGCTGGCTATGTTGCTAGATCCCTGCTTTAAATGGAACATTGAAGCCATCCTTCCTGCAGGGGAAGACATTGAGTAGTGGAGAGATCTTCTGCTAACCAAATGTGACATTGCCCCACCAACACCATTAACTGATGTACAGCAGTCAAACCCTGCTGAATCATCAGAGTGCGCTACTGGCACAGACAATAGCATATCTATTAATTTTTCAGTCACCAGTGTCATCAGCGAGGGAAAGGACATCGACAGCTACTTCTTTGGAATCCTATGTTCAGGGACAGAAAGGCAAATTACTTCTGAGTCACCTGCAGCAACATGGATTAGTATCCTGTAAAGAAAGTGCAGCACGTTCATCTGCCAGACTGGTAACCGTCTCACGCAGCACAATGATCCTGGAGTATTTTGCAGAACATACTGTGATTGGTCTAGAGAAGGATCCAATACCTAATAGTAACAAAAAAATGTTGTAGGTGCTGTATTTGTCCTTTTAAGAACAGATCCAGAAACAAATGATTTAATACCTTTTATTGGACCAACATGGATGTTACAAAAAAGAACAAAGTGCTCTAGCTTTCGAACCAACCAGGTCCTTCTTCAGAAGCTTTGTGGCAGTTTTTTCAAATATCCCATACTATTAACACCAGATTATATTGAAAAAACAGAAATAATTCTCATTGGTTTAACATATACATTTAAAACATAACAGAAGATTATGTCAGAGAAGCTAATTAACACCAGTATGCCATTAACTGAGGAGCCTCAGAGGGGCAAAGGTTATCAAGAATTCTCTACAGTCAGAGAGTTCTTGTGTCACATAAATTTTAAAATGTCTCAGTACGCCAAGAAAGCATTCTAGTGATAAAAAACACTTTGGAGTGGCATTCTCTCTAATACTTGTAAGATTAGCTTACAACTTACATTCCAATTGTCCTGGTATATTAAAGAACAGATAATGAGAGACAAAATCCTGAAATTAGGTATAACTGCAAGTTGAAAACAAGCCTCAAATTAACCTACACATATATACATGATGCATGAAAGTATCACTTGTAAGTGTAAGTGCCAAATAAAAAATACTTGTCAAGGACCCCCAAGAAAACGAGACCATGAGCCTGATAAGTGCAGATTTCAACACAGAGTCCTTGTATAACAAAAATGCACTTTGTTCTTTTCTGTAACATCCATGTTGGTCCAATAAAAGGTATCAAATCATTTCTTTCTGGATCTAATAGAAACAAAAAAGAACAATATGGCCAGATATAGCAAGTCTTGCAATAATGTACCTCAGTTGTCCACTTTCAAGCGTGCTGTATATTCAGAATACACATTTAGTGCAGCTAGAGGAATAGTCACGACCAAAAAACACTAAGTTCTGTAAATGTGTAACGGCTTACATTTCTCAAAATGATTGCTGACAATTTCCCAATTGTCTCAAACACTGAATTATGTGATTCTGACCCTGAACATGAACAACAGCCTGCAAACAGTGGTATTGAATAGGATGACTAGGTTGTGTACAAAATGAATAGAACTATCGCCACTGCCACCATGCCAGCCACATGTGCCACTCTACTCTCACTTTTCTTTTGTCAGTCATCAGTTTTATATTATGTAACTTTGATGCCCACCATGGATATAATTTTTGGAAACAGCAGCAGATTCACTTAGAGCAGCTGCACCTCTCATACCTACCTCAGTAATGCCCACCATGGGTATAATTTTTGGAAACAGCAGCAGGCTCACTCATAGCAGCTGTGCCTCTCGTACCTACCTCTGCAATGCCTGTTATGGGTATAATTTTTTGAAACAAAAGCAGGCTCACTCACAGCAGCTGGGCCTCTTGTACGTGCCTCAGCAATGCTTGCCATGAGTATAATTTTTGGAAACAGCAGTAGGCTCACTAAGAGCAGTTGTGCCTCTTGTATCTACCTCAGCAATGCTCGCCATGCGTATAATTTTTGGAAACAACAGCAGGCTCAGTAAGAGCAGCTGCACCTCTTGTACTCACCTCAGCAATGCCCCACATGGGAATAATGGCTCAGGGCACCGCGCTCGGCTCCTTTAGTACCCTTGGATGCATCCCATCTGGCCCCATTGGCTTGTTTTTCTTTAGGGCTTCCATCCCTTGGCTGACTCTCTCTTCAGTAAATGGACTTGTGTCCGCCTCCCCACCCAGTGACTGTTAATGTGTGTGTTGGCCTGTCTACCCTTCCACTGTGAAGACCAAGCAGAAGTGTTCATTTAAAATCGTAGTTTTTTCATGGTCTTCCTTTGGCATAGTTCCCCCTCCTGTTCACCTGATCCTCACTATAACACCCTTCACCTTCCTCTTTTCGCTCATGTACCTGAAGAAATTCTTAGCCCCATTCTTTTTTTGATTAGTATTTTATCCTCCTGAGCTCTCCAGTGGCCCCCATCTAATTGACCTCCTCAGCCCCATCTCCTGGCTCCTCCAGGACTTACCTTCGCCAATGTCCTTTGATTCAGAACCATGGCAGTGCCTGGTCACCAGTGCAGAGCATGCGGGGGGGGGGGGCGTTGATCTTCATCCTGCCGCCTAAGGTTTTTTCCGCCAGTTTTCCTCCCTGGTCCCTCCCCGTTGCTGTGGCATGACACGTCAGTGCACGTACATAGAGGTGTACACACACTGTGGAGTCCCGCAGCAGCCTCCCTTTGTTGGTGTCCCCTGACTCATTCTGCCCTCAGGCCTCCACTTGGGGAAGTTATTCGGCGGGACTGCCAAGCCACCCTCCCTGGGAGAGGGGAGCTGTCCTCTATGCGCTCAGTCCTCTTCCTCCCAGCCCAACCCCCGGTGACCCGCTCGCACTGTAAACATGGGTGGCCGGCGTGGCAGGAGATAAGGCATCAATGCTTTGGCCCTCCATGCCACTGGGCTGGCTCTTAGCCCCTTTCTTGATCTCCTAGCATGTCATTATGGCCCCATTTGCATGTCTTGCGCAGGGCAGCCTGGCGACTTGCACCTGGTGCCCTGCACAGCATGATGTGTGCAGTGGGGATCCCAGAGCATCCCCCGCCCATAGCCCTATCACTGCAATGTAAACAAAACAAGCCCTGATAGTCTAGTGGCCCACCTCCCGAGTCCCAGAATCCCGAATATTGCAATGACAGATCATCCCTGGTGGTCAAGTAGTCCCCCTCCACCCACCCACACGCCTCATAATTGGGACTGTCTTGTACAGTATGCCCTGCAAACCTATTGGTCCATACAGGGCCAATGGGCTTACAGCCCATACTGTACCTGTCAATCGGCCGGGCGGCACTGGGCGGTATCGTGTGGTTGCAGTCGCCCACGATGATGGGGGTGGGCAAGGTGCAGTGTGGGTGGGAGGGGTGAGGGGTGCCACTGGACCACCAGGGCTATTCTATATGGAGGATTACCACGATTGCAACTAGGGGCAGGGGTTCCACTAGACCACCAGGGATGGTCATTGCACATTACTCGGGACTCGGGCGGGAGGGGGACCACTTGACCACCAAGGATGGTCTGTCATTGCATTATTCGGAGACTCGGGGGCACTAGACTACCAGGGCTTGTTTTGTTGACATTGCAGTGACCACAGCTATGGGTGAGGGGGCACTTGGCCAGCAGGGATGTGTGTGTGCTGCTAACGGTGTTTGGGTGGGGCAGGTGGCCACCCACAGTTGGCTGTGTTGCACCCTGCATACTGCAGCCCACCTGTGGGTGGCCAGGAGTCTTTTCTGGGGCTCAACTTTGAGCCCCCTATGTGGTGCATTGCAGGGTTGTGCCAGCATATGTGTTGCACATCGTGGGCTGAATATCGGGATGTGCAGCATATGCATGTGCACGCCCTGCATTTGCGCCACATACCAGTACTGTTCCCAGTGCATCAAAGTTTATGCTAGGTCAGGTAGCCTTCAATATCCTACTGGGCACAATGCGGGGTTGGCTAGGAACACTGTTGCGCCAGGCGCAACCCCTTTGAATATCCTGGCCAGTATGTTTAGTCCTCCTCCACATGCACATTGGTTTGAGCCTGAGCCTGGTGAGGGAGAATGGCAAGTATATTATTAAAATTTCCCAAGGCTTAGATGGCCTGGAAAAATTACCACATTTCTGAAATGTCCTCAGAAGAGGGCATTTTATCCGAGTTCAATGGCCTACGCAGCCAGTGTTATGCTTGTGCAACTGTGTTACTTAGGTTTTGGCCATTCGCACTCTCTATTCCTCAGGAATTACCACCCTGTAGGGGTACCAAAGGCAAGGAACCCTTTAGAGGGTTCCACCCCTAGAGGCGCCACGGGACGCTTCCCTTGGCTAAAGGTACCTTAGGAGGGATCCCCAAAAGGAAGTAGTAAGAGCTTATAAGCAAACAGCAGTTGTGAGCCATGGTAATACATAAGCATGAGGCAGCTTGTTCATGTAATGGGATAGCAGGGTAGCCATGGCATGAATTTGATGGGTTGCAAAAGGGGATGAGGGAACCTGTCTATGGAACTAGGGAACACTATGTTAACGGTTATGACCTGAGACATGGAGGAGAGAAAAAAAAACCCTTTGAGGAGGAAATCTCTGAGGATCCAAGGCCTAGGTCGCCTTCCCTTCAGGCTTGGGATATTTTATTTAGTGATGGCTCTGCTGCTGCAATTTGGAAACCCAATTAAAGAGGAGGTGGAAAATATTCCAATTTGGAGGAAAGCTCTTGCTCTAGCCCTTTAACAGGAATGCCGTGGAGGGTTGTGAGTCGCTGCTCTCTGCAAACGACTACCCCCAAGGTGGAAGGAGGAGAGCAATAACCACTGAGGCAGTCACCCGGCCTACTCGCCCTAAACACAAATCAGGTGAACCAGAGGTAGTCATGAGGAGAATAGTGTTAAAGGGTGCCTCTGAACCTGCTCGGGCAGCTAAAGGGACCCCCGGGAGAGCCCCAACCCTTCACGCTGAGTCTTAGCTTCTACAACTTGGGGTGCTGTCGGTACGGTTGACAACTGAAGGTCCACCTGGAGTGAAGACATTCCCAGCTATGGGCCAGATGAGAAGGACACTGCCCAAAGCTTTGCATGCCTAAGCTGCGGACTCTAGGCGCAGAGAGAGACCATCGGCTGCAGTGGAGCCCTGCACCAGAATGGTATGGCTGGCTGGCCTCAGGGACTGATGAGGAGCTGAATGCGCATTGAGTGCTGAGGTCTTGCAGAGGGCAGAAGGCAGGGAGCAGTGATCAAATGATGGCCTAATCAGGGGTTGATCTGGACATAGTTCATGAAGGCAGGGTAGCTGTTCAGGAAGCATAACAATAATCGAACCTGCACATAGGTCAGTAAGCAATATAAATATTCAGACTGACACATAGGTCTGCAAAATGTAGTAACAATGCTGGGACATTAATGTAAATGGGGCAGCAGTATGATAGTGGGGCAAGCCAGCCAAGTATTCAAAAGCCAAATTAAGGTGACAAATACTCTGAGGATTTTCGGCTGCGAAGGCAGGATTTGGAATAGAAATAATTAGCCACATGGGGCTATGACTCCCCAAACACTTCCCAGTCCCCGCCATAGGAAAAACAAGAAAGTGATGGAAGGGTCGAGAACCACATGCAGATATTAAAACTAGTTAACAGCATCAGACATAGCTTTAGCTGGCCTCAAAGTAGAACAGCAGTGTACAAACAAGGGAATAGCATCAGCTATGAGTGGTTGTATTCTATAAGCATGGAAGGAGAAAAGCACAATGATGTGAAAACAGATATGACCACAGGGGAAGTAGATTGAGCAGGGAAACCATGATTGAACTGCATAGCAAAGTTCAGAGGGAGCTTGAATCAGATGAAAACAATCAGGCTTGATAGCATGGGGAGCAAGTAGGCCTGTAGCATGGGAAGCAGCTTTGGGTTGTGTAAAAACACAAGTACTGGGTACAATGGCAATAGGAGTAAGTAAAAGCAGTAGCAGGAGCTGCAAAAAGCCAAATGGTAGGTGCAAGCAAATGGCAGGCGCTGAGAAACCAAATCCCCCCAAAAAGAAAACAAAACCAAGACACAAACATAGAAGAAACACGGAAAAAATAAAAGGAAGCACATGACTGGAAGCAAAATACAAACCAGAAGCAGACAAACAAAATGCAGAGTCCAGCAGAAAGAAGCAGCAAGGCGCTGGGGGGGTCGGGGCAGTCCCCAGCCTGCCACAGAGCAAAAGGACAGAACCTTCAGCCAGCAAAGAAAAAGTACTTCAGAAGGAGGCTGAGGGGAACTGCTTATATAGCTCAGGAAGTGGGAGTGGCTGGTTGCTTGTCCATTGAACCATAGGCGGAGCCTTCCAATTATCTGTCCGCTCCTTTTTCTTTTGGGGGAGTTGCAGTGACATATTTTTCTTTGTTTCTTTTTTGCAGGTGCTGTTTCCAACACCTGCTCTGAGGCTCTCTTATTATTATTTTTGCCATCACTGGACTCAGGTTCCCCCTTTTGGATATCGTGGTATCTGATCCATCATTATCATGCTTATTAGATGCCCACCAAATCTACCCTGGTCAGACTGGATCCTCTTTTCCACTCCTTGTATCATTTTATCCTAATTGCCCCACCTCTTACTCATTAGCTCCCTTTCTCTTAACCTTTCTTTTCCATTCCTTGAAGCCAGATGTCTCTCTCCCTGCTCCTCTTTCCTGACTAGGCAAGGCAAGGCAGTTTTATTTGTGTGGCACTCAATCCCATGGGCCCTGGGCACCTCACAGTACAACACAGCAATTCAATAAAATGCAGCTCAAGTATAAAATCAATAAAACATAAGAAAAAAAATGACTCACCTCATTAAAGTTGTTTCTTCTGAGGGATCCCTCACTATGATTTACACATGGAGACAGACGCTGTGGAGATGGCACCTTATTCAAATGATGGAATTTAGCATTTGTTTCAAACTCTGCATTCTGCTCTTTCAAGCAGCCCACTCTGTCAGTTACAGTACCTCAAATTTATTTCTATAGATGGCGGGGCTGTGTCTACTAAAACTAGTTAAAAGGATATCAAAACTTTATACAAAATTGTTAACTAAAATTTTTTGAAAAACAATCTAATTGAGGCAGACATATAAAATCTTAAAAGACATTGAAATATTTAGGTAAAAGCAACTAGAATTGTTGACTAATGGCAGTAGTAATGCTCAAGTACATTATTAAAATAACAGATTCTTGTAGAATCTACTTTTTTGAGGTAGGGTTAGGGAGTATAAATTATAGTGATGGATCCCTGAGAAGAAACAACATGTAATGTAACAGTAATGTTTTCTTCTAACACCATGAATCCCTCACTTATGATTAATGCTATATGAAGAATCTATAGGAGTACCTTGGGAGGCTGGGTCCAGAACTTATTTAGGAAAAAGGTTCTGCAAGAGAGCAGTTCCAATGGTGGCATCCCTCCTGATTTGTATATCTAAGCAATATTGCTTTGCGAAGGTGTGTATCATTTTCCAGGTAGCTGTTTTGCAAATGCCTAACAATGGGATACCCCTTATTGATGCCACACAAGCAGAGATACTCTTTGTAGAGTGTGCCCTTTAGGCCTCTGGGTGGCATTCTACCAGCTTTGTCATAAAAGAACTGAGTGCAAGAGAGACAATCCAGTGTGAAACAGACCTCTTGGTTGCTGGTTTACCTTTGCCAACTTCCCCTTAGCTAACAAAAAGATGAGTGTTCTTGGACCTGACATCCTTTGTTTGGTCCATACAGATACTCAGTGTGTACACTTTTTTCTTACTTGGACTGAAGTATTCAGGACTGAGCTCAGAAAGAGCTACTGACTGGTTCTGGTAAAATTCAGACACCAACTTAGGTAAGAATTTCCTATTGGTTCTAAGGACTGCCATGTCCCTGTGGAAGATTATATAGTTTGGCTTTTGCAGAGGGCTTGCAGTTTGCTTACCCTCCTGGCAGAGGTCAAGGCAATCAATAATTTCATTTTCCATGTGACAAACATAGGTCAGCAGTACCCATAGGCTTGAAATGAACCTCCATCAGCTGGGCAAGGCAGACATTGCAATCGCATAGTAGGACTGGATTTCTTACCAGTGTGTACAAGTGGCTGAGGCCTAAAATCTTTTGAAAATACTGTAGGTTGAGAGGCCATTGACTTTCCCTTGCCAGGTGATGCATAAGCTGACACTGCTGCTAGGTGTACCTCGAGTGTGGATGCCTTAGGCCTAACAGACTGCAGGTGCACTAGGTAATCCAAAACTATAGGCAGCCCTACCTCTATTGGGATTATTTTTCTGTGTGCACATCAGGATGAAAATATTTTCACGTTAGAAGAATATGCTTTCCTGGTTGCTGGTTTCCTAGAAACATTAAGCACTTTCAGGACATCCTCTGAAAGATCTAATCCAGAGTATTCTAGCCCTTTAAGAACCTTGCCCTCAGATGTAGTGTTCTGGGGTCTGGGAATTATATTCTTCCCTGGGACAGAGTCAGCAAGTTGTGACTTAGTGGCAGACTGATTGGATTCTTGCTGGACAGGGCCAGGAGCATTGAGTACCAAGCCTGCCTGGCCCAGTCTGGAACTATTAGGATCACTGTTACAGACTGTGTCCTGAGTTTTAGGCATACTTTCTGTATGAGTAGGAATGGTGGGAAGGCATACAGGAACCTCTCTGTCCAGTCCAGAGCCAGGATGTCCTCTGGGACTGTCCCTTTGGCTGGTGGTCTGCAACAAAACTGGGGGAGCTGATTGTTCTCCCATGAGACAAACATCTATTTATGGAGTGCTCCACCTCTCGAACACTAGGGCCAGAACCTGTGGGCTCAGAGCCCATTTGTGGTTTCTCTGGCTGATTCTGCTTATAGAGTCTGCTAGTACATTGCACTTGTCTGGCAAATGCACCACAGAAATTTGAGCTTCTAAGATGTATGCCAGGTCCCAGATCTTCATTGCCTCTGTGCATAGGTATGAGGATCGTGTTCCTCCCTGCTTGTTTTTGTAGTACATTGTAGTGGTGTTGTCTGTTTTGATCAGAACAAGCTAACTTTGTAGCTGGGAGGAGAGTGCTTACATTGCTAGCAATACTGCTCTGAGATCCAGGAGATTGTTGTGCTCCAGGGTCTCCTGTGGGCTCCAGATGCTGGTTACTGTAAGATCCTGTAGGTGGGTGCTCTACCCCTGTAGTGAAGCATCTGTTCTAAGGATACTTGCTTTTTACAGTCTGAATTGAGCACCTGCCTCTGATTCTGTTTTTTCTGAGATCAGCCAGTCATCCAGATAGGGAAAAGCTACCACACTTTCCCTTCTTAGATGTGCTGCCACAACAGTTATGCACTTTGTGAATACTCTTGGTGCTGAGGTGAGGCCAAAGGAAAGTGCTGCAAACTGGTATTGACAATTTCTTAGCCTGAACCTGAGATATTTCCTTGGGAAGATCTGACTGCAATGTGAAAGTAGGCATCTTTCAGACCACTGATCCCAGTCAGTGCCCTGACTGCAAGAATGATATCACTGTTCTTAGTGTAACCATCTTGAATTTGTCTTTTTTATATATTTCTTCAGCTATCTGAGGTCCAAAATGGTTCACCACTCTTCATTTTTCTTGTGGGTTAGGAAGTACCTTGAGAATAGGCCCTTGCCGCACTGAAAGGCAGAGACCTTTTCCACTGCTTTTGCTTGCAGTAGCTTTTTTAATTGATGGTTGAGGGCTGGCTGGAGTTCAGTGGGCGAAGCAACAAAGCACTCCCCCAACCAGGCCTTAAAAATTCCTCCTCCAGGCAAGTCTTCATTTGTTTTCTTCGTTGCGGCTGGAGGCACTGCCTTCCTTAGCTCTGAGCTTCTGTTTCTCTTGAGTTGCACCTCTAGCCTCTCATTCTGGTCTCCCATTTCATCCTTCCCACATCGACTCTTCTAGTGCTACCATGGCTACTGCTACTTCATTTACTGACCTATGCAGCCAGTATAGTGTTATGCTTGTGTAACTGTGTTAGTTTTGGTTGTGGCCGTTCACATTCTCTATTCCAGAGGAATTACTACCCTGTAGGGGTATGAAGCAAGGAACTCTCAGACAGGGTTCTGCCCCTAGAGGTGCCACGGGACAGTTCCTGTGGCTAAAGGTACCTTAGGAATCCCCCTAAGGAGAGAGCGCTGCTGCTGGAGGAGGAGGGGAAGGTGGTGGGGGCAAAGACAAAATGCTTCACAGTGAGGCTGAGAGGAACTGCTTATATAGCTCAGGAAGTGGGAGTGGCTAGCTGCTTGGCCACTGAATTACAGGCAAGACTTTCAATTCCTGCTTCCTCCCCCTCATTGCTATTTGCTGACCACCCCACCTTCTTCTGCTGCTCCACTCCCTCTGCTTTCATAGCCGCTGTGCCGTGGCTCTCCGTCTCTCTGTCCCTCCTGTCGTTCTTCACCCCCATGTACCTGGTCTCCCGGGTTGGTGCCAGCTGTCGCTGCATTCTTCCTCCTCTGCTGGCATGCTCAGGGCCTCCCATCTCCTCCTCACCGTGGAAACATAGAAACATGGAATTTGACTGCAGATAAGGACTGCTTGACCCACCTAGTCTGCACATTTTCCTACCTAACAGATAAGCTGCAGATCCTAGTTGGTTACATGGTACTTTTCTGCCCCTTGTCATGACCGCTACTTTGGAGACCGCCTTGCTCCTCTGCTTTCGGTCTCTTCACTGCATCCATTTCCTCCCTGCTCCTGCCTGCCAGCAGCTTTTCAGTCCCCTTTATTCCTTGCTTTGGGGTAGCCTGGCTGGATGGACGCTTCCTCCTTCCTCTTCCATTCATTGTTTGGGCTTTCTCCTTGCCTCAGAATCCTCACTTCATCCCTCTACCTGCCTTCCAGAGTCCAATGTTATCCCTGGGTGATCTGCTCAGCATGGTGCACTCAATCTCTGTGCCCCAGCTTTGTGCTTTGCGTCCTCAGTTGTAAGACCACCATTAGGCTTGCTGCATCCCTGCATTGTGGTAGGTGGGCCTGGTTCCTTTTCTTTATGTATTGCCTTGTCTCTCTGCCAACCTTCTCTTTGACCCAATAGTGTGCTCCATCTAGCTTGTGTTCAGGACTGTTTCTTTCATCTCAAGTTTCAATAATGCACTTGTTTGTGTCTCCAGAACTGGCTGTTCTATTTGTGAGAGTGTCAGTAACCCTATGCAGAGCAGGGGTAATTGAGTGTGAATTTCATAAAGCCATGCACCTTGCCTGACAGTTAAGAGGTGCTACTGCTGGCACCTTTTCATTTATTTTCCTCTGCTCTGCATTCTTTGCTGCCAGGCATTTCTGGTGCTACTGTAGATGGCTCCCTTTCCCTGCTTGATGCTGTCCTTAGTGGTTCCCCCTTTGGCTGGGGCCTTTGCTGGACCTGGCTGCTTATTGCTATATTTCCCCTTATCTGCTCTTCCCTACTTCCCTCTCCTATGACTGCCTTCTCATGCATCTCAATATTGACCCTGACTACGCTTGTTCATCACTGCCTACCACTCCTCCTGGTTTGTGCTCTGTTTGCCTTTTGGGGGGTTTCCTGCTCCCCTTTCATGGTTACCTCTTAATTCTGCTGCTTCTCCTGGACTCCAGATCACACTACTCTTTCCTGATTTGATTACAGGTGTTTTATAGCCTTCTTCTATTTGGTGTGCTCCCCTCTTGCCCATCCCTCTTCCCCTCTCCACGTAGCTCATCTTTAGCACTGGCCATTGCCACTTATTACTCTTGGTTACACCTTGCTGTGCTTTCTTACTTTTGTCCTGACTGTGTTTCCCATAGTGAGTGCTCACCCTCGTCCTCCCATTCCCTCTGCTCTCCATTCCTCTCCTTCTCTGACCTCTGCTTTCTTCTGGGGGCGTCCCTATCCTGCTGTCCAACTATACCACCATACCCTACTCATTCACATCACCTAATATTCCCTCCTGCAGATCACCCTGCCTACTCGTCTCCTCCTCCAACCGTATTGCCTCATTCTAGTCAAACTTACTCATATGTCCTCCTGGCACTGCCTACCTCACCATTGGCTGCTGGCTTCACCATACCGCTCTCAGTCCTACCTTCATTCAATTCTATCCATTTCTAATTTGGCTCTCAATGGACCCGGTTGGCATGCACTCCCGTAGTTACCAATCACAGGTAGCTTCCTCATGACATGAATCTGATTCTTCTTCACTCAGTCTGACCTCAGAGTCTACTTATTCACATCAATTAATTGAGCATACTTCTCATTGGGTCTTATGCTACCTCATTGAACTGTTCTCCATTTGGAGACATGCCCTCCATGTCCATTGCTCCTTGGCTTGGGGCTAGCCTGTAGCCGATGGTCTCACTCTGCACCAATGAAGTCCACATCTAGAGCATGCAAAGCTCAGAGTAGGGTCCTTCTCCCTGGCCCATAGTGAGAATGTCTTCAATCCGGGTGGACCTTCAGTCATCCCTCATCTTGGTGACACCTCTGGATGTAGAATTTATGATTTACAGCTCTGAGGGGTAGGACTCTTATCATCAGAGCCCCTTTGGCTGCCTGAGCAGGTTTGGAGGCACCCTTTACGCTATTCTCCATCAAGACTGCATCTGGTTCACCTGGTCTGTTTCGTAGGCTTGCACAGGGCCAGCTGAGTGCCTCAGCAGTCATCTCTCTCCTCTCTTGCTTTTGAGCATCTAGTTGCAAAGACATTGCTTGCAACCCTTAACAGCTGTCCTTTTAGAAGGACAGAGTGAGAGCTTCCTCTAAACTGGAATATTTTCCTCCTTCCTTGATATCGACTCTAAACTGCAGTAGCTAAGCCGTCACTAATCAAAACATCCTTCAGCCTGGAGGGAAGGTGACCTAGGCCTTGGATTACCACAGGTTCCTCCTCAAAGGTTTTTTTTTCTCTCCTCTGTGCCAATGGTCATAATATTCACTGACCTACGCAGCCAGTATAGCGTTATGCTTGTATAACTGTGTTAGTTTGGGTTGTAGCCGTTCGCACTCTCTATTCTAGAGGAATTACCACCCTGTAGGGGCACGAAGCAAGGAACTCTCGGAGAAGGTTCTGCCCCTAGAAGTGCCATGGGATGGTTCCCATGGCTAAAGGTACCTTAGGAATCCCCCTAAGGAGAGAGCGCTGCTGCTGGAGGAGGAGGGGAGGATGGTGGGGCAAAGACAAAATGCTTCACAGTGAGGCTGAGAGGAACTGCTTATATAGCTCAGGAAGTGGGAGTGGCTGGCTGCTTGGCCACTGAATTACAGGCAAGCCTTTCAATTCACTGACCTATGCAGCCAGTATAGTGTTATGCTTGTGTAACTGTGTTAGTTTTGGTTGTGGCTGTTCGCGCTCTCTATTCCAGAGGAATTACCACCCTGTAGGGGCACAAAGCCAGGAACTCTCGGAGAGGGTTCTGCTCCTAGAAGTGCCACGGGATGGTTCCCATGGCTAAAGAAACCTTAGGAATTCCCAAAAGAAATGTAGTATAATCCCCAAAGGAGGCAATATGATGTGTATGAGCAAACAGTAACAGTGACGAAGAAGCAGTAACTGGAACATAGTAGTAGAGAAGAATAGTGATGGCTTGCATTGAGAGAAGGGGATCCTCTAAGGAGAGAGGGAATGGCAGGACATCTTCCACCTCCATTCAACAATGGAATCTACCTAAGGAAACTAGGGGAAAACAACTATGTTAACTAAGTGTTATGACCTGAGGCAACAGAGGAGAGGAAAAAAAACCCTATGAGGAGGAAATCTCTGGGGATCCAAGGCATAGGTCGCCTTCCCTCCAGGCTTGGGAAAATGTATTTAGTGACATCTCTGCAACTGCAATTTGGAAAACCCAATTAAAGGGAGGTGGAAAATATTCCAGTTTGGAGGAAGGCCCTCATTCAAACCCTCTAGCGAGAACGTCTTGGAAGGTTGCGAGAAAACTCTGCAAAAATACGAGCATCCAAGGTGCAGAAGGAGAGCAACAACTGCTGAGGCACTCACCTGGCCTACCCACCCTAAATAAAACCAGGTGAACCAGAGGCAGTCATGGGAAGAATGTGGTGAAGGTGCCTTGCTAGGGAAGCCATTAAAGTCAATGGCCAACCGTTATAGTGGAACACTAGAGCCAAAGGAGATCATCGTAACCACCCTTCACCGCTAGTCTTAAATTCTACACCAGGAGCTGCTGTTGCATAGCAGGCAGCTAAAGCCAAGCCTAGGGCAAGGACATTCCCAGCTATGGGCCAGGTAAGAAGGATCCCACCCCAAGTTGGACACGCTCGATGATGCAGACTAAATGCAGAGTGAGACCGTCGGCTGCAGGAACCTGCACCAGATTAGAATGGCTGGCATGCCCCAGAACTGATCGAGAGCTGTAAAACTGGTAAGCTGAATGAGCATGGCATGCTGAGATTGTAAGGAGCACTGAGTGCTGAGACCTTGCAAGGTCGGATGCAGATTGAGAGCAGTAGAATCCCAGGCACTAGGCATAAAGCAATGGTTTGTGTAAGCAAGGAGCAATGGTTGCGTAAGCAAGTTGGGACCTGATAGGTCAGTAAGCATTAGTAATAGGTGGACCTGCATAACAACCGTATAGCAAGCAAACAGCACTGAGTTAGGGGCAAGCCAGCCAGACATGAATAGCCAAATCAAGGTGACAAACTCTGAGGATTTTCAGCGGTGAAGACAGGATTTAGAACAAAATTAATTAATTACATAGGCCACGACCCCCCAAACACCTCCCAGTCCCCACCGTAGGACAAACAAGGAAGCGATGAAAGGCCGAGAACCACATGCAGATATAAAAGCTAGTTTAATAGCTTCAGCAGGAGCTTCAGCTAACCTCAGAGTAAACAAGGTAGAATAGGAATGGGTGTAAACAATGCAGCAGCAGGAAGCAAGTGGGCCTGTACAGCAGTAGTTAAATGAGTACAGTGTTAAAACACAGGCACTGGGTACAATAGCAATCAGAGTAAACAGTCAGCAACAGCGGCTAAAATCGTAAGTAACTGAAAGCAGTAACATGAGCTCTCAGTTGGTTTGCAGTTGCACTGCAGTAAATTGAGAGTTGCAACTGAAAGCAAGCAGAATGAGCTCTGTAGTAGCAGTAAGTTAGGAGGTTTAACAATAAAAGCCCCCCCAAAAGAGGAAACCAAAACACAGCAAAACAGAAAACAGGGAAGTCTCAAAAAAAAACAAGAAACAAAACACAGGGAAGCATATAGCCAGAGGAAAGATACAAACCAGAAGCAGGAAAACAAACACTGAAGTCCAGCAGAGATGCACAGGAACAGCAGGCGGGGGGCCGGGGGTAGGCCGCAGCCAACTCAGAAGACAAACCAACATAGCCTCCAGCTGCAAAGACAAAATGCTTCACAGTGAGGCTGAGAGGAACTGCTTATATAGCTCAGGAAGTGAGAGTGGCTGGCTGCTTGGCCACTGAATTACAGGCAAGTCTTTCAATTAGATAGGGTTGGAGTTTCCTTAGGTTCCGTAGTTTAGTTCTGCTGTTGGACGGAGTCGGATGATGGCCCCGACTTTTCCCTCTCTGCTTAGGAAGTCCGCCCTTTAGCATCTTCTCTGCTTTCATTTCATTCATTGTCCTCATCATATCTCATTCTTCTCCTGTCCTTCCCATTTACACCTATCAGCTTAATTTCTGGTCACGATATATTCTGACTTCTTACCTCTTCGATGCTCAACACCCTTTTGGGTATTCTTTTTGGGCTTCTTCCTAAGCTACCTTTAGCCAAGGGAATTATTCCTGTGGCATGTATGGGGGGAACCCTCCTCTAGGGTTCCTTGTGTCGTACCCCTGGAGGATGGTATATCCCATGGATAGAGAGGCAAACAGCCACAATGTATCGAAGTCATACAAGCATACATCTCACCGAGTTGCGCAAGCCCATTGATATTGATGGCTGAGGGCTGGCTGAAGTTCAGTGGGTGGAGCAACAAACCACTCCCCCAACCAGGCCATAAAAGGCCCTCCTCCAGGCCAGTCCTCATTCATTTTCTTTGTTGCCCCACCATCCACCCATCCTCCTCCAGCAGCTCATCTCTCTTTCCCGTGGGCTTCTTCCTAACCTACCTTTAGCCAAGGGAATTATTCCTGCGACACCTATGAGGGGGAACCCTCCTCTAGGATTCCTTGTGTCATACCCGTACAGGGTGGTATATCCCACAGACAGAGAGGTAAACAGCCACAATGTATTGAAGACACACAAGCATATATCTCATCCAGTTCAGCAATCCCATTGAACTTCCAGTTCCAGTAGAAGTCTCTCTGTTGGACAGGATGCAGGAAATGTTTTGTGTTCCAGCAATTTTGTAAATTTTTTGAACTGCAGGGACAACATCTGGCCTGCTACCTCCAGAACCCCTTGTCTGTGACAATGTTTAACCATTCCTGAAGGTAGCCTGCCAGCCATCCCACCACTTACCATGGTTGGGTAACATGAGCAGGACTGTCAGCGGTTTTGTTTATGGCTTTGGGACTAGAGTTGCAGCAACTCATCCTGTGCCCCTTCTACTTCTGTCCCTAGAGTAAACTCTTTTTGTGGTTGGTACTCATAAGAGGCATAGTGCCGTGGGTAGTAACCCCTACCACAAGGCACCATAAATTCTGAGAAAATCACGCTGTCATCAGGGCCACAAGACACATACAACTGGGTATCATTGACGTAGCAATCTAAACCCAAACCAGAGCATCTAATGATCTCCCCAAGGACAACATATACACAACAAACAACATGGGAGTTAAAATTGACCCATGAGACACACCACAACAAAGCGCAGTGCTGCTCAAGATGAAAGAGCCAAGTGCCACCTGCTGTGTCCTACCAGATAAGTAGGACTCAAACCACCATAACACCATCCCTGCAAGTCCTACTTAGTGCCTCAGATAAACCAGCACCCCATGTTCCACAATGTTAAAGGCTGAAGAATGGTCAAGCAGGACAAGAGTGGAATATGCACACTATCCCTTGCTAGAAGGTGATAATGGTGCACCCTGACTAGAGCCATCTCCGTACTATGGTGAGGCCAGAAACTGGACTGGAAAGGCTTGTAAATGCCATGTTTCTCCAGGTATTGTTTCAGCTACACCACCACCACCACCATCTCCATCAACTTTCCTAGAATGGGAAGGTTCAAGACAGGCCTGTAATTTGAGAGAACTTCAGGGTCCAAAGATGTTTATTAAGAAGGGGCTTCACCACTGCCCTTTTCAGGGAGGAGGGAAAAATCATCTCCCCAAGAGAACATAAATATGAATACTAGCTTAGTACCATCCTCTCCTTTCTCCTAACCCCTCTGTTTGCTATAATATTCCCTTCACTCTTTTCATATCGCTCACTGAAAAACCTCCGCTGGTCAGTCCTCCTTTTCTGCCTGTTTTTCATCCCTCTGGAATATGCTTCTTCACTTTATTAATCTCTTGTCTTCACTTTCCTCTCTTAATGATACTCCTATTGGCTCATTTCTCTTTATGCTGCAGCTAGCCACTTGTACCATTTTTTGCTGGAGTATTGCCTACCCCTGGCCATCACTGCACCGTCCCCCATACACACACATACACACTGTTCCAGTACTTTAATGCTTTATTACCATTCACACAGTAAAGTTTTGCAAATTTGTATCACTACTTTAATGCTGACATTTCTTAATACTTTAGTGATTAATTAACATTACATTGTTGTACTTTACAAATTTTGATATCTTGTACTATCTGTGTTATTACACTACAGTTGGCACTTTTCGAAACTGTAAATTCTTGCAACTTTGTAAATGTTGTATCTTGTTTTATACCTTTCTTTTTGGAAAAGATCATGCTGACTCCAGAGGCCCTAGTGCAGCAACTGATCAAATCAAAAGTTCAGAGTTTTTATATTGGGTGGGTTATGCTTGTTTATTTAGTTAGGTTTATGTGTGTGCTTGCATGCATGAACTGTACGTGTCTGTATTGTGAGGCATCTGCAGGTGCATTGATTAGCATGTACAAGTGTATTTTACTATGCAACAAGCATTTGTCAATGCCGAATGTTTGCTTGCTGGCATTGGCATTAGTAGTGTAGGAGTTACAGAACTGCATAATAGGAATGCCAGCGAGGTATTGAACTGAAGCCAACTCCACCACCACCCTGCAGAGAGTGACAGGCATTGGGGTGTGCCTTTGGGTCGTCAGGCATAACGGCCACACCATTTCACGACACCCTACCCTGCAGATGCAACAAGTGTCATGGTGTGCTTTGGGGTCTTTGACCCTTATGTTCACCCTATTCCATCAGGAAATACGGTGAGATGGGTGCTGTATGGGAGAATGGGGTGAACTTTGGGGCCGAAGAGTCCAAGGCATACCTCGATGCCTCTCACTAGCTGCAGGGTGTGGGTGGGGGTGGAATGGTATGAGATTTACAGGCGAAAATCCCAAGTCACACCCCTGATGCCTGTCATTCTCTACAGGGTGGAACATTATGGTCAGAAACCCTAACGTCTCAGGTGTTCATTGGTATTTTCACTCCAAATTTTTAACATGGTTTTTTGTGACCCCCACCTCATGAACAGTGGCAATATCAGTTTGTTAGCCGGAAGCCACTTTTGCATAGTGACTACACCATTTGGCACCACAGGTGTGAAAACACATTTTGAACAGGATGTGAAAAATGACAGCTGTACTGTTCATGGGGAGGTGTAAAAAATGGCAATGTAGAAAATCTGCAGTGAAAATATTAAAAAAACTGGTGAAGTCACGATTGAGCATAGAAAATGTGCAACGCACACCAGTATTGTAATTAGTTTGGGTTTTTTTTACAGCAGATTGTCAACACAGGCATTTTGGGACCTCCACTCATGAACAGTGTCACTCTGATTTTCTTACTTTGTCCCGAACAGTGATGTCCCACAGCGACCATGCATTTCTGCGCTGGAAGTACGAAAACACATTTTGGCCATGGTGTGAAGAATGACAGCTGTACTGTTCATAAGGAAGTGTGGAAAAATGCCAGTGGTGATAATCTGGACTGAAAATATTACAAATTCACGAACTTACGAGGGTGCATGAAAACTGCGCAATGCCGCTCGTAACAGTCATTTTAAGGACTTTTGTCACCAAATTTTTAACATAGCCATTTTAAGACCTCTGCTCATGAACAGTGTCACTGTGATTTTCTTAATCTGTCCCAAACATTGATTTCGTATACTGACTGCGCCATTGTGCGCTACATGCTTGGAAACACATTTTGGGTGAGATGTGAAAAATTACATCTGTACTTCTCATAAGGAGGTGTGGTAAAATGGCAATGTTGAAAATCTGGAGTGAAAATATTAAAAATTTGCCAACTTACGAGCGTGCAAAGGAACTGCGCAATGCACGCTCGTAAATCAGTCATGTTTGGGAATTTTTTCACCAAATGTTCAACATAGGGTTTTGGGGGGCCTACCTCATGAACTGTGACACTGTCATTTCATAAATCGGTCCTGAAAGGTGGTTCCATGCAGTGACTGTGAAATCACCTTCCAGAGCCGATTAACGCCATGACAGTGCCAGAATTCATGAGGAGGGGTCCTAAAATCCCCATGTTGAAAATTTGGTGCCAAAATTCCAAAAAATGCCTGAGATATGCATCAAAGTTGAAAAACATCTATTTATTCCATTATACAGCTTACTGGCATTTCTTCAGTTCACGGTGGGCTTTGAAGAGTGCAGACCTGTTCCCGGTCCACCGAAGATCGTTGCACCAGCCTCCAGAGGTAAGTATGGGGTGAGGTGGAGGTGCATGACAGCTGGAATATTTTTTGGGGGGGGCAGTGGAGCCAAGGACGACGATGCAGGACTTGTGCCACGCTGGCGTGGGCTCCCAGTATGGCAGCTGGAAGATTTTTTGGAGGGAGGCCATGGAACCAACGGGGGATTTGGCACCCCCATCAGCCATACAGACATGTGCCAGGCTGGGGTGGGCTCCCAGCATGGCAACTGGAAACTTGTTTCTTTTGGGGGGGGGTTAATTGAGCCGACATGGGATTGGGCACTAATGAAGAAAAAGAAAGGAAGAGAAAGCAGAGACATATACAAGCAGGATAGTCATCAATGTGCTAATCAACACTATCTTCTCATTGCTCACTGAAGCGGAGCTCTCCCTTTCAACTGTATGGCACTGCATTTTCAACTGCTGTCATAGACAGCTGCGACATTCATTGGTGAGCTGTGGCCGTGCCTGCAAACACACTGACTGAATTAGAAGACACGGTGCCACGCCTACCAGAACTCAGATGATGGCACTATGTTTCTTGCACATGCGTGCAAGCAAACATAAAAATGACACATCCATACCCTGGCACCGCTCAATGCCATTGGTACTTTGATTTAAAGCTGACAATGTATTATTTGGCACTCCTGTCAGCCATACAGATGTGTGCCAGGCTGGGGTGGGCTCCCAGCATGGCAACTGGAAACTTGTTTCTTTTGGGGGGGGGGTTAATTGAGCCGACATGGGATTGGGCACTAATGAAGAAAAAGAAAGGAAGAGAAAGCAGAGGACATATACAAGCAGGATAGTCATCAATATGCTAATCAACACTATCTTCTCATTGTTCACTGAAGTGGAGCTCTCCCTTTCAACTGTACGGCACTGCATTTTCAACTGCTGTCATAGACAGCTGCGACATTCATTGGTAAACTGTGGCCGCGCCTGCAAACACACTGACTGAATTGGAAGACAGGGTGCCACGGCCACCAGAACTTGGAAGATGGCACTATGTTTCTTGCACATGCATGCAAGCAAACATAAAAATGACACATCCATACCCTGGCACCGCTTGATGCCATTGGTACTTTGATTTAAAGCTGACAATGTATTATCAGCTCACAGTATGTTATTGTACAGCATTTATCCAGCTCAGGAGCAACTTTTATAAAAGGTTTTTGCAATTCAGCTGGGATGTATTTGCAGTTCTGTCACAATGCAATGCAAAACTGAGTTGCAGCTCATAGGCAACAGTTTTTGTCAGGTTTTGCGCTGGATCCAGTAACACTAATTGACAAATGCTCTAAAAATTCACTGGTGATAAAGTTAAATGTGAATTGTATGGTATGACCCAGCAGAGGTGCTATGCTTCATGGAACAGAGATGATCAGCATTGGTAGAGGGGTGGCATGGACGGATCATGACCTGGACCCCAGGTGGCAACACCCCTGACACCTGTCTCAGAGGAGCCACAGTCCCCAGCAGTGTAGTCGGGCATCAGCCTGCCACCTCACGGGGGGCTGTGTACCAGGGGAATTTTGTGGTGCCCAGGGAATGTACTAATCCACTGACTGCACCCCATAACCTGCAGCCACCACCAGCCACCGCAGGTAAGAAACTGTGGCTCCACTGGGGTAGGTGCCAGGGCTATTGCCACCTGGGGTCTGGGTCATGGTCCATCCATGCCAACTCCCCTCTACCTGGGCTGATTGTCTCTATACCATGGAGCATGGCACCACTGTCATGTGCCAGTTGAGAACCCTCACACTCCTATTGTGCCCCTGTCATCCACTATGACACCTGCATTGCTCCCTCTGCCCCTGGTCCCCACCTTGCAGGCCCCCCCACTAACTGCTCTCCAAGGCAGTGGCTCATGGCCCTTATACCAGGTCCTGGCTGATATAAACTCAAACCCCTCTTGCGACCATATCAGGGCTTCTAAAATCCCAAATAATGGGATGTTGCAGCCCTACGACTGCGAAAGTCCTCTTGTGGCCTGGCACAATGGCACTTCTGCTACAAGGGTGGCACAGGACAGCTTTGGCACAAGGCATCCCAATTTCAATGCAGCCTCTGTTCCAAAATCAGGACTGCCCCAATCTTTGGTGCAAGGTGCCACTTGCGTTAAATCCTTTTGGTACTGGAATTTCACACCAAATTTCTTGCTTTTAAGATCAAGCCCTTATCTTTTGACTGTGACATCAGAATCATTTCCATGGCAGCAGGTTGTTTAGTGATAAGCAGAGGATTATAACATGACAACAATAATAATAAGCATTTGTCAATGCTGAATGTTGTCATGCTGGTGTTGGCATTGGTAGTGCAGGAGTTAGAGAGACGCACAGTAGGAATAGCAGTGAAGTATAGAACTGATGTCAACCCTACCCCACCGTGCAGAGAGTGACAGGCATTGGGGTGTGCGTTTGGGTCACTGGCTGTAACGCTCATGCCATTTCACCTCACCCTACCCTGCAGAGTCTGACAAGTGTCACATTGTGCCTTGGGGTTGTCGGGCCTTATGCTCACCCCATTTCATAAGGAAGTACGTTGAGATGGGTGCAGCATAGGGGAAAGGATTTAACTTTGGGGCTGAAGAGTTCAAGGCACACTTTGATGTATGTCAGTGGCTGCAGGGTGGGGGTGGAGGGCCAATGGCATGAGTGCTACAACAGACAGACCAAAAACACACCCCTGATGCCTGTTAGTATGTACAGGGTGGGACATAATGGTTAGAAACTCTAATGCCCTGGGCCTTTGTTGGTATTTGCACTTCAAATTTTAAAACATGGCCTTTTTGTGACCCCACCTCATGAAAGCATTTGGGACCTCTGCTCATGGACAGTGAACCTGTGATTTTGTTAATCTGTCTTGAACGTTGATTTCCCACAGTGACCATGCCATTCTGCACCACGTTAAAATGTCAGCTGCACCATTGATAAGGAGGTGTGAAACGATGGCAATGTTGAAAATCAGGAGTGAAAATATTAAACATTCTCGAAGCTACAAGCATGTGTGAAAACTGCACATCACATGCTCATAACACAGTCATTTAGTGGAATTATTTCACCAAATTTTTGACATAGCCATTTTGAGACCTCTGCTCATGAACAGTGGCACTATAATTATCTTAATCTGCCCTGAAAGTTGATTTCCCACAGCCACCGTGCAATTGTGTGCTAGACGTGTGAAACTACATTTCGGCAGGATGTGACAAATGACAGCTATACTGTTCATAAGAAGGTGTGCAAAAATGACAATGTTGAAAATCTGGAGTGAAAATACTAAAAATTCTCAAAGTTATGACTGTGCGTGGACACTGCAGAATGCACACTTGTAACAGTTATTTTATGGAATTTTTTCACCAGATTTTCAACATAGGCATTTTGGGACCTCTGCTCACGAACAGTGTTACTGTGATTTTCTTACTCTGTTCTGAACATTGTTTTCCTACAGTGACCGCACCACTGCGCGCCGGATGTGCAAAAACACATTTCAGGTAGGATGTGGAAAATGACAGCTCTACTGTTCATAAGGAAGTGTGAAAAATGGCAATAGTGAAAATCTGGATTAAACAGATTAAAAATTATCGATGTTATGAGCGTGCATAGAAACTGCACAACACATGCTTGTAACAGTCATTTTATGGACGTTTATTAACTAATTTTCAACATAGGCATTTTAGGACCTCTGCTCATGAACAGAGTCAATGTGACTTTCTTAATATGTCCCAAGCACTGATTTCCCACAGCGACCACGCTATTCTGCGCTGGAAGTGTGAAAACACAATTTGGCCAGGATGTGAAAAATGACAGCTGTACTTTTCATAAGGAGGTGTGAAAAAAAGCCAATGTCGAAAATCTGGAGTGAAAATATTACAAATTAGTGAAGTTACAAGGGTACGTGGAAACTGCGCAACGTATGCACGTCGCACAGTCATTTAATGTTTTTTTGTCACCAGATGTTCAACATAGGCATTTTAGGACCTCTGCTCATGAAGAGTGTCACTGTGATTTTCTTACTCTGTACTGAACATTGACTTCCCACAGCGACCGCACTATTCTGCATCGGAAGTGCGAAAACACATTTCAGCCAGGATGTGAAAAATGGCAGCTGTACTGTTCATAGCAAAGTGTGGAAAATGCCAATGTTGAAAATCTGGAGTAAAATATTACAGATACGTGAAGTTACGAGTGTGTGTGGACAATGTACAACACACGCTCGAAAAACAGTAATTTTTGGATTGTTTTCACCAAATTTGCAACATAGGCTTTTTGAGAGCCCACCTCATGAGCAGTGGCACTGTCGTTTCATTAATCAGTCCCAAAAGTTAATTCCACACAGTGACCATGAAATCACCTTTCAGGACCAAATAACGCCATGACAGTGACTGAATTCATGAGGAGGGGTCCCAATAACCCCATGTTGAAAATCTGGTCCCAAAATTCTCAAAAATGCCCGGGATATGCATAAGTTGAAAAAAAAAAACTATTTATGCCATTATACAGCTTACCAGCATTTCTTCGGTTCGCAGTCAGCTTTGAAAAAGTGCAGCGTGTTCTGAGTCCACCGGAGATTGTCGTGCTGGGCTCCGGAGGTAAGTATGGGGTGAGGGGGGGTGTACAGAGGTGGGGTATGCAGTGTTTGTTTGGGTGCGGGTTGGGGGAGGGAGCCACAGGCAGCGAGGGACCGTATTCTACTTTACAGGTTAAAAAAAAAATTAAACATTGCAAGTTTTTTTTTTTTTGACAAGTACATTTGGCATGCTGGGGTGGGCTGCAAGTGTGCCACCTGTGTGTTTTGGGGTGGGGGACTGGAGCCAATGTGGTTTGGGCACCTTGTTGGCAAATAAAAAAGGGTGTTTGGCAGGGGGGAATAATGCCAAGGGAGATTGGGCATGCCCCTCGGCAAACAACTGGCATGGAACATGATGCCAATGGGGATTGGACTCCCCTGTCAGCAAATGAACTGGGGAGGGAAGCATATTGATGCTGACAGGGGAATTGGGCACCCCTGATGTCGGCTTTTCTGGGGACTGTAAGAGATGGACGGCACAGCTGCCACCATGTCTCATTGAAATGTTACACCAGGGAAGGAACACCCTGCGATGAAGTGGAGCTCCTTCACTGCAGTGGCTAAAATGTTTCAAGTTGGTAGCATGCTTTGCAACTGCTGTGATAGACAGCGTGCAATCTCATTCATGCCACACAGCCAAGCCCGAAAAAGCAGTGGCGCCACTAGCCACATGACCATGCCTCCAAAACCTGCTCTTCCACTTCAAGCAACCCCAATATGTTGTCTGTGCTGCACGAGCAAGACAACATAAAAATGGACAGATGGACTTTAAGGGGAGCAGATGCTGTTTAATGAAATGTCTCCAGTAATAACAAAATGGAATGCCCTGAGGTTCAAATTTTTTGAGGGAATTTCTTGTAACTCAGTTCTGCTAAAGACAACTGTAAATTAGCTTGCTGCAAACTGGAACATTGGCCCAGATTTTCAAACTGCGCCATTGTGAGGCGCAAGCCCCTGCGCTGCTCAAAATAGTTGCGCAGGGGTGTGGCCGGGGTGATATTCAAAGGAGTTGCGCTGTTGAGCAACTCCTTTGAATATCACCCCCCAGTCACAGCACTTGCGCATGGCGCAGTGGAACTTGCGCCACCGCAAGTTGCCAGAGTTGAGCATTAAACTTGTGCTCAAATTTCCGATATTCAAAAGGTGACATGCAAATGGGGCCATAATTTATGCAAGGCGCGGGGGGGCCATTTGCATCTATTTATGGCCCCATTTGCATGCCATTTGCATGTAGGTGCGCCGATCCCCGAGGACTTGCTCCTGGCCACCCTGCCAGGCAGCAGCCGTCGGGACCGACGCACAATGCAGCCCGATCGCGGGCATCACAGTTACATGAACCCCCACATATCCCACAACCCGATCACGGGCAGTACAGGTACATGAACCCCCACACACACATCTCCACAGCCCGATCGCGGGCAGAGCGATATGAACCCCCAGTGCCCGATCGTGGGCAGAATGTAACCCTCCCCAGCGAATATCTCCCTGGCGGTCCAGTGGACCCGTAAAGCCCGATCGCGGGCAGAATGTCACATCACAACCCCCAAACATCTCCCTGGTGTCTAGTGTCCCCCACCCACCCACGTAGCCCCCACCCGCTCCCCAGCCAGCGGGCGACAGCATCCACCCCTGCCGCCCGCCGCCCGCTGACTGACTGTCCGGTAGGGCTGCCGCCCATTGGTGCAGAGCTACAGCCAATGGGCGTGCAGCCCATACCGTACATGACAGTCAGATTTGTGAATGAACACATTCACAAATCTGGACTATCATGTCTTGATATCGACTACACCGATAACTGTAACTCTGCATAATAGCGAACAATCGTCGGCGGGCAGCCGGCAGGCAGGTGGGATGCTGTGCCCGCCCGGCTGCGGGGGCGAGAGTGGAGAGGGCCTTGTGGGTGGGTGGGGGACACTGGAACACCAGGGAGATGTTTGGGGGGTTGTGATGTGACATTCTGCCCGCGATCGGGCTTTACGGTCCACTGGACCACCAGGGAGATATTTGGGTTGGGGGAGGTATTTCTGCCCGCGATCGGGCACTGGAGGGGGTTCATACACGTTCTGCCCGCGACGGGCTTGGGAGATGTGTGTGTGTGGGGGTTCATGTAACTGTACTGCCCGCGATCGGGCTGTGGGATATGTGTGGGGGGTTTCATGTAACTGTGATGCCCGCGATCGGGCTTCGGGATATGTGTGGGGGGTTTCTGTAACTGTGATGCCCGCGATCGGGCTGTGGGAGATGTGTGGGCGGGGGGTTCATGTTACTCCATACCTCTCAACCTCTTGTGTCATGAATCAGGGACAAGGCTTAAAAAAATCAGGGACAAAGATGCCAAATCAGGGACACATCTTAACAATTGGTAATATTCACTCAGAAATCTGATAGAATAAGGGGATTTGTATAAGATGCATTTCTGAAGAAGAACTAGTCTGTATTTTTAATGTATATTATTTTATGCTTACAGTCCCCACTGTTCTGTCACAGAAACATGAATTTACAGAGACAGAGGAAAATTCTGTCTAAAATCAGGGATATCCCTGAAAATCAGGGACAGTTGAGAGGTATGTGTTACTCTATGCCCGCGATCGGGCTGGTGGGGGGGCACAGGGACCGAGTTGGGGGCCAGCCAGGGGTGGCAGCTGCTGTGTTGCGCCCTGCAATACAGCAGCTCACCTGTGGGTGGCCCTCAACTTGATCCTTTGTTTGGCTCAAGGTTGTGCAGGCGCAGGTTGGGGGTTGCGCATGCACAACTCTGCACAACCCGACTGAATATCGGGTTGCGCAGGTTATGCATGGTTCCTCCCCCTCCTGTTGAGCATGCATTCATTTGCATTGCTCTTTTGCGCAACCTGTTGCCAGTGGAGCAACTGCCTCCTGCTGAATATCGCAGAATGGCGCAATGTAGGACTTGCGCATGCGCAACCCTGTTGCGCATAGAGCAACCCTTTTGAATATCTGGGTCATTGTTTTTAAGGGTTTGTGCACTTAAGCAGAAAAGTGATTTGCAGGTGCTTTCACATCTGGATTTACTCTTCTTTCCTACTGGTCCTTATCTGTACTGATTAATTCACCCAATGTGCCTCCTGCTGCCAGAACCACTAGCAGTTAAAGTCATTTTTACTGCTTGCTGAGTTGGTCTTGAGGGTGGGAAATGATGACATGTCAACACAGCTGGTTTGAGGTGCCTACTGAGAGTGTTCACCTTTGTAAGTGTGACTGTGCACTGAAACTGGTGATAAACACTCAGCAGGTTTACTGATTGTAAATTTAAAGCAGCGGTGCATGCTAGTGGTGAACATTTTGATCAATATTTTTTTATTCCATTTCAAACAGCCCTCAATCCTCTGACTTGTATGCTACCTTTCTTTACCCATTTTGAGTCTGCTTTAGCACTTCTTTCACATTTGAAACAATAAAAGGAGCTCACCTTTTAGTATTGCTTGGATCAGGTTTTCATCAGTATTCTCAGCTGTTTTTGCACATCGTTGTCCCATGAGGTCAGGGAGCACTACATACTGTATGCTAGTTCATTTAAGTCATATGAAAGGAGATCTTAAACAATGGGTGTACAAAAACAAATTACTGATAAAAACCTGGTCTGAGCCATATTAAAAAGTGTGCCCCTTTTACTGATTAATCTGTAAAAAGTAGTGGTAAAGCAGATTCAAAATGGGGTCAAAAGGGTATCATAAAAGTCAGATGAGCAATCTTACATAGAATAAAAAAGTGTAGGTCAACATTTTCACCACCATTGTGTGCTGCTGCTTTAATCAGGATGTGCAAGTACATGGTGTCCGTTTGTGTACTTAACTGGGTATTTTATCATTGTGGATATAGGGCAAAATGAAGAAAACCACAATGTGTGCAATTATCAAGGGTGAACACTTATCCAATGTTCACCTAAGCTGGCTTCACCGTATCATATAGTAGATAAATACTCAATGGGTTGCAGAACTTGCACGTATCATAACACATCGTGCATACTTGGCGTGCAAACATGTATTATTGCTCTGTAAATGGAATTTGCATATCCCTCCCAGCTTTTCTTAACCTTCTTCATCTTCTCCATTACTCTTGTGTTGTTTTTTTCATTCGTTTTTAAAGAGATTTTTTTTTCTAATTACTCTTCACACAGATCAGATCATTTGCTCGTTACAGGACTAAACAGAGCTGGAGAATGCCAGAAAGAACAAGATGAATTTGACACACAGGATGATTATAAGTAAGTAAAAATGACAGGTTGTGTGGCACCAGGGGATACTGACATGCCCAGGAGTATAGAAAAGCCCTATGCTGCAGGTGAAAAGCCTTACAGTCCCATGAAATGTGGGTATCTCCAAATTTCACACACACACACACACACACACACACACACACACACACTGAAGTGTCTTACTGAGCATAGAAAATGGAAATTAGAAAACAGGCAGATTGTTAAAAAAAAATGTAAAATATTTTTTAATAATAAGTTTATTTTGCAAAAAAGTTCCAACATGTAGGCCAGTTAGTGGCAGTTTTACAGGCTAGCAACAGGGGGTGCTGAAGTGCAATTGTGTTTGTGTTTTGTATGTGTGTTTTGTGTGTGTGTGTGTGTGTATGTGGAACAAAGAGACAGAGAGAGAGAGAGGAGGAGGAGGCTGTGAACAAGCAGGTAGGCATATGGTAGCGGAGTGCGATTGGGGGAAAATGTTGCAGCTCATTTAAAAATGAAAAATGTATTGAGCACATGGATATGGATGGTAAAATAGCAAGGAGGTGCTGGATCCTTTTGTTTTGGAGGGCACTATTAGGACATAATCTTATGTCTTGGAATGCCATCAACCAATCAAGTTCAAGCATTTCCCCAACCCATTTTCTAAGACTATTTTAGACCTGGATTTGGTATATTGCAGCCAGCTTTAAGCTCCCATCAAATAGGCTGAAGAAATCTGGAGTGTGCTGTGAAGGCAACACATTCAGGCTCTGGGAGAGGGTGATAAGTCCCCTGCCCACTTGAGCACCTCATTCGGTGTTGATTTAGAATGATATTGAGACTGTTGTTGACCATAACATTTCTGTCATCTCCAAGCAGGTGAAGCAGCATTGTGTGAGAATGGAAATGAAGTCCTATGGGGAAAGAATGGTGTGCAAGTATGGCATGATCGTGCCTGCCATCTGATCCATACCCCGATGTCCGGTCAGTGGCCTCAGGAGTATCCTATGCTGAATTCTTGTGGGAGGGATAACTCCTCCACTGGAAGGCGGAAACTACAGAGCATTTTAGCAGATGGTAGCTGACAAAGGACTAGGAATCTTGGTGGCATTGGGACTGGATATTTGACAGATGGTGCAGATGGCAAACAGGTGGGTGGTGCCGAGTAAAAGAGATAGAGGATAATGTATAGTCCTCTGTCTGTAACATAGAGAATAATGTATGGGCTACCATACACAACAAGGCTGTGCTTCCATCGAGGGGTTGAGATGACAGCATATGAACCTCGAGAGCTAAGCTCGAGAGGTCCATGCTGTCATCTCAACCCCGAGATGGAAACACTTGCCAAGCTGTGTGTGGTTGACCATATTTTATTTTTTATAGTATATGGTTTTTTACACTAGAGTGACAGACCCTCACTGAAGTGAAAACCAAAAAATTGTGCCATTTCTTTATTCTACTCCCATATCAAAGTCAAATTTCCAGACTTTTGAAAGGTAAAAGGTATGACTTTGGGCACTGGGTGGTTAGTAAGTAGCTAGGTGTAGCATAAATGAGAAATTTTAAATTGTATGACCTTTGAACTGTGCATAACAACTGTTCAGAATACGCATAACAACACTTTAGAATGTGCATAACGATTTAGAATGTGCTTAACAAGGATTTTAACCAAGCTGATTTTTATACATAACAAATGGTAACCATATACTATAAGTTTGTAAACTCTTGCCATGACGACCTCGTGAAGAGTTTTCAAACTTGTTATAGATAGAGAACTATAAATTTTCTTTAGTAGTGTATGGTCTAATATCTATGGTGACAACTTACAAATATACGTGGACTTAATCCGTACACCTACCTACTGAATCCCACATAAGCTAACCAATGCATGGAGATGGCAGTTGTTGATATTTAGAAATTTCACTTATAGCACATGAATTTTTCATCAGATGGCAGCATCATTTGAACAGCAAGAGGCAGTCGGAAAACTTAAATACATCCAATGTAACTCAAAAAATATATAAAGAAATAAACTGAGTAGACGATTAAACTATTGCTACATACAGAGAGCAATCTGAAAACTAAAGTTTAACTAGGAGTCCATATTGACAAAAAAAATGAAATGAGCACCATGTAGGCACATTGACATGTGACCTCCTGGAAACCACATTGTGATCTGCAAAGGAACAAAAAAAAGCATTTTGAGTCATAGGTCATAGGAAGTTGTTAAATACTATGGGGGTTTACAGGAGTTGTTTAATCATCTCGGTGTTTGTCAGAATCCACACTGCTACTAGCCTGCTCCTAGGTGACAGGTTTAAAGGCTTCCTTGGCAAGCTTTTAAACTAGCCAAGGGGGGAGGTGCTGATATGAAAAAAGGAAAGTTCAAGCCTCCCCCCACAAAACATGGCAGGTAGTAGGGTAAACACTGAGGTGCAGAGCTTGACAGAGGGCAGGACAAGGGTAAATGGAAAAATGGACAAGGGCAATAAGAGCAGAGATGGGGTAAAAAAGGATAAAGCCAACATTAAATGGAGGACAATGAGTACCAATGCCTGTAGTCTGGGAAACAAGCTTCCAGAGCTGGTAGCCCTGATGGAGGAGGAACACTTGGATATTGTGGCAGTCACAGAAACATGGTACACGGAGAACCATGACTGGAATGTCAACATACCAGGGTACACAATTTACAGAAGGGACAAGGAGGGTAAAAGAGGAGGTGGAGTAGCTCTCACATAAGGGAAGGATCAAAGCTACAGAACTAAAAAAAGTAAAGGGGGGGGACAAGAGGCACTCTGGGTCACCTTGGAGACAGAGAATGGCATCACAATCCGCACAGGGATTGTATACAGACCCCTGTCTCAAGGGGAGGAAATGGACAAAAAAATGATAGAAGGCATTCTCAAAATGGCTGAAAAAGTGGAGATACTGTTGATGGGGGACCTGAATATGCCAGACATTAACTGGATGACATGGACTGCAGCCACATCCAAGAGCAGAGTCATTCTTGATGCCCTACAGGGGGCATTCCTTAGATAGCTAGTGGTGGAACCCACTCAGGAGGGAGCAATATTAGACCTGGTACTCTCAAATGGAGAGATGATCACACATTTAGAAGTCAGTAGACATCTGGGAACAAGTGACCAGTGCACAGTGTGCTTCACAATAAACACAACCATGGAGACAAGCCATACAAAAACAAGGACACTGGACTTTAGAAGGGCTGACTTTGGCATAATGGGTGAATGCCTGAGGAATGCATTAGCAAATGGCCAGAAAGAAGGGGTGGAAGAACAATGGAGAAAAATTGAAACTGCCATCATGGAGGCAACAAGCCTTTGTGTGAAACAAATAAAGAAAACAAAGTGGAATAAAAAAACAGTATGGTTCTCAAAAGAGGTGTCAGGGAAGGTTAAGGAGAAAAAGGCTGCATTCAAAAAGTAGAAGGAATTACAGAAGGAGCATGACAGGGAACTGTATCAATTAAGCAAACTCAGTTAAGAAGGGGGATAAAACCTTTTATAGGTACATTAGGGAGCATAGAAAGGTTAAGGGAGGGATAGTGAAGATTAATAAGGGAGAGGGGAGGTGGGCAGAGGGAGACAGTGAAAAGGCAGAGCTACTGAATGAATACTTTTGCTCAGTATTCACAAAAGAAGAAGAGGAGGAGTTACCTAAACCAAACAGTAGAAGCACTCTGGGTAGTGGGGTTGATGCCAGTCCATTTACAGAAGAAAGAGTCCTGAAAGAACTCCTAAAATTCAAGGTGGACAAAGCAATGGGGCCTGATGGGATTCACCTTAGAACCCTAAAAGAGCTAAGGGAGGACCCAGTGACACCACTAACCACATTTTTTAACAAATCATGCAAAGATGGGGTGGTACCTGAGGACTGCAGGGGGGCAGATGTGATTCCCCTTCACGAAAGTGGGAGCAAGGCAGAAGCAGGCAACTACAGACCTGTTAGTTTGACCTCAGTGATTAGGAAAATGATGGAATCACTTCTGAAAGAAAGAAAGAATTGTTGAGTACCTAGAGGCCAGCGGGGCACAGGACCCAAAGCAGCATAGATTCACAGCAGGAAGGTCATGTCAGACGAATCTAATTGATTTCTTTGGATGACCAAAGTAATAGACCAGGGAGGGGCTGTGGATATGGCCTACCTAGACTTTAGCAAGGCATTTGACACAGTCCCACACAAAAGATTAATAATCAAGCTAGCCAGCCTGGGAGTGGGTCCCAGGGTGGTAGCCTGGGTAGCAAACTGGCTGCACAACAGGACACAGAAGGTAATAGTGAATGGAACACATTCTGAAGAAAGGGGGGTTACTAGTGGAGTACCTCAGGGCACAGTACTGGGTCCAGTCCTCTTTAACGTCTTTATAGGTGACATTGCAGAGGGTCTGGAAGGAAAGGTATACCTCTTTGCAGATGACACAAAGATCTGTAACAGAGTTGATACACAAGGAGGGGTAGAAAGGATGAAAAGGGACTCGGCAAGGTTGGTGGAATGGTCAGACAAATGGCAATGTAGATTCAATGCAAAGAAGTGCAAAGTAATGCACCTGGGAAATAAAAATCCAGGAGAAGAGTACACAATAGCAGGGGAGGTACTAACAACAACAATAATGGAAAGGGATCTGGGTGTAGTCATATCAGATGACCTAAAGGTGGGTAAGCAATGTCAAAAGTCAGTAAGAAGAGCCAGGGGGATACTGGGATGCATAGGGAGGGGCATCACAAGTAGAAAAAGGGAAGTGGTTATCCCTCTATACAGACAGTTTGTGAGACCCCATCTGGAGTACTGTGTGCAGTTTTGGAGACCTACGCAAGGACATAGACAGGATGGAAGCAGTCCAGAGGAGGGCAACTAAAATGGTGCCGGGTCTACATCAAAAACCATATGAAGAGAGACTGAGAGAGCTTAATATGTATACCCTTGATGAAAGGAGGGACGGGGGGACATGATAGAAACGTTTAAGTACCTCAAGGGAATCAACAAATCGATAAAGTCCAGGAGGGTAGCATCTTTCAGAAAAAGAGATGCGTAAGAACAAGGGGGCACAATTTAAAGTTGAGGGACGGCTCTAGGGGTAAGTGTGAGGAATTTTTTTCACGGAGAGAGGGTGGACGATGGAACCACCTTCCTGGAGAGGTTGTGAGGTCTAAAACAGTGGGGGAATTCAAACATGCATGGGACAGACATAAGGCAATTATAGTGGGGGGTTGCAGGAAGTAGGCTGTTGGTTAACTAGAATCTGCAGCTCATCCAATAGGTAGGGAAATGAGCAGACTGGGTGGGCCAAGTGGTCCTTATCTGCCGTCAAAGTCTATGTTTCTATGTATTTATGATTTTCACATTCACAGTCCCTTGCTGGAAAATACAGTTGCTGCTGAACAGCTTGAAGTTAGATCAGACAGTGGGTTGGCAGTGATGATTTTAATTTTCTTTTGAGGTTGAGTTGCCATATAGTTGGTCAATGCAGATGTACAGTAGATAGTTGTTTGGGGAGTTGATTGCTGCGAATAAATTTTTTGCTGTTGAGTTTCTGCTTGTCCACAGACTGGACACTATAGTTGTTAATGGGCTGCAGTAATTTATGTCCAGAGACCTGCTGGACCATGTTTGGCAGCATGTTGCTGTCAACTAGCATCTGGATTGCCGTTTTTCTGGTCAAGTAGTTTGTGATGCTCTTAGTGGATGGTAGCCCTGCCTGCAGTTTCATTTACCACACCATTGATCTGATCTTGTTCTCCCCACTGCTCTAGCATGGAACCACTTTGACAGTCCAGGCTTTAAATTTAAATTTGGAGCTAAATAAAAGGGTGCATCATCCTGCAACATTTGTGGTGGTCTCTGGCTTTTATACTTAATATAGCTGGCTAGAGGGCATCATTGTAGGGTGGCCTTTCTCTCTTATATTCTCAGCTGGATCGCACGGATGTTCCTGGGGTTCTCACTGCTCCTTGTCTTCATTTGCCTCTCAAAATATTCTAAATACTGATGCCCATCGGAGTTTGACATTAGCTGCAAGTTACCCCATCACAGTGAGTAGTGTTCAGCAGTATGAAGGGTGAAATATAGCCCGTTGTTAAAGAATACAGTGTTAAGGAGAGCTGTGCCATTTTGCCACCCCCTGGGTGCCACTCTGATATAACTAATCAATATCTGAACAGGTCAGTGCTTTTGCCCTATGTGGCTTATTTCCCTTCCCCATTTTCTTAAGAAATTTCTGATTAGCAGATAAGGTTTACATACCAACAGAGGTGAGAAAGAAATAAGAGCCTCAGCTGGGAGTTGAACCCAGGTCACCCGGAATACCATTCCAATTGTGCTAACCAGCTACACCACTGAGACAACTGGAACCTGGGCTGTCCCTGAGCACATTACTCTTTTCTCAAATGCACAACCCAATGGCAACACAAATATTTACTTGTAACTATCACACAGGAGTGCGGTATGCATATTTATGGAACACATACAAACTGAGGTGAGAAAGAAGTAGGTGCCTCAGCTGGGACTCAATGGTATGGAATCTCTGAACCCACCTTCGCAATCCAGGAGGGTCTCCTGATACAGTTAGCTAGTGTACCTACTATTCTAAAGAACGCTTTAGATCTGGTGTTGTCAAATGGGGAAGCAGTAAGGGAAATAAAGGTCAAGGACCCACTAGCTGACAGCGATCACCAAACGGTGTAGTTTAATATCACGATGTGCGGGGTGCCAGAGAAATCAGCTACTCACGTAGTAAACTTCAGGGGTGCAGACTTTGGAAGGATGCAGGAAGTACTGAAAGGGAAAGTAGAGGGCATAAGGCAGGAGATGGATGCAGAGTAGAAACGGGATATTATTAAAAGGTGGATTACAGAGGCAACAGAAGCCTGCACCAAGACACAGAGTAAGAGGAGCAGAGCAAGACAACCATGCTGGTTGAACAGCGAGGTAGTGGAGGTGGTGAGAGCAAAACGAGAGGCGCACCAGAGGTATAGGAGGATGGGGAAGGAAGTGGACAGATAGGAGTATACAAGATGGTCCAGTGAGGTGACCAGAAAAGTGAGAGAAGCCAAGGCCCAGAGGGAGCTGAGATTAGCGCAGGGAATTAATGTGGGGAGAAAGACTTTTTTGATACATCAGGGAGAAAAGGAAGTGCAAGGAGACAATAGTGAGGATAAAAAGGGGTGGGGAGTGGACAGAAAAGGGTGAGGAGCAGGCAGAAGCACTAAATGAATACTTTTGATCAGTGTTCATGGAAGAAAAGGGGGACCGCTACCACCATAGGCTGGGAGGGTGGGGACAGGGGGAGAGGAGGCAACAGATGGAAGAATTGAGGCAAGTAGAGCCCTAGAGGGACTGAGGGCACTGAAGGTAGACAAGGCACCAGGTCCAGATGGTATCCACCCCAGGGTGCTGAGGGAGATGGTGGAGGTGTTTGCGGAGCCACTGGTGGATCTGTACAGCACCTCACTGGAGTCAGGATGTGTGCCACTGGACTGGAGAATGGTACATGCAGTACCATTGCGCAAGAGTGGACCAAGGGATGAACCGGGTAATTATCGCCCGATAAGTCTCACCTCCATAGTGTGCAGACTCTTGGAGACAATACTAAAGGAAAGACTGGTGTTGTACCTGGAGGACAATGGCCTCCAGGATGTGAGGCAGCACGGGTTTGTTTCAGGGAAGTCTTGTCAAACCAATCTGATACAATATTATGACTGGGTGACAGGTAAGCTGGATAAGGGTCATGTGGTGAATGTTCTTTACTTGGACTTCAGCAAGGCCTTCAATTCTGTGCCTCATGGGTGGCTTGGAGGGAAGCTAACTGGTGTAGGGGCAAAAATGATGAACTGGATTACAAGTTAGCTGAGTGGGAGGCTGCAACGGATGGTGGTGAGAGGGGAGCTCTCAGCTCCAAGGCCAGTGATGGGTGGGGTGCCACAGGGCTCTGTGTTGGGGCCAGTATTGTTCGGGCTCTTCATATCAGACATTGCATGTGGGGTGGTGAGTAAGATAAGTCTGTTCACTGATGACACCAAAATTCGAGCAGTGGTGAATGGAGAGAGGGATGGAAGCAGCTGCAGAGGGACCTAAGCAAGCTAGAGGAGTGGTCAGAGAGGTGGCAGCTGGGGTTCAGTGCAAAGAAGTGTAAAGTTATGCACTTTGGGGTGAAGAACCCAAGGAGAGAATACTGGCTGGGAGGGGTTAAGCTAGGGACCACTGAGGAGGAGAAGGACCTAGGGGTAATGATAACAGGGACCATGAACAACACTGCCCAGTGCAGGAGAGTGGCTGCAAAAGTGAACAAAATGCTGGGGTGCATAGCGAGGGGTTTTTTGTCCAGGCGAAGAGAGGTGATCTTGCCCCTCTACAGGTCGCTGGTAAGGCCACACTTAGAGTATTGTGTGCAGGTTTGGAGGCCATACCTAAAGCGTGATATCAAGCTACTGGAGGGGATGCAGAGGAGGGCAACAAAGATGATATGTGGAATGGAGGGGAGAGACTATGACAGTAGGCTGGAAGACCTCAATATGTACACCCTGGAGGATAGAAGGGACAGGGGGAACATGATAGAGACATTCAAGTATCTGAGAGGAATCAATAAGGATAAGGCAGATGGGGTCTTTAAGTTAAGGAGGGGGAGGGTCACTGGAGGCATGCACTAAGAATAGAGGGGGGAAGATTTAGGAAGGAAATGAGGAAACACTATTTCACAGAGAGGGTGGTAGCAACATGGAACGCCCTAAGAGAATGGGTGGTATCATGTAAATCTGTGAACAGTTTCAAAAGGGCATGGGACAGGGAAGAAGGGGAGAGTGAGGATGGAGGAGGTGGGGTGGCAGTGGGATGACAAATGGGAGGGGGTGGGGCAGCTGCAAACTAGGGGTGCTAGCTGCACACTCGAGCAGACTTGGATAGACCAGGTGGTCTGTTTCTGATGGCACATTCATATGTTTGTACCAAGAACAGGGCCCCTTTTTCCCTTTGTTCTCCCCTTCTGACACAGATGTGCACTGGCATCAGTGTGCTAGAGGGATGCTCCTGCCCCTTCCACAGACACCCATCACTCTGCCCTTGCCCATGATATAATGACCTTGGCCTCTGCCATGAGCTGCCACTAGGAGGGAGATCCCCTAGAACCCACTCCAGTAAAGGAGCGCTATCCTCCAGATGCTTAGTCTTGCCCTGATGACCCCCGACAGCCTGAACTCATTCCCAAACCCGGGTAGCCGGCATGGCACGAGGTGTGGCATCCAGCGCCTCAGCCTTCAGCATCATCGGGCTGGCTCAAAACATTAATATTATGTGAACTTGGAAAGCATCTGTGAAAAGAATATACTTGGTGCTATAACAAACTACAATATTTGAATTTATAATAATGATATATTGCACTTAAGACTTCTATCCAGTTGTAATTTCCACCAAATCTATAAAGTCTAATACTTGAAAAAGTAATTCTCCATTTCTGGATACAAAAAAGGCATATGTGAATACTCGCCAAACTCCAACACAGAAAAAGGACACTTACCATTCTCTCTTCAGAGCCTGTGGAAGAGATTGCCTCTCCCACAGATCAGCACTTCAGTATCAAAATACATTAGATTTTTGCCCTCAGACTCAGTGGAGTGCAGATACTGTAAAATGTATTGGGAGGCACAGAGGGAGTGTATACTGGAACTGACACCTTGGAGTGGAATGATCAGGGATGCTTTCAGACACTTGTCAAACCCTGATGGACAGACAAGGGGCTAGGGAGAGAGAACTGTGTTGTATGTTTTGTATTCAAACACTGGCCTTTACCTGTAAATAGAGCATATTGCTCTAATGTAACTGTTCCTGTATACAAATAAACTTTTAATTATCAATCATCGAGTACTTCTGTATCGCTAGTTGGAGCCCAGTTGACACACCCAATGGTTAGGAGGCCCAGCACTGGACAGGTTTGTTTGAAACTACAGAACTGATTAACCATCATGGAGGCTGCCATCTTGTGTCATCCTCTGACCCTATGGATTTGTGGGCAGGGTTTAGAGCATGCTTTCACAACCTGAACATCTGTGAGTTAATGAGAAGTGAAGGAGTGCATGGACACAGCATGCACAGTACCTGCAGCGTGCACAAGAAATTTCCCCTTGAAATGGAACCAGTGAGAGGGTTCCCATAAACAGTGTGCACTGCTGATCAATAAGACTGCACATTGATAGGGGGACTGCTGAAGAAGCATCCTAGATTGATTAGATCTTACTAATTACCTGTAAGGTGACAGGCAGAGACTCTACCACTCTGCCATTAGGTTTGGAACCAGGTTTTCCCTGCCCAGGATGGCACTGCTTCAGATTCTGAGCCTGGAGCCTGCAGGTGATGGGGACTTCAGTCATTAGAGCAGAGGTTGCCTTGCATAACTCTGAATCTCTGGGAGAAGCCAGCAAGCTTTTTCCAGGGGCATGCTACTGTGAGGATTGATCCTCACAGAGGGCACAGCTACATACGGCCCCTTGTGATTGCCTGCCTTAGGGGAGCTGAAGAAAAGACTCCATTGGGATGAAGAGGACCAACCAGATGTTTGAGAGGATTCATCATGGACTGATCTTTTCAAGGCCAGAGGAAGCTTTAGATCTATAGTATTAGATTAGATCAGATTTTAATTCACAATGGTATTGTATGCAAATAGTGGGTACGGAACACAGACGGAAGAGAGAGAAACAAATAAGTGTCATAGTTGGGATTTGAACCCAGGCCAAGTAGAATAGCATTCTGCATCACTACCAGCTACAACACCAAGATAAATGGAAATTGAAGACTCCCAGATGCATCTTAAACTTTCTGTAATGGACAACCAGTGCTGCACAAAATAATTACCTTTTTATTCAGAGGAGTGTGGTGCGTATACTGTATGTATGAAACACAGACACAAGACAGAAAGAAATAAACATTATTGATGGGATTTGAACCCTGGACACTTAGAATACCCTTTTGCTACCCTACAAGCTTTGCCACCAAAGCTACTGGAAAACGTGATCTCCCAGAAGCACCTTAATTTTCTACAATATGCAACCTGGATTCTGTTGCAAGCTGGGCAGAGTCTGTTGGCATGAGTTTCAATAAAGACAAATGCTGCGTAATGCATTTCGGTAGTCAAAATAAAAAGGTAAACTATTACATGAAAGCAAGTCAGATTAGAAGCACCAAGGAAGAAAGAGATTTAGGTATCATTATCTCTGACACACAAACATATAAATCTCATATTAATTGCCAAATTAATAAAGCAAGAAGGCTTATCTGGGCCATAAAGAGAAATTTTCATAGTCGAAACTCAAGTGTTATTATACCTTTGTATAGATCATATGTATTACCACTTCTAGATTATGGCAGCCCATTGTGGGGACATATTAAAGGAACTTGTGGTGATAGAATGAAGGTACAGAGACAAAAACAAGAATGATCCTTGAATGCAGGGGTTTGACCTACGAGGATAGATTGAAGCAGCTTAATTTGATGTCTCTTCAGACAAGGAGGAAATGGGGTGACTTGTTGTTATATTATAATCTGACACGTGATAATATTATGAATGACTTGAATCTAACCTTTAAAGTATATGATAGGTCATCTGGAAGACATAATCTTCAACTCAGACCGAATAAAGTCAATACAGAAAAGAGAAGGGCTTATTAGAAGGTTATAAATTAAATTACTACTAATAACAGGCTCATTCATGGGCACACAGCTTCCTCCACTCCTATTACCTCAGTATGAACCTTAGAAACATAAGACATAATGGCAGAAACAGACAGCTTGGGCTTGGCTCACCCATTCTGCCCATTTTTCCTACCTACAGTATCATCACAAACCCTAATCAGTCTCCCTCCCTCTCCCTTCCTTTCACTAAGATACCCTAATGCCTATCCCATGCATTCTTGAACCCCACCACTGTCTTCACCTCAGCTACCTCCACTGGAAGGCTGTTCCAGGAATCCACTACTCTTTCTGTGAAAAGTACTTTTCACATCTCTACTGAATCTACCTCTCACTCCAGCTTCATGGCATGCCTCCTCGCTCTTGTGCTCCTCTTTTCTGAAAAATACTTCACTCCTATATCTTATTTACCCCTGCAGGGAACTTAAAGCTCTCTATCATATCCCCCCTCTCCCTCCTCTCTTCCAGGGTGCACATATTGAGGTATTTTAGTCTCTTATTGTAGGGCTTTTGCTGCAGACTTGGTGCTGCATAAATGAATTATGATTTTATTTACAAGGATGTGGTATATATCTATGTATGGGAGAAAAAAGACAGAAGAGTGAAAAAAATAAGTGCCTTAGCTGGGGCCAGTCAGTTTGCAACACCGGCATGGAGGATATCCACCCAGTAATTTGCTGTGTAGCTGCAACTTGGTTACCATGAAAAGAGACTGGAGTATTTGCTCTGCAACTTGAAAAGAGAGTTGACTTACATAGTTTGGGCCAGTATTGCACAGCCATAGAAATGCCCATAGAAAGTGACTGTATCCCCTCCTAGAGAGATTGGTTTTGCAGCGACATACTGCAACCACCTTATACCCTCTTGCTTGAGAGAATTTAGTTACAGGCAGCAATTGCCTAGTGTTCACCTACTGGCACTGACTAGAACAACACCTTTTCAGGCCTGCAACTCTGCACCCCATGTGTGTGCTCACATAGGGACTGTGGGAACTAGCGATCACTGTGGACAGTATTGTGGGACTGTGGTGGCATTTGTCTGGTAGTTGGTGGGCTGAGTGTTACTTTGCATATCTGCATTACCTTATCCTTCCTTCTTTGACTTTGCTGCTAAGTTCATATCCCACTCCCCCTTAATAAAAGCTATCCTATTGTTATGTTGCATTTCTAGCTACTGGGAAATCATTGCATAAAGTTGTACTGTACTGTTCTGCTTAATGTGGTTAAATGAAATAAAATATAGATCATATATATGATCATATACAAGATCATGCACATAGGAAAGAGAAACCCTGAAACCACCTATAGGCTGGGAGGAGAGTTGCTGGCAGTCACAAATAAAGAAAGAGACTTGGGCATCATCATCACCAATGACCTGAAATCATCCAAGCAGACCACTAAAGCAGTAAGTAAGGCTACAGGGATGTTGGGGTGTATTAGTAGGGATATCACAAGTCAGAAGAGGGAGGTAATAATCCCTCTTTACAAGACACTGGTTAGGCCCCATCTGGAGTACTGCTTGCAGTACTGGAGGCCACACCTTCACAAGGACATTAACCAAACTGAGGCAGTCCAGAGAAGGGTAACCAAAATGGTGCAGGGACTGCATCAGAAAACATATGAGGACAGATTAATGGAGCTCAATATGTATACCCTAGAGCAAAGGAGGGAGAGAGGTGATATGATCAAAACATTCAAACATCTTAAGGGCATTAACAAGGTGAAATAATCTAACATGTTTCAATATAAGAAAAATAGCAGGACAAGAGGACACAGCATGAGATTAGAGGGAGGCCGAACAAGGGGTAATGTGAGGAAGTTCTTTTTCAAAGAAAGGGTGGTGGATGCATGGAACGGCCTACCTCAGGAAGTGGTGGATATGAACACAGTGCAGGGCTTCAAACAGGCATGGGATAGGCATAAGACAGCAATACAGATAAGTATGAATAGATAGGTCATTGACAGAGCACAGGCCAATGGCACATTTATAAGGTAGAAAAAGAAATGGGCAGACTGGATGGGCCTTGTGGTCCTTATCTGTCATCAACTTCTATGTTTCAACTTCTAGAATACCAGATGGGCAACTATGCGCAACCAGTGTGTTCTGCCACAGAAGAGTTCTGATTCCATCTGACCTCAAGAGTGAAGTGCGAGAGGTCCATGGGTATCAGAACCCCATGGTGGTACATGAAGTCACTCATCATGTATTTTTTATAGCATATAGTACTGTGTGCAATGTGCATGCATCAGTTCTTTTGCTTTTTAAAATGAAACTGACTTGTGCAGTCTCTAGAGGTTTCAGAATGCCATTGTGCCACAGAAGGGCACAATCATATTCTGTGACCTTTGAACTGTGGTACAACAGCATTTTGAAAGGCATAAAATTATATACAGAACAATGTGCTACTATACACTATATACAATATATCTGGTATCTGAGAATCCCAAATTACACATACTCCACTAATGCAAAGCATCATGGAAAGTGTATGCAGATCACCATGAAATAATTAAGGCTGGACCAGTTTTAAGCAGGACTGAATGTTGCCCTAATACCCTACCTCACAAACAATCTGCAATGGATGAAGACAGCAGTCATGGACAGAAACAACAGGCACCAGGTTCAGTTAACAGGTTCCCTGTCACTGTAGGTGGGAGTCCTCTAGTTTCCTGAGGGAAAGTACCCTGTCAGCCTAATGTTAAAAGGATTCACATAGGTTGCTGCCATACAGTATCCAAACTCCTATACTCACAAACAAACCCAGATGTCTTTCACCTGAAGGCCTACAGACCTAGCCACTCCCTGTGTCTACTGTGCTGAGTCCCCTTGTCTTGTGGTTGTGTGTGGTTATACATATACTTTATATATCCAATGGAGTTAAAACACAGATGTACAAAGTTGGACATGCTGGATTTTGCATGCCCAGCTCTTTGCATACCCATAAAATGTATTTTCTGGGGAGCAGTTTCTCAGTCGCTGCCTGTCAGATCCAATAGGCAGATGTTTCCCTCATGATTACAAACCAATCCATGACATTTCCCAAAATGCAGACCACTGTTTAGAGAACATGACTCTAGTTGTGCTTCTCTTGGATCATGTCAAGTTCCTTCAGGATCAACATTCAGAGCATAGGCTGCCACCTGTGCAGTCATTGCTTAAGAATCAATAGCTTGGCAGAATGCAGAATGCAGATCTCCAACCTTTCTCACTGAAGTAAAGTAGCACTGTGAGGAACTGAATGATATGGACACTTTCTGCAGTTACTCCAACATGGAGGTCCATGGCAGGGATCTTTTGAGCTATTTCAGAAGTTAGGATCATGAGAGAAAGTTGAGGGAACTTGTGCTCTTCCCCCATCAGTATTTTTTGTGCTGTATTACTATATACCTGTAGAACACTTGACCAGGTATGATGGCATTTACTCCATCCGCCATAGGCTGCCTCCAACTCAATCTTGCTGTCATACTATGAGTCCTATGTACAAAAAGTCTCGTTTTGGCTGGGTGTTTAACCTTGCAGTTGCAAATACTTTTATTGACTTGCTTCAAATGGCAGTCATGATTATGAACTTAATCAAGACAATGCTCCATATTGAATTAATTTATTCTCAGCAATTGAAAACCATTTTGCGGACAGAATGTACTTCCTCAAAGAACAAAAACCATTACATGGGTAACATTTTTTTCCTTGTAATTAGAAACACATCCATCGATGTAATGCATTTTATCCAAAGTTTACCATACAGCTATTGTGCCATTATAGTGCATTGAACAACAAACTTTACATATTTTGCAGACAAGCATTATTGTTTTGATTAGGAAAGTTTGTTCAGAACCATATAAAGTTGCAGATATGTTATGGAAAAAATGAAGCCAGATAAGAATTATTCAGACCGCAGCCCAACACAACAGAGCACTATCGAACATAATTATAGTTGCAGACAAAGCATATACAAAACATGTTCTCTCTGCGGTCAGTGGATCTGTTTCAAATGTTACCAGAATGTAGATGACAGATTTCAATTTAACCTCCAGAAGAACAGGTAAAGTGTACTGGGAGGGAAGGTTCAGTGCCCATCAAAATTGAAATTACAGTAGGTTTGGCTTTAATAGCCCCTTCAGGAACAATTTTCCTATGTATTCACTCTCAAGAAGGCTGAAAGAATGCTGTGGTGCATCAAAATGGGGTAGACCACCAAAGCAAGGGAAGTAATCCTGCCATATTATAATGGCCTAGTCAGCCCCATCTGGAGTAGTGCATGCTGTTCTAGGTTTCCACATGCAATAAGGATATTGAGGTAGTTAGAAGCGTGCAACACAGGGTCACCAATATGATTAGAGGTGCAGAGGGAAAACTATGACGATGCTTGCCCTGGAGAAAAGGAGGCAGAGGTGGACATGATCTAAATCTTCTGCATACTTGAAGGTTAATACCCTCAGCATGATGATAGAGACAAAATTTTAATTGGTACTCACCAGCAGGGTGTGGGGATACACCCTGTAGCTTAGATGTACTGTAGTAAATGCAGGAGTGATATTAGGAGGCACTTCTCCGAGAAGGTGGTGAATCTATGGATCAGACACATAGTAGAATAGAATGACCAAGAAAGTAGGTGCCACTGCAATAATGGGGAAAAATCACAGAGAAAACACAACACTTAAAGATGTAAAATAAAACATTGAACAAACAGTGTAGATGGTTAGTGTGCATATCAACAGATTCACAAACAGCCCAGCGATTTGTGGTTCTGTACTATTTCATTAGAAGGTGGAGCATATGTTATAGTTCGCTTTTTACTGACTGTTTAAAGCCACAGTACATAAAAAGCATGTAATATTTAGCAATTTAGATTTCATTAAAATTAAACAATACCACAAAATGATAAAAGTTAACAGTGTTACAAATTCATATAAATGTGGTACTGCGTGAAACATGCTATATTAAATAGGATATAATCATAACGGGCAATCTTCCCTAAATTCTAAAATAAACCCAAACCTCAAAATTGTACCTAGCTGTGCTAAAAGACAACAAGGAAGGAGAAATTAAATATGAGAAGTGACAAGTGCAGATCAGTGGTGAATAACTGCCAGCAAGTAACCTTGAAGTCTTGTCAGCCTGTGAGCAGTTTGTGAATACAGTATAGTCTCAATTATCAAAATTACTTCAGTGACATGAAATTAGTTCATATAATTGGGAGTTCGTACTGTATAACTGAGACTAAAAATATTCACAGTGATATTCCCTTGGCAGACATGCTACCAGTTTGTTAAATAGGGATGTCTTTAAAATAGAGGTTTGCTTGATTAAGATTATACTGCATCAGGAAATGTTACAATATATTATCATTAAATTTGTTCTTGAATCTATCTCTTGAATGTGTCTCTTACATTTGCATTTCTCCCATGTCACCTACATCTCACTGCTAATGCTAACCATGTCCTAGTTATCTACTAATCATGTTTTGCTATGTTTCATAAACCTTTACACTTCATTGTGGTAGAGTGTCAATTTTATTTGCCAACTCACTTTCTGCATTGTATTTGGCATATTGCCTCTCTCTTTTCTGTCTTACTCCACATTCTTTTAAGCTCAGTCTTTACTGTTATATCCTAAGATTTATATCATACTGTCATACTAACATATTAAAATGCCAGCAGAATAGGCCTAATGATCAATGAACATTATGTAACTGTCATTCTTGTGAAACTATTTTACCCTTCATGTTAATCAATTGTACCTAACCTGCCCGTGATTGTACAACATGTCCTGATTGTAATGTCTGTATTACTCAATTTCCCTTGAGTTGTTCCTGCTGTTTATTCTACTGTTGCCTGTAATTAATCCCAGGTCGCCCCTGAAAAAGGGACCATAATGGTCTCAGTGGGCCTACCTGGTCACCAAAATTTTTAAATAAAAATAAAAACGGTCTTTCGTGTCTGCTCATTTGATCAGCCCCCAACCTGGCAGCTGACTTTGCTGCCCCCCTCGCCCTCTCTGGCTTCTCCATTCCCAATCCTGGATATTCTCTCTGCACAGGACTTTGCTTCCAGAACCCTTCCCCTGTACCTGTCCCAACCCCTCTTGAACCCCTCTGCCATCTCTGCCTCCACCAGCCCCCTGGGCAGTGCATTCCATGGCTCCACCACCCTCTCAGTGAAGTAGCACCTCCTCCTTCTTTCTTCCCTGAATTTCCCCCCCTTCAGCTCCCACCCATGCCCTCTAGTTACCCCCTTCCTTCCTTGGGAGCACCCTGACCGCTCCACCCCTATTTACCTCCTTTATGTACCTGAAGACCTCTATCATGTCACCCCAGTCCATTCTCTCTTCCAATGTGTAAATATTTAGCTCTTCGAGCCTCTCCCCATATGTCCTGTCCCCCAAGCCCCAGATCATTTTGGTTGCCCTCCTCTGGACCCTCTCCAGGAGTTCAATGTCCCTCTTTAAGTGTGGCCTCCAAAACTGCATGCAGTACTCGAGGTGCGGACTCACCAAGCAGTTATACAGAGGGAGTATCACTTCTCTCCTTCTGGAGGCGATCCCCCTAGTGATGCATCCCAGCATCCTGTTGGCCTTGGCCGCTGCCCTCCTACAAGTCTCAGAGTTGTTCATCTTGACATCCACCACCACCCCTAGGTCCCTCTCAGCCATTGAGACTTTTAGCATTTCCTCCCAGGGTGTACACTTGGCCTGGGTTTCTGGCTCCCAGGTGCAGTACCTTGCATTTCCCTGCATTGAACCTCAGCTTCCACTTTGTAGACCACCTTTCTAGAGCCTCCAGGTCCCCCTTGTAGGACCACCCCCCCTCCCCATCCACCACTGCCCCCAGTTTTGAGTAATCCGCAAAGAGACTCATCTTACTCCTGATACCCTTCCTTAAGTCAGAGATGTGGGTGTTGAACAGGAGGGGCCAAAGGGCTGATCCCTGATGGACCCCGCTAATGACCCTCCTTGTGCAAAGAAAAAGCTGCATCCTAACTTGCTTCACACAGGGCAGTTTGGCCCCTGTTCAAATTAACAAACATGCAAAGCACTTTATGAAACAGAACCTGACTCATAACTGCAATATTATTTGTGATTTTGACCTCAGGCTTTCAACATGATCTTATTTCACCCCACCTCATGAGCGTAACATCTGCTGTTTCTCAAACCCCTAACTTGCTTGGAGTCCTGAGTTGCTTCACACACAGTCCTTTAGACCCTGTACAGAATGGGACCTGGCTCCTAACTTACTTCATGCAGGGTATGCAGGGTCAGAAAGCAGGATGTGCAGGGGCCTTCAGGCCCTTTGCAAAACAAGACCAGACTTCTAACTTACTTCAAGAGGATCCAAGTTGTAACTTACATTGCGCAGGGTCTTCGGGACTGGGATCTGGATTGTGCTTTGGCATTCATAGAATTTACGGGGTGGTGCATGGGGTAGTAGTTGCAATATATTTTATTTGTTTAGGGTGCCCTTCCCCAAAGGCTCAGGACACCCTTACAATAGGACTACAAATATACACATACATAAATAACAGAACAGAAACAGTAATAAAAGCAAAGTAGGGAAAGTTAAGGTACAAAAATCAGTTACATCGCATTCTAAACTGATACATTAATGTGGGTGTTTCCATGAATTTCATTTCTTTTTTAGATAGCCATAGTACCTTAATGGATGCATCCCCAGAGCCCTGTGGGATATGTGCAAGGCAACTTGGTGCAAATCAACAAAAGAGTAGATAAGTCAGAACTTGCTTCATACATGGCCTTTGGGATATAAGTCCTAAATTGGTTCATGCAGAGTCAACATGGTCCTGTGCAAAGCAGGACATGCAGGGCCCTTCAGGCTCTGAGCAGATCAGGAGATAAGGACTAACTTCTTTTATGCAGGGCCCTTTGGACCTGCACAAATCAAAAAGTAAGTCCTAGGGCCCTGTGCAAAGCAGGACCTGCACGGCCCTTTGGACCCTCCGTAAATTAGGAGGTAGGTCCTAACTTGCTTAAAGCAGGGACTGTAGGAGCTGTACCCTAACTTCTTGAGCTGTAACTTCATTTTTTTTTATATTTTAACCTGAAATTATCAACATGTTGCTTTTCTTACCTCACATTATGAATATGACAGTTGTCTTTTTTCAAATCCCTCCTGAAACATCATTTCAGAGAATAATGGTACAATGTCATTTCAGGTGGGTTTTAAAAGTCAACAGCTGTGAGATTTTGTAGTGGTTTAAAAATAGAGCACACAGAAACTTTTGGTACAGACAGCCAGCACAGTGGCCTGGAGGGCTGAGGTGCTGAGCGCTTTATCTCCAGCCATGCTAGTGAGCCGGGTTTGGAAATGGCGTGAGTTGCTTGGGGACTGGCTAGGTGACAGAAGGTTGTGCATCGTTAGGACTGCTCGCCTCTGTCAAAGGGGGGTGTTGCTGTGGTTCACTGTCTGGTTGGCTCCCAGAGGTATCTGGGCAGCAGCGTATGTGATATCATCAGAAAGGAAGGGAACCCATGTTCTAGGTGACAGAGATGTCTACACAGAAGCAGAGCTCACACACTGCACCCATTGCACATTATGGAGGACCAGGGAGAAAGTAAGTGGAAAAACATCTTGGCTGCAGGATGATGACTGCCCCCTCACAGGCCCCACACTGGTGACTGGACACCCCCCACAGTCCTGCAACAGAGGACAATTGCGGGAAAGTAAGTCCCAGAAAAGTTGGGTGAAGGAGCTGCGGGTTCAGTAGGAAGGGTGCAGCAGGGGCAGCTCAGGAGATAAACAAATGATGGAAAAAAAAAAACGAGGATGGAATTACACGTAAACACGTAGGCATATTTGGTTCCTCCTTATTTGATAATGTCGTGAACATCCTTGGCTAACAGTTGACTGGCTAAAGTCATGTGATGCACATTAACATTTAAGAAGGTATATTTGAGTCATCTGAATATCAAGAGATGATACTAGAATAGAAGAGAGAGAGAGAGAGAGACAGAGAGAGACAGAGATAGACAGAGGGAGAGAGCAGAAAAGTGGATAGGTGGAGGAATGGGAAGATAGGAGGACATACATATTCTGTAGGTTAAACTAATGGGGCCAAGACAAAATAGCAGTAAAAGTTTCACAGTACATCCATCAGATTCAATGAAATTAATGCCACACAGGAAAGGATCGTGATTATCATGAACGTGCATGAAGTCCCATGTTTTTCACCTCCATCTAAAAAACATGAACAGGAGAGAAGGGGAAACTCCAAAAACATTTAAAAACCAGGTGAATCTAAATAGTTTCAAACTACTATACTTCTAATTTCTTATTTGAACAACATTATTGATAAAGCATTTCAAAGAAAGGGGGTAAAATCTATGGACCTCATAGTCAAAAGGTTTTGCAACTGGTGCAAATGAGGGGCTATGCACTAATGGGTGGGAAGTACCCTGCCCACATACCTACGCGGCACCAGACAGGTGCAGGGTGTGTGGTATGCACAACTGCATGTACCCCCGGGGCGCCTGTCTGTGGCCACACCTCCCTGGTGCACAGAATCCCGTGGAGTGGCCGGGGGTGGAGCTGCGGACCTGGGCAGGCACCCAATCAGATGCTCAGCCCGGGTCCTACTGTGGATCCCTTACATGGCCAGGCATGCTGTTGGTTGCACACCCCTACAGATGATGGATGATCGGTGGCCATTGAGGTGAGTGGTGGGTGGTGCCACCGGCCATCCTGAGATGCAGCTCCAATGGACCATCTGGAAGGAGGGGTGTTGGTGCCACAGGTGTGTGTGGGGGATATCACTAGCCAGGGATGTGTGCAGCCATGTGGGGGGTGTGCTGTGTCAAGCTGTGGGCAGCATGGGCACTGTGGAGCTGCCCTGAGGTGTGGGATGCTGCATTAGGGGGCTGGGCCTGTACCGTGTGCACAAGGGGGTCTGTCTCCTGGGTATGGGGATGGGCCTGCTTTGTGGGGGATGTCCACCTGCTGTGGGGATGTTCCCTTGGCTGGTGTGCTTGGGGGCAGGGTGCATAGGGGACTTATGGCAGGGTGCACCCTGGCATAACAGCCACCCTCCTATGTGCCCCAGTGAGCTGCACTATGCGGCTTTGTGCATGCTGCGTAGTGTGGGCACTCCCCTGGAATGCCCCTGGTGAGTTGTTGTCAGCACAGCCAGAGATCTGGCTTATTACCATTTTGGGCCCCATTCGTGAATGCTGCATGGGGTCTGTGAGTCCCTCGCTGTGCGGCATTCATGTATATCTATGCCTACGCGGCCAGTTTCCATGGTCATAGGCATAGTGCATAGGGCCCAACTGGATTGTGTTTACACTTTCTAAAATTTGCATGTTTGCCATATTCAGTTGGTAGCACTGCACCTGTTATTAATGCTAATGCCTGACTGCAAAATGAATGTATGCAGTGCTGGAAATAGGTGGCGGTGACATGCATATTCGGCACACCGCCATATTTAAAGGTTAAGCACTGCACTAGTAGCAGTTAGCACCACATAGTGCAGTGCAAAATAAGGACTATAAAAAGCAGGTATTAACCTGGGGTAGACCTCAGAGACAGGGAGAGGTACTGCAGCACACATAGCAGAAAACAAAATGGCACACATTGTGTATCTGCTGCAGGCAGTCATGCAGTGGTGCCAGAATGGTTTGAAAAGTGGTAGGGCCAAGGATGTAAGGGGAAACTGCAAACAATGAGAAAAGCAAAATAACATCCCAATTCATACTGCACAGGATTCAGGACCAGTTAATACTTTATACTAAATTGCATATTAAACTACTGGGATCTTCTAACAAAGAGATCACCTAGCCAGTCTATTTCTCTCTGTCCATTAATATACTGTATGGTAATCATTCTGGAGCTCACACACAGTTTCAGGTAGAAATAAAAACACAGGCCAGGATTACATCTCATGGCCAGCTGTTCCAGAAAAGGCAAGACAGAAACAGGTTTATAACCTAAAAAGAAAAACATATTAACAGTTATTATATAATTCTTAAAAACTTTATACAATTTCAGAATCCAGAATCTGAAATTATTAATTAATCTCTAGTTTCCAAAAGGACTCTTATTGTTTTAGAGGCCCAAGGAAAATTTGGGAATGGGGAGGAGGAGGAGGGGAAAGAGGAAAGGGAGGCTGGAGAAGGAAAGAGAAGAGTAAAGATGGGGAAAGGGGAAGAAAGGATAAAGGGGAGGAAAAGGAAGGAGAAGAGGGAGAAGGGAGGGATAGGAAAGGAAAAGGAGGGAGGGGAAGAAGGGGGAAGAAACGGGAAGGGGAAGGGGAAGGGGTGGGGACATGAAAGGAGGGAAGAAATAGGAAAAGAGAAAATAGAATGAAGTGGAAAAAGGGAGAGGTAGGAGGGGAAAGGAGAAAGGGGAGGAGAAATAAAGAGATGCGAAAAAGGAAAGGAGGGAAATAGAAGAACACGGTTTATGAGGACTTCATCTACTTTCTCTCAAAAATGGTTTTAAGTCCCATCTATCATTTAAACCTTTGGGTCAAACAGTGTCGACTTTAAAATCCAGTAACTTTCCCATTGTAGTAGGAGGGTAGGCCTGCCTCCTCATCTCATTGGTCTTTGCATCCATTCTAAGGCCATAAATCTGAAACTGCTTATATCAGAATTATGGGTTTCCAGAAAATGTCTTCCTACTGGGGTGTCTCCTTTCTGATTTATAATAGAATGTATATGTTGTTGTATACATTCTTTAATCATTCTAGCGGTTTGCCAATATAAAACAACTTATAGCTGCACCATAGAATATAAACCACAAAGGTAGCGCTGCTTGAGATAAAATCTCTGATTTGTATTCTTTCTCCGTTTGATAAGGTAAATTCATTACCTGTTTGCGTTTATTGGCATACGTTACATTTTTGTGTTTGAACACTCCCTTAGGCTTTGGTGGTAACCAGGAACTTTGTAAGGCCTCTTTTTTATAAAATTGGCTATGTACCAATTAAGCAATAATGCCTGACAGGATGTGTGTCATGTTGGGATAACGTCACACCTCAGGTGGTTGGGCACGAGGCCACAGGCTGAGTGCGTCCAATAACTGAGGCGTGACGTTACCCCAAATGACACACACCCTGGAGGGCATTATTGCTATTATACAATGGCTCGTTGTTATACAGAATAAAAAAAATCATTTTAAAGATATTTTTGTGTGGAAAAATATTTTTGTTTTTTAAAAGAAGATGAAACAATCAAGCACATCATCGCACATAATAAAAGCAAAAAATCATCTGCAGGTTCACAGTGAGGCTGAGACTAGACCTGTGATGTTGTACTGGGATAACATCATGGGTCCAGCCCAAAACTGACCAATCAGAGATCAGGATTTTTTCTTGCCATTGTATAATTTATCTTGAATGCTAGCATTTTTTTCTGAAAGTTACTCTTGGTGTCTCACCTACCAAATCCTTCAAACCAGTATTCCCTATCAAAATATCCCATTTCTTCCATATTACATTTCCTATATGTCCTGATAATTTATTATACTCTAAGGAAAATGTAATAGGACCTCTGTCCTAATTTTTATTGATTTTCTTTGAACTACATTCTAATTGGATAACGTCTTATTGAGCTTTATTCTGAACTTTTACAGGAACATTCCTCAAAAGTGCAGCACTATAGCTCCTTTGTTTGAATCTATCAAGTAACTCTTCTGCTTGTTTAGTAAATTCATCATTCATCACATGTACGGTTTCTCATAATTCTGATTAGCTGGCTATAGGGGATCAAGTCTTTAAGTTTAACTGGATGTGAACAGTCCCTTCTTAGTAGAGCATTGGTCAAAGTTGTTTTTCTAAAACCCTTTGCAGAAATTACTCCATTCTCACTGTTGCCCATTAAAGTAATATCTAGAAAATTAATCTGATCTTCACTTGTTTGATGGGTAAACATTAAATTCCTGTCATTAATATTCATCCATTGTATGAAGTCTTCTACACTTTCTGCACTACCAGCCTAGATGCTCAGGCAATCATCTATCAAGCGTCCCCATTTTACAGTGTTAGAAAATAATAAATTGTTGTTAGAGTCCTGTAGAACTTCTTGCTCCCATAAACCCGTAAACAAGTTAACATATGCTGGAGCCATAGTAGCCCCCATCACCGTCCCACATGTTTGGCTATAAAATTCATTATTGAACCCAAAATAGCTGTGATTTAAAATAAATTCCAAGGTCTTTATCAGAAATCCTACAGGGGCATTTGTTTCAAACCTGTCTCACTGTAAAAAAATAACAGGCCGCTCTCAATCCATCTTTGTGTTTTATAGAAGTATATAATGCTTCTACATCTACACAGATCTATCCATAGTTTGACTGCCATTTCACATTCTGAAATGTTTTAATTGTGTCTCCTGTATCTCTCAGGTAGGATGGTGATTTAAACATACTGTGTTGTAGAAACAGTTCTACAAATTGGACCAAATGTTCAGTCAATGACCCCACCCCTGAGACAATCGATCGCCCGGGTGGGCCATGCAAGTGCTTATGAATTTTTGGGAGACAGTACAACGTGGGTATGCTAGAGTCTTCACAGTAAAGGAATTTTGTATGTTCGTAATTAAAATTCATAATTAGAAATACTTTCTTCTTGTGCTGCACCTTCCAACAGTTTAAACAGTTCTTTTTGAAATGTAAAAGTGGGGTTTGTATGCCATTTCTCATAGCTGTTTTTCATCATACAACAATTTCTCTACCATCCCTTTATATTTCACAGTCTCCATTAAAACTACATTTCTCCCTTTGTCAGCTCTCTTAATTACTATACCATCATTTTCCATTAGTTCTTTCATAGCTTTTTCTTCTGCCAGTGTAATATTCTTTCTAGCTGTTCCTTTCTAGCTCACTAACAGAGTTCTTACCTTGAACAAAACAATATTTTCAAATACTGATATGGTGTTATTAATTACTACAGGACAAAAGTCAGCTTCTCTCATCTGTTTGAAATCTGGTGATTGAAAACCTGTTCCTTCAGCTTCATCATTCACATTCTGTTCCGTCAATTCTAATAGAATGTTCATATTGGTGTCTTGAATGTTTACTGACTCATTTTCTGGGTTGTCCTCTAATGCTCGTGCTGCTTGCAACAAAAAGTCCAATTCCTCCTCCTGCCCCTCCTCAAACACCTTTTCAATAAAGCCCATTTCCCCAATGTCACTATTGTGCACTTATTTACAAAAGAAATATCTTAACCTTATTTTCCTAAACAGTTTAAAAATGTCCACATATATTGAAAAGTGGTTAACCTTAGGTGTTGGCACAAAGTTTAATCTTTTCTTCAATAGTGTAACCTGGGCTTTTGTGAGTTCAGTGTTAGTTAAATTCACAATTTGTAATTCACTTTCTTCAGGGCTCTTAATGTTCTTTTTAAATTGTTTGGATCTTCCTCCTCTTCTTCCTCCTCTATGTGTCCGCCTGCTATGCCTGCTTTGTCGTCCTTCTCTTTCTCTAAAAAAGGTTCTCCTGAAGCCGTATGTTTTGTTAGATCAATTGTTACAGTCTTAGAAGTTTTGGCAGTTATAGAGTGTTTCTGTATGGTTTCTACACTGGTTACTCCTTGGTCCCGGTTATTAGGTATCCCTCTGCTTCCAGATCTTACATTTTTTTGGTAACACATATGCAGTGCCTTGTTCGTAGTCTTGGCTATCATGCAGTATTTTTGTCTGTTTTCTAGCAACAATATATTTTTTGTGTTTTGCAATCTTGTTTTTTAGAGTTTTATCTATTGTAGGTGTTTTAATTCAGAATGATTTTAAAATGTTGAAACTTCTGCCTTTGCTGCTTTCAGTCCAGCTTCTAACTCAGTGTAATCCTCAGTGTCTTCTTCTATAATTAACTTAGTGTAGGCAACCGAGTCTTCCTCTGAAATTTTGAGCCATGCATCTTTATTTTTGAAATTATCAAGTCCACATGAGGGTGTCTTAGTGACTCGCAGTTCACGTGGAACTTGTATCTTTTCAAGCTATGTCTCTAGTGTTGTTATGTTATAATTTATATTAAATTCTTTGATCAACAGTCTCTCTAGTTTCAAAAAAGCTGATTTTACATTACCTCCCACAGCTGTTGGGCTTGCTGCATCCAATTTAGCTCTAGTTTGCTCCCTCCTTCACTGCAAATTCACTATCTGTTCCAGACTGAAACTCACATTTTTGGTAGCTCCATTCACATCTGTGCTTGTGGACAGTGCTGCAGACATAACTTTGGTAGTTTGCACTGTTCCCTGATGCTAAACTTGTACAAAGTCCGTCGGTCTAACAAGCAATTATTTTTCCAAAAAATACTTCTATACTGCAGCTCTACTTGCAAATGAATTAGGAGAAAAACATGAGTTTTAAAACAAAACCTTTCCTGTTGAATTGAGTGTATAAAGGCGCTTCCACCAATATACTCGCAACTTGCCAATGGTCATCAGCTCACACAGTTGGAGGCGAACAAGAAAAAGCAAATCCAAAGAGTTTCAAACAGTTCAGTCGCCTATGCTCAAAGGAGGGTGCACTGCAGTCACTGCAAACCCCATTGTATAATATGACGTTCAGAAAGCAGCGCAACCACAATCGTGAAAAAGCACACACTGAAACTGCTATTGATGAAGTAGAAATTCAGTAATTTATTCTGTGAAATTCAATGTAGCAGTGCAGTACTCACCCATATCAGGAAGCTCTTAGCACCTTGTTAATTTAGCCTTCCAAAGGGGAGTATACTTTTACAAGGAATGTCACTCAAATTTAAATATATGACTAATAGTGTTATCATCAATTAACTTCATGTGATTGGACAATGCAAATATTCAAAAAATATATAAAAAAAATTTATGTCACTCTTTTCTATTTACAACTGACACAACAGTGAAAGTGCAAACAATGAGAAGAGCAAAATAACATTCCAATTCATACTGCATAGGATTCTGGACCAGTTAATACTTTATACTGAACTGCATATTAAACTATTGGGATCTTCTGAGAAATAGATCATCTACTAGTCTATTTCTTATGCTGTCCATTAATATACATTTGATGTGCTTACACAACCAAAATGAGATATGAGATGATGCTTGTGTAACTTGATTTGCTTTGTGGATTTCCACCTCTCTATCCATGGGATATACCACCCTGTAGGGGCACGATGCAAGGAACCCTTGAGGAGGATTCCTCCCTACAGGTGCCGGGAATTAATGCGTCAGCTAAAGGTAGGTTCGGTAGAAGCCAACAGGGAAGAGAGATGAGCCGCTGGAGGAGGAGGGGTGGATGGTTTGCAATGAAAAAGGATCCTGGCAAAGCCCAGGATGTTGTGACCTTTTAAACTCGATGGGGGAGTGACATTGTTGCTCCACCCATCGAACCTTGGGCTTAAAGCCCTTCCATTCGATGTGCTTACACAACTGAAATGAGATATGAGATGATGCTTGTGTAACTTGATTTGCTTTGTGGATTTTCACCTCTCTATCCATGGGATATACCACCCTGTAGGGGTACGGCGCAAGAAACCCTAGAGAAGGGTTCCTTTCTACAGGTGCTGGGAATGAATGCATCAGCTAAAGGTAGGTTAGAAAGAAGCCCAAAAAGAATACTCAAAGATGTCAAGCTTCCAAGAGGCAAGGATGATGATTGAATTCTGTGAAGGGCTAACTTCCTAAGGAGAGAGGGGGAAAGCCGGGCCACCATCCACCTCCATCCAACAGCAGAACCTCACTAACAAGAAGAAAGCACTAACTCTAACTAATATTATGACCATTGGCATGGAGGAGAGGAAAAAGACCCTTTTAGGAGGAAACCTCTGGGGACCCAAGGCCTAGGTCACCTTCCCTCCAGGCTGACTATGTTTGATTTGAGGATATATGTTGATAAAGAGAATGGTTCATAGATGAGGGATATAAGCAAGGAGGATGATAATGGGATAGGGAAAAACTCCAAAGAAGCACAGATTTAATAAGGAACATGAGGTAGAAGGGACCCAAGGAGGGTATGCTTGAGTATTCAATGAGTGATACTAGATCATAGGAGCAAGGATGGGAGGGAATAAATCCATGTGTGCATCAGAGGAGCAAGGGGTATCCAAATGTGCTCACGAGGAGATTCCAGATGTGCTGATGAGGAGACAGATGATAAAGCAGACTGGCTTGATTGAGTGATGCACTTGATTGAGCGATGCGAATGAGCAGACACTGAGGTTGAAGAGGCATGATTATGCGATGTAAACGATTAGACTCTGAACAATTAGACCCTGAGGTTGTAGTTGATGAGGTAGTATGGAATTCAATGATAGGAATGTTCGAGTAAGTGATGTAAGTAGATAAACATTGAGGTAATGCTGAGTGAATGATGACTGGATCTATGAACTCGATATGACTGGAGTTATGAACTCGATACATGTGGCAGGATGGCCACAGTTGATAGGTGGCATAGGGGTTATAGTAGGTACGCCCAAAAAGAATATCGATAGCAGGCCACGAATGGAGGAAATCCTGGAAGCCAGAAAGGAATTAGAAGAGGAGGAGACAGGAATGAACATGAAAATGAACTTGTACGAAGGAAGTAAAAGGAAGTAGGCTCCTCAAAAGGAGGTAGACTCCGAGGCCAAAAAGGGAGCTCTGGAACTAGAGGCAACTCAAGTTGAGCGATCGAGGATCAAAACTGGATGAGGTATGATGAGGAGTGAGCAAAATTGGACGATGTATGATGAGGAGTGAAGCTAAGAGCAGAGTGAAGTCATGAAGGCTGGTACTAGAAAAGGCGCTAGGACAAGGAAGGTAAAATTAGGAAATGGAGGAGGTACAATGAGGGAGTGAAGCCACAGAGGCTGGTACAGGAAGCGAGGTATGAAAGGACAAAGGATGGAGGGGGGTCAATGGGGTAGCATAGGACCCTGCCGATATAGGATGAGAACGGCTGAATCCAGGATGGCAGGTGCGAAGAGGTGAATGATGACTAGAGTCTGGAACCGGATACAGGTGGCCGGAGAGCCATGGGTCGATGAGGTGGCATATGAGTAATGATATGAGAGGACCGATCCTCTTTAATGTCTTTATAGGCGACATTGCAGAGGGACTGGAAAGAAAAGTATGTCTCTTTGCAGATGACACAAAGATCTGCAATAGAGTTGATACACAAAGTGGGGTGGAAAGGATGAGAAGAGATTTGGCAAGGTTGGAGGAATGGTCAAATGTATGGCAGCTTAGATTCAATGCTAAGAAGTGCAAAGCAATGCACCTGGGAAACAAAAACCCAGGGGAAGAGTACACAATGGAGGGTGAGATACTAACAACAACAAAAATGGAAAGGGACCTGGGGGTAGTCATATCAGATGGCCTAAAGGTGAGCAAGCAATGTGAGAGGGCAGTAAGCAGGACTGGTGGGATACTGGGATGCATCAGGAGAGGCATTACCAGTAGAAAACAGGAAGTTGTTATCCCTCTGTACAGACAGCTGGTGAGACCCCATCTTGAGTACTGTGTGCAGTTCTAGAGACCCAATCTCTGCAAAGACATAGACAGGATGGAGGCAGTCCAGAGGAGGGCAACTAAAATGGTGCAGGATCTGCACCAGAAGATGTATCAAGAGAGACTTAAGGATCTTAATATGTATAGCCTCAAGGAGAGGAGGGAGAGGGGGGACATGATTGAAACTTTCAAATACCTCAGGGGAATCAACAAAGTCCAAGAGGGTAGCATCTTTCAGAAAAAGAGGTGTGCAAGAACAAGGGAACACAATCTGAAGCTAGAGGGGAGATGGCTCAGAGGTAATGTGAGGAAGTACTTTTTCATGGAGAGGGTTGTGGATGCATGGAACAGCCTTTCTGAGGAGGTCGTGGAGTCAAAAACAGTGGTAGAATTCAAGAATGCATGGGACAGACATAAGGCAATTCTTGGAGGTGGAGGGTGGAAGAAGTAGGCTGTTGGTTAGCTAGGATCTGCAGCTTATCCATTAGGTAGGGAAATGGGCAGACTGGGTGGGCCAAGTGGTCCTTATCTTCCATCAAATTCTATGTTTCTATGATAGATAAGCCCAAAATAAATATCGAATGCAGGCCAGATGAAGGCTATTGTGGATCTGAGAGGGCTATGGAGTTGAAAGATCTCTGAAGGAGGGATCGAGGATGGAAAGGAGGAGGAAGACTCCGAAGGGGGAGGAGAATATGAATTGGCAGGAGGCCAGAGACAGTCAAAATTCTGAGCAGGAGTCATGAATGAAGGGAAGCCATGAAGGCCAGCAGCTGAGACATCCAAGGCAACCGAGGTAAACTGAGTGAGTGAAATAAATGAAATTGAAATCAGGAACCTGATACATGCGGCACTAGGGCCGCCGATCGACGAGGTGGGCACATGAGTAATGATAGGTATGGCCAAAAAGAAATATCAATCACAGGCCAGAAAGGTCAGCCGAGACTAATGGGGCCCCAAATAGCCGATGAATCACTGGGTACTGCAGTTGAAACCAAGGGTAACTACGACCCGAAGAAAGAATACGCAGCGCAAACCCGATGGGAAACAAAAGGGAAATTCTAAGGTTTTCACCCGGGCCTAGCATTATGGACGTAGTTGGTGTAGGATTCCCCCCAGTGCAGTAATTGCACCAGGCATACATACCTATTGCCAGCCACAACTACAGAGAGTACAGATGCAGAATAGACACCAGATTGAGGATTACATCAGAAACAAAAATGTTGTATTTGTTTTATTTGTAGAATAAGTCAGGATGATGGAGACAACTAAGAATACAGTGAATGAATAAGCCCTATGGGTCTGAAGATATACAGCAGTTTTAAGAAGGCCACAGAGACATTCAGCCCTCACACACCCATGTAACAGAATTGAATGTAATAGGAATGAAAGATGGGTCATTTACCCTACCTTTTACATGCATAAACGCAACCGCAGCGTTACAGAAGTTTGACCGCAGTCGGCAATTTTGAAAGTTCTCCAGGTAGCCAAGCTCATTTTAAAGCATCAGATGAAAGTCATGTATGCAAAAAAGATGCCATATCAATTGGTTACAAGGATGGGTTTCAGCATCTTCCATATACATGGACAATGAATGCATCTGATGCATGTCTGGAAAAGCTATACGTGCGATGTGCAAGACCGGCTGGAATTCACCAAAATTGCTCCATGCATGCCAGTGCCCACTGGATTGAGACAATGGGATATCCCCACGAAAACAAATGGAGCACACCAAGGTAAGGAAGGGAGAGTGAGGCAAAGCAGCAGAAGCGGGGAGCTAGGTGCTGAACACTCGGAGGGGAGAGGAAGCAGGATGCTGGAAGCACCATCAATGCGGCAGGGAGGAGAGGACACAGCGCGGGGCGGGGTGAGAGTAGTGCTAAAAGAGAGGGGATGGCCATGTAGTGAGTGGCAGGAAGAGTAAAAGAGTGAAGCAACAATCCAGATGTGGAGAGATAGATGTGGGCCAGCAGGAGGCACCAGGACGAAACAAGACATGAGGGAACTAAACAGAGCGAGAGATATTACAGCCGATGGAGCCTCCGGCTGCAACAAAAAAGAATCCTGGCAAAGCCCAGGATATTGTGACCTTTTAAACTCGATGGGAGAGTGACGTTGTTGCTCCGCCCATCGAACCTCAGGCTTAAAGCCCTCCCAGTATGGTAGTTATTCTAGAGCTCACACACAGTTGCAGGTAGAAATAAAGAAGGAAAAACACTGATCAGGATTACATCTCATGGCCAGCTGCTCCAGAAAAATCAAGCTAGAAACAGGTTTATAACCTAAAAAGAAAAATATATTAACAGTTATTACATAATTCTTTCTGGAACTGCTGGCCATGAGATGTAATCCTGACCTGTGTATTAATTGGCCCATAATTCTATGCCATATGAATTGGATTGTTATTTTGCTTTTGTCATTGTTTGCAGTTTCACGGTTGTATCAGCTGTAAATAGAAAAGAGTGAGATAAACCTTTTTTATATATTTTTCGAATATCTACATTGTCCAATCACATGAAGTTAACTGGTGATGTCACTATTAGTCATATGTTTAAATTTGAGTGAGATTTCTTGTAAAAGTATATGCCCCCTTGGAAGGCTAAATACCAAGGTGCTAGGCACTTCCTGATATGGGTGAGCACTGCACTGCTACACTGAATTTCACAGAATAAATTACTGAATTTCTACTTCTTCAATAGCAGTTTCAGTGTGTGCTTTTTCACGATTGTGGTTGCCCTGCTTTCTGAACTTTGTAAGTGCAGTATAATGTGGGGAGTGGTGCAATGCAGTGGATGTGGGGCAGCTGTACTCAGGCAGACCTTCTGGACGCTGAGGTGCTTCCTTATCTGCAGGCATCTCTCTGGACTGTGGGACAAGGTATCCAGACTGAGAATGGAAGTAAACTGGGTTAGGAGTAGCTTCGCCCCTATCCAGAGATCACCCAGTCCAATGCCGCTGCCTCAAAGGATGCCAAGAACGAGGAGAACTTGAATTACAGTGGGCTGGAGGAGGGTTAGGGCAGTCAGAAAGAGGCACATCCCAAATCCTATTCCACTCCAGAACTCATATGCCGCACTGGCAAACAGGGACAACCAAATAGAGGTAGCCAGAGGAGTGGAAGGGAAGGATGTGGAGGTCAACCGAGGAGGTGACCTCAGTGGGGAAAGCAGTGGACCCCAGAGGAAGAGGAAGCAAATCCTGGTGGGGACTCTAACATAAGAGGGATCCAGCTAGGAACACATGAGAGGGAGGACAGGGAGGTGAGGTGCCTGCCAGGTGCCATGGCATGCAGGGATGGGAGGAAGATCCTGGGAATCACCGGGAAGGCAAGACAGGAGGGTGAGCTGGCTACCATTATCCACCTAGGTACTAATGACCTGGCTAACAGGGAGCCTAAGGAAGTTCAGGAAGAGTTCAGGAAATTAAGGAGGGGTCTCAAGCAAGTAGCTACAACTGTCACCTTCTCAGAAGTACTACCTGTGAGAGGCATGGGAGAGCACAGGGGCACACTCACCAGGAACTTTAACACATGGTTGAAGAACTGGTGCTGTGAGGAAGGGTTTGGATTCATTGGTGACTGGGGACCCACCTGGAGGGATGGGGGCTTGTTCAAGCCTGATGGCCTGCATCCATCCTGGAGGGGAATCCAAGCATTTAATGATAAGTTTAAATGCTACATGGACAAGCATTTAAACTAGCCAAGGGGGGGGTGGCAGGCCAGCAAGGAGAGTACCTAATTGCCCACCCCCTACGGATAACAGTGGTACCAGTAAACAGGAGGAGGGGATACCTCTACAAGGCAGTGCACAAAAGATGGAGATAAGTACCCAAAGGGTGGATAGACAGAAAGGGGGCAAAATTCAGCAGAAGGGCAGACCATAGGGAGAACCAGAAATAAAGGACAACCAGGGAGGGGGCTGGAGTAGAGCATCTAAACAGTCCAGGGAGTTCACAGCATGGAAAGCCATGTGTGCCAATGCCAGGAGCCTTAGCAACAAGATGGAGGATCTGGAGGCTGCCATGTTGCAGTCAAACCTAGACATTGTGGCTATCACAGAGACCTGTTGTAATGATAACCACGATTGGGAGATGGCCATACATGGCTACAACATATTCAGAAGAGTCAGGGCAGGCAGGAAGGGAAGAGGAGTGGCTCTTTATGTGAAAGATATCATAAAGGCCACAGAGATACAGGAGGAAGAAAATGGGGGAGAGATACTGTGGGTTAAGCAGGAAAGGAAAATTGGGTTAGCCATCTGCACAGGGGTGGTCTACAGACCACGAACCCAGGAGGAAGAAACAGATAGGAAGTTGATGTTAGCCATCCAAAGCATGGTAGACAAGGGGGAGGTGGTGCTGGTTAGAGACTTCAATATTCCAGACGTGGACTGGAGTCTCCCAACAGCAGCATCAGCCAGGAGCAGATTTATCCTGGACTCCCTTCAAGGTGCCTTCCTTAAGCAATTGGTCATGGAACCAACTCGGCAGAAGGCAATACTAAATCCTGTGCTCACAAACAGGGACAGTGTGATAGGGGTTAACAGTGGGGGAGCACCTGGGGAACAGTGACCACCTGTCACTGTGGTTTGGAATCACAGAAGGAGCAGAATCAAATCGCACAAATACACGTATCATGGATTTTAGGAGGGCAGACTTTGGGAAAATGGGGACATGTTTGAAAGAGGCACTAATGGTAATGGGGAGGCAATCAGGGCTGGAGGAGCAGTGGGCAATATTTAAAACAGGGATTACAAGAGCAACAGAATTATGCATTAAACAGGTTAGCAATGGGAAAAGGAAGAGGAGACCATTTTGGTTTTCCAAGGAGGTAGTGGAGAAAGTGAAAGCCAAAAAGATCGCATTCAGGCAATGCAAAAAGACGCAGGCAGAAGGGGATAGGGAGAAGTACCAGGAGAAGCAAAGGGAGGTAGGGAGGTCAGTAAGGGAAGCCAAAGCTCAGACAGAAGAGCGCATCACAAAATCAGTGGGTAGAGGAGACAAAACCATTTACAGGTACATAAGTGAAAAAAGAAGGGCAAAGGGAGTGATAGTGAGACTGAAGGGGGAGGACGGGGGTTGCATGGAGGATGTCAACAGTAAAGATGACATACTGAACAGATATTCCTGCTCATTCTTTACTGAGGGAGAGGAGGGTAATGGGCTTGAAGGGAGTACAAGGGGTTGGAATGGCACAGAAATGGACACAAGTCCCTTTACATGAAAAAGGGTCCTAAAGGAACTGGAAGGAATGAGTCAAAAAAGCCATGGGGCCAGATGGGGTGCACCAAAGGGTCCTAAAGAAACTATAGGAGGTAGTGGCTGAACCTCTGGCAATCCTGTTTTGCCGATCACTGGAAACAGGGGAGGTATCCAAAGACCAGGATGACAGCAGATGTCTTCCCCTTATACAAAAGCGGGAAGAAAGAGGAAGTGGGGAACTACAGACCAGTCAGCCTGATCTCGGTAGTAGGGAAGATCATGGAAGCACTACTGAAGGAAAGATTGGTGGAACATCTGGTTGCCAGTGGACTACAGGACCCAAGACAGCATGGTTTCACGAGAGGGAAGGTCATGCCAGGCCAGCCTCATTGAATTTTTCGACTGGGTGACAAGGTAGGTGGATCGGGGAGGGCAGTGGACATGGCCTATCTGGACTTCAGCAAGGCGTTTAACACTGTGTCATATAGAAGGCTACTAAACAAATTGGGGAATATGGGAGTGGGCAGGACAGTAATGTGGTGGTGGGGTAACTGGCTGGGTGGCAGGACACAGAGGGTGGTGGTAAATTGCTGTCACTCCACAGAGGGAAGAGTGACCAGTGGGGTACCACAGGGATCAGTGCTGGGACCGGTCCTATTCAACGACTTCATCAGTGACATTGCGCAGGACCTAGAAGGCAGAATTTCCCTGTTCGCTTGATGACACGAAGCTCTGTAAGAGTGGACACACCGGAGGGTGTACACAGAATGAGGAGGGACCTGCAGAAGCTTGAAGAATGGTCAAAGGCTTGGCAGTTGAAATTCATTGCAAAGAAGTGCAAGATAATTCATAAGGGGCACAAAAACTCTGAAACAACATATCAGTTGGGGGGTGAGGATATAGCATGCACCAAACAGGAAAGGGACCTTGGGGCTGTCACCTCTGATGACCTCAAAGTATGGAAACAGTGCAACAAGACAGCAGTTAAAGCAAATAGGATGCTGGGATGCATAGGCAGGGCATCACCAGCAGGAAAAGGAAGGTCATAATTCCACTATACAAGACACTAGTGAGGCCCCACCCAGATTACTGTGTACAGTTCTGGAGATCTTACCTACGTAAGGACATAGACAGGGTAGAGAAGGTTCAGAGGAGGGCAACAAAGATGGTACAGGGATTGCATCACAAGTCCTATGAGGACAGGCTGAAGGACTTGAATATGTACTCCTTGGAGGAGAGGAGGGAGAGAGGGGATATGATAGAGACATGTAAGTACTTTACAGGGAGGAACAGGGTGCAGGAATACACAATTTGCCAGTGAAAAAGATGTTCCAGGACTACAGGGCATGGCATGAAGTTGAAGAGAAGGCGATTCATAGGAAACGTGAGGAAGAATTTCTTCACAGAATGGGTGGTGGACAAGTGGAACACCCTGCCAGAGAAAGTGATGGGGACTGAAACAATCATGGGATTTAAGAATGCATGGGATAGACATCAGGGATTCTGGAGGTCAGCGGTAAGGGACAACAGACTTCAAGAAAAACATGAAGGGAACTTACAAGCTCAAATTGGCAGATTGGGTGGGCCATGGGTCCTTATCTGCCGACAGTGTCTATGTATATATGTATATATGTATCTATGTGCATGGTGTACTATGGACCATTTGATAGGATGTGTACCCATACCATAGATCTGTGCAGTACATCCTGCGCCTGTACACTATGCTTGTCTGTCCAAGACCCACGCCACCTTCCCCCTCGGCATACAAACCTCAATACCACTGGTGTCTGTACATACACTCAAGCCCAATGTGATGGGGTTAACATGGTCCCTCACATGTCTGTGCTGGTTCAGCCTGGCTTTTGGACCCCTTCCCAGGATGCCAGTCACCTCCACTGGGTGCAGGGTAGAGGTCATCACCTACTCTGCAGGGGCTGGGGGGAACAGCACTGCTGGGGCCACTGTCTGTGGCTGGAGGTTTCTATAGGCCTTGGCTAAGATGTTCTTTGTCCACCTCTTGAGGTACATCAGCCTTTTTTCACCTCTTGTAGTGAACTTCCTCTACCACCCCATGGTGTTAACGGCCTCAATGATCTTGGCTCAGGTGGTCCATATTTCAGCCCTCATCCCCCTCCTCTTACTGACTAGGCCCTCCTATGTCATGTAGGACTGAGTTAGAGCCAGGATGTCATCCTCACAAAACTTCTGTTTTCACTTCCTCTTGGTGTCATCCATTGTACCTGTTGGAAATAGGAAGGACAAACAGCACTGAGAATTGTATACACACAGCAGAGCACAAAGTAAAGGTACAGTAGCCTATAGGCCCCAGTGCCCACTGGCCGAGACACGTATATATTCCTGCATGACTGGGACCAACACACAGCTAGCTGCCTGAATATCACAGCCTTTGACCATGTGCAGATAGAGCAATAGTCTAGTTCTGATACAGCATAAACACAGTGCTATGATCAGCCGTGTCCCCGCTGTAGACCATTCCACAATACACTTACCTGTAGCTGCTTGCAGTACCTCTGTGGATCTGTGGGGTGCGCTTTGCTCCTTTTATAAGTTCCAGGCACAATTAAGCATGCAAATGGATTACTAAATTCCAGTAATGATATGCAAATGTGGAATTTGCCCTCCAACTGCAAAATTAGCTCATTTACATACACTGTATGTATATTGCAGTTTCGCCCCAAGTGCCAATGTATTAATGCTAGCAATAGTGGTAGCACTGGAACAGCAGTTGTGCTACATGCCCATGTGGCACAGACGGGTCGTCACATGTCAGGATCAACATCGTGATACTGCAATGGCATGCACGCTATGATGTTGTGCTATGGCATTGCGCATATGCAGCGTGGTACAGCGCATGTGCACCATGCCCATGAGCCCTTCAGTTCTTGCCACTTGTGGACAGCCCCACTACTAGAAACAAGCATTCTGCTGTGCTAATCAATGTTAGTGCTGCGCTAACACCTAAACTTGTGTAAATGGCAGGCCACACCCATGCAGACAGGGACTTATCATTAGCTTGGTGTGAGACCTGGTGACAGCAAGCAGGACACCATAGCAGACAGAAGGAGGAGTGTAGTCAGACAGAGGAACACCCAGTGGTTGGCAACAGAGCTGGCCAACCTTGTGGTCACCAGGGAGAAACAGTTCCTGGGCCAGGGGGCAGAGGCAGCAGACAGGCCCAGGAGTGAGATTTGGGCTTCTGTGGGGAGGTATCTGGCATGGTGCACTGGAGTCATGAAGAAGAGGGGACCAGCGGAGGCACAGGTTTAATGATCAGTCCCACAAGGAACCATGACCCCTGAATCAGCTCCAGGCGATGGTGAAGAGTGGCACTGTACCACAGCCAGATGACTACAGATGGCTGTATGTATTGCTGCTGTTGTGTCTTGTGTGGGGTACTGTTTCCATGATACTGCACTTCCGGGTTGCTGTCCCTGAGGGAATGTACACTGTACTTGTGTGTCCCTGTTGTGTCCACTCTGTCCTATGGGACCTGCTCAACCTTGTAGCTATTCAGTACATTACCAATGTAGGTGGATGGGGCCACTGTCCCAACAGATATCACCAGTATCCTGTATAATACAGGACATTCTGTGGGCCTCCGAGCCATGCACCTGCCATGGCACCAAGGGTGTGTGCTACCACAGCAACATGTGAATATTGTCCCTCAAGGGGTGCTCTGTCAGGTTGGATGAATATGTCATGTGACATATGGTCTACATGTAGCTAGGGTGGCAGGTGCACTGAATAGCAATTCGCAGAGGCTTCTGTCTGTTCTGTGCACATCGTCTGTGTTATGTAGCCTGGGTGTCAGCATGCACATGCCGCATAATGCATGGTATACTATTTTATTGGAGTGGCTGTGCTTGGTCCTGCCATTGTGTTGGGCTACACTTACAGTACAATGTCCTTGTCTACTGTTGCATGGGTATGCTTCCTGTGCCTTTGCTGTTTGAGACTTGGGGCTGAATGCATCCTACTATGTGCTGTGAGGTATACCTGGCACTTAGCTGACATTGAAATATGGAAACAGAGAATTTGTTGGCAGATAAGGACCACTTGACCCACCCAGTCTGCCCATTTTTAAGTACCTACAGTATCACTGCAGACCCTACTTGATCTCCGGCTCTCTCTCTCCCTCCACTCATTCCTTTCTACTAAGATTCCCTCATGCCTATCCCATGCTTTCTTGAACCCTACCACTTTTATACCCTTCTTCATTATATTTTTAGCCTTCTTTAAATATTCTATATCCTTCTTCATTACAGTGTTATTTATATAATTAAAATCTGTATAATTGAAATGACCTACCCTCAATATAAGCAGAGCCTTCTGCCCCAAGCATACAATTTCATGATTACATTCAAAGTGCAGGTACTAGCTGGCCTGGTGGTGCTGAGGGCTGGGGTGCTGGATGCCTGACCTCACGCTACGCCGGTGACCTGGGTTTGGGAACGGACTCGGGTCATTGGGGTACTGGCATGGGGGGAGGGTCAGAGCAGGACTGAGCATCCAGAAGGCAGCTCTCCTCTCCTGGCGGTGGTTGCCACTTCCCTTGTAGTCCCACTACCACCGGGTAGAGATCCAGTGGTTAGCATAAGTGGCAGGGATGACACAAAAGGAAGGCACCTTGAGACGCGGTGTGCACATGCCTTCAAGGTAGGGGGTCGGGATCAGGGAGAAAAATGGACAAAGTACCTAAAATACTTGAGGAAAAAAAACAAAGTGCAGATACTCAGCTAAATGAAGCATGTCACAGACACAAACAATGCCAATGCCATTTTATAAACATTACAACATTTGATTGTTCATGAATATCCCTCCTGCCTAAATATAATAAATAAATTTATAAGTTTATACTCCTATGTCATAAAAAAACTTTAACAATGATGTTCATACAGTGATAAAGTTTGGAGGAATCACATCCATCCCAGTTATACATATTAAACCCAACACCAGTTTCTAACACAAAACATTTGTCATGCAATGGATTTGTATGCTATATGAAGAAGATGTAACTGAAAGGTTGCAATGATGTGGGGGGAAGGTGATGAGAATGCAGCAATAACACAATAATCATTAGATTATAATTACACATTGATAATTTGGATTGTATAACAACTGGCTTTCCCTTTTTCCCATAGGGAACCTGTGACGTCATTTGCCTTTATAAAGGAGTGTTTATAATGGCAAACACGTGCTGGAATTTCCTTGCTCTGCGCATGCGCCTGCGCCTGCGCCTGCTGTAGTTCGTCTGTTCCCGACTGCTCACCGCTTGCTTCTCACCTGAAACTCCACTGACAGTGGGACTCGGTGGTAAGTTATTTTTTTAAAAATGTTGGACAGTTTGCAATTTACCAGGCTAAGGAAACATTGAAAAACATTTTAAAAAACCTCGGACATTAGAAATGTGGGAACTGGGCTAAAGCAAATCTGGAGCATGAGCACACCGGAACGATGCTTCGCTCTCAGGGTTTATGTGGCATCCAACACCAAGGGTTTGTGTAAAATTCTTGTTACACACACTACACCATATATTATTCTATATATATAATTAACACTCTAATGAAGAAGGGTATAAAATATGCACACAAATAGTACTCATTCAGCCTTGATAAAGTGCACAGCATGAAATGACTGGATAGTGTGGGTAGCACAGTGCTGTGTTAAATCTTTTGTAAGTTAAGATTTGTTTTGTTTTTTCTCCTACAGCTAACCTCCAGTTATTGGCTATGTCTTGCTAGCGAGTCGAACTTGTATTACTGCACCCTGAACTGTGTGTTTCATGCATGTCTACACGCTGCAGCATGTTTGTGCTGTTGGAGATGGATGCCCATGTGTATCTCACAAGGTTGCATGCATGACTATGAGGGCAGCACCTATGCAGCTGTGGTTGGGGGCACTCATCTGGCCCTTGGGGTATTGTCCCACCAATAAAATTGTGATGTGTTAGTGTCTGTGCAGTCTACTGTTTCTGTCATCATTGTATAACTCCTAGGTGGCGCTATCCCAAGGGATACTATCCTGCCTGCGTGACTAGGTGTAGGTTGAGGGGCCTGAGTTCTGTGAACAGGTGCCTCCACCCAGATGGTTGGTTTAAGGGTAAAGTAGCTGCTCTGGGTAGAGCCCTCCAGGACACTGATACCCCCTCTAACCCTCTAGTGGCCTAAACTGGTTAGCAAATAGACAATCATAACACCAGAATGCGTAGTTAGACCCACACTTGACACACTTACCACCAGGGCTGGATCAGCTGCACTGGTCCTGGAGATCCCCTGTAAAATAAGACCTGCAATGGAGAAAGGCAATAGCAACACAGTAACCCCTCCACAAAGGTACACAATAGCCAGTTTCAATACAGAAAGATCTGGATCTAATTTATTCAGTGGACATGAACAAGGGTGGGGCAGTAATCTAGTGTTTGATTTTAGATCTGATTTAGTCAGGTTAAACATGCATGCCCTAAGAGTCTGTCTAGCACAGTCACACATACTCTGGGTACCAAGTTGTCATGCAGGCTAGCCTGAAGCGTTGCCCAGGGTAGACCGGCATTGCAGCTGTTGTTGGGGCTCTTAGGAAGGAAAAACACAACATTCACTTTGACCCACAGTTTGCATTCCAGAGCCAGATGCCTCCATTCATAATGATCAACCAAAACAATTAAATTAGGTGACACACTTTGATTTGAGCTTTGTTGCAGGGAGCTACCCCGATGTTTACTCACGCTACCCAGACCAGGATGCAGGACTGACGAGAGGAAGACCTCAGGATAGTATGGTGGTTTGCCAGGGGAAGCAGGGCCCACACAATGCACAGTAGTGGTCAATCCTGTTTGATGGTGTGGAGCAGGGTGCCGAATCCCCAAGCGAGTCTTTTGTCAGATGAATCTCTACGGCATGAGCAGCAATATAGACCGAAATGATGAGGCCCAGACCCGATGAACAGTTCGGATGTCAGTCCGGTTAATTGCTGGATGCAGCTTCCAGCTAGCGTGACACATTCAACGAGATGGGAAACCAAACTGCGACCCACTCTACACATTCAGCACAATTATAGTAAGGATAGGTAAATACCACAGCACAGATGACAGTCTGGTTACAATTAAATAGTGTCTCTCTGCAAACTGTACGCTCTGCGGTTATTTCAAGTCCTGACAGGCCGATCGCTCAGAAGCAACTCTTCGGTCCTCCCCAGGCAAAATTCACTCTGTCACAATTCAGGATTCTGGTCACAATCACAGCAATCTTGGAAAAAATCTGATATGATAGTGCAGACTTCTTCACTCGAGAAGATGGTAGCAGGCAGGCCAGACACAGGCTTCCCGCTGATTCCCTGCGCTACCGCACAGGAGCAGCTGCTCGAATAACTCAAGCTGTTCACTCTCTCAGCTCCAACTACACACTGATTCACTGCTGCAGGCAGCTCTGGGCTTTCCCAGTGATCCAAAAGGTTCAGTTGGTTGATCCACCTGTCTGTCACAGCAAGGGCTCCCCCTCCAGGTCCATTTAGGTGTCAAACAGTAAAAACTACAATTCATACAGAAATTCATTCTAACAAGGCCCCTGGGGACCGTCTCTATTTTAAGGTCCCCCAAGGTACCGATTGGCCCAAATTGGCAGTCCAGAACCAAAATGGTAGTGCTTAGCAGAAGTCCATGCTGCAAAGGAAAACAGCTTAGATAAACTACAATATCATTATCATTAAAGCAGATAATCAGCAAACAATCACAATTTCTAATAAAGCTCCCTCTGAGCAATTAGTGATGGCAGAATGAAGCAGCTGTATTGTAGTCCAGGTAGACTTGAGCCTGAAACCACTCGCCCCACCCAGATTAATTAAAACCTACGAAAATGACACCTCTTAAAGAGACAGGCATGGAGGCTGTCAGGGCACTCGCATGCTAGCACTTTTAAACTGTTTAGACACAGAACACCAGCCTGGCAGTGGGCATTAGGCAAGCCCAGGAAGACATTTTAGGGACCCCTATTTGTAGGGGGGTTACACCCTTCCCTGCCTGGAAAGAACTTGGTATCCGCGTCAAGTCTATACTCACAATAATGTTAGAAAACATTATACTATACGAGATATACAGTATGTTTCATCACTATATGAGACAAAAATGAAAACTGATGCATCAGTAAATGTAAACTTATAACACTACTATACTTATTCATGATATACGCAATATATTCTATAATGACAACAGTTATGCATTTACCATACACATTATAATTTCACTATGATTCACACATAATAATATTACTGTACTTATTCAAGTTGTTATTGTTTCCTGCACTCTAAACAACATAAATAGGTGCCCATCCCTATCAGCTAAAGTGGGGCTAGTTGGAGCAGGGGCACCATGTTCTGTAGGATGAACAATTAACTTGGAAGTGGCAGAAAGGCTCAGTTTGAGCATTGAGCTTTCAGAGATATAGACACCTTTGTGGACAACATTTAAGGGGAGGTCCACAGGCCTCACAGGGGAGTAATAGCTGAGATGTTATTATTGGTTTAGTAGCTCTTCCCGACTTCCTTGGGGGAACAGACACAGGCTCTGGGGTATCAACATTGGCATTAGTCTCTTCTCCGGTAGGGAGAGGTACCTCTGCACTGGGCGAAGACTCCAGTAATGGAACATTGTCAGCTCCTTGCTCTGTTGGCTCTGTTTCCACCATCTTATGCATATCATTGTACTCTGTAGGAGGCCCAGATTTGTCATCCAGGGAAAACTCTGAAACATCTTGATCTTGGAACACTTGACTGACATTTTCAACAACAGAGGGTACACTCTGGTGTTTCAAAACAGCAAGGTCAAGTTCATTATGGTCATTATGATCATTCAGTTCAATTGTTTCTGGTATGTCACCAGGGAGGTTCATGGCATCAGGCTTCTCCTCGGGCAGTTCAAACAGTTCCACTAAGCACAGTGAATCAGCTCCTTCGGATGTTATACTTTGCACCTCACTTTCAGGGGGCATCAGTTTTAAGGAAGAAGCTGGAGGGTTAGGCAGTCCTGAAGGCCCAGCTTCATCCCCATAATTACACATAGGCTTACCTTGGAGCAATTCACTCAGTCCATAGGAAGGGTAATAAGAAGTCTCACACTCACTGTTGTCAGATTCAGACTGACAGTCACTGTCATTTGGAACCTGCTTGGGGGGGGGAGGCCTTGATTCTTGAATGACTAGAGAAGGTTGTCTCTGTCTCTTTTTAGCAGCAGCAAGAGTCACTGGCCCAGGAGGGGAAGCATCTGATGGTTCTGCATCAATAATCACTTGACCAATAGGAAGCAGGTGGTTCTTGTGCATGGTTTTAACAGCTCGAGAATCATTTTCAGGACGCACCCTATACACAGGTAGGTAATCCAGTTTGCTGACTACTATGTGTGGAAGATGGTGCCACCTATCAGCAATTTTATGCTTTCCATGCAGTCCCAAATTGTGCAACAACACACAGTCTCCAGGCAACAACTCCTGAGCCTTTACCCACTTGTCATGTCTCTCCTTGTTGGCAAGGTTTCTTTTCGCAGCCATAGTTTGTGCCAGTTGATATGCATGGTTTAACTGAGCTTTTAGTTTTTGTACATATTGCAAATAGTTTTCAGCTTGAACCCCATCCAGGGATACTCTGAAACAGACGTCTACATGCAACCGTGCTTTCTGGCCGAACATGAAGCGGTAGGGGGAAAATCCGGTAGCATCACTTTTGGTGCAATTGTAAGCATGTACCAAGGTGCTAATCTGTTGGCTCCACTTAGGTTTATCTTTAGGGCGAAGTGTACCCAACATGTCCAGGAGGGTCCTGTTAAAATGTTCAGGCTGGGGATCCCCTTGAGAGTGGTAGGGAGTGGTTCAAGACTTCCACCCCCCCCACCCACAGGGACAGCATCTCTTTTATCAACCTGTTTTCAAAGTTCCTTCCTTGATCAGAGTGGATTCATTGGGGAGCATGATAATGGACAAAGAATTTTTCTACCAGTACCTTGGCCACGGTGGAGACTTTTTGATCTTTTGTGGGCTAGGCCTGGGCATAACGTGTAAAATGATCTGTTACAACTAGCACATTCCCCAGATTTTTCTGGTCAGGCTCCAGGCACAGAAAGTCGATGCAAGCCAACTCCATGGGGGCACTGGTGGAGATATTGACTAGTGGGGCAGCTTTTTGAGGCAAGGCTTTTCTTTGAAGGCAAAGACTGCATGTTCAAATATGGGTCTCAATATCAGCCCCCATTTTTAGCCAGTAGAACCGGGAGAGAACCAGGTCAAGTGTCCAGTCATAATCGAGATGCCCCATGTGACTGTGGAGAGATTTGAGTACCAACTGTTTGAAAGCGTGGGTAACACCAATTGCTGCCTATCCAGTTGGCCTTGGCAATTCACTGTCTCTCGATATAATAGTTGGTCACATAACTTAAACCTGGGGCCTTTCCTGAGCAACAAAGCAGTTCATAAATCAGAGGAACAAAGTTTGGATATATCTTTTCCAGCATGCAGAGCATTGAGCGCAGGCTGGATCACTGGGTCTTGGGATTGAGCCCACTGGATACTGCATTATCAAACTGAGGTAATGCACTGAGGTCTAACTCTATAAAATGGCAGGAGGCTGCAGGGACACAGGTGTCAGGGAGCCCCAAGCAGTCCACCAAGCAATCAAGTGTCTGCAGACAGGAGGTCATCCTTATTGGATTTTTGGCACAAGGCTTTGATGGATTGTTCAGACAACCTCACCTAGTTATTAGCGGGGTGTGGTGGTCTCAGGAGAGCATCTGCGTCTATAAGGTTCAAGCCAGGTCAGTACTCCATTGCATAGTCATATGTAAACAGGGCAGAAAGCCACCTTTGCCCAGTGGCATCTATTTTTGCTGAAGTTTGTACATAAGTCAATGAATTGTATCAGTTTTCACTAGAATCCTAGCCCCATAGAGACATTCATGGAACTGGTCCACCACAGCCCACCTGAGGGCGAGAAATTAAAGTTTATGGATAGGGCAGTTGCACTCAGATGGTGTTAGACTTCTGCTGGCAAAAGCCACAGGTCGCAGGCCCACCTCATATTCTTGATATAGCACAGCCCCTAGCCCCTTCAAGCTAGCATCTGTATGTAGGACATAGGATTTGGTGGGACCAGCATAAGCGAGCACCGGTGCATGGGTGAGTTGATGAATAATCTCGAAAAATGCAGACTCACACTCAAAGGTCCACCGGGTCCCGAACAGTGCATTTGTTCTGAAATATACTTTCTCTTCCTCCTTGATGGAGCTTTTCTTGTATTTTCAGTTAGTAGGGGGATAGCCTTGGGTAAGGTAAAGGATGGATGACTTTTGAGTAGTCTTTAATGAATTGCCGGTAATAGCCACAAAACCCCAAGAATCGCTGTAATTCTTTCAAATTGGTCGGCTGTGGCCAGGTGGTCAGGGACTCCACTTTACTGGGGTCTGTCTGGATTCCATCTGCTGACACTATATGCCCAATGAACTTCATGGAAGTTTGAAAGAACTGGCACTTGTCTATAGACAGTTTCAGACCAAAATCCTCCAAACACTCAAGTACTTTGAACAACTGGGCCTCATGCTCTTCTAAAGTACTCCCAAATACATTGACATCATCCAGGTACACCAGACACTCCAATAAGTTCATATCTCCCACGGCACGTTCCATCAGCCATTGGAAAGTGGCGGGTGTGGCCCAAATACCTTGAGGCATCAGCAGAAACTCGTAGAACCCCAGGGGACAAATGAGTGCTGTCTTCTAATTGTCCTCTGGGGCCATCGGGATCTGATAATACTCGCTTCTCAGGTCAAGCACTGAAAACCACTGGCTTCCGTTCAGGCATTCAAGGCATTCTGGATGCGGGCATGGTATGCTGGTCTGGTGCAGTTCTCCGGTTCAAAGTCCGCTAGTCTATGCACATTCTCACTGATCCATTTTTCTTGTGTACCACTACAAGCGGAGAGGCATAGGGGCTCCTCAATTCCTGGATAATCCCAGCTGCTAACATCTCCTGTAGGTGCCTCAGTATGTCATCTATATCAGCCGGGGCAAGGCGGAGTGACCTCTCTTGGAATGGCCTATCATCATGGAGTTGAATATGATGCTCAACCCCAGTGACACATCACACATCCCATTCTTTTAACGAAAACACTTGGTTCCTCTGGGATAGTTTCCGACTGATCCTTGTCTTCTGTTCAGCAGACAATGGGGACTCCCCAAAATCAAATAGGTCTGGGGTCACCTCCTCTCGCTCACTTGAGCATTTTTTGCTGGATAGCACCACAGTGTCCACGCAGTGCACTGTGGCTAAGGTACTTCCCCAGTTCACTCGAACCTCTCGATTAGACACATTTTGGATTTGCACCACCACCCATCGGGCATAGGCATGGGCTCGAGCGGGTAGAATACTGGGCTTGATCAATAATCCTTCTGGCAACTTCCCCTCCTCTGGGGCATCCAGCATGAGAATTTTGTATTTTACATCTTTCTTGAGGCACACTTCACCATGGATGGTATACTGAGCATTAGGCGGTAGCACCAGGGAGTCAGGATCTTTCTTCCACACTATCCCCACAGGCTCATCTTTCTCCATCTCTGTAGTCTGTCTTCTTAGTTCATAAGCTCATTTCACCAAGGCTGGAATCTGCAATGCCCGTCTAGTTCACTGCCCCTGCTTCTCTTGATACAACTGAGCCAACCTCCCGAACATGTGAGTGTTGGTTCCAGTGAGTAGGAAAACACCATCGTACAGTCCTGTAGGTGGATATACCAAGGCCAGGGTCTCTACTTGCTCATCTACACCAGCCACAGCCATGGGAAAAGACAGCCAGAGCCGGACACAACTCAGGTAGGGGTAAGACTTCTCCCTCAGTCCCCACACGTGCTTGCCTTCTGGAGGTTGTAGGGGCACATCAGATAAGTGTTTCTTATACCAGTCTTGAAACACAATGGTTACTTATGATCAGCTGTCTAGCACAGCCTGAACAGAGATACCATTCATAGTCACAGTGGTCTCCACTGAAGGGCCCACCACTTCAGACCAATCGAGAGCAGTTGGTTTAGCAGTCCGCCCTGTAGCAGTCTTTGAAGAATAGGACTTCTTTGCAGGCCCAGTCTAAGGCCTTATTTATTTATTTGTACAAGTTGGATTTACAACCTTTGAGTCAGGGACTCATTTACAAAGGCACCTCATTGCAGGGAAGGCAAGAGAATAGAGCATTGTGCAGATTCAACATTGGACAACATTACAGGTGCAGACATTGAACACAGAATGCACTTAGTTACATGCTGGTATAAAATACAGGTTTACAATTAAAGATGTACAATTTCTCTGGAGTTGCAGTGGAATACATCCTTGTACCTAAGGGGGTATGTAAAAAGGGATAGGGGAAAGATGGATCAGCAGTCCAGGGGACCTTGTCGAGATTAGGGGGGCCAGGCAGGCAGGGAAAGGTCCTGCAGTAGGATTGGGGGGCAGGGTTAGATGCACCTACAGCAGCAGACATTAAAGAGATGGTTCCAGAGAGCGGTTTTGAAGGGACCAAGTTTGGCAGTGTTTGTGATGCAGGTAGGGAAGGAGTTGAACCAGGCGGGGGCTCGATAAAAGAAGGACCTCTGGGCGAGGGAGGTCTTGGTTCTGGGCACTTTGAAGGTGGCTTTAACAGAGCTGTGGGTGGAAACAGATGAGGATGACCATGGTAGGGAGGCAGAGACTCCAGGGGGGGAGAGTCCGAGCAGGGATTTCTTAGCAAGAAGGCAGGTCTGATACTGCAGACGTTATATTGCTCCACTGGATCAAAGTCAACAACCTGGAGGTGACTCTTCTCAAATTCTCAGGGAGAGTGCAGCTTGGTCTAGTGTGTCCATCTTCCTCACAATGATAACAGAATACTGGTTCCTTTGAGTCTCTGGGAGGGAGGGAGGGGGTCATCCCTCACTTTAGATTGGTTAGGAAAACCCTGAGGGTCCTTTTGGGGCCAGGGCTCACATTCTCTCTCCTCCTGGCCTCTCCAGGGATCTGTTACATGAGTGGCTTGAATGAGGTCTCCCACCAGGGCTCTCAGCTCTCTCACTTCCTCCATCAACTTGGTTTCAACCCGGGGTTCGGGGGCAATGGCGTGAACTTCCACCCCTCTGGGCGAAGCTTCACCTCTGAGCTCCGTGGATGTTTGACATGAGGAGGAACTTTTAACCATCTGGGCGGCTTGTTGACTCGCTTTTATCTCTTTCACCTCCTTAAGCAGCTGTCTCATTTGTTGAAGCTCAGACTTATCATTCTGCTTGTCAGGTCGGTCAGGGGTTTGGCTGATATGGGCAACCCTGGCATAGGGCTCCCGACTCCCTTCATCATTCTCGGCTTCCCGAATTTCCTTTCGTAAGTCAGCAATACTCAGGGGAATATGCTTTCTGATCTTGCAATTTCAGCTTCAGCATCAGCACACTGGAATATCTGGCAGATTTCAAACTATGTTCTAATCTGACTCGATTCAGGTCATGGGCAGGCACCCCTCCTTTCCTATGGGCCCCCTGCAAGGCCCTCTCAATTCTGGTGACAAAAATAGACAGTTTTTCATTCTTCCATTGTTTGGTGGATTTAAACTTCCCCATGAGGTCCTCCACAGATTCTATGCTGCTGAACACCCCTTCCAGGGCAGAGAGGTACCCAGCTGCAGTGGCTTCTGGGTTAGTGGATCGAAGGAAATGGATAGCCTCCAGTGCAGGGCCCTTAAGCACTCCATAAGTCTCTTTCTCTTTTCTCCATCAGAGCATTGCCAATTCTGGACTAAGGGGGTGGCATAGTCCATCCAGGTTTCCAAATCATCCTCCCCCACAGGCACCAGGACTGCACCAGAAAATAGCTTATGCCTACGATAAGAGTCCTGGTGCACAGATGGTATCACAATGGGGGATGCTACCACAGGGGAAGCTCTAGGGGTAGCTGGGGAAGCTAGGAGTAACTGTAAAAGAATGGTCTCTTCAGAAATATCTAGCATTTTCACTAGTTCTTTGGCAGTTCGCCCTTCAGCAGCTAGTAGCCAGAGCAATTTGTCCTTGAACCCCTCCACTTTTGGTGATCTCCCAGGGGAAGATGGGTCACTGTGTAAATGAATAACTCACCATCCCTTCTGGGACCCCTCAGGCAGAATAATTGGGGGCACTCTCTCAGAGTCTATGGGGAGGCTGCAGGAGAGATGGGCCCCATGATCTGGTCAAACAGGTCCATGTCCCTTCCTCTCACATCAATCTTCCCCACGCACTTTACCTGTTCTACAGTCTCTACAATAGTAGCATTAGAGGTCCCTAATGGGATATCCAGCAATAATATGGCATGTTGGGGATCTACCCTCTCAACCTCACTCCACCCAATCATGTAATGCACAACCAGCTTGTGGGGGGCAATCTTAAGCTTGGGTGTAGTAAGCGCCTCCATTTCTGACAAATTCTGAGTAATGGGGTTGTAGTTACCACTTCTGACCACTAGAGGACACAAATTCCAATGGTGCCTCCAAGATGTAACCCCTAGGTGGTGCTATCCCAAGGGATACTGCCCCTGCCTGTGTCACTAGGTACAGGCTGAGGGGCCTGAGTTCTGTGAATGGGTTCCTCCACCCAGAGGGTTGGTTTAAGAGCAGCATAGCTGCTCTGGGTACAGCCTTCTGGGACACTGATACCCCTCTCTAACCCCTCTAGTGGCCTATACTGGTCAGCAAATAGACAATCACAATTAACACCAGAATGCGATGTTAGACCCACACTTGACACACTTACCACCAGGGCTGGATCAGCTGCACTGGTCCTGGAGATTCCCTGTAAAATAAGATCTGCAATGGAGAAAGGCAATAGCAACACAGTATCCCCTCCACAAGGTACACAGCAGTCAGTTTAAATGCAGCAAGATCCGGATCTGATTTATTCAGGGGATGTGAACAAGGGTGGGGCAGTAATCTAGTGTTTGATTTTAGATCTGATTTTGTCAGGTTAAACATGCATGCCCTAAGAGTCCTTCTAGCTCAGTCACACACACTCTGGGTACCCAGTTGTCAGGCAGGCTAGCCTGAAGCATTGCTTGGGGCAGGCCGGCATTGTAGCTGTTGTTGGGGCCCTTAGGAAGGAAAAACACAACACTGACTTTGACCCACAATTGTATTCCGGAACCAGATGGCTCCATTCATAATGATCAACCAAAACAATTAAATCAGGTGACACACTTTGATTTGAGCTTTGTTGCAGGGAGCTACCTTGATGTTTACTCACGCTACCCAGACCAGGATGCAGGATTGATGAGATGAAGACCTCAGGATAGTATGCTGGTTTGCCAGGGGAAGTGGGGCCCACACGACGCACGGTGGTGGTCAATCCTGTTTGATAGTGTTGAACAGGGAGCCGAATCCCCAAGCAGGTCTTTTGTCAGATGAATCTCTACTGAATGGGCAGCAATCAAGGCCGAGATGTTGAGGCCCAGACCGGTGAACAGTTCGGATGTCAGTTCGGTTAATTGCTGAATGCAGCTTCCAGCTAACATGACACATTCAACGAGGTGAGAAGCCAAATCGCGACCCACTCTACACATTCAGCACAATTATAGTAAGGATAGGTAAATACCACAGTATGGATGAAAGTCCAGTTGTAATTAAACAGTGTCTCTGCGCAAACCGTATGGTCTGCGATTATTTCAAGTCCTGACAGGCCGATCACTTAGAAGCAACTCTTCAATCTTCACTAGGCGAAATTCACTCTGTCACAATTCAGGATTCTGGTCACAATCACAGCAATCTTGGATAAAATCTGATATGATATTGCAGACTTCTTCACTCGAGAAGATGGTAGCAGGCAGGCCAGACATAGGCTTCCTGCCGATTCCCCGCGCTACCACGCAGGAGCAGCTGCTCAAATTACTCAAGCTGGTCACTCTCTCAACTCCAGCTACACACTGACTCACTGCTGCAGGCAGCTCTGGGCTTTCCCAGTGATCCAAAAGGTTCGGTTGGTTGATCCACCTGTCTGTCACAGCAAGGGCTCCTCCTCCAGGCCCATTTAGGTGTCAAACAGTAAAAATTACAATTCCTACAGAAATTCACTCCCACAAGACCCCTGGGGACAGTCTCCATTTTAAGGTCCCCCAAGGTACTGATTGGCCCCAACTGGCAGTCCAGAACCAAAATGGTAATGCTTAGTAGAAACTCCATGCTGCAAAGAAAACAGGTTAGACAAACTACAATATCATTATCACTAAAGCAGACAATCAGCAGACAATCACAGTTCCTAATAAAGCTCCCTCTGCACAATTAGTGATGGCAGAATGACGTGTCTATATTGCAGCTCGGGTGGGACTCGAGCCTGAAACCACTTTGCCCCACCCAGATTAATTATAACCTACGAAAATGACACCTCTTAAAGAGACAGGCATGGAGGCTAACAGAGCACTCACATGCAAGCACTTTTGAACTATTTAGACACAAGCAGAACACCAGCCTGGCAGTGGGCATTAGGCAAGCCCAGGAAAACATTTTAGGAACCCCCATTTGTAAGGGGGTTACAATTGCAACAGGCATGCTGCTGCTGCTGTGTGTGTGTGTATATACTGTGTCTTGGTATGCATTACACTAGTGGTATGTCCTCTGTGCCATAGACCTGGTACAACAGAGCATTGGCAGTAATGCTCACAGACCCAGGTGGTACAGTATGCCTATCATTGTTACTCATGGCTGTTGTGCATGGTCTGAACTAGGTATGCATATCTGTCTGGTGGTACACTCCTGTGACATGCCGTGTGTGGTATACATCACCCATGGCAATCTGCCTGCATCTGTGCCATCTCCAGTGCCATATGCACTGTGTCATGCCATGCATCTCACCAGAGGTGGTCTTATGTGGCATGAGGTGAAGGGCAGGGTTAGCCATTGATGGACCTTGAATGTACCTTATCATATTTGCTTGACAGTGTGATGCACAGTCAGTAGTATCTAACTAATACATTTATGTCCAGAGTGTGCTTATTCCACAGTACACTGGTAGGCATGCATACATTACAACACAACTGAGTCTTCACAGTGCCAATATCTTGCACTGGCTCTGTATGAGGGCAAACCCTCTGCTTAGGGGGAGACTAGCATCTGCTGAGGGGGGTGGTGGATCCTCCAGGCAGCTCTGAATCTCATACCAGTGTTGTGGTGACTGCAGTACAGTGTGTCAGGCACCCACCTGCATACAACAGCGCAGCAGTCGAATGTTACCCTGCCAGCTGGACGCAGTACTGCATGATGTTCCTGTCCATGTACAGCTATGCTGTGTGAACCACGTGTGTTTGTGTGTGTGTGTGTGTGTGTGTGCGTGTGCATGCCTGGGACTGCCCCTGCTGCCAGGCAGAGTGGCTCATGAATGTCTGGCATCCTGCACACCTGTGTGCTGGAAGCCTGGTCTGGAGTGCTCTGGGTGTATTGGTGCTACTTATAGCCACATGTGGTGTTACACTGTCTATCAGCTCTGGCTTGAAGCTATTGTTGCATGTGCTGTGTTTTCATATCTGGCATGTCTGCCAGTCTTGTGTGTCCCTTGCATGGCTCATTCACTCTGTGCTGCAGCACAGTACATTGACTGTATGTGCAGTCCTCTTCTAGCTAAGAAATCCACCCTGGGCCTGCTGCCCCCTGGGATTCAGTCCTTACTGACCCCACACTGTGCCACCCACCTAACCAGAAATGCAGAAAGCCTATCATTTACCATTCCCTGCAGCTGGACCTCACAAGGACAGTGCTTCCATATAGTTAGATCCCCTTCCTGGTTCAACTCGCTCCCGGCAGAAATCTCCAACTTTCCCAGTATCAGCAGTTTTAAATGCAAATTTCACCAACATCTGGTGACCAGGGCCCACTGTGACTGCTACACTTAAATGACCCTGCATTGCCCTCCTTGTCCTGCTCAAATCTCCCCCAATTTGACTCACTCCCTACTCCCTCCCTACACTGCCTCTTTTCACCAACTTCCCCACTCCTTCTTCCCCCATACACTACCTCTTCCCTTATACCCGCTCTCTTTTCCCTTCCCTCACTGCCTCGGTCCACTCTTGGGACAGTGGCACTCTTTCACCTACCTCACCCTCTCCACCCTCTCCCCCCCCTCACCCCTTCCCTTTTTCTCCTTAGGCCTATCCCCTGCCCCCACCAACCTCTCCCACCCTTGTTTCTTTTTCTCTGTAATGGCAATGAGCTGCCTACCCCTCTCACCCCTCTTTACTACTTGGCTTTCCCTTTGTTACTTACAGTATTTGCCCTGGATGCACTTTACCAGCCTCTCAATTCACAGGATCTGCCCTACTCCACCTCTGCCTGGTGTTCTACTTAGTGTAATCTGATGCAAATGACAAAGCCTCTGGCGGCTCCTGGTAATTTGTAACCAATTGTTTGTCTCTACCTTTTTTCTCTAAAAATGTATCTGTAGGTTTGTGATTGATGTGGAACCTTTGTAAATGAGCTCTGGGCTCAAAGGTGTTATCTGAAACCTTAATATATAAATAAATAAACACATATGGGTCCACACTGCTGTCTCTAGTATATCACGCACATTCCATCATGACTGTATGACTCTGTTCACCTGTGTGTGGCATGTTTGCCCATTTATAGTCTGACTGTACATCTGTTATGTACAGAATGCCACTCCTGTGTTTCTCATCCTATGTGTACAGCTGACTGAGTTCGGTATATATTCTTTCCATAGCTGCCCAGAAGGACACAGGAGCCTGGAAGGGTCACTGGAATGCCATGCTTGGAGAGGTCATGGATGACATTCTCTACCTACAAATCCACCTACTGCAGCTGCTTGTGCGGAGGGTGGTAGACTGTGCACATGTTACTGAGGGCCTGCCAGCAATACTAAGCTGTCAACTTTAGTAGCAGCTGCCATCACTACCACTACTGCCTGCAGCCCCTTGATGGGCTTTAGACATTGGACATTGAAAAGGTCATGGGCATGGTGCCTTTTTTATCAATATGTTCTGGGTAGATGCCATTTTTATTTTATTATATATTGGGGGGGGTGCCCTTCTTTATTTTGTTGTATACTGAGCAGGTGCCTGTTTTATAGCTGCATGGGCAGAGCCACCCAGAAGTATTGCTGTCATCAGAAAAACCGGTCTTAATTGCTGCTAACAAAAACACCTTTGTTCTGATGCAGAAGTGGCATGAAATGAAGTCCCTGCTTTTTGCATTAACTAAACAATGTTTCCTCCCCCTTCCCTCTCATCTTCCCCCCAGCTGTGTGTTGTTAGGAGGTATTAGAATCCTTCTGCATTCAACCGATCTGCTGTCTGAGCTGGGTGTGTAGTGGGAGATGTTACCAAGAAAAGAATAAGTCCCTTTTAAAAGAGCATCAAAAGTAAACAGTTATCTTTCAAGCTGACACACACACACACACACACCTACACACTGACTGGATTATTTTTAGCCCTGGACTCGCTGTGTGCCATTGATTCCATTGACCATTCTGAAACTGAAAGCCTACATGAATGTTCAACTGAGACTTATGAACCCTGTAGTAGTGATAGCACATATAATTACCCACGGGAAGTTTGTCACCTAACAGTACTCAAATTAATGAAATTACAGATTGGTTTGGAGGAAAATGTGAATTAACAGAAAATCTGAGTTCACCTAGTATAATGTCTAGAATTTCCTCCAATACTAAAGTAGAAACGAATAAATTAGATTTTACGATAAAAGAAATTGAACTCAGAACAATAACACAAAATTTAAGTGTAATTATAGACTGGCTAAAAAGCCTAGAAAAAGCAGAAGGAGATGCAAGTACCCATAAAAACAATCAAAGCAAGATAGATTATAATTACAACACGGAGTACTTTACAGGAGAAGAGAACTTTGCTTCCTGCAGCTTTCTATAGCAACAAATTTTAGAAATGATTAAAAATCCCTATTTTGCAAGTATGGTTATCCTGGAGAATCTCACAACCATTAAAGATGAGATTACTAATCTCCAAACAGATTTAAATTATAATAGAGTGATTTTAAACAAGATGGTTGAAGAAGGCAGGATACCCAACCAAAATCTCCCCTCTCCTGGTTTTTGAATGCCTTGAGGAAACCAAAGTAGTTGGTGTAAATAAAGCACTGCAAGTTAATCTTCCAGTGCCTCTTGACAAGAATCAATCTTGTATATGCCACGAGAAACCACATGCTAAAAATAAAAAACAAAAGAGGGGGAAAAATTAAAAAAAGCCAGAAATTCAAAAAGCTTAAATACTTGTATAAAAAGAATATGCACAAAGGATCCTAATTTGTCTAGCAAAAATCACTGGAATAAAGATAAAAGTACACTAGAGAAGAGTTTCATTACAGTTGAAATCTCATTAGATGAGGTCACAGAGATCCCAATCAAAAGTATAGAAATAAGGGCATCAGCTGACCAGGAGATGGACAGAAAATGTGAGGATAAGAATCCAGATAAGCTAGGAGTACAAATAAGGATAGATTGACTAGTGAGAGAAAAAATGAATTATCAAAAGAAACTGAATTCATTATAACAAAATAGGGAAAGGGAGGTCGAGACCAGCATGATATTGCTCCCAACCAGGTCACAGAAAGAAATGTTTGGTAATAATGAGAATAAGAATAAATTTGCAGATCATGAAAGATTTATTGACCTTGAGAGGAAAGAAATGGAGTATCTGATGGAAATATATGGTGTTCCCAAGTTACATGATGAAACCCCAGAAAAATTAATAGAGTGGATAATACATTTCTTTTATATAAAACAAGAAGAGAGAAGCCTGATATTTGCTATAAGACCACCTAATAAAAAGTATCAGGAATGTGTGCTCTTGTACACAAAATCTGGAAAGGCGGTTGAAACTGTTTGGAAGCAAGAAAAGTTCTTGAAATTGATAGGAATGCTCTTAACTCCAGTACAGATAGTCCCAGCTGAGATGCAGGAAAACTCAACCAAGCATGTGGCATAAAATAAAAAAGTTAAGGATAGGACTGAAATTAATAAAAGTAATCAAGTAAACACAGAGAAAGTAGGATACAGGAAAGAACATAAATCAAAATCACTAGATCTCATTGTTAACAAGATTAAACAGTATAAATTCAAACAACATGAAGTTTGGTTAAGTAAAACTATTGCTATGTATGGATGGGAAACTTCAGATCTTGATTCTCTAGGGTAAATTAAACAGGAAATAGTGTCCTTCCTTTCTAGGACAACACATTTGAACATATCAAAACAGAGTATACATTACATTAAGATTTACAAATGTATCAATAATACATCACAGGATGACATAATCTTTAAAAAAACCCAAACAGTCCAAGTCTTAGTTCAAAAGGCCCATATTCTGGATGAACTGGGCATCTATATTGTAACAACGGAAGACTGGAGGTCTTCAAATCAGAGTGATGTTATGAAAAAGGAGACTAACGCAGAAATAGATAAGGAAATTGATCAGGATATGAATAAATGGGAAGGACTCACAACAGTAAACAGATATGAAATATTGAATGAGGAAGAGAGAAATAAGTGACTGCAACATGGTAAAATTAAACACATATTTAATACAGTTAATAGAGCAATAAATATCTTATCTTGGAATATAGAATGGATACACTTAATAATCACTGACCCCATTGTCAAATGCTTCTTAGAACATTTTAACATAATATGTCTGCAAGAGACTTGGAGCCTGAAGGAGGAAGCATCCAAAGTCCCAGGCTATCTGGGAGTGTCAAAATCAGCTATAAGAAAATGAAAATATGGAAAGAAAATGGGAGGTACTTCGATATATTTAAAAACAAATTTAAATTTTAGTGTTATAGAAGAATATAACTGTCTGGAAGACACTATTATGATGTTGATCGAAGAGAAGGATACACACTCCCAAATAATAGTTATTAATGTATGCTTTCCACCGAATAATATGACAACTAATAATACCATTCATTGCCTCAGTTTAACTATAAACCAGATAATGGACACTGAACCTGACATACCAATCATACTAATTGGTGATTTTAATCAAGAATACCCAAGAATATCATAGGCATAGAAATATATTCTCTTCTGGATGAACTTAATCAACAAGTTTATAATAACAGAGTTACTATGGATACTAGGAGTAAATAATAGAGGAAAATTATTTAATACCTTTATGGCCAGTAAAAACTTAATTCTGTTAAATGGATGCTTACCAGGTGAGCGGAGGGGAAATTTAACTTACACAGGAACTCATGGCCATTCAGTCATAGATCTGGCATGGGTAAATACTGAGGCTATAAAAATGGTCTATGACCTAGCAATTATAGAAAGGACTGAGTCAGCTCATAAACCCTTAAAGCTAACAATATATACTAAAGGGAAAGGAACTAAAATAGTGCCTTGTAATGTGGAAAATAGTTTGGAATTTATAAACCAAAATAGGATACAATGGATTCCTAACACCATTCACATTTTTGACAACTTACTACACAGTCAGCAATTTGAAGAATTGCACTCTGGTATAATTAAAGCAATAAATGCTAAGCATAATATTAACTTGTGGCAGAAAGTAAACAATCATATTAGGCCACATGGTTTAATATCAAATGTAGAAAGGCAAAGAAAGCCTTTAATAAAAAAATTAAAGCAATACAAATTTAAAAAAAGAGTATAACTCTATATAAAATACTTTCTCAAATACATAGATATTAATAAGGAATGAAAAATTTGTAAAAAAGTTAGAACAGGAAAAACAAAATCATACTAATACGCTTTGGGATAAACTAAGACAAGCCATCGTAAATAGAGATATTAAGAAATTTTGGAGGTTGGTAAGCCAGGGGTACAATAAATATGCAACTAGAGTCAAAGCATATATCCTACCAGATACATGGAGAGATTATTTCTCTAAGCTCTACTTCTCAGAGGAAGAAGAATTAAGGGTAAAAGAGAGCAAAATTAAAATCAACAATTTTATCTCTCCTATTCCACTAATAATCACTAGGGAGGAACTAGTTTCTGTTATTTCATGTCTAAAATTAAATGAAGCCCCTGGCCTGGACCAGATTATAGGTGATATATACAAATATTATGTAGACTGGTGGATTCCAGTCTCACAAGTTGTATTTAACACTCTGGTACAAGGTCATGAATTTCCATCATGTTGGCAATAAAGTGTTATTTATCCATTTCATAAAAAAGATGATCCAAGCAATCCAAAAATGTATAGACCAATTAGCTTGTTGAACATCTCACAAAAAATATTCATGACCATAATTCTAGATGTACTTACTGAATGGCTATATGACAACCTTATTTTACATGAAAGCCAGAATGGTTTTAGGAAAGACAGGTCTATGATTCAACACTGTTATGTGCTTAAGTATCTCTTATGGAAATGCATTAAAATTAAGGAAGGTAAACTTTTCTGCTGTTTCATCGATTTTACCTCTGCTTTTGATAGCATTTGCAGGGTAATATTATGGATTAAACTCAAAAACTTAGGACTGCCTATAGAATTATTAGATATATTGATTAGATTGCATAACAATACTTGGGCTCAGGTCCAATATAACCAATATGGCCACACTACAACTTCATTTCGTACTAATCTCGGAGTCCAGCAAGGGTGTATATTAGCACCTACTCTTTTTAATATCTATATTAATGAACTATTGATAAAAATACAGAACTCTAATTTTCATGTGCCTAAAGTAGGTAGTCATAAAATTGGCTGTCTGGCTTATGCAGACAACCTCATATTAATTTCTACCACACAACTAGGACTTCAGAGGAAATTAGATTATTTTGCTGGTCTGTGTACAGAACATAAATTAAAAATTAATTTGTCCAAAACAAAGATTCTTATTTTTGGAAATCGTAGTAGAAAGACCATCCATTCTGGATTAATAAAGTGAAAGTTGAACAAGTTACTTACTATAATTTATCTTGGTGTACGATTTTGTCAAAATCTTTTCTGGAAATGCCATATAGAAAATGTTACTATAAAATTAAAATCATCTTTTAATGCACTGAGAATATTTAATTCTAAAATGGGGCATATTGCAAGTACTAACTGCTAAAATTAAATCTAGCCCCCTTTACACCTGAGAAATTTGGGGAAATACAGACTATAGAAAATTGGAGATTATAATAAATAAAATCAACAGATTCATTTTGATGGTTCCCCAATCTATTCCTTCAGATACTCTAAATTTGGAAAAAGGCCAGCATTCTATAGCTATGATGATTATTGAAAGGCATCAATATTGAAGTTATTTCTTTTACCAGAAGGGCTTCTCCCTAGACAATGTCTAGAGGAGGAAATTAAGTATATCTCCCTTGGCTTTGAATCTGAAACCATGAAAAACATTAAGAAACATCTTTTTCCTAATGGCTTAGGACATACACTATGGAAAATTTATATATGTCCGTTGAAGAAATTTTACTGACTGTTAAGACTAGACTAAAGGATATTGACAAGACAAACATGCTAGAGAAGATCAAACAATATAAAATGTTTAGGTGGTATAAACACTTGAAAGAAGAACATAGGCTTGAATCTTATCTCTTCAAGATAGAGGACCCCAACAAATGGAGATTGTACACTAAATATTGACTTTAAATTTATAAAGCAAATTAGGTTTATTTTAGGCAAAAAAGACAGGATGTTGATTGATAATAATAATAATTTTATTTAGTATAGTGCCTTTTGAGACATCAAGGCACTTCACAAATACAAAACATACACAATTGAACAATAAATAAGAATAAAATCAGTGAAAATCAGGAAATGCTTTAACCCAAAGAAAGGTCTTCAGTGCCTGCTTAAAACTCCCCACAGTCCTGCACTCCCGCAGCTGACGAGGTAGAGAATTCCAGAGGGATGGGGCAGTGAACATTAAAGCCCGAGCCCCAGATGACTTCAATCTAACCCTCGGAATCTCTAGCAACCCCTCATCAGCCGAGCGGAGTTCTCACACAGGGGTGTAAGGAATCAGAAGTTCTTTCAAGTAGTCAGGACCCAGTCCATGTAGAGCCTTGTAGGTTAACAAACCTACCTTAAAGGTGATCTGCCACTGAACTGGCAGCCAGTACAGATCGTGCAGCACTGGGGTTATATAAGATCTCCTTGATGCCCCAGTTAATAAATGTTCAGCCGTGTTCTGCACTAGCTGCAAGCAATGGATATCAACCCCAGGAAGCCCTAGGTGCAGGGAGTTACAGTAGTCAAGGCGCAAGGTCACAAAGACATGGACCAGAACTGGCAAGTCGCTGGACGGAACAAGGTGCTTGATCCTGGCAGTGTTCCTAAGATGGTAAAAGGCTAACTTGACAACCGCTGACACCTGATGATGGAGGGTCAGACCATCGTCAAGTATCACTCCCAGGTCACACACCCGTAAAGAGGTAAGGATCTGCTCACCCCCAGAAATAAACCAGAGGGCAAATCAGTCCCTAACCCCTCTGTCCTGTGACTGGGGTCCACCACCAATACCTCAGTCTCCAAACTGTAAATGTGGATTTTCACTGGAAGATGACCTCAAGCATGTTTTGCTGATCTGTCCCTTATATAAACAACAACGTTTAAAATACCTGAGCGACATCATGGCTGGTCTCAGTCTTCCTCCAGATAAAATGTTATCTCATTTAATGAATTCAGGTAACATATGTATCTTAAAAAGAGTTACTTGCTTTTGGGAACATTATATTTATGAAACATTAAATGCTGAGTCTGCTTTTTATCAAAATCTTAAACTATGTATCAAAAACACGATATTAATTATTTGTGCATTTTACTGATTGTTTGATCCATTTTATGCAATTTTAATTGTAATAGCCTCAAGCTGATCAATAAATTTCTTTGATTTGATTTGACTTGACACACTGACTGACTTTCATCAAAAGTAAGCAGTGCAAGCACACACACACACACACACACACACACACACACGCATGCATGCACGCACACACACCCTGAATTACTTTCATGTATACCCTTGAGGAAAGGAGGGAGAGGGGGACATGATATAAACATTTAAGTACCTCAGTGGACTCAACAAAGTTCAAGAGGGTAGCATCTTTCAGAAAAAGAGATATGCAAGAACAAGGGGACACAATTTGAAGACAGAGGGGGGACGGCTCAGGGGCAATGTGAGGAAGTATTTTTTCACAGAGAGAGTGGTGGATGCATAGAACAGCCTTCCTGAGGAGGTTGTGGGGTCTAAAACTGTGGGGGAATTCAAAAATGCATGGGACAGACATAAGGCAATTTTTGTTGGGGGGGTAGGAAGAAATAGGCTGTTGATTAAATAGGATCTGCAGCTTATTCTCTAGGTAGTGAAATGGGCAGACTAGTTGGGCCAAGCGGTCCTTACCTGCCGACAAAGTCTATGTTTCTATGTTTCTATCAGAGACTCAGCAAACCATAAAAAGGCCATAACATTGCAAATTACTCTACTGAGCCAAATGGGTAGTAAAACAATTTGGTAAACACCGATAAATCATCCAAGTAACTCCAGAAGTAGCCTTTTACTTTAGAAAAACATAAAACTCTTGCTCAGCATACTTCAGACAATAGAAACATAGACTTTGACAGCAGATAAGGACCGCTTGGCCCACCCAGTCTGCCCATTTCCCTACCTATTGGATAAGCTGCAGATCCTAGTTAACCAACAGCCTACTTCTTCCTACACCCCACCAGAATTGCCTTATGTCTGTCCCATGCATTCTTGAATTCCCCCACTGTTTTTGATCCCACAACCTCCTCAGGAAGGCTGTTCCATGCGTCCACCATACTTTCCATGAAAACATACTTCCTCATGATGCCCTTGAGCTGTCCTCCCTCTATCTTCAAATTGTGCCCCTTGCTCTTGCACATCTCTTTTTCTGAAAGATGCTACCCTCTTGGACTTTGTTGATTCCCTTAAGGTACTTGAAAGCTTCTATCATGTCCCACCCTCTCCCTCCTTTCCTCAAGGGTATATATATTAAGCTCCTTTAGTCTCTCTTCATGTGTCTTCCGGTGCAGACCCTGCACCATTTTAGTTGCCCTCCTCTGGACTTCCTCCATCCTGTCTATGTCCTTGCAGAGATGAAACATAGAAACATAGACTTTGATGGCAGATAAGGACTGCTTGGTCCACCTAATCTGCCAATTTCCCTGCCTACTGGATAAGCTGCAGATCCTAGTTAACCAACAGCCTATTTCTTCCTACCCTCCACAAGAATTTCCTTATGTCTGTCCCTTGCATTCTTGAATCCCCCCACTGTTTTTGTCCCCACTACCTCCTCAGGAAGGCTGTTCCATGCGTCCAATACACTCTGTGAAAAAATACCTCCTTGCATTACTCCTGAGCTGTTCTCCCTCTATCTTCAAATTGTGTCCCCTTGTTCTTGCATATCTCTTTTTCTGAAAGATGCTACCCTCTTAGACTTTGTTGATTCTCTTGAGGTGCTTAAAAATTTCTATCATGTCCTAACCTCCCTCCTTTCCTCAAGGGTATACATAGTAAGCTCCTTTAGTCTCTCTTCGTACGACCTCTGTTGCAGACCCTGCACCATTTTAGTTGCCCTTCTCTGGACTGCCTCCATCCTGTCTATGTCCTTGTGGAGATGGGGTCTCCAGAACTACACACAGTACTCCAGATGGGGTCCCACCAACTGTCTGTACAGTGGGATAACAACTTCCTGTTTTCTACTGGTGATGTCTTTCCCTATACATCCCAATATCCCCTCAGCCATCCCTACTGCCTTCTCACATTGCTTGCTAACCTTTAGGTCATCTGATATGACTACCCCCAGGTCTCTTTCCATTTTTGTTGTTGTTACTACCTCCCCCCCATTGTGTACTCTTCCCCTGGGTTTTTGTTTCACAAGTGCATTACTTTGCACTTCTTTGCATTGAATCTAAGCTGCCATACCTCTGACCATTCCTCCAGCCTTGACAAATCCCTTCTCATCTTTTCCACCCCCACTTGTGTATCAACCCTGTTGGAGATTTTTGTGTTGTCTGCAAAGAGGCATACTTTTTCTTCCAGTCCCTATGCAGTGTCACTTAAAAAGACATTAAAAAGGACCGGACCCAGTACTGAACCCTGTGGTACCTCACTAATAACCCCCCTTTCTTCAGAGTGGTCTGTGTTTACTATTACCTTCTGTGTCCTGTTGTGCAGCCAATGTTTTACCCAGGCTACCATCGTGGGACCCACTCCCAGGTTGGCTAATTTGTTTATTAATCTTTTGTGTGGGACTGTGTCAAATGCCTTGCTAAAGTCTAGGAAGGCCATGTCCACAACCCCTCCCTGGTCTACTACTTTGGTCACCCAGTCAAAGAAATCTATTAGATTCATCTGACATGACCTTCCCACTGTGAATACATGCTGCTTTGGGCCCTGTGCCCCACTGGCCTCTAGGTACTTGACAATTCTTTCCTTCAGAAGTGATTCCATCATTTTCCCTACCACCGAGGTCAAACTTGACAGGTTTATAGTTTCCAACTTCTATCTTGCTCCCACTTTTGTGAAGGGGAATCACATCAACCCTCCTCCAGTCCTCAGGTAGCACACCATCCTTCCATGATTTGTTAAAAAGGGTAGTCAGTGGTGTCACTAGTTCTCCCCTTAGTTCTTTCAGAATTCTGGGGTGAATCCCATCAGGCCCCATTACTTTGTCCACCTTCAGTTTTAGGAGCTCTTTCAGAACCCTTTCTGCTGTGAAAGGACTGTTATAGCCCCCATCAGAGTGCTTCTACTGATTGGCTTAGGTACCTCTCCTCCTCTTCTTTTGTGAATACTGAGCAGAAATATTCATTCAGTATCCCTGCTTTTCACTGTCCTCTATGCCCACCCACCTCCCCTTATTCAGCCTCACTATCCCTCCCTTTGTCTTTCTTTGCTCCCTAATGTATCTATAAAAGGTTTTATCCCACTTCTTAACCGAGGTGGCTATCTTTTCCTCGGTTTGGGCCTTACCTGCTTCCTTCAGCTTTAACTGGTACAGTTCCCTGTCCTGCTCCTTCTTTGTTTCCTTATACTTCCTGAATGCTATCTTTTTCTCGCTAACCTTCCCCATCACCTCTTTTAAGAACCATAGTGTTTTTTTCTTTCATTTTGATTTGTTTATTTGCTTCACACAAAGGCTTGTTGCCTCTGTGATGGCAGTTTTGATGTTTCCCCATTGTTGCTCCACCCCTCTTTCTTGCCTGTTTGCTAGTGCTTTTCTGAGGCACTCTCCATGCGGTCTCCAGAACTGCACTTAGTACTCCAGATGGGATCTCACCAACTGTCTGTACAGAGGGATAACAACTTCCTGTTTTCTACTGGTGATGCCTCTTTCTATACATCCCAGTGTCCCCCAGCACTCCTTACTGCCTTCTCACATTGCTTGCTTACATTTAGGTCATCTGATATGACTACCCCCAGGGCCCTTTTCATTTTGTTGTTGTTAGTACCGCCCCCCATTGTGTACTCTTGCCCTTGGTTTTTGTTTCACAGGTGCATTACTTTGCACTTCTTTGCATTGAATCTAAGCTGCCATATGTTTGACCATTCTTCCAACCTTTCCAAGTCACTTCTCATCCTTTCCACCCTCTTGTGTATCAACACTGTTGCACATCTTTGTGTCATCTGCAAAGAGGCATACTTTTTCTTCCAGTCCCTCTGCAATGTCATTTCTAAAGACATTAAAAAGGACCGGATGCAGTACTGATCCCTGCGGTACCCCGCTGGTTACCCCTCTTTCTTCAGTGTGGACTCCATTTACTATTATCCTCTGTGTCCTGTTGTCCAGCCAATATTTTACTCAGGCTACCACCCTGGGACCATCTCCCAGGCTGGCTAATTTGTTTATTAATCTTTTGTGTGGGGCTGTGTCAAATACCTTACTAAAGTTTAGGTAGTCCATGTCCACAGCCCCTTCCTGGTCTACTACTTTGGTCACCCAGTCAAAGAAATCTATTAGATTCATCTGACATGATCTTCCCACTGTGAATCCATGTTGCTTTGGGTCCTATGTCAAGCTGGCCTCTATGTGCTCAACAATTCTTTCTTTCAGAAGTGATTCCATCATTTTCCCTACCACTGAGGTCAAACTGACAGGTCTGTAGTTTCTTGCCTCTGCTTTGCTCCCACTTTTATTACTTCCTTGTCCATTTCCTCCCTCTGAGACGGGGGTCTGTATACAGCACCCGTGCAGATTGTGGTGCCATTTCCTGTCTCCAGGGTGACCCACAGTGCCTCCTCTCCTCCCTGTTTACCCTTTAGTTCTGTTACTTTGTTCCCTTCCCTTTCGTAGAGAGCTACTCCTCCTCCTCTTCTACTCTCCCTGTCCCTCCTGTAGACTGTGTAACCTGGTATGTTGACATCCCAGTCATGGTCCTCTGTGTACCATGTTTCTGTGACTGTCACAATATCCAGGTGTCCCTCTTCCATCAAGGCCACTTGTTCAGGAAGCTTGTTACCCAGACTATAGACATTGGTATTCATTACCCTCCATTTTTTTATGTCCTTACCCCTTTTAGCCCCATCCCTGTCCTTACTGCCTTTGCCTATTGTTCCATTTATCCCTGCCCTTCTCTCTATCGACTTCTCTGTCTTGGTGTGTACCTCAGTAACTACCCTGTTTTTTTTGGGGGGGGCTGGGATTTCCCTGCTCCTTTTCAGTGCCTCCCCCCTTGGCTAGTTTCATGAAACTTCATGAAACAAGACATACTATCTGAAAGTCACAAAAACAGATATGAAAACATGCATTTGTTAATGCTGAATGTTCGTGGCTTGCATTGCTGTTGTACGAGGTCCTGCATGTACACATTTTACTATATATTAGCCTAAGATAGACCAGATGTGATGTAATATGTCATTTGCAATGGCCTCCTGAGTTTACACAGTTTTATACTGCATTTGGCTGGTATAGTAGAGGTGAGATGCAACACTTTGATTTTAGTGTAGTCCTATAATGTATTTTTCTAGTACAGATCATTTTAGATGAAACAGCTCCTTTCATTAGGGTTCTGCTATAGGATCCTGTGTTCTGCATAGTTTTGCAGTACATTTGCCCAGGACAACCCAGCTGAGATGCTATATCTTTTTCAATTGGGTCAGTTTTGATACATTTTTTATTGCATTTAGTTAGGATAAAACAGCTCAGATGATATCTTGTTTTCAACGGGATCCTGCTTTCCCCAGTTTTTACTTGATATTTACTAAAATATGGAGCCTAGTTTGGCACTCAGTTTATTACAAAAAACAAAACTGTACTAGTTGTTCATCCTAAAGAACCACTGCCCTAAAACTCTAAGTCATATTTTAAATATTGGTTCCAAATTTTTGCTGAGGCACGTGGACTACAGAGAAGCTGTCAGTAAGGTGTGCCTTTAGAAAGGTGCATTAGATTTTCCAGGAATATAAATCATGTATTTTTTTTTTGTTATTACATGAACTTACTGTAGCAATGGCCATTTTTATTCACATGACAAAGAATATACTATGGGTGGGATATTCAAAAGGGTTGCGCCATGCGCAACAGTGTTGCGCATGCGCAAGTCCAAAAGTGCACCATTTTGCGATATTCAGCAGGAGGCAGTTGCACCACCGAAAACATGCTGAGCAACAGCGCAATGCAAATGAAGGCATGCGCAGCCGAAGGGGGTGGATCCATGCATAAAGAGCGCAATGCGATATTCAAAGACTTGCGCAATGCGCAACAGCGGAACAGCCGGAAATTGTGCACTAGCGGAAATGAGCCAAAATAAAAAGGCTCAAGGAAGCGGCGCAAGAACGCTACAAGGATGCCAAGTGGGGTAGAGAGAGAGAGAGAGGAGAGACAGACAGACAGACAGACAGTGACAGGCTAGGGCAGGCAAGGCAAGCATGGGCCATAGGCTGTAGAGGCCAGCGGGGGGTGCCCAGTGCAGTGGAAGTAGCAGTGAGGACAGCCGGGGTAACACAGCAACACCAGCCAGGGGGTCAGAAGCCAGGAGATGGACAGTGCCAGCTTCCACATGGAAGCTGTAATGAGAGGGGTGAGAATGCAAGCTGCAGGGGATGAGGCCGTGGAAGGGCCTGTCGGCGGTACGCCCCCAACAGGCAGTACCCTGCCCGCATCAGCTATGAGCTGTACACAGATGTAGAGATCATGGGCCGGTACCGCCTGAACAGGGCAATACTGAGGTGGCTCTGTGAGCTGTGCAGTGATGTGATGCAGGCACCCTCACGACGGAGTCACGCTCTGTCATTGGAGACCAAGATGACAGCCTGCATGTGCCTGCTCGCCATGGACACCTTCCAGAGGCCGACAGGGGACACCACAGGCATCACACAGTCTGCCATGTCACGCATCCTCACCCAATTCCTCAGCGCACTGCTGCCACATGCTGCGGAGTACATCCATTCCCCCACCACCACGGCAGAGTGTACAGCAAACATGCAGGAGTTCCACAGGGTAGCACGTATGCCTGGCATGCTAGGGGCCATAGACTGCACCCATGTGGCCATTCGCATGCCACCTGGCCCCAATGGGGCTGCATATAGGAACAGAAAGGGCTTCTCCAGTGTCAACTGCCAGGTGGTGTGTGATGCCATTGGGCGCATAATCAATGTCTGTGCCACACACCCTGGTGGAGCACATGATGTCTTCATATGGTATCAGTCCGCACTGTGCCATCGATTCAAGAGTGGGGACATCCCCACAGGCCATCTAGTGGGTGAGTACGCATGTATGGAATGCAAACTCGGGGCAAGGGTGGGAATGCCACAGGTGCCATGGTAGTGGCACACAGGGATATGGGCAATATGGACCTGAACATGATACTGATCTCCACTATCTCCACACAGGTGACAGCGGATACCCACTCCGTCCCTGGCTGCTCACACTGTACTGGCGCCCCATGACCCCATCGCAGCAACGCTATAATGAGGCACATGCTTCCACATGCAACATCATAAAGTGGGTGTTTGGGATGCTCAAGGCACGCTTCCGATGCCTAGACACCTCCCCGGCGGTGCCCTACAGTACAGCCCCCAAAAGGCCTGTGGGATATTCCTGGCCTGTTGCATCCTGCACAACATGGCCAAAGACTGTGGGATAGCCCTACAGGTTGAAGAGGGGGACAGCGATGGGGACGCCAGTGGCACCGGTGTTGATGGTGATGAGCAGCCCCCCCTAGGACGGCGGGACCCCCGACTGATCCGGCAGGCCCAGCTGCACCAGGGCACCATCAAAGAGGAGCACTATACAGAACACAGGTAAGTCAAGGGGACATGTGCAACCAACACTGTCCATGCACAAACCACAGGCACACAGGGTAACACAACAGGGATGCATGACGGCCAGGGGGAGTGGAAGGGTCCAGGCATACAAACATACCATCAGGGAGGGGTGAACACTCATATGGACACACACACACCAGGCACAGAGTGTACATGGGCAGATGCACAGCACAGCAGAACCGACATTGCTAACACACAGAACCACCAACCACCCCCACCACCTGTACTGTCCAAGTACGTGTGTCAGATGCTGGGCACCCTTGCATCTTGGTGTACAGTACAATGCAGGCATCATCATGCACGCACCTGTGGACAGCAGTTGGGAGGTGTGCAGGTGGTCCGTGTGTCGGCGTGTTGAGCAGAGCACCCAGCAGTGCACTGCCCACCATGACACACATTGCACACAGGGCAGCACCAGACAGGGCCCGCACTGGGAGACAGGTCAGTCATGTAGCACTGTCCCACGGCCACCGCGGATGCGTGGGTGGCCCCGCCGTGACCCAACAGCCCTGGCAGGCTGAGCAGGGGCAACATGGGGTGGCACTGTTGGACCACCAGGGGTCCCACTGCGCGAACACGACCTTGCCCGCACAGAGGTCTGCAGCATGCCGAACAAACCTGCACCAGGGGTGCTCGGGATGCCCACAGCAGAACCCGGCGTCGACAGGCCTGGTGTCGCATGGCGCCGGAGCGGGAGGAGAGTGAACTGTGTGGGTGTGCGGTACAGGGCACCTGATCTGTGTGCCCAATCGTCCCACGACAGAGACCACTGCCTGGGTCAGCCTGTCAATGGCGGTGGTCACATCCGTCCGCATACGAACCAGCTCTGTACGGTTCAGAGCACACTCCCTGCTGTGCCGCTCCACAGCCACAGACAGTGCCTCCACGGACATTGCAACCCGCCTCTGCTGCTGTACTGATTCCTGCAGCAGGCGGGTGTGCTCATCCAATGGGTACTGTGCCCCAATGGCATCCTGTCCCCCAGGGTGTGGAAGGTCCTGATGCACAACACCCCTTGAGGGTGGGCGCTGTTTGCCAGGACCAGGAATGGGCAGATCAAAGGGCGGCGGACATGTGCCACTGCTTGACACTGTACCCCCAGACCTGGTGGGTGACTGCTGCTGCTGCCCCTCCAACCGCTGTGCCCCAGGGTCCACTTGTTCCACCACTGTGGCCGCAACAGTGCCAGACACCTGCACAGCCACCAGTGCTACCCCACTGGTGCTGACAGGCACAGCCTGGGACTGTGCCAACATGCTGATACACAAGTTGGAACCAGAAAGGCCCAGGGGCACGTACTGGCCTGCTGTGTGTCCGTCATAGGACACACACATATCACTGCCCATTGCAGTCCTTGCATCATCAATGGTACAGGTACGTGCTACAGCCACAGTCATAGCGTGCTGGCATGCTTGCATGCCAGACTGCTGAGACACAGGCTATGTACCCCCACACCGAATCACCGACACCAGAGTTGGCAGCCCAGCGTGCATGCTGCTGCAGTGCATGCTGGCTGGTGACAGAGGTGGATGGACCCTCCTCCATGTCCAGCAGGTCATCATCACTGCCTGGACCCACCACCACCATCTCCTGAAGACGAACAGGATCTGTAACAGAAAGAGAGTACATGTGTGTGCATGTGAACAACCTTACCCCCCCAACACCACCACCATGTCATACTGTGCAGTGATGGGCTTCCACCTGTCTGGAATCCACCTCCTGGTACGCCCTCAATAGCGCTCCACTGCATTGATGCAGCCAGGCTCTCCTCAGCCGGGGTCAGCTCCAACACCGCTGGCTGGCCCCCACCAGTGCCAGCACGTGCCGCCCTGAAGGCTGCCACCTTCTCCTTCAACCTCCTGCGGTCTGTCCCCATCTTCTTCTTGCATTCCTGCACGGAGTGCTGGTGGCTTCCTTGCAGGTTCACGGCCCGAGCTACCCCCTCCCATGCAGCCGCACGGGACTGAGGGGTGCCCCGCCGTCCACTCAGTAGTGGCTCCTCCTCCAGGTAGGCCTGGAAGAGGGCCTCTGTCTATGCTGGGGTAAAGTTGGGCCTCCTCCTACGCCCACCATCCTCGCCCTCACCTTGTCTCTGCTCGGTCATGGCGATCTGTATGGGGGGAAGTGGACACCTGTCACTGTGCAGTCTACAGCATTTTCCCATGACCATTGTCCAGAACATCACACAGCATGCAACTCACCTCTCACCTGCAGTACCCAAATCTGGCCAGCGCAGCCCAATGTCGCACATTTATAGCGCAATGCATGCAAATTAGGAGTGGAGCAACTATAATGAGATGCAAATCGCGCCACTGCGCCTTTGAATGGCTGATCAGATGATTTGCATGTGTCGGCTGAATATCGCGCAGTTGCGCTTTGCGCAATACGGTTGAGTCGGCTGAGCCAATGGCGCAGATCTGTGACTGTGTGGTACACTGCATTGTGCATGCCCAGATAGCTTACGCAGGCATCTGCTGTGCTGCTGACGTGCTGTTCGCGATCGGCAATTCAGGCCATGGCCACCATTGTGCCAGTGGCGCTACAGCACTGGGCACTATATGGTGCTGTGGCACTATTGCGCAATAGTCTACTGTGGCACTGGTATGCAGGAGGTCGGTCGCACAGGATGCGTATACGTCAGATGGCGCTGTGCGTGGCCTTGCGTCATTGCCCATGACCTGGTGTCCGACCTTTGCCCCCTGGCGCTGTTCGGCTGCCAAGTGTACGGCCCTATTGCGCTGTCTGGTGACAGCGCTATGTGAACTGACGGTGCTGTTCGAACAGCACGATTGGAACCTATGGTGGTCTATTGCGCAACATCTCCACGTGGGGTTACGGTGCAGCGGGGCGCCATATTGCCTGCTGTAAAGTTGGTAGCATGGCACGCAGGAGGGCAGTGCAATGGAGCCCTGTGGAAGTGGCCAACTTGGTGGCCCTGGTGGAGCCCCACTATGGGGCACTGTATGGTGAGGTGCCCCTCACCATTGCTAGGACCCAGGTCTGGCAGCAAGTGGCCAGTGACCTGGTGGGGGTCACTGGGCAGTGCCGGTCAGCTGAGCAGTGCCGGCACCGGTACAGTGACCTCCGCAGGAGGGATTCTCAGCTTCTTGAGCAGCGACAGTCACGTGCCAGGAGGGGCATGGTGCCTAGGCCAGGTGGGTGTACCATCTATACACCTGTATTCTCTGTAGGGGTGTGAGTGTGTTTTGGTGGCTGTGCATAGGTGATGGCTCTGCCATGGTTGGCTGTGTCAGTGTGTGCAGGTGTGAGATGCATGGGTCTGGCTGTGTGGGCAGGCACTCTCACTGGGGCAGAGGGCAGTCTGCTTTGGAGTCACACTGATGTTTTTCTCAACATTTGTCTCCCACAGGATGGGCGTAGAGGATGTAGGCACGGGGGTGAGGAGGGATGTGCCAGGGCCCCGGTGCCGGGCGGTGGTGCTGTGGGTGGTGCGCCCCCAGCAGCAGCAGCAGCAGCCACAGCTGCTTGAGGAGTATGAGTATCATTACTTCATGGATGCTATTGCATGCTGGGGAGGGACATGACCACCAGCCATGCACAACACAACCATGCACGACACAGGCGACATTCATCACTGTCCAGTGTCACAGCATGTCTGTGTATGCGTCACTGGTGGTCCATGCATGCACTGGGCACATGGCTGTGGGACTGGCATTGCACCACGTTGCCACGTCACTTGACAGCCTTGTTTGTGCTGTGATGTACATGGCCAGTGTGTGTGTGCAGTGGTGCACATAGCTGGTGCTGCCTGGTTGGGCGTGTCATGTGCATGGTCACTGTGGGTGGGTGCATACTATCACAGGTGCGGGGCACTAGGCTTTATGCCTTGCAGGATGGGTGGTGTTCAGGGTTTTGAACAGTCACAGCCATTGACTGTGTTCCCTTTTCCTAGGTCTCAGCATCCTAAGAAGGATGGAGCGTGCCCTTCATCGGATCATACATGTCTCCATAGCAACACATGGGATCCTGAACGACATGTACCGCCATGGGATCCAGAGACGGCGGAGGGGACAGCGATGGCGGCAGGCAGCAGCAGACCAGCCTGCCAGGCCATGATTGTGCTTCCCCTTCCCACTTCAACAATCCCTCCCACCCTGCCTTCCCTCTCCCAGTTGTTCATCCCTACCTTGTACCCCACCCCCCCTTGTCTTGTACATAACTGTATATAGTTGTTCTTGTTCTTGTTGTTGTATTTTATTGTTTCTACGAATATATATATTTTGTTATGAATACTGTGGTGGTCTCTGATTTGCAGCTGGCTATGGTTGCTCAGTTGCAGTGGTGTGCATGCCATCTGGGGTGGTATGGTCCTGGGTGTGTGTGTGTGTGTGTGTGTGTGCATGCGTGTGTGTGCATGGGGAGGTGTCTCCAGTGTGGCAGTGTCTTTCTGTTGGTCTTGCCATCTGCTGCCGCCCACTGCTGGGTGCACAGGGTGGGTCTGGCTTGTATGCTTCTCTGCTACACGGGGTTGACGTGTGCCAGGCGGGATGCATGGTGTTTCCTGCAGTGCCAGTCACTGCACATGACTGGTGTCTTGGGGTCACAGTGCAGGGTGTGCTGTGCGTATCGGGGGGCTGATGTGCACTGTGGTTGTCATACCCCTGTGTGTGGCAGTCTCAGCCTGCCAGTGGTTGTGCTGGGGCGTCATGGCCCTGCTGTGCTTTGTTGGCTTGTCCCCAGGGGCAGTGGATCATCCGTCCCACCCCAGTGATGCTGTGCTTGGGGTGTGCAGGTGTCTTGTTGGTTCTGCAGTGTGTTCCTGTGCCATGTGTGGCATGGCTGCGGTGAGCCCAGCCTGCCTCCCTGGATGTGCAGTTCCATTGCTCTGCGGGGGGCTCTGCTTGCGCTATGGCACCTCTGGACTGCTCAGCTGGGCTGCCCTGGTTGCGCTATAGCACAACCTTTCTGCTCAGCTTCTCCTTCCTGGTTGCGCTATGGCGCAGTTTGTGCGATATTCAGACGTTGGCTGCTTGCGCAATTTGTTCTGCTCCATGTTTGAATATCGTGTCTGTTGCGCATATGCGCAATTCATTTGTGCTTGCTCCTGCTGTTGCGCACATTTTGGGCGCAGTTTGAATATCTGGGCCAATATGTTTTAAAATAAAACAGTTACCAGCCATTCCTCTAAGTCTGTTAAATGTGGTGTGAATTACTTTTGATTTTTGTAGAACTTTTCTTATTGTGATCATATATTTCTGACAAACATGTTTTGTTTTGATTATTAAGCAACACTACATAAACCCTGCAGTATGCTGCTGCTGAATACATAATGGGGGATTGAAATTCAGATCATTTTGCAGTTTCAAATAGATTACTTTGACTAAGTGACCAGGGAGGTGAATATGGGATGGGTGATGAATGTGACCTACCTATATTTCAGTATAAAGGGTCTGGCTTGGCAAGCTCAACCCATCACATTTACAATACATCTTTGTAAGATTTATAGGGATGCACCTGGTGTGCGACCAAATAAAACCATACCATTAATGTACCAGTACTCCCTGCCCCCAACTCTGCTGCTTAAAAGTCTGCAATTTATTCAAATAACACCAGTATTTTTATTTCTTTTAGATTGTTGGGGGGTGCTTGGTTTCGTCTTTAAGCTGAATTATGATCAAGCCTGAACACACTGCAACAAGGTGACCACCTCATCGGTTAGGAAAGGCATCACATTTTACCTTGCCATTCTGAGCTATGGTTCCTCTGCTTTCTCTATATCTTATGGGGAATCCACTCTCTGGCTTCATTGCTATGTCATGTGCCCTGGCCAATTAGAGATCCACAGGGGAACTCACCAATTAGGAGAAGGCCACATGATATAAGCAATGAAGCCAGTCACACACCAGGTGCACCTTTATAAATCTTATAAAGATGTACTGTGAATGTGATGGGTTGAGCTTGCCAAACCCTTTATACTGAATTGCATGCAGGAGAACTGTGGCCTTCTCCTAACTGGTGAGATCTTAATTCATCCGAAAGATGAGACCAAGAACACCTCTAACAATCTAAAATAAGTAAAAATACTGGTGTTATTTGAATAAATTGCAGGCTTTTAAGCAGCAGAGTGGGGGGGGGGGGTGGCACTGGTACCTTAATTGTATACTGCCTAGATTTCACCAAGGCCTTCAACACCATCCCACATAGGAGGTTGGTAAATAAGTTAGGCAGCCTGGGAGTGGGCCTCAAGGTGGTAAACGGACATAAACTGGTTGAGTGACAGAACAAAGAGAGTGGGGCTAAATGGGATTCAATCTGAGGAGGGGGGGTGACCAGCAGGGTGCAACAGGGATCCATGCTGGGGTCAGTCCTCTTTAATGTCTTCATAAGTGACATTGCAGATGGGCTGGAGGGGAAGGTATGCCTCTTTGCAGACAACACTAAGATCTGCAACAGGGTCAACACTCCAGAGGGGTGTAAAAAATGAACATTGATCTAAACATGCTTGAGGAGTGGTTGAGAGTGTGGCAGCTAAGATTCAATGCAAAGAAGTGCACAATCATGAATCTGAGGCACAGAAACCCAAGATAGGATTACAAGATGGGGTGAGAGGTACTGACAGCCACCAATCAAGTAAGGATCCTGGGGCTAATCATATCTGATGACCTAAAGTTAACCAAACCATGTGAGAAGGCTGCAGGGAGTGCCAGTGGGATGCTACGGTGAATAGTGGGAGGTATCACCAGCAGAAAAAAGGGGGTGGTTATGCAACTGTATCGATCACTATTAAGATGCTATGGTGAATAGCAGGAGGTATCACCAGCAGAAAAAAGGAGGTGGTTATGCAACTGTATCGATCACTATTAAGATGCTATGGTGAATAGCAGGAGGTATCACCAGCAGAAAAAAGGAGGTGGTTATGCAACTGTACCGATCACTAGTGAGACTTTATCTGGAGTACTGTGTCCAGTTTTTGAGGCCACATCTCAGGAAGGACATAGACAAAAAAATAGAAGCAGTCCAGAGAAGGGCAACAAAAATGGTGCAAGTACTGCACCAAAAGTCATGGGAGGAAAGACTAAAGGACCTCAATATGTATTCCTAGGTGGACAGGAGAGAGAGGGTTGATAAGATAGAGACATTCAAGTACCTCAGGGGTATAAACAAGGTACAGGAGGGTAGTATCAGAAAATTAAGTGTAGAAGAACAAGGGGGCATGATATGAGGCTGGGGGTAGGCTCAGGGGCAATGTGAGGAAGTACTTTTTCACAGAAAGAGTAGTGGATGCTTGGAGTAGCCTCCCTGCAGAGGTGGTGGGGGCAAAAACATTGGGGAATTTCAAGAATGCATGAGATAGACATATGAGTACTCTCACAATAGGGAAGAGAAGGTAAGCCGTAGAGCAACTAGGGTCTACGGTATTGCATTAGGTAGAGAAAAGGGTCAGACTTGATGGGCCACAGAGTCTTCATCTGCCATTACCTTATATGTTTCTGTTTCTTAGAAGAAACATTGCTTCTCTCTATGAACTTCTGATGGTTTGCATAGTTTGTGATTTCCTAGTGTGAAAATGTCAAGCTGCAAAGTTCAAACTGACAAATATATTTTAACCAGCAGTATAGCCTATCTCTCTACTATGCAACCAAGCATAAGTGGGTTGTATGCTCTTGTCCCTGAACGGATGGTGATGCTGAGGTTAACTATGGGATTATTGTATATTAATAAAACAATATTATATTCATGCAGTTGTCTACTGGTGCTACAATAGTTGCATTAATTCAGAAGATGGGTGCTGTTGTATTTCAACCTGTGATTCATGGAAATTAACACCTGCTGGTGTTTTTTATTTGTTTTATTTTTATTTTTATTTATACTGGTAAGTCCATGGGCCAAAGACCCGTTTTCATGGTTGGACGGTTCCACATAGACATACCATGGTAGGTGAAAAGGGTTGTGGCAACCTGACTACACATTTTTTATTCATTTCAATTTTTTTCTTAAACAAATGTTATCAGGAGATGTGGATGTATGGTGCTGATATGCATGTGTGCGCACTTCACAATATGTTTACTGACATGCATGCTTTAGTTGATTTTATTTACATTTTGCCTCATTTAAAACTCTCAAACACCTTCCTCTCTCAGCCCATGCTGCTTGATTCATGTTTGTCCCACCGCTCCCATTCCCCACCACAATACCTTTGTTATTACATAGAAAAATAGAAGCTGTCAGCCAAAAAGGACCTACTGGCCCATCCAGTCTGCTCTAAGGTCCCTACCTACTTTGCTACCATAGACCCTATCTCATCTCTGGCCTTACTTCCCCCCAGACCTGTTACCAAGGTCCCCTTGTATCTATCCCATGGCTGGCTGAAACCTGTTATGATTTTGGTACCCACCACCTCTGCTGGGAGGCTGTCCCAGATGTCCACCACCCTTTCCGTAAAGAAATATTTCCCCACATCCCCATTAAGTCTCCTCCTTCCAGCTTCATATCGTTGGGCTGGCATTATAGCCTAGAGGTTAGAGGAATGAGGTGTGAATGAGCTTGGTACATCCAGCAGACCAGATCTGAGTTTGATTCTCACAACCTCCACTTACATACTGTGTGACTCTGAGCATCCACCCCCACCCAGAGACCAAGCAGGTCACTCTGAGCAAGTCACTTAACTGCCCAATGCTCCCAGGTCGCCTCTGAAAACAGGCACTTATTCCTAGTGGGTCTCACCCAGTTACCAAAGACTAAAATAAAAAAATAAATAAAAGTATCATGCCCCCTTGTCCATGACCATCTCATTCTGTACAAAATGCCACCTTCATGTACCTTATTAGTAGCTTTGAGGTATTTGAATGTTTCTAGCATGTCTCCACTGTCCCTCCTTTCCCCTAGAGAGTACATATATAACTCCTGGGGCCCAAATTCCAAAAGGCTTATGTCAGGTGCAAGGCGAGTTATGCTGAACCTGACGGTGCAACTCGCAACTTATGCCAGGCATAACGCCAGTTGGAATTCCAAAAGGCGCCTTGTGCCATGCTGAATGCTGGTGACTTGGCGACTGTGTTTGTAAGTGTATTTGAGGTATTTTCTTAGCTGCCATTTCTGTGTGTTTGAAATTGTATTTGAGGTCTGTTCTTAACTGCCGTTTGGGGGTGTTTTCCCATTTAGTTTGGACAAGATTGAGGGATTCTAGCAGACAAGTTTGTGATTGTGTGTTTAAAAGTTGCTGTCTGGCCTTTAAGTGCAGGCATCATATTACAGGGATTAGTGTAGTTTAAATGTGAGGTTTTAACTGCCATCTCAGTTTAGTCTTCAGTTAGTTGAAGAGGGAGGAGAAGACCGTAGCTGGTGACTTGGTGACTGTGTTTGTAAGTGTATTTGAGGTATTTTCTTAGCTACCATTTCTGTGTGTTTGAAATTGTATTTGAGGTCTGTTCTTAACTGCCATTTGAGGTGCTTTTCCATTTAGTTTGGGCAGGATTGAGGGATTCTAGCAGACAAGTTTGTGAGTGGAGTGAGGTGCCACTGCCAGAGGACTCCTTGGCTGATTGTTTTTTGGACATAGGCTGTGGTGTAGTCCAACCTCACTACCTACCCACCCCAGGGCTCACCCTTAATTTATTGGGTGGGTCCTATAAGGCCTTGTGACATCCTGCATCCATACAGAAAGTAGCAAAGAAAGGAAGCATAACAGAACCCAACAGACATAAAACATATATTTGGGAGATATCAAATAGCCATCGTAAGTAGGCAGTTGATTGAGGAGGGAATCAGACATGATGGGAGTGGTGTAGTGCAGTGTTTGTGGAGTGGCGGTCTTCAGGGAGACATTCTGGAGGCAGCGAAGCTGCCCTATCTGCAGGCACCTCTCTCGGCTGAGGGAGGAGCTTATCTGTCTCAAGCAGAGTTGGACAAGCTGAAGGCGGCATCACCCCCACCCAGAGACCACGGGTCCACAACCTTTACCTCAAAGGATCACAGGTAAGAGGAGTAATTGACTACCATGGGCTCAGGGAGGTGGGCGGGCCAAAAGCACATCCCCCACTGGTCCCGCTTACTAACGCTACACTGTTTTGGAGGAATGGGAAAACCCCACTCAGGAACCCTAGGCTGTATCCAGTGAGGATAGGAGGGTACTACAGGATGGAGCCCTAGGGAAGGGATGCAGGGAACCCCAGAGGAAGGGGAAGCTTCTACTAGTGAGGGACTCTATTATCTGGGGAGTGGAGTTAGGGTCACCTAGGAAGGGAGAGAGGGAGGGAGGTCACGTGCCTCCCAGAAAGCACTGCATGGAAGGCTGGGAAGTGGATCCATAGAATCACTACAGCAATAGCTAGGAGGGAGCAGTTGGATGTCATTATCCACCTGGGGACCAATGACCTGGCCAGGAGAAGTGTGGAGTTAGCCAGAGTCCAGGATGATTTCAGGGAGCTGGGGGGAAACCTGAAACAGATAGCATGCTCCGTCTCATTCTCAGAGGTGCTACCTGTCCAGGGCACAGGGAAAGCTGGGGTACTACATCCATACCTTCAACTCCTGGTTGAAGGATTGGTGTGGAAGGGAGGGTTTGGGCTTCATAGAGGACTGGGGCCTGACCTGGGCAGATGCAGGCTTCTACAAGGAGGATGGCCTGCATCTGTCCGAGAAGGGGACCTTGGTCCTTTGTGAGAAGTTTAAATGCTTCAGCTGTGAGCATTTAAACGGGCCAAGGGAGGAGAGCCAGGAGGCTTAGGAACACCCCCATAGGAATATGCAGGAACATAAGTTACTACAGGAACAGCGAAAGCATGCAGGGAGGGGCAGGTAGGTGGAGAATGTATAATGAGTGATATGGGGGGGGCAGGAGCACATAGGAAAGGAAACCAGGATGGGGGGAAGATGCTTGAGAGGGGGAACAAGAGCAGAGGGAGGGCAGACTGTAAAACATGGAAGGTCATGCTAACGAATGCCCGTAGCCTAGGAAATAAGGTTCCAGACCTGGAGGCTTTGTTGGCAGATGCAGACCTTGACATAGCAGCAATAACAGAGACATGGTACCCTGCTAATCATAGCTGGGAAGTCAATGTACCAGGCTGCACATTGTTCAGGAGGGACAGGGAGGGTAAAAAGGGTGGGGGAGTGGCCCTGTGCATCAGAGATGGTATAAAAGCTACAGAAGTTCAGGGAAGACAGGGAGAGGCCGAGGTAATGTGGGTCACCCTGGAGCCAGAGAATAGAACAGCAATATGCACTGGGGTGATCTACAGAACTCCAGCACAGAGGGAGGAAGTAGATAGGGAACTAGTGGAGAACATACATGACATGGCAGCTTAGGGTGAAATCCTGCTACTGGGGGATTTCAATATGCCTGACGTGGATTGGGCCACCCAGATGGCTGTTTCAGCCAGAAGCATAGCCATCCTAGAATCCCTGCTGGGGGTTGGATTCAGGCAGCTGGTGCATGAGCCAACCAGGGACAAGTCATTCTGGACCTGGTATGGACCAATGGTTACAGAGTCAAAGAAATACAGGTGGATGGGCAGCTGGGGTCCAGTGACCAACACATGGTGTGGTTCAGTATATAGAGACATGGACTCAATCAAGCCATACATATTATTGCATTAGTAGAGCCCTGGCTGTCCTAAACAACCCCAGACTCCATTATTTCCCTCCCTGGATACACCCTGTTTAGGGAAGACTGAGTTGGCAAATGTGGTGGTGGGTGTGCAATCTACATGTGGGACACCCTTATAAGCCATATGCTCACTGCCCCCAAGTTTTACTATAGTGCCCAAGCCCTCACTCTAAAAACTACCCCGATCCAGCCAGGGACCCACTTCCTCATGGTCTACTACATACCCCTGAGGAACCAGAACCCAGCGGTCCAGTCTCTCACCTCCCTACCACACAAAGCCAAACAACTCATCCTAGGTGACCTTAACGTCAATTGGCTTGGTACCACTGCCTCCCATACCAGGGACTCCTTCACTGCCCTGGACATGTCCCAGTTAGTCACCCAGCCCACTAGATTCAACTGGACAAGTGGCTCCAGCATCCTTCTAGATGTAATACTATCGAACCGCCCTCATAAAATCCGGGATATCAACATCCTCCCCCACTCACTTAGTGATCACTCACCTGTCCTCTGTCTCTGGTCATCCTCCATACCAAAACCTGTGTCCCAGGCCACCTTGTGCCGACGCATATGCCCCGGGGGTCTCAGAAAGCTAAAATTGCATCTAGCACAGCTGGACTGGTCCCCCATCCATCACACCCTTGATATTGACTCTGCCTTAGACCTCTTCACCAATGCCTTCAGCAAGGCCTGTGACTTTTTTGCCCCACACCAGAATCCATACTAAAAAACAAAATGCAGCATGGATCTCCCCATCCCTTATCCAAAAACGTAAGTATAGGGATAATCTGTGGCACATCGCTATCGAATCAGGCAAGTTGGCTGATAGACAAGCCTACAATGCAGAGCGTAATCAGTGCACCTGGGCCATTAGATGGGCCAAGGCAGAGCACTATCAGACCACCCTTGCATCCACCTGGTGATCCACCCACACTTTCTGGGGCAGCATGAAAGAGCTTAATGGGTAGACCCACTCCCCCCCACCGTCCCAGCTCTCCGTCGATGGCACCGTCACTACAGACCCAACTTGCATAGCTGATTGCCTCACCACTACCTTCTCTGACCTAAGCTCTGTCCTCCCAAACAACTTATTTGACCCAATCCCCACATAGAAACATAGACTTTGACGGCAGATAAGGACCGCTAGGCCCATCTAGTCTGCCCATTTCCCTACCTACAGGATAGGCCGCAGATCCTAGTTAACCAACAGCCTATTTCTTCCTACCCCCCACAAGAATTGCCTTATGTCTGTCCCATGCATTCTTGAATTCTCCCACAGTTTTAGACCCCACAACCTCCTCAGGAAGGCTGTTCCATGCATCCACTACCCTCTCTGTGAAATAATACTTCCTCACATTGCCCCTGAACTGCCCTCCTTCTATCTTTAAATTGTGTCCCTTGTTCTTGCAAGTCTCTTTTTCTGAAAGATGCTACCCTCTTGAACTTTGTTGATTCCACTGAGGTACTTAAAGTTTCTATCATGTCCCCCTCTCCTTCTTTCCTCAAGGGTATACATATTAAGCTCCTTTAGTCTCTCCTCATATGGCTTCTCTTGCAGACCCTGCACCATTTTAGTTGCCCTCCTCTGGACTGCCTCTATCCTGTCTATGTCCTTGGAGATGGGGTCTCCAGAACTGGACACAGTACTCCAGATGGGGTCTCACCAACTGTCTGTACAGAGGGATAACAACTTCCTGTTTTCTGCTGATGATGCCTCTCCCAGTACATCCCAGTATACCCCCAGCCCTCCCTACTGCCTTCTCACATTGCTTGCTAACCTTAAGGTCATCTGATATGATTACCCCCAGGTCCCTTTCCTTTTTTGTTGTTGTTACTACCTCCCCACCCATTGTGTATTCTTCCCCTGGGTTCTTGTTTCCCAGGTGCATTATTTTGCACTTCTTTGCATTGAATCCTAGCTGCCATATTTCTGACCATACCTCCAACCTTGCCAAGTCCCTTTTCATCCTTTCCATGCCTCCTTGTGTATCAACCCTGTTGCAGATCTTTGTGTCATCTGCAAAAAGGCATACTTTTCCTTCCAGTCCCTCTGCAATGTCACTGATGAAGACATTAAAAAGGACTGGACCCAATACTGAACCCTGCGGCACCCCACTAGTAACCCCCCTTTCTTCAGAGTGGACTCCATTTACAATTACCTTCTGTGTCCTGTTGTCCAGCCAATGTTTTACCCAGGCTACCACCCTGGGTCCCACTCCCAGGCTGGTTAATTTGACTATTAATCTTTTGTGTGGGACTGTGTCAAATGCCTTGCTACAGTCTAGGTAGGCTATGTCCACAGCCCCTCCCTGGTCTACTGCTTTGTCACCCAGTCAAAGAAATCTATTAGATCTGTCCTGACATGACCTTCCCGCCGTGAACCCATGCTGCCTTGGGTCCTGTGCTCCACTGGCCTCTAGGTACTCAACTATTCTTTCCTTCAGAAGTGACTCCATCACTTTCCCTACCACAGAGGTCAGACTGACAGGTCTGTAGTTTCCTGCCTCTGTCTTGGTCCCACTTTTGTGAAGGGGAATCACATCCACCTTCCTCCAGTCCTCGGGTACCACACCATCCTCCCATGATTTATTAAAAAGAGTAGCCAGTGGTTTCACTAGTTCCTCCCTTAATTCTTTTAGAATTCTGGGGTGAATTCCATCAGGACCCATTGCTTTGTCCACCTTCAGTTTTAGGAGTTCTTGCAGAACCCTTTCTTCTGTGAAAGGACTGGGATCGACCCCCCTATCAAGAGTGCTTCTGTTAATTGGATTAGGCACTTCCCCCTCCTCTTTTGTGAATACTGAGCAGAAATATTCGTTCAGTATTCCTGCTTTTTCACTGTCCCCCTCTGCCCACCCACCGTTCATTCTATTCAGCCTCACTATCCCTCCCTTTGTCTTTCTACGCTCGCTAATGTACCTATAAAAGGTTTTATCCCCCTTCTTAACTGAGTTGGCTATCTTTTCCTCAGTTTGGGCCTTTGCTATTCTGACTTCCTCCTGCTTCCTTCTGCCTTAACTGGTACAGCTCTCTGTCCTGCTCCTTCTGTGTTTCCTTATACTCCGAATGCTATCTTTTCTTCCTAGCTTTCACAGCCACCTCTTTTTGAGAACCATAGTGGCTTTTTGTTTCATTGATTTGTTTATTTGCTTCACACAAAGGCTTGATGCCTCTGTGATGGCAGTTTTGATAATTCCCCATTGTTGCTCCACACCTCCTTCTAGCCTGTTTGCTAGTGCTTTTCTGAGGCACTCTCCCATCTTGCCAAAGTCAGCCCTCCTAAAGTCCAGTACCCTCACTTTTGTATGGCTTGACTCTGTAGCTGAGTTTAACATGAACCACACTGTTTGATGGTCACTTGTCCCCAGATGGCAACCCACTTCTAGATCTGAGATCCTCTCACTGCCCCCATTTGAGAGTATGAGGTCTAAGATTGCTCCCTCACGAGTGGGTTCCGAAACTAGCTGTCTAATGCCTGCCACCTGTAGGGCATCAAGAATGGCCCTGCTCTTGGATGTGGCTGCAGCAAATGTGCTCCAGTTAACATCTGGCATATTCAGGTCTCCCATCAACAGTATCTCCCCTTTCTCTGCCATTCTAAGAATGCCTTCTATCATATCCTTGTCCATTCCTTCCCCTGACATGGGGTCTGTACACAACCCCTGTGCAGATTGTGATGCCCTTTCCAGTCTCCAAGGTGACCCACAGTGCCTCCTCTCCTCCCTGTTTACTCTTTTGTTCAGTTGCTTTTATCCCTTCCTTTACATAGAGGCTACTCCTCCCTCTTCTCCTGCCTGTCTCTCCTGTAGGTTATGTACCCTGGTATGTTAACATCCAGTCATGGTTCTCTGTGTACCATGTTTCTGTGATGCTACGATATCCAGGCATCCTCCTTCCATTAAGGCCATCAGCTCAGGAGCTTGTTGCCCAGACTACGGGCATTGGTACTCATTACCCTCCATTTCCTGATGGCCTTACTCTCTTTTGCCCCATCCCTGTCCTTCTTGCCTTTGTCACTTTCTCCATTTACCCTGCCCTTCTCCCTATCGACATCTCTATGTTGGTGTTTGCCGCACCACCAGTGATTATTTGGGGGCTAGGATTTTCCTGCTCCTTTCCAGTGCCTCTCCCTGGCTAGTTTAAAGCTTGACAATGAAGCATTTAAACCTATCACTAGGATCCTGGTTCCCTCCCGGACAGATGCAGCCCATCATGCCAGTATAGGCTTGCATCACTCCAGGTGGACCCCAGTCCCCAATGAAGCCAAATCCTGGGCTCCACACCAGTTTTCAACCACTGATTGAATCCATGATGCGGAACACCTAGCCTCTCCTATGCCATAGATGGGTAGCACCTCGAGAAGGTTACCGTGCGTGCCCGCAAGCCAAGGCCCTCCCCAATCCACAAACTCTTACTGCACTTCTCTAATCCCTTTCTTAGCCAGGTCATTTGTCCCTAGGTGGACAATGACATCCAGCTCCCTCCCCATGCAGCTGCTCCGGCAATCCTGAGGATTCGCTCCCTGTCCCTCCAAGCCATGGCACCAGGCAGGCACCTTACCTCCCTCTCCCCTTCCTCCCCCAGTTCTACCTTCCTAACAATGGAGTCCCCCACCAGGAGTTGTTTCCTTCCCCTGCAGGGTCCCCTGCCACCCTCCTGTGGGTCTCCTTTGTGGAGGTTCCCAGCATCCTCCTTGGTCTCCACTGTGGGTGCCTCCATAGAGGAACCACACTTTGCCAGAATGGCATAGGAATTGTGGAGAGGTACAACTGGAGGGATGCACCTCTGTTCCACCACTCTCACCCTCCCTGAGCCCACTGTAGTCCAACCGCTCCTCTTTCTTGGCAACCTCTGAGGCAGCACGGCAGTGGCACTGGTGGTCCCTGGATGGAAGAGGAGGTCCCACAAATCCTGGCCAACTCAGCCTGGAGATGAGCAACCTCCTCCTTCAGCCCAGAGAGGTGCCTGCAGATGGGACAACACGCATCCTCCAGAACACCTCCCGGAGCTGCTGCTCCACAGCCACTGCACTGCACCACTCCAATCATGTCTTATTTCTGGCCCCTTAACTGTTTGCAATCCTTGCTCTTTCCTCTGTTTTTTTTTCTCTCTCTCTCCTTACTTTCTGCCTGTGTGCCCTTTAAGCTCCTGATTGTCCTGTTCTGAGACAAGAATATCCTATATTTCTCAGTAGACCACTTACTTGCTCAGAGGCAGACCTCCAGCAGCTAGGGGGGGCCAGAGAGCTACTCTTGCCCTTCTAGAATGGTGGGTCCTTGGTGGTTCTGTCCTCTATCCCCCCCGCCTTGGATCACCCTCCTTTCTACCTGCACACTGTATTCCCCTACATAGCTAGGCTGCACCTGCTTAAAGCCCTTGGTAGCAACAACCCCAGCTGTGACCCCCTAGACTCCAGGATCCTCCGCCTGGTCTTGGATGTCATCCTAGTCCCCCTTACAGACCTACTAAACCATTCTCTATGCCTCAATCAGTTTCCCAGTGCTTGGAAATCAGCCGAAATCACCCCTATACATAAGAGTGAAGATCGGTCCACACCTAACAACTACCGGCCGATCTCTATTCTCCCACCACTCTCTAAAGCCCTAGAAAAAAATAGTGTCTATTCAACGCTCTGAGTACCTGGCCAAATATGACATAATGTGCCCAGAACAACATGGTTTCTGCCCAGGACACAGTACCACTACTGCTCTCCTGGAGTTCACTCAATACCTGCACTCTGCTCTTGACTCCGGCAACCTTGCTGGCACAGTGTTCATAGACCTCTCCAAGGCTTTTGACACTGTTTGTCACCCCCTCCTGCTTGACTCCCCCCACCAACTCAGCTTTTCCGCTGGTCTCCTTGCTTGGTTCTCCAGCTACCTCTCTGCTAGATTCCAGCATGTGAAGATAAATGGCTCCCTGTCCAATACCTGTCCTGTTCATTCCGGGGTACCCCAGGGCTCCATTCTGGGCCCTGTACTATTCAGCCTCTACCTCAATGCTCCCCAGCTCCTGCACAGGAAAAATGCTCCTCTATGCCAATGATGCGGTTCCCTTTGCATCCCAACCTAATCCCTCTTCTCTCCAGGTATCCCTCCAGCACACCTACAACCAAAATGAAAAGTGGTTCTTTGACCACCGACTTGTCATTAACCTAAAGAAGACTAAGTCAATGCTCTTCTCCCATCACCAAAACAAGGCCAAGAATGCCCCCCTCTTCATTCTCCCCAGCACTCTGCACCCGCTGGAGCAAGTGACCTCTTACAAATATCTAGGCATCACTTTCGACTTGTCTCTCACCTTCCACACCCACATCAATGCCATATCCTCTGCCATAAATTATTGGATAGGCCTACTATACCATCATAGAGATTGCCTCCCCCAAGTTGCCCTCCGGCCGGCCATCACCTCTTCCGTCCTGTCGCTAGTGGACTATGGCTTGCCCATTTACACTGCGGTGGACAATACCGCCTTGACTAAAATCAAGCTCTCAATCAATAAGGCCTGCAGGCTCCTGACTGGAGCCCTAGCCGCACTCACACCTGCCTGCTTTACTCACCGCCAACCTGCTCACACCTTTGAGGTGTACGTACAGGCGTGCCTACTCGCCGCCAAAAAATCTCTTCTAGGGCTCTCCTCGGAAGTCTCTGCTTCCCTCGCATGTGTCCTCATCTGTTGCCACCCGTAGCTCTGTCAAGGCCACCTTTCTGGTGCCCAGAACCAAGACCTCACTAGCCCAGAGGTCCTTCCATTACCGAGCCCCTGCTTGGTTCAACTCCCACCCACCCTGCATCACACACATTGCCAAAATTATTCACTTCAAAATTGCCCTCTGGAACATAGAAACATAGAAACACAGAAGTTGACAGCAGATAAGTCTGCCCATTTCTTTTTCTACTTTATGAATGTGCCATCGGCCTTTGCTCTGTCAATGGCCTATCTATTCATACTAATCTGCATTGCTCCCTTATGCCTGTCCCATGCCTGTCTGAAGCCCTGCACTGTATTCATATTCACCACTTTCTGAGGTAGGCCTTTCCATGCATCCACCACCCTTTCTGTGAAAAAGAACTTCCTCACATTACCCCTTAATCGGCCTCCCTCTAATCTCATGCTGTGTTCTCTTGTCCTGCTATTTTCTTATATTGAAACATGTTAGACTCTTTTACCTTGTTAATGCCCTTAAGGTGTTTGAATGTTTCGATCATATCACCTCTCATTCTCCTTTGCTCTAGGGTATACATACTGAGTCCCGTTAATCTGTCCTCATAAGTTTTCTGATGCAGTCAATGCACCATTTTGGTTGCCCTTCTCTGGACTGCCTCAATTTGATTAATGTCCTTGTGAAGGTGTGGCCTCCAGTACTGCACGCAATACTCCAGATGGGGCCTAACCAGTGTCTTGTAAAGAGGGATTATTACCTCCCTCTTCCGACTTGTGATACTCCTACAAATACACCCCAACATCCCCTAGCCTTACCTACTGCTTTAGTGGTCTTGGATGATTTCAGGTCATCAGTGATGATGATGCCCCTGTCTCTTTCTTCCCTTGTGACTGCCAGCAACTCCCCTCCCAGCCTATAGGTGGCTTCAGGGTTTCTCTTCCCTATGTGCATGATCTTGCACTTCTTTGCATTAAACCCCAGTTGTCAGTCTTTCAACCATTTTGCTAGTTTATCCAGATCTCTTCTCATTCTGCCCACCCCATCTAGATCATCTACTCTGTTGCGGATCTTGGTGTCATCTGAAAACAGACAAACCTTACCCTCCAGTCCATGTGCAATGTCACTGATGAAGATACTGAAGAGGACTGGCTCCAGGACTGATCCCTGAGGTACCCCACTTGTGAACTGCATCTCTTCTGACTGTATACCATTTACCACCACTCTCTGTTTTCTGCCTGTCAACCAGTTTGCCACCCAGTTGACCAACCTCTGACCCACCCCAAGCCTACCCATCTTATTAATCAATCTTCTATGTGGAACAGTATTGAAAGCTTTGCTGAAGTCAAGGTAGGTGACATCAACTGCTCCCCTTTGGTCCACCACTCTGGTTAACCAGTCAAAGAACTCTATGAGATTAATTTGACAGGACCTTCCTTTTGTAAACCCATGCTGTCTTGGATCCTGTGCTCCTACGGATTCCAGGTGATGCAGTATCCTTTACTTAAGGAGTGCCTCCATAATCTTCCCCACTACTGAGGTAAGACTGACTGGTCTGTAGTTCCCTGCCTCCTCCCTGCTACCACTCTTGTGGAGCGGGATCACATGAGCCCTTCTCCAGTCTTCTGGGACCTCTCCTGTGCTCAGAGACTCACTAAACAGTTCTGATAATGGCTGTGCTAGTTCCACCCTTAGCTCCTTTAGTACCCTGGGATGTATGTCATCAGGTCCCACTGCCTTGCCCACCCTGAGCTTATCAAGCTCTTGCAGGACACTTTCTTTCATGAAGAGGCTAGTGCACACCTTCCTCCCCCCCGTGTCCACGGTGCTGAGCTGTGTGACCTGCCCTACCTTCTCTTCAGAAAATACTGAGCAGAAGCATCTATTTAGGATAGATGCTTTTACATGGTCCTCCTCCTCTTGCGCCTCCTTATCCCCTTTGATGTTATCAATACCCCCTCTGGACTTTCCTCCTTTCACTAATGTACCTATAGAAAGTCTTGTCACCTTCTTTTACTGTTTGTGCTAGTGGTTCCTTGGTTTGGCCCTTTGCCTGCCTTACTGCCTTCCCTGCTTCCCTTAGGGAAGTTTGGTATGCCTCCCTATCTTCATCCTGCTGCATTCTCTTATATTTTCTGAAGGCCAGCCTTTTGGCTCTGACCTTTTCTGCTACTGTTTTTGAGAACCAAAGTGGTTTCCTTCTTCTTTTGCACTTCCTTTTCTGTCTAACACAATGGGATGTTGCTTCAAGTATTGCATCCTTAATGTCTGCCCACTTTGCCTGAACCATCTTTTCTTCGCTAGTTGATGTAGATGCACCTAATTAATCCCATTGTGGGATCCTGCTGTCAGGCCTCCCTGACTTGACAATGTCCTCTGGACAGCCTATCCTCTCCCCCTTCCTCCCACCACACTCCCCATCCCTACCTCCACCCTCTCCAGGTATTATCTAGGTATGTCCAGGGCTGTACCCCCAATGTAACCCTTGGGTACCTTGTATTTGACTGTAACCTATTATAAGTAATGTTATTATGTAACCTTTGTGTGCTCTATGTTTAATGTTCAGCACCTGTACTGTTCTCACTGTTGTAACCACACTATATAACTCTGTCCCCGCGATGAGGTGCCTTTGTAAATGAGACCATGACTCAAAGGTTGTAAATCCGGCTTTCTAATAAATAAATAAATAAATACAAGGGCATGAGTACTAGATTTCAGGAGGGCAGATTTCACTGAAATGGGTAGATGTATACAGGCAATCCCGGGGAAGGGAGACATAGTACAGGAGGTGGAAAAACAATGGGAGAAACTGAAAGGAGCCGTAGTGGATATAACAAACCAGTGCATTAGGATAGTGGCCAAAGGGGAAAAAAGGAAACCACTATGGTTCTCCAAAGAGGTGAGGGACAAAGTCAGGGCTAAAAGGCTATCAGAAAATATAAAGGGAGCCAAAGGGAGGAGAACAGGAAGGTGCACCTTGAATGTCTAAGGGAAGCAGGGAAGGCTGTTAGGAGGGCGAAGACGCAGACAGAAGAGAGCTTAGCACAGTCTGTAAACAAAGGGGATAAGGCATTTTATAGGTACATCAGTGAAAGAAGAAAAATCATGGGGGAGGATTGTGAGACTCAAAGGGGAGAAAGGAGCATGTAAGGAGGGGGATCTGGACAAGGCAGAAATACTGAACAAATACTTCTGCTCAGTATTCACTAAGGAGGGGGTGGATCAAGGACGACAGTTGGGTTGCAGAGGTAATTGGGGAGAGATGCGAACACCAGTCCATTCACAGTGGAGTGAGTTCTGGAAGAACTCAAAGCTGAAGCTGGATAAGGCCATGGGGCCAGACGGCATCCACCCGAGGATATTAAGGGGCTGTGAAGGGAACTAGCAGCGCCTCTGGTGGCCCTGTTCACAGAGTCACTCAACACGGGTGTTGTTCCAGAGGACTGGAGGAAGGCGCATGTAGTCCCAGTGCACAAAAGCAGCAGCAGGGAGGAGGCAGAGAACTACAGGCCAGTCAACCTCACCTCAGTTGTGGGAAAGATCATGGAGACACTGCTGAAAGAAAGGATAGTGGCACATTTGGAATCCAGTGGTCTCAGGATCTGAGGCAACATGTATTCATAGCAGGAAGGTCATGTCAAACTAATCTAATAGTTTTTTTTTGATTGGGTGACTAGGGAACTTAATCAGGGAGGGGCAGTAGATGTCGCCTACCTGGATTTCAGCAAAGCCTTCAAAACCATCCCACATAGAAGACTGATTAACAAGATGGGTAGTTTGGGCATGGAAGACAAGGTGGTGAACTGGGTTAGGAACTGGTTAACAGACAGGAGACAGAGGGTGGTGGTAAATGGAGTACAATCTGGGGAGTGGGGGGTAACCAGTGGGGTACCACAGGGATTAGTAGTAGGATCAGTCCTGTTCAATGTCTTCGTTAGTGACATTGCAGAGGGGCTGGAAGGAAAGGTCTGCCTGTTTGTGGATGACACTCAGATCTGCAAAGGTGGATACTTCAGAAGAGATGCAGAAAATGAAGAGGGATCTGGAGAAGCTTGAAAGATGGTTGGAGACATGGCAACTGAGGTTCAATGTAAAGAATTGCAAAATAATGCACCTGGGTAGGGGAAACCCTTGGAAGAGCAGCAGGTTGGGGGGGAGGAGCTGACTGTCACCAAAGAGGAAAGGGACCTAGGGGTTATCACCTCTGATGACCTTAAGGTATCAAAGCAGTGTACAAAGGTGGCAGGAGGGCCAGTGGTATGCTGGGGTGCATAGGCAGGGGTATCGCTAGCAGGAGGCGGGAGGTGGTGATGCCATTGTATAAAACATTGATAAGTCCTCACCTGGAGTACTGCATACAGTTCTAGAGACCACACCTGTGCAGGGACATAGATATGGTGGAGACTATCCAGAGAAGGCAAACAAAGATGGAGTGGGGCTTGTACCACAAAACACATGAGGAGAGACTAAAGGACCTCAATATGTACTCCCTGGAGGAGAGGAGACAGCGGGGGGACATAATTGAAACTTTCAAGTACCTCAAGGGCAAAAACAAGGTGCAGGTGGGATCGCTTTTTCAATGTAGAAAAAGTACTAGAACAAGGGGGCACAATATGAAATTGGAAGGGGGGTAGATTAAGAGGTAATGTGAATAAGTTTTTCTACACAGAAAGGGTATTTGACACATGGAATAGTCTGCCACAGGAGGTAGTGGGGGCAAGCACAGTGGAGGGGTTTAAGCATGCTTGGGACAGGCACAAGGGAAGCTTGAGAGGGGTGGAAGTGGTGACAAGCCATTGATCACATAGTGTTAGTGGCCATGTACAATGTACAGGGCCTCTGGACAGATTGGATGGGCCTAGCAGTCCTTATCTGCTGACAACTTCTATGTTTCTATACACCAGGCATTGGTTATTCCACCCACTACACCCACAACCCACAGCGGCATGGCGCAAGGGTGGTTATGGCAGCAACTGTGCCCTATTCCAAAAGGGCGACTGCCATAACCCATGAACATCATTCCAAGAGCTGTATTGGTGTAGTGGAGTTAGACCAGCAGGGAGATGGTCTGAGGGGCATCCGTCCATGCCAATTTACTTATTTGCTTTTGTTAACCAGGTAAGCACACTAGACATCCAAGTGCCTATTTTCAGGTGCAACCTGGGAGGGTTACAGAGTACATACGAAAAATAATACAGAGTCGAGGTAACATACAGGAGCCACAGGCTTCGACAAGTGGGTGGTACAGCATACGGTACAACAGGCTTTAAAATGGTTAAGTAGGAGTATGGCAACAAGATACATAACAACACTGAGAGGTAGAATAACATCAAATAACATCATGAAAGAGAATAACATCAAAATAAATGAAAGTACAAACATGTATTTCTATGACATGAGCGCCTATCATGCGAGAGAATGAATTGACAGATGTCCATGCTGCAGTGCCACGGCAATGTCCCAGCAGTGCTCCCCGTGCCCCTTACAGCACATACATGTCCCCCAACCCCTGAATGTAGGGGACATCTGGGGTCCGTGTTTTAAATTGCCCCCCAAATGACAGTGCCACCTGTCCAGCCCCCCCATGCCACTGGTGCTTGCGGTGGTATTCCAGGGTGGAGTGGGGCTCGGGGGGCAGTAGAATGTGCCGCAACTTCGGCACCCAGGCACAGTGCGCCATGCGTGTGGCGCTAGCCTGCGGTTGCTGCACGTTGCAGGCGTAAAGGCTGGGGATGCTGCTTGTCCTAGAATATGGTGCAGGTTTCCCAGCATAGCGCCGCATGGTGCAACTCGTATACAAATGTGAGTTGCGCTATACCTATTGGATTGGGCCCCTTGAGTCTTTCCTTGTAGGGCTTATTGCCCTTCTTCATTGATAATTAGAATTATCAAGCATTCCAGTACCACTGTTTTACTATTTGTTACTCATTGGCTAGTAGCACATACAGTACCATGCTCACATCTCCACAGCCGGGCACCAAATGTAAGTTTATGACTGCCTGCATACTGCATCAGCTGTCTCAATATGCAGATGATAGTAAACTGTCATTTAGCAGCCGGCCAGGGAAGTGAGAGTAGTGTATGTGTAGGTCACTGCACAGAAGGCTGCAGCGAAATTGGGTAACATCTTATAATAATACAATTTTTGTTATATTGATATAAGTGGATACTATTGCTAGCTGTATGTTTTCTTTTGCTGGTAGTGGTGGGATTTGAACAAGCTGTTCCTAGAAATATATTCCCTATGTAGTGGGATTTGAAAATGGGTTTAGTAGTTGTTATTGTTGAATGGTAGGTGGGGATTGGCAATAGGACAGCATTGTTTACATTTTATTTAGAAAATGGCCAGGAAAATCCCTGCCACCTGCCTGGCTGAAAACACTCCAGAGGTGTGCAGGCATGTTTTAATAGAGTACTCTAAAAAAACTAGTGCCAATTCTGGGTGCCCCACTACTTAGCGTATCATTGGGCACCCTGAATTTTCAAACTGACTAGCAGACATTTTTCTTATGTTGCTTAACGGATGAGTTGGTAGCTGGCTAAGGCCCCCCACCCAGTTGGTCCACACAACTCCCTCAAAAGCCCTTTACAAGAGCACACAAGTGACACAGTGCTATTTGTTAATGTGTAACTCCCACACGGGTGCGTGCTTACCTTGTCTTGCCTCCCACTCTCACTGCTGCCAGTCCTGGGACTTGTTCTGCCTCCTAAGTCTCCATCTGGTCCCAGCAATGCATTTCCTTCAAGACAGGCACTGGAGGAGCAAATCTGTAGACCCACCAGATAGCTGCTCCTGGAAAATGTGAGCTGGCGGTCCGTGCATGTGTGATAGCACGCTTCCATTTTTAAAAAAACTCCTGTGGCAGAATGAAGGCTCCCTCCATGCTCTCAATCCCCAGAATCTGCTACTTGTGGTCCAGAGACATATAGGGGGTGGTTGAGGACTCCCAAAAGTAACTACTGAAAGAGTGCCAATGATTTCAGTGGGACTGCTTAATAAATATTAATTACATGCATGAATATTAATGAACTCCCTTTCTGCTGGTTGGGGACAATGTAAAAGGCAGCAGCGACAGGCAGAGAACTAAATCTTTGGCTCTGCACACCTAACAGCCACATATTCCCTCAAAAAATAAAATAATTACAAAAAACACTTTGAAATTAAGCACTAAGTCTCCGGGGGGGGGGGGGAGGAATCCATGACAACCAAATCAAAAACAGGCAACTAAATGTAGGCAGGAACTATTTTATTTAAAAAAGTAAGACTTTTAAACATAATAATATTTTTTTTTCAAACACTTAAAATGTAGTGGGCCATTTTCAAGTACAATAATACCCTCCAGGGTGGGTGGTATGGGCAATACCGGACCTTCCGGGGGCTAGGAGGCCCTCCACCTGTGACATCAGACCTCATTACACCCCTGGGTGGTCCGCAGTGTTGGGTAAGTTACTTTTTCTATTACTTTCTATTACTTTTGGAAAATTGTTCCAGAAGGCTCTGTGCAGTCACTAGCAAGGATGAAGTACTGGAAAAAGTAATACACCTTACAGTTACAATTACTTATGTCTTTTTATACAAAAGTAATTCGTAACTGTAACTGATTGCATTTATTTTAAAGTAACTAGTAACTAACCTATTACTTTCAAATAAATGTCATCTGTTATAGATTTTTTATTATTTTGGTATTGTTTTTGCATAAAAAGAATAAGTAACTGTAACTGTCAGGTGTATTACTTTTTCTAGTACTTCTCCATCCTTGCTAGTGGCTGCACAGAGCTTCCTGGATCAAGTTTCTAAAAGAAATAGAAAGTAATGGAAAAAGTAACTTACCTAACACTGGTGGTCCGGTATTGCTTATTACTGCCCACCCTGTTGGGTATTATTGCTTACTTACCTTTTTCAACACATTAGCCACTGTGACTACTTACCTTACAATTAATAAAAAGGACATTAACCTGCTGGAGAAGGTCCAGAGGACGGCTACAAAGATGATAGCTGGTCATCAGGGTAAGGCATATGAGGAGAGGTTGAGCGCACTGAACATGTACTCCTTGTAATACAGGAGAGAGAGGGAGAGAGAGAGGGGACATGATTGGAAACTTCAAGTACTTGAAAGGGATAAATAAGGTTGATAAGGAGAGTCTCCTTAAGCTGAGTGGCAACCATAACATGAGGGTGCACAGTCTTAAGCTGGAGGGTGGGAGGTTTGGGAGGGAAGGAGGTCAGGAAGCACTTCTTCACAGAGAGGATGGTGGATACTTGGAATGCACTGACAGAAGAGGTCATCTCATTGAAGACAGTGGGTAGCTTTAAGAGAGGCTGGGATAGGCATGGGGGGTAGCCTGTGATGAGGGCGACCGAGATTCAGTGCTTTCAAAAAGGGTGACTCAATCACAGTACCTGTGCACAGGGTTACCATACAGAGAAGGCAACCAGATGGGGGGGTTGGCGAATATAGTGACAGGATGCCGCTATATGTACACATGCGTGGGGGGGAGGGACCATGCCGTGCAATGGGCAGAAGGGGAGGGAGGATTTGTGGGGTGTAGTGTGGTGCTGGGCTGCCGAGCTGGCCGTGTGCAATGGTGGGTTGGTGGCAGGCTAGGATTGGGAGGGTGCTGGGTTCGGTTCTGGGTGCACGCTGTTTTTTTTGCGGCGGTCCTGGAATTTTATTTTGTCTGTCTTTTTGCAGCCCCCCGACATGCACCCCCCCAGAGTTGAGAATCCTTTAGGGCTTGTGATCTGTTGACGTCACTTGTCGCCGCCATGCTGGGCAAGCAGTGCGTTTGAGCTCTATGCTGTGAGCTGCTGTTTTTACTGTTTTTGCTTTTCAAACAACTTGTTTACTTGGAATAAGTTTTTGACAGTAAGTGAGAGACGCTGCAAGTGCACTGAGTATTTCTTTTTTCGGGTTCTCCTTTCTGAGCACTGAGCGGCATAAATGGTTTTATTACCGCTCAAAGTAAGCTGAACTGGACTGGCTTTCCTTTTTTGGCATCTAGAGGAGGAGCCCTCCGAAGAAAATCTTTTGTTTTTGGAGGATCGTGCAGAGGGAATTTCGCTCCTTGAAGAGCTGTGCTTTGTTGCTTCCTGGCCATTTCCTAGCTGCCTTGAACTGCTCCTCTCTTGGATTCCTTGCCGGTCGTTTTTGGTGAAGAACTTGGGGCTTAGCTGAGTTTCCTTTTGCCGTGGAGATTGTACTATTGGACTGTTCTTGGTTTTATGTGAGACTACCCGCTGGTATGGAGGAGGGGGTCTAATCTGTTCCGGGGTGCTTTATTGCTGGATCCCTCACTGCGGAGGAGTCAGGGTTGTACCGGTTGGGGAGCCGACTGGTCTGCCCTGGGGCTCCGAGATCTTCAGGGAGTTGGCGGTGGGCCGTCTCCTGCTGGAGACCGTAGCTGCAGTGGGGGAATATTTCTGGCTGTGGTTTCCCTGGGTCAGAATATTTAGGGCCCCCTGTTAGCTTTCTGGCGGTTGGTGAGTCTGGATTGTATTTCATTTGAGAGCCTGGAACTCCATATGAAGATTCGCCTGGAATAAGAACTGGATTTTGGTTAAGGTCAGATTTTTCATTTGTTACTCAGTTTACAGCTGGAAACAGTGGAAAGCATTTTTATTTTTCTGTTGGTATCATTTATGGCTCTGTCTTCTATGTGAGAGGTAGTTTGGACAGAACCATTTTTGGTTTGAAAATTTACTGGGTAGTGAGAGTACCTAATCAGTCTGCTATTCTTTCAATAACTTTTTAGTTTAACCTACCTATGTGAGAGGTTGTGCATGTTTTTGCTGCACTGTCCTCTCTCCCCCCCAAGTAACGTGAGTACCTGGCCTTCCATCTTTCTCACCTAGCCAAGGGTTCTATTCTGTCTTCGTGAGACTGTACAGATTGGACTTTTTTTTTTTTTTGGACATTTATTTGGCTAAAGTGTATGCTCCACGAACTGCAGTTGTTCCTGAAGGATTTTTATTGATTGGTTAAATTTTTAGTTGAAAGTGCTGTTTGCATTAGTTTTTACTTTATATTAGTTTTATATGTGTTATTATATTTGATGGTTTAGTTATTATAATTTTATTATGTTTGTTGATTTGGGTTTTTGTCTCCCCTCTGTGTGAGAGACAGTGGGTGGGATTGGTAAATAATTTGCCTCTTTTTTCCACTACTTTGTGAGAGGAAGTGGTGGAGTTTTCATCAAAAGAGTGTTTTTTGTGTTTTTGTTTGTTTATTATTTATTTTTTGGTTTTGGTAAAGTGGATTGGGGTGTATTATTAAAGTGTTATTTTAGTGGTATTAATAGGTTTTAATGTGTTGGGTTGGTGAAAGCACAGTCAGGGTACTCCCCCTCAAGACTAAAGGATCTCTGACCTTTTGAATGTCCCACACTCCTTTCAGAAGTGTATAGGAAATGCCGAATACTTGGCATTTCGAGACGTAGGAGTGGTGGGAATAGGAAATCCTGGAACTCTTGGGGGGATGGGAAAGGAGTGGGCGGATAGGAACAGTTAGAACCAGGAGGTGCCCTGGGGTGAAATGGATGCAGGAGCGTGGTCTGTCGTATCTTGCATCCATACCCAAGGGCACTGACTTGATCAGGCAGGAAGCGGAGTCATCCTTGGAGTCTCGTCCCTTTCGGGCGGTGTTAAGCAATGCTAGGTCTATTAGAAACAAGACTGCTTTAGTGGCAGATCTTGTTGCTTCTGTGGACTTAGCTTGCATCACCGAGACCTGGCTTGACAAAAATGTAGGCCCCATTTTGGGATCTGCGGTTCCGGACGGGTTCTCGGTGATTCACCGCCCTAGAGTGGACCGGAGGGGCGGGGGAATTGCAGTATGTTTTAGACAGGAACTGGACCTCAGGGAGAAGCCAGTTGGATATACCAACTCCTTTGAATGTGTTGTGGGTGCAGGTGCAGGATTCAGGATACTCCTCATTTACCATCCACCAGGTGATGGTAGAGAATTCCTGAGGGAGGTGGCGGATTTCATCGCCGAGAGGGTTTTGGAATTCCCCCGATGGATAATTCTGGGGGATTTCAATGCCTGAGTCGACGATGAACTTGCGCTTTTTGGACAAAATCTCCTCCAATTGACTGATTCATTGGGCCTGACACGGGTTATTACCACTGCAACCACCAGGGGTACATTCATTGGACTTGATATTCCATCTGGGGATGGAAATCTCCGATGTGGAGGTGGAGCCCATCGGCTGGTCTGACCATCATGCCCTGAGGTTCAGTTTCATGGCTCCCGAAGAGGCCTGCCCCTAAGGAGATAGTACAGTTCGTCCTTTGAGAGATTACCTCAGAAGGCCTAATGGCGGAGCTGGACTTCGAGCTTTCAATGGATAGCATGGATCCAGGGTCTTTAGTGCTGGCCTATAATAGGGCAGTTGTGGGGGCCCTGGATGTCATTGCTCCTTTCGAGTTAGCCCTGTACTCTTCACCCGAGTCCCGTGGTTTACCACGCGAGATTCGTGGGTTGAAGAGACAGGGGCCGAAGATGGAGAGGCTGGCGGAAGACTCACCTGGAAGTTGACAGGCTTAGACTGCTAGATCATTATAAAATCTACCAGTTAGCAATCTCCCATAAGAAGGCAGAGTTCCTGTCCAGGGAGATTGTTACAGCAAGGAATAGACCGGCCCAGCTCTTCCGGACTGTGGACAGACTGTGCAATCCAGTCTGTCTTCATGCCGGTCGAGCATTATCACAGTTACAGTGTGAGGAGTTTGCGACGTTCTTTGCTGATAAGGTGTCTGCTATCAGAGATGAGTCAGCCAGGGCTTTCCCATTGGGTCTTGCAGTAACCAATCGAGGGACACAAGTACCCATTTGACCTGGTCCACGTTCAGTGAACCGGTAGTTATGGATATAATGAGAATCGTCCAGACTCTGCGCCCAACCTTCTGTGGGCTGGATCCGGGCCCTACACGCCTACTCATGGGATGTGTAGAGCTTATCTTCCCGATCCTTACTGGGATAGTAGTGGCAGCATTGGAGAGAGGGATCTTTCCTGATCCTTTGAAGGAGGCAATAGTACATCCCCTTCTGAAAAAGCACTCCCTTGATCCCGACTGCACAGAAAACTACAGACCAATCTCGAATCTTCCTTTTGGGAAGATTATTGAAAGGTAGTCGGTTTGCAGCTGGAAGATTATTTAAACATCCACAATATCTATGACCCTCTCCAGTCTGGCTTCAGAAACAGCACAGTACTGAGGCGGCTCTTGTTCGGGTATTGAATGATCTCCTGATGGCAAGAGATCGGAGAACTCATTCTATCTTGGTTCTCCTTGATCTTTCAGCTGCATTTGACACTGTGGATCATGGGGTGCTGCTTGAATGCCTGTGGTCTCTCTGTGGACTAAGAGGGTGGTCCACAGTTGGTTTAAATCTTTTCTGCAGGGTAGGACTCAGAGAGTAGTGTCGGGGATTTATTCCTCGACCTCTCGCTGCCTACACTGTGGAGTGCCACAGGGTTCGGTGTTGTCCCCCATGTTATTTGCGGTGTATATGCTTCCATTAGGGGACATTATAAGACATTTTGGTTTGAGTTTTCATTGCTATGCCGATGATTCTCAACTCTATATGTCTTTTGTGCCCGAGCAGGAGTCTGAGTCAAGTACATTGTTTAACAACTGCCTCCAGGAGATACAGAACTGGATGAGTGCTAATTGGCTGAGGTTGAACCTGGGGAAAACAGAGGTATTGGTGGTGGAACCGGGGGTAAGGATATCAAGTCCATGGGCGGGAAAACTCTCAGGTTTATTTCTGGGAGGAATCCCGCTTCTGGCATCTGGTCAGGTGCGTAACCTTGGTGTTATGTTTGACGAGGGCTTGACCCTGAGGGCACAGGTGTCAGCCGTAGTCAAATCATCCTTTTTTCATCTAAGGAATATAGCATGGGTGAAACACTTGATTCCATCAGAGGATCTTCCTACCCTGGTCCACACTTTTGTGTCCAATCGTCTTGATTATTGCAACGCCCTTTATCTAGGGCTGCCGGGAGTGGATATCCGTCGCTCACAGCTGGTGCAAAACGCAGCAGCTAGGTTGTTGACTGGAAGCCCGAGGTCCAACCATATAACACCTCTGCTTTGCGAATTGCACTGGCTGCCTGTACAGTGGCGGATCACTTTCAAGGTCATGTTGATGACCTATAAAGCCCTACGTGGTTTGGGACCTCGCTACCTGAAAGAATTCCTGACTTCTTACTGTCCCTCCCGTTCCCTCCGATCCTCTGGTGAGGGATTGCTGGAGATTCCCAGGGTAACCTTAAAAACATCTGGTGGAAGAACATTTGCCTTTATGGCCCCTACCCTGTGGAATTCTCTACCTTGCCAGATACGCAATTGCCTGACTATGGAGATCTTTAAAAAAGCTTTAAAGACCTTCCTTTTTAGCCAAGTATTTTTTTAGTGATTTAAATTATACTGGATTGTTTCTGAATTTGATGTTGTTTACAGTGTGGTTTTGATTTGTATGATTGATATTGTAAAGGCGCCCTGAGCTTTGGAAGGGCGCCTTAAAGAAATAAAAATTTACTTCCTTACTTACTTACTTAGTGGGGAGGGGTGCAGGGGGCACAGCCCCCCACATAAATAAAAAATCCAAGTCTCCAGCTCCCTTTTGCTGTGTGCCAGGAGTGTACATTGCCGAAATTGATTTTCAGCAATGTACACACACCCAAATGGCGATCGCCTTTCCGTGATCACCACTATCACATGGAACCCATAAGGGGAAGGTAAGGGTCATGGGTAGGGGGGATAGGAGGAGTGGGGTGGGAGGGCAGGGACAGTAGCTCAAGCTGTGGACCCTGCAATATGAGCAGATTTGATATACCAAATGGCATTCTTCTGCTGGCTTATTTGTATGTTCATATATACATATGTAATAAAGTATTTTTGCTGCTCATAATGGGCGCTATGCACCAAGCGGGTGGGAGTACACGGAGAAGTTGCGTACCCTGCCCGTGCCCTGCGGACAGGTGCACCCATGCCGGCATTCACCAATACAGGCCACCTGTCCACGGATCCTCCTTCCCGGCATGCAGGACTCCACAGGGCAGCCACAGGAGGAGTCGTCGTTCCAGGTTGGCATCCAATGGGATGCCCCCGGGATCCATAGTGGATCCCACATGGAGGGTGGCATGGGCTCAGGGCACCCAGACCCACACAGCAACATCCAGTTCTGGTGCCACTGCACCAGGACTCACCAGGCACCCGCTCATCCAACTGCCTCTGCTGCCTCCTGCTGCCCAGTGGTCAAGGGCAGCATGGTGTGTCCAGTTCCAGGCCCCCGGCAACTGACAGCTGTAGTCCATGGGTGCATGCAATGGGTTATGGCAGGGTCTACCGTGGCATACCCTGCTCTACCCACTGCACCCAAGTGGCCAGCACTACGCTGGTTAGTGAATCCCATGTAGTGCTGGCATGCCCGTGGAATGCCCCCTGTGTGGAGCTGTCCGTGGATGAAGGGGATCAGGTGTGGTGCAAAAGCCACTTATGCTTTTTTTGTGGGGCATGACACTATTTACATAAAAGTACTCTGTTTTAGAACACACACACTGACAAAAGGAAAAAGAAAATCATCAGTAGAATCAGCGTGTGTGACAGGGTGATTTATTTTAAAAAAGCTCCACAGTGACAATTGACAACTCTTTCAGAGGCGTACCAGGGTAAGCAAATTTTGTAAAATAAAAGGAGCAGTCCCTATTTTTTTTATTGTGTATGTTTGTGTTTTTTTATTGTGTATGTTTGTGTTTGTGAAACAGAGTACTGTTACATATGCAGCCCACATGGCTATACAAGGAGAAGGGAGGATTCATCTCCTGGAAATCTCAATTAATCTTCTTGGCTGATTTCACTCTTGTTTACCTGACAGTGATATGTGCAACCACGCTGAGCAATCTAACATTCAGATGCCACTTTTTGTTAGGCAGTGCAATCATGAATCAATGTGCAATTTTTTTCTTATTTAAAAAAACTGCAGCTATTAACACTCAGCCTATTATGAGTGATTCAGCTGTTCTACAGAGAAAACACTTTTTCATGATCCAGTAAGAATTCCATCTATGCAAAACAGCTGATTGATCTTGCCCATGTTCATGTGCAGGAAAACAGAAGACATTCCCATTGTAGTCCCCATTACTGCTGTGTTTGGCTACACATTAGCCCCTATGTAGAAGTACAGATGTCCAAGCCTTGGTAACAGATAGGAGAACTGACCTCAGAAGAGGTGTCTGTGTCAAAGCTCAGCCTCCTGATCAGCCCTCACAGTTATCCTCAATAGGGCACCCAGCTTAGCCTTTCCAGAAGCAGTTTTATCAGTGGTCCACTTTCCAATGACTTGTCTGCTCAATGGACTCAGCAGATTCCTTGGGGGCAGTTCTTTGCTTCCTCCAGCAGTTTTGAACAGAGATCAATTCGATATGGCATTTACAGAAGTGTAGGTTAGATCTGCAACAGGGTGGACACTCCAGATGGGGTGGAGAGAGAGAGAGAATGAGGAGGGACCTGAGGAAGCTTGAAAAATGATCTGAGATGTGGCAACTGAGGTTCAACTCAAAGAAGTGCAACATATACACTTGGGACAAGGGAACCCAGGGGAGAGCTACACAATGGGGGCTGAGTTGTTGACGATCACCAAGGAAGAAAGGGACCTGGGGGTTATCATATCTGATGACCTAAAGGTGTCTAAGCAGAGTACATGGGCTGCAGGGTGAGCAAGTGGCATGCTGGGGTGTATAAGCAGGGGTATCACTAGCAAAAGGAGGGGAGGTAGTGATGACATTGTATAAAACACTAGTGAGACCTCAACTAGAGTACTCTGTACAGTTCTGGAGGCTGCTCCTTCATAAGGACATTGACAGGGTGGAGGCAGTCCAGAGAAGGGCAACAGAGATGGTACAGGGATTGCACCGGAAAACATTTGAGGAGAGATTAAAGGACCTCAATATGTACTCACTTGAGGAGAGGAGAGGAGGGATTGGGGATACATGATAGAAACATACAAGTACCTTAAGGGCATAAACAAGGTGCAAAGGGGAGGCAATTTCCAATATAGGAGGAGTTCAAGAACGAGGGGGCATGATATGAAATTGGAGAGTGGCAGGTTGAAGGGAAATGTGAGGATTTTTTTTTCACGGAGATGGTGGTGGACGCATGGAATGATCAGCCACAGGATGTGGCGGGAGCGAGCACAGTGGAGGGTTTTAAGCATGCCTGGGACAGGCATAAAGGAACCATAGAGGTGGGAAGGAGGGGTGAAAAGTCACTGACCAGACAGGGTTAGAGGCCACAAGCAAGTATAGGGCATACCGGCAGACTGGATGGGCCTAGCGGTCCTTGTCTGCCAACTATTTCTTTGTTTCTATGTAGGGAAAATACAAATTATACAAACTTAGGACATTTTTCATCATGTGTGTGCCTAGCATGCCATTAAAGAATTGGAAGTCTCTGTAAAGTTTATCTTTTGCTGTTTTTGAGGTATTCTAGCAGTCTGTGTTGGTGATGCATTTGTGCATTTTCCCATACATCTGTCTTCTGGTCAAATTTCACACTCGATCGTCTCCTCCTCCTCCTCGAAGAAATAGGTGACTCTGACCCAGAGCTCGTCCTTCTCAATGCTGGCAGGGTCCCCCGTGGGCAGTTCCATGTGGTCCCCATAGACAGCTCACTATAATTTAGGCGGGTAATGCAATCCAGTTGATTTCCCATCAATGACATGGTACAAGACAGCTCAGGGGGAGGCAGATAATCTAGAGTCTTAATGTACAAAATGCCTCATGCCTGAAACACTGGAGTGTCGTGTTTGGTTTATCAGCTGTAGCCATAGCACTTACAACTTCAACGAGCCACAGCCCCTAGGATTATTACTATAAGGACCATGGGGTTAAGGGCAATGAGGTTGAATTGCCAATGCATGCACAAAGCAGGGAAACCCTTGGAGACCATGGTGCAGACTGTTGTGACACCCCTGCTTATAGAACTGTTACAGGCAGGTGATAGGGATGTCTCAGAAGCAGTGACTGAGAACAGAGGAGCTGGTGGGGGTATCAGGACCATCTCTGGACAGTGCAATGTAATACACTTTAGGGGTGCAACCCCAGAGCTATTTTTCCAGTAGGTATAGGTTTAGGTGCAACACCACCTGGTTATTGATGTTTTGAAGGGCTTGAACTCTGACGGTAAATTGTGCATACATTGGTGTGTGGCTATTGTTATATCGTATTTGGGAAACAGAGGGAAGCAGACTTGAAAATGTGTCTGATGGAGTAGGTTTGTGTTGTTGCTGCTGTAAAACTGTCGATACCCCCATGTACAATATAACAGTAGTCACTAGGGCTGTGCGAATACCTTTTTTCGAATATTCGGCCGGATATTCGCATTTGGCTCTGAAATATCTGTATCCGTATTCGTATTCGGGTGGCTGGGAGGTGGGTATTTAAAAATTAATGAGCACCCCCCTCCTGGCCAGCATTAAATAAATGTTTTTAGCCTTGGTGTCTAGTGGTCCCAACCCACCTGCCTGGCCGATCGCTGGTCTAAAATAAAGAATACCTCCCTCCCAGACTCTCAGCAATATTCCGAGTCCCCAAATATATAAAAATTAAAACAATTTCCTAATTTCCCTGGTGGTCCAGTGGACCTACCCCTCCCTCACCCGACCGCGGGCATATGTAAAATATAAAATCCCTAGTGGTCCTGTGGAACTCCCCCCCCACTCGCCCGATCACGGGCATATGTAAAATGTAAAATATAAAATCCTGGTGGTCCAGTGGACCTCCCCCCTAAGCAATCGTGGGCATATGTAAATATAAAATCTGGTGGCCCAGTGGACCTCCCCTCTCGCCCAATGGCGGGCATATAAAACATAAAATCCCTGGTGGTTCAGTGGACCACCCCCTTCCTGATTATGGGCATAAATAAATTAAAAATCCTGGTGATCAGTGGACCTCCCCTCTCCTGATGAGCAAAGGAAATTAAAAAATCCCTGGTGGTCTAGTGGAACCCCCCAATCGCCTGATCGCGGCACACACATCTGAAATGACTCTGGTGGTCCAATGGTACCCCCCTCCGCACCTGCCCACTGAGTACCGCCACCCTATACCCCCCAAGTCAGCGGCAGCAGCACGCGCCCAACAAGCCCATGCTGCCCACTGACTGACAGCGTGCAGCTTGGCTATGCAGCGTATTGGTCACACATGGGCCAATAGGCGTACAGCCAAACTGTACGCTTGTCAGTCGGCGGTGGCTGGGCAGCTACGGGCAGGGTACTGCTGCCTGCCACTGACTGGGGGTGCAGGGTGGTGGAGGTACCGCACTGAAAAGCGGTGTGGAGGGGTTACCACTGGACCATCAGGGTCATCCCGATGTGTGCCCGTGATAGGGTGATTGGGGGTTCCACTTGAGACTACCAGGGATTTTTTTTACTTATGCCCGTGATCAGGTGGGGGGTCCACTGGACCACCAGGGATTTATGTTTTACCTATGCCCACGATTAAGCGAGTGGGGAGGTCCACTGGACCACCAGGGCTGCTCCGCATTGTGTGCTCAGATCAGCAATGGGGGGTCCATTAGACCACCAGGGATTTTTAATCTACTTATGCCCACGATCGGGCAAGGGGGCGGGAGGTCCACTGGACCACCAGGGATTTTATGTTTTATATATGCCCGTGATTGGGCGAGGTGGGAGAGAGCTCCATTGGACCAACAGGGATATTATATTTTACATATGCCCATGATTGGGCGAGGGGGGTCCACTGGACCACCAGGTAAATTAGGGAATTATTTTTATTTTTATATATTTGGGGATTGGGAATATTGCTGAGAGTCTGGGGGGGTGGGATTCTTTATTTTGGACCGACGATCACGACCAGGGTGGACCCATAGACACCCAGAACCCAAAAATATTTATTTATTGCTGACCAGGAGGGTGGAAAGGCTTTTTTTTGTCCTTACAAGATGAGTCGAATACTGAATACCAGCCGAATAGTGGACTATTCGGTATTCAGTTCCGAATATTCGGATAGTCCATTATTCATGGTATTCAGAAATTAATATTTGGTATTCACACAGCCCTAGTAGTCACACATTGATGCATGCACGATTTACTGTCAGAGGTCATGCCCTGCAAGACATCAATAACCAGGTGGTGTTGTGCCTAAATCTATGCATAATGGACAACATAGCTCTGCAGTTGGACCCCTAAACTGTAACACCTCACACTTCAACAACAAAACATGCCAAAGTAGATTATATCAACTAAAGCATTATATTTTGTGAAGGACTTCTGTAACAAAAAACAAACAAACAAAAAAAATTGAGTCATGTTAAAACACAGCAGCCACGTTGGCTCGCGCCACAGTTTATTTTGTTGTGTACTGGGTTGGGCTCTTGTTTTCTCTGCTTTGTTTTGATATGGTCTATGGGCCATTGCCCACTTCTGCTTATAAATATTTTTGATGCCTTTGCTACTGGGTTGTGTGTCTTTCATTGGTGCTCTTCTGTTACACCCACAGGCCCTCCTGATGCTGCACATGTTTACAGCACTATATTCGGTGCTGCGCGTGTGCTATGATGCGCTGAGCCAGTGCTATGTAGTTGTTCTGCATGTGTACACTGCATTGAAACCCAATAGTCAAAGGTGTTAATACTGGGGAAATTCATCTTAATATCCTGGTGGCAGTGTACTGATGCTATCGCTAGCAATAAACACAGAGAGTCTCTGCTGGCTGAGTATGGGGCCCTATGATATCATTTAGGTCAATATAAAGTAATGTTGTTAGACTAGAAATCCAGCTGGTCTCTTTTTGTAACAGTACTTGTGTCCTGTTGCCTCCATGTGTTTTGGGTCACAGGTGTTCAAGACCAATGAGCCAATGCCCTTGAGGACTGCCATTATGGACCTCCTTAAAATGCATACCAAAGCCAGAGCCAAGTTTGGCATTCCAGATATCCCGTGTATGTTCTCGGATACACAGAGCCTGAACTGTGCATCCTACACAGAGTTTAATGCAAGGAAAGCAAATCACATAGACAACAAAGTTAGTGTCACATGTGGTGAATTCCATTATTTCTCCAGATACTGTACATCCAGGGGGCTGAGTTCTTGAAGGACCTCCTGTTTGATTCACATTTACAAACTGAACAGTATTAACCAGAGAAAGGTTTATGGCACATATGAAGAAGAGCGTGTACTCTGTTCTTTTTTTTTTGCACAGTACATATACATGCAGGAAATGCATAATTAAGTACTGTAAGATAAACAATTTGCTGTATTTAACAGGGTATGAAATATGATATCATTGTTGGACAAAATCAAAACTTAATAAAAATTATTTTAAAAACGAACATATTTACAAACTGGACATTTTCCACAATAGTGGAAACTATAAGGTTTTGCTGTGAGATAGTTTACAAGACAGTGGCCCCGATATCCAGAGCTGAGTGCAAGCACAGCACAGATGTTAGCACCCCTTTTCACTGGAAAAAGAAACCCCTGGTGGCATAGTGGTCCCCCATCACCCATTGTCCAATTTTATAATATTCCCTGGTGGCATAGTGGTCCCTTCACCCTCCGACTACTCAGAGGCTGGCTGAAGAGGTCAGAGGAGGGCTATTCTGGCTGCAGTTTTATGGAACCAGCACTCGTGGCAAGGGAAGTGTGGGGAGGAGGGTTTTGGTGGGTGGAGGGGTCCCAGTGCAGTCAGGGGGGATGGGGGAACCACTGGACCACCAGGGAATATTACAAAACAGGACAATGGGTGATCACTGGGTGTGGCAAACCACTGGGCCACCAGGGAATATTAATGAACAGGACAGCAGGCAATTGAGGATGGAGAGAACCACTGGACCACCAGGGAATATTAAAGAATAGGACAATGAGTGGTCAGGGGAAGGGTGGGGGGCAGCTTGGCACGGGGTGGGCAGCTATAATACAGCTGCCCTGCTTTTAGGTGGGGGCATGAGCTTAGCGCACCAGTTAAGATGTGGTTTTTGGCAGTGGTAAACAGCCATTCAGGGGGCTATTTATTGCTGCCACAAACCTTTGAATGTGCTGTTACACTGGTATGCAGGAGGAAACCCCATCATCTGCATAGGTGCTGCAGTATAGTTTGTGCTTTGGGGCTGCTGGGTTGAGGAGGCACTCTGGGGGCCTCTGAATATGGCCCCACTTGGAGCACTAGCACAAACCTGGGTTTGAACCTGGTGTTACACAGCCGATTCCTGGTGCTTTTTAAGTTTTTTTGCTTTTTTTTCCATCGATTCCATTGCACAGTCAGTTTTATTGTGTTTCCAGTTCAAAGTTCAGCTAGGAGATTTGGTAAGCTCCAGGCGTAAAGCAGTAGGTAAGGCTAGAGGGATGTTGGGGTGTATTAGTAGGGGTATCACAAGTCATAAGAGGGAGGTAATAATCCCTCTTTACAAGACACTGGTTAGGCCCCATCAGGAGTACTGCGTGCAGTACTGGAGGCCGCACCTGCACAAGGACATTAATGAAATGGAGGCAGTCCAGAGAAGGGCAACCAAAATGGTGCAGGGACTGCATTAGAAAACATGGACAGATTAATGGAGCTCAATATGTATACCCTAGAACAATGGAGGGAGAGAGGTGATATGATCGAAATATTCAAACATCTTAAGGGCATTAACAAGGTGAAAGAGTTTAACATGTTTCAGTATAAGAAAAATAGCAGGACAAGAGGACACTGCATGAGATTAGAGGGAGGCCAATTAAGTGGTAATGTGAGGAAGTTCTTTTTCACAAAAAGGGTGGTGGATGCTTGGGACAGCCTACCTCAGGAAGTGGTGGATATGAAAACAGTGCAGGGCTTCAAACGGGCATGGGATAGGCATAAGGGAGCAATACAGATGAGTATGAATAAATAGGCCATTGACAGAGTAAAGGCCTATGGCACATTCATACGGTAGAAAAAATGGGCAGACTGGATGGGTCTTGAGGTTCTTATCTGCCGTCAACTTCTAAGTTTCTCTGTTTCCTATGTAGTGCCAGCGCTAACCTTTGAAAATGGAGCTCTAAGTTTCAATCTTGTAAAGTGACTAGGGATTAAAATGTTTTTAAAGTTCTATACTTATTTATATGATATAGGAGGGGAGGGTCTTAACGATATTTCCCACGTCATTCCTTCATCATGCTAGAGAATTTGCCAATGCTTTTATCAGAGTCCTAGCAATGTTTTCTGCAAGGTCATGATATAGTACCTGGTAACAAATGCAATCGTCTATGGCACCAATTCTGATTTAGATTTTGGAAGAAGCAATGTCTCTCTTTCTATGTTTCTTGTTTTTTCTAATGCACTGTCTAAAATAGCCTCATTATACCTCTTGAACTACACCATTTACTTAGATGCTCGGCCTGTATTGTAAAGTCTTTTGCACTGGAACAGTTTCTCCTTAGTCTAAAAAACTTGACTGAATTGAATGCTTGAGATACATTGTCTAGGGTGAGCACTGCCTGGTTCAATTGATTTATGGTCAGTAGTTTTTTGATAGCAGCTAGTGCCCACCTCACAATCTGGATCTACAAAAAGACACAGATCAAGATGTTCATGCTATTTTTGTCAACAGTGTATGTTAACTAGATTCAGATTACTTGAGTTAAAAATAGACAATGTGCACAGAGCCAAGTTAAGCATGTATAACGACTAATTGGCCTCCTACAAGGTGCCATTCCAGATGCACCCATGTGTGTACAGTCATGTTCCATAGCTTGTTGGATTCTACGGTTTGCTTTCTGGTTTTTGGTAGCCTGTACCATTTGATGGGAGCAGTAGTGGGTGACTTAGGGGGGTGGCAGGGGTTGCAAGAGGACTTATCAAAATTGGAGGCCTGATTGGACACTTGGCAGCTGGGGTTCAATGCCAAGAAATGTAAGGTGCTACATTTCGGCACAAAAAAAACAAGGAGGAGCTACCAGCTTGGGGGGGGGGGATTCATAGTGGGCACAATGAATAACTCAGGACAGTGTAGAAGGGCAGCTGCAAAGGCCAACAGGATGCTGGGTTATATTGCCAAGAGCATACTGGAACTCCCTTTCTCCCTCTGTTCTGTCCTGCTCCTCCCTATCTTCCAGTCTAATCTGTTTGCCGATCTCTCTGCCTCTGCATCCTGCTCCTGCTTTCATTAATGACATATCCTTCCTGCCCTACTTTCCTGCTCTTACCCCCTTTTGACCATCTCCCCATCCCTGCCCTATGTGCTGTATAAACTTTAACTTCCTGCTCACTAACTGCCCATTCCCCTTCCTCTGTACCCATCCTTCTGACTTCTCAGCTCTGTAACAGTTAGTTTCTATTGCATAAGCATTGTAAATGTTTTCTTGAAATTGTGTTCCTAACATGCCATGTCATCTTGCTGTATATATTCCAATGCTGTATGTTCTATGATGCCTTCTTGTGTTTTTGACTTCAGAGCTCTGTAACAATTAGTTTCCATTGTTTGCACTGTAAATATGTTTTATTGAAATGATCTCGTACCATGCCTTGTCATCTTGCTGTATATATTCCAATGCTGTATGTTCTATGATTTGCCTTCTTGTATCTGCTCTGTCTCTGTACAATGTGTCTCGACCCCTGGTCAGCCCTGAAAAAGGGACTGTAATTGTCTCAGTGGACTTACCCGATCACCAAAACTCAAGTAAATAAATAAATATCCTCCAGGAGGAGGAGGAGGTGATCCTGCCACTATGTAGTCACTGGTTAGACCACATCTGGAGTACTGCGTGCAGTACTGGTGACCGTACCTGAAGAAGGACATTAGTTTACTGGAGAGTGTGCAGTGCAGGGCAACAAAGATGATCTAGGGGCTAGGAGACTTAACCTATGAGGGCAGGCTGAGAGAGCTGAACGTGTACTCCCTGGAGGAGAGGAGGGATGGGGGACATGATTGAAACCTTCAAGTACATGAAAGGAATAAATAAGACAGGCACGGAGGGGCTTTTCAAATTGGGGGGGGGAACACTCAAGGGCATGATATGAGATTGGAATGGGAAAGGTTCAGGAGGGAATTGAGGAGACACTTTTTTACGGAGAGGGTGGTGTCTGGGTGGAATGCATTGCCAGAGGAAGTAGTATCCTGTACAACAGTGGGATGCTTCAAAAGGAGATGGGACAGGGTAAGGGAGGGTCACGGAGAGGGAGGGAGGGAGGGCAGCTGCAGTATAGGGGCTGCTAGCTGCAAAATAGAGCAGACTTGATAAACCATAAGGCCTTTATCTGCTGGCAATTTCTTAAGTTCATATTTATTATGTTTGTCCTGCGCGCACACACAAGCAAACATCTTGATAATGAGAGTGCCTTTTGAGGGGTGTGACACTGTCAGTCCAACGCAGAGTGGTCTGCAAGGACCTCGCCATTACCACACCAATTATCAGCCAGACTGATCATGACACAGTTTTGTTTTGCTGGGTGGAAAGATCCTGTACTTGAAAAGGAAAAGCAGACCCAATCACATCTCAGCTTGGCTCTTTCCTTTGATATATGCTGTTCAGCAAGCTGATCTGTCATGGTCAGCCTGCTGAGGAATTTTAAACATCCAGGAAGAGCCCCAAGGTCTTGCAGATGCCAACTATAACACAGAAAACTGTCCGTTGATGTCTGTTGCTGGCACCTCTGTAACTGTACCCCCTCCACCATGAGCCATCATTCTGACTGCGGCCGCTGTATCAGTGCGACTTAGTACAGTTCAGTCAGAATTTGTAAAATTGCAAATCATACAAAGAGTGTTTTTTTCTTTGCATGATTTGTAGTTTTACAGATTCTGGCTGAACTGTGCTAAGTCACGCTGACACATCAGCCACAGTCAGAATGATAATTCACTTTTTACAAGTTCAAAAGATAAAACCATATAAAACCATAGCACAAAAAGTGTGACTGATTATTATAATACCTAGCATGTCTTATACTTTATACATATATTAGTTGCCTCAGTGAAATATTTCTGACAGATACTATGCTTGGCAAGGGGGTATTTCTCCTTGTACTAGAGGTGCCTCTTGCCACTGACACTGAAAAATGCATTGGAATCACACATGCAGACAGCTCTGTACTGTGTGCAGCCAGATTGTGTCATAGAAATATAAACAAAGCTCCGGTACCAGTGTGGTAACACTGCACTGCCTGTGACTTGAATTTTGCCTTTGCAGAAAAAACAACAATACAGTGACATTTTGCATCAAGCTATGAATCAGATTACTTTAGGAAACAAGGTGACACTAGTTTTAAGTTATGGTGATTGACAGTATCCGTTTAAGCCATTGTTTCATGTGTTATATAGATATCCTGCAAAAAACCAAAAACATCCATCGATGTCTGTTGCATAGCCTGTAAGAAATGAAAACTGTCCATCGATGTCTGTTGCTGCCAGCGCTTTAACTGTCTCACCCACCTGACCCTTCCTTTCAGCACTCCCCCCCCCGACAAACATAACACTGATGTTGGGGGTGTGCAATCCCCCAATGTTGCTGTCGCCATCTGAAATAAACAAAAGCATCCCTCAGCTTTTTTTTCACCCTGTAAAAAGAAAACATCCAACGATGTCTGTTGCACTGTTAGTTCCCCACCCAGCCCTCCCTCATCGCCAACCACCCCACACCCCCCGAGCCCTTATTTACCCACTGGGGGTCCAACACTGTAATACTCTGTAGACCGCAGATCTGTCTTCACTATTCAAAGCCAGGCTGCTAACTGAGGAAATCGAGTATGCAGATCAATGTATTCCAGTGGAGTTTTGAACTTAGCGTCATAACATTATTTTTAGCCCAAATTTTCAAGATGCCTTTTTTGGGACCCCACCTCATGAACATTTGCAGTGAAATTAGACAAATCTCGCCCAAAAGGTTATTTCACAGTCACTGCAAAAAAATCACCTTTCAGGCAGGAGTTAATTGTAACCCCCTTGTTTCCTGGGGTTACCAGAATCCCACTTAGAACCAGTGGCAGGCAGGGAAAGGCAGCTTGTAGGATACCAGTTAAATGGGTTTCACACTTTCTCACTCTGTTCTCAGTATCAGCTGAGCTGGAGTGATGATGTCACCATAGAATTCTCACAGCAGCATAAGCCACAATGGAATGCTAGCAGCAGGGGTTAGCTGTAGAACATTGGGGATTTCAAGTCAGTCTTCTAGTGGGAGCAGAGAGAGAGGAAGAGGTGTGCTGTAGTTGGCAGCCCCTCGGAGCCTAGCTCTGATATAGAGCTACATCAGACTAGTGGGTTGTGTGTTCTCACCCTAGAGAGGAACATAGAAGAGACCAGAAGGAACTGGTAGAGACCATTCCAAGTGTTGTTCCAGTGCCCCATCCCTGGAGGTATGGGGGGGAATTCCAGCATTTCAGGGGCAGCCCCTTGGTCCTGCCTGGAAAGGAAAAAGCTGCCTGAGAGTGAAGTTTGTACAGAGAGTACCTGAGAGTCTGTATTTTTGGGAAGAAGCCTTGGGGCACCTGCATACCATGGGGAGTTCTGCTCTGATACAGAGTGTATGTTCACCAAGACACAGACTAGTAAAAAAGTATCTGCCTACTGTGGGGTCATGAGAAGACTTGCCAAGTACAGTACTTTTAATTTGTGTATGGCTTGGAAGCTTCTTAAACAGTGAGAGTCTAGGGTATGGACATAGCCACTTACAGAACTTTTTAAGTCAGGACACCACCTGAATACAATGTAGAATGTTAAATGTGACAAACATTTCGAGATAGCATCTACAACCAGTAGTTTGAAGAAAGGTGTATCCAAATGAATGGCCGAGTATAGATTTGGGAGCAAGAGGTGGGAGACCCCCATCTGGATTAACCAGGTTTATCTCTCCAGGTTCAGTTTGGGCACCTATAGCTTTCTCCCAGGCACTTGGCCAGTGTTTTCAGAAAGCACCCAGATGAGGGATTTTGGGTGTGTTTTCCCTTTAGAGCTAGAAAGTGGTCATGGGTGGTTTAGGGAGCCACTGTTAAACTCCATGCTATATGGAAAAGTGTCTGAGTACTGGCCAGGGTGCCATGTCAAGAAATAGAAGAGAAGTGCACCAGTTCGGGCCATGTGAGCCCATGGTAGCTCAGAACCTGAGGGCTTCATGTAGTGAAGAAGATGTGCTCTGACCTCTGTAAATCTGCATTACCAGCAAGTGTAGCCCTGTGGGGGTCCATCTTTGCTTTGTTATTCTCTGTGTTGATGTGAATAAAAGCCACACTCTAGAATCCCATTCCTGGTTTGGACATTTCAGTTATTGCGTCCAGTGTCAGATTTACTTGGGTGCCCCTGTCCAGAAGTACAAACCTAGTATAATGCTGAGCAAACAGATTTCTCCTCGAACCTAGGGTTATATGAAAATTTCCTCTGCCCTTGTTCATGAGGTGCGGTCATAAGAAGGCTATGTTGAACATTTGGCAAAAAATATTAAAAAACAACAAAGTTATGAGCCTACATTAAACTTTGTGAATGCAGGCTTACAACATTGGTAATTTTCAATATTTTAACCCCAAATTTTCAACATAGACATTTCTTCACAGCACCTCATGAATGTTACAGCTTTCATTTTTCAAATCCTGGCTAAAATGTGTTTTTGTGTTCCAAAAGGTGATTTTGCAGTCCCTGCATGAAGTCACCTTTCAGGCAAGAGCTGAAAATTTTCTCTGCACTTGTTCATGAGGTGGGGTTGAAGGAAGACTATGTTGAAAATTTGGGTCGACCATATTAAAGAACAAGACAGTTGTGAGCCTGCATTGAACTTTACTAATGCAGGCTTGTAATTATAGTAATACATAAGCCACAAAGTGCACCATAAAGCATCTAGTACCCCCGGACTTCTATACCAGTGGCGAACATCTGGCATTGATAAATGCTTGTTTATACAGGCATCATGTTGTGCCATGACCAACTCACAGTACCAGTGTTTGCCAGAAGGTGTCTCCCACCATTCACTTTACTCCTGCATTACCAGTGCACATGCATAGCTAATTACAAGTGCTTGGCTGTGTAGTCTTTTAGAAGCAGTCATGCAAAGCTTTATTTGATTGCACTTGCCCTGTCACCGCAGTGCAACATGTGCATTACTGTGCTGTGCAGTACAGTACAGTGTGGTACTGTATATGCAGTGCAATCTCAAGGTTTCTACAGTACAGGTGGGTGGACAAGTGATTTCTTCTTACTCCATCACTCCCAGATTATTCTGACATTTTCCTTGTAATTCCAGGGCAGGTTCCCTGTGTTTTCCTGTGGAGGCCCTTATTTCCTATGGAAGCTGAATGTCATGTTTTTTTTCTGTACAACCAATAAAAATCTATGGGAACAGTTACTCTTTAGACTGCTCCATTAAGCCCTACAATTCACAATTCCCTTTCGCAAATCAAAATTATTAATTCATTATATTGCAGAGCACTATGTGGTCAGCAGACTTAACCTCCAGCATGTGTTGCGACCTCACACCCCTCTATTTTCTCTGTGCATATCTGTCTATACAGTAACATAAAATATATGTTTTGTAGAGCCATGGCAGAAGATGAAGCAGGTCCGGCTCTGCCTCCATCCTTGCAAGGTAGCACAACCTGAATGTCTCGGATGCATGTGTAGTACCCTGAAGTTAGGGACACTGCAAGGGACCAGGAGCCCTCTCCCCATTATGGAGATTTTCTTTATTTGCTAGGTTTCTCCCATTCCACCCCTCCCAGTCCCTTTGTCTGTTTTTGTGCCATCTGGCACAGGGAAAGGGGGGTCAGGGACAGAAGACCTTCACTGTCAGGCTTGTCGTGCCCAATCTCCTGGTCAGAAGCCAGGACCTTCCCTGTCCTACAAAACGGCCGGGGAGTGGTCAGAATGGAGTAGTAGTCTACGGCATAGGCAGGAGGGTGGAGGATGCGGGGAGCACAGACAGAAGAAAATGACTGGTACCTGCATTGGATCCGTGACTTCCCTAGCTCTGCTCCCCTCCAGCTTCAGTCTGTTTGGCGGGGACAGTGGGGTTGGCTGGGTGGAGTGCGGCTCCCTGACACAACCTGTTTTCCCGGGCAGAGCCCCGATTGAAAAGAGGGGAAATAAAGGGCCGACGGACCTGGTGGTGCCGCCTGAAACTGGGTCCAGGTGGAAAGCATGCCTAAGACCTTAGGATCCACCACCAGCGAGGAGACTGGGCAGTACTGAGAAGCTGGATGGGAGCACAGCTCCCTGGCCACCTTCTCCATCCCCCACTGCAGATTAGCCGACCCGTGCCGTTGCGGTGAGTGGGCCTAGTGCCCGATCTTTGTTTATGCTCATGCCACAGGTGCTTGGAGTGGGGAGGGGAGAGGCGAGGGGAGTTAAAGGGGCAGAGTGCCCAATAACAAAAAAAACAACTTAATGGGCCAGTGCCCTAGTAACCAAAAGGGGGAAACACAGTGGGCCACTGGGATGAACTGCCAGTCTTCAAGGAGGGGGGAGGAACTAAGGAGCAGTGGGTGGAGGGCCCAGTGAGGCCAAGGAAGGAACCATATATGGCCAGAGCCTAAAACTTTATTTTTTTTACCCTGAAACTAGGGGCACTGCAAGGGACCATGAGCTCTCTCCCCGATGTGGAGATTTTCTCTTTTTTGCTAGGTCCCCCCCCATTCCACCCCTTCCCTTGCCTGAAGTCCCACAGACTGCTCCCAGTCACGTTGTCTAATTTCACTCCGTCTGGAAAGGGAAAGGGGGGTTCAGGAGCAGAAGACCCTCCCTGTTGGGCTTGTTGTGCCCAATCTCCTGGCTAGAAGCCAGGACCTCCCCTGCTCTACAAAAGGGCCGGGGAGTGGTCAGAAGGGGGTAGTAGTCTGTGGCATAGGCAGGAGGGTGGAGTACGCAGGGAGCACAGACAGAAGAAAACTATTGGTACCTGCACTGGATCCATGGCTTCCCTGGCATTGCTCCCCTCCAGCTTTGTTCCATGTGGCAGTAGCAGCAGGGTCGGTCGAGTGGAGTGTGGCTCCCCGACATGACCTGTTTTCCCGGGCAGAGCCCCAATCAAAAAGGAGGGAAATAATACTGGCCCAGTGGCGGTGAGGGTTGAGGCACTGGATGCCACACCTTGCGCCATGACGGCTACCCGGGTTTGGGAGCGAGCTTGGGTGCTGGGAGTTGGCAGGGGAGGGATTGGACTGAGCGCTTGCAGGGCTGCTTTCCTCCCCTGGTGGGAGGGTTCTAGGTATGTCCAGTGACCCAGTGGCTCCTGGTGGAGCTGCAGAGTGCTGGACTGCACACAGACAGCGTGGCCTGATGTAGGCAGGGTTGCCATGTGCCGCAAGGTCAAGACATGTACCACACACGAGGGAGGGGGAAGGAAGGAACATACAACGGGGAAAAAGCCCCGCCAGCCGGATAGGCGATGGCTCCTCCAGTCCCACTGCCACACGCCCACTGCTGGTCCCTCACCAGTACCCCTTTGATCTCCCCCGGGCTGTAGCAACCGTGTCTCAAAGAATTGTAATGACTTTGAAGATGGTAGGGAACAGAGCAGGTGGTAGAGTGGTACAGGCAAGAGAGGTAGCCTGAGAGAGTTCCGGTGTGGAGGAGAGAAAGAGAATTGACAAAAAAAAAATGGGGGAAATAAAGGGCTGACGGACCAGGTGGTGCCACTGGAAACTGGGTCCAGGCAGAAAGCGTTCCTGAGACCTTAGGTTCCGCCACCAGCTAAGAGACTGAGCAGTACAGAGCAGTCGGGTGGGAGCATAGCTCCCCAGCCACTTTCTCCATCTCCCACAGCAGATTAGTGGACCCGGGCAATTACGGTGAGTGGGCCAAGTGCCCGATCTTTGTTTATGCTCGCGCCACCGGTGCCAGGAGTGGGGAGGGGAGAGGCAAGGGGAGTTAAAGGGGCAGAACGCCCAATAACAAAAAAAAAACTTAATGGGCCAATGCCCTAGTAACTAAAAGGGGGGGGGCACAGTGGGCTCTTGGGGTGAACTGCCAGCTTCCAAGGGAGGGGGGGGGACTAAGGAGCAGTGGGTGGAGGGACCAGCGAGGCCAAGGAAGGCACCAGATGTGGCCAGAGCCCAAAACATTGTTTCTTCTTATTTTATTTTTGTTTGTTGTTATGTTGGGTTAAAGGCTTCCACGGGATGGACAGTCTGAACTGGGCAGCAGCTCATCACAAACCTTAACAGGACCGGGTGCTACTACCTAGAAGCACCGAGAGGGAGGGAGGGAGGGGTATGTTGAGAGGGTCCTGGCCTGCCAGGGGTGGCAGTATAGCTTAGGGGTTAGAGTAAATGGAGGTGATTGGGCTTGGTACATTCAGCAGGCCTAGGACTGAGCCCATGGCCTCCACTTGCAGGCTGTGTGTCTATAAATAAGTCGCTTAACCACCCCAGTACTCCTGGGTCACCTCAGAGAACAGACACTTCGTCTAGTGGGCCACTGATATGCAGGAGGGGCAGGACCAGGCCAGAGAGTCCCATAAAACCCAGCCCAGGTTCAGCTATTAATATTAATGCAGTGGGTTGGCTTGGGGAGAATAGCCAAGGAAAAAAGAAGACCCTTCCAAGTACAGTACCAGCTTGGGTGGGGAAGGGAAATTGTCCAAAGGCCCTGGGTTGACCATGGGGTTATGTGGATGTGCCTTGAGTTCCACCTGAACTGAGCTGTGCTGTTGTCTGCCTAGCACCCCCTAAAGACTGTATTCCCTACAAAGACTGAACTTAACTAAATTGCTTGCTTGTTCCTGAACAGTGTTATCAAATTGCGCCTTGGTGTACCAGATGTCCTGCTTCACCTTTGTTGCCTGGAGCAGCTTCACCAGAGCCTGACGCTGACCCAGAGAGGTTCCTGGCCCACTCACCATCTGCAGCAAGACCACCTTTAGTGACGTCACCTGTGCCAAAGTCCCACCACAAGTGTTCCAGCATCAGCCCTGTGACAGCAAGTGGTAGAGAGCCGCTAGTGAGGTATCCAGTAGTGAGTCAGCTTAGAAGCCCTCCTGGCTCAAGCTTGACAGACCACAGTTAACATCGTGCATGCCCTTTTATTATTTTGTCGGCCATCCATAAGTGTGCGCATGCCCGTGTCGCTCTGTAGAGGAAGACCAAAGATCGGTCCATCAGCAGTCATCTCGTTGAGAGGTCATCTGGGGCTGGGGACCTGCCAGTGGTCATTGCAGTGGATTGTCTAGAGAACCACCTGTCAGCCAGAGGTCTTCAGCTTCTTGCTGTGAGCCACAGAGGATCACCAAGTTCTTCATTGACCAGCTAGCAGTGTTCTTCATTATGTTCTGTTTCGTCGGGGGGCACACCGTTGTAGCCTGTTTACAAAAGTGCTTTGTGCGATCAATGCCCACCTGCTGATCAGTCGATGCAGAAGAAAGCCCAAGCTTGGCTCGTCAGTTGTTTCATCATCTTGGCCAAGTGCACGCAAGACTTGGACTAAAGGGGGTTAGCCCCCTGATCCTGGTTTGACCAATTGTTGGTCCCAATCACATTGTTTTGTTGTTTATTTCTTTTTATCATCCTGTAACATTGTAGAACACTGTTATATTGGTTTTTATGGTCCCTGGTAAATAAACCTTTTGAATCCTGGTCACTGAGTAAGCTTTCTGACCCTCCATCCAGATTCGTCTGGCCTGTCCTATAATTGTTTAGGGAACCTTTCGGCCTGCTACACATGTCTGTATAAGTATGTTCCTGGGTGGTCCACTTTTATACTGTGAGCTCAATAAAATTCTAAATGAAGTTCAGTGCATATCTACTGCATTTTCTTTCTGCCTGTTATTGTCACTGGCCTTGTCTAAACTTTTTTCAGGGTGAGAATCTTGGGCTAATGTGCATCTGGGAGGCTCAATTGGTGTTTTTAGCAAAGCCTGTGAGCACCTTCACCACCTGGTACTCAGTGATGGTACTCCATTGCTGTTCCTTTCAACCCTGGCACCCAATGGGGACTCATTAACCAGATCTGGTCCATTGTCAGCTATTTGATATGTATTGAACAGTACCATATCGCAATGTAACCCCTAGCTGACGCTATCCCAAGGGCTACTACCCCTGCCTGTTTGACTATGGACAGGTTGAAGGGCCTAGGTCCTATGGCGGGTGCCTCCACCCAGAGGTCAGGGTTTGTAGTGGTTAGACTAGCTTGGTCACAGCCCTCTGGGACACTGAGACCCCCCTTTATTCCATCTTGTGGCTCACACAGTACACCTGCATTACAGCCCCAATACCCCACGTATACATACTGCTCACTCATATAGATACCACTTACCCTCGACACTGATTCTGCAGCATGTCTCTGAGGACCCCCTGTAATGTAAGGTTAAACAACATACACAGCAAAACACAATACTGTTTCCATAAGTACCAACACCACAGACAGTATATAGTATAACAACAGCAAATCTGATTTATTTAGGGTACAGTAACACGGGAGGTGGAAATCAGGTTAATTAGTGGCATTAAATCACAGCACCATGCACACATACAGGGTCTGAAAAGTCATACTCTGGGTACCCAGGTGTAGGGGGGCTAGCCAGGTCCGTTGCCCAGGGTTGGCTGGCAGGTGCAGATGGATAGGGCCCTGTAGAAAAAAAAGATATGCACAACACCCAATTGTAATCCGGAGCTGGAGGGCTCAGTCCATGAAGCAATGAAACAACAACAATGAGATGACACACTTGTGATTGGAAAAACAAGCTGCAGAGGAATACCCTGATTTGTACTCACAATACCCAAGCTGAGGATCGGATGGAGAATGTTCTTCTGGATTGCCAGAACAACAGGGCATGGATACAAGGTCCTTGTGACTGGACCCCACTGCAGTTGATATCAAACCTATTTAGTCCAAACTAAGCTGGCGTTTACTTCCAGATTCAGCACACAATTCACTGTACCGGGGATTTGAAATAGTGATTCCCCACAAGCACTATGCACATTTATATGTAAAAGGAAAAAAAATATAATATGGCAGGCTGCTCCTCGATCCCGACCACAATTACTGCAAGATACCAGGGAGGACACACAGCAGCTTCAGTTCCTGACAGACCGAGCGCGATTCAGCAATTTCTCCAGTCTTCTGCAGGGTGAGCCTGGTTTCTACTCCTCAGATCTCCTTTTTTCTCCTCACAAGTCGGATTCAGTCTGATCTGGCACTTGCAATGGCTGCAGGCTGAACCTCAGGGCCTCACACGTGCTTCCCGCGCGAAACTATACACCACAGAAGCACATAGCTCCTTCTCTCTTCACTGTCACAACTGGTCTGATGTTTACAGTCACAGAGCAGGGCATTTCCTTTAGCTCCACACTATTCTGTTGGCTGGTTCGGCTGTCACTCACAATAAGACTCCCTCTGTTAGTGGAAAAAGGTGCCAAGGTCAAAACTACATTTCCCAGAGTCACTGCCCATACAATAGCCTTGTGGCTGGCTCAGCTTAAGAGTCCAAGTTCTGATTCATCCACAGGCATCATTTTAGGGCTCCCTTAACCCAATTGGCCCAGCACAGCAGTTTATGTCCAAAATGGAGGGGTAACACACACAGAGTCCCAGTTGCAATAAAGGCAGGTTAGACAAACTACAGTTTTGCTAATGCTTTAAATGATTGCAGACATACAGTTGCACCTTCAGCGACCGCAAAATGGAGCGATTACTCCGTAGCTCGGGTGGGATTCGAGCATTAAATACACAGTCCCCCCTTACAAACTAATTAAGTCTGCAAGCAGACAGCTTTTAAAAAGACAATACGTGGAAGTTCACATAGCACTCACTTGCAACCACATTTGAGCAACTCAGATGCTGAACACCACCCAGGCTTGGAGCATTCAGGCAAGCTCCTGGAAGACTTTTGGAAACCCCATTTGCAGGGGGGTTACACCCTTCCTGGCCTGGAAAAACTTGGCTTCCGCGTCAAGTAAGTACCCCCATAAGTTTCAATACAACCATATATATTTATATCAGTATCACATTAGGCTTATACTGTACATGTAATTATCAGTCAACATATCACCTTACCAGGAACACATTTCTGAGACTTTTCAGCACATCACTTTTTATACAGTATTATACACACATTGTACCATAACTCAGGTTATTACCTCCTGTACATGAAACCTGAAGAGAGAGGGCCCTTCCCTATCAGCTACCTTGGGGTTGGACAGGGCAGGGGCACCATACTTAGAGGGCAAGAAAAATAACTTGGAGTTAGCACTGATGTTCAGTTTGGGCAATGAGTTCGGGGACACATACACTCCTTTATGGACAACATTGAGAGGCAAGTCCACAGGCCTCCCAGGGGAATCATAACTGAGGTGCACCACAGGCTTTACAGCTCGACCAGTCTTTCTAGGGGGAACTGTTACAGTCTCTGCACTCTGAGACGCATTTTCAGCATTGTCCTCACTTGTGAGGGGAGTCTCCATTGGGGTAGAGAGGCTAGAACCTGGGGCACTTTCAGCAACAGGAGTTACAATCTCTGAGTCCACAATGCTTGGCTCACACAGAGAGCTTTCAAACACTGGCAGTGGACCGTCAGGGCACTCAAAATACTCTTGTTCTGGTATATCACCAGTCTGTCCCATTCCATCATTTTCCTCCTCTGAAAGCTCAGACAGTTCAACTATACACAATGATTCCATATCATCTGACTTGATGCTTTGCACTTCACTTTCTGGGAGCATTGGCTCCAGGGACAAAGCTGGGGACTTAGACAGTCCAGAAGACCCACCTTCATCTCCAGGATTGACTAGGGGATTGCCCTGAAACAATTGACTCAGTTCGTAAGAAGGGTAGTATTCAAAGTCACACTCACTTTCCTCTGACATGGACTGACAGTCATGTTCAACTGGGACTTGTGGAGGGGAACACTTTAACTCAGCTTCTGTAGGTGCAGACTTTCTTGATTTTTTCTTAGCAGCAGCTCTAGTCACTGGTCCAGAGGGGGCATTTTCTGGGAGCTCAGATTCAATCAAGATTTGTCCAATTGGCAGTAAATGATTTCTATGCATTGTTTTAACATCTTTTGAATTATTCTCAGACTTTACTTTGTGTACGCAGGCAGATCATCAAGTTTGCCCACTACAATGTGAGGGAGATGGTGCCATATGTCAGCAATCTTATGTTTGCCATGCAGTCCCAGATTTCTTAGCAATACCTGGTCTCCCTCCTGGAGGTCCTGTGCTTTCACCTTTTTATCATACCTTTCTTTGTTGGACAGATTTCTTTTGGCAGCCATGGTTTGAGTCAGTTGGCACGCATGATTTAGCTGGGCCTTTAACTTTTGCACATATTGTAAATATTTGTCAGCTAGAACCCCATCAGGAGAAACTCCAAAACATACATCTACCGGCAGTCGAGCTTCTCTTCCAAACATCAGGCAGTAGGGGGAGAACCCAGTGGCATCACTTTTGGTGCAGTTGTAGGCATGTACCAGGGTGCTAATTTGTTGGCTCCATCTAGGCTTGTCCTTTGGGTGGAGGGGTGCCTAGCATATCTAGCAAAGTGCAGATGAAACGTTCAGGCTGTGGGTCCCCCTGGGGGTGGTAAGGGGTGGTTCTGGACTTTTGCACTCCCCACAGAGAAAGCATCTCTTTGATCAGACGACTCTCAAAGTCTCTCCCTTGATCAGAATGGATTCTTTGTGGAGCCCCATAGTGAACAAAAAAGTTTTCTATAATGTACTTTTGCCACAGTGGATGCCTTCTGGTCCTTGGTGGAGAAAGCTTGGGCATATCTCGTAAAATGGTCAGTGACCACCAGCACATTACTAATATTTCTTTGATCTGACTCCAAACTCAGAAAATCAATACAGACCAGCTCCATGGGTGCACTGGTGGTGATGTTAACAAGGAGGGCAGCCCTCTGGAGCAAAGCTTTCCTCTGTAAGCAGCGACTACAAGTTCGAATGTGTTGTTCAACATCAGCCCTCATCTTAGGCAAATAGAATCTGGATCTCACCAAGTCAAGTGTTCTGTCTATACCAAGGTGTCCCATGTGATTGTGTAAGGACCTCAGTACTGAGTCTGGAAAGGCAGTCGCAGCACTAGTTGTTGTATGTCTATTTGTCACCCTCTGTCTCCAGTTTCTCTGTATAACAGTCTATTGATCAGTTTCAACTTAGGACCTTCCTTGTATAACAATGCAGTTCTCAAATCAGTGGAGCGTAATTTGGATACATCTTTCTCTGCATAGAGGGCTTCTAAAGCTGATTTGATCATGGGATCTCAGGATTTAGCCTGTTGAATACTGTCATTGTCCAGCTGAGGCAGTGCACCCATGTCTATTGCAGAAAAGTGTCAATAAGCAGCAGGTATGCAATTCTCAGAGGGTCCCAAACAATCCACCATACAGTCCACTGCATCTGTGGACATTTGTTCCTCCCTGTCAAACTTCTGGCAGAGTGCTCGAATATCAGGTTCTGACAGTCTGACCCAGTCATTCCAGGGAACAGGCCTCCGGGAGAGAGCATCAGCATCTATGTGGTTCAGGTCTGCTCTGTATTCAACAGCATAGTCATATGCAGATAATGCAGAAAGCCACCTCTGGCCAGTGGCATCTAACTTAGCTGAAGTCTGCACATAGGTCAAAGGATTATTGTCAGTTTTTACTAGTATTTTAGCCCCAAACAAGTACTTGTGGAGCTGGTCAATAATAGTCCACTTCAAAGCTAGGAACTCTAACTTATGTACAGGATAGTTCTTTTCGGATGGGGTCAGGCTTCTACTGGCAAAGGCCACTGGTCTCGGGCCATTCTCGTGCTCTTGGTGCAATACAGCTCCCAAGCCTTGCAGGCTAACATCAGTGTGCAAGACATAGGGCTTCGCTGGATCTGCATAGGCAAGGACAGGAGCATGGGTAAGTTGATAAATAATCTCATGAAAAGCAACTTCACACTCAGGTGTCCATTTGGCTCCAAATACTTCATTGGGACAGAAATACACTCTCTCAGGCTCAGAAGAAACCGATGTCTTGTATTTTTTGTGGGTAGGAGGGTAACCTTAAGTAAGATTAAGTAAAGGACGGATCACTCTTGAATAGTCCTTGATGAAACGGCGATAGTAGCCACAGAATCCCAGGAATCTTTGCAGTTCTTTTAGATTGTGGGGCTGTGACCAGGTGGTCAAGGCCTCAACTTTACTTGGGTCGTCTCTATTCCCTCGGTGGAGACTATGTGTCCCACATACTTTACAGACGTTTGGAAGAATTGACATTTATCGATGGACAGTTTTAGGCCGAAGTCTTCCAGTCGGTCCAACACCTTAAACAATCTGCTCTCATGTTCCTCCAGTGAGCTGCCAAACACAATAACATCATCCAGGTACACCAGGCTCTCTAATAAGTTCATGTTCCCCACTGCATGCTCCATCAGTCATTGAAAAGTGGCTGGGGCACCTGAAATCCCTTGAGGCATCCTCATGAATTCATAGAAGCCAAGCGGACAGATAAAGGCAGTCTTCTCACGGTCCTCTGGGGCCATCGGGATCTAGTAGTACCCACTGCGAAGATCCAGCATGGAGAACCACTTGCTACCATTCAGGCAGTCTAAAGCATCCTGGATGCAGGGCTTTGTATACTGATCAGGCATAGTCCGTCGTTTCAAGGTGCGATAATCCATGCACATCTTTACTGCCCCATTCTTTTTTCTCACTATCACAATAGGTGAAGCATATGGGCTTCTGGATTCTTGTATTACACCAAAAGGAAGCATCTCTTGCAGATGCCATCTCACATCATCTATGTCAGCAGGGGCCAGGCATCGAGACCTCTCAGAAAATGGCCTTTCATCATGCAGCCGGATGTGGTGCCCAGCTTCTTGCACACATCCCATGTCCCATTCCTTTAAAGAAAACACCTGGTCTCTCTGGGCAAGTTTTCTACTAATTCTCATCTTCCATTCAGCTGGCAATAGGGAGTCCCTAAAATCAAACAAGTCGGGCATCACTCTGTCATTCTCCCCCGAACACTTGTTACTGGGTAGCACTGCAGTATCTGCACAATGTACATTAGCCAGGGTGCAACCCCTATTTACTCAAATCTCTCAATCAGACACATTATGAACTTGAACCATTACCCTTCTGACATAAGCATGGGCTCTGGCAGGCAAAATACTTGGCTTGACCAGCAGTTCTTCTGGCAATTTCCCATCGCCTGGTGCATCCAGCATAAGGATTTTATTCTTGACATCCTTTCTGATACGGACTTTCCGCTGTAAGGTACACTGGGCATTTGGCACCAGAATCAGTGACTCAGGATCCTTCTTCCAGACAATTCCAACCGTTTCCTCTGGGTCCACTTTTTCAGCATCTCTCTGTGCCTCATAGGCCTTCTTGATCAAGGCCGGGATTCTCAAAGCTCTACCAGTCCTTGACCCTTGTTTCTCATAACACAACTGCGCCAACTGTCCAAACATATGCGCATTCGTCCCAATTAGTAGAGGAATCCCATTATACAGTCCAGTAGGGAGACACACTAAGGCCAGAGTCTCTTCTTGCTCTGCCACTCCAGCCACGGAGGTAGGGAAAGATAGCCAAACTCGGATATACCCGGAGTAGGGGTAGGCCTTCTCACTTAACCCCCATACATGCAGTCCTTTCAATGGTTGTAACGGTACGTCTGACAGATGCTTCTGATACCAATCCTGGAACACAATTGTCACTTGGGAGCCACTCTCCAACACAGCTCTGGTGGGCACACCATTCACTTTTACTGTAGTTTCCATTGAATGGCTCACTATTTTGGACCAGTCTGGAGAGGCGGTACAAAGGGCTTGGGTAGATGATCTAGCCACAGAAGGACATGAGTTAGCATTTTTGGGACCTTCACTGCGGTCATTTCGTGCACCTCTTAAATACTGTTTTGTGCTCCAAAGCTCTCCTTGTAGCCGGCTCACCACTCTCTCTAAGTCTTTCTGAGACCAGTATTCCCTCTTCATGTGCCCATCCTTCCCACAATTATGGCAAAATATGTCAGCTGAAGTTTGGGGTGATCGAAGCATCACATTGGGGGCTGCGGCATTGGTACTATCAATAGAAAACCTTGGTGCTACCTCAGCCGGCGGTGAGTTGGACATTTGGAAACATCTTTTCAGTTTCCTCACCTCCATAGCCAAGACATCAAATTTTGAACTGTCGTCAACATGAAGTGCCTGGGTAGGCACCCCAACCACCATAGCAGAAGCAGTCGGGCAAGTGTCAGTGCCCATACTCGTAGGAGCGACCTTCATGATGAGACTGTCTGTTGCTTTTCTAATCTCCCTCAGCAGTTCATCCCATGGTGGCACACCCTTTTCCTTCTCAGAGCACTCATTAACTGCCAACTTCTGCCCCTGAACTTCACTTGACGTGTCATCCTCAGTCACTCGGGTCATAGCAGCAGCAATTGGTGCAAGTCCCTCCCGGGGTCGCCTTTTCTCAACTTCTCAAATTTCTCTCATTAGCTCATCATAGGAGGGTGGGGATTCCAGTCGATTGGCCAGGCGTAACTGAAGCAACAGCAGTTCTGAGAAGGGGGCAGACTTAAGGATCCTGTCCAGCCTGGTTCGGTCCAGTTCAATCACTAGTAAACTACCCTTTCTGAGCAATTCTTGCAACAATTTTTCCAGCCGAGATACATACACAGACAACAACTCCCCTTGGTACTGTTGTGCATTTCTTACTCTCCACCACAGATCCTCATAGGAATCTGGGCTCCCATACACATTCTCCAAGGCCTCAAGATAGTCCTGTGCAGTTACTTCAGGGTTACTGGCCCGTTTGTGGGAACAAAGAGGAAGCAGAGAACTACAGACCAGTCAGCCTCACCTCGGTAGTGGGGAAGATCATGGAAGCACTACTGAAGGAGAGATTGGTGGAACATCTGGTTGTCAGTGGACTACAGGACCCAAGGCAGCATGGTTTCACAGGGGAGGTCATGTCAGACCAACCTCGTTGAATTTTTGACTGGGTGACTAGGAGGTGGATCAGGGGAGGGCAGTGGACATGGCCTATCTGGACTTCAGCAAGGCCTTTGACACTGTGCCACATAGAAGACTATTACACAAACTGGGGAATATGGGTGTGGGCAGGACAGTAGTGGGTGGGTAGGTAACTGGCTGGGTGGCAGGACACAGAGGGTGGTGGTAAATGGCTGTCACTCCACAGAGGGAAGAGTGACCAGTGGGGTACCACAGGGATCAGTGCTGGGACCGGTCCTATTCAACATCTTCATCAGTGACATTACAGGATCTAGAAGGCAGAATTTCACTGTTCGCTGATGACACAAAGCTCTGTAACAGAGTAGACACACCAGAGGTGTAGACAGAATGAGAAGCGACCTGCAGAAACTTGAAGAATGGTCAGGGTTTGGCAGTTGAAATTCAATGCAAAGAGTGCAAGATAATGCATATGGGGCACAAAAACCTGGCATAATATATCAGTTGGGGGTGAGGATATAGCATGCACCAAGCAGGAAAGGGATCTTGGGGTTGTCATCTCTGATGACCTCAAGGTAGGGAAACAGTGTGACAAGGCAGCAGGTAAAGCAAATAGGATGCTGGGATGTATAGGCAGGGGCATCACCAGCAGGAAAAGGAGGTCATAATTCCGCTATACAAGACACTAGTAGGCCCCACCTGGAGTACAGTGTACAATTCTGGAGACCATACCTACGTAAGGACATAGACAGGGTAGAGAAGGTTCAGAGGAGGGCTACAAAGATGGTGCATGGATTGCATCACAAGTCCTATGAAGACAGGTTGAAGGAACTGAACATGTACTCCCTGGAGGAGAGGAGGAGACAGGGGATATGATAGAGACATAAAGTATCTTACAGGGAGGAACAGGGTGCAGAAAACACTATTTTTAAGCGAAAAGATGTTCCAGGACTAGAGGGCATGGGATGAAGTTGGAGGGAGGACGATTCAGAGGAAACATGAGAAAGAATTTCTTCACAGAACGGGTGGTGGACAAGTGGAACACCCTGCCAGAGGAAGTGGTGGGGGCAGAAACAATCACGGGATTTAAGAATGCATGGGATAGACATAAAGGAATTCTAGAGGTCAGGGGTAAGGGGAAACAGACTTCTAGGAAAACAAACTGAACTTACAAGCTCAAATGGGCAGACTGGGTGGGCCATAGGCCCTTATCTGCCGACACTGTCTATGTATCTATGTATCTATGTTTGGCATGAATGGTAGCCAGAGCAGGACCTCAGAGGCTCTCACTTACCCTCTTTTGCTTTTCTGCTTCCAAGCATTGCCATTCTAGAAATTGAGGGGCAACATAGTCTATCCAAGTCTCCCAGTCATCCTCCCCTTGTGGGGTGGGGAGGTTGCCAGAGAAAATGTTCAACCTGCGGTAAGAGTCGTGACTATTGGCAGGTACAGACATAGGGGCTAGCACTGGCACAGAAGGAGGGGCAATAACGGGTGCTGGAGGGGGAGAGGGTGTTGGGGGAGGAATGTTCTAGGGTGGCAATAATAGTTTCTTTAAATCCTCCACAGTTTTCCCTTCCTCCAGCAACAACTTAGGAAATTTCTCCTCAAAAGTTTCAGATAGTGGGGGAGGCTTGTTCTCTCTGGGGTCTTTACTATCTTTGGTTATCATTCTCCAGACAGTGAGGGTTTCCCCTGAGGTAATAGTCTGTGGCACTTTAGAACTGTCGACAGGGTCCTTACAAATTAGGGCCATGAAAGTTTGGACGAGCAGATCAGCCTGTTGCCCCACCACCACAGGGTCTCGTAAACATTTGACCTTGGAAAGTACTCCCTCTACAGTGTCTGTACTGGCAGATCAGCCTGTTGCCCCACCACCACAGGGTCTCGAAAACATTTGACCTTGGAAAGTACTCCCTCTACAGTGTCTGTACTGACACCCAGTGGGATATCCAAGAAAAGTATAGCATTTTGGGGGTTGATCTCCTGCCCAGTACACCACCTTACCAACTGGTGTACAGCCACTTCTTTTGGGGTATCCATTTATTTTTAACAGTAATTCGTAAATGTGGTCACTACAGAACGCTAATCCCAGCAGTGCCTCCAAGATGTAACCCCTAGGTGGTGCTATCCCAAGGGCTACTACCCCTGCCTGTTTGACTATGGACAGGTTGATGGGCCTAGGTCCTATGGCGGGTGCCTCCACCCAGAGGTCAGGGTTTGTAGTGGTTAGACTAGCTTGGTCACAGCCCTCTGGGACACTGAGACCCCCTTTTATTCCCTCTAGTGGCTCACACAGTACACCGGAGTTACAACCCCAATACCCAATGTATACACACTGTTCACTCATACAGATACCACTTACCCTCGAGACTGATTCTGCAGCACGTCTCTGAGGACCCCCTGTAAAGTAAGGTTAAACAACATACACAGCAAAACACAATACTGTTTCCATAAGTACCAACACCACAGACAGTATATAGTATAACAACAACAAATCTGATTTATTTAGGGGACAGTAACACGGGAGGGGGAAATCAGGTTAATTAGTGGCATTAAATCACAGTACTGCGCACACATACAGGGTCTGAAAAGTCACACTCTGGGTACCCAGGTTGGCGGAGGCTAGCCAGGTCTGTTGCCCGGAGTTGGCAAGCAGGTGCAGATGAATAGTGACCTGTAGAAAAAAAAGATATGCACAACACCCAATTGTAATCCGGAGCCGGAGGGCTCAGTCCATGAATCAGTGAACCAACAAGAATGAGATGACACACTTGTGATTGGAAAAACAAGCTGCAGGGGAATAGAAACAAAGAAACAGAGACTTTGACAGCAGATAAGGACCACTTGGCCCAACCAGTCTGCCCATTTTCCTACCTATTGGATAAGCTGCAGATTCTAGTTAACCAACAGCCTACTTCCTGCACCCCCCCACTATAATTGCCTTATGTCTGTCCTATGCATGTTTGAATTCCCCCACTGTTTTAGATCCCACAACCTCTCCAGGAAGGTGGTTCCATGCGTCCACCACTCTCTCCGTGAAAAAGAATTTCCTCACATTACCCCTGAGCCATCCTCCCTCTAACTTTAAATTGTACTCCCTTGTTCTTACACATCTCTTTTTCTGAAAGATGCTACCCTCCTGGACTTTGTTGATTCCCTTGACGTACTTAAAAGTTTCTATCATGTCCCACCGTCCCTCCTTTCATCAAGGGTATACGTATTAAGCTCTCTCAGTCTCTCTTTATATGGTTTTTGATGTAGACCCTGCACCATTTTAGTTGCCCTCCTCTGGACTGCTTCCATCCTATGCCCTTGCATAGATGAGGTCTCCAAAACTGCACGTAGTACTCCAGATGGGGTCTCACCAACTGTCTGCACAGAGGGATAACCACTTCCCTTTTTCTACTTGTGATGCCCCTCCCTATGCATCCCAGTATCCCCCTGGCTCTCCTAACTGACTTCTCACATTGCTTACACACCTTTAGGTCATCTGATATGACTACACCCAGATCCCTTTCCATTATTGTTGTCGTTAGTACCTCCCCTGCTATTGTGTACTCTTCTCCAGGATTTTTATTTGCCAGGTGCATTAGTTTGCACTTCTTTGCATTGAATCTAAGTTGCCATATGTCTGACCATTCCTCCAACCTTGCCAAGTCCCTTCTCATCCTTTCTATCCCCCTTGTGTATCAACTCTGTTACAGATCTTTGTGTCATCTGCAAGAGGCATACCTTTCCTTCAGACCCTCTGCAATGTCACCTATAAAGACGTTAAAGAGGACTGGACCCAGTACTGAGCCCTGAGGTACTCACTAGTAACCCCCCTTTCTTCAGAATGTATTCCATTCACTATTACCTTCTGTGTCCTGTTGTGCAGCCAGTTTACTCCCCAGGCTTCCACCCTGGGACCCACTCCCAGGCTGGCTAACTTGATTATTAATCTTTTGTGTGGGACTGTGTCAAATGCTTTGCTAAAGTCTAGGTAGGCCATATCCACAGCCCCTCCCTGGTCTATTACTTTGGTCACCCAGTCAAGGAAATTGATTAGATTCATCTGACATGACCTTCCTGCTGTGAATCCATGCTGCTTTGGGTCCTGTGCCCCGCTGGCCTCTAGGTACGGAACAATTCTTTCTTTCAGAAGTGATTCCATCATTTTCCCCACCACTGAGGTCAAACTAACTGGTCTGTAGTTTCCTGCTTCTGCCTTTCTCCCACTTTTGTGAAGGGAAATCACATCTGCCCTCCTTCAGTCCTCAGGTACCACCCCATCTTCCCATGATTTGTTAAAAAGTGTGGTTAGTGGTGTCACCAGATCCTCCCTTAGCTCTTTTAGGATTCTAGGGTGAATCCCATCAGGCCCCATTGCTTTGTCCATCTTGAGTTTTAGGAGTTCTTTCAGGACTCTTTCTTCTGTAAATGGACTGGCGTCAACCCCACTACCCAGAGTGTTTCTATTGTTTGGTTTAGGTAACTCCTCCTCATCTTCTTTTGTGAATACTGAGCAAAAGTATTTAATACCCTGATTTGTACTCACAATACCCAAGCTGAGGATCGGATGGAGAATGTTCTTCTGGATTGCTAGAACAACAGGACATGGAGACAAGGTCCTTGTGGCTGGACCCCACTGCAGTTGATAGCAAATGTATTTAGTCCAAACTAAGCTGGGGTTTACTTCCAGCTTCAGCACACAGTTCACTGTACCGAGGATTTGAAATAGCGATTCGCCACAAGCACTACGCACATTTATATATAAAAGGAAAGTACTATACCAGGCAGGCTGCTCCTCAATCCTGACCGCAATTACTGCACTATACCCAGGAGAACACACAGCAGCTTCAGTGCCTGACAGACCGAGAGCGATTCAGCAATTTCTCCAGTCTTCTACAGGGTGAGCCTGGTTTCTACTCCTCAGATCTCCTTCTTTCTCCTCACAAGTCGGATTCAGTCCGATCTGGTGCTGGCAATGGCTGCAGGCCGAACCTCAGGGCCTCACATGCGCTTCCCGAGCGAAACTATACACCGCAGAAGCACAGAGCTCCTTCTCTCTTCACTGTCACAACTGGGCTGATCTTTCCAGTCACTGAGAAGGGCATTTCCTTTAGCTCCACACTATTCTTTTGGCTGGTTTGGCTGTCACTCACAATAAGACTCTCTCTGTTAGTGGAAAAAGGCGCCAAGGTCAAAACTATATTTCCCAGAGTCACTGCCCATACAATCCCCTTGTGGCTGGCAAAAATTAAAAGTCCAAATTCTGATTTGTCCACAGGCTCCATTTTAGGGCTCCCTTAACCCAATTGGCCCAGCACAGCAGTTTAGGTCCAAAATGGAGGGGTAACACACACAGAGTCCCAGCTGCAATAAAGGCAGGTTAGACAAACTACAATTTTGCTAATGCTTTAAATGATTACAAGCAAACAGTTACAGGTTTCAGATGGCTCCCTTTGCACCTTTGGCGACCGCAAAATGAAGCGATTACTCCGCAGCTCGGGTGGGAATCGAGCATTAAATACACAGTCCCCCCATACAAACTAATTAAGTCTGCAAGCAGACAGCTCTTAAAGAGACAGTACATGGAGGCTCACATAGCACTCACTTGCAACCACATTTAAGCAGCTCAGACGCTGAACACCACCCAGGCTTGGAGCATTCAGGCAAGCTCCAGGAAGGCTTTTGGGAACCCCCATTTGCAGGGGGGGGGTTTCAGCAACATTATAGACATATAGGGCCAGACATTCAAAAGTAGCATGGGTGCTAAATGGGTGTTTGCCAGCCCTATCTAGGTTTTGTGCCTGATTCACGGGTGGGATCTATATTCAGAGACCCCCACAGCATGGGCAAAACCTGTTAGTACCCAAGTGCTAACATACCGTTGTGCCCATGCAAATGAGAGGGTCACAATTCTAGTACCAGAGACAGCTGAGGATGGAGGGGCTCACCTGGAAGAGGCAGGGGGACAAGAGGGCAGAGAGAACACAAGGGGCAACTGTCCAGGTGGGAAGAGCATCAGGAAAGTGGAGGGGGAGGGTGTAACAGGTAGGAGCAGTTGGAGGGGCAGGGAGGACAGGGCCGTAACAGCAGAAGGGAGGTGCAGCCCAGGGGAAGATGGGGGATCATTAGCGAAGTGGGGGGTCATTGGTGGAGGGCTTGGCAGTGAGAGAGGGGCGGCAAGAATAGACAGAAGTACATCCAGATGGAGAATGGAGGGTGGAAGTACTGGGGGGAGGTTACAGATACTGGGGGGCAGGGAAGGGTGAACATGCATAGAGGAAGTGGGGACAACAGAAAGATACAGGTAAACGGTAGGGAGAAGGGGGTGGAGTTGTAGTGATAGGGAGTTCAGTTCTGAAGGGGATCAGATGGGGTGGGAGAGGGGAAAGGCATAGTCATACATGGGTGGAATCTGTGATATGTTTGACAGCAGGTAGGGCGGAGGATTCACTGCTCTTCTGCCCTACCTGCTCAAAGATCTGCAACATTGTTGATGCACAAGGGGAGGTGGAAAGGATGAGAAGGGACTTGGCAAGGTTAGAGGAATGGTCAAAAGTATGGAAGCTTAGATTCAATGCAAAGAAGTGCAAAGTACTGCACCTGGGAAACAAAAACCCAGGGGAAGAGTACACAGTTGGGGGGGTACTAACAACAAGAAAAATGGAAAGGAACCTTGGGGTAGTCATATTAGGCAACGTGAGAAGGCAGTAAGTAGGGCTGGGGGGATACTGGGATGCATTGGGAGAGGCATTCCCAGTAGAAAACAGGAAGTTGCCATCCCTCTGTACAGACAATTGGTGAGACTCCATCTGGAATACTGTGTGCAGTTCTGGAGACCCCATCTCTGCAAGGACATAGACAGTATGGAGGCAGTCCAAAGGAAGGCTACTAAAGTGGTGCAGAGTCTGCACCAGAAACCATATGAAGAGGGACTAAAGAAGCTTAATATGTATACCCTTAAGGAAAGGAGGGAGAGGGGGAACATGATAGAAACGTTCAAGTACCTCAAGGGAATCAACAAAGTACAAGAGGGTAGCATCTTTCAGAAAAAGAGATGTGCAAGAACAAGGGGGCACAATTTAAAGATAGAAGGGGGGACGGCTCAGGTGCAACGGAAGTAAGTATTTTTTCACGATGAGGGTGGTGGACGCATGGAACAGCCTTTCTGAGGAGGTCATGGGGTCAATAACAGTGGGGGAATTCAAGAATGCATGGGACAGACATAAGGCAATTATTGTGTGGGGGTAGGAGGAAGTAGGCTGTTGATTAACTAGGATCTGCAGCTTATCCAATAGGTAGGGAAATGGGCAGACTGGGTAGGCCAAGCAGTCCTTATCTGCTGTCAAAGTTTATGTTTCTATGTGTAAAGAGGGGAGGAGAGAAACCTCATGTGGTGGTGCATGTAGGTACGAACAACCTGGGGGATAGTACGGTGGAGCCAGTCAAGGAGTGATTTGAGGAGCTGGGGAAGTTGTGTATGAAAGTAGGGAGTTCAGTGGCCTTCTCTGAAGTGCTACTGGTACTCAGGATGAGCAGGGCAAAGAAAGAAAGGATTGGCTCAGTGGGCGGTGTAGTGCTCAAGGGTATACGTTGGTTAGCAGTTGGGGGACCACATGGGACAACAGTGATTTCTACGTGAAGGACAGATTACACTTGAGCAGGGCAGGACAGGGGGTCTTGAAGCATAAGCAGGAGAGTACATTACTACGGGGGTTTAAACTAGGAAGGGGAGGCGAGTGTGCAGCAAGTATGTAGGGTCGCCAGTTAGGGGAGCTGAACGAGCTGACCCCCATGACAACAGTGATTGTTACAGGGACAGGACTCAGGGAAGGAGTTAGGATGAGGGGAGGAGTGGTAGATAAAGGATTAAAGCTGGGTGGAGGGTGGTCTTCCTGAATGCAAGGAGCCTGGTGAACAAAATAGCTGAATTACAGGCTCTCTTAGCTGATGGGATGGTGGACATAACAGCCATCACAGAAACTTGGGCCACTCAATACCAGGACTGGGATCTGGCGATCCTGGGGTACAGATTATATAGGAAGGAAAGAGGGGTGGGAAGGGGGATGGGGTGGCAATCTATCTAAAGGATGGGATCAAATGTACATGGGATGAGAGGGAGAAGAGGAGGACAGAGGCACTTTGGATGCAGTTCCTGGATGCTAAAGGTCTGAAGCTGAGACTGGGAGTGGTGTATAGGCTACCTACTTAGACTGAGGAACTGGATAGGGAGCTAGCCAAACAGATCTGTCGAGTATGTAAAAAAGGGAAGGTGGTGATCGTGGGGGACTTTAATCTGCCTGATGCAGACTGGGGAACCCCAGCAACCTCGAGAGCCAGGGAGCAGCTTTTGCTGGATGCCTTTCAGGACAGTCTTCTGGTGTAGTTGGTAAGAGAGCCAGCTCGGCTAGGAAATACGTTGGACCTGGTACTAACGAATGGGGAGATGGTAAGGGAGCTACAGGTGGAAGACCCACTAGCTGGGAGTGGCCACCATTCAGTGAGGTTCACGCTCAGTCTGAGTAGGGAGGCTGTAGGGTCAGGGACAAGGGTGTGGACTTCAGACAAGCGGATTTTGGGAGGATGCGGGAAATCCTGAAGGGGCACCTAGAGGGAATTAGGCCAGAGATGGACTCACAACAGAAGTGGGAGAACATCAAACTTGGCCTGAGGGAGGCTTCAGAAGCATGCACCAGAACCCTGAGCAAGAAGAGCATGGCTAAAAAGCCATGTTGGCTGAACAGGGAAGTGTTGCAGGGGGTGAGGTCAGAGACAGCAGCATTCTGAAGGTTCAAGAAGACAGGGAGGGTGGAGGACAGGGAGTTGTATCCGATGAGGGCCAGGGAGGTTATTAAGCTGGTCAGAGCAGCCAAGGCTTCCAGGGAGCTGAGGCTCGCTCAGGGCATCAAGGGAGGGGAGAAGGACTTTTTTAGATATGTAAGGGACATGACGAGCTGTAGGGACCAGATAGTGAAGATCAAGAAGAAGGGCTGGCCCGGTGGCACTGAGGTTGAGGCGCTGGGCTACCGGCGCCATGCCATGCCAGCGACCCAGGTTCGAGGAATGAGCGGGAGTCGCTGGCGGTCGGCAGGGGGGGAAGAGATCGAGTGTCCAGAGGACTGCTCTCTCTTCCCAGGGGAAGGGATGGGATACGCTCGCTCATGGAGCGACCTCTGGTGGTGGCTGGGGTTTGCCGACTGAGCACAGTGGCGCATGCCAGGGGGAAGGCGGAGCTACGGCACTACATTAACATGCTAGCTGAGCTCCGAGGGGGTGGGAAAAAAACAAGAGAGAAATGCCTCCTATGTGCCGGTGAGATGACGGTGGTCCCAGTGGACCCTCCCACATCCCAGATACCGGCCCAGACGCACCCATGAGCTCCCTCCAGAGGACCTGACAACGTACATGTAGGCCCCTCACACTTAGGAGTAGCTGCTGAGAGAGGAGCGGAATCAGCCCCAGAGATGGTACTGGGGGTCGGGTCTGCCTGTGGTCGATCGGGGGAGGGAGTTGAGGAGATGCGGAGGGTTCAGGTTGGGAGTAGGGTGGAGATCCGTGTAGGCACTCCTGAAGGATGCCCGGGGTGTAGGTTGAATAAAAATAAAGTTAAAAAAAAAAGAAGAAGGGGGGTGGGTGAAGAAGGGGCCTGAGCAGGCTGAGGCACTTAATGACTACTTCTGCTCTGTGTTCACAAGGGAGGAGGGGGTCATCTACCTCCATGGATGGGGGGGGGTGCAGTTGGCAAGGGTGACTGACGGGGTGATTATAGACAGCAGGGTACTGGAGGGGCTGAAGGCATTAAGGGTGGCTAAGGCACCAGGTCTTGACGGCATTCACCCCAGAGTGTTGAGGGAGATGGCAGATGTGGTGGCCGGGCCACTAGCGAACCTGTTCAACACCTCCCTGGACACTGGTTGTGTGCCGCAGAATTGGAGGTTGGCTCGCATGGTGCCTACCCATAAGAGCGGCCCAAAGGATGAACCAGGCAATTACAGACCTATTAGCCTCACTTCCATCATAGGTAAACTTATGGAAGTGATCCTAAAGGAGAGACTAGTGACCTTTCTAGAGGATAATGGGCTACAGGATGGGCAACAGCATGGCTTGTCTAAGTGAGATCCTGTTAGACAAACCTTATAATAAAGTATTATGACTGGGTGATGAGGGAGCTGGATGAGGGCCATGCTGTGGATATCCTGTACTTGGACTTCAGCAAGTCCTTCAATTCAGTGCCACATAGTAAATCGGATTGTGAACTGGCTCAAGGGTAGGATGCAAGGGGTAGTGATGGTGGTGGTGGGGAACTCTCATCTCCCTAGGGCTGTCACGAGCAGAGTATTGCAAGGATCTGTGTTGGGACTGTTGTTGTTTGGGTTATTCACATCGGATGTCTCGCACGGAGTTGGGAGAAGGATCAGCCTGTTTGCAGGTGATACCAAGATGGGGGAAGGGGTAGTGGATGATATAGAAGGGTGGCAGAGGCTTCAAGGGGACCTCTCCAAACTGGAGGAGAGGTCGGAGATGTGGCAATTGGACGACAAGGCCAAGAAGTGAAAAGTTATGCACTTCGGAGCAAAGAACCTGAGGAGGGAGTATTGACTGGGTGTAGCATGGTTAGGTATCACCGAGGAGGAGAAGGACCTAGGGGTGACAGTAACGGTGAACATAAACAACTCTGCTCAGTGCAGAAGAGCAGCAGCTAAGGCCAACAAGATGCTGGGGTACATCGCAAGAGGTTGCTCGTCCAGACATAGGGATGTGATCCTGCCCCTGTACAGGTCCTTCGTCGGGCTGCACTTGGAGTACTGTGTGCAGTACTGGCGTCCATATCTTAAGAAGGATATCAGGATCCTGGAAGGGGTGCAGTATAGGGAGGCAAAGATGATTCAGGGGTTAGAAGACAAAATCTACGAGGTCAGACTGAATGATTTGGGCTTGTACACCCTGGAGGAGAGGAGGGGAAGGATCGGGGTGATATGATTGAGACTTTCAGATACTTGAAGGGGATCAATAAATTGGGCACAGATGGGTTATTTCAACTGAGGAAAGGGAAGGCCACAAGAGGACATGGGCTAAGATTGGAGGGGGGCAGTTTCAGGAGGGAGATGAGGAGGCATTATTTCACAGAGAGGGTGATGTCAAAATGGAATTCTCTGCCAGAGGAGGTGGTATCCTGTAAGATGGTGGGAAGTTTCAAAAAGGCATAGGACAGGGTGAGGGGGAGGGTCTAGTTATTTCCAAAGACAGAAAAGGGGTGGGGGAAGGGGCAGCTGCAATATAGGGGTGCTAGCTGCGAACACGAGCAGATTTGATAGACCGTGAGGCATGCTTCTGTTGGCTGATTCGTATGTTTGTATGTATGTACATATGCCCCCTGTATATGGACAAGGTGGCATGAACAGTAGTTTGCATCGGTGGTAAACGCTACTCAAACAGACACTATTTACTGCCTTTGCAAACTCTGACTTAATGAGTCGCAAAATCCTAGTGGTAAGACATGGTACTACAGCCACCTGCCCCCACACCCCAGGACCCCGACGTGTTGACACAATAGATGCCCTGGTGTCCAGTAACACCCTCACCCTACGAACACCCATGCCTGTTGAGATCTCAATGTCCCTGGTGGCTAGTGGCACCCCCCGAGCACCCATCCTTGTATAACACTGGTGTCCCCTGGTGTCTAGTGACACCCCCACCCTCTGAACACCCATCCTTTATAACACGTGTGTCCTGATGTCTAAGCCCCCCTCCCACCCTTCAAGCACATCCTGGTGCCAGTTCAGCATCCCTGGTGGCTAGTGGCCCTTCAACACTGCCTGCACCACCCAGTTAATCCCCCATATCTCAGAAGTCAGTGTCGTGTTTTAAGCCTGATACAATGTCCAGCATAGCCCTCCTCTCATCTCCTTGGCTGGCTGCCATATGGGATGATAGGGAACATACATACAGCATACAGTATACTTTACATGCACTCCCTGTCATCCCGTATGGTGGCCAGCTGAGGAGGTGAGAGAAGGGCTGTGCTGTTTGCCATGTGAGGCTGTATACATGGTACTGCCTTCCGCCATACCAAGGTGATGACTGGGTGGTGTGCTTGGTATGGGCAGTATGGGAGGGGCTGCTAGCCATCTGGGATGCTGAGGTTGCACTGGGATGGGTGCTGAGCAGATTTGGATACCACTATACACCAGGGACTCACTATGCATATCAGGCCAAGGAATCAGAGAGTTGGGGGGGGGTCTAGACACCAGGCCACATATGAATTATATAGAGAAAGGTGTTCAGAGGGCAGAGGATGCCACTAGACACCAGGAACATTGGGATTGCAACAGGAATGGGTGATTGGAGGGTGGGAGTGCCAGCAGGCACCAGGGAGAACAAGTGTTATGTAGGGATGAGTAATTGGAGGGCAGGGGGTGCCACCATGCACCAGGGAGTACATTTAAATTGAGGTGTTTAGAATGTGGTGGGGTCACTTACCACTATGCCTGATGTGACGAGTGGCCACAGGAGGGGCACAAACCTGCCCCCACTTCCCATGCAAATGAGCCCATATGGCCCCTTTATGCCATTCATGCCCAATGGATTCAACTGCATGTTTCGGCTAAATATCATGCTGTGGCTCTCAGTGCTATATGGTCTGGGGACACAGTTCCCTATAGGCTGCATAAAGCTCAGGTGAATGTCAGGACAGCACTACTTGTCTTAGCACTGTGTTGACATGGTCCTATATTCAGTCAGACAGCGCCAGTGTGCTATCCGATTGACTATAGCTACCTCAGGGTGGAGTGCAAGTGCAAGTGCAAAACAAACCTTTGCACTCCGCTTTTGCACATATTTGAATATCTGGTCCATAGCATTATACATATAATGTTTCATTTTTACTTACTGGTCATGCAAGCAGGAAATGTACTTTCTTCAGATGAGTAACAACAGTTACCAGGTCTTGATCTTACATCACAGTGGTTGGTGCCAGTGATCTTCCCAGTTCCTAAGCTGCAGCTTATTTTGTTTGTTCCAGCTCTTTTCTTTTATAGTCTAAGGGCCAGATATTCAGAGGAATTGCACAATGTGCAACCAACTTACACATGCGCAACCACAGAAATGCTCCCTGGAGCCGTATTCAACAAGCGTGAATGCGCAGTGCAATATCCATTGTGCCGATGTGCAAAAGTAATGTATGCGGCACAAGTACTGGGGACATTCCCATGAATATGCTGTGCAATGGCATATTCAACTGAAAAACATGGCGCAAATTAGGAGCAAGTCAGAGAATGCACCACACAGGTTTGAGCATATAAAAGTAGGCTCAAACACACACACACAGCAGATGTGCAAGTCAGTCCAGTACAGAGCGATGGATGCAGGACCATTTCTGATGGAACAGGTAATGAGGTGTGTGAGGAGGAGAGAGGAACAGTAACATGGCCAAGGAAGGGCCTGTCGGCAGTATGCCCAACACAGACAGTACCGTGCCCGCCTCATGTTTGAGGACTATGGGGACACGGAGATAGTGGGCCAGTACAGTCTGAACAGGGCAATTCTGAGGCAACTCTGTGAGCTGTGCCATGATGAGCTGTAGGCACCCACCAGAAGGAATCATGCCATAATGGTGGAGACAAAGGTGACAACAGCAATGTGCCTGCTGTCCACTGACACCTTCCAGACACCATAGGGGACACCCACTGGCATATAGCAGTCGTCCACATCCTGCCTCCTCACACAGTTCCTCAATGCCCCTGCTGCCACATGTTTCAGAGTACATAAGATTCCCAAGCACACAGGCAGAGTGTACAGCAAACATGCTGGAATTCCACAGGATGGCACGCATGCCCGGCATGATTGGGGCCATTGACTGCACCCATGTGGCCATATGCACACCCCCTGGCCCAGAAGGGGTGATCTACATCAATAGAAAGGGCTTCCCCTCTGGCAACTGCCAGGTGGTATGCAACGCCACTGGGCATATCATCAATGGGTGAGCCACACACCCTGGGAGTACACATGATATATTCACTTGGCACAAATCTATCCTGTGCCAGCAATTTCAGAGTGGAGTGATCCCCACAGGGCACTTACTAGGTGAGCACGACATGGACAGGGTGGCAGAGTGGCCATGCAGGGGTGGACAGGCCCAAGGCACACAAGGAGGGGGATTGGGGGGCGGCTGTATGCAGCATAGGGGGAGGCCATGAGAACAAGTAATACCACGTGCTAACCAGTATGTGTGTTACCCCCACAGGTGACAGTGCATACTCCCTCCATCCCTGGCTGCTCACCCCCATCCGGCACCCATCCAATACTGTGGTGGAGCAGTACAATGAAGCACACATCACAACACACAACATCATTGGGTGAGTCTTTGGCATGCTTAAGAAGTGATTCTGTTGCCTAGATGGGTCCGGTGGTTCCCTACAGTACAGCCCTGTGAAAGCCTGTGGCCTATTCCTGGCCTGCTGCATGCTGCACAACATTGCCATTGACCATGAGATAGCTGTCCAGGTGGATGAGAGCAACAGCAGTGATGAGGATGGGGAGGACAAGCTGGATGGGGGGGTGCAGTCACCCATGGAGAGGAGGGACCCCAGGCTGGCAGCCGTATCAGGAGGCACCGAGACACCATCATAGAAGAGCACTATGGGAACCACAGATGAGTACCAGACATGACAGCTGTGCATGCACGGGACACCACACACTCAGATAGAACCACACAGCCACACATTGGATGTATGCAAGGACACTGAAACACATACAGCATGCACAGGTATTACACAGACACACAGCCACGTGCCCACACCACAGCAGACAGGCAATGGCACATGCACACATACATGGGCCCTGTGCTGGACACAGAGATGGCTGTACCCTGCTCTGCACATACACCACCAGCACCATCACGCGTCAAACAGCAGGGCACAGTGGGGCATGTGGGTGGTACAGTTGGGAGCGGTGGGCAATGTGGCAACACACACAGCTGTACAGCAGGATGTTGCATGGATCAGACTGTATGCACCAGCACACAGGCAAGGCTGGCATAGAGCTGCTCTCATCACGCCCACGCCACAAGGTCCAGCAGCACTGCATACACATATGGTGAATGTGCCACATGCCACACGTATGTGACAGCACATGCACAGGGGCTTGCCCCGCCAAGTGCGCACAGCCAACAGCAGCGGGTAGCAGGATGGGGAAGCACACCCAGCAGGCCTACCGTGTGGTGCCACGTCCACCATGGCCACATGAGGCCATGCCCAGACTGTGTGGCAGGCACTGGCTGCAAACAGCCACAGGAGGTGTTACCAACACATTCGTGGGTGTAGAGGCCTGATAATGTGACCGGGTCCTCACAGGTGTATAGACACCGACAGACTACTGCTGGGTATGTCAGAGATGAGCATGTCATCGGTCACTGTGACCATGGTGTGGACATTGCACTATGGGAGTCCTTCTTACCCTGCCATGCCCAGTGGATGCCAGCAATGCAGATCCAGCAGTGATGGTACTGACAGTGTGGTCCAACAATGCGGTCGTAGCCTCCCGCAACTGCCACAGCTCACCAATCAGCTGGTCATGTCCAATGTCCCCTCACTCAGCCAGTTGATGCACCTCTATGCGCAGTGCAAGTATCTCAGCCCTGAGTGTCACCTGGTTGTCCATGGATGCCTGCAGCAGCCTGGTGTGCTCATCCAGCCTGTCTGTACATGGCCCATCATGGGGCTGCTGCTGACCTGCTGGGGGTGTGGCGGCATGCCGTGCAACATCCCTCACCTGGGAATGCTGCACAGGTGACCATGCAGGTGGTGGGGATTGTGGAAGTGCCCCGTCGGTGGCCCCCATGGTGTGCTGCATGGTGGTCTCTGCAGCCCACTGCTGCAAACCATTAGCCTGCTGGACCAGCCCCATGGCAACAGTGACCATGCCTGTGCTCTGTCCATGACTGGCACCAGTAGCGGCGCCACATGCCACTGTGCAGCCATGGGCAGGTAGTGCCTGAGTGGGTGCTGTACCGCCTGTGCTGGCATCTGCTGCCTGTGTACACCTCTGTCCCCTGGGCAGCATGTCCAGGCCTCTGCTACCCAGGATCAGTGTAATGTAATCATCACTCTCTGACTACACCCCCTCCTGTGTTGCAGGTGCAAGCACAAGTAGGGCATCCATTAGCAGGAGGTCTGACAGTGGGTCACCATCGCCCAATCCCAGGAACTCCAGCAGCCTCACACTGCTACATCTCCAATGGTCAGTGTCCTGGATGCCTGATGAGGTAGATGGCACAGCCTCCTCGGGTCACACGCCGTTGGTCGCATCCTGCACCACATCCCTGAGGCGTGATGGAGCTGGGAGACAGAAAGAGTGGTATCAGTGTTGTAGGTGGCACTGTGCATGCAGTGCTGTGTCCAGTGTGATCGAGGCATGCATGCCACCAATGTGCTGGCCCACACCAGGGGATGCTTGTGCAGCACAGCTTGTCTGGGTGGTCATGACACAGGCGTTGCACAAGGCAGACCAACCATGGTGCGTAGCTGCAGCACATGGGGTTGCACCACCACACATCTGGCATGCATGCATCCACCCCCCAGCCCAACCCCACAGCCCATGCCACCTGTGGTGTGTTGAGCAGATGCCTATGACTGCAGTGGCCTTGGCTGCGCCACCGGCATGTGCTGCACAGGCAGCGCTGATGGCCATCCATGCAACACTGCATGCCCTGGACCCCAACCCATGGCCCCAGTACAGTGCCCAGGTGGAGGTTCCAATGCACACTGGTGGCCAATGCCATGCACGGTGTGCCCATGCATGGCATGCACCACAGCAAGCCACAATGAGAATGGGTATGCATCACTGCTGCAGTCACGCTGGCATGCTGGTGGCATGCACACACCCCCACCCCACAGCCAACACCTACATATTCACAGTGCTGTGATGGGCTGCCATCTGTCTGGAATCCACCACCTGGGCCACCCTTGATGGCTGCATGGCAGATGGTTGCCGCCACTAGCTCCTCACCCGACAACAGTACAAGTGCTGTGTCCGGTCCTCCACCCATCCTACCATGTGCCGCCCTGATGGAAGCCACCTTTTTCTTAATGCGCCTCCTATCAGTGCCCATCTTCTTTTTGCACTCCTGTGTACTGCAGTTGTGTCTTCCATGGGCGTTTATATATGTGGCCACCTTCTCCCACCCAGTGGCATGGTCCTGCAGGGTACCAGTGGCCCCACTCAGCAGTCCCTCCCTGTCAAGGTAGGCCTTGAACAGGGCCTGCTGCTCATCTTTTGTGAAGTTGGGCCTGTGCTTCTGTGCAGGCCCCTGCTCTTCAGCTTCCTCCGTCTCTAACATGTAGCACACCATGGAACAGTGCAGCACTGACAACATGCACAGCAGTAACATTACACAACACAGTGTGGTGGGTCTTACCTCAATGGCTGCAATACCTGTCAGTGACCTGTGCTGTGTTGTGGTGCTTTCATGGCTCAGCTCATGCAAATGAGCCCCAGCGCAATCGTTAATGATATGCTAATATGCATGACTGCGCCTGGCATTGGCTCATGAGGCTATTTGCATATGCTGGCTGAATATTGCGGAATTGTGCCTTGCGCAACACAACTGAGCTGGAGCATTTCGCTGACACACTTCTGGTGCAAGTGCGATGCGCATATGCCCACCTGCTATGCGCATTGTCAGGAGACCACAGTCCTGTGTGGTGTATCACGCAGCTGATTGCACTATGCTTCAGTGTCCTATGGCGCATGCGTCCATGTGAGTGCACCGTACATGCAGCACTGATGCACTGTTGTGCCTTATTGCGCAAACATGGCAGCTGCACCATGCCGGTGACCGCACATGGTCTGCTGATGTGCGATTGGTGTGTACACAGTGTGGCACTGTATGATGCAGAGCCCGTACACAAGTCATTGCCGTGACCCCATACTCCTGCCTGCATTTCTGGTGTTGCACATGTGTGGTACTGCGCGATAGGCCTCTGTTGTGCATGCTTATTGTGCATCTACATCGTGGTCTGAATATCCCAGTCGCTCATCTGGTGCTGAGCAGTCACATGCTTACATTGCATGCCACATTGACCTACTGCTACGTGGAAGTGCACGGGTACCATGGCGTGCTCAGCAGGGCACCAGCGACAGGCCAGAAATTGGTCTGTTAAAGAAATAGTGAACCTGGTGGCCTTAGTGGAGCCCCATGCAGACTTGCTCTTTGGGGTGGGTGATCTCTATGAGCCTCAGTCCAGGTGTGGGAATGTGTGGCAGAGGGCCTGGAGAGAAGAACAGGTGTTACGTGGTCCAGGGATCAGTGTTGGCACCACTATGGTGACCTGTGTAGGGATGACCCAGAGCATCTGCAATGGCTGCAGGACCATGCCTGGTGAGGATCAGTGCCACAGCCAGGTAAGCATCCTCATGCACTGTGCATGCAGAAATTGTCCAGTTTCTGTGCCATTGAGTGCACTGTCTGTGCAGCTGCACCTGCAGGGAAGGACAGCACTGGTGGGTGTTTTGTGTCCAGTGGTGCAGTACCGTGTGCCTGCATGGTGCATGGTGCCATAGGCCCAGACACCATGCCCCACATGCGGGACATTGTCTGCTCATGCTCTGGCAGTGCTGTGCACTGTGTCAGGGCTGGGGGGAGCTGTTCATGGTATGCCACTCATGTACCTTTCTGTCTCTGTTTCTTTCATAGGGCTGGTGGAGTGCAGGAGGGCCAGGGAGACCACCACTCGGGACAGACAGTGCCATGATGGAGGTGCAGCTGCAGGGCTGGCACAAGGACAGGCAGGTGAGTGTGTGCAGCATGGTTCACACAGCATTGCAGGGCCTGGGATGGATGGTGCCGGTACAGATGAAGGGCACTGCCGCCATGCGGGGCTATAGCATGTGGTGGGCTACTGGCTCCACTGCCTGTGTTGTTTTGCACTGTTTTTGTTTTTTTTCAATTGTTTAACCAGGTGAGACACACTAAGCTGAAAGCTTGTTTACAGGTGCAACCTGGGAGCACAGGGAAGTTAAGTGACTTGCTCAGGGTCACTCAGTATGCAAGTGGGGGCTGTGTGTGGTGGGGCCATGCAAATAGCCTCTGTGTGGTGGCATCCTGTCACTGTCACTGGTGTGTGTGTGTGTGTGTGTGTGTGTGTGTGTCCCATGGTGCATCATTGCTGCTGGTTGGCTCCTGTCCTGCCTGTGGGGGCATTGCTCCTGCACTGTGGGGTACACTGCACAGGTGTGGGTACGTCATTCACTGATGTAAAACCAGTATGTCTGTGGGGCACAGGTAGGTCTGCTGTTGCTTTCTGCTGTGCGCGTGCTGTTGGTAGTTCCATCCATGGGTGGGCACCGCAGCTGGGGGGATGCTGCTATTTGGGACCTGACACTTACTGGATGTTCTGTGTTTCCCTTTCTTAGGTCATCCTCGGCCTCATGGTGGATGGCAAAGGATCGGAGCCCTTGGCAGAGGTGTGTTCCAGCTACAGCACCTGATCCTTCAGCTACTGGACAGGACGGCTGTACACATCCGGCTGTGCAGGCATCATCTGGCAGCAATGCAGCAGCTGGTGTTGGAGGTGTGAAGGATATGCATGGCACTGAGATGAATATGGCGTTAGCTGATGGACTTTCTCTTCTAGCTCTTCCCACCATCCCCTACCCACCAGCCATCGGGACTGTTGTTCTTATTCCCATCTACTCTCTGCATTGTCCTCGGCCCATTCTCCTTGTTGCCCTCTTTTGGTTCCTTCCAGTGTTGCCCTCTTCCCTGTTGTTGTTTTTGCCCTGTTGGCACCACAGCTTGTTTGTTACTTACACCATTTTGTTTGTTTGTTATTAAACTGTTCTGTCTTTTGCACATCTGTGTCTGTGTCTCCTTCACATGCATGCTGCTGTACTGTGCTGCCGTTGTTCTGTGCTGTTGTTGGGCATGTCCCTATCTGTCCCTGTGCTGTCCCCTCTGTGTGGTTCTGTTGTGTGCACAGTGGCCTGTGTGCCACGTCCCTCTGTGTCACAGGTCCTTGGCTGTTGGCTGTGCTCCTACCCTGTGTACGGCACAGTGCAGTGTGTCCCTGTTTGCCTGTGCTGGCCTGTACACCTCCAGCCACGGTGCCCTTCCCAGTGCTGGTATGCAGTGTGGTGCTGTGTCCTGTTTCCCTGTGTGTCTGCCTGGCATGTGCATCATACACCCAGCACATGTGTGGCGGTGTGGCAATGGCACACTGTACATGCCTGGTGCCCTCACGCTGTGGCTGCGACAGCATCCCAGATGGTGTTGCCTGTCGTGAGGGTGGTCATGCAGTGGACTCTAACTGTTGCCGTCTGTTCCTTGTGTCTGGTAGGCATTGTCACATTGGTGACTGGGGTTTGTATAGGGCACCAGGCATTGTCTATGGCCCTCTGGTCTTGTGCCAGTCTTGTGCCTCCTGCCCACTGTCCCCTTTGTGGTTTGCAACTGCCATCTCTGCCTTGGCCCTGTGCACTTTGGGCTGCCATGCTTGTGTTCACTTTTGCATGTTGGCCTTGCTCAGCCTGCTACTTTCAGCATTCTGTCTTGCTCCTGTGCAGTCCAGGTTTCTCCATCGCATGTCTGGTTGCACAGTGGCGCATTTGTGCTATATTCAGTGTATTTTGCTCCTGCACATGTCTGTGGCGCATCTGCTGAATATGGCATCATTTTCCTATGGTGCACCTGGATTGCGCTGTACATCCTGTTGTGCACATTCAGGGTGCAGTTTTGAATATCTTGGCCAATGTTTATACCATTAATAATACTTGTTATAATAAAGACTACTATTAGATCTGTTCATTACTTTATTACACTTTATAACGCTAAGCACTCTGACGTGATGTTTCTTGTTATGATGCAGTATTAATTGATATGTTCAAGCCTGCTGTTGAACTCTCACTGTGAAAATCTCATCAGAGATTTTTTGAGTCAGGCTGTGAAGCATCTCTACTGCCATTTCTTCAAAGATGCAGTGCTGCTGAAATATTGCTGTGAAAATTTGATGGGCTATATTGTAAGACATAATTTAAAGTTGCTCCACCACCATCTGTTCAAGGCTGCTGTTGAAATCTAGCTGTGAAAATCTGGTTAGCATTCTTGAGTTAGAATCTGCAGTTTCTGAGCCACCATCTGTTTCAGGGCTCCTGTACGGTGTCAGGAACCAGGACCTGGTCATTTGTCATGCATTTTGTTAACTAGATACAAATACGGCACTAAGAGTGTGATGTTATTTTTTAGAGACTTTATTAAAAGAAAATGGCAATACAATAATGGACCTTTCATTCCCCCAGGAGATTGAAATAAGGGCCATTCTGCCCCCCCATGTCTTCCAATTGTCCCTCCCCTCCTCTTAAAAATACAAATAATGGCCAACCCAGCCTGCCCCACCCACATTTCTTAATTGTCACTCTCCTCTCCTCTCCTCTCCTCCCCTCCCCCCAAGCAAGTACAAATAACAGCAAACAGCATGCACCCACATACCTCTCAACTTTCCCTGATTACAAGGTATGTCTCTCGTTTTGCCCCTCAAAATTGCTGTGCCCCTTACCCATCCTTTATGGAAAAGTTGCTCCCCACACAGAGAATGTGCTGTAAATTACAATTTCAAAGCAAAAATTGATAATATTCTAAGAAGCTAAATCAAAAAATAAACTTTGTTTAAGTAAACACAATGGTTTACATATTGTTTTGAGCTTGTATCTCCATGTTTGAGAATGTGTCCCTCATTATGATGGTCAGTATTCCTCATTGCCTCTATTTTGAGTGTCTGTGTCCCTTATTTCAATGGCAAAAGGTTGAGAGATATGTGCCCCAAGTTTCCCAATTGTTCCTTTCATCTCCTGAAAACACAGAAACATAGAATGTGTTGGCAGAAAAGGACTGGTAGGCCCATTTAGTGTGCCCTATTTTCCTTACCTAACACTACACCCTGGACTCTATTTGGTCACCGGTATCCCTTCCTCCTCCCTTACCTCTGTTTATGATACCCATGTACCGATCCCATGCATGTCTGAAGCTCCCCACTATCTTTGCCCCTACCACCTCTTCTAGCAGGCTGTACCAGGCATCCACCACCCTTTCTGAAAAGTACTTCCTCACATCCCTCTTAACCCCCCCCAAGCTTTACAGCATGCCACTCTGTTCTGGTGTTCTTCCTCCTCTGAAAGAGAGTGCCCTCCTGCGCTTTGTTCACCTCTGTGAGGTACTTATAGGTCTTACTCATGTCCCCTCTCACTCTCTTCTTCTCCAGAGAGTACATGCTGAGCTCCCACAGCCTCTCCTTAAATGGTTTCTCGTGCAACCCCCGCACCATTTTAGTAGCCCTACTCTGGACTGCTTCCACCCTGTTAATGTCCTTGTGGAGATGTGACCTCCAGAACTGGACACAGTACTCCAAATGGGTATCACAAATGAGCAATGTAGAGGCAACACCAACTCCCTTCTCCTTCTAGAGATCTCCCTCCCTATGCACTCCAGCATGTGGCTCATCTTGCCTACTGCCCTGTCACACTGCCCAGCCACCTTGAAATCATTAGATATGATCACCCCAAGGTCTCTCTTTTGCTTGGTAACTGTAGGTACCTCCCCTCCCATGTTATACACAGCCCCCAGGTTTCCTCTGCCCTAGATGTATGATTTGCACAAGTTGGCATTGAAATGCAGCTGACACTTCCTAGACTATGCCTCTAGTTTCCCCAGATCCCTTTGCATTCTTTCCACCCCTTCCTGGGTATACACCCTGTTGGAGATCTCTGTGGCATCTGCAAAGAGACACACCTTCCCCTCCAGTTCCTCAGCAATGTCACTTATGAAGACATTAGTACCAAACCCTGTGCTACTCCACTGGTCACTTTACTGTCCTCTGAGTGATTGTCATTTACCACCACCCTTTCCCTTTACTTCCTATCTTCCAAACACTTATATATCTAGTTTGCCACCTTCTACCCCACCCCAGTCTGCTAAGTTTCTTCTTCAGGTTCCTGTATGATACAATGTCAAAGGCCTTACTGAAGTCCTGATAGGCCACATCCACTGCCTTCCCTGATCCATCTTCCTGTTTACCCATTCAATGAAATCTATGAGATCTGTTTGTCATGATCCCTCCGCCCCCCCCCCGTGAAACCATATTACCAGAGGTCCTGCAGACCATAGGTGGCAGAGACTGCAATTGTGCAGGGTGGGCTCTTTTAGTACTTTTTATATTCTTTGTACCCAATTCTGTGTATCTAGTGTGTGTAAACACTCTCTTACTGATCTATAAGACCCTATCTGTTACCACAGAAACTGTAAAACAATTTAAAGAAAACATAAAAAAAAAAATTTCCACTACCTAGCTCTCTTTAGCTGCCCCAGTGTGCTTGGTGAGAACTAAGAGGAACAGAAAATCCCATTTTATAAGATAGCTCCAAAGGGAGCCACAAAGCCATTATAATATTTTGCTTGGGTTAATTTAGAGACTGAAGCAGTTACAATAGCAAATAGCTGCATTTATTTTTTATTTATTTATGTAGCAAATCGGAACGACCTTTGAGCCAAGGGCTCTTTTACAGAGGTGCCATGTCAAGTCACAAGAATAACAAATTACAATGGTTTCAGTAAGTAGTACAACATGAGGAAAGTAATTACATAAACACAAGAACAATATGGCAAGATAAATACTGTGTCAAGTGTAGCCAGTGGCCTTGTCTGAAGAGGGGGTGAAAGGGATTACAAAGAAAGAAGTACAGTGGGTGAATTGGGGAGGTGGAAGGAGCAAAATAAGAGCAAGGAGGGAGAGTCCACAATGAAGCTTAAGCAGGAAAGACCCATGGGGGGAGGAGGGAACAAGGTGAGGAAACAGAGGAGGGAGGGGGAAGTGGGAGTGGAGGGGTAAAGGAAGGGGGGATGAGGTAGGTTGAAAAGAGGGCAGGAATGGGAAAGGGATAAGGGAAGAAGTGCTGTGAGTGGAATAGTGCAGCAACAGGATAGGGCTATACAGAGGCAAATGGTAAAAGAGGGAGGTCCCAGTGCATTTAGCTGTTAGCAGAGATTAGGTATAGCAGTCACAAGATGCTCTGGAAACTAGGAATTGACACAGCTTCCGCTTAAATGGTCCCAAGGTTGCAGTTTTCACAATCTCAGGAAGAAGGGAATAAAATAAATTAGCAGCTTTAACTGCAATGGATCACTGTCAGAGTGAGGTTTGACAGCAAGGGACAGTAAACATTTGGCTCACAGAACTTTGTGTGCTACGATTGCCCCGGAAGGGACTGAAAAGCTGAAGGGAACCTGGTAGTAGGAGACCAAGATCTGCCTTCTTAGCCAGAAGGCAGGCTTGATATTCAACGCGAGCCTGGAGTTGAAGCCAGTTCATAAAGGTCACAAGTGTGAGTATGATAGGCTGCACCAGTTAATAGATGGCATGCCTTATTCAGAGCTGTGGTGAGCCGAAGTAGGATTGTGTCTTTGGCAGAACCATACATGACCAAACCATAGTCAACAATAGACACAACTGAACTCTGGATAGCCAATCTGAGGGCTTCGGTAGTAAGGCAGTGTTTATGCCTGTGTAGAAGGTCTAGGCGAATGTTAACTGCCTTGGCAACATTCTCAACATGGTTGGAGTAGGACAGCGTACTACCCAGAGTAACTCCTAGGTATTTAAAAGATTGAGTCTGATCAAGGACAACACCCACACTGTTTTTAATCACCAATTGTTTGGCTTTGTGCTTGCTGTGGGTACCATGGAAGAACATGACCTTTGTTTTTTTTGCAATTAAGTACCAACTTATGGGAGATGAACCAGGACTCAGCTTCAGTAAGACTTTTCTGAAGTTGGGCCTGAAGGAGAGTAGGGTCAGCAGTCTTTGAGAAAATGACAGCATGATCCATGTAGAGGAGTACTGGTTCGGAACAGGATGCCGGAAGATTATTGAGGATGGTGCTAAACAGAAGGGGTGCCAGTATCGATCCTTGAGGAACCCCAGAGCAGACAGACAGTTTAGCAGAAAGGGCAGACCCTACTCTCACCTGTTGTGTGCGGTTTGCTAGATAGCTGATGAACCACTTAAGGGCTTCTGAAGATATACTAAGCCCAGCAAGTTGATGTGTAAGCAAATGGTGACTGACCGTGTCAAATGCTTTAGACAGGTCACTAAAGGTTGTACCAACAAGTTGACCCTGATCAAGAGTATGGTGAATGAAACCTGTGAATTCCAATAGTGCCGTACATGTGCTGTGCCCTTTCCAAAAACCATGTTGTTGGACACATTGTAGGTTATATTTTTCCAGGTACTCCACAAACTAGTTAGCAACAATCCTTTCAAGTGCTTTGGACAACAGGGGAAGAATAGATATTGGCCTATAATTCCCAGGTAGTAATCTGTCCCCACTCTTAAAAACTGGTGAAACCAGAGCAGATTTCCAGATCTGGGGGAATTGTGAAAGTATGAGGGAGTGATTAAGAAGCTTGGTGAGGGGATAGGACTTCATCTAGAGTTAGGGTAAGAAGTTTAGGTCGAGGGACTCACTGCTTGTCCTAGTTCCTCCTAGAACTTAACGTAGGTATGTCTTGGTCTCGCTTTTCGAGATAACTTTGAAGTAGTAACATGGGTGGGTAAAGGCCTCTTTTGATTTGGTGGACGTAGGAGCTGTGCTGGACAGTTCAAAGAAATTTGGGGGCAGAGTTTGGCTAAGGTCTGTGAAAGATTAATTAAATGTGTTGGCAATTAACACGGGGTCATGGGTGATAGACCCATCAACATTTAACATAGTTGGAGCCTGCTTGGATGCTTTACCTGTGATTTTGGAGAGGTTTTCCCAGAACTTATTCCCATCCGGCCAGGTCTTGGCAATGATGTCCTTATAGTAATGTGCTTTGTGCTCATGGATAGCCTTAGTATATGCATTCCTGGCCATCTTATAGGCCTGTATGTTAGGTTGACTGCCAGAGGTCCTGACCCTATGCCAGAGGTGGTCACGATCTTTCATTTGAGCCAGAAGGTTAAAAGAGATCCAGGGATTATCAAGTCCCCTGATCCTACAGGTCCTAAAAGGGGCATGGATGTCACAGGCTTCATTGAAACATTCAATGAAGTATTGTAGAGCTGAGCCAATATCAGGAGCAGTTTCAATGTAAGACCAGTCTTGTTGTCGGAGGAGAGACTTTAGTGTCTGCAGGTGGCCACAGAAGAGCACTCTACTTGTGATTGTTCTGGCAGGGTGCTTGATAAATTTGTTAGACCAATAAAACTTGGCAGGAGAGTGATCACTGATAGTGTCGGGCAATACTTCAGAATGGGAGATATGTGCTGGATGATTTGTTAGGACCCAGTCCAGGAGTGTGCTAGTCCCAGTCTTATGGTTTATCCTGGTTGGAGTTGTTATTAACTGGGTAAAGTTCAGGCCTGTTAACTCATCCCTATACCTTCTGGCACCTGATGAGAGCCAGTTGACATTAAAGTCAACAAACAGGATAGTTTCTGTGTCTTGTTTTAGACTCATGACACAGTTCATTAGGGGTTTTAAGCCCTGTTCGGCAAGGTCTGAGGGAATATAGACTGAGGCAATGTTGAGGACCTTGTTGTGTGCACTGAGCATAACCGTAACAGCAAGGATATGAATATCCTTAGCTGGTTCAGGGAGGGAAAGTGGATAGGCCAACAATGACTCCTTTAGGTCTATGGCACAATTTTAAAGTTCTAAGTCAACAGTTTACAGGGCAATCACACCGGAAGTGATATGGCACTCACTTCCAATCTGACCTCTGCTAAAAGCTGCAGCTGTGTGAGTGGAGACATTGTGTAGGCAGAAGCAAGTGCATTTTCCTGCATCTGTAGAGGATGAAGAAGCGAGTGCCCCTCCACCCCACCAGAGATATTACTCAGTAAGCAAATTACTGTACTACTTTTACTGTGGAAAATGGATCCTACTTGGGGATTTTTAAACTTACTCTGCAGAGATGGTTCTATCATAAAATGTCACAAATGTAACATGTGTATCTCAGCATTAATTCAAGAACCAAGTAACACATACATCTGCTAGATGTGTACGAGCATAGACAATCTTACTCTTGAATTAGAAACTATAAAAATGGAACTTCACAGTGCACTTGAAATAAACAAAATCGAAAACCTAGTTCTGGAAATATTTATTTTTTTATTTATTTAGTTTTTGTTTACCGGGTAGGTGTACTAGCCATAGAGATGACTATTTTCAGGCATGACCCGAGAAGTTACAGGATACAACAGTACAGAGATACAACAATAGGAAGTTACAGCAAGGTATATACAAAGGTGGTCCATGTCAAGTATGTACAGTACAAATTATAAGCAGGTATTTAGTGGGTAGGATACAAGGTGGTAAAACAATATTGGCAATTGGATGATACAATTATGACAGTAGGCCAAAACAGTGTTATTACAGGGTACAGAGAGTAAATAAGAGAGACATGGGAATAACAACAAAATAAGAAAATAACTAGACAGCAGATATGACCCTACGAGAAGACACAGTTTTTAAGACAAACAAGGAAGATGCAAGAACAATAATTATTGATAAGTGCACAGGGGATTAGAAAGCAGGGGATGAGGAAATGGGGCTAATTAAGTTTGTGTAAGGGCAAGCTTCAGCGATATATCAACTAAAGCAAGAAAAAAGTGGTTGAAAAGTAGGTTAGTCAGACTACACAGGGGTAGGTAGGTGAGTGTATATAGTTAATAGGAATAAGATAACAGAGCCAGATAGGAGCTGGGGGTAGAGGAATGCAGGGGGTAGGCAAGCTGAGAATAGATAAGGTTAGGAGCTGGGATAAGTATAGCAGATGCAGGCCCAACAGAGTAGTGGACCTCTGGAGAGAGGCATAAGAGAAAAGAACAACTGAGAAATAGGGCTTGCAGACAGGAGAGAGAGCTGAAACCAGGGAGGAGGAGGGAGCTAAGGGGGTTTAAAACAGGAGCATTGGTCAGCTGAGATGAGGTGGAGATGGAGAGCTTTTTTAAAGGTGTCATGTATGGGAGTTTGGTGGACATCTAGGTGGAGGGAGTTCCACAGTCGAGGAGCTTGATGGGCAAAAGCACTGGAGCCTTTGATGGTTGTGTGTAGACACACTCAAAAGGATTTTTCGGCTGAGCGCAGCCCATAGCTTGAGGTCTGCGGAGTGAGCAATTCCGCCAGTGATTTAGGGGTTTGAGACCTCATAATACTGTTTATGGTAGAGCCAAGGGAGTAGAGCCTGGTGGCATTTGGAGATAGCCGGTTGAGATCAGAGTAAAGGAAACAGTGGTGTTTCTGCCTGTGGGACAGGGTGACATACCGACATACGAGGATACTCCATGAGTTAGTGTAGGTAGAAGTATGCCCCAGGCAATGGCTAGTCTCACTGAGGGGGTTAAAACATAGCTAGTGTGATAGGCAACACCTAGTTTGGAGTTCACAGACTTACATGTATTCGAAATGTGATGTTCAAAGCTTAAGGATTGATCCAAAGTGACTCCCAGGTACTTAAATAAGGTAACTAAGCCAATAAATGAGCCATCCAAGCAAGAGACCCTAAAATTGTTTGGGAGTGATTGGAGTTTCAAGGGGGTTCCAAATAGCATGGACTGAGTTTTGGTCTCGTTAAGTACAAGGTGATGATCCGATTGCCAGGTTTGGATGCATTGGAAATTAGCAGAAAGAAATAGATTCATGTCAGATACATTTTTTGCACTGGTTTACAGGACTATGTCATCCGCATAGAGTAAGGTGGAGGCGGAGAGTTTGGAGGAAAGGCCATTAATGAAAATATAAGTGGTCCCAGGATAGAGTCTTGGGGTACTCCAACATTGACTGTAGCCTTCTCCGAATAGGATGATTTGAACCTAACAACTTGAACTCTGTTTGATAGGTAGCTGTTGAACCAGCTAACTATGTTTGGCGCGAAACCCATAGATTGCAGGGTGACGAGGAGAAGGGGGTGATTCACCAAGTCAAAAGCCTTCATCATATCAATGAAGACAGCCCCTGTTAGGAGACCCCTATCCATAGCCGCGAGAGTGTCTGAGGTAATTTTAAGCAGGGCAGTAGAGGTGCTATGACCTTTCTGAAAACCATGCTGGGCAGTTGTTAGGAGGTCGTGCTTGATAAGAAATTCTATAGTTTGAGTGGCGACTAGCTTTCTAGGATTTTGTTTAGCACTGTTAAGATGGCTATTGGTCTATAGTTCTGGGGGTCACTAGGATCCCCCTTTTTAAGGAGAGGGGAGACTTGTGCTATCTTCCATATATCAGGGACACTACTTTGACACAAGGAGAGGGTAACGATTTTACCCAGAGGTACAGCAATGAGAGGGGCAGCTAGTTTTAGTAGTCTGGGCTCAATACAATCAGGGCCTGTGGCAGAACTATGAGAGATCAGCTTAAGACATTTTGTAACCTAAATTGGGGTAATGGCTCTAAAGTAAAAGGGGGGGCAGCAGATGCTTTGATAGAGGGAGCTGGAGGCACTTGTATAGAGGTAGGGACAGAGGATATGAATTTAGTTAGGTCAGAGAACTGATTATTAAAGAAATATGCAATAGTCTGAGGCTTGCTATAGTGAGTACCATTAAGAATCATATCACTAGGGGTAGATGATTGAGTAGATCCTAGAAAGGATTTGATGTGGGACCAGAACTTTTTTGGGTCCTCTGAAGCATTGGTTAGAAGATTTTAGCAGTAAGAGCTTTTCGCAGATCTTATATCCTTTTTGCAGGCATTCCTTAGCATCCTATAGGTGTTATAGTCCTCTGGGAGTCCAGAGGACTTGAGGTGGCTCCAGCTCTTGTCTCTCTCTTTTTTATTTTGGTAAGTAGGTCCATTTTAAGCCCTCTAGTATGTTTACTGTTGACATGGCGGTTTTTAAGAGGGGAGTGAAATAAACAAAGAAAACTTACTAACCACAAATAAAACTGTGGAAAACAAACAAACAAGCAAAAAAAAACATGAATGTTGGGCCCGCCGGTGTAGCGGTAGCACTACCGTTTGCTATGCTGATGACCTGGGTTCAGGAACAAGCCTGGGGAGTTGGAGGGCCAGCCTAGGGGAGAAGGCTGTGCATTCCAAGGACTGCTTGCCTTCTCCAGGGAGGGAGGGAGGCAGAGGCTCGGCACTTGACTGGCCACAGGCGGAGGTCTGGGGTACGGCAAGTGCGAAGCCAGACACAGGGGGAGGATGTGACAGATGTTGGTGGTCATGCCTTAATGTCAGGGTGTACATCACATCCATGGAACAAGGGAAAATTGCTCCCCAGACTCTGAGAAGATGGAGTGTCTGGGCAGATCCCTAAATAGCTCGCACCTGCCTGGCCTTGCCAGATCCCAATGAGACTAGAATTGTTCGGGGTGTAAATGCCCCACCTCATCCCCACCTGGGGGGAAGAACAACAGCTCCATGGGAGACTCTGGAATGTTCAGGTAAGGTGTCAGAAGCAGGGGCATTCACCACTGGCCCTCCTATGAATGCGGGGCTTGGAGCACCTGGGGGAGGATAAACTACGATTTAAGAAAAAAAACACAAAAAAACACAAGAATACCTGAATGAGAATGTTTGCTCCAGATAAGGAGAAATAAGCCCTAGCATGAAGAGGTAAAGACGATTTGGACATCTCCAACAATGAGTTGTGCATAGTGAAACCTAGAGGCCATAAGCATAGAAGGAAAATGCCAGTCCATAAAACATCAAACCATGACATACAGCTAAAAAATAGATATGATCCATTGACCAAAAGTACTTCATAACTATGTTAATCACCCGAGTCAGTGAACAACAGCCTACTAGGCTAGATAACGCCAGACAAAGACCCAACAAAAATTAATAGTGGGAGATTCCATAATAAGATTTATATGGATACCTACATAACAAAGATTGATAAGAACACCGTGGTAACATGCTTGCCTGGAGCGAAAATAAAAGATGTTAAACCCAGAATCAATAAACTTGTAAAAAGTCTAGAATCCTCAGCAGCAGTAATTCTTCATGTAGGGGTGAATGACATAGAACATGAAAAGGAAAAAGATAATGAACTGTTGGATGAGGGAAAAGGACCTAACATCTGAAGGCTATAATGTTGGAATATCTGTGATTCTTCCAGGATGAAAAGCACACAGTGCCGAAAACAATCCAATACAGTGCAATCCAATCCAATCCAATCCAAAGAATCAATATAAGATTGGCAAACTGAGGTGCAAAGGCAAATGTTATATTTATAGACACCTGGCAGACCTTTTCAAAAACATCATTTATTTTCTCCTGATGGTCTACACTTAAATAACTTGGGCGCTCTGACACTAGAAGAGGCCTTCAATAAAACTTTAACAACACTCCTGGTTTGCTGACCACCGGTTGATAATCAACTACAAAAAAAAAACAAGGTCATGTTGGCCCAGTGGTGCTGAGGGCAGAGGCACTGGATGCCACACCTTGCACCACACTGGTAACCCACGTTTGTGAATGAGCACGGGCTACCAGGGGTCATCAAGGAGGAGGTGGACTGAGCGTCCGACGGATGGCTTTTTATCTCTGGGGAGGCGGGTGATTGGTGGCCGGTGCGCACCTGAGTAGCAGAGGCTGGGGCTCAGCAGCACCATGCCACAGCAATGTGGGGCGGGAGCATGGCAGATGTTTGGCAGGGGCGCATGCATGCACAAGCCCACCATGATCCCGCAAGGGTAGTAAACCAGGAAAAAGACCCTGGCGGCTGGTCATTATGGCCTGATGGCTGTCCTCGGCACTCCATCTCTGGAATTAATGTCCCCGATCTGGATCCAAATTGGTGGGTGAGTAGAAGGCTCCCTGCTTCCCCGACATGGGAGATAAGCCATGAGAGTTACAAGGGGTAAGGGCATGAAGTGGAGCAGAGTGATGGGATGGTAGCCAGATGAAGGGCCGACCAGGGCTGGGGGTAGAAGGAGGCAGCAAAAAAAAAAAAAAAAAGGTCATGGTGTTTGCTCACAACCAGAACAAACACAAAGGCTTCCCTCTGCAAATCCTCAACTTCCAACTGTTACCTCTTGAACAGGTTAACACCTTTAAATACCTCAGGGTTACCCTCAACACTGCTCTCACCTACCATAAGCATATCCACCTCCTTAGCATCACTGTCAATTCCAGAATTGGTCAACTCTTCCTGCACAAACAATGTCTCCCCTTGAGGCACTCCATCTAGCTGTCACATCATCCATCCTGTCTCTAATCGATTATGGGATCACGATTTATGGGGCTGCTGACAACTCTGCCCTTCGAAGAATCAAAGTATCCTTAAATAAAGCCTGCCACCTTGTCATGGGCAGTGATACGATGGCACATACCTGCTCACTGTATAATCTTACCAACTGGTTTAATTTTGATGGAAGACTCAGGTACCAGACATGTCTCCTTGCCAAAAAGATCACCAATGGACTAGCCCCCCCCCGGTCTTACCAGCCTTCTGCAGCCTGCCCCATTGGAGAAAACCACCCATAATGCCTCCAAAAGTACCCTCCTAATTCCCTGCTGCCAAATAACTTTGGTTCAGAGATCTTTCTTCTATAGGGCCCACCTCTGGATGAATGCACTGCCCGGTGCCATCTCCTCTGGAAACAAACTAGGTCCTTTCAAAACCAATCTCAGGGAACACATCTGTTCCTCTGGCACCTGTGACTGTTACTAGTCTCCCCTCCTCCATATTCCTCCCTCTCTCCCTCTCTAGCTCCCCTATGGCCTCACCTGAAATGTGAATGTACATACCCACCACCCCCTTCACCCCCCCCAGGCTTGATAACCGCCTCCTGACAATGGATTTCTATCATCCTTAAGTTATGTAATGCTATTCAGCTTTCTTGACAATTTAAGGATCTCCATCCTGCCTAACCTGGTACGTTGCCCTCCCACTGCTCAATTGTATCTAGCTTGAACCCTGTATGTAAAATTATAGGTTAATGTTTCATCACCATGTTGTGTAAGTTTCTGTAATATAGTCGCTGTCTGTTACCTGACGTGGAGCATCTGTAAAGGAGTCTATGACTCAAAGGATTGTAATTCTGATATGTTTCTAAGTAAATAAATAAATAAACACATAAGGGGGAAAAGGAACTAAAAAGTCCATAAATACTGTCTCCACTCATAAGCCTGCCTCAAAAAGGATATAACCGAAAGAAGGGACTACAAAATGTGGCAAGGAACACTACTGAACACCAGAAGCACAGCAGTTGAGGTTAATGATTTGAAATCACTAGCCCATATAAATGATATGACATTTACCACAGCAACAGAAAAATGGTGCAACACAGATACTACATGGGGAAGAGAGATAAGTGGATATAAACTATGTCACCTGTATTGAGAGGGAAGAAAGGGGTAACCTGTAACATTATATATAATAGATAGTATAAATGCATTAGATATATCAAAGAAAATAAAACAAGGAAACAAAATCAACACTGAATCAATCTGGGTAAAAATCATCAGTAATAATGCAAAAAGTATTACTACTGGAATCTGTAACAGGTGACCAGATGTCATGATGGAATACACAGAAACTCTACTGAATAAAATAAAAACAGCTTGTGCCAGTGGCGACTCAGTTATACTAGGAAATTTGATATAGACTGGATTAAAAAAAAACAGCTGTCACAGTGCAAGGGAACATTTTTATAAATAAGATTGAACAGCTGGGCCTATCACAGTTTATCACTACATGAACTAGAGGAAGAAATATTTTAGACTTAGTCATAGCAACCTGTACCTCACTTGTAGATTTTTATACAGTAAGCAGCCCTCAATGCACAAGTGACCCAGTACTATCTTCTTTAAAATAATTAATGTAATGTTATCTGTTTCTCTTTGTCATCGCTGATAATGACTGTACCTGGCTGTATACTGTTCAAATGTTTGTTCTTACCTCATGCTGCGTCATGAAATACTCTTTAATGTTGACTCTGGTCTCCCCTGTCTGTACTCTCCCGGGTCGTGCCAGAATATAGGCAACATTGTTGTCTAGTGTACTTACCCGGTAAACAAAAACCAAATAAATAAATAAATGTACAAATCACAACAACAGCAGTGGAATAACTGAAATCTACCAATACAACAGGGCCGATGACATAAGAGTACTGGACACAACAGGAAAAATCAAATGGGAGGAAATACTAAAAACAAAACAATTAATGAAATAGGGCTCACTTTAAAACACACAATGCTGGACATTAGCAAAGAATACATTTTGAAACTAAAAAAATATAATGCAAAAGGACTCAAACCAAAATGGCTTACACATAAAATTAGGAAATTACTAAACAAAAAGGATAAATCTTATAGAAAATATTTAAACCAGAGAACACAAGCAACTTGGGCCAATTTTAAAACTTTACAAGAACAATGCAAGCAAGCCATAAGGAAAGCCAAACAGAAGACTGAAAAACTGCATTAACAATGAATGCAAGAAAGGGTAATAGTAAAATATTCTTCAGCTATATAAACTCATAAAAGAAATGAGAAAACGGTGTATGCCCACTAAAAGTCTAGGATACCGTTATTGGTGACCCATCAGGAATGATTGAAAGATTAATTATTTCACGTATGTATATTCCATGAGTACAAAAACCTCACAAATTGCTGATCTTAACAATGCACCAAAAATCCATATAGCAGAAAAAATCTGAGAAAAGATAAATAATTTGAAGAATAACTCCTCTCTGCCCCAGATAATATATCAACAAAAATGCTAAAAATTATGGCTGATAATATTACTAAACCATTACAAATTATTTTGCAAGCTTCTGTTGACACAGACTATATGTTAAACAACTGGAAGACAGCAGGGACCAGATATTCAAAAGATTGCCCAGTCACAAACCTGAGTTTGCCAGCGCAAACTGGGTTTTGCACAGATGTGCAGTATTGAAAAGCTTGGTTAGCATGGGCAAACAGGATTTGTGCAATATTCAGAGGAGGACACAATGTAAATGGGGGTTGAATATTGGCAAGAGTCCATACTCGATATTTTTCACCATACAAGGCCATTTTGTGTGGTCGTCTTACAGTCTTAATACTGCCGGATCCATAATACGACTTACTCCAGCTAACCCCTATGCCAGGAGGAAGTGCAACGGTTTCCCTCGCGCTGGTCCTGATCCAAAACAACAGTTTTCCTGATGTCCAGTGGTTCCTCCTCCACCTAATTACCTACCTGACATACTGACACAGATTCACTGGTGTCCAGTGGTCCTTCCCCCAACCCGATCACCCGACCAACGTACTGTTACAATTTCCCTGGTGTCCAGTGGTCCCCCCCATCCTGACCCCCTGTATTAGAAAGTTATACCTTACCTGGTGTCCATGTCCTTATCAAGGCTCTTCAACTCACCTCCCTCCTTCCCACTTGTGGTGTTCCAAAACTATCACCCTGAAGACTGAGTCCTCCACTAGATGTTGCTTCCTCTTCTTCTGAGATTCTCTTCCTCCCACCTTGGCGTCTCCACTCTGAAGGACCCCCACATCCTTATCACAATCACAGGTGCCTTATCTTGGCAGTCCCATCCTGTCAGGGTGGTGAAAAAATTCTGTAGTGGCACTGGCTAAGGGATATATTCCCACCCTGAGCCCACAACAGTTCAGCCAGACCTCCTTCCTGGCACCCTCTGAGGCAACAGTGGTAGAATCTGTGGCCCCTGTGTGAGGGAAGAGGTCCCCAGAATTCTAGCCAACTCAGCCCAGAGTCTAAAGACCATTCCCCCTTAGCCAGAGAGGTGCACACAGATGGAGCAAGACCTCAGTCTCCAGAAGATTTCCCTGAAGACAGCCACTCCACAGCTACTACACTGCACCACTCCCATCATTCCCAAATCTACTCCCCCTATTATCTGAAAATGAATTGATACCATGACCCTAGAAAGGGTGTTTTTTGAGTTCCCTTTTTTGATCTGGATATCCCCTATTACTATATATTAGTGAGGTACTAATCTGATTCCCCTTTAAACTTTTAAGTAGACCATCACTAGCTTTGCACCTTTGTATTCTGACCCTAGATAAGGTGTTATTAGTTATCCCCAGTGCCCCTTAATCCAGTTGTATTTATACCCTAGTTAGGGTGTTGCACCTATTTCCATTTATGGTACACCATTTACCCCCACACTTCCCTACAATGAGTGTCACACAGAAGTGACCAGGTACCTTACCTTAGCCAACTGGCAGAGTCCTCTGCTTTCCTGCTTTTTCCTGTGGATGCCTGCTGACGACTAAGATGCCAGTCTTACACCTGTTGCACTCCTGTCCTGGGACATGAATGTGTGTGGGACATGTTGGGAGTTGATAGTATTATAGTTCCCCCAACCACTTCCTTCTATCTGGTGAAGGTCTGTGGAACCATGTGACCACTGCTACCATCCTCCTGGTTCCTGACTGACTGCTGACCTGTTGTGTTTGCTGAAACAGATGTTACTTTTACAGGTTAGTTGTAAAAATCACACAGAAACACTGCAAGCTGTTTCTTAAAGCTCCCTAGTGCTGGAACCTGCTCTGTGGTGAATGCATGTTAAACCTCCATAACACTGAGATTTATATTACCCCCTAGCAGCCTATTCTGATGTAGCTTGATTGGTCTATGGAATCACATGACCACTGCTTCTGTCTTCCTGGTTTCCGTCTGACCCCTGGCCGGTTGTGTTTGCTGAAACAGAAGTTACCTTTACAGGTTAGTTGTAAAAATCACACAGAAACCCTGCAAACTATTTCTTAAAGTCCTCAGTGCTGGCTACCTGGTGAATTTGAAAACAAATTCAAATAAGAACTAACTCGGCCACCTCCCCCCCCCACCAAAATGTTCAATTTATGAAATTTTGTTGCAGTGTCAGTATCCATGTACCAGTGAAATGGTGTGTATATTTCACATAAGCCTTATCCTCATCCAGGATAATGCAACCACCCTCTTCATCTTCCAGTTAAATTTTTTTCTCCATGTGGAAATTCCATCTCTATGACTTTTTCATCAGCTTCTGATGTCACCGTTGATGTTCCCTGAGGATCATCGCCTTTACTCTGTGTGAACACAGCCACTGTTTTAATTTCTGGATGTGGTGCACAGTTATTTTAAAGAATATTATAAAAAGGGTCTCAGAAGTGGGGCTATCTGATTGATTGACAGCATTCTGACACGCCTCTATTAATCTTTAATTAATATGCTGGTCCTGTTAGATCATGGGTATTGATTTGCCTTGGCCTACATTTAAAAAAAATTCTATTTATAGATTTCAAAGTCACCATTAGACTTACTGAGAGGCCTGGCAGCCAGTATAAATGAACATATTAAATACAAATTTTAAAATGTTAAATTGACTCATCTTTTATTTCTATGTGCTGTTCTCCAGCACAAGTCTTACCACACCTGGCTCCAGAATGTGAAGCCTATGATTAACATCCATAGGCTTTCAAGTCATAGACGAGAAACTTGGCTTCACAGTCACTGTCTGGGTGAATGATACAGCTCAATGGAGATGGATATACACTTCATAAACTTTATTCTGAAAACAAACCAGCAGCAGGATGCAAATGTCCCCTCCCCACGGGAACCAGCTGAATGTTTTCATGCCTGAACAGTGCTTTCTCAAGGCTGGAGTGGTGTTTGGCACTGCAGTTTAAAAGGATAATCGTTAAAGTGACAGTGCACAGTGTGTAAGGTGCAGACAACAAATGTGTCTAGTGCAAAGTGCATTTGATAGAATTGATTGTGTAAATGCTGCCCTGTACAATCTAATTCTTTTCTAAAATAACTGTATATACAGTATTATTAGCATCAGAATTATTAGCTACCCCACTATAAATATCACACAAGAAACCACCCTAGAAAAGTAGGTTAAAAATGGTGTCAGTGTACAAATTCTAAATTAAAATCAGGGCCTTGAATCCATTTTCAGATTACCTTTTAAATTATTCTAAATATAATACTGTATATTCAAAGATGATTACCATTAATATCCTATGTATAGTCTGAAGTTAAAGATATTTATAAATAGAAGATGTTATTTCTAGTGGATTCAAAGAATATTAAAACTGATAAATTTGTTTGTAATTGCTCCCCAAATGAGTTAAGTAACACAATCAGAAAAACATCAAATGACTATCAGGCCTACACATAAAGTCCAAGCGATGTGTACTATAAATAAGGTGACAACTGGAAGAAGTCATTTAAACCTGACGGTACATATGACTTTAAGAGAAATTGCCAAAATGTTTCTCTCTGTTTGATTTTTATTTGTCCAGGTCTCCTCCTCTGATGTGTGGATATATTTTCTCTATCATCTGAAACTCAGATTGATGTGTATTCCCCTTTTCATTTCTATGCTGGCAAAATGCACTAATGTCATCCTTATGAATAATACTTCTATTATGTTGTCCAATCCTCTCCTTGAATCATTGCACAGTTTTGCCTACATAGAAACTCTGGCATTTTTTACATATGGCAATGTACACTATATTTTGGGTGTTACAGGTTCCAAAATCTCTGATCCAGTACTTTTTTCTTGTCACTGGGTTGGTAAAAGTGTCCACTGGTTTAATAAATTTGCAGAAACTACAGTTGTTGCAGTGAAAAGTTCCATTGGGCAAAGACATATTTAACTCCTTTGGTTTTTCCCCAACATGTGCTGTTTACCAGGGAGTCTCTTAAGTTTATGCCCCTTTTGTAGACGATCTGAGGAGGTAGTTCCGCTAAATGCTGTAGCTTTCTTTCAGTGTTTAAAATATGCCATTTTTTTCTAATAATGTTGCTAACCATGTAGGCTTGAGGACTAAATGTGGTGATAAATCTTGGACTCTGGGAGGTCACTGTATTCTCAGGGGTCACATCATTCTGGGATCTAACATTCTTATTGTAATTAAATAATGTCCTTGGTTGTAAAAGGGTAACATGGGGCAAGAAGAGGAAAAACTGGAAGAGGAAGGGGGACAACAGAGGGGGAGCAACTTTCTGGGGAGGGTCGGGGCAGAGATATTGAGTGACATCAACATTATTATAAATATATCAGATTACACTTTTACTGACCCTGAAAAGAAAATACTTCAAAGGGGACTCTCCTTTACCCGACTAAGGATTTGGACATGTTTGAGACAGTAGTGGACTTTTACAAGTTCACTAGAAAACTGAACCTTAAAGCCTTCATTTTTAAAGAAGAAGAACAAAATAGTGAGACTGTGCATTGTTTAAATACACCAGGAAACATGGGAGTTGAGGGGAACATGGCTACAGAGAAATCTAAACCAAAATCTACCCCCCCAAATACAGCGGTATCTATTTTTGAAAAAAACAGTCCTACAGGAATTAGAAAATTTACAGCTACTATTCGCTTGTTTTTATAATTGTACCAGCGAAGAAAAAAGAGTGATCAAAAGTTTCAGAACTAATGACAGAATCATAATTAAGCCTGCAGACAAAGGGGGAACTAGTGTGATTCAAAATAGAATAGATTATGAACTAGAGATGTTGAGACAGCTAGGGGACACCAGATTTTATTTGGAACTATCAACTGATCTGACAGCAAAATTCAAAAAAGAAATTGATTATATTCTTAAAGAAGCCTTTTTGGATGGCCTAATAGATCAGGACACTTTGGATTTTTTAATGGTGGAACACCCAATCAGGGCAGTCTTGTATGGACTTCTAAAGGTCCACAAAACACTAAACAAACCACCAGCAAGACCTATCGTGGCGAGCATCAGAGCCTTAATGGACAACATTGCACAGTTCATTGACAGTTACATCAAAACTGTTGTACAAAACACAAGGTAATATTTGTGAGATGCTACCCATTTGCTAAATTTCTTGCAGGACATTTATCTAGAGGAGGATTCACTGTTAGGGACCATAGACGTACATTCCCTGTACACGAATATTCTGAACAGAGAAGGTCTGGGAAGCTTGAGAGAAGCTCTGTAGCAAAAAACATCCCTGTCATAGCCTTTTGTGGAATTATTACTAACATTAACAGAAAAAGTCCTGAAACGTAATACATTCATGTTCAAAGATCGGATGTATTTGCAACAAAAGGGAACAGCCATGGTGGCTGCCATGGCCCCCAATTATGTCATCATATATATGGCTGGTTGGGAGGAAGAGTTTATATATGGGGACAAAAATCAGTTTTGGCATTTTATTGACTTCTATAAGCAATTCATTGATGACTTGATATTCATTTGGAAAGGTACAATAACAGATTTACAGAACTTTGTGGAATATCTGGAATTGACAAATTCTAATTTGAATTTGAAGTAATGGTGGATCAGAGAGAAATTAACTATCTGGACTTACACATCATGAGAGGAGTTGATGGCAACATAAGAACTAAACTTTATAGGAAGAGCACAGATAAAAAATTCTATACTGCATTTCCAAAGTTGCCATTTTAACAGCTAATATCCTGATTGGTCAATTCTGTAGGGTGAAAAGGAACTGTTCTTCAAAAAATGATTATGAGGCAGCTACTATGGAACTGACACAACATTTTAGAAGCAGAGGGTATAATGAAACTGCAATCCTTAAAGCTAAGGAGAGAACAGATAACATAGAATGAGAAACCCTTTTACAACCAATGACAGTATATAATTACAATGAGAATGTTAGTTCCCAGAATGATCTGATCCCCGAGAATATGGTGACCTCCCAGAGCCCAAGATTTATCACCATATTTAGTCCTTAAGCCTACATGGTTAATAACATTATTAGAAAAAAATGGCATATTTTAAACACCGAAAGCACATAGCAAAATAATCTCCTCAGACCATCTATAAAAAGGGCATAAACTTAAGAGACTCCCTGATAAACAGCACATATTGGGAAAAAACAAAGGAATGAAATACTTCTTTCCCAATGGAATGTTTCACTGCAACAACTGTAGTTTCTGCAAATTTATTAAACCAGGAGACACTTTTACCAACCCAGTGGCAAGTAAAAAGTACTGGATCAGAGATTTTGGAACCTGTAACACTCAAAATATAGTGTACCTTGCCACTTGTAAAGAAAGCCAGAGTTTCTATGTAGGCAAAACTGTGCAACAATTCAAGGAGAGGATTGGACAACATAATAGAAGCATTATTCATAAGGATGACATTAGTGCATTTTCCAGGCATACAAATGAAAAGGGGAATACACATCAATCTGAGTTTCAGATGATAGAAAGAATATATCCACACATCAGAGGAGGAGACCTGAACAAAAAAATCAAACAGAAAGAGACATTTTGGCAATTTCTCTTAAAGTCATATGACCCGCCAGGTTTAAATGACTCCTTCCAGTTGTCATCTTATTTATAGTACACATCGCTTGGACTTTATGTGTAGGACTGATGATCATTTGATGTTTTTCTGATTATGTTACTCAACTTTATAACATTTGGGGTGCAATTACAAACAAATTTATCAATTTTTATATTCTTTGAATCCACTAGGAATAACATCTTCTTTTTATAAATATCTTTAACTTCGGATCTTACATAGGATATTAATGGTAATCATCCTTGAATATATTACATTTAGAATAATTTAAAAGGTAATCTGAAAATGGATTCATGGTCCTGATTTTAATTTAGAATTTCTACACTGACACTATTTTTAACCTACTTTTCTAGGGTGGTTTCTTGTGTGATATTTATAGTGGGGTAGCTAATAATTCTAATGCTAATAAAATATACAGTTGTTTTAGAAAAGAATTGGGTTGTACAGGGCAGCATTTACACAATCAATTCTATCAAATGCACTTTGCACTAGGCACATTTGTGGTCTGCACCTTACACACTGTGCACTGTCACTTTAACTATTATCCTTTTAAACTGCAGTGCCAAACACCACTCCAGCCTTGAGAAAGCACTGTTCATGCATGAAAACATTTGGCTGGTTCCCGTGGGGAGGGGCATTTGCATCCTGATGCTGGTTTGTTTTTAGAATAAAGTTTATGAAGTGTTTATCCACCTGCATCAAACTGTATCATTCTCCTGGGCAGTGACGGTGAAGTCAAGTTTCTTGTCTGTGACTTGTGAGTAATACAAATACTTGGCTCCATTTTTATGTGATTTGAGGCTGCTTATTGCAGTGTTTTGTATCCAATGGCGTTCTACCTGAACCCACTAGATCTGAAGGTGTGTGTGTGGGGGGCAATGTACCTCCCTACTAGAGAAGCCATAAACTGGAGGTACAGCGAGCTGCTTAAGATATTGTAGATAAAGTAACCATTGTCAGGAACCAATGTTTCTTTTTATTTTTGATTTTATTCATTGTGATTATTATGTGAATAGATGGACTGCAAATAAAGCAGACACATATGAACAAAGTACATATATGTGAAGTCAACAGACAAGATGTATGTGTAAATTCTGTGCATACTGAGACACTAGTGAGGCTGTTATGGGAGTTTGTATCTGTTTAATAGACTTGAATTCTGACACAAAAGAAATTCCACTTTCCATTAAAAATATATAAACTGGGGTTATCAGTATCACCGAATATTGCTATAGCAACAACGCATGTGCATTCTTATTCAGTCTTGTGCATATGCCTCTTGCATCCCTTACATTTACAAACACTATTTTGAGGCTAGTGTTGTGGAATAGCAAATATTACAGTGCAAAAATCATGTCAGACAGCATTCCATTGGTGCTCGAATTGCACTGCATCAATGATCGTGTTACATACTAACCCAATTCTTCATGACATCAATCCACATAAACTGATTAAGTGCTGCAACTCATACTCAAGATGTGAATACAGAAGCATATAATTTGCCATGCCAACAAGAATTCTAATAGAACATCATACACCCATCGAGCAAGAGCACTCCAAGAACTGCAGCATGGCAGAAAAACGATTTCACTCAAAGGAAGCTAAAAGCCAATGGAAAACAAAAAATACAATCAGAAAGAAAAATGGCAAACCCAATTTTTTTCATAATAGCAATAAGGTACTCCCTGGGGTTAATACTCTTCTTAATTACCTCCTAGGGGCATGTGACTCTCAGCTGCAGCTTATGTCACATCACACCCCCGAGGGGTGATTAACTAGAACATTAACATAACCCCTGGTCATACGTTATTACTTAATTAGCATATCAACATTCCTGGGAAAGAGTTTGGTATACCTGTCCATGGTGAGGCCCCTGTTGCACTGAAATCTTGCTTTACGCTGATACTGTAGGGGAGCAGCTCTGGTACTTCATAGCTACTGATGCCAATGCCAGCCAGTCAATACCTTTGGATCACTATATAGCCAGGGCCCAATTTTTATAATGAGATACTTGGTGTCTGCTAAGTGTGCAGCCACCATTTTTTCAGCAGCATGCACTGGCATTGCACATCTTCCTCTGCTTTCTCCTCCTTTTCCTCATATTCCTACAAGTCAAGCTGAGACTACACTGACTGCAGAGGATACAGTGGAGTTTTCTGTTTCTAAAAGCATGAGGTTGACATCTCATTCCTTGGCGCACTGCAGACAGTGGGCTTCCATGTAAATTCTGACAGATGCTTTTTAAGTATGTGTGCCACATGTATGAGGTGCACAGGATCTTTGTCAAGTTGTGAATCTGCTCTCACCCACCTTCAGTTTTGGAACTAAGCCCATATTTATATTAGGGATTAAGTGCTGTGGCATTCTTAACTTCTGCTGACTGCAGGATACTACAGTATAAAGGTAGGTTTTGCAGTTCAACATCTACAGCATGTGCTCTGTGAGGGCACAATTAGCAGAATCTTCACTGACTTCTTTGCTGCACATTCAGAAGGGCCTGCCTCATCAGAGGCTTGCTAAACTTACTTCTGTCCCTCTATTTTATACCCTTGATGATGCTAAGATTGAATATATTTCCTTCTTTAAATACCTTGGGGTCTGCCTTGATCTGCATTTTGATTTCTCAGTGCATATTGATGCAATTCACTGAAAGCTTCACCCTCAGCTAGGTACTTTGTACAGGAATAAAATGTGCATCTCGCTCCCTGCCTGCCAAGAAATTGTACTAAAAATTATCCTTCCAATATTTGACTACTGTGAATTAGTCTACAATAGTGCCCCTAAATCCTCCCTTGCCAGATTGGACCCATTTTTCATTCTTTCTGTCATTTTGCTTTAGATTGCTCACCTTGTACTCACCATTGCTCTCTTCACTCAGCCCTTTCTCTCCTCTCTTTTGAAGCTAGGTGCGTTTCCCATTGTATCTCTTTTTTTATCCAAATTCTGGTTCACCTCTCTTCCCTCTTAGCTCTGATTCCTCCTATCTCCTCCTCTTTCTTCTTCCTCCTACGCTCTCCGCAACACCACTTCCCTCTCTCTTGTCCCTCTAGAAAATCTGCTGTTGGTCAGTCTGCTTTTTCCTCCTGTTTTCCTGAACTTTGGTCCTTTCTTCTGCTTTCTATTCATCCAATATTTATGATTCTCCATGTCTGTCTGTACCATTGTATTTGACTTCTGTACTTTATTATTATATTGATTGGTTATCTCCTCTCCCCTCTCCCCCAGGACACATCTGAAAATGAGCTGTTAGAAGCTCAGTATGTATTTCCTGATTAAATATTTAAATAAATAAATTGGAGGCAGTATAGCAAGGTGGTTTAAGGCTCTGAGCTGCAAATCTGGAGACCTAGGTTTGAATCCAGCAGCCCCCACTTGCATACTGTGTGACCCTGAGCAAGTCACTCAACTTCCCCATGCTCCCAGATTGCACCTGTAAACAAGTTTTCAGCTTAGTGTGTCTCTCTTGGTTAAACAATTGGAAAAAAAAATAAATGAATAAACACCCAGAGAAGTGGGATGTCCTGAATAATGCAAGTAGTTTCCCCACTTAATGCCAGCATAGCATGCTCAAAGAGCTTGAGGATCATTATCAGGCCACCCATTAGTCACCACTAGTCTGATGTTAGACCTGGCACTCCACCACTGTCCCAATTTGTGTGTTTGAGCATGTAATCTGACACCACCTTATTTCGCTTATACAAGGCTCAATGACAGACAGGTTGAAGTACTCTCTGTTGGTAACTTCAAAATTTCACCAATGCTGAGGCAGCTGATTCTGAATTTGCAGCTGTAGCAGTTGATTCCAGGTCTTTCCTGACTGGAAAAGTGGCACAAATTCACCAGCACACAGTAAGCAATGCCTTCCACTCTGGTTGACACAAGAAACCATGAACAACCAGTTTAAGGCAGTGTGTCAATCATGTCACCCAGAAAAAATCCCATCACTACACTTGACTGTATTTGCCCCATTATCACTGGCTATGAATCCTGGTTTAAGAGATCTTTGGTGTAGTCAGTGGTCAGATTCAACCAGAAGTGCTGATGATATTTTCTCTCCAGTATATGACCCATACTGGGATTTCACAGCTAGAGTGCAATCCTGTTGAATGCCCAAACAGATGATGCTGGTTCAGTTGGAGTGATCACAACTGCTTCCCAAGTCACATATTACCCCAAGTAGTTGGGCTCACTGTGCTGTGAGAGAAATATAGGAGCTCTCCACTGTTGGTTCAGATATCTGCTCTTAAATGGATATATGTGGAAGATGAAAACTGCAAGGCATGATGACTTACTGCATTTGAAACTGTGTCACAGAGCTTGGGAACTGCACGATTTGAGAAGTACAGTAGGTTGGACTGGGCACCTGCCATTTTGGGCAGACCCTGAACATCAGTTTACAGAAACATTCTTTCTCAATCAATAAATATTGCATTACTGTATACCTGTGGTCAGCATCTCAAACATTGCAGCATTTAGTTCTCAGATTACAGCATGGTTTGGGGGATATTTGTTGTGATGTTCTGAGAATTTTTGGATCAGGGGCTGCTTCTGTTTTGGGGGAGTGGTGAAGCATTTCTCAAACAGTTGGACTAGACAATGTGGGGGTAATATGCAACTCCAACTGTACTGATTTCCATTGTATTCCTGAAAATCAATCTGTCCTTCTTGTAATATTTTCTAACTGTGTATATACAACTGTACCACTTGCTTATTGTAACCCAGTGATAACATGTATTCTACACTAAATGTGTGTGTTTTATGCTAATGTGTATGTAACTCCCAATCCCTCACTCCGGGTCGCACCTGGAATTGAGCCTTGGCTCAGTGTGCTTTTCTCGGTTACCAATTGTTTAAATAAATAAATAAATAAAACTCAGATGTCAGTGAAGAAAAGGTCAGAAAATCAGTTATTGTCGAGCCACCTGTAGTCTTAATGATGGCGGTTTTAGTCAGGGTGCTGCTTACTGTGTATTTTCTGGTTCCACTTGTGATGTTGTGTCCAGAACTAGGCAACACAATGTCCTCCTCCTCCTTTTTGACAGCTTTGTCAACCTCATCATACTGTACTGACTTCTTCCTGCTCCCTTCTCATGTGACACTTTAGAATACATTTTGGTATTGCCACTGCCAACTCTTCTTTTGCTGAATCCCTGCCAGCCACTGCTACCTTTTGAAGTTAAACCCACTTTACTAGGTGCCTTGTGTTCACATCTGCAGGTGTATACCATGTGTTGGATATGTGTCACACCTGGAAATGAGCTTAGCTAAGTGTGTCTTTCCCAGTTACCAAATGTTTAAATAAAATAAAATAAAATGTGTGCCAACATGACTCTCCTTTGAGAAAGGAGGATCACAGGAGATGTTGAGAGATTGAGAGATTGTGCAGCTGCATGCTAGCCTGCTGAGGAGAAGCAGGTGTAGCAGGGATGCTGACATGCTTGCCTTTTGCTTCTACAGGTATGCAACCATTGCCTGCGTAACTTAAGAAGAGCAAACAAGAACCTGCTGTGAAAGGATTTACAGTCAGCATCCTTTCCAGACTGTCTTGTGCTGATGATTAAAATAGCTCTCTTTTCTTTTTGCACTGCAGTTCTGCTTCAGGTGCTGGCGTCCGGAATGGTGAAGGAGCCCACTCCTTTTGGCAGGACTCTCAGGGCGGCCCTGTGGAGGGTTGGACGCTCTGAGAAAATTTAGCTTCTGGACTTTCTTGCCAAGTCCAAAAACTGGCAAAATCTTAGTCTCTCTTGTCTTTCCTCTTCAGCATATTTATACTCCTATTTTCACGCTCCCAGACAGTAAACTGAGTGAATTGTGAATTACTAATATTTAAGGCTTTTGGATCATTCAGACTGTCTTGTGCCTCTTATTTTATTATTGACAATCTTTTTTGACAATTTCTTTTCTCTAGTAGTGTGTACATACTCATTCATTGGCCCCTTCATTTTAATTTGTTGTTGATAATCTTTTTAGCCCATTTTAGCTCAGTAGTGTGTATGCATTTGTGTACTTTAAATATCTGAATATATTAACTTCTTAAGAATACTGTATTATATTGTTTCACAGGTTCATTAGAACTTGAGAATTTGAGAACTTGAGAAATCTTTTATATATTTAGTATACTCAGAAAAAGACCAACTGAAAGGTCAGTGGTTCAGAGGATTAGCTGAAAAGGATCTTAACATAAGGGCAGTGCTGTGTAAAATCAGGAAAGCTATTCAGAAATAAGCTACAATCATTAAAACAGTCTGCTGCTGATTACCTTAAGCATTGAACACTAAACATTAAGCACTCCACTATAATATGTCTGGGCCATTTTCGATACTGCTTAATTCCTTATCTGAGTTACCTTAATTAGATACAACTGCAGGAGCATCTTAGTGCATCAGTTTGCCTGTGCTGTTTTGCCTAACCCCACGTGTAAATTGTATTAGAAGTGATTATAAAAGTGCATGTGTGATGTTTCATAAGTCAGATTCGGTGCCTTAGCCATTTGAGCCACTTGCACTTGTAATTCAGTAACATATTGCTTTAATCTAGTTCAAAGATCTATATTAGAAGCAGAGTTCCTGGGACACGTCCATTCTTAAATTGGCGGCTTTAGTGTTCTAACGGCTCAAATGAGTTATAGTTACAGTCCATATATTTTGACTACTCTGGGATAGCCATGTGTCTGCTGCTTGTTGCTGCCCCTGGCAAATAACTAGTATTGCTTGCACCAATGTTAAACACTCTTGCAAAAAAAATGAGTAAGTAGGGTAATCACTACTATCTTTTGATTGTTTCTTCTCTTCAAGGTGTTACTTTTGAGCATCTTATGAATGTTTGCATGGTGGCTTCTATGCAGCAATTCAAGCATATATCATATATAAACCTTCTAGTTTTCTAGCTAGACTATCTGAAAGTTGGAAAATACTGAAGATAATACATAGGGGAAAACTGATAAAAATTGTTATAAACCTACTGTGAGCAGTCTTAAAATGGCTGTATGATAGCATTCTAATATGTTTACAAGAAGCAAGTTTGTGTAAACTAAGCAGATTTAATAGATTGATAGACTTGATAAATCTCACTGCTTATACTTGCCAAAGTTCTGTCTGCATATGCATCTTTTGTGTATTGTGTAAACTGAATTGTATTGCAATAAAACTCAAGTTTTATATTGGTCACTACCCCGATTTTATTTTTTGCAGTGACTTTCTGCTAGCCTATAGCATAATGAACAGATTAAAAAGGAAGTATACAGTATCCAGGAAAGAGGCCTATCTGAAATAAGCTTTAACTTCAGTGGGAAACCACAAATATTTATTTGTTATGAAGCTTGAAGCTCAAAGTTTGAAAATAAAGCTGTTCCCAGGAGCTGAAAAAGCTATACTCATTGCTGAGATAAATGCCCTCTGGCTCCATTAAAACTCTCCTGAGATTCGAACATTGTCAAGCCATGGACTGAATCAGCACCATAAAGGTATTGCCTGCCATAAATCTTCTAAATTTAATAAAAGCCCCATGTGATTCTGTACTTTTGAGCACTTATCTTAAGTGGCTAAAGAATTAAAGATCTTCAGGTACTGAGCACTCCAGCATCTGGATCTTAAGATAAGTCCAATTATCCACAACTGACTGTAATTTAAATACTGAGAGACTTATTGATTTCTTTATTGGTATTAAGATGTGCAATAGGATACTCTCCATTTGTGGATATTGAACAGTGCAGTAACATCTAAATGTGTGTCTTGCTGCCTTGTGTGAAATAACTCCAGCTAGCCAGCCTGCCTGAATCCATCACTGTGTGCTGTGTGAGAGACAGCCTCCAGCCAGCCAGTCTGCCAGAAGTCATCGGTGAATGCTGGTAATGAAATGAGTACATCTATGACTGTTTTAAGAACTGCTTTATAACCTGGCCACTTATGTGTGTGCATGTGAGACTGTGTGTGTAAAATTGTTACTACTCTATAGAGAATGCACATCACAACAAGATTGTGCACACTTTAAAAGACACCTGCATGGGCTGAGGCTTCTGAATTACCCGAGGTTGTTAGGGGTTTGGCAGCAAGCCAATAAGGAAGTGGGGTTGCCCCGGTGGGAGGGGTTGTGCTGCCCTTTAAATCCCCAAGCTAAATTTTGAGTTGAAGATTTACAAATCTAAGCATCCTGCCCAAGTTACTAAATAAAAAGTAATAAGCAAAGAAGTAGGTTAGTGAAATATATACGTAAAGGAACAACTTGTTTTGTAGAACTATTCACAATTGTAACACCTGGGGGACAATTGCCATCTAGCTAGCACAGGAGTACTTATTAAGCCATATTGGCAGAGCGGTCAACTGTGTGCTCACCTGCTATTTAAAGAGCAACTGACGCCTTTAGGAAAACTTAAAAAAATATAATATTCAGACACATTAAAGCTGATATTTCACATATTTGCTATATATTTCTACATAGTTCTCCTTTTCATTATTTAATAGTGAAGAAACTCCCACAAAAACAAGATCTGTATCCCTTGGAGTTCATCTGTCTCTATAGCTTATTCTCTACTTGAAATCATAATGCTCTATTGTGATATCACAGTCTGTTGCCATGGAAACAACTGATGTCACAAGCAGAGTATTATGACATGAGAGTGGGAAGAAGCAATAGGAGCTGAAGAACCCTCAAGGAACAGCAAACTGTTTTCATGCATATGACCTCAATAATAAATAATGGTGATAAGAAATATAAAGTTAATGAGAAATTTAAAGCTACTTTGTGTCCAAACATTATGAATTGCAAAGTTCTTCTTGAGGCATCAGTGGTTCTTTAAGTAAATCACCCAGGACACAGTGGCATCTTTGTAGTAGCAGCTGAAGGAAGTCTAGTTAGAGCAGGAGTACTTATTAAGCAATGGTGGAAGAGCGACTGACAGTGGGCTCACCTGCTATTTAAGTCAACATCCAAGATGCCCCAGCGTCTTTGTAGTAACAGCAGTTGAAGGTGTCCAGCTGACTCCTCCAGCTGAGCACTCTGGCAGAGTATAGAGGAGACAGCCGGAGTCCACCGTGGATGCTGGGACTGGGCCAGATGAATATAGGGAAGCTTATTAAAGGAATAAGATAGTTACCCTATTTGCATTACTATAGAGGAAAGGATCAATAGTAATTACTAGGCAGAAAAAATGAAAGCAGGTATAGTTCTTTTGGGAATCTGTTTCTTGGGGTCTATGTACAGATTGCAAAACAAACAGAGCAACAAGGTAAGGTCAAGAGGAAGGACTAATATTTTACAGTCTATAAGTAAAGAGCTGCAAACTAATGAAAATAGAGATGCACAATGATGGAATAAATTCACAAATCATTGGAGAACATATGCTGGAACATTTAAAAAGGTCTTAAAATGAAAGCGTGAGGGGAGGTTAAAATGGAAAGACTGCATATTTGTCCTACTAACAGTACTGGGGGAGATGTGGAATTGAATCCCAGTCCCCACAAACACAACACAGGTGAAAATCACGCTAGAAAATGCAAGACATTTAGTTTGAAAAATAGATGCATTTATATTATGGGCAGATAAGGAGAAACCAGATGTTATGGGCTTGTCAGCAACTTGGTTACTCCAAGGAACAGAAAATAATGAAGTCATGGTGAAAGGTTATTGGTTTGAAAGAAAAGATAGAGGCAGTAGAGGAGGAGGGGTGATGGTTTATATAAAGGATAGTCGTGGATCCTTTAAAACAGTTTTTTTTCAGAAAGTGTGGAAGGGATTGATTGTATTTTTATTGAACTACTAAAAACCAAAATAATAGTGGGAGTAATGTACACCCCAACAAGAACCAAATTGATACACTTCAATATTCTGGTAAACAAAATAACGAACTTAGTAAAAGATGTACAAATTGTCCATATGGGAGATTTTAATGCCAATTGGAAACAAAGCAGGGGTCAGAGTTTGGGAGAAAGTATGGAAGTCCTGTGAGTCCTGGGAGTCAAACAAGTAATTCAAGAGGGACTAGAAGTACCAAAATTATAACTCAAGGTTCTATTATAGATCTCATATTTATATCTCAAGAGACTGAAGTGATTCATACTGGGGTAAAACCTTTACACATGGGGGACCATGATCCTGTAGAATGTATAATAAAATGGAAACAGGGTAATAAACGACATGGTGAGGAATACTGGACAATGAATTTCCAAATTTTTAATATAAAGGAGTATAGGTAGAGTCTCAACAATGAAAGATGGGACAGGTTGTTGCTGATCCTAGACTTGAACCTGGCTAGTCAAAAGTTTACTAATATGCTGATGAAGGTAATAAGACAACACGCACCTAAAAAATTGAAAAAAGTAGACATGAGAAATTCTTTATGGATTTCAGAAAATATAAAAACCCATATCAGAATAAAAGACAGGCTCTGGAAGAAAGCAAAAACAACAAAAACTCAAAAAGACTGGAATACAGTATGTTCAAAAACGTGAGAAATAAATGTACAGAAGAAATCAAATAAGCAAAACAACGGTTCAGTAAAAAAGAAATAGGCCAGGCTAAAGATCCAGAGAAATTTTGGAACTGTATTAAAAACCTATAAAAGTCCATAAAACTAGAGCCACAATCCAGCTTATAAAAGATAACGAACTAATAGAAGATCACAAAAAAGTGGCTGAGATTCTAAACACATATTTCACAGATCTCCCCAACCTAAATATACCAATCCCCCAAACAAAAACCGTGGACATATACAAGAAGTGGTATCCCAGGCAGATAAGGAGAAGAAAGAATCAGATATGGGACATCAAACGTTAAGCTTCAGGTTTAAAAAATTGAAGGTTAAAGAAGTAGAGAAAGAACTATAAATCCTAAAAATAAGTAAAGCAAGAAGATTGGATGGAGTGGAATCTAGATTCTTAAAATTGGTAGCTGACATATTGACAAAGCTTTCCTCTGGCGGCACAGGGTTTCTCTTTCCATCTCTTTAATCCTTTCTATTTTTTGCCATTCTCCTTTAATTAAGATCATATAGTAGTCTAAACTCTATACGTATTATGTCTCTGCTCTTTACACTAGAATGTATAAACAACTCTAAAGTCTGTAACTGTGTGAAATTATTGTTTAGAACCTTGCCAAGTGACCTTATAGTTGATTCTTGTGACATTGCTATATTACTGTATGGTATGTCCTGTCTAGATGTGGAACCTTTATAAATGAGCTTCCAGCTCAAAAGTTGTTTCTGAATCAATAAACTTGAAACTCAAAACATATTAGCCCCTCCACTGATCTACCTGTTTAACCTGAGCCTATGTATATCTGTATTTCCAAGGACCTGGAGAATGGGTAAGATTGGGCCTATTTACAAAGGAGGGGAACCAACTTCCCCATCTAATTATAGACTAATAACATTGTTATCAGTCTTATCGAAGGTTATGAAAAGGCTGGTACACGTCCAGCTTAGCCAATACCTGGAGAAGAATGGACTGATGGCCGGTACTCAGCATGGGTTTCAACAGGGGAGGTCCATGGACACCACCCTCCTAGACTTTAACAACTTGGTAACAACTTCCATGAACAATGGAAGAAGTACAGGGGCAGTGTTCATGGACATCAGTAAAGCCTTTGACCTGGTTGATCACTGGATAATACTCTACATACTATATGAGACTGGGGTGAATAACAAACCTCTACAATGGTTCAGGTTGTATTTGTCAGAAAGAAAGCAGTGCGTGGTGAGTGGGCCCTTTGTGTCACAAATAAGAGAAGTTAAGAGAGGAGTGCCACAGGGTTCTATCTTGGGCCCACTGCTATACAATGTGTATGTAAATGACTTAATTAAAAATGTAAAAGGTGAGGTTCGGCTGTATTCAGATGACACCGTTTTGGTGGAGTCCACTGACAGCTGTTCCTCACTGGAACAGATATTGCAAAATAATATGACATCAATAGAATCTTGGTTTACAAAATCAAGTTTATTTATCAATGGGAAAAAAAATCTGTATCCATTTCCAGGCTGGAAAGAGAACAAAACCTAAGGGAAATCTGGTAATCAAATTAAGTAATGGGTCAGTGATACAGAATGCAGAACACTACAAATACATAGGAGTAATAATTGATGATAAATTGTCTTACAAAGCACACATAACCCAAACAACAACAACAAAAAAAAAAACGAAATGAAAAACTGAGTGCTGAGTGGACTCAAGAGAGTATCAAAAAGTTTGAAAAAGGAAACAAGATTGCAAATAGTGGGGCAACTACACCTTCCTGTCCTGGAATATAGATCCTTGATGTATAGGAACTCAACAAAAAACATGATGGATTAAGTTGATAAAGTTGATTACAGATTTGCTAGATTTATAGCAAATAGTGTATATGGTACTCACCATTGTGGGATTTTTCAAACACTGAAATGGCAAACACCCAAGTGGAAAAGACAATATCTATGGTTACCTCGGTGCCACAAATTATTATATTCTAAGAAAATACATCCATTAAGTCACATTGTTGATAAGGGTACAACAAGAAATATTAAATATGATTTGAGAACCAATGGGAACAATCTTCCTGTCCAGAGAATAAATAACAGATTTGGCAAAGTTATCCCCCAAAATTCAGTAGTAAAAGAGTGGAACCTTCTACCAAGGAACATAAAAGCTATAGAGTCCCTGCAGGTCTTCCAGACTGAATTTTGAAAATTTCTACACCACAAATGTGTGTTTTATTAGAACCCCCCCCCATGCCCTCCATGCCTTTTGGGAATTTTATCTGTACGGAATTAGGGTGAATGAATTACAGTATAATATATACTGTATATGTTTTTATATAACCTTGATGTTACTAAGTGTGAAATGTGAATATGTATGTGATATGTACAGGACTATGTTGAAAATAAGGTTTTCCCTTACCATAATATCCTGTATAAAAATAAACATTTTATCACCATCATTATCATCAATAGTTTTTTTTTAAATTAGCCTGTGAGTAATAGATTATGTACTTATAAATTAAAAGGAGACCTTTCTATATAATTTTGTAATTATAGATAAATGTTGGATACTTGTATACTCTAAACACTGTATGCATTTATGCATTTCCATGTTTATGCATGAATGCCTTCGTTGTACATGAATCTCTATATAAATAGTATTTGCTTATAAGAATTTATTTGATATTTAACTTAATTAAGTATTTTGATACATTTTGTTGTACTCCATATTTTACACACAGTAAAAAAAGTACTTAATTATATAACATTGTCTGCTGCTTATAGACAAACTATATTAGCCAAAGCAAGTATAGAATTGTGTATACATTGATATTCATTGTTTGATATCATCTGTTTGGTCTTGAACTTCAGACTTATTTATAATAATTATATTATTATTTAAAAACAGATAGTTTAAACTATTGTATTGTGAAATTATACGAGAACAAAATAGTTGCTACTAGAAGCGAGAGAAATAGCTCCATAGCAATAGACAAGAAAATGGTAGCTAATGATTCAAATATTCAGAATCCAAAAGATACTACAAATAAGGAACAGAAAGAATTAAAGGGAAATAAATATAAAATACTGAAAAAGGAACAAAACAGATAAAGCAACTAAATATTACAGAAATGTGGAACCCCCATCATACTTATCTACTCCTATTCCTAACATCCAAAGTATGAATGAGGGAGAAATTATAGTTGAAATTCAAGAGTCCCCATAAGAAAAGCCTACATATTTCCTTAGGAGAAAGGATCCTAGAGGTGATTCCCCTGGTGGATTACAGGTGGGACTCTATGGAGACCTCTATAGATGAAACAGGAAAACTAAGTGGACCAATTCCAGTTTTCTCACCATATACCCTGATTATGAAAAAAAAAAAACTTGTCTTATTCCTTAATACCATATAATTCATATTCCTATATATATCCACAAAGAGAGGAAAAACCCAGATAGGTCAATAAACAGAAGGAATGAATGACTTCGTAACAATAATCCAAGAATTAGATACAACAATAGCAGGACTTAAAAAAATTAGAAGGTCGCTATAGGGAAGAGACTAGACAAAAATTGCCAGAAAAAGGGACCTATAGGGAAACTCTGGATAGGGAAGCAAAAACCAAACAACAAACTGTGGACAATAATAAGACACATATAGAGCATAACAAGGATTTTTTTCGGGAGAGGGAAATTTTACCTCTTGCTCGTCTATCTCCATACGAATGTTAGAAATTGCACAAAAATCCATATTTCTCAAGAATTGTAATTTCAGAGAATCTTGCGGTATTAGAAGAATAGGTCTATAACCTAAGGACAGATATTTTCTCTAACCAAGTGATAATAAATAAAACAAGCATTTGTCAATGCTGAATGTTTGCTTGCTGGTACTGGCATTGGTACTGCAGGAGTTAGAGAGATGCATAATAGGAATGGCAGTGAAGTATTAAACTAACGCCAACCCCCACCCCCACCCTGCAGAGACTGACAGGAATTTGGGGGTGTGCCTTTGGATTGTCGGCCACAATGCTCATGCCATTCCATCTCACTCCACCCTGCAAACACTGACAGGTGTTGCGGTGTGCCTTGGTGTCTTCAGCCCTTATGCCCTTCTCATTCCATAAGGAAATAAGCTGAGATGGGTGCAGTAGAGGAGAATGGGGTGAACATTAGGGCTGAAGACCCAAAGGCACACCCCTGACACCTGTCAATTTCTACAGGATGGGGCGTTACAGTTAGAAACCCTAACGCCCCAGGTGTTTGTTGGTATTTTCACTCCAGATTTTTCACATGGGCTTTTTTGGACCTCAACCTCATGAACAGTGGCACTATCATTTCATTATGCAATCCCAAAAGATGATTTCGCACAGTGACTGTGCCATTTGGCACCACAGGTGTGAAAACACATTTTGGGCAGGATGTGAAAAATTATAGCTGCACTGTTCATGAGGAGATGTGAAAAAATGGCAATGTTGAAAATCTGGAGTGAAAATATGAAAAACTGGTGAAGTTACACACATGTGTAGAAACTGAGCAACGCACACCTGTAATGCAATAATTATTTGGAATTTTTTCACCAGATTTTCAACATGGGCATTTTTGGGATCTTCCCTCATGAACAGTGCCACTGTGATTTTATGAATCTGTCCAGAAAGTTGATTTCCCATAGCGACTGTGCCATTCTGTGCTACAGGTGCAAAAAACACATTTCAGGCAGGGTATGAAAACTGATAGCTTTACTGCTCATAAAGAGGTGTGAAAAAATGACAAAGTTGAAAATCTGGAGTGAAAATATAAAAAATTGGCAAAGTTACAAGCGTGCATAGAAACTGTGCAATGCATGCTCGTAACGCAGTCATTTTTTAGAATTTTTTCAACAAATTTGCAACATGGGATTTGTGGGACACCACCTCATGAACAGTGGCACTGTAGTTTCATTAATCAGTCCTGAAAGGTGATTCCATGCAGCAACCGCAAAATCACCTTTTAGGGCCGAGTAACCAAATGACAGCAACAGCTTTCATGAGGTGGGGTCCCAAGAACCCCATGTTGAAAATTTGGGGACATAATTTCTAAATATGGCTGAGATATCAACCTAAGTTGAAACTCCTCATTAACTTCCATTATACAGCTTACCATCATTTCTTCAGTTTGCAGGTTGGCTTTGAAGACAGCAAATGTGTCCCAATCCATAGAAGATCACTGTTCCTGACCTCCAGAGGTAAGTATGAAGTAAAGGGGGGTGCCGGGAGGTGGGTCCACAGAGAGAGGGTGGGGTGGGGGAGGAGGAATGGGGAGACAACGAAAGACTGTTTTCTTTTTTACAGGGGGAAAAGTGGGAATAGCTTTCTTTATTTTACAGGTTACCAAAAATATTTAGGCACACTGGGGTGGGCTTCCAGTGTGCCACAATAGTGTGTGGCATGTGGGGGGCATGCCAACACGGGGATTGAGGCACCTGATGTCGGCACTTGAAATATTCGGGTGGGTGGGGGTCATCTGACACAGGGAGTGGGCATCCTGGTGTTGGAAACATAAATAAAACATTATTTTGGTGCACTGGGGTGGGCTCCCAGTGTGTCACATTAATTGGGGGGAGGAGGGATACATGCTGACATTAGGATTGGGTACCCCAATGTTGACTTTCTGGGGAGCGTGTGTGGTGGGTTGCAGGAGCCACCATTGTGGAAAGCCACACTGCGGATCATTTATTTATTTATGTTTTGAAATGGTTCACCAGGAAAGGCACACTGAACAAACAAAGTGCTTGGCAGCAGGAGCTGACAAGAACCATAACTCCGGTCATGGGCATTACTGTGTACTGTAATGTGCATGGCCATAGTCTTGTCAGTTGCTGCCAACAGAAAGAAGGAGCTTGCCAATTCACTGGTGCCCGAGGGACAAGCCCCATGAAGTGCAAACTTGTAACCATCCCTGATTGGAGCGGCACTTTTCTTTCAAGTGAAGACTGCTTCTCTCAAACTGCTGTCATAGACAGCTCACTGATTCATTGGTGCCTGAGGGATGAGCCCCATAAAGTGTCAACTGCATAAGGCAGAAACTCACACACCTCTAAAATGTTGCACTGTCCCAAGTTGATTCTTTCGTATGTGCGCCACCCATGCACAAGCAAACATAATAAATGAGAACAGCTTGAATGTAAATTATTCCTCTATTGTACAAAATGAAACAAAAATGACAGTGATCACACCTAAAGAAAATAAAGTAAACAAACCTCCCCTCACCATTTGATAAAGAAAAGGTCTGTGAATGCTATGTCAAACCATCCCAAAAAATGGAAGTTATTGGGTAAAAAAAAAGCAAAAAGAATGATACAACCAAACAAAAAAAGGCAAGGAAGGGGAGAAAAAAATCAAGAAAAAGATATAGAAATGACCGCAAGACAGGAAAGAATAGAATTGCCTAGTGACAAGGAAACTGGAATTACATCTATGCATAGGGAGCCAAGGACTAAATTACCAATAGAGATTATTGACAAGAGTGTTATTTCTGAGAATCAGGAAGAGACCCTTCTGATTAGGGAGACCAAGACCAACACACATCCCGAAACTGTAATGTTGGTGGCATGGGGGAGCAAAAAACAAAAGAATCAGATGAGGAACTGATACAAAACTATACTCTAACTTCATTTGATATAATAAAAGGTGAAAACCCAAAAGACACAGAATATCTAATAGAAATACACGGGATACCAAAACTAGAAAAAGAGTTTCAGGAAACTCTATCAAAATGCATAGAAACATAGAATTTGATGGCAGATAAGGACCGCTTGGCCCACCCAGTCTGCCTATTTTCTACCCAATGGATAAGCTGCAGATCCTGGTTAACCAGCAGCCTACTTCTTTCTACCTCCTTCCCCTAGAATTGCCTTATGGCTGTCCCATGCATGCTTGAATTCAACCACTGTTTTTGACTCCACAACCTCCTCCGGAAGGCCGTTCCATGCATCCACAACCCTCTCTGTGAAAAAATACTTCCTCACATTACCTCTGAGCTGCTGTCCCCTCTATCTTCAAACTGTGCCCTCTTGTTCTTGCACACCTCTTTTTTTGAAAGATGCTACCCTCTTGGACTTTGTTGATTCCCTTGAGGTACTTGAAAGTTTCTATCATGTCCCCCCTCTCCCTCCTTTCCTTGAGGCTATACATATTAAGCTTCTTTAGTCTCTCTTCATATGCCTTCCAGTGCAGACCCTGCACCATTTTAGTTGCCCTCCTCTGGACAGCTTCCATCTTGTCTATGTCCTTGCAGAGATTGGGTCTCCAGAACTGCACACAGTGCTCCAGATGGGGTCTCACCAGCTGTCTGTACAGAGGAATAACAACTTCCTGTTTTCTGCTGGTGATGCCTCTCCCTATGCATCCCAGTATCCCCCCAGCCCTCCGTACTACCCTCTCACATTGCTTGCCCACCTTTAAGTCATCAGATATGACTACCCCCAGGTCCCTTTCCATTTTTGTTGTTGTTAGTATCTCACCCCCCATTGTGTACTCTTCCCCTGGGTTTTTGTTTCCCAGGTGCATTACCTGCACTTCTTAGCATTAAATCTAAGCTGCCATACATTTGACCATTCCTCTAATCTTGCCAAGTCCTTCTCATCCTTTCCACCCCACCTTGTGCATCAACTCTGTTGCAGATCTTTGTGTCATCTGCAAAGAGAGATACTTTTCCTTCCAGTCCCTCTGCAATGTCACTTACAAAGACATTGAAGAGGACTGGTCCTAATACTGAACCCTGTGGCACCCCACTAGTAACCCCCCTATGATACATGTGCTTCATTAATCTGATACTGAAGAGGAGATTTACTTCTCATGACACCCAAACACATCATATAATTATTGTGTTCTATTTTACTGCTAATCAGAATACTTGGCAAATAATATATGGAAAATGGAACCTTTATTAAAATTAAATGGAATCTTCCTAACTTACCCACAGAAAGTCCCAATCATAGAAACTGAGGGAACACCAAAAATTACTCAAGAATATAGAGATGTTGGCAAAGAAAATGAAAGGGAAAAAAAATTAATGAAATTATAGAAACAAAACTTATGAGAAAAAACAAGATGAATGGAAGTGTAAGACAGTAACACTCTTTGGATGGGACATCTCTAAGGAAGACTCAGTAGGCAGACCTAGGGATGAAATACTGGCCTTTTTCACATGTTTTTTGCATATTAGTGTCTACAGAAATTTTATAGACTCACTAAAGGTCTATAAAAGAGACACTGATGCCTTTCAAATTGATATTACATTGAAGAATGCCCACACATGGGTAGATCTGTACTAATTGAGGAACCTAAACCAGATGTATTAGGGATATACATAGTAACCCCACAGACTCTGACCATGGAATCTAAGAAAGTAGAGCAATTTGAGAAAGATATGATAATGGAAAGCCATGGGAGACCAAGTCCCAGGACACTGAGGAATCGTGAGGCAATTTTGAAACAAAATTTTTTTTTATTATTAAGACATCCTGAATGGGAATGACAAATACTGTACCAAACACAGGACATTGAAAACATTCAAAAAATTACAGACTGCACTATAAAAATAGCAACATGGAATATTGAGGGATTGCATATGAAGATAACTGACCCAGTGGTAAGGAGTTTTTTTGATCTCGCGCAATGTCAAATATTTACAAGAAACATGGTGTATTGATAATACACTGTCTCTCCAACCAGGGTACTCCATTTTCTCATCTCCTGCTTCAAAGATGAAAAAACTATTATAAACATATACCTCCCACCAAAAAGGGGAGTAACCAACAATATGCTCCCTCAACCTAAGGAGATATTTGAATATATAATTAGTACAATGGGCATTGTAGCCACTTTAGTTTTGGGTGATTTTAATGCAAGGTTTTCAGTTACGCAATAAAGGAACATAATTCAAACTGAATATGTTTCTTATGTGTCCCTCCTAAATCCAAGAGTAACTAGTACCAGAATGTCTAAAGGTCTAAAAAATAATGCATGTGCAAAAGAACTGCATAAAAACATGGCAGAATTAATTTTTTGTGTACTAAACATTTGTTTATTGGGAGATGTGGAAGAAAAATGAACATATAGTGGCACAAAGGGTTCATCTACAATTGTCCTTGTGTGGTCCAATATGGAAGCTGTTAAATTAATAGTTGACCTTAAAGTAATAGAACGGTCAGAATCCACACACTGTACCCTGGAAATACAGATTAAAAGTACACAGAAAGAAAAAGCAATTACTAGTGCACATGTAAATGAAGCACTTGAAATCATTAATAAAAAAAGAATGAAATGGCATTCTGGGACCACTAAATTATTTGGAGACCTTTTTTATACTAAACAGTTATTTGATATAAGAACTTAGATTTTGGAGGGACAGGAATAGAAAAATAACTATATGAAACTATAGATAGAAACTTTCAAGTACCTCAAGCGAAACAACAAAGTCCAAGAGGGTAGCATCTTTCAAAAAAAGAGGTGTGCAAGAACAAGGGGGCACAATTTGAAGATGGGGGGTGGCTCAGAGGTAATTTAAGGAAGTATTTTTTCACAGAGAGGGTTGTGGATGCATGGAACGGCCTTCCGGAGGAGGTTGTGGAGTCAAAAACAGTGGTGGAATTCAAGCATGCATGGGACAGTCATAAGGCAATTCTGGGGGTAGGAAGAAGTAGGCTGCTGGTTAACTAGGATCTGCAGCTTATCCATTAGGTAGGGAAATGGGCAGACTGGGTGGGCCAAGCAGTCCTTATCTGCCATCAAATTCTATGTTTCTATGAATATCTTTACATTATGACAAGAAATAAATGTACTAATTAGACCTTTTTGCATGACTAATCAAATAAAAAACAGTTAAAAACCATAAGTCTTGGTATAATTATAGATGCAGGGAGGCAAAACATAAATTTAATAAAATCCTTCGACAAAGTAAAAAAGTAAGGATAGAAAATATAAATCAGAGCAAAATTATCAATCTGGCCAGGAAAGAATATAAAAAGACATTAGAAAATGAATGCCATAAACATAACTTAGCACTTTGGGATGGCTTGAGGAAAGCAGTGTCTAAAAGAGATAATAAGCTTTTCTGGAAGCTGGTAAATCAGGGATATAACAGCTATTGTACTACAGTTGAAGCATTTATTGCTCCTAGTATATGGGTAACATATTTCTCAAACTTATATTACTTAGAAAAAGAGGAAATTGCATCTACTCAAAATATAATTAAGAAAAACCCTACGATATTCCCTTTAGCAATGTGCATTATAGAGGATGAAATATATAATGCACTATTGTCAATATCTTCCAATAAAGCACCAGGACCAGATTTAATAATAGGGGACATTTATAACTAATTTGCAGATTGGTGGCTTCCTATTTTTGAAAGATTATTTAACATTTTTGTTCAAGGCCATGACTTCCCAGTAAGCTGACTTGGAAGTGTTATATTTCCAGTCTTTAAGAAGTGGAATCCTATGGTCCCAAAAAATGTATAAGCCTATTAGCCTTATTGATACCTCTCAAAAATATTTACTAAAATTATCTTAGCCAGATTACTTGGCTGGTTGAATGAAAAGGCACCAATTAGTGAGCTACAAAATGACTTTAGGAGTGGATGATTCATGGTGCAACACTGTTATGTGTTGAATTTTCTGGCATGGAAATAAGTGAAAATAAAAAAGGGAACATATACTGTTGCTTTGTGGGTTTTTCATCTGCCTTTGAAAGCATAAGTTGGAGCCTCTTATGGAAAAAACTGGAAAGTCTCTGCCTTGATCCAGTCTTATTGAATATTTTAATTAGACTGTATAAAAGTACATGGACCAGAGTCCAATACAATCAGTTTGGCCAAACTACAGCAGACTTCCCAGCTAATCTTGGTGTACGCAAAGGTTGTATTTGGCACCCATCTTATTTAATGTATATATTAATGATATTTTAGAGGAATTTTCTGACTTAGATGACCACTCATCAAAAATAACAAATAGAAGAATTTGTTGTCTGGCTTATGCCGATGACTTTGTGCTTTTTTCCACATCGATCTTAGTGCTCCAGAGGAAATTAAAATATGTTGTTGAGTTATGTAAAGAGTATACATTTAAAATTAACAAACAAAAAGCAAGATAATGATATTTGGAAATAGAAACAGAGCAAATCCAAAGATATGGATAAATCAGGACAAATTAGAAAAGTAAAGAAATATGACTATTTAGGAGTTAGATTTACTCAAAACAATTTCTGGAAAGAATGCTTGCAACTTATTCAAACTAAGATAAACACAGCCTCTAATGCCTTTAAAATATTTAATGCTAAATTAGGAAAAAGTACAGTGACAGGTGTACTAAAGGTACTAAATGCAAAAATACATATAAGTACATAGGTTTGGATGAGGTTGAAGTTCTATTCAACAAATTATATAGGTGCATCCTAATGGTCCCTCAGTCTGTGCCTGCAAATATACTGAGAACGAAATTAGGACAGTACTCTGTCACTGCTCTTGCCTTAGAGTGAGTCTGTCCCTTCTCATGACTTGGCTCAGCAATCAGTCTGCGTCATGCTCCTTTGGCACCCACCCACCCACCCCCTCCCTCCCCAACTCACAGTCCTGTGAATTTCCCTAACAGTCACTACAAATGCAGGCTGCCTGACCATGCCTCCTCACACCCCACCATTTACTTTAGCATGTCTTCTCCACTCAGCCTCCCCTCACCCCACCATTTATCCCTATACCTTATCACCCTTCTTCCCCCACCCTTCACCTCCACTGCATTACGTACCTCTCTCTCATACCTCCTTTGTTCACCCCACTGCCAGCTATCCCCATCCCTCTGAACTACTGACAAAGCACTCTGTGGCTGCTTATTCCCCACTCCCCATAAAGTGTTTTTCTTGTTATTTTTACTTGTAGCTATGTTTTGAGTTATTCTGTAAGTTCTGAATGCAAGCTGTATCGTTCATTGTTCATTTCTCCTATTATTCATTGTTCATTTCTCCTATTGTTCTTTGTTTTGCAATCTATGACGTGGAACCTTTGTAAAAGAGACTGCTCTCAAAGGTCTTTTCCAAATCACTAAATAAATAAATAAATTTACATTTAAATTATTCCTCATGCATGAGTCCCATTTACCATGTTGGTGCCTTAAGAAAAAGATGAAATAGTCGTCTGAAGGTTTTACTTCAAGTAGCTTACAATTAATAAAACAAGTAATTTTCTCAAACAGCGTGGGACACCTTCTTTATGATATATATTTAAAATTGTGGGAAGAAGTAGCCCACCTAGTAAAGACAAGACTCAGAGAGATAGAAATAACCAATAATTTCTCACATCTTTCAGAATATAAATTATTCAAATGGTATAAATATATAAAAGTAACACATGGGCTGGAATTGTACTTAACAAAACGTAACTAACCCCAAAGCAAGGAGATTAATAACTAGATTTACACTAGTATATTAAATTAAATTCAAACAAAAAAGACTTGGAATAAGTATCCCTTTCTGTAAATGTGGGAACAAGGCTGAAGATGATCTAAAACACATATTAATAGTCTGCCACAATACAATAAATGCAGGTCCTTTTTGTTAGGGGATTTCTTGAGTGGTCTTGCTCTCCCTCCTGATCAAATGGTATTGTTTCTTTTCACTACAAATGAGGTATATGTTCTAGATAAAGTAGTAAGATTTTTGAATACTGTACACTTGCAATTATACAGCAATGACATAGATAGTAGAACTGGTTTATTGAGAATGTACACACTCTAGAGTTATATATGTGTAACAAACTATGTTCATTTATTGTCTAAATGTGCAATAAGTGAGAATTTTAAAAATTTGAAAAAGTTTCACAATTTGAATGTATGTCTGCATTTTTACTGAATTGTAATGGCAAAAATGCTGAACAAATAAACATTTGAACATGAACTTGATTCCCCTTTATACCACGGCCAACCCTGGCCTGGCACAGTTGGCACATGGTCACCATCCCATCCTCTTCATCTATAACAAACATCACACATGAACACACACAAATATCTATCTGTTTGTCTGTCTGTCTGTCTGTCTGTCTGTCTGTCTATCTATCTATCTATCTATCTATCTATCTATCTATCTATCTATCTATCTATCTATCTCTTATCTATCTATTGCAAAAGAACTATGTTAATGCACAAGTTAGAGTTACAAATCCTCAAGAGAAGTGAAATGGAGCATTAGGGCAAGCCTAATGCCCACCTTTCCATGCCAGCCCTTACCCTCATGGCCCAGTGTTAAGCTGTCCATCTAAGTCATGCCTTACAAGTCTTCTGCTCCATGTAGAGCCCACTGGATTGGTCATAAAGGTTTCCGCACAGGGCCCTGTGGGACCTATGTGACACAGAAGACTAGTTATAACTTTTTTCACACAGGACCCCAGCTCTGTGGTTTGAAGCAGCATACCCATGGGGTATGGCCTAGGACCAGTAGCTTGAACTTGGGGAACGAGGGTAGAAGCTGTGGGTGGGAATTTGGGTTGCAAAAACACAAATGCCATGTTTTCTTCCTCCATGGCTTTGTAACCCTAATCTATGTAATAAAATAGGTTTTGCAAGGCATTCACATACTTTTGAGAAAGTAGTGTCATGACATGCCTCATGCAAGGATCTGCATAAATTATGAGGTGAATCCTAGCTTGCTTCATGCAGGGCTGTTCTTGAGTCCTAGCTTTCTTTTGGCAGGGCCCAGTGAGCCATGTGCAAAGCAAGAGATGAGGCATACCTTTCTTACTATTTTGTTTGTGTATGACTTTAACTGTACTGCAAAATGCATGTGATTTTTTTTCAGTCATGTTCTTAACATTTTTTTTTGGTTTTCTTAGCTTTAAACATTTGGTTTGTGTATGCCTGAGTATATTTTTTGCAGTGATTTTTGCCTTTTGCCATGTCTCACCGAGTGTACATGCTATGTCTTATGTATGCACGCTGAGCTTGTTAAAGTCTGTCTCAACAGTTTTACAAGGCAATAAAACTTATTTTATGTAAGCAATAATACCCAACAGGGTGGGCAGTATTGTGCTATACTGGACCGCCCAGGGGAATATTCGACGCCGCAGGCGGAGGGCCTTATAGCCCCTGAAGGTCTGGTATACACAATACCGCCCACCCTGGAGGGTATTATTGCGCTTAGAAAATGGGTACTGTAAACAAAAAAAATTGTAAAAAAATGTCAATGAAAAACAAGTTTAAAGTAAGTTTTGAAATAAAATAGTTCCTCCGCCTGCAGTTGACTATTGTTATGTCTGAAGACAGTACTTAAAAACTGCCTCCTTTTGTAAGTTTTGTTTTTCTGCAGTATCTTTTCCTTCCCTGCTCCTCTCCCCCAACCCCAACAGAAAAACACAGGCACGGAGACTGTCAATTTAATTTGTCTTCCTGCAGTTTCTTGTTGCTGCCCCCAACACACACACACAACAGTGGAGAACCACTTTCTTTGTCGGTTTAATCAGCGCCAGTCAGAGCAGGGGACTGTAGTGCTAAAGACCGGTACTGAACTGAGGTATCTTACATAGATACATACATAGATACATAGACAGTGTCGGCAGATAAGGGCCTATGGCCCACCCAGTCTGCCCATTTAAGTTTGTAAGTTCAGTTTATGTTTTCCAGGAAGTCTGTTGCCCCTTACCCCTGACCTCCAGAATTCCTTTATGTCTATCCCATGCATTCTTAAATCTTGCTCTTTTTTTTATATAGGAGCAGCTTTCAAATGTGCTCCGTGCTGCTGTTGGTGCCCAGCAAATTCAGTATCCTCAGTCCAGCTCCACACTGTATGTGGCAGGGTCTAACTGTAGCCATGCTGAGAAAGCAGTCTGAATAATGACCAGAGCGAGTGCAGTGCTACCATAGAGGGTGGGGGATAGTGGACGTGATCACGATCAGCTGGCAAGGAACAGGGTCACGCTTGGTTTTAAAAAAAGGAAAAGCCTGTTTCTGTGGTTATAACTACTGTATGCATTCAGAGCTGGTACTGTTTTGCGGAGCAGGAGTTGAGCCGGGGTGACACGGAGCTACGGGAGTGGAGCCAGGGCGACATGGACCTATGGGAGTGGAGCCGCAGTGCTGTGGAGCTACGGGACTGGCATCAGGCTGAGACAGAGGCATGATGTTTGGGGGACAGGTCGAGTGAAACAGCAGAAGAATAAAAAAAGCTACAAAACAGGGGGTTTACTTTTTTGTATGTGGCAAGGGGGAAGCGAGACTCAGTTTCCTGTAATGGTTCGCTGTGAGCATGTGGACTTCAGAGCAATGTGTAGTGGAGCTAATGTAACTGTACTGACAGTATGTGCTGGCACATAAAACAGTCTTTCTGGGGGAAAAAACATTCGCATAAAACTGTGGTGGCTTTGTGATGGTTTACAGGGTCTGTGGGTGATGTGATTTCTCGGGGGAAGGGGGTGTCTGCCTTGTCGGTCGTCCGTTAACGAGGAAGAAAACATGGTGGCAACTATTTAAAAATTTGCAGTGCCCAAGAATATCTGAAGTAATGGGGACACTGAAATTGAACTTGTTTTCAAGCGGGCACTATCGAGAAATACCCGCCCGCTAAGAGTGGTCTACTAGCCAATGGGAAAGCAAGGATTTTATCACCCATTTTCTAATATTAAAATATTAACTTTAGTTAATTTTTTCTGTAGTGCTCCACATTGTCAGTGGGTAGTCATTACAGAGAGGCTTTAAGTTATGCAGCAGAACCTATGCATAACCTAAACTCTATCTGTAATGACTACCTATTGACAAAGTAGGAGCTAACAGAAAAGGAAATTACAGCAAGTATGAAGACATTTCTTCTTTTTTAAAATCAGATCAGTTGTATTGTCATATTTTGTTTCCAAACCATAGAAATACATTAATTTGGGATGAGCTGTAATAAACCTATACGTTTCATAATTTAAATGGCCTACTTTTTTTCAGTATCTGATGGCAAAAAAAGTCTTATTTGGGGATTTTACAAATTAATAACTTTTGAACCACCAAAATGATTTTCACCAAACCTTTAAATTAGTTTGCACCTAACACTGAGACTGTAAGTGCCGAGGGGCTGTGACCACCGAGATATAAGCTGTCAAATCAGCAAACCACCCATTTTTGACACTGATACTAACTCACCCCTTTTGCAAAGAGATATTTGTGCTCCACTCGTGGTTCTTTATGAACCATAAGCAACCTACATATAAGGGCACTTGGTACCAGGGACAAGGTTCAGTGCAGTGATGGTATGCACCAGTGGATTGTACCTGTACACCTAAACACATTCCCATACAGGGATACCCAACATAAAGAACTCAAAGCAAATCTTTGATTATAGTGAATTTTTTATTTGCTTGTGTGAAAGTTATTAACTTGACATCCCATATACATGTGTAGATAAAAAAGCAAAATAGCACCTGGCAATCACAGCAACATTGGTTCTAAGTAAATAAGTGAGTAGCTATTGCCATCAAATGATCGATTTCCTTTTGCACAGTGCAGACCTCCAAAGTACTGTATTGCACATTCATTGCTTCAGATTCCCAATTGAAGGGTAATTCTAGTGATAGGACAAGGATGCACAAATGAAAAATGTGGGCATGCACAAGGTGACATCTCACTGTGACATCACAGCTTAATCAGAGCTACAAGTGCATGCTCGCTGATGCATTTTATGTACTTCTCATGCATATGCAAATCCCTTAGTGTGTCCAGTTTGTTGATCAACAGTAACAGAACATAATCAATTAAAGTGTCAATACAACCCATAAAAGTGCAATGTGCAGATAAAAAGGTTGAAAACACTTAAGAATCAGTGTTTGGAGAAATCCCTACGTTTTCAGTGTTTCAACATTCATTAGATCACAAATACCATGAGCACTAATATTATGCAAGCACACGGTAATGTCTTTTAATCAGTGGCAAACCATGGAAGTGAACTCAGTGCAAAAGAAATACTTCAGTTAGGCAAGACTGATTGTTTTCTTGAGTCCAAATCCCCTTTTAGCTCATGTACATTCAGTCCTTGCCTCCTACAGTAGCTTGATCAAACAGGCTTCATACCGAGGCTGCTTTACATACGAAGTCAAAATAAGTACCTCTGAAAAAAATGTGTTGTCAGAAGCTCAGTCACCATGACTTTTTTAACAATGTGTTGCTTTCTGCTCTCACCAGCTGGTGTTCAATGGAACCACAAAACATTTACTGAAAGTCTATTCTACCCCAAAAGGACTTAATTTAAATATGACCCAAACAGAAATCCTGTCATAACTAAAAATGATCAAAACAGACCTTGCATATAGCCTAAACATTTCATTAGGATTAATAAACTTGAAAATAAAGCTACAGTGTAATAACCATGTTCTGATGAAACATGCAGGAGAAAACCATACTTATAGCTACAGTATAACACATCCTATGAACAGAATAGATAAAATAACCTCACATCTCCAGTGAAATTAATACAGTAACACCTACGAGAACAGGAAGTTAAGTAGTCATACACCAAAACTGTTCTGAAATAGTAAAAAGATACTATCCTCCACAGGAAAAAGTATGTTAGTCTTCCATCACCATATTATACTAAAACAGATTGAAAAAAAAATTAGATATTTGGAAACGGTCAAACCGAAAAGGAAAATGCATTTTGGTAGTTCATACACATATAGAGCACTTTATAAAAAAAAAGAAAGCACTAGTTCATCTTTTAATCCCTTCGGTTTCCAATTCATTGACACCAAACCATTCATGTTGCAAACATTTTTGTTAGATCTCATTCTCCTACTCCTCTGATTGGCAAAAGGACCCTTTCCATACCAATAAACATGAGTACTGTATTGTCCATGATTGACATTTTCAAAATGTTTTGCTACAGTAGAAGCAGCTATTGGTTGTATTGCTGTCTTATGTTCACTTATTTTTACTTTAAAGGGATACTTAGTCTGTCTGGCATAAGAGATGCCACAAGGAGAGATGAACATGCAGACACTTTGAGTACTGCATGTGATGAAGGAATTTATTTTTGGGAGGGCTATAGCCTGAAGTTCAATGTGGAGGAATAGCTCTTCCCACATCCCTTACAAAGGCCAGCCTCCCATGGCAATTCTCCGCTTAGAGCATTGTGTCAGCAGCGCTCTGGGCTCCTGTATGGCTTGTGGGCCGAGCCTCCTTCCCTTCCCTTTCTGCTCCCTGCCCCCTTGTTCTGTTGCCCTGTGCTTCATCCCGTTCCTCTCCTTGCTTCCTTGCCCTCCTTGGCTTGCTCTTCCGTCCTTTTCATCCCTGGAATCCCCCCTCCCCATTCCTCTTGTCTCCCTCCTCCCATCTGGTGTCCATTTTTCTTCTGATTTCCCTCCTCCCTGCCCCGTACCTAATTTGCCGCTCCTCTCCTTTTTTGCCAGCTCCCTTGGCATGTCCTTCTGTTCTGGACCCTGTTCCCTTTGGGGTTGACACTCTGTCCTTGCCTCCTCCTCTTCTGGGGTGTGGCATCACCCCAGCAGTGCCACCATGGACCCACTGTGTGATACCTCTTTCCTGGTGTCACGTCCCTGTGCAGCCAACTCCCTGAATGTGCCTGCTGTTGTATTTGTCTGTGCCATATTCTATACTACTGAAATGCTATGGCTTGGTATCTTGACAAGGTTATGCTTACATTCTTTCTGCTAGTGATTTTGACCTCTTGCAGCATTTTGCTGTCCAGACACTTCTTCCGTATATTTTAGTCTAGGAGCACTGTCTACCAGCATCTAAACTGTGTTTCTCCTGGGGTTTTCTCCTCAATTCGCTAGCAACCTGAAATGCAATGCTTCATTTCATTGACTTTACAAACCATCTTTGCTACTGGATAAGTACTGTATGTATGCCTGTAAGTACATTACCATGAGCTGTTAGCGCTCGTGGCACAGATTTGCCATCCTCTGGAACCTACACCACCTTCATTTGGCCCACATTTTCCTGATCCCTCCTCAGCACTCACTGAACTACCCTCTGTAATGTGGATTTCACATTTCTGATGATGATTATCCCTGAATGTTAAATTTCCCTTTATTTTTTTGTCATTGCCACCATTTTGTCTTACAGTCATCTGCTACAGTGAAGGGCTCCATATTTTACAAATTTCTTTGTACTATATGGATACTGTAATAGTCACTTCCCCATTCTGCACTGCCCGTCTAATAAGCCATTGTTCTCCACTGTTGGTGATTACAGAGCTCCACTGCCTTGGCTGCTGCCTGTGTAGTGACACTTGCTCATCACCTGCCATACCCTGCCCTATCCTACCCTCCTTTCCTTTATCCTGTGGCTTCTTCTCTGCCTCTGCCGCCTGTTCCTGAGCGCCCCCTTTCCTGCTGCTCCCCCTGTTCCTGCCCTTGTCCCTTGCTCCCCTGGTTTCCTTTTGGGCCTTTCACTCCTCACAACAGCATTCCATCTCCATTTACGCCCCATCTCCCATCCTGACCTATGCTACCTCTACCCCTGGTCTGGGAACTGCACCCCTTACCATTTTGCCCCATCACCTATACCCTACTGTGCTTCCAGGATTATGTTTCCTTGTTTTAACCCTGGTGCTCTTCACCTTACAGCCTGCTAGTTACTTGCACCATTCTCACATACTCCCTCTTCCATGCTCCTTGTAGCACCCCCTCAGCCTGCATCATTGGCTCTCCTCATGCATTCACTCTTCAGGTATCATCTATTCTCCATTCTCTATTATTACCTCAATGTTTCTTTTCATTCACCGATTTGCCTATGGCTTCTCCTCCCCTAGGCCTGCATATCCTGAATCCGTTCTTAGGTTCCTGATCCCTGCCTTCCTGCATCCTTGGGTCCCACTACCATTGCATGGATCATTGCCCTTGCAGCCTACTCAGCATTCCGTCATTTATTGCACTCCATTGCTACCAGCATGCTCCTTCCTGGATTACTCTAACTCATCCTTACTGGCATTCCTGATGTTTCCTCCTCCTGTTCTCCCACTCTGACTTGCTTCCTCCCCATCTATACTGCCTCACAGTTTACCTACCTAAGACTACGCAGCCAGCTGTCTCTTTTTTGCTCAGACCATACCAGCAGTTTGTCTGGACTCCCGTTCCTGACTTGTACCTTTTGAGGTACAAATTGTAGGTAGGCTTGCCCTGTCTACTGGGGATGGGATTCCTTTACACTCACTACTACCTACTGCTTACAAACCTGACATCCTCCGTTCCTAACTCTGCCTGGCAGCATCAAGAAAAGGTTAGCTCACCCTGACTACCAGGGACGGGAGCCGTGTCTGCAATCTACTGTGTCATACTTATGCATTCTCTACCTGATACCAGTTGCTAATGGGACCTCTTTACTCATGTGCCTTCAATATCCTGCCTGCTGGGCAGCCTTGAGTCCAGGTCATCTCGCTTTTGACTATCTGGGATGGGAGCCTGAGTCTACATTCGACTGTTTCAACCTTCTGCATTCTTTACCAGAGGCCCGGTTGTCACTTCCCTTCAGGAACAGGACCACTTTCCTCATTTACCTTCACTGTCCTACTTTTTCCTGGCAGCATCGCATGGTGGTCATCTCGCACTGACTACCAGGGATGGATTACTGTATCTGCATTCCACTGTTTTAACCTTGTACATTCCCTACTTGAACACCCGGTTGCCACTTCTCTTCGAGAATAGAACCACTGTACCCATTGGAATTCAACATCCTACCTTTGCCTGGAGGCATCGACTGATGATCTTCTTGCCTTGAATACCAGGGATGGGAGCCTATTTCTGCAATTGACTGTTTCACCTTTATGCATTCTCCATCTGCTACCCAGTTGCTGCTTCCCTTTGGGAACAGGACTCCTCTACTCTATTTGCTTTCCACATCCTTCCTCACCAGTCTGCATCCTGCACTTCCTTGGAATCATCATACTCATCCCCACCTTGACCTCCTCACACTCTGGATTTGGACACCTCCACCTTGTTCCATCTCTGCCTCCAGTCAGTTCAACTGCCTCCTGGACTTCTTTGCTGTTGGTCACCCCTCCCCAATAACCATGCAAGTTCTCTTTCTCCTTCAGAAGTGGGATCCTTGTGCTTTATCGTTGCAGTGCCTCCTGTCCCCTGCACTTGTTGTTCAACATCATCTCCTGACATGGGACGCTTGTTTCTCAATGTTGTGGCTTTCGGCACCTGGATTTGCTTATTTATCTTCCATGGATCCACCTCATGACCTGCAGCAGTTTTCCTCTGTTCTGATTCAGTTTGCTGTGGTGCTGACCTGGTTCTGTTCCTGTTTGCACCTGTTTTAGTCAGTACACTTGGCCTATGCTGTCTTCTCCTTTTACCCCTTCCTCCAGTCCACGGACATCCACTCCAGACTTTCCCCTTCATCCTTGGACAGCTGCCTTCTCCATACTGCCATGGTGGCTTTGGGTTCCTTCCTATTTGCTGTGACTCTTTTTGGGCAGTTAACACCTATCTCTAGCCAGTATTCCTACTTGGTCAACTATGCCTCCCATTCATCTATCTCATACTCCTACCCTGGCCATTCTAACAGCTCCCATCCACTGCTCAATGGAGCACTTGCTCATTTCACCTAAGGAAAACTACTTCTAGTAAACATTCTTTGGACAACATGCCTTACAGACTCTTACATCGCCATAGAGTTAGCTATACTTCCCAATCATCTCCCCAGGATCGATTCCAGAATCCCATTTGACTGGACTATAGAAAGATCTCATCCCTCATCAGACTCTACAGGTTCCATGTCATAATGGCGATGCAAACTCATGGCGAGGAGAAATACGGTGCCCAACACTTACGGGTTGATTTTTAATGCAGGAGGCTCTGCCTCCCGCATCTCCCTACTTATGGATTCTCACTTCAGGGATTGTATGTCGGGGGTTAAAACGACAAAATATGAATACTGCCTGCCTGCAAAAAATGCACTGTGCCGGACCTGAACCCTGCACCTTCTACCTCCCAACTGACCACCCTCCCCACCATGCTAGCGGACTAGCTCAGCATCTTTCTGCCACACCACACTCCCTCCAACATACCATCCCTCTCCGCCTCTCCCCCCTTGCATGTATACGCACCTACATCCCATTGCCATGTGTCACCCAGCCCAGTATCCGGTCACCCCTCCCACCAGGTACCCCTGAACACAGGCACTGTAATTAAGTCATCATTTTTATAGACGCCCAATTGCGGTCACCTTGTTCACTGGTACCTGACTTGACTGGACACTCCCTATGCATCCTGTCAATTCAAGCACTATGGCTTCCCTATCTACCATGTCTCATAGGATATCTTTTACATAGAAAAGTGACCTTATTCCTTCCATCGAGCAATGACTCTGTAATCATCAATCGCTGTTACGGATAATGGGAACTGCAAGATATCTCATAGCAGTACTGACATCATCTGTTTCACCTTTCTTTGGCTTCTCCTATGAGCACTGACTCTGTTAATCATGTTACTCAACTCCTACTTCCTCAATAGCCATTGGATGTCCTAAGACCTTCATAGATACCTTCCCAGAACTCCCATCATTGGATCTCCTATGCCTAGCTGCCTTACTAAAGGCATTCTATCCAAACCACCATTTTCTAGCTCCTGAATATCACCATACTTCATACAATCATCTATATTCCTTCATCATATTACCATCAATCAGATCAGCTTCCCATCCAGTGGTCCTTCTAGCTCATCCCTCATGATTCACCTCCCATACTTCCTCCAATGGAGACTTTCACTGAGAGCAGATTTCCATTGATTTTCAGTCTGAACATCCAAAACTGATCTGGCTGTCTCTCTATCCCAGTCTTGCCTCTCAACAGATCTATATTCAACTACAATGCTAGGCACTCCAGCATTCTTGATACTCTCAAATGGAGATGGAGAGAGGATCACAGATGTAGAAGTGGGTAGCCATCTGGGAACTAGCGACCATCGAACAGTATGGTTCACAATAAACACAGCAATAGAGTCAAGCCATACAAAGACAAAAGTACTGGACTTTAGGAGGGCTGACTTTGCCAAATAAGGTGGTAGCTTAACGAATGCACCTAGCAAATGGGCGGGAAGGAGGGTGGAAGAACAATGGGGAATAATAAAACTGCCATCACAGAGGTAATGAGCCTTGTGTGAAGCAAATAAACAAAACAAGACGATGTAAGATACCACTATGGTTCTCAAAGGAAGTGGCAGTGAAGGTTCAAGAGAAAAAGAAAGCATTCAGGAAGTACAAGGAATCGCAGCAGGAGCAGGACAGAGGACTGTATCAGTTAAAGCAAAAGGAGGCTGGGAAGGCAGTCAGAACAGCAAAGGCCCAAACCGAGGAAAAGATAGCCAACTCAGTTAAGAAGGGGGATAAAACCTTTTATAGGTACATCAGGGAGCAAAGTAAGGCCAAGGAGGGATAGTGAGGCTTAATAAAGGGGAGGGAGGAGGGTGGGCAGAGGAGACTGTGAAAAGGCAGAGATACTAAACAAATATTTTTGCTCAGTATTTACAAGGGAAGAGGGGGAGGTACATAAAACAAACAGTAGTAACACTCTGGATACAGAAGTTGATACCAGCCCATTTACAGAAGAAAGGGTTCTGAAAGAACTCTTAAAACTGAAGGTGGACAAAGCAATGGGGCCTGATGGGATTCATCCCAGAATTCTAAAAGAACTAAGGGTAGAACTAGTGACACCACTGACTACCCTCTTTAACAAATCATGGGAGGATGGGGTGGTACCCGAGGACTGGAGGACGGCAGATGTGATTCCCCTTCACAAAAGTGGGAGCAAGGCAGAAGCAGGAAACTATAGACCTGTTAGTTTAACCTCAGTGATAAGGAAAATGATGGAATCACTTCTAAAGGAAAGAATTGTCAAGTATCTAGAGGCCAGAGGGGCACAGGACCCTAGGCAGCATGGATTCACAGTGGGAAGGTCATGCCAGACGAATCTGATAGATTTCTTTGACTGGGTGACCAAAGTAGTAGATCAGGGAGGGGCTGTGAACATGGCCTACCTAGACTTTAGCAAGGCATTTGACACAGTCCCACACAAAAGATTAATATACAAGTTAGCCAGCCTGGGAGTGGGTCCCAAGATGACAGCCTGGGTAAAAATTGGCTGGAGAATAGAACACAGAGGTAATAGTAAATGGGAGTCCTCAGAAGAAAGGAGGGTTACTAGCGGGGTACATGAGGGTTCAATATTAGGACCAGTCCTCTTCAATGTTTTATAAGCGACATTGCAGAAGGACTGGAAGGAAAAAGTATGTCTCTTTGCAGATGACTCTAAGATCTGCAACAGAGTTGATTCACAGGGTGGGGTGGAAAGGATGAGAAGGGACTTGGCAAGGTTAGAGGAATGGTCAAATGTATGGCAGCTTAGATTCAATGCTAAGAAGTGCAAGGTAATGCACCTGGGAAACAAAACCCAGGGAAGAGTACACAATGGGGGTGAGATACTAACAACAACAAAATGGAAAGGGACCTGGGGTAGTCATATCAGATGACCTAAAGGTGGGCAAGCAATGTAGAAGGCAGCAAGGAGGGCTGGGGGATACTGGGATGCATAGAGAGGGCATCACCAGTAGAAAACAGGAAGCTATTATCCCTCTGTACAGACAGCTGGTGAGACCCCATCTGGAGTACTGTGTGCAGTTCTGGAGACCCAGTCTCCGTAAAGACATAGACAGGATGGAAGCTGTCCAGAGGAGGGCAACTAAAATGGTGCAGGGTCTGCCAGAGGACATATGAAGAGAGACTTAAGGAGCTTAATATGTATAGCCTCGAGGAAAGGAGGAGAGGGGACATGATAGAACCTTTCAAGTACCTCAAGGAATCAACAAAGTCCAAGAGGTAGCATCTTTCAAAAAAGGTGTGCAAGAACAAGAGGGCACAATTTGAAGAAGAGAGGCGGCCGAGGTAATTTAAGAAGTATTTTTCACAGAGAGGGTTGTGGATGCATGGAATGGCCTTCCGGAGGAGGTTGTGGAGTCAATATCAGTAGTGGAATTCAAGCATGCATGGGATAGTCATAAGGCAATTCTGGGGGGTTGGGGTAGGAAGAAGTAGGCTGCTGGTTAACTAGGATATGCAGCTTATACAGTAGGTAGGGAAATGGGCAGATTGGGTGGGCCATGCGGTCCTTATCTGCCATCAAATTCTATGTTTCTATGTTTCTATGTTTCTATTCTACACTGTTCTCGACTCCCCATTGCCATATCAGTCTATAGACCCTCTCATAGACCTATTTCCTGGCTTCCCACAGTATTTAGATATTGGATTATCTGTAAGGCAAAACAGTCATGGCCAACTCAGCATATGTCATGGGCAATTACGCCACAGAAATACCCATATCTGCTTTTCTACCGGCGGACCAGCAAGAGCCTATACAAGTATCATTACAACATCAATACTCAAATCAACTCTCAAATTCCTCATACTGAACTTCCAATTATTCCATATACATTCAGTTATACTAGTCTTCCTTGATTGGTCTAAAATCATTTACGTCATTACTCCTACCAGGCACATAAGACTCTGTCCAACTCCTTCATCTGCTTCATGGATGCTTACATTGCAACATATTGCTCACCACTTAACTCCTCACCTCCAGACACTAACTTGAATGTCAAACCTTCTACAAAGTTAGATTGTTTACCTTATGACTTCATAACCCATCATATTCCTACCATCAAAGTCTGGTAGCATATTTATCACATCATGCTCTTCCTGTTCATTAGTCTCCATAATCTCTTTGGGCATCATCCATCATCACCTTGGAAACCTGAACTACATTTACCCTTTTTCAACTGGACCTACTCCACTCCCAAGATTCAGATGCTCCTTTAGAATAGACCTACCTCTTCAACCTCAGCATTGTCTTTCCAGTATGCATCATCCATGGATTTGAAGATGGACCATCATCTCTCCAAGCAGTTCACCTTCCTCAAAAATTAGCTTATGGTTGCTAGAATCTAGGTTCATCTCCTCTTAGTTTGCTCAGAGGATGGGTGGGTCAGTAGCCATGGGTCCTCAGAGGTTTCCTCCCTCGGAGGGGGGTTCCTTTTCTGCATGCTACTGGTCATACTCTCTGTGAGTTGGAGGAGGTAATCATACTCTTTTGACCATTCATTGGTAATTCTTTTGGGCTTTCTATTCCCTACTCACTACCCAGCTTACATACCAAGGGCAGGAATAGAGAAAAGCCAAAAGTAAACTACAGTTACATAAGCACTACTAACCCCATGCTCTATTCACCCAAACATTGAATGGGAGGGCTATAGCCCAAGGTTCAAAGTGGAGGAATAGCTCCTCCCACATCCTCTACAAAGGCCAGCCTCCCATGGCAATTCTCCTCTTAGGGCATTATGTAACACCCACCATCCACCCCTTCGTCCTCCTTCTCTGGCACTCTACTCACCTTTGGTGTTGGGCTTTCTATTCCCTACTCACTTCCCAGCTTACCTACCAAGGGCGGGAATAGAGAAAAGCCAAATGTAAACTACAGTTACATAAGCACTACTAACCTCATACTCTATTCACCCAAACATTGAAGTAAATTTTGCCTGAATGTGGAAGTTTCAAACTGTTACTATTAACCATGTTCCCACAGTGTGTGTGTGGTTCCCACACTTAAAATTACCTTTAGGTTGTGCAGTAATCCAGGCCTAGGAGATAGGTTTTGATTCTGTACAGAGGCTACATGTATGCCCTAATTTATCCTGCATGTGCCTACCTCTTCTTTACTGATCAGTCAATAAAGTAACCAAGTTAAACACACTCTATAGATACACAACACCAAAAAGATGATCTCTGATCTATAGGTTTTGATGAACATTGCTTTGAAAAGAAGAAATCTGAGGGTATTCAGGGAATAGCTCAAAGGGCAAACCTTCTTTAGTCTCTATCTAAGAATGCACACAGCACAGGCACCATAAGGTCTACATCCACTTTCAGTGTACCATGTGAGCTGCTTAGACTGCAAACTCTGCAGGTCACATGTCACACTATCTGATTCACTGTCTCTAACATCATGTATAAGGACTTTGCTGGTGAAACTTTACAAGGCAAATTTACTTTGCAAAGTTTAAGATCTTTGTGATGTTATTCACAAAGTGAGGTTTTTCATCTTTGTACATCTTAAGGCTGGACATGTGGAACATAAGGGTAAATTTACCACACAAATGTCCTTATCCCTTGGGTGCTGCTATGTTGACTGTATCCTATTTATTTTGACTGTACATCTACTGTACTTATTTTACAAATGTATTACATCACTGTTCTTACTTATGTTGCTCACTACTATCACCATTATAATGTTTTGCTTATCTAGGCATGGGCTATGTCTGAAAGATTCCTTTGATCAGTGCACTTAACCAACCAACAAATAAACAAACAAACAAGCAAACAAAAAAGTTTCAGTGTTCACATACATTACCCAATGATACATGATGCAAATAAGGTGAAGCCACTGCAGCAGGTAATGGAATGAATATAATTACAGAAGACATTTCATGACATAATTTTTAACAATGAGATTACGTTTTCTCTGGAACAATTTGCTTCCATGGTATTTAAGAATAAAAAATGGGATATGATGCAACTGTAATCAAAGCCCCCTCTGAAGATTCACATATGGAGAATACTTTCAAAGCATGGTTGAAGTGCTTATGTATATTTGAGGGTGAATGTACTTTATACTGTACCGCAACATGAGTGATGCACATGTAATGCAAAAACAGATAATGTCACATAAAAATCATGCACTTAATGTTCTCTTTTTCCAGTATTGTACAAACCATATACCTATTGCTTTTTAGAAAGGAGATTTGTATGGAAGACTGCAGTAAAGTTTGTTGAAAACGTATTTCCTGATGGCCAACACTTTTATCAGGACAGTGGCCTAAAACAAGGTGCCTCAACACAGTTTATTTCTAAGCAGGTGATTAACTGGGTAAAAACACCACCAAAGTACTATGTTTCATAGTTACTTGTATTAAAATTAGAATATAGTATCATTTATTTACAGTACAGTTAGACAACATATAGCAGTGCCACCCAGGATGCCACACAAAGCTGCAGTATACTTCAGCAGAGTTATTACAGTAAACCAGGCAATTTCAAAAACAGTCCAACCCTTTTGTCATGCAGTATTACAGGATACTGCATTGCATCCTGGCTGGTACCACTGTACTGCATGCTGATCTTAGTTTTTTCTCACAATTTTTGCTACTGTATCTGTTCTCAGTTCTCAAACTAGGTCTCAAGAGAGGAACCCCAAGGAGGTAGTTTGGCACACAATGAAAATGCACATACTGAGAAAGACCATGCCCAGAATAAAACAGGCACTGATCAATGGAATAAAAGAGTTTTGTAGGACTGTAACACCAGCACAATACAGGTGATAAACATACAGTACAGTACATAAATCCTAATCCATTTGCATGCACATTTGGAAAATGTGCTGGCTGTAGTGATTGCTAAGGTTGCGCATGCAACTGGACTAGGATGTATGAACTGTATGTACTGTAGCAACTGAGATTTCTGTACATTAGTATTATACTAAACATTATTTTTTCTTCAATATATGATTGCCTTTTTTAGATAGAACAGTCATAATGCCACCATTCTGATGTCAAGAATTGATAATACTATTGACTTGACATCAAAAAGATGATATTACAGAATCAAATGGCAAAGTCTCTCATGCTCAGCTGTTGTCAGCTCCTGTCACATATTTCAAACTTCACTCTGACAGCTGAGATAGTGGGAGTTCTGTCACAGAAATACATCTGAGGCAAAAAAAAAAAAGGCAACCATATATTTCAAAAAAACAAAAGATGGGCATCCATCTGTTATGGTTGCTGTTGAATCAATTGAGAGATTTCTGTGATGGCATAAACCTCTTGAGCTGCACTCTTGAGGTTTATGATGTTGCAGGAATCCATTGATGGATTTACAGCACTGTAACAGATGAATGCCTATCTGTTATTCTATTTATGTATTGTACGACCTTTTCTATTGTATGTAAAATAAAGGTACTTCTCAACCAAATCTTCACCACCACACCAAATAGCCCGTTTCAAATTTTGGGTCACCACACTACGACAAGTCCTAAAATTTATCTCCTCCACATCTGCACGTAGTAAAAATACTGTACTGATTTCCCACTAACACCCCTAACTACCCCTTCCACACTAAAATTGGTGCCTCATTAAGTGGGGTTTGGAGAGAATTGTTGCATTTCCTGATTTTTGGGCAGAGATTTCAGTGTGGAAAGTAGTGGTGCCATGAAACTATATTGTAGAGACCAAACAAATTACACTAACATAACATGATATAGAGAAGTACAGTAGGTACTGGAGAAAAAAAAAACATGTGCCTGTTTGCAAAACTGAGCATGTGCAGTACTAGGGCTCAATGGAAAGTTAGTCCAGCACCATACAGTAGCACAACAGAGAACCATGATTCAAAAAAGTGAGTTCTGCCTAGACTATGATCCCCTCCCCAAGCAGGCATGCAAAACATGTGCTTAATGAGGTTTGTATAGACTTCCTCCCCATGCTGACAAGATACACCATACTAGGGATCATGGGAAATATAGTTCAGCATTAATGTCACAGATAACATTACATAATCTTGACCAATGCAACAGCTTTGTTTCCTCCAAATAATCTGAACTAAGAGCAAAGCCCCATTTTCAGAAGGTTAGCACTCTGATCTCTGTCATAAATACATTTCCTGGTGTCTAGTGGTTTTCTACTTGATCTCCATTCAAATGTCCCCAATCCCTATAATTCAGCTGTCCCTGGTGTCCAGTGGTCCCTACTTCTGTCTGCTTTTCACATACCCATGATCCCTATAATAATTCCATCCCTGGCACCCACAGGTCCTCCGCCCTGATCACTATTCATATGACCCTGAACTAAATAATACACTCATGTTTGGTATCCAGTAGTCCCACCACCCCAATCACCACTCCCTGTGGTAAAAAAACCCAGAAATAGAAAAATAAACTTTTATTTCTGTGTGAAAAACATTCCTTGGTAGTCTAGGGGCCCCAAATCCCAACGATCACATGTCTAACCCCAATGTCAAGATGGCGGCCATTCTGGGCTGGCCATTGTGTGCAGCAGTCTAGAGCTCTGGTTTGTGTGTTTTTAGAGCACTTCATTCTTAGTTTTTAAGTCGCTTCAGGCTTTATGTGCTTAAGTGGCTTTGGGTTTTATGTGTTTTTTATTTCATTGTATGCACTTCGTGTTTATTTTATTTTACTGCAGCCCAGTTGGTCGCGACTGCAAGTTCACCTGTTTTCCCCTAATTAGGTGTGTTGTGTCTCACACATTCTGTTTAGTGCCAGTCACCAGTACTGAATTTTTTTGGCGGACATCCATGGATGCACATCGCTGTTGGCATTCTTATATTTTTGCAATCTCTGCCCACGAACTATGGCACTGTAGGAACATTTGTTCTCTGCCTCCGAGACACAGCTGGGATTCTATATTAGAGTGCTACTAAGGAGACTCCCAGACTGATGCCTGCAGCTGAGTGGAGAACCAACATTAGATTCCTGTTTTGGGAAGCCCTGGACTTACCCGAAGAAGGATCCATCTGCCATTTGCCAGTTGGTAGACTAAACTCGGCGGGTGACCATTGAAGGTGGGTCCAAGGCTCAGGTCTTTCCCCTGGGGGTACCTAGGAAGTGCCGACCGAAGGGTTGATGGCATCTTGGGTCTTCCCTGTGGACTTGGAGGGCTTTCTGGCAAGGTCAGGTATTTCCCAAGGCCTAAGTGAGAGGACTGACCAGGTTTGAGTACTTGCTCTCAGGCAGATTTTACCTGGAGAGGACATCCATTTCCATTATTTAGGATCTAATTTCCTTGGGGTTTTGGTTGTGGCTGTAAACATTGGATTCAAGAACTTTCCAAGTAAAGATCTCCTGGATTATTCTTGGTGGCTAAGAGAGGAGCACGGGACATTGGTCCATACAAGCCGCAAGTATTCTGAGACTTACTAACTACCTTGACATTTTTTGAAGCAGTTAAGGAGGCAGTGAGAGGGCCTTCATTTGATTTCATTGATCACCTTAGTTTCTGGAATAGGTAGCAGTGAGAGTGCTACATTATCTGGTGGTCTGTTCAGGGAAGGAGGTGGTGAGAGCTCCTTCACCCATTCCTAACTATTAAGAAGCTGTGGCAAGCTTCTTTTTTGTTGGTAATTTTGAACACTGTGATGGCATTGAACAGTGCAAGTACATAGAACTGCCACAAACCCATAATCTCACTTACAGCCTTTGACTATGTTAAATGGGTGTTGCTACTGTCATGATACTGTGCTGCAATTAAGTCAGACAATTACGTTTGACAATGGTTTACCTGATATCAGTTTGAGTTTTGCTTGTGTTTTGGGGATTTGTTTTGGGGTATTTTAAAAGGTTATGAGAATTAATTCATTGGACGAGTGAGGATGTGAGTGAGTGAGTGAGTGAGTGAGAGAGTGAGTGAGTAAGTAAGTGAGTGATTGGTTTAAGTAATTTAATTCTCAGCGTTATTTTGAAGAATGTGTTGATTGTGATTTTTCTTTGTTGTATGCAATGTGTTGGGAGGGCATTAAGATGGTCAGGTACTATTCCCCTTCCAGACTTCATGACGTTCACCCCTTCATTAGTCCTCCATTGTCACCTAAGACATATACTAGATGGTGTGCCCTGGGGATAACCAGGAGGAGGAGGAGGATAAGGAGGGGCCCTGGATCTGGAAGGGGAAAGGAAAGAAGTGGTCAGATAGAGATGGTAGGTCCAAGCTGATGCCCTGGGGCAAAATGGGACCAGAACAGGGGTCCTCCCTGTCTGACTCCCATACCCAAGGGCACTGCTGATTGCAGGCAGGTAGGGTGGTCTCCCTCGACTGCTCATCCTACTTGGACGGTGTTATGTAATGCCAGGTCCTTCTGTAACAAGACTGCTATTATAGCTGATCTTGTTGAGACAACAGATCTGGCATGTATCACTGAGACCTGGTTGGATGATAATGTGGGTCCAATATTGGCTTCGGCTGTTCCACCGGGGTATTCAGTGATACATCATCTGAGGATGGATCGTAGGAGTGGGGGTGTAGCCATTTGTTTTAGATCTGAACTGGGCCTTGTTGAGGTGCCAGTGGGATGCACCAGATCCTTTGAGTGTATCATGGGTGCAGGCGTGGGGTGCAGAATACTTTTCGTCCACTGTCCACCTGATGATGAGAAAACATTTCTGCAGGAAATTGCAGACGTCATCATCGATGAGGTATTGGAATCTCCCAGATGGCTGATTCTGAGGAATTTCAATGCCTGGGTCAATGATGAACTGTCACAATTTGGATCTGATTTCCTCCAACTAATGACTTTGTTGGGCCTCATGCAGGTTATTACCTCCACTTCTCACATTAGAGGTCACTCACTGGATCTGGTGTTCCCCCTGGGGATGGAGATATCTGACTTGGTGGTGGAACCAGTCAGATGGTCAGACCATCACACAGTAAGGTTCAGTTTCAGAGCTCCTCCCAATGGGCCTGCCCCTATGGAGATGGTCCAGTACCACCCTTTGCTGGGTGTGGCCCCTGCTGGTCTTATGGCGGTGCTGGATCTATCAAGCATGACAAGGGAATGCAGTGATCCAGGGAATCTGGTGCTCACCTATAATGTGGCAGTAACAGCGGCCCTGGATCCCCTTGCTCTGTTCGTGTTCGGCCCCTCACCTTCTGTCTAAGGTCTCCATGGTACAATGGGACCTTAAAGGAGTTGAGAAGAGTGGTGCGAAGGCTGGAGAGGGCCTGACTGAAATCGGGCCTTGATGATAACAGGCTTGGATTGATGGAATATTATTCCTTCTATCAATCAACAATCTTCCATAAGAAGGCAGAGTTCCTATCCAGGGAGATTGCAGCTACACAAAATTGACAGACTGAGCTCTTTCAAACTGTGGACAGATTGTGCAATCCAATCTGTCTTCAGTCTATGAGAGCCTTTTCACAACAAAAGTGTGAGGAATTTGCTCAATGTTTTGCAGATAAGGTTGCCACCATCAGACCTGAAATCAGCCAGCACACCTCCAATGGATGTTGTGATGGTCAGTGGGACATCACATGTACTCAGTCTGTTTGGAGGGATTTTAGCTGGCCGGATGTCACTGATATCATGAGAGTCATCCTGTCTCTGTGGTCAACCTGCTGTAGTTTGGATCTGGGCCCTACGTGCCTCTTGGTGGGCTGTGTAGATGAAATTGACCCGATCCTTGCATAGATAGCTTGGTGTTCATTGGAGAGGGGGATCTTTCCTGATCCCCTTAAGGAGGCGGTTGTGCTTCCCCTCCTGAAAAAAAACTCCTTTCATCTAAATTGTCCTGCCAACTACAGACCTGTCTCAAACCTGCCCTTTGTGGGCAAGGCTATCGAGAAGGCAGTTGTGCTGCAACTGGATGACCATCTTACCATCCACAATGTCTATGACTGTCTCCAGTCCAGGTTCAGGAAGAGACATAGTACTGAGATGGCACTTGTCTGGGTACTTAATGATCTCCTAATAGTGAGAGATCAGAGGTCTCGTTCCATCTTGGTCCTCCTTGATATCTCTGTGGCATTCGACACTGTGAATCATGGAGTGCTATTGGAGTGCCTTCGGACTATCTGTGGACTGTCGGGTATGGTCCTTGGGTGGTTTAGATCCTTCCTTCAGGGTAGGACTCAGAGAGTGGTCATGAGAATTTATTCCTCTGACCCCCTTCCCCATTCTGAGGGGTTCTGCAGGGTTCCATTTTAGTGCCCATGTTATTTGCAGTGTACATCCTGCCGTTAGGAGACATTATTAGGAGGCACAGCTTGAGTTTTCACTGTTATGTGGATGATACTCAGCTGTACCTATCCTTTGTACCTTGACCGGATGATGCGATCTCGGTATTTAACAATTGTCTGTTCAAGATCAAGGACTGGATGAGGGCCAGCTGGCTGAGATAAAATCCGGACAAGACTGAGGTGTTGGTGGTGGACCTGAATCATCAGAAAGAGGAAGCATCCTCACACTTCTTTGCTGACAGCAGAATGAATGGTATGTGATGCATATTCTAGTAGTAATACCTGATTGGCTGGTTATCATTCAGTTACCAAACTTTGGGCCACCTTGCAATTTGATCAGGTCTCTTTTCAATTCCCTCTTACTGTCCTCAGTATTCACCCTGTCACATATCTTTGTCTCACCCTCAAATAGACCTTGACCTGGATCCTTTCTCCAATGTCACAAATGAACACATTGAAAAACAGTAGGTCCAGGACTGACCCCTCTGGGACTCCACTCATAAACCCTTGACATCACAGTATGTAATGTTTAGTACCACCCTAGTCAATTATACACCTATCTAGTGACTTTCTCTTCAACACCTAGGTCCCCCAATTTCTTTACCAGCCTCTTGTGGAGCACAAAGTCAAATGCCTTGCTGCAGTGCAGGTTAAGAATGTCCATTGCTTGGCACTTATCCAATGCTTGCAACATACTCGGGATAACTTGGGATTACTCTGGACTATAAGGTAAAAGTAGGTCAATATAACCAATTGAAGTTACCCTTATACACACACACACACACACACACACACACACACACACACACACACACACAGACACTTCTTAGTAATAGTAATCTGGTAAAAGCCCATTTTGAATCAGCTTGTCTAAATTGTTTTTGAAAATATTTTGATTAGTGCTATCAAGTACATGTTGTGGTGGTAATCTATTCCAAAGTCCAGCCACCTTATGACTGTAGAAAAAATGTGTCTTTGTTTTAAATTTACCCAGCTTAATTTGTTTAGCATGTCCCCTTATGTGGATTCTGCTGTCTTTGAATTCCAGTCCCATTTGAGTTTATAGTTCTGTATCATTCATGATTCTGTACATCAACAACAGATCTCCTCTTTTCCTCCCAGTGCTCGGATCCATAAAGCCAGTTAGTTTCCACCTATCATTATAATTATTGTCTCTCATTCCACTGAACATTTGTCCTTCTCTGTACACTTTCAATCTTAAATTTATCCTTCTCTTTGTATGGGCACCAGATCTGAGTAGCATAATCCAAGATAGGTCTTATGTGATTTCTATAACGTGGGTTTAATACAGTCATGTTCCGTACAAACATAGAAAAATAGAATCTGACAGCAGATAAGGACTGCTTGGCCCACTCAGTCTATCCATTTTTACTACCGACATTATCACTGCAGACCCTGCTAGATCTACAGCTCTTTCTCCCTTCCCTCTCCTTTCCATTATTATTCCCTTGTGCCTAAATCATGCATTCTTCAGCCCCGACACTGTTTCTGCCCCCACCACCTCCACTGAAAGGCTATTTCAGGAATCCGCCACTCTTTCTGTGAAGAAGTATTTCCTCACATCTCTCCTGAATCTACCCCTTCCACTTTCATAGCATGTCCCCTTGTTCTTGAGATCCTTTTTTTGAAAAATACTTCCTTCCTTTACCTTATTTGTTCCTGTGAGGTATTTAAAGATCTCTATCATATCCCCTCTCTCCCTTCTCCCTTCCAGGGTGTACATATTGAGTACATTTAGTTTCTCCTCATAGGGCTTTTAATGCAGAACCTGCACAATTTTAGTTGCCCTCCTCTGGACCGCCTCTGCTCTGTCTCTGTCCTTCTAGCAATGTGGTGTCCAGAACCAAGTCTCTGAACCAGAAAAATACTTACCCCCTGTGCCTTATTTACCCCACGAGGTACTGTATTTAAAGGTCTCTATCATATCCCCCACTACCTCCTCTCTTCTAGGATGTACATATTGAGGTACCTTAGTCTCTCCTCATAAGGCTTTTGATGCAGACCCTACACCATTTTAGTTGCCCTTCTCTGGACTGCCTGCAATATGTAAACATCCTTCCAGAAATGTGGTCTACAGAACTGGGCACAGTACTTTAGGTGGGGTCTTACTAGCTATCTGTACAGAGGCAACACCACCTTTCTCTTTATATTGGTGATACCCCTCCCTATACACCCCAGCATCCCACTAGGCCTCCTGACTGCCTTGCTGCACTGCCTGGCCACCTTTAGGTCATCAGGTATGATTAACCCAGCTCCCTGTCCTGCTTGGTAGTCGTCAATACCACTCCACCCATTTTGTGCTCCTCCTCTGGGTTTCTCTGCCCTAAGTGCATTATTTTGCACTTTTATTGCATTGAAACCCAGCTGCCATACCCTTGAACACTCATCTACTTTTCTCAGGTCTCTGCTCATCCTTTCCACCCTCCTCCCCCGGAGTGTCCATCCTATTGCAGATTCTGGTGTCATCCACAAAGAGACAGTCCTTCCCTTCCAGCTGCACTGCAATACATACGAACATACGAAGATGCCAGCAGAAGAAGGCCATTTTGGTCTATCTAGTCTGCTCGTACTGCAGCAGGGTACACAGCTTGAGCTACTGTCCCTGCCCTTCCTCCCCACACCTCCCATCCTCCCTACCCATGATCCTTATCTTCCTCCTATGCCTATCCCAGCCCCTTTTAAAGCTGTCTCCTGTCTTCAATGAGATCACCTCTTCTGGCAGCACATTCCAAGTGTCCACCACCCTCTCTATAAAGAAATGCTTCCTGACCTCCCTCCCTCCTAAACCTCCCACCCTCCAGCTTAAGACTGTGCCCCCTCATGTTATGGTTGCCACTCAGCTTAAAGAGACTCTCCTTATCCACCTTATTTATCCCTTTCAAGTACTTGAAGGTCCCAATCATGCCACCCCTCTCTTCTGTCTTCCAGGGAGTACATGCTCAGTGCCCTCAACCTCTCCTCATATGTCTTACTCTGCTGACCCATGATCATCTTTGTGGCCCTCCTCTGGACCTTCTCCAGTGGGTTAATGTCCTTTTTGAGGTGTGGGCACCAGTACTGAACCCCATACTCTAGATGAGCCTTACCAACTACTACTGAACCCCCTAGTTATGCATCCCAGCATCCTGTTTGCCTTTGCTGCTGCTTTCTTGCTCTGCATGGAGTGCTTCAAGTCACTAGTGATCATCACTCACAGGTCCTCCTCCTCCTCTGATGCAGATATTCGGACTCTACCTAGGTAGTACTCTGTCCTGGGATTCTTGGCTCCAATATGCATAACTTTGCATTTCTTGGCATTGAAGCCAAGCTGCCAGATCCTGGACCACCTCCCCACCTTTTCCAGATCATTCTGTAGGTCCTGAATCCCTTCAGCTATATCCACTCTCCCACAGAGCTTGGTGTCATCTGTGAATAGGTACATTTTGTCCTTAATGCCATCCCCAATGTTATTGATGAAGATACTGAACAACACCGGCCCCAGTACCAAGCTCTGTGGGACCCCACTGGTTACCTCTCTGGTGCCAGATAACTCTCCCCCCCACACAACCACCCTCTGGGTTATATCCCTAGGCCAGTTTTCCACCCATCTGACCATCTTTTCTCAACCCCAAGATCCACAAATTTCCTGATCAACCTTTTATGGGGCACAAAGGAGTAAAAGGCCTTGCTGAAATCAAGATAGAGGATGTCTACTGCTTGGCCCCTGTCTACTGTCTTTGTGACACAGTCAAGGAAGTTAATCAGATTTGTTTGACACGATCTCCCTTCCATGAACCCATGTTGCCTCGCATCCTGGAGACCATGCTCCTCTAGATATTCCACCAACCTTTCCTTTAGTATGATCTCCATGAGCTTGCCTACAATGGAGGTCAGACTAACTGGTCTGCAATGCCCTGGGTCGTCCTTGAGACCATGTCTGTGGAGGGGCTCTACACGTTCTGTTCTCCAGCCCTGCGGTACCATGCCTGATTCTAGTGAACTATTAAATAGGTCTGCCAGTGGCCCTGCCAGCTCCTCAGCCAGTTCCTTTAGTATCCTTGGATGTACTCTGTCTGGGCCTGGTGATTTGTCCACCTTCCATGCCAGCAGCCCCTCCCTCACTCTATCCCCCTCTGCTACTACATTTGTGTCCCCGCTCCTCTTCACTGGTCCATCCTTCCCCCTGGTGAAGACAGAACAGAAGTATTCATTTAATATGTCTGCTTTTCCCCCATTATCCTCCACCCACTCCTCCCCTTTCTTAAGCCTAACAAGCCCTTCCTTCTTGCCCCCTTTCTCACTTATATAGCGAAAGAAAGCCTTCTCCCCCTTCTTAATTCCTTCAGCAATGTAACTTATAAAGACATTAATGAGGACTGGTCCCAACACTGGTCCCTGAGGCACCCCACTGGTCATCCTCCCTTCCTCAGAGTGAACTCTGTTTACCATCACCTTTTGTAGCCTATCTCCTAACAAATTTCTTATCCAGTTTACCACCTTTGGACCTGTTCCTAAGCTATCCAACTTGCTTACTAGTCTCCTGTGTGGAATGGTGTTGAAAGCCTTACTGAAATCTAGGTAGGCCATGTCCACCACTCCACCCTGATCTAGTTCCTTTGTCACCCAGTCAAAGAAATATATCATATTCATTTGACGTTACCTCAACCCCCCCATTAACCCATGCTGCCTTGGGTCATGTAACCAACTGGATTTAAGACATTCCACAATCTTTTCCTTCTGCAGTGATTCCATTAACTTTTCCACCAGGCTGACTGGCCTGCCTCTTCCTTGCAACCACTTTTGAGAAATGGAACTATATCTGCCTTCCTCCAGTCCTCTGGAACCACTCCTAGAGGTGCAGCCAGGACTTCCCTGAACTCCCTCAATACCCTTGGGCGCACCCTATCTGGTTCCCTTGCTTTGTCAACCTTCAGATTAGCAAGTCCCTTCAGGACTCTCTTTTTCAAAAAATGGCTAGTGTCTATTTTCCTCCCTCCAAAGCTTCTGTTACTTTTTTGTAGCGCCCCTTCTTCCTCTGTGAACACCAAATAAAAGTAGTTATTCAGAAAGTCTGCCTTTTCCTGGTCCCTCTCTTTTTTTTTCATCATAGAAGATTTTTATTGAGTTTTCTTATAAAGGATATAGACATCAATCCATTAGAATAATAGCACAAATACTGCAAACCGTGTTATACATACATCTTCCAGCACTCCAGGGATACAATAGTTTCCTTCTACAAAATATATAATACAAACATAGTACCAGCTCATAAAGTTATAACCAATAACACTGTAAATCAGATACTAGATATCTCAGCAGTCATTCCCTCAGGAAAGTATATACTAACTTGTAAGAAAACTTCTGTCACATTGAACTGACAGCCATGCACTACAGGAGCAGAGCAGCAATGAGAAGAAAAGAGACATACGCTAGATTAAAGAGAATATGGCTAGTAACTGGACTGTTAAGAAACCTCTCACTGTTCGGAATACCGGCATCTAGAGCAGAACAACCTAGATATATCCGGTGTGGTTCTAGGTCCTGACTCACCTGGGAGGAATAGGGGGGTTGCACGGCATTGGGAAGGGGGCCTTACATAGGGAAGAGTTTAGATATGGTCCCCATTTCTGATAGCATAAAGCTAGCTTCCCTCGATTAGCATACGTGAATTTCTCAAATGTGACTAGTCTAACCATAGCCGAGTGCCAAAGAGAAATAGGTGGAGGTTGTACCTGTCTGCAGGACATGAGCAGTAGTCTTTTTGCCTCAGGGAGGACTGCCAGAAGCCAGCTTGCATGCGGTCTGGGCATGTAATCTAAGACGGACGAGTCCCCCAACAGGAGCAATGGGTTAGAGATGTCAATGGGGGTTCCCAGGACACCAGAGCAATCCACTGCTATAACCTGCCAGAAGTTGGTCAAGATCTGACATTCCCACAAAATGTGTAGAATGTTTGCTGGCCCCTGTCTGCATCTCCAACACTGTGTGTGAGGCAGAATGCCCCATGAACGGAGGACTGCGGGTGTGCAATACCACCTAAGGATAATCTTAAGTTGTATCTGTTGGCTCCTGATATCTTGGTATGCAGAATGGGCCAAATAGAGGCATCTAGACAAAACTTCAACAGTAATGGAAATATGGAGGTCTTCACTCCATGCTTTCCTACTTGATTCCGTGTGATCCGACTGCGCCTCCCTCCAGGTACTATAAAACTGGCGTGCCAGACTGCATAAAGAGGTTGTACTATTTATTTATTTTATTTATTTATTTGTGTCTAGGATTACAAAGTACCTTTGAGCCAAGGCTCTTTTACAAAGGTTCCACGTCATGCTGGTTACAGGGTAACAGACACTAAAACATAAAACAGTTACAGGTACATGGTTTTAGACAGTAACTTTGCTTGACAAAATCAGACTGAGCGATGAGTAACTCATTAACAATAGGAGGAAGAGGGTAAGAAGGGGAGAGGGCTGAGGGTAGGGGAAGGCATAGGTGTAGAGGGTCAGGGTGAGGCAGCCAAGGGGTCTTGTCAGGACAGACACAGGGCAAGTGCATTAGAAGTTGCATTGGACAGGTAAGTGCAAGAAGAGAGGGCAGAAACTGACTATGAAGCAGTGATACCCAGTCCCACTTAGGATCTCTTATAATTGCCCCACTAAGTTTTTGAATTGCACTACGAATCTGTAAGTACCTCCAGAAGTCCTGTGAGGGTAGGGAGTATTGGGCCCTTAGTTGTTCAAAAGACATCATAGTCCTAGAGTTTCCTGCATATAAGTCCTGAATAACATGTATTCCTTTGCTGTCCCACTCCTGCCAATGGATTGATTTTGTTATCCACTGTGATAAGTGGGTTGTGCCACAATGCCAGATATTGACATGGCAGAGATCTGGCCGCCTTGGAAGTGTTGGAGGATGCCATGATCTTAAACCCTGCCTGCTTTGTTTCAGCCATAGCTGGAGTGATCTTACTGATGTCAACAGAGGCAGTGGTCAGAAGCATCCCCAAGGGTGTGTTTTGCATCAATTGGGATTCTAACAGGACCCATTGTGGAGAAGCAGACCGAGAGGGGACAAACCATTTGTTAGCCTGTGCTGAAGTGTAGGCCCAATGGTAGCCTTGCAGCCAAGGGAGCCCCAGTCGTCCCTTGGTCCAGTGCGCCTGCATCTTTCTGCGACTCCATCGGGGGGTTTTACCTTCCCACAAGAAAAAGGAAATTACGCTATCCAATTGGCAGAACACTTTGCAGGGGAGGGCAATCGGTAGGTTACAAAGCAGATACGCTACCCTGGATAGGAGCAGTATGCGGATTGCCACAACTTTGCCAGGGAAGGAGAGGCTAAGACGGCACCATCGATTTACCTCAACCGGAAGTGACATTATTAAGGGGTTAAAGTTATCTTGCACTAACCGATTCAATTTGGCCGGGATCATAATACCAAGATAGGAGAAACTTTGTGGGGCCCAAACAAGCTTAAGGCCTTGCAGGCAGGACATTGTGCAGATTGCATTAAGGGGGGTTACGCTAGTTTTACTTTGATTGCCTTGCCGCCCAGACAATTGTGCAAACTCATTTAGTATCTCCAATACCTTTGGGAGCGATTCCTTTGGATGGGTCACTGTTATCAGTAGATCATCCGCTAGGCGGCAGTTAGGTATACATGCTGGCCCACTCATATAACTTTGATCTCCTCAGTGACCAGCATTTGCCGTACAAGTGGGTCTAGGGCCACAAGAAACAGTAGAGGGGATAAGGGGCAACCTTGCCGAGTGCCCCTCTGCAAGGGAAAAGGAGGGGATATATCCATATTAGTTAATATCCTAGCTGAGGGGGCATTGTATAGCACCCTGACCCACTGTCAAAAATAAGGACCGAACCCATAATTCCGCAGAATGTCATGAAGATAGGGCCATTCTACAGAATCAAAGGCCTTAGTAAAGTCCACAGCCATAGCTGCCATAGGTTCTTTAGAGTGTATTGCTATCCACTTGAAGTCTAGTACCAGTCTGATGTTGTCAGCTGCCGCACTTTCCTTCGTGAAGCCCACTTGAGATGGATGAATAACACAGGGTAATGCATCTGCTAATCTCATGGCAAGCACCTTAGCTGCAATTTTGTTATCTATGGATATGAGGGAGATAGGCCGATAATTGGCACAGTTAAGAAGGCCATCAGATTTTTTCGGGATCAGGGTGATTAATGCTTCTCTCATAGAGGGAGGGAGGATGTTCTTCTCATGAGCTTCCTGTAGTACAGCGAGCAAGGGGGCACTGATTTCCACATCAAGAGTTTGGTAAAGTTCCACTGTCATCCCATCTAGCACCGGGGATTTACCTTTGGCCAGCTGGGATAGTGCTTTCATTATCTCCCCTTCCGTGAACGGTTGTTCTAACACCAGCTTGACATCCTCAGGTATCTGAGGGACTCCAACTTCTGTGCAGAAATCTGCTATGTGAGCACCCATCTGTTTGGGCTCCAGAGTAGAGTGTGTCTGGTAGAGCTGTTTATAGAAGTTCTGCATGCAACCATTAATCTTTTGAGGTGAGGAGACTACCTGGCCATCTACGTTTTTAAGGGCATGAATCCTTGATGCTGCCTGCTATTTCCTCAGCTGATAATGCTAGCAATTCCCCCCCCTTTATCACCTCCTTCCCCATGCGTATGTTTAGATCTAAGAAGGGCCCATTCTGATTTTTGATAGAGCATATTATTGATACGATATTTTAACCCAACAATATCCTGAGGAAGAGTCGAGTATGGCTTTCCTTCCATAGGATTTCTTTACCTGGCTGCCATCACTGCTAGCTCAGCTTGTAGGTGTGCCAGTTCAGTGCACCTTGATTTATTTTGGTGTGCTGAAAATGCTATAATGTGCCCCCACAGCACTGCTTTAAAAGCCTCCCACACTGTAGCTGCAGAGGTGTCATCCACGTGGTTGAGGGAGAAATAGTCCTTTGCCTCTTTCTGGATCATAGAGCAGAACTTAGGATCTCAGAGGAGCAGTGGATTACACCTCCACCTGGTGCTTGACCCTCCCTGCCCAGAGTGAGCATAATGGCAAGAGACCGGTGCATGGTCGGAGACCAAGATATTGTGAATCCTAGTACAGGAAATATCTTTGGCGGCATGGGAGTTAGCCAGACAGAAATTGATCTGGCTGGACATTGCATGGGCTGTAGAGAAGAAGGAATAATCACGTCCTGATGGGTGGTCCCTCCGCCATACATCTGACATACCCCATTCGTCTATTACTTCCTGCAGAGCCCTCAGTGTTTTAGGGTGCATCTGAGGTAAAGCTACCAACTTTCCGAGGCTTGAAACTGGGACAGTCCATCCTGACCATGACCCCCCACCGTAGACAAAGCTGCACCTGATCAATTACATTTTGCTGCTTGCTCTGGCTCTGGCCATGCTGCCCCACAGTAACATCAGTACAGAAGCAAACATCCAGATTAAAACAATACATCATTCTTCTGCAGCAAGTTCCAAATCATGATGTATAAAAAGTTCATTAGAAGCAAACCTGCGTTATATTGTGATCAGACATTCGAGCTGCATGTATTGCTCCTCTTGACAGTCCCATCCAACCCGCTTACACTCACCTCATTTGCTGAGCAAACTTCACTTCAGTGACTCCCACAACCACACCAGATTGTTTTCACACACTTCCCTACAGCTGATCAGGTTCAGATACCTTAGTTCACTGCTGCTGGTCTCTTCTGTATCTGGAGTCCCTCTCAGCTGCTGGCAGACAGATGTTCACATGCGCTTCTTTGCACTACTAGCTAGTCTAATCTAATAGGAAGGAACATGCTCCCACTGACATGCTTGCAGTGCAACACAGGTGCAAGGGTTGAAGTTACAAACTGCTGTCCAGCCCGAGTAGCACCACAGTGGTGCTGAAATAACTTTCACTCATGGATTAGCAGTCAGCAAAAAAAAAAAAAAAAGGACAAAACTGGGACACATAAGCTAAAACCAGGACAAAAGTGACATTTTGCAAAACTTGTGGGGACACTGAGACATGCTGCCTAAAATAGGAACTGTCCTAGGAAAACAGGGACTGTTGGTAGCTTTAATCTGAGGGGTCGGCTTAGAATTGTCAAGGAAGGGATCTAGGGTTAGATTAAAATCTCTGCCCCATATAATAGGCAGATGCGGGCTATCGACCATCAAGGATTCTATGGATTTGTTAAGATCCAGCAATACCTCTGGATTATCTACATTAGGGCCATATATATTGACTAACACGACCCGCCCCCCTGGGTATGAGAAACGCACCACAATCCAGCATCCCTCTTTGTCAGTAATGACCTGTTCTTGCACCCATGGACAGGACTTTTTAATCAATAAGGCCACCCCCTTTGATTCATTTGATGCCGAGTTCGCCAGTACAATGCCCACCCATGCCTTTTTAAGCCAAAGTACATTTCTTGCAGTGAGATGGGTCTCTTGGACTAGATCAATGTCCGCCTGCAAGGAATGTAAGTGACTGAGGACTGTAGTTCATTTAATTGGGTGATTTAAACCCTTTACATTCCATGATACCAGGTGAACCCCCATGTTGGTGTTCTGCATTCTGTTCCCCAGCTAAGATAAAAGGTCAGTACTCACCTCTTTATTCCAGCAGGGATAGAGAAAGCAGTAGGGAAAATATGTGACTGAGAAGAGAGATTTAAACAGGGATTAGCTAGAGATGGTCTGCTCGCTGGTATAAAACTCAGTAGGTACCTTGTGCAAAATAGGTAAAAACAGTTACGTTATAACACTGAACTTGCCAACCAAAGGCTGATAAACTGGATAATATATATGTGCTAATAATCTTCACACATGAAAAATAATTTAATATTACAACAATCAGCAATTAATCCCCTATATACTTGATAAGGCACTAAACTAATGGTGATTAGGTGTATGTGTGAGGTGCCAATCTAATGGACCGGCACTCAGCTGCTCTGACCTATCTCCTACTGGGGAGATGCAGAGAGTAACCAACCAAGGGTATGCTTCTCCATCCCCAGAAAACACTTGAAACAGTGATCTTCAGGGAGGGGGAGAAGGGAAATCCAAAGAAAGAGGGAAGGGAGGGGGAGGGGCTGAATGGGGGGGAGGGGAAGGAGGGGTGCCCTGTAGCAGACGCTAGTGCGGTCTCTCATGCCACATCTATCTTTTCCTAAGGTTCCCAAATATAAGTGACTTTGAGCCGCATCTTCTTGTATAGCGCTCGACCCCAAGACGTCCCATGTGTTATGATATATGTTTCTGGCGAGAAACAGCACAATGGGTAAGGTCAGCGAGTTGGTCGTTGGTGGGGGGACAGGAGACTTTGGTTTTCCTGCGATGAGCCAGAAAGACCTAAATCAAGCAGTTCATATGAGAGTGGGTAATGTAGCTTCCCCCCATATAAGTGTTCCCTGCAACAAATAAAGATTATAGCCAACTCATATGAGATAAGTCAAAAAAAAGTGACTCAGTCATTAACAGTTTGTTCCTTCGATGGACTCCTCAGGGAAACCTCTACAGACAGCACCTCAGCATATGTTAGCAGTCCAGGTCTCACAGGGCTATCCGGGAAAGCCTGTAGGCACTCCAGTTCAGCAGATGAGCCAGCCCAAGATGGATTGTCTACCGCCTCAATAAGCATGTCGTCCAAAATCTCTTCCATCAGACTAGTACTGTGGTGCTCCTCTTTAGTTTGTTTAGCAGGTGGTGCTTCCTTTAGATCGCCAGATGAGGAACCTTGTCCGCTGAGGGAGTACTGATGTACTCTGGTCGTGGAGGTTGTGCCTCTCTGAGGTAATGCAGAAGGAGATGTGTGTGCAAGTTCCCTTTGAGTAGCTCTATAATATGCATCACTCGCTACTGTGCTGTGATGGGGTGGAAGGGGCCTGGGGGGAGTACTTGGGGGTAGCACTGTCCGACCGGAATTTTGGTCGCCCCATGGAGCTTGCAGTGAAGTTTTGTTTCTCTGATGGTCCCATGATCTAGGCCCTGGTGCCCAAAGTTTCTTGGGAGTTGTAGTGCTCATTTTAAGTTTGAGCCAATATTTATGGGCCCGATCCTCGATCTCCTGAGGAGTTTCTGCCACAATGTCTCTGCCCTCCCATGACACATAGAGGTAAGCCAAGTTTCTATATCCATACTGAAACCCATGTTCTGCTAGCAGTTTTTTAATAGGTTGGAAGGCCTTCTTCCAAGCAGCGACCTCTGCTGAGAAATCTCTGAAGACAGATATTCGGGCCCCTCTCCATAGCAGTTCCCCTTTGTCTCTGGCTGCCCTTAGAAGTTTTTCCTTGATGGAATATTTTAGGATATAGGCTATAATGGGCCGAGGTTGTCCCTGATGATATCTTATCCCACTGGGAATTCGGTGAGCCCGTTCTATTTTGATTGGGCCTATCCATCTCTCACCTAGGATCTTAGGGATCTCAGCATTAAGGAATCCCTCAACATTCTGGCTTTTGACCCCCTCTGGAAATCCTAAGATCTTAATATTGTTGCGCATTCCCCTGTTTTCTTGATCCTCCGCTCTCTTCCAAAGAAGGGCCAGTCTCTCATCATGCTCCCTGAGCCTCTGCCACAATCTAGCTCGGTTTGTTTCCAAGTCTTCTGCCCGCTGCTGCACAATGTTGATCTTGTCACTTAGCACTTTAACCTCCATTACTGTACCAGTTAATGTGGTGGATATGGTATTGACCCTTGTCAAGAGGGTTTCCAACATTGAGGTAATGTGCTGCAGGGATGCACCGACATCCACCTGCTGAGTGGCAGTTCCTCCAGAAGCGGAGCCTAATAGCAGCCCATTGCTTTGTGGTGAGGCCATTCTGTAGTGGTGGAAACGTTCCAGTAGTAGTTTGCAGTTGCCTCTAATTGTGCTGTTGCTGGGTCGCCAGCACTAAATAACTGGTAGTGGTTGGCTGTCCCTGCTGGAGCGCTGCTGCAGGGACTAGCTGAAGCTAAAGCGGCCCGCACGATGTCCGGCGCCACAGAGCAATTATCGGAGAACTAGTCGAGCACAGGATCCACGTTGAGCGATCATGGAGAGCTAAGGCACCGCCGTATAACTTCTGGGAAGATGGGGATCCCTGAAATACTGTGGATTCTTGCGAATTCAGTTAGCTGGGGATCGAGATGGCAGTCTAGGTGGCCATCCTCCTCGGCATCCAAGACACGCCCCCCTGGTCCCTCTGCAAAGTTCCTCCTTCCCATTTTAACCTTACTGTTCCACCCCGGTCCTCCTCTTTTCACTTACATACCTAAAAAATGTGTTGTTCCCTTTTCTTACTTTATGGGCAATCCTTTCTTCAGTTTGTGTGTTTGCACTCCCTACTGCTTTCCTTACTTCTCTCTGTTTCCCCTGATACACCTCCCTGTCCTTCTCCCTCTGCATCTGTTTATACCTTCTGAATGTTACCCTGGTGCTGAAATTTCTTTTTATGCAACCTAGAATTCTATTGGCCTTACTCACGATTTCATCACAATGTCTGGAATAATCCTAATTATTAGTGACTTTAACTTCTAGGTCTTTTTCAGTTTCAGTGACTAATAGCAGTGAACCCATCATAACGTAAGGGTAAACTGTATTTCCCATTCCTAAATACATTACTTTTCAGCCATCCTCCAGATTTTGGTCCATTTCATTATTTTCTTAAGTAAGAAACAAAGAAAATGATGGCAGAAGGATACCATAGGTCCATCATGCCTGCCCATCGGTTTCCCAGACCCTTCTATGGGTCTTGGTTAATGTTGCAATTCTGCCTGATTATCTTTGGTATACAAACAGAGGCTGCACCAGAATAGATGCTTGTTGCTACTAGTATAGGCAAACAGTATAGTCAAATAAAATGCAGGCTGGCCCTCTGGTGCAGTAGTAGCACTACCACTCACAATGCCAGTGACCCGGGTTCAGTAACAAGCCCAGTTTGCTGGAGGGTCAGCTGGGGTGAGGAGGATTGAGCACTCACCAGGCTGCTCTCCTTCTCCAGGGAGGGTGGGCTGTGGGCCCTATTGCAATACTGCCACTCCGGTGACCACAGGTGGAAGTGCAAGTCGGGATCACAGACCAGGGAGGGGAGGAGGTCAGTCAAGGTCCAGAGAGGCGGCATGTCTCGGTGTGCCCTCGATTCCTTGGACCTCCCCATGTGCCATCATCTGAGGGGTAGGGGGACCAGAAAATGGAAAAACCCTGCATCTGCACTTGGAGATGGACCCTGGTGCCATAGTCAAACCAACCAGGATCTAGGGAAGACACTCAGTTGGACCGCCTCGACGTGATGGAAATTGGCTGGAGGGAGGAATGTCCCAGAGTCCCCCTCCTACCCTGCCCAGGGGGGTCATCTGAGGCTGGATGGTGGGGCTGGTCCACTGAAGCAATCCTTGGGATACCTAGTGGAGCTTAGCTGGTTACCTAGGGAGTCCCTGAGAGAAGGGGCAGATGCAGCACTGAAGAGGGCATAAATAGAAAGTTAAAAAAAAGTCAAATAAAAAGCAGATCATCCAAGTCTAAGGCTAAAAGTGCCATAGTGCATAGAAGAGTTCCTTACGACTCCAAATAATCCACCATCATGGTGACAGACAATGAACACCATCACATCTTACGTTTTGCATGTCGGACTGCCATGCTTCATCAAAAAAAAGAAACCTCAAGATGCACAGCATAGGAGGTACCTAGAAACAGATTTGACAGGTATACTTTTGGAAAATCATTTTTTCAGTGCACTGCTGCTGTAAGTTTCAGTTTTTAAATACAAAAATCTTCAACATGATTTATGCTATGCCTGTTTGTACAGTTCTTGTGTCTCATATGGTTATAAGTTTCTCATTAGGTACTTGGTGCACCAGAACTGCTCAGCCCTGCTTCACAATTCTCAGAACCACAGAACTTGGGAATGCACACATGACCATGAGAGGCATAATAACTACACATATAGGGCAGGATATTCAGAAGGGTTGTGCATGGTGCAACACAGTTGCACCATGCGCAACCCACTGATGCACCCCGGCATGATATTCAAAGGGGATTGAGCCTGGCACAAATCCCGATGCGCCAGAGCACATCAGCAATGTATGCGGCGCAGGTAGGAGGGGCATGCCCATGCATACTCCGCACATCCCGATATTCAGCCTGGGATGTGCTGAGCCCATGCATGTGCAACTCCTACCTGCGCTGCACACAGGTGAGCCAAAAAAAAAAAAAAAGGAGCAACAGCTGGCCACCCACAGGTGAGCTACCGTATTGCAGGGTGCAACACGGCAGCTGCCACCTGTGGGTGGCCACCCGAGCTCCGGCGGCACCTTCGTGGTGGGCCCCTCCATGCCTGATCATGGGCATATGTAGCGAATGATAGTTCTATATCCCTGGTGGTCCAGTGGACCGCTCACAGCCCGATCACGGGCATTTGTGATATGTAATAGTCCTATATCCCTGGTGGTCCAGTGGACCGCTGTCAGCCCGATCGTGGGTATCAGTAATTAATAATGACACTCCAATCCAACCCTGGTGGTCCAGCGGTACCCCACCCACCCACTGAGCCCCACCACCCGCTACCCCGGTCAGTGGCGGGTGGCAGCTCCAACCCGCCTGCCACCCACCACCCACTGACTGACTCCATACAGTATGTAATGTAATAGTCCTATATCCCTGGTGGTTCAGTGGAGCGCTCTCAACGCGATTGCGGGCATTCCTGATATGTAATAGTCCTATATCCCAGGTGGTCCAGTGGACGCTTGCAGCCTGATCGCAGGCATCAGTAATTAATAATGACATTCCAATCCAACCCTGGTGGTCTAGCGGTCCCCTCCCCGCCACCCACTGGGCACCACCACCCTCTCCCCCAGTCAGCGGCGGAAACAGCACCCACCTGCTTGCCGCCCGCCACCCGCCAACTGACTCCTTACAGTAGGGCTGTATGCCCATTGGTCCCTGGCGTGAGCCAATGGGTGTGCAGCCCGATACACATCTAAGTCCAGATATGTGAATGGATCCATTCACATATCTGACTGTGTAGATGGTATGGCTGCACGCCCATTGGCTCACGCTGGGACCAATGGATACAGCCTCACTGTATGAAGTCAGTTGGCGGGCGGCAGGCAGCAAGCAGGTGGGTGCTGTTTCCCCGCTGACTGGGGGGGGGTGGTGGTGCTCAGTGGGTGGGTGGGAGGGGGTACCGCTTAGACCACCAGGGTTGGATTGGAATGTCATTATTAATTACTGATGCCCGCGATCAGGCTGCAAGCGGTCCACTGGACCACCTGGGATATAGGACTATTACATATCAAGAATGCCCGGAATCGGGCTGCGAGCATTCCACTGGACCTCCAGGGATATAGGACTATTACATATCAGGAATGCCCATGATTGAGCTGCGAGCGGTCCACTGGACCACCAGGGATATAGGACTATTACATATCAGGAATGCCCATGATCCAGCTGCAAGCAGTCCACTGGACCACCAGGGATATAGGAGGGTTTATTTCACTGTACTTCTGCCCACGATTGGGCAGTGGGGCACTTTGGCGCTTGTGCAGGGGGCGTCGGTCCCTGATGGCTGCAGCCTGGTAGGGTGCCAGGCGCAAGTCACCAGGGAGCGGTGCACCTGCATGCAAATGGGGCCATAATGACATGCAAATGGCCCTATTTGTGCCTTGCATACATTATGGCCCCATTTGCATGTGCACTTTTGAATATCGTGGTGGTTGTGCCTATCGCAACGGCACTTGTGCTTGCGCATGCCCCGCTCCACTCTGGCCACTGGCGCTGGTGCAGTGCCACTGCACCATGTGCACTGCGGGTGGCCAAGGTGCGATATTCAATGATGCTGTGCCATGGCACAGCTCCGTTGAATATCACCCTGTCAACGCCCCTGTGCATCCAAGTTGTGCTGCGCCCAGGCATGCGCCACAACCTGGCGCAGTCTGAATATCCTGCCCACTGTATATACAGGATATGCCATGGGCTGATTCAAAATGTGCAGTTCATCTTCAGGTGTGAGAGAGCAGGACTATAACCCATGAATGGCAGAGTCACGAGTGAGTTATGAAAGTCCTGCTCACTCACAAGTGATAATAAATTACCTATTTTCAGTCAGGCTATTGCATATTCAATATATACAGCAGTAGTTTACAAGTTATACCTTTTAAATGTTTCCTTAGTTCCTAGTGGTCCTGTTAATGGCTCTCTTTCTAGCCCTACCACATGCAGCCATGAACATAACCCCTCTCTTCCCTACCTAACTTGTTCAATAGTCAGCTGCCATGTTGGCCTTCGGAACCCTTGGCACTTTTTTCTTTACCTACTTCCTCATGCCACTCTAATAGTTGTTACAGTTGTTATCATGGGCCCTATTGAAGCCTTGGTCACCCTCCAAGCTAAAATTAGTTTCTGGGGGATGAAATGATCATAATTTGTACCGTTCTATAGAGGCCTGGATAAATGTGTTACTTTAACTTCCACGTATATATGAAGGTTGAATATGCCACAATAATGTCATGTGTTGCATGTATGTTCCCACATGTGTACTTGGAATGTATATATTGTACCTTTTATTTGTAAGTCTGTTTTTTTACTTAAAACATTTTGTGTACTGCACCGCTAATCTATGTATGTATAACTATCCTTGACAACAGCAGGTCCACCTTGTAAATGAGCTTGCTCAACGGTGATCGCCTGGATAAATAAAAATTTGACTGAAATCTACAGTTGGTTTGAAGATTTTGCTATTTTTCTTTGATTTTTTTAAACTTATAGTTTATTAATAGTTTTATGGTACATTCAGCAAAATACCAGGACATGGTATGCTTACATAGTACATTAGTCGTATGGTGGCATGGGATCATGTTGCCACAAACAAAAAACACATGGGCAATAAATTCTGTAAGGGAAACAGTGTCCTCCCAAACAACGTCAGGTACAACAGCGACCCGACAGAATAAGTGCAGCTCCTTAGAAAACAATGAGACTTCTTTGTTTTTGCAGGGGGGCTCAGCCTCCCGCACCACCAAACATGAGGGGCTTTGCCCCTCACACCCCTGGACTTAAAGTAATCAACTCTGGGGGGTCGTGGACTTCAGGGATGGGGAGAAAATTGGGAGGGGGGGGAGTCCTTGTTTTTCTAAAAAAAAAAAAAGTTTCAGCAGGACACCTAGCCAGAACTGAACCACAGTTCTAGGTCTCCTGTTTCGCTGTATGCTGGTGCCCTAGCCACTCCACCACAGGAGTGGCTCAGTCAGGCACCCCAGCACATGGCAACTTGATCCCTTCCAGTTGAAGCACATAGCAACAGAGGTAGCAGTAATTCCCTACCGCTATTCTACCCCTGTCGCTCCAAATCCTTTTGTGCTTCACACAGCATGGTTCCTGCAGCACTCTTCCTGGTGCGCTGTTTTGACCCGGTACCTGTTAAGGCTCTGTACAAATCAAAAAATGCTAAGGCAATATCCGCAATACATATGCTCTAATGGAGAGGAGAGAATTAAGCACAGGAGGGAAATATTATCTTTGGGGGAGCATTATAGGTTGAGAGGGCCCATCTATTGTTTATTCTAGGCTGATAACCAATAAAGATACATAGGTTAACTGGCACCAAACCCATCATCCCAAACCCGCAGCCCTCAAGGGATCAGTTCTGGTCTATGTATGGAGACTTGCAATAGCCAAAGGGTCCATCTATTGAAAATAATAGGAGTTCTGTTTTGTAATCTAGCAGTCATTTTCTCCATCCAGTAAATATCATAAATAGTACCCTCCCACTGTCTGAGCGTTGGCAGAGTTGGCTGCAGCCATAGTCTTGTGATCACTTTCTTGGCCGCAATGAGAAGTATACTCAATAAATATGTATGATGATGTTTAAAATGAGGAGGGAAGTGTAACAGAATTGCTATACTTGGGGTCAAAGGCCCACCTCTGGGTATAGTAGACCTAAGGTTCGATCCACATCCCTCCAAAACTGGGAAAGTATAGGACAGGACCAAAAGACATGGGTGTGGGTTGACAACTCACATCCACAGAGTGTCCAGCAGAAAGAGACTCCTGTTGATAGATACTTGGCTGTGATTTGTGGGGTCTGAAAAATATTTGACCACCACCTTCTATTCATATTCTCTCAAGCCATATGAGCCCGTGGTCTGGTGCTGTCTGCACCAGAGCCAATGCCAGTCCTCTGGGGACAATTCTAACATCAATTCAGCCTCCCAATTTAGCTGTACCCTATGTATTGTGTCAGGGGGAAGATCTGTTAATGCCTTATAGAATTGAGAGATAAGATGCACTGGACTAGATTCTAATTGAATTTAAGCGAGAATGTGAAACAATGGAGGAAATGTCAATGGGTCAACCGTAACGCCTAGTGTAGTGTCTAAATAATGCTGGATCAGTAAAAATCTATAAAAATCAGATTATGTCAGGGAGAATTCTGTTTGTAATTGCTCAAAAGACTTAAGGGCTCCATTTTGATAAAATTGAAATACATATGTAAGGCCTTTCCTCAGCTATCTCTTGAACCCATGGTACAGTTTTGCTGGGAGAAAGTTATTACCCAGGGCTGGGATCCCCACCCATCTGGCACCTACATGATTTCCAGATTTTCTCAAATATGTACCCCAGCAGCGTTTTAAGTCTGCTGTATACAAAGAGCACCCCCTCCAAGCTCTCATAACTGTTTGGTTGAAACATAGCAGTGTAATCCAGTGAGTGTGGGGATATGGCTCACTCAACTTGCACCCACAGTGGGGTCAACATTCTGGAATCAAACCAATGCATCAGGTGATTAAGTAAAGCAGCCATTGCATAATTTGATAAATTAGGTAGGGCTAACCCACCTCAAGATTTGGGGAGCTGTAGCTTACTAAAGGCTATTCTAGGTCAATGACCCCACCATAGGTAAATTGAGATTAGTCTATTCCATCTCATAAACTCTTTTTTAGGAGAGACTAATGGAATATTTTGTAGGTGGTATAATAAATGTGGTAGAATGTTCATTTGTATGGATTGAGCCCAAGAAAGCAGAGATATATGCAAGTGATGCCAAGCCCAGAGATCTGCTTTGATCTGAATGAATACGGGATTATAATTTGGGGAAAATATCAATGAAGGGTCCGAGGTTAACTGTATACCTAAGTATCTGATGTGTGCTCGGTTCCGCCTAAAGGGATATTTCTGTTCCATAGATAGCAAAGGGGTACCCTGAATAAATAATACTTCCATTTTATGTGGGTTTATTTTATAGCCTGATACTTGTTCTGTCACTTTCAAATTATCTTCTAGGGTTGCTAGAGAGGTATCTGGATCAGTGATATAAAGCAGGTGATCATCTGCATAATAAGCAATTTTGTGCAGTTAGTCATCCAGATTATAACCTGAACTCCCCTGAGACTGGTGGAGAAACTGGGCACTGGGTTCCGCATATAATACAAATAGATATGGGAAAGGGGGCAACCCTGTCTTGTGCAACTGGACAAAGGAAAGTGGAGGGAATGAGAGCCATTCATTTTAACCGATGCCTCAGGATTGGTATATATGCCTCTAATATTATTAAGAAATGCTTGCAGGAAACTGAACTTTGACAGAGCATGCTGTAAAAATAATCAGGACACCCGGTCAAAAGCTTTTTTTTCCTCGAGCTGAGAATCATTCCTTGGAGTTTTTGTAAAATGGGTGTGATTGATGTAGTATAATGTTCTTTTAACATTATCTGTGGTCTGCCTGAATTTAATAAAACCAGATTGATCAAGGTGAAAAAGAGGGAGAATATTATCCAAACGATGGGCCAAAATACTTGTATAAATTTTATAACCTTGGTTTAAGACCGATATAGGACTGTAGGAGTCACAAACCTGTGTGGGATTTTCTTTGATTTTGAACAACTGGCTTCTGTGCTGCAGTAGGCTTTGTGATGTCATCAGCATTGTGAAAGCTGCTCTCTGACTGGTTCAGTATCCCACTGTGATGACAGTAACCTTAAAAATATCCATTGTAACAACAAAAACAATAGCATATTTTTGATTGGTTACTGTTACTGATGTCACTGGCCAAGATATCCTGTTTATCTTGTCATTTTTACACTCTCTTCTGTTGTATAGAAATGTACTTTGCAAAATGGGTAGAGAAAATCCTGAAATTTGATTGACTGTTGCCTGTGTATTAGATGAGGTGGGGTCCCAAAAAGCCCATGTTGAAAATCTGGTGAAAAAAAAAATCCAGAAAATGACTGCATTACGAGTATGCCTTGCGCAGTTCCACGCACGCTCATAACTTTGACAATTTTTAATATTTTCACTCCAGATTTTCAACATTGCCATGTTTTCACACCTCCTCATGAACAGTACAGCTGTCATTTTTCATATCCTGCCTGAAATGTGTTTTCGCACCTGTGGCGCACAATGGCACGGTCCCTGTGCAAAATCAACTTTCGGGACAGAGTAACAAAATCAAAGTGCCACTGTTCATGCGAGGAGGTCCTAAAATGCCTATGATGAAAATGTGGCAAAAAAATCCCAAAAATAATTGTGTCACGGGCATGCATTGCACAGTTTCTACGCACGCTTGTGACTTCACCAATTTTTCATATTTTCACTCCAGATTTTCAATGTTGCCATTTTTTTAAACCTCCTCATGAACAGTACAACTGGAATTTTTCACATCCTGCCCAAACTGTGTATTTGCACCTGTGGCACCAAATGGCACAGTCGGTGTGCAAAATCATCTTTGGGCTAACAAACTGATAGTGCCACTGTTCATGAGGTGAGGTCACAAAAAAGCTCATGCTGAACATTTGGAGTGAAAATAACCAAAAATGCCTGGGGCGTTAGAGTTTCCAACCATAATGCCCCACCCTATAGAGACTGACAAGTGTTAGGGGTGTTACTTGTGATTGTCGTCTGTAATGCTCTCACCATTCCACCCCCACCTTCACCCTGCAGCCAGTGACAGGCATTGAGGTGTGCCTTTGAATCTTTGGCCCCAAAGTTCACCCCATTCTCCTATACGGCACCCATCTCAGTGTATTCCTTATGGAATGGGGTGAGCATAAGGCTCGAAGACCACAAGGCACACTGCAACACTTGTCAGTGTCTGCAGGGTTGGGTGAAGTGAAATTGCGTGAGTGTAATGGCTGATGACCCAAAGGCACACCCCAATGCCTGTCAGTCTCTGCAGCATGAAGGTGGGATTGATGTCAGTTCAATACTTCACTGCCATTCCTATTAGGCATCTCTCTCTAACTCCTGCAATACAAATGCCAATGCCAGCAAGACAACACTCAGCATTGACAAATGCCTGTTCTCCAGTCCTTCTACTCAGCAACTGTTGCTCATATCTTTATCTGGCAGTTTTCTTTGGAATGCAAAACTATAATGTTTTTAAACCCATGCCCATTCTCTGTCCTGTACTGGGGGGGGGGCTGCCATTCCACCCGCTGGTTGTTCCACCCACTCTCTTGCTCAGTAATGATGTACTCATTCAGAGTACAGAACCAGCAAACAAAGTAAAGATTATTTTATTAAAAAATTCTGACCCCGACAACTGCTGGCATGTCAGTGCTGAATTATTCCTCCATCCGTGGAACTAATCCACTTACTTGCCCACCCGCTCATCACAGGCAGTCACTCCTGCTGATAAATTATTTCTCAACCACCTCATCGCAGCCTCTGCCAAGCACTCATTCATTTGAAACATTTCTGGATGTCACTGGTGGTCACTCAAAAATACTGAAAGGCTTTTTATTTTGAAAATAAAGTGTACCTTTTTGAAAGAGCCACTGTTGTTCAGCCATGCCATGTTAGTCTCAAAAGAAGACTGCTTCCAAATGTGTGCTTCTCTCAGATGCTAGATTGTTCTCACTCTCTCATTTAAAAGCAAGAAAAAAAAGTCCATGATAACTTATAAACAAACCACAAAGTAAATAAGAAAGCTGATTTTTTCTTTTTGTATGTATATGTGTCTCTCTCAGTATGGGGGGAGCACACATTAACAGAACTACCGTCCAGGGTCATATAGAGAATAACTACAGCTATGGAGACCATGGTACAGTAGGACAATTGTTCCTAAGTTCAAAACAAAAAAAAATAAAATCAACAAGTTCATGCAGTCAGAGGAACTATTTTATGTAAAATTTAGACAAATATTCTACTTTTTACTATGTTAGCCAATTAATTTAAATTTTTAAATGCATATTAAATGCAAAGTTCTGTTTTATAAACACAATAATAAACTCCATGTGTGTACTTTAGGCAGATCTAACACATGGCCAGCGGCCAAAGGCACACCCCTGGCCACGCATTAGAACTGTCTAAGGCACACCTCATCATGTCTTATTGCTTACGTCTATGACACTTACTGATGGAACACGTTAGATTTTTTTGTAGATGTTTTATATAAGCAGGAGTAAGTTCTGTTGAAGAAATATTTAGTACTTCATTTTGTTCCCTTTCTTCTCCCTTGGTGGACATTTCCCCTGTTGTTGGTTGTCCCTATGTCTTTCTAGCTTCAAGTTTATTTTAATATTTTAACAGGATATGGCTACTAGGCAAAGTTGTTTTTAGGACTGTCCTGTGTGTAACTTGAAACAAGTTGCAAAAATATTAAAACAACATACAACACAGTAACAATCAAATATACTGTACAATACTATCAGTATTCAAAAAGATATACTGTACACTTAAAAGGACACCAGTCAGTGAAAGCTGCCTTGAAGCTATGATGTGTTTTCCCAGTACTCCATGTTTTGCATTTTTTTCGTTTCACGGAGTTGTCCTGTTGTTGTTTTTTTCCTGTCTCTCTGTTTTCCTTTTATTTCCAGTGTTGTTGCATCCAAAAAAGACAATGATATTGTCTGGCTGCGACTGTTGGATATATTAATATGCTAATCAGTTTCTGTTTCTTTTTCAATATCCACTGTATTCTTAAGAGATCATTTTTTTTCCTTTGAGTTATTACACCTGAGCCTAAAATAAGATCTGGAAAAACGTTTTACTTAGAGATCAGGATTTTCTTTCACAGGTATGCATGGTTTCTTGCAAGTAGTTGCAAATAGTTTGCTGACAGGCATTACGATAGGATTTATCCTGTGGCTGTCACTGGCAGGTTGCCCCCCTCTCCCCTAAGGTCTTCACCACTGATCCAAATTACTTTATCTTCTCAAATATGCTTATACTCCCCAATAAACTCCATGATATCGCACCATTACTTATCCCTCATAGTTATCTTTACCATATAGCTTACACTTTTAAGAAGCGCCTTCTCTGCTACTGTATCCTGCCCTCCCCAATCATCCGTTGCAAACCATGGTATCTCCTCCTTCTTGCTCTAATACTTGCAGGGGATATTGAACTCAACCCTGGTCCACCTGCTCACCTCTCCTGCTCAGATGCGGTGTGGAAGAACACAAAGGGACTTTGCATTGTTCACCTGAACATTAGCAGCCTCCTCCATAACCTAGCTGAACTTGAGGCATCGGTCATACTATATCACCTGGATATAATTTATGTATCCGAAACTGGGCTTAAACCCTCTACCCCTGACTCTACCTGCTCATTACCGAACTACAACCTTATCAGATGTGACAGGCTCACCTCTAAATGAGGTGGTAGTGGTGTAGCTATTTTTTATAAATCACACCTAAACCTCTCGAACCCTACCATGCCTGTTCTCTCCCACTGTGAATCTATTCACGCTACCTTTCAACTTGGCTCCAAGAAATTACATGTAGTGTGTGCTTATAACCCACCTCTAGGTGGCACCGCTGGCCTTGAGAAGCTCCTCTCACATGTCGACTTAGCTGTTGGAAGAAATGAAGTCCTAATTCTAGGGGACCTAAACCTTAATTGGATTGGCAAGGTGAACAAATCACTCCACACCATGGTACAAGGCCAAAACCTCCACCAGCTAATCACTGACCCTACCAGGGTCATGCTTCCCCCCAGGTCCCATACCTTAATTGACTGGGCACTGACAAATTGCATTGATTGTATAGTCTCCTCAGGTACCCTCATTGATGCCATTAGCAACCATTCTCCAAAATATTGTATCTGGCACTCAACTGGTCAACCCTCCCCTCCCCCAGAACTCATCACTTTCTTAACCTAGGCAAACTTGACCACGCCCAGGTCCTGAACGATCTCTCCATGATTGACTGGACTTGTATCTACTCTGCCACTGATGCTCAGGCAGCCCTTGACCACTTCCTAACCCTGTTTGGATCTCTACAGGATATCCATGCACCCCGTATTACACGTCGTGTACATGGAATGCAAACCAAATAGCTAAATAAAGACCTGCTTGCTCAAATCTAGGCTAGGGACAAAAGCTGGTGGTGTTTCAAGGTCTCCTGTCTTCTGTCTGACTACAATGACTACAGAACGTGGAGAAACTCTTGCAAAAGGAACATTCATTTAGTTAAGAGCTCATTCTCAAGGGTCTATTAATAAATGCTGCAGGTGATTCCAGGAGATTCTGGTCTCATATTAAAACACTCCTTGGAGACAAACACACCAGAAATACAAATAATATGATCCTAAATGGTGTGCACTGCAATAATCTGGCCACCACTGCAAACTTCTTTAATCTCCTCTTCTTGGATTTATCCAAATACTCATCTCTTTTCCTCCTGATGCAGTCCCCCCCCACCCCCATGGACAATGAGCCAATGCACAGCCACCCACCTTTTAGATTTTGAACCATTACCAGACTGGAAGTCCAAAAGATGCTGCAAGCCATCCCTGATAACACTGGTACTGGCTCCGATGGTCTTGAACCCAGGCTCCTGAAACTCTCTGCCCCTGTTATTGCCTTACCCTTAGCTAAAATCTTTAACTGGTCACTATGCCACAGCTCTGTCCCTAGTATCTGGAAGATAGCGAGAGTCACTCCAATATTTAAAAAAGAGGACTCCAAGGAAATTGCCAACTACTGGCCTATAGCCATTCTCTCCATTCTTAGCAAAATACTCAAAAAACTAGTTGCCAAGCAAACCATCTCTTTTCTACAGGACGACAACCTCCTCTCTGTCTCCCAGCATGGCTTCCGCAAAGGCCACAGCACTACTACAGCCATCCTGAAATTCACAAATGATATCTATTCTGCAGTGGATAAAGGTCTCCTGACTGGTGCAATCTTCTTCGACCTAACCAGGGCATTTGACTTTGTTAACCACCCCCTTTCTCCTCACCAAACTCCATTCTCTTGGCTTCTCTACAGATGCTGTAACCTGGTTTAATAGCTACTTGTCAAATAGGAAGCAGGCCATGTATTACAATTCTGTCCTGTCTGATCCCTCCACTATACATATTGGTGTTCCACAAGGATCCATCCTGGGCCCCCAACTTTTTTCCATCTTCGTTAATGATCTCCCCTTGCTCTCTCCAGATTGTTCATTACTGCTGTATGCAGATGACCAAGTTCCTTATTCCAGTGCTAGGAACATCTTGGACATAAATCACTCTCTCTCCTCAGACTTCCTCCACATTCAATCCTGGCTGACTGAAAACAACCTCATTCTTAATGCGGGCAAAAACACACTCCATGCTTTTTGGCTCCTGTGCCAGACTCAGAACAAACTGGAACCCTCTCAATATCTTATGCACTGATGACTCACCATTGGCCAACACTGACTCTTTCAAGTACCTCTGCATTTTGCTTGACAAATCTCTGGACTTTGATCAATACGTTACAGCTACCTGTAAGTCCATAAATGCCACGCTTAGAAGTGCATACTGCACCAGTTATGCCCTCACCCCATCAGCTAAACTTGCTATTGCTCAAGGCATTCTACTCCCTGCACTAGCCTATGGTACAGTCACCTACTCAGGAGCATCAAAAACTACTCCTCACAAGTGGGATACCACCTATAATAATATCTGCTACTATGCCTCCTCATCCCCTCATTACAAGCACCACTGCCAACTTTAGGCTGATCTAAAATGGCTCTCCCCTACTGCCTATTGGCTCAAGTCCCTTGGATCTCTCATTGATGGTATTGCCAGATCAGGTCTCCCTTAATCCCTTGCCTGCTCGCTGGGCACTCAAATCGTCTCCTATGGGCTTAGATCCACTGACCTAGCTTCCCTCCACATTCCAAGATGTAAAACTGCCATGGGTGATGGGCTTTCTCGAGTGTGGCACCTAAATATTGGAACTCCCTTCCCCAAGACATTCATTTTGCTCCAACCCATGCCTGTTTTAAGAGGCTACACCACAGTCATCGACTTGTCTCGACCCTCTGCACATGCTTTCGCCCACCTTAGACCCTCCAGTCACTAACTCCTGGCTACCATGTCTCTACCTACTGCTGCCCTTCTCTCCTCCATCTCTCCTCTCAATCTTTCTTTCTAGCCTTGCCCTTTCAATTTCCTAGGCTTACACTCCCTCCCACCTCCCCTCCTCTCTCTTCATTTCCTACTGCTCCCTCCTCTAAATCCATGCTTTTCTGGTTGACAGTATAGCACATATACCCTGGTCTTGATCATGGATCTTTTCTCTAAACTAGCACTCTTGTACTTCTTAGGCCCTTTAGTCCTGTGGTTGCTAACAATTTGACTCTATTGTGTTCCTACTTAAGGCAATGTTTAAATTCACTTTTACTGTATTTTGTAAAATGTTTGTAATTATATCTTTCACATTTTGTATCCCGAATATTGTTGAACTTGCACTTGCATCTCTCTTGCTTTTGTCGCAAGTGTATTTGTATCTCACTGGTAATTATATTTGTACCTGTACCCTCAGTATTACCAATTGCTGTACTGTTTCAAACTGTTTGTTATTTGTACCCTCCCAGTACATGCCTGAAAATAGGCATTGCTATGCCTAGTGCACTTACCCGGTTACCAAAAGCAAATAAATAAATAGTCTTGTTTGTGTCTCAAACACCGCATGTGGCAGACAGAAAGTAGGCACTCCAGAGCACAGTATAACATGTGCAGTATTTATTTATTGAATTTGTTTCAGCAGGTAAACACAGAGTGATACAGTAGGAGTCTCAATTACAGATGCAACAAAGAGAAAGGGAGGAGGATTACAATGGTAGGAGCACAATAAGCAGCAGTCAAGTAGGTATAAAAAGACAGTATAATGAATGATATATAGAATAGAAACAACAAAACAGAGACAATGACAACAGAAAAAGACCACTGGTCCAGCCAGTCTGCCTATAAACTCTAACAAACTTGGGACCTATTGTCCACTCAGGATTCTAACCCCACTGTCCACCTCCATGCTCCCAGCCCTACTGCTATCACCCTGAGCAACCACTAAGCTCTTCACTCTGTCATAGCCATGTTTAAAACCATTGATAGATCTGGCACCCACCACATCAGCTGGCAGATTGTTCCATGGCTCCACCACCCTTTCTGTAAAATAAAACTTTCTCACTTCCCTCTTGAATCTCCCCCAGTTAGCTTCCACTCATGCCCCTCTGTTCATGATCTGCTACTTATACTAAATAAGTCCTCGCACTTTACCATGTTCATTCCTTTCAGGAACTTGAAGATCTCTATCTCTCTTCCCTCTCTCATCTTGCCTCCGGCGAGTACATGTTCAGTGCCTTGAGCTGATCCTCATAAGATCTGCCCTGCTGTCCCTGAATCATTTTGGTCACCCTACATTGCACTGTCTCTAGACTCTCCTTATCTTTCCTGAGGTGAGAACTCCAGAACTGGGCACAGTACTTTAGGTGGGGCATCAACGATGATCTATAGAAAGGTAGTAATACCTCCTTCCTTTTGCTGTCAGTACCCCTTCTCATACACTCCAGCATCTTGTTTGCCTTACTGTAGGTCTTGTTACACTGGTTTGATTATTTTAGGGAATCACTGATTATAACCCCAGGTCTCTCTCCTCAAAGGTCATGCACAGTTTTACACCCCTCCCAATCCAGTACACTGCTCTATTCTTGTTCCCTATGGGCATTGCCTTGCACCTTTTGATATTGAATTTCAACTGCCAAACCTTTCACCACCTCTCTAACATTTGCAAGTCTCTCTGCATCTCCCTAATCCCCTCCTCACTGTCTACCATGCCACAGAGCTTAACATCATCTGCAAAGACAGATTACTTCTCCCATGTTGCTAATGAACAAATTGAAAAGGACTGGACCAAGGACTGATCCTTGTGGCACCCTCTGCTGCCTTTTTTCCAACAAATTTCTCACTCATCTAAATGTGTCTTTTGCTGCACCCAGATCCTCTAGCTTCTTCAGCAACCTTCTGTGAGGCACCAAGCCAAAAGCCTTGCTGAAATCAAAGAACAGTAAATCCACAGCATGGCCTTTATCCACTACCCTCCTTACCCAGTCAAAGAATACTATCAGGTTGGTCTGACAAGACCTTCCTGCCACAAACCCATCCTGTTTGCTATCTTGGAGTCCATTGCTCTACAGGTAGTTTACTAAGTCCTCTTTGACTAGTGTCTCCATCAGTTAACCCACAATAAAGGTAAGACTGAGAGGTGTGTAGCATCATCTCTCAACATACTGCAGCAAATTGTTTGTAAATCCCCAAACCTAAATCATCAAGGAGTTCTTAATGTCTTTATATGGATTCTAATCTTATTGGCAATCCTGAACACAGTGCAACTTTTCAAATGGCAAAAATGTTTACTTTTTCCATGTTAAATTTGTTTTTCAAATCCAGTGCTATCACTTGTATGAAAAGCTGGCAGACATGTCCTTCCCACATACTGACATTGAGGTTTTGTCATCACTGTGTCTTTTTCAAAGCATGGATGTGCTCCTAGACTGAGGTCTTTAAATACTTGTGAATTGAAGTGACAGCACAGGAGAAAACATGCTACTGTTAAAATACCAGACTATGGTGCAAAACCTATACAGGTACTAAGTGAAGATGTCTAAAGCTGAACGGTGCATAAGAATCTCATATTAAATAACACAAATGTATCAATCAACAAAGACAAGAATTTTCAAACATATAAAATATTAGTTATTGACTCACAGTGAAGAGCAGACAAATATTTATTAAGTAGTGGATAGTATCCTCATATGATACTTAGCTATATACAGTCATCTGAACAGATACATTGCTAATGGTTAACAGAAAGCATGCAATTAGGGGGAAGGGATAGATAAGGGGTTAAGGGAAATAACGGGAAAGGGGTAGGGGAAATAACTAGCAACAGACAATAGCTAAACAGAGAAAATTAAAGGAAAGAGGACAAAGAGAACTCTTCTTTAAGGCACAATCCATGAAAGCCCTGCACCTACCTCTGCACCCATGGAGGTTGGGATGTGTAGGCTTGTGGTTTGCAATGGTTCCACACAGCACATGTGGAGATTTTTGTGTACCAACAGGCCTGGTTGCTAGCCCCCTCTGCACCTGATGCCAGACCATACATGTGTTCAAGTTCAAGTTCAAGTTAATTGTAGGAAAACTCAGTTGAGCAAGCTCATTCACAAGGAGGTCCTTTGACACAGACAAGTAGTTACAGATTGCATAATTGAAAAAACAGTACAAATTCAAGTACAGAATTATGGGCAAGAATTAACATGTTGCATAAAAATGACAATGACATAGAAAAATACAAGTGTGGCTACGTGGGTGAGACAGGGTAGACTGGGGGTAGGGGTGTGCATGTGCCAAATCCACAAACAGATCTCCGCATTCTGTAGGGCCAGAGGAGGGGGTGGTGGCTAAACATTCCAATGAACTGCTGTAGTGGGTATGCACCCACCTCTGCACAGCCCCAGTTTGGACCTCAGGAACTGATCGCCCCCCCCACTGCAACCAGCTCCAGCCCTTAGAGCCTCCTTGGTGGGCTGGAGTTGTATCAGCTTCAACCTGTGCCAGTTTCACACATTTAACATTTTTGCCATATCCCACCAGCCCCTGTAACATGTGGAGTCATGGATCCACCAGTGAGCCAGCCCAGGCATCTGACTGAATTCCTAGTGTTTGGCACAGCTCCCCTCTGCCCCCACATGAAGTGCCACACTAGTGGGGCACAGTAGACAGGGGGCTGTGGATGCTGTACAGTGCAGATGGGCATTGGGGTGTAGATCACAACAACCAGAATATGCTCATCAAGTATGTCCTGGTCTGCTTTGTGGATCATGTCTCAAGTCCTTTTGCTGCTTTTGTGTCCAATGCATGCATTCAATTAGCTTCTTGCTGCTGTTATTTCATTACTGTATCACCTCCATGCATATCCAGCTTTATCTTCTGTATTACTGAGAACCTTAATTTGACAGCTGATCCATGGCCTTCTTTCTTAAAGTGTGTAGCCACTGCATGCTATTCATTTCTATTGGAAAATAGGCAGTCAAACTTTGGCAGCAACAAAGTCAAAATTTTATATGGAAAGGAAAGATACTGAGGATTTGATTAACCACCTTGTGTTTTCAAAGGTTGAGCGGGCTCTTCCCAAGTGGGGAGGATACTGGCTGGAGGCCCAAATGAGTGTAGCATTGTTTTTAGGTCATAGTAATTATAGAGCAAATTGGAAGGACCTGATCCTTCTAGAACAAGAGGAGATTCCACTAGAAGCTGTTATAATTACTGGTGAGCCTGCTTAGTGATCAGACTGGCTACACTTTCAACACCGTAATAACCAGGTTCCATTCCATAATAACCAACCATTTGTTACGGTGTTTGGTGCCAGCCCAATCTGAAACTGTTAAAAAGAAAGCAAGTTTTAACAAACTTACATACGCTCAGTAACTGTTAATCTGCATTGCTATGTATTATATCAGGCATATAAAGTCAGTCAGATAGATTTAGTAAAAAAACAGCAGTTTAAACAGTTTAAAAAAAGTGTTTGTTTAAAATCAATCCTGGCTGTATCTCATCACTTTTCATCACATCACAGTTCTAAGACATAATGTCGCAATTCTGACTCCCCCATTCACATAAATAATGTTTTAAACAAAACAAGCACATTTTTACTACAGTAATAGCAAAGTTGAATAATGGCAGAACATTTTATTTAAAGCAGAAGAATGGGAAAGGTTAAGCTTGAACACATATTTGTGCAGTTGGTTGTCAGCAAGCACACAAGCTAAGAAAAAACAAGCAGCGCCACTCTTGCTATTCTGATCCCATTGTTACATGAAAAGCATCACAACAGATAAAAATAAGTCTGGTTCTTCTCTGTTTTTGGGCAACAAGTCTTACAAATCCAGCACATATTATAACCATCTGTGCAAAATTTAATTTACCTACTCCATCTGCAGTTAACAGTTTCCTCTCTCCTCGTGCCACTGCCTTCCTTGTTTTCTAACATCATTTTTTTATCTAATCACTGTTTTTTTACACCAACAATTGTATAAAATAAAGGATGGGGTGTTATGAGTTTTTTTACACACCCTCAGTGTGTAATATCATCACAAACCACTCGTGCTTTCCACTCATGGTTTATGTGGTATTACACACCTTGGTTGTGTAAAAAAACTCATAGGGCCCAATTTCTAAAGATCCCTTAGAGCAACTCAGGTTGCCACCACTTAAGGGTTCAGCAAACTCGGGTGCACCAGAGACCCTGTGCCCAATTTTATAAAAAGCAGGTCCCAGCACAAAATTCCTGGGTTTGCCACAAGACAGTGCTGCGCCAAACAGCTAGGCGTACTCCATGGAACTGCCAAGGATTCAGCTCTCCACCTGGCACACACATGAAGGGCCAGGATGGTGGGGGGGATAAAGAAACTGCTCACCAGGAGGGGGCCGGAGGAATATGGGGCATTGGGGTGGTGGTGGTGGTGGGGTGTTGTGGAGACAGTAGGGCAATACTGGGAGCTCTGTGGCACCAAGTGGGGTGCGACTGCTGTCATACATATTCATGTATATTGTATCAATACCTATAATAGTAAAGGAAAGTACTGTTCCTATGTGTTATACTGTGGGGGGGGGCAGGGACAGAACATGCAGTTGTCAGGGCTGTACCCACCTGGGGCCACAGCAAGTTCTGTCCCAGGACACCCCCCCATACAGTATAACATGTAGGTACAGTACTTGTGGTACTGTAATATGAATCAGTACAAAGTACATAGGTCGCACAGTGCCCCAGTCCCCCCTTCCTATCCCCACTCTCCCAATTCAAACATATCTTTTCCTGGTGGTGTAGCTGCTCCCCGATTCCCAATCTCCCCCATAACCATTGATATAACAGTCCATGGTGGTCTAGTGGATCTCCACCCCCCCACCCTGGCAGGCAGGTTCCCCACCACCCCACTCCCCCTCTGTACCTTCTATGAGCCAGTGACCAGAACAGCCCTCCTCTCTCCACCATGGCTGGCTGCTGAGTGAGTTCTCAATGAGCGTGTACTGTATACAGTATGGGCTCATTATATGACAGTTCACTCTGAGTTGTCAGTCAATGTCAATGAGCACGTACTGTATACAGTGCACACTCATTGAGAGCTTAGTCTGCAGCCAGCCAGGGTGGGAAGAAAAGGGCTTTGCTGATCACTGGCTCATGGAAGGGACAGGGGAAGCAGGGTGGTGGGAGTCCACTAGACCACCATCACTGTTATATCAATTATTAGGGGGGCAATCAGGAATCAAGGGGTCAGCTAGACCACCAGGGATGATGTACATATTTATGGAGGATGCCAGGGATCAGGGAGGGGTCTGTTAGACAACCAGGGAAAGATATGTAGTAAATGGGGAGATCAGAGATGGGATGGAGACCCCATCTCCACAAGAACATAGAGAGGATGGAGTCAGTACAGAGGAGGGCAACTAAAATGGTGCAGGGTCTGCAACAGAAGCCATACGAGGAAAGACTAAAGGAGGTTAATATGTATACCCTTGAGGAAAGGAGGGAGAGGGGGACATGATAGAAACTTTCAAGTACCTCAAGGGAATCAACAAGGTCCAAGAGGGTGGCATCTTTCAGACAGAGATGTGCAAAAACAAGGGGACACAATCTGAAGATTGAGGGGGGACAGCTCAGGGGCAATGTGAGGAAGTATTGTTTCACAGAGAGGGTGGTGGACACATGGAACAACCTTCCTGAGGAGGTTGTAGGGTCAAAAACAGTGGAGGAAATTCAAGAATGCATGGGACAGACATAAGGCAATTCTTGTGGGGGGTAGGAAGAACTAGGCTATTGGTTAACCAGGATCTGCAGCTTTTTCAATAGGTAGGGAAATGGACAGACTATGTGGGCCAAGCAGTGCTTATCTGCCATCAAAGTCTATGTTTCTAAGTTTCTTTGTTGAAGGGGGGACCGGGGCACTGTAAGACCATCATACTTCATTTTAATACACATTACAGTACTACAAGTACCGTACTTATATGTTATACTGCACGGGGGTCCTGGGACAGAACTTGCTATGGCTCCGGGCGGACCTAGCCCTGGCAACTGTATGTTTGGTCCCTGGACCCTCCTACAGTACAACATATATGTACAGTACTTTCCTTTACTATTGTAGGTATTGAAACAATATACATGAATACGTACGACAGCAGTTGCACCCTGCTGGGTGCCACAGAGCTCCCGGTACTGCCCAACTGTCCCCCTGACACCCAAACTGCCACCCCATGCCCCTACTGCCCCTGGAAGCCCAGTGTAAGACCCCTTCTCATTGGTGCATGCCACTTAGACCACCACCTGGCTGGTCTAAGTGGTGCCCTTTGCTGTGTCCATGGCGGGGTTTGTAAAATCTCAAAAAAGGTGATGGCACTAGCCCTCTTGCAACCTGGTGCACTGGGATGTATGACGCAACCTTGGTGCAAGGTGGCTTTGGTGCAGCTGCATCTGGACTTGAGATAGACTGCTTTAGAAAACTGCATTTGATGCAAGTTGTGATGCAAGTCACCTCTTGTGGCAAACTCTTTTGACTCAAGTCCCTTGAATCATTCTAACTCCTTTGAAAATCAGGCCCATAATGTACAACACTCCATCCATTACTCTGTATTTATTTGATACCTGTCTTACCAGTACATATAGTTCCTTAAACTATAGAGGGATTAGGTCCACTCCTATAGGTTGTGGGAGAGGAACCAGGGGTAAAAATATTCAGTCAGGGCTATATCAATATACAGTAGAAGGTAGGCCTGGGATGTAGATTTTCTGCCCAATCAGCAGGACAACTGGTACAGACGCCAAGCACAGCAGGGCCCGAGAGCCCCTTGGCAATTTCTAGAGGGGATTCATTACCTAAATTTTGCAGATATTAATACTAAATGGCAGTCACATGTTATTGGCAATAGAATAAGGTATTGCTTTATTTACAGTCATTGTTTTACGGTGACAGATGATATGTTGGATAAATGGTACAAAGTGTCTTCTGCAGCATTTGCCATACGCACCCTCAGCATCAGATTTATCCATTCTTGATGGGTGTTACATGATGGTACGTTATGAGGGGGCTACACACAAAGGATCACATAGTGGCTTCATTCTGAAACAACATTGAAGGTGTAAGTAATGGATAGTGGATGCCTCCTTTTGGGAGTTAGTATCACTAACTAGCTTAAAGCAATTATTCATTCTGAACAGCAAAGCTCTCACCCCTCATATTCATATTCATATTCATATTCATACCTATGCAAATATTAACCACCCTCAATATTTTGGTCATAATTTATAAAATTAATAGTCTAGCTCTCCAGAGATATTTAGTTAAGGAAAATAAACTAAGGCTGTATCCTTAAAAAGCCTATTTAGCATATCTACATTGATTGTGTGGGCATTCTTTAAAGATAAAAAGAGTAATTTCCTTTAGGAACAGTCATTGTTTTACGGTGACAGATGATATGTTGGATAAATGGTACAAAGTGTCTTCTGCAGCATTTGCCATACACACCCTCAGCATCAGATTTATCCATTCTTGATGGGTGTTACATGATGGTACATTATGAGGGGGCTACGCCAGGATTTGTGGGACCTCCTCTTCCATCCAGGGACCACCAGTGCCACTGCCGTTGCCTCAGAGGTTGCCAAGAAAGAGGAGCGGTTGGACCACAGTGGGCTCAGGGAGGGTGAGGGTGGTGGAACAGAGGCGCATCCCTCCAGTTGTACCTCTCCACAATTCCTATGCCATTCTGGCAAAGTGTGGTTCCTCTATGGAGGCACCCACAGTGGAGACCAAGGAGGATGCTGGGAACCTCCACAAAGGAGACCCACAGGAGGGTGGCAGGGCACCCTGCAGGGGAAGGAAACAACTCCTGGTGGGGGACTCCATTGTTAGGAAGGTAGAACTGGGGGAGGAAGGGGAGAGGGAGGTACGGTGCCTGCCTGGCGCCATGGCTTGGAGGGACAGGGAGCGAATCCTCAGGATTGCCAGAGCAGCTGCACAGGGGAGGGAGCTGGATGTCATTGTCCACCTAGGGACAAATGACCTGGCTAAGAAAGGGATTAGAGAAGTGCAGGAAGAGTTTGTGGAATTGGGGAGGGGCCTTAGTCAAGTAGCATGCACCGTAACCTTCTCGGAGGTACTACCCATCTATGGCATAGGAGAGGCTAGGGTGTTCCGCACCATGGGATTCAATCAGTGGTTGAAAAACTGGTGTGGAGCTCAGGGATTTGGCTTCATTGGGGACTGGGGGTCCACCTGGAGTGATGCAAGCCTATACTGGCATGATGGGCTACATCTGTCCAGGCGGGGAACCAGGATCCTAGATGATAGGTTTAAATGCTTCATTGGCAAGCTTTTAAACTAGCCAAGGGGGGAGGCACTGGAAAGGAGCAGGAAAATCCTAGCCCCAAATAATCACGGTAGTAAGTGTGGCAAACACCAACATAGAGGTGTCGATAGGGAGAAGGGCAGGGGTAAATGGAGAAAGTGACAAAGGCAAGAAGGACAGGGATGGGGCAAAAGGGAGTAAGGCCATCAAGAAATGGAGGGTAATGAGTACCAATGCCCGTAGTCTGGGCAACAAGCTCCCTGAGCTGATGGCCTTAATGGAAGAGGGATGCCTGGATATCGTAGCAGTCACAGAAACATGGTACACAGAGAACCATGACTGGGATGTTAACATACTAAGGTACATAACCTACAGAAGAGACAGGCAGGGGAGAAGAGGGGGAGGAGTAGCTCTTTATGTAAAGGAAGGGATAAAAGCAACTGAACAGAAGAGTAAACAGGGAGGAGAGGAGGCACTGTGGGTCACCTTGGAGACTGGAAAGGGCACCACAATCCGCACAGGGGTTGTGTACAGACCCCCATGTCAGGGGAAGGAATGGACAAGGATATGATAGAAGACATTCTTAGAATGGCAGAGAAAGGAAGATGCTGTTGATGGGAGACCTGAATATGCCAGATGTTAACTGGAGCACATTTGCTGCAGCTACATCCAAGAGCAGGGCCATTCTTGATGCCCTACAGGTGGCAGGCATTAGAAAGCTAGTTTCGGAACCCACTCATGAGGGAGCAATCTTAGACCTCATACTCTCAAACGGGGGCAGTGAGAGGATCTCAGATCTAGAAGTGGGTTGCCATCTGGGGACAAGTGACCATCAAACAGTGTGGTTCACGTTAAACTCAGCTACAGAGTCAAGCCATACAAAAGTGAGGGTACTGGACTTTATGAGGGCTGACTTTGGCAAGATGGGAGAGTGCCTCAGAAAAGCACTAGCAAACAGGCTAGAAGGAGGTATGGAGCAACAATGGGGAATTATCAAAACTGCCATCACAGAGGCAACAAGCTTTTGTGTGAAGCAAATAAACAAATCAAAATGAAAGAAAAAGTCACTATGGTTCTCAAAAGAGGTGGCTGTGAAAGTCAGGAAGAAAAGATAGCATTCCGGAAGTATAAGGAAACACAGAAGGAGCAGGACAGAGAGCTGTACCAGTTAAGGCAGAAGGAAGCAAGGAGGAAGTCAGAATAGCAAGGCCTAAACTGAGGAAAAGATAGCCAACTCAGTTAAGAAGGGGATAAAACCTTTATAGGTACATCAGCGAGTAGAAAGACAAAGGGAGGATAGTGAGGCTGAATAGAATGAACGGTGGGTGGGCAGAGGGGACAGTGAAAAGCAGGAATACTGAACGAATATTTCTGCTCAGTATTCACAAAGAGGAGGGGAAGTGCCTAATCCAATTAACAGAAGCACTCTTGATAGGGGTCGATCCCAGTCCTTTCACAGAAGAAAGGGTTCTGCAAGAACTCCTAAAACTGAAGGTGGACAAAGCAATGGGTCCTGATGGAATTCACCCCAGAATTCTAAAAGAATTAAGGGAGGAACTAGTGAAACCACTGGCTACTCTTTTTAATAAATCATGGGAGGATGGTGCGGTACCTGAGGACTGGAGGAAGGCGGATGTGATTCCCCTTCACAAAAGTGGGACCAAGACAGAGGCAGGAAACTACAGACCTGTCAGTCTGACCTCTGTGGTAGGGAAAGTGATGGAGTCACTTCTGAAGGAAAGAATAGTTGAGTACCTAGATCTCACATTGCTTGCTAACCTTTATGTCATCTGATATGATTACCCCCAGGTCCCTTTCCATTTTTGTTGTGTTACTACCCCCCCCCCATTGTGTACCCTTCCCCTGGGTTTTTGTTTCCCAGGTGCATTACTTTGCACTTCTTTGCATTGAATCCAAGCTCTTTGACTACTGTGACGTAGTCTATGGTGCTGCTCCCAAATCTTACCTGATCAAGTTGGAATCTCTTTATCTCCTTCTACTGCTTTGCTCTCGACTCACCTTCCTGCTCCCACCACTGTGAACTCTATCGCTCTCTAACCTTCCTTCCACTATCTCACAGATGCATCTCTCACGGAGCCAAACTAACCTCCAAATTCTGGGTGGGGGGGGTCTCCTCCTATCTCTCATCCTCTCTCTCCACTCCTCCTCCCCCCTCCCACTCTCTCAGATCAAATGATTCCCGCATCTTGACGGTCCCTCATCTCTCCACCCTCAGTGGTCATACTGGTTTCACCAATCACTTCCCTAAAATCTGGAATCCCCTCCCCCTGAAATACGACACTCCTCCTCCAACTACTCCCTTACCTCTGCCCTACACAATTACCTCTCCCTCAGCTCTTCCTGCTTTAACCCTCCTTAATTCCTATCCCCAGTTTCTGCCTTCCTACCATGACCCCCCAGCAGAGTTCTCAACGTCATGAAGGGGGAAATCAGGAAATGGCTACCCCTTCTCCTCATATTTAGTTCTTGCCTCTCTCCCTCTCTTCTCCACCAGCCCTTCTGGGTCACCAGTGTGCACAACGTACCCCATCCTTTTTACTCCAACAGCACTTGTGTACTACCTCGAGCCTGCTCCTGGTATACTCATGCACTATAAATGGTTCTATTGCATTATTACTGTTTCGTACATTTATATGTTCTTTTGTATGATTTTGGACATGCATTGTGATTTACCCAATGTTCCACTACTGTTTATTGTACAATACCGTGTGTTTCAACTGTTGCACACTCTTACAATGTTGTATTGTTTGTACTACCCACATACTATTGTAACTGATCATCCTTCACAACCCTATGTAACCCCCTCCTCCCAGGTCACACTGTGAGACAAGCAACTTGTTGTTCAGTGTGCCCTCCTGGTGAAACATTTCAATAAATAAATAAATAAAAATAAAATAATAACATAGTCATAATAAATAGTCAATAATCACATTTTATTAAGTTCTATTAAGTTACAGTATGTTTAAGACATAGTTGTAATTTTAATGTAATTGTTCATAACAGCTTTGGCACTTTAGATTTGCTTGTAGGCTTAGCAAAAGTAGTTTGGTGAGCACTCAAGGCACCTTTCAGCTCCCATACTTTGACTTTTCTCAAATTTAAAAGACTGTGATGTGTACTTGACAAGTAATTGACAAGCCCCTCATGAGCCACATCAAACTGCTTCATGAACAACATGTGGCTCGTGAGCTACAGGTTGGTCACCCCTGCTATCAAGAATAGCATGGCAATGTGGGTGTAGCAGCCAACAATTAAAGAATCCCCTGCTTGTTAAAAGGGAGGGTGGTTGCATTTGATAAAATCTGGTCCTCCTTTCTAAAGAAGTAGAAGCACAGAAACAATGAGTTGTGTAATAATATATCAAACTGAAGTATTAATAATACTTGTTTAAGTGCAAGGTGTTACATCTTGGGTGGGGAAACCCTAAACACAGGTACGCCCTAGGAGGGGAGGCGCTGGAGCCCTCAACAGGGGAAAAATACCTAGGGGTCATGGTGGATGCATGTATGAATAACTCTGAGCAGTGCAGGGAGTGGCTAGCAAAGCAAACAGGATGTTGGGATGCATCGTAAGGGGGGTCACCTCTAGGAGCAGGGAAGTGATTCTGCCGCTGTACAATGGATTGGTTAGACCACACCTTGAGTACTGTGTACAGTACTGGAGACCACACTTGAAGAGGGACATACAGCTCCTGGAGAGGGTACAGAGGAGGCAACTAAGATGATACGAGGACTAGGGATTTGATGTATGAGGACAGACTTGAGGAGCTCTCCTGTTTTCATTGGAGGAGAGGAGAGACAGAGGGGACATGATTGAGGTCTTCAAGTACATCAAGGGAATAAATAGGGTAAACATGGAGGGGATCTTTAGACTAAAGCAGGAGGTATCACCAGAGGGCATGGTTTGAAGTTGGAAGGTGGAAGGGTGAGGGGGGGGAAGAGGTGGAGGTTTTTCATTGAGAGGGTGGTGGATCCTTGGAACATGCTGCCTGGTGAGCTGGTTCAGAGATCCACAGTGGAGGGCTTCAAGAGAGGGTGGGACAGACACAGAAAGTGGATGTATCAGATGATGGCTTGGCCCAGGGTGTGGGGATGATGATAGGGGTTTCTGGAACACAAGGGGGGAGGGCCTCGGTACCCAACTAGGGATCTGAGGTTCGAGCAGACTCGATAGACCATAAGGCCTAATCTGCTGGCAATTAGTATGTTAGTATGTTAAATAAGAATAGAATCTTGCAGTTGTATAATCATTGGTGCCTATGCACCAATGGGCAGAAAGTACGCACCTAAGGCACATACCCCAACTGTACAGCTACACACCATGGACAGGTGCACACAGACCAGCATTCGTGAATGGCCTCCACCTGTCCATGGCCCCACCCTGGTGCACAGGTCAACGCAGGGCAGCTGGGGGCAGAGTAGCGGACCCAGTCGGGCATCCAATCAGATGCTCATCCTGGGTCCCAAGTGGATCACATACGTGGTAGGGTATGGGTCTGGGTGCGTGAATAGCATCCTACACAGGCACCCGGACCCACATGGCCACCCCTGACTGAGCCCCTGTGGCACTGCGGCCACCGACACACTGCCATCCTGCCACCTATCAAACAGCAACCCTGACCCCATTACAGTACAACACACTTGCCCAAGCACATGACTGCCCCTGTCCCAGCAGTGCAGTAGCAGTCACTGCCTCCAGCACATCTGTGCCTCATCCTTGTATTGGCAATCATACCCCCATCACATGGAAGCCCTGACCCCAGAACAAGCAATCCGGTCCGATGCCACCCCATACATCGGGAACGAACCCCCCACACACATGCCCCTGGTCCACAAACACCCAACCTCGGCATGGCACCCCAGCAATTGATGTGGTGGCCAGTGGATGCCCCCATCCCCGCAGCACCAACAACACCCACATCCCCTGTCCCCTTACCTCTGGTCAGTGCTGCAGCTCAGGATGGCCAGTGGCACAGCCCTTCTCACACTTCTCGGCCATCGGCTGTTCAAGAGATACTGGGAGCGTGCCCCTATATAGGCGGTGTGCTCCCAGCATCACTTGGATAGCCGGTGGCTGAGGAATTGTGAGGTGGGCTGTGCCACCAGCCATCCCAAGCTGTGGCACCAACCCCACACTGACCCCTGGGGCACCCCACTCATTAACCCCCTCACCATGGAATGCACCCCATTTACCACCTCTCTCTGACTTCCGCCCGCCAACCAGTTTTACACCCACCTAGTTATTTTCTGTTCCACCCATAAACTTTCCAGCTTATTTACTAGCCGTCTGTGAGGGATGGTGCTGAAGGCCTTACTGAAGTCCAGATAGGCCACGTCCACTGCCCCCCCCAGTCAACCACCTGCGTCACCCAACTGAAGAACTCTATCAGGTTCATCTGGCAGGACCTCGCATTTATGAATCCATGCTGCCTTTCATCCTGCAGTCTGCTGTCCACCAGGCAGTCCACTACTCTTTCCTTTACTGGTGCCTCAATCACCTTGCCCACAACCGAGGTGAGACTGACCAGGCAATAATTTTCCGCCGCCTCCTTACTACCCCCCTTGTGCAGTGGCACCACATCCACCCTCCTCCAGTCCCTTGGCACAGACTCTGCATCCATGGACAAGTTAAACAGTCTCATCAGTGGTGCTACCAGCTCCTCCTTCAGTTCCTGGAGTACTCTTGCATGCAAGCCATCCAGCTCCATTGCCTTGTCCACCTTTACCCTGCCCAGTTCTTCCCTTACCCTGTCCATGCTGAACATACTAGAATCCAACTTTTTTGTCTTACCTGCCCCTCCTCTTCAGGTCTGGTCCCCTACCCCCCCTCCTCCATGAAGACTGAGCAGAAGCAGTTATTCAACACCTCTGCTTTCTCAAAGTCCCCTTTTAGTTGTATTCCTTTCTCCCCCTGCAACCTAACTATCCCCTGCCTCACCTTCCTTCTTACCCCCACATACCTAAAGAAAGTTTTATCCTCCTTTTGGCCCTCTTAGCTATTTTCTCCTCAGTATCCACTTTAGCCCTCCTTATCTTCTGCCCTGCCACCCTCCTCTTTTCCTATAAGCCTCCCTATCCTCCACCCTTTCATAGGTTTCATAGGTATTACAGAGCTCTGTTAGTCTGAATTCCTTATGGCTTGCCAAATCAAGAGTATCCCAGTATGTTATTTTTAATAAGGTGTGTGTCCAATTTGGATTTGAAGCTATTCATACTATCACCTGCCACTACCTCCAGTGGAAGTTCATTCCAGGTTTTTGTTATTCTATCAGAGAACCATTTTGGAAGTACCCAGGGAGGTCGACAGTGAAAATGCTGACCTCCCACACAGCAACAACACAATACTGATGTAGGTATTATGCCGCCCAATCTGCAAGTGTTTTCTGTGGAGGGCTGTGCCCCCCACACTTCCCATGTGGGGAGCTGTGCCCCCTGCATCCCCCGGACTTCAGGATTATCAACTCCAGGTTTGGAGTTGGTCCGGGGAGGGGGCAGAACACTGGGGGAAGTGAAACATGGAAACGGACTGTCGCCATAATGGTCTTTCGTGTTTCGCCGTCGGGGTGTCGACCTGAAGGGGTGCACCAACCATTTTTTCCTTTTGGTGGATCTAAAACTTTCAACTTCTAATTGCAGGGGGTGAGCTCTGGTAATATAGTGGAGTTTTCTGTAATTGAACCCCAGATGCTCCCACAGTTGTGGGTCTGTAAGGACTCTAAAAATCAGACACATGTCCCCCCTAAGTCGTCTGAATTCCAAAGAATATAGACCTAGGATATTAAGTCTAGTTTGGTAATCCTGTCCCTTTGCCTCTTTAATATTGTGAGTTGCTCTTCTCTGTACTCTCTAGTGCATTTATTTCTGTTCTGCCGTAAGGTGACCAGAACTGAGCACAGTAGTCAACATGTGGTCTCACCAAGGATGTATACAAAGGCAACAAAACGTCCCTATTTTTGCATTTAATATGCTTATTTATGCAATGTAAGATGCTACTGGACTTTTTGATGACTTGATTGCACTGTAACTTAAAGCTTAGATCGTTTGTCATCCTAATGCCCAGGTCTCTCTCCTCCTCCACCTTATTCAGTATCTGCCCTCCAAGTAAATAATCTTTCTGACAATTTAGTTTACCAAAATGCATTACACTGCATTTATCAATGCTGAAAGTCAATTTTTTTGTCAAGTGCCCACTTTTCCAGGTCGCCTTTGTGTCTTCTTATATTCCCAGAATGCTCTTTTCCTTTTCCTGACCTCCCCTGCCACTGCCCTTGTAAACCAGAGTGGTCTCCTTCTTTTTCGTTCTTCCTCACCTTCTTAATGCAAATTTCAGTGGCCTTTAATACCCCTCCTTTGATAGCTCCCCATAGCTCCTCAACATACCCTATATTCCCCTTCTCTGCCATTTCTTTATCAAATATCCTCCTTGTTTTGTTAAAGTCCATCTTTCTGAAGTCCACCACCTTCGTTATAGTCTGATTTGTCTCCCGCCCCAATTTTACCCTGAGCCTCAGAGTCCTGTGATCACGAGTACCTAGTCCGTCACCAAACACCACCTCTTCCACACTCTCCCCATTTGTGATGATCATGTCCGGCAGGTTTTCTCCTCTAGTGGGCTCCCTGATCTGCTATTTACTGAATCCCACTTGTAGCACCTCTAGGATCCCCCTACCCCTACCCCTAGCTGATACTGCAGCCAGTATCCCCCAGTTCACATTGGGGAGGTTTAGAAGAAGAAGAAGAAGAATTAGCATTTATGTAGTGCTTTTCATACACAAGGTATCCCAAAGTGCTTTACAAGCAATGCTAGACTGGTAGTGAAGTGACTTTAGGTCCCCCACTAGCAGAAGCTCCCCCTTGGGATCCATCTTTGTAACTGCCTTTATCAGCTGTCTATCACCTTCTCCCCCTGCGGCAGAGTTCTGTAAACTACGCCATCATCAATGATTCCCCAGTTTGTTTGTGAAGCTTGACCCACATGAGCTCTGTCTACCCTACCTTCTCCTGTCCTTCTATTGCCCGAATGTCATCTTCGATGGATAATACCACCCCACTCTCCTCTTACCACCCCTGTCCTTCCTAAACAGTCTGTAGCCTGGGATAACTGTCTCCCAGGCATGATATTCTGCCCACCATGTCTCACTTACCACTACTTTGTCCAGTCCCTCAGCCACCATGATGGCCTCCAAGTCCACCATTTTGTAAACTCCTGGCACTGGCTGATAATCTCTTCCACCAGGACCCCATCCCCTCACTGCTGTCCTCTACTAACCTTTGCTTGTTCTTGCTTTCTACCAGTATTTTATCTCCATCCTGGGGGGGAGCTGATAGCCTCACATCACTCCTGCCACTATGAGTGGCCCCTTCTTTGACCCCCCCCTCCGAAATCAGTTTAAATTGTACTTTCTTTCGATAAGGTCCCTAACTTTCTCTTTAGCACTGCTTGTCCCTCCCTGCTCAGGTATAGCCTGTCTGGGGCAAACAGGCTCTCATTCTCCCACATTGCTCCCCAGTCCCCCGCTAACCCAAATCTCATCTGTCTGCACCAACCACCCAGCATTTGATTAAATTCTTCACTCCTCTGCTTTCTTAATGTGCTTGCTCTTGGCACAGGCAGTACCTCTGAGTAAGCCATCAAATGGAACCCCACACTACTGCAGAATCTAGCAAGCTCCCTGAACCTAACCTGCACCTCCATTGGACTACTCCCCTCCAGATCATTGGTGCCTAGGTGGAATACCAATTCTGACCTCCGGATGAACCTGGAAACGAGCTATCACAGCTTAGTGTGCCTTTCCTGGTCAAAAATTACAAATAATAAAATAAATAAAAAATGTTACTGTCAATGCCTCCCACTTATATAAATGTACTGCACTGTGCTGTTCTCTTTTGTCACCAAACCAGCCAGACAATTTCAGTCAGAAACAGACCTAAGTTGACAGTTATATTTAAACTCCTCTCACTGTTATGTCTTCTCTTTCATATGGCCCATGAATCACTATTGTGCACTCATCCATGCCGCTGTAGTGTCATCATAGATTTCCATCTCCCCCTCCTATATTTGAAAGGCTGTGCCTGTAGTTATGTGGGGGAAGAGCTCCTCCACCACATCCTACATAAACAAGCAGAGTTCCTGCTGCTCTGCTTAGAGCGTGTCGCACTCGCTACTGGCATTGCTCGTGCTCGACTGCTCTTTCCTCCATTTCTACCTCCCCCCCTTGTTCCTGGTGCCTCTTTTGCTTGTTTGTCCATTTTCTGTTTTGTTCATTCCCCCGCTCCTCCCTTGTTCCCTATGTGTTTCTTTGTCCCTTCTTCTTGGGGATTCCCTATTCTGTCTCTCTTGCTTGCTGGTTCCTTCCCTTCCTGACCTCCTCGACTACCTCACTGCTCCTATATTTCTTTCTTGTCCCTGCCTTTGTTTCGGGCAGCCATTGCCATGCTACCGCCGAGTAACACCTGCATTGCTGCTTTGCTAGACGGAGTTTCCAGACCTCCACTCCTTACACCGTTTTGCTCCTCCTCTGCTACAGCCAACTGCAGCTGCACCGAACTGAGCTTTAGTTTGCTTTACTGGCAAGACAGGACATTTATCCTAACTATACCATTGCTGTTGCACATCTGGACCTCTCTGGTCATTCAGCCAGCTGCAGCCACTTGGGACTTACTCTTCAGTTTGTACACAGTGCAACCACACAGGCATAGTTTCGAACCATTTGCTGGTACGTACGTGCTCCTGATCTGTCATTTGAACTGCAGGCCCCTATGCTTCAACGTCTGGGCTCAAGACAGTGCATTTCTTTTTAAAAAGGGCATCTATTGCGGAACCGTTAACTACATTCCAGACCTAGATCTATCTACCTGCTCATCATTTACCCTTGCTAATACCGTAACTCGCTACACTTGTTTGTGTGGTTACCAATTCCCATGCCACTGAGACTGCTTTAAATTGCAATATTATCTCCAAATGCTTGTCTCAGTATTCATGTAAGCCATAAGGAATGCCAGGTCTGCAGGAGTCTCCTTATCTGTAGCACACAGACCCAGTACGTAACTACTATACCTTACCATCTACCTTTACAGCAGTCCATTGGGAGTGCTTACAGGTAACGCCTCCCTCCTTGCTATGTCAGCTATGTCAGCTCATGTCTGCTCGATGCCTGAATCTAAAACCTAAACCCAGTCTTACACAGTTCATCAGTCACTCCTTAGCTTTCTTCCTTGGAATTCCAGTTCTCAGTAACATTTGACTTAATCGTAGCTTGGGCTACTTGAAGGACAACTATGGGGCAGAATGACTAACAACGTTATTACATCAAGCTTCCAACCAGTGGCCAGTGTCCTGATGTTCCTTATGCTGTGAGAGCCTTTCCCGTCACACAAACTTTTTATTGTGGCCTACGTATTACCTTGTACTGCTCTGTGGTGCAGCCGGCTTCCTTTATGTGCTGCGTACTCTACAACTCAACTTACTTGCAAGCAACTTCAGCCTGGGACAGCTGTTCAGCTGGGCAGCCTTCCATGGTGGCAACACATCATGCTAGCCTACGTGGGGTCTGGCTTGCCTTGCTCTCCTTCTGCCTACCTACGTGGGGTCAGGACATACTGCCGGCCATGTGGGGTCCTCCCCTGGCATGCCTTTCTGTATGGGCCTAGCTGCTTCCTTGCCTTTGGCCTATGGACTTCTGCCTTACATTCATGCCATGTGCCCCATCAATGCGTTCAGCACCCTGCTCTGGATCCTTTCTGTGGACACCAGCTTATCCATCATGATTGGTCAGTCCACAATGTCTTGTCTCCAGCCATGCTGATTGAGTTCTGGATGCTCCAGCTCACTTTGCCAGCTGACCTATGTGTGGTTCAGCTGCGTATGCTAGGCTTCGTGGGGTTTAGCTGTCATTCTCTACTCACTTTACCGGCTAACCTATGTGTGGTCCAGCTGTGCATGCTAGCCTTAGTGGGGTTTAGCTGCCATTCTTTACTCACTTTACTGGCTGACCTACGTGTGGTCCAGCCATGCATGCTAACCTTCTTGGGGCTAGCTACCACTCTCTACTACCTTACCAGCTGACCTTCGAGGGGTCCGGCTGCGCATGCTACCTTATATGGGGCTAGCTGCCACTCTACTTACCTTACCAGTTGACCTATGTGGGGGCCAGCTGCATGCTAGCCTTCATGGAGCTTAGCTACTATTTACTATTCACTTACCGACTGACCTACATGTGGTCAACCACACTCTTACTACATCCTACCTCTCATCGGCTAACCTACGGGTTCAGCCAGCACATCCTACCTCGCTTGACTTGCCTCCATATACTCCCCTGGATGCTTCCTACCGAGATGTATCATTGATCCAGATCTACTGCCTCCAATTCATGCCTGGATTCCCAGCTCAACTCTACTACATTATGCCTTCCTTATCATGGTTTAAGCATTACATTTTACCTCTTCGGTGCCATATGACTTAACTATGATTCATTAGTTCATCAGTCTTCATCTCAAACCTTTTGTCATTCATGAACCCATAAGCCTCCCATCAGCTCAAGCCTGTAGATTTGACTACGCCTACTTCCTGCCTGCCTCGTCAGCACCGGGCTTGGAAATATACATACTCCTTACTTTGCCTGCATATCAATTGCTAGCCTTTCAGGAGCTTTGCTATCTATGGCCCTTCATCTGACTTGGTTAGACCTTCCTATACTATGCTGACCACCGTGCAAGTCCAACTGGATACCTTACGTGCTTATGCATTTACCTGCTTCGCTTGTACAAGACTTGGAGGCCTCTCATTCACCTTCTCATCCATGTCTACGAACCTTTTTATCTAACCACGTGAAATCTTCCTCCTTCACTTGACTCCTTCACCTTCACTAGACCTGAGGTTTACACTACGTTATCTCCAGATCCGAAGCTTCCATCCAGCTTCCGTGCTTCTTCACCTCAGCCCACACGTGCAACCTGCTATCTGATCATCATCTACCAGTTGCATATCTGTGTTTGAGTCCTAATCAATTGTATACATGTTCGGAGAAGACTCCCTTGCCTTTGGATTGCTCTACTAATGCTACCATTTTAACTTATTATGCTTACTTGGAATTTCTGGACTAAGTTTTCTCTACGAGTTGTACTGCCATTTCACTGACATTCTACATCAGTACTTCGATGCCAGCTTCCCACTTTGGAAGAACATCGATGACTCTGAATCTTGGATTAGCCGATAACTTATTATCATTAATTTAGGATTATTCTCCTTTAGTATGCCCAGAAGGACAGGCTGGTTGGTAGCCATGGGTCCTCAGAGGTTTCCCCCAAGGGGGGGGTTTCCTCTCCTGCATGCTACTGGCCATACTCTCTGGAGTTGGAGGAGATAATCATGTGATATCTATTATTCTTTGGGGGTTACATCCTATTTGACTAACCAGTCTTCCTATGGTGGGATACAGAGAAAGGCCAAAACATCAAGTCATAATAAATTATTTATTTACTTATCTGTTCCAGCAACTAAGTACTTGCAAATACCATTCAGTTCATCATGTATTACAATCACTGACTTACTCATATCTATGCCAAGTACCTGAGCACTATTCATCAGGTACAACTGATGCTTTGGAAGCATCATACTGTTTGTAGGTCTGGCCTCTGTATCCAAACCCAAACCTACATTATTCAGATACAGTACGTAGCACAAGCACAGAGCTATGAACCACACATAATTGAAAGGTTGTGCCTTTAGTTATGTGGGGGAAGAGCTCCTCCCCCACATCCTGCTGTACATAAACAAGCAGAGTTCTTGCTGCTCTGCTAAGAACGAGTCGCACTCGCCCTCCATCCTCCCCTTACTCCTCCTCCTCCTTCTCTAGCACTCTTATCCCACCGGGGGTTACATCCTATTCGACTAACCAGCCTTCCTATGGTGGGATACAAAGAAAGGCCAAAACATCAAGTCATAACAAATTACTTATTTACTTATCTGTTCCAGCAACTAAGTACTTGCAAATACCATTCAGTTCATTATGTACTACAATCACTAACTTACTCATGTCTACACCAAGTACCTAAGCACTGTTCATCCCATACAACTGATACCTTGGAAGCATCATACTATTTATAGGTCTGGCCTCTGTATCCAAACCCAAATCTACATCATTCAGATATAAGAAGAAAACAACAAAACTCAGCACTCCTCAGCTAGGCGCACACACAGGGCATAATTTATTGAAAAAAGCAGATGCCACAATAAGCCATAGGCTAACAAGCAACAAAAGATCCTGACCAGTTTCATGCTACTAGCACATCATCAGGGGGTGGTACCTTGTAAAAACAGGCTTGTATAAATAGAATCTGAATGGTTTCTGGTGTCTATGGATATAGCTTCCTTGTATACAAATATACCCCATGATGGTGGCCTATGGGCATTGGACTATTATTGGTCCTTGGATGCACAACTGACTCATGGTAAAAATAATTTTCTTTTGGAATGTGCTGAACATGTCCTTACAAAAAACTATTTTCTTTTTCAGAATTCCTTTTACCTACAAATTAAAGGGACGGTAATGGGTGCAACCTTTGCACCCAATTATGCAAATCTTTATTTGGGAAAATGGGAAAAGCATACTGTTTATGATAGTCATACTAACCCATTTTATGGCAAGATAGACATCTGACCCCTCTATATTGACTATATCTTTATGGTGTGGTGTGGCACCCTTGATGAACTCCAAAGTTTTGTTAGATACTTGGAAGTTAGTGATGAGAATCTGAAATTTTCAATACAACAGGATCTCCACTCTGTTTCTTTTCTGGATGTCAGTGTTTTTAAGGAAGAAGATGGCTGCCTTGGCACTAGACTATATAGAAAGGAAACAGGAATTAATTGTTATTAGCATCAAGTTGCCACCCACACCATTTGGTATCCAATATACCTAAGGCACAAATGTTAAGGGTTAGACAGAACTGTAGTAATGATGTGGATTTCATTACTTATGGTATGGACTTATGTGACAGATTTTTGGAGAGGGGTTACTGCTATAGTGTTACACAAGAAGCTTTCAGAGAAGTAGGCTGTACTGAGAGATCTGATCTTTTGAAGCCAAAAATTAAACAGAAAGAACACAGAACTAATTTTGTTACCACTTACACTAGACATTCAAAAGCAATTGAGAATATTATTAAGACCAATTGGAACATCTTGCAATGGGACCCATTATTTTCAGAAGTCACTCAGTATAAACCGAGAATGGTCTATAAAAGAGGCCCTAATTTACAGGACAGATTGGTCCATAGTTACACTGGACCTTCTAGTGTAATGGGTTACAAATAGGCTCCCACTCACTAATGGCATGCACAGTTGTGGTAATTGCAAGTTCTGTATTTCTGTACTTAAGTGTAGTACCTTCACCAGCTGCAATAGTGCAAAAACCTATGAAATTAGGGATGTTATCACATGCATCACCCCAAATGTTGTTTATCTGGCAACATATCAATGTGGCACTTTTTATGTAGGCAAAACAACATGAGCATTGAAGGTACGAATGGGTGAGCATCTACGATCTGTTGTCAATAAAGATTCCAGAAGTGCACTTGCCATTTATTGTAATATGAATAGAAACAAGCATTTGGAGCATGTCTTTAGAGTCTGTGGTCTAGAGGTTATGAAACTTGGCCCCCGTGGGGGTGATTTGGATACCTTATGGCTCCGGGTTTGAATGAAAAGATTGATTTATTAACCTGTTTACAGAAAAGGTAATCCCTCTCCAATGTCTGGAGCTCATGTGTATATATATATATATATATATAATTTTTGAACTGTGTAAATATTATGGTTTGGTGGCATCTTCCTTCTCCCCTTTCCCTTCCTCTTCCCTCCCCTACCCTCCTCTTCCTTTTTCCTCCCCAACCCTTCTTCCTCTTCCCTTTCTCCTCGTTCCTTTGTTCCTTTTTCTTCCCTCTCCCTTAGTCTGTTCCTTTCCTACCTTTTCCACCTCCCCCCCTTCCTCCGCTCCTTCCTCCCCATCCTTTCTTCCCTCCCTTCCCCTTCCCCTTCTCCCCACCACCCTCCCCTTCCTTTTGGCTATCTTTATATTGTGACTTAGATTTGGCCTTTTCTTTTTCGATGGGTATACATTTAAGTTTTATATTGTTCAAAATATATGCTTTATCTTACCATTATTATTGTTATTTTTTCACAGATAAATCTGATAATTAATAATCCCATGACATGGAGCATTACACTGTGTTTCCCAGTGGCTGGGAGCTGTTCTCCTGTCTAGTATAGTAATAGTATTGATTCTACAATAATACTTTATTGCTTTAAATTGGATATCACTAAGGCTGCTGTATTTTTAATTATGTTTGTCTATACAGATAGGGAAATTCTAACACATTATAGCCTATAATATATAACTGGCTGTTTACCAAAGAAAGGTGTATGCTAACATATCATTAGCTGTGCTGTTTTAGATTCACATATATAAGAATTTAATTGATGTTTATATGTGCAAAATGAATGTTGCCATATAATTGTATATGTACTAGCAATCACTACTTTGGTATGTGTAGCTTTAAATTCACCCTATTTATACAAGCCTGTTTTTACAAGGTGCCACCCCCTGATGACATGCTGGTAGCACGAAACCGGTCGGGATCTTTTGTTGCTTGCTAGCCTATGGCTTATTATGGCATCTGCTTTTTTTAATAAATTACGTCCTGTGTGTGCACCTAGCTGAGGAATGCTGAGTTTTGTTGTTTTCTTCTGAGTTTTTATTCTAGCACCCTTGCCTAGCGGTAGAGCTGTTTCCGTTGCTGCTTTTATTATTCAGATATAGTACGTAGCACAAGCACAGAGCTATGAACTACACATACCTTCAAATTATCACAGTAAATATAAAAAAATGGGCATTCCCTGTCTCACTACTGCCCTATGCATGCCTTCCAGTGTTGGAGGAGTAGGAAGAGAAAACAAACTGTTAAAATTGTTTTCAGGCTTTAAGGAGCTGAGTGCAATATATATAATGAAAAGCCAAAAAGGCTTGCACTCACCCCTGAAACAAAGCAGCTATGAATAAAAGGAGAACAACCAAAGCTCTACGAGGGAGTGAAATGCCATTGGGTGTTTTTGTATGGACTGTGGGAGTGGTACTTCACCTTCATTTAGCACATATTGTCTTTACTGTGAGTATGGACGTGCAATAAGTTTCTCCGTTTCATTTTGAATTTTGTTTTTTCTTTTATTCATAGAAACTTAGAAGTTGTTGGCAGAAAAGAACCTCTTGGCCCATCTAGTCTGCTCTAAAATTCCTACCTCAAAGCACGACCCAACTCTGGCTTTGTTCCCCCAGCCTTGGTACTAAGGTCCTCAACCCTTGTGTCTATTTCATGCATGCTTGAAACCTGCAACAGATTTAGTACCCACCAACTCTGCTGGAAGTCTGTCCCTGACACCCACCACCCTTTCTTTGAAGAAGTACTTCCTCACATCCTCTCTGATTCTCACTCCCTCCAGCCTCATATCATGTCCTCTTCTCCTTGACCATCTCTTTCTCAGAAAAATACCACTCTCCTGTACCCCATTTATACCTTTTAGGTATCTGAACATTTCTATCATGTCCCCTCTTCATAGTCACTTTGTTTCAGGGGCAAGAGTGTGAACCCTTTTTTGTTTTCTTTTATTAGGTTTGGCTCATGCACCTCAGCCTGTGGGCGATCCCTTATGCATTTGTTGCAACATATCTGATCTTTTCTCCTGAGCTGGCTACCTGACCTGATTCAAGCATCATCAGAATGCTCAGAGTGAGAGGGAATCAAATTACAAGAAAGTTCCTTATCTGGAGCTGTGTCAGGCATTAGCTGGGCACAAGCTCTCTTGGCCAGCTAAATGTTGGAAAGGACCCTGTCACCTGAATAGTCTAATTTTTTTTTTTGCTTTTCATGCTGAACACCCAATGCTGCCTGAGTTTGGCAGTGGTTTGATCAGGAAAAGGGGGGTCATTACACAACTACTGGGTGGGATGAATGGGCCCAGTCTCCCTCAACTATTTTTGCCCTACAAAATGGCCAATGACATTACTGTAACATTGGCATGAAAGGCTTGAGTAGGTCCATTCCCTTCCCAACCTTTTAGGCATGGTTGCACCCATGGGTGGGTTGTAAGAAAGTAAGCCCAGCTTATTTTTATCAATGAAATTTTATTGATATATTCAGTCTAACCAAAACATTACATAACATTGCAATAAACAAAACACAGTAACATACTGTACATCAAGTACACTCAATCTATTATTTTTAGGTTTCAAGTTTATATTAATAGATTCAAAGAAACTCATACTTCAAATAATACTTTTAGCATCCATATAGTAAACTTTTATATTCATAATATTATAATAGTAAAAGAAAGCCCAATTTAAGTGACAGTGTGTCTCTGCTGGCACCCAACTCTGCTAGGGTCACTGTAAGTACCCAAAATCTCCACTGCATGGCCAAATCTGCCAAACTGGTGGTTTTAAAAGATGCCCACACTGCATACATAGCCCTGCAATGCTAAGGTGACTGTGACTCTTAGACACTCAACTGGTTTCAATGGCAAGTCTGAAAAGGGGAATGACAACTGTCAAATACTGATAGTATTTCAAAGGTCTGGTACCAGCTCACGGCACTAGTTTCAAAACACAGTGTTCAGGGACATCAAACAAATCCAGTAAAGGAAGACAGCAAAATAATGGACAGTTTGGCAGTCAGCACAAGTGGCAATTTAACAATGAAGAGAAAGCAGAGTAAGATTGTGGTTCTTTTTTTTTTTTACCAGAACACAATACAACGAATCCTACATAACATCAATGGTAGTCCTCTCACAGCCATGATCAAAGAAAAGAAAAAAAATGGAGATTCAGTGCTGCAGGCTCATGTAAAACATGCCAGGCTGGTTATTATCTGAAAGTAAATACACAACATTGCACACACACAGGTACTCTTTTCAAACAGCCACCTTTTAATATGGGCAGTATAAAAATGATGAAAACAAAAAAAAGTAAGGACTGCCATTGTAAGCCCCCCCAAAAATTGGGGACTTACCTGTAATTGTCCTCTCCTCCACTCCATGCCCTCTCTTTTTCCTTCACACTCTGGTCCCCAGGACTGCCTTTAGTGGTACTGGCAGGACAGAGGTGTTGTGACAAGGAGCCCTGGTGGGATCCAAGCCAGGGTTCCCCTTGGGATCTTTGTGGCTACTGTCATGCAGCAGAACCTGTGATCTCTGCCCTAAGACTGCTGTTTCGGGGCTGAGACCAGGTAAAGAGAGTATCATTAGGTGCATTTGCCATATTTCCCCATCCCATGGAACTGAGGTGGGTCAGGGAAAGGGAAAGCCGCAGCTGGCACAGCCAGCACTGCCATGGATGCACAGTAAGCACATTCCACAGCCATAACTCTGTCATTGAGGTGCAGGTCAGAAAGCACAGGAAAACCAGAAGCAGTTATAAAATTCGAAAATAGCATTTTAATATTATCAATAACACTAGAATAAAGAAAAATAAATTGTGCAGGATAGCTCTTATACAGGCAGTTCAAACAAAACAAAGTCCTTCATCTGAAGGTACCCCTAATTCTAAATTTCACTCTCCCTCTCTCTCTCTCCAACAATAAATTTCTCTCTTTATATGTAATGTATTTTCCTGACAATTAACGTCTGAAGCCTGAGCTCATTAAGATGCATGTCCTGTTTTCACACAGTGTTTCAAAACGTCACTTGCTTTCATTGCAGGTGCAACAAAATAGAAAACTATGTCCCAGAACTGATCTGCTGTTGGCAACTCTGCAAATGAGCTTGTGGAGGTCAAACTGCATCTCAAGGTTTACTCCCTGAGTTCCAAATAGCTTTTTGCAATACTTTCAACAATATAACTATATACATTTTCAAACCAGAGAACCCATTTTAACATAAATATCCATATTTATTGTTATAACAACAGATAAGAAAGGGGAAGATAGAAACAGCAAATGAAGGCAGGCAGACAGCGGGAGGAGGAGTATTGTGAGACTGTCAGAGTGATCAGTTCCTAGGTCTCACAAGAAAATTTGATAATGCAATCAGACAGACAAGAGGCAGAAACAGAGAGGCTAGAACAGATCCTTGCTTTTAACTCCTTCTGCATAACAAATGGGACAGGGTCTTATTCCACCATGTCACAAGCTCCATTGCCAAAATCAGGCAATGCACCCATTTCAGCAAGGGATTCTGGCTCCAGGGTAGGATTCAGAGCCAGGATTGAGAGTTGTATTCCATCAGGAGCAAGACAAAATGTTCCCAGTCCATGGTAGGCAGTGGGCCAGGAACTGGAGGAAAAGGGCATTGTGTGCATGCACACAGGACTGGGGAGCAACGCTCAGTGCTCTGAAATGACAACAAAGCTCCTGTTTGCAAATTGGTGAAGTGCCCAGTTAACCAGACATCTTTATTTTTATTGATTTATTTATTTATTTAGTTTTTGTTAACTGGGTAAGTGCACTAGGCAAATCCTGCCTATTTTCAGGCACGACCTGGGGGAAGGGGATACAGATGAATGCCAACTGACCTTGAACCAGATTAAGCTGTTGGTGGTATTTTTTTAGTGAATGAGGGAAATTTGGCCAGGACACTGGGGAAATTCCCCTACTCTGATGCTGCTGTGCTGATGTTTCTGCATTGTGGCCAGTAGGGGAGGCTTTTGGCCATCGTGATAGCCACTCGGAGTGAGTTGTCGGATCGGCAGGATGCTGCGGAGTTGGGAGAGCTAGCCTCCTCTCCTGATCTCATTCGGCCAGAGGCTTTTTCTGAAATTCAGCAAGATTCCGAATTTGAAGGTGAAGGGAATGAGATTTTTTTATTGACGGAAGATTTAAGTACGTCTAACTCCTTGCAAAGATTAGCCCCCGACAAAGCTTTATATTTTTCAAATCTGGATTCATCAACAAAATGCAATTTTACTGAATCAAACGATCTCGTGGAGATTCCTATCCAATCTATGAGTAGTTAGGCAACTGTTTTACATTTGGAGCAACCGGCGAATGTTCCGATTTTTGCAGACAATACTGAACAACCGGCAGGTTTTACTGTGATTGGTGAGTTGGCTCTTGAATCTCTTTCTGCCTTAAAACATGTTTCGGAGGCTGGCAGTTCTAGCACAGTTGGTGTGTGCCGACAGCCTAGTTTTCTTTTTTTCAATAAGCTACTTCAATCTAGTGAGAGGGCTGGCAGTTCTAACACTAAGTCAGGTGTGTGCCGGAAGCCCAACACTTCTCATTTACTCTCTACGGTTAGTGAAATTCCGCCTGAGGGCATTGACTGCATACCAAATGCTTTTGCTCCTTCTCCTACATTACTGCAGCCTGCTGTGGCTTCTGTGGATTCCCCTATTATGTCTGATGCAGGCTTCGTGTTCTGATTTCCGACTAACACTATGGATAAAGATTTGCAGCATGATACCAAATGTGATACAGTATATTAAACTAGCCCAGGAGTACAAACGGGGGCTACTACTTTTTCTTTTTTTGACTCTAAAAAATAAATCCTCCTTTCAGTCTCAATCTTCCATGCAGCAGTCTGTTGAACCGCTTAACCAACACTCTAACAATATACTTTTATCTGCTCCAACATCTGACCCTTTATTATCACCTAACATTGATGAACACTGGACACCCCAAACTGCCTTGCAAAGGGCAGGATGGCTTTGAACTGAAAAGGGGACCTGGCTACCAGACCCTAGTTGGGATTCCTCCTTAAATTTTTTACATTCATCTCCGGAGTGGAAGCCTTCAGAGGTTAAGGGTTTGAATCCCACCCCAGGTTCCCTGACACTAGATATGCGGAATATTGACACTGATAAATCTGGTTGTTTTTCCTCTACAGCTCAGACAGGTCCTGAGGTATTGGAAGTTTCCAAAGAACAAAGTCCTATTAAACTCTCTGCTAAGGAGAAACAGACCGCAGTTCCTCAAGACTCTGTTCCAGATCGAACTCCCTTATTATTGGATTTATTTGCTAAAATTAAAAAAGAGGCTGCACCTAGATGGAATGCTGTTCGTATCCGCTATAAAGGTGGCTTAGAAGATAGACCAGACCGAACTTATGTCGGTCGTACTTTATTAAAAGAATCCTTATCTTTTTCTCCTAGAGATGTTTTTGCCGTTATTAATATATCTGGGGAAGATAATTATGATGTTAGTTTTCGAACTGCACATGCACTAGATCTTTTCTGGGAGCGTTATGCACAAGTTAAATTTTCCCCCATTTGGACCCCTTTTTTAGTTATTCCCTTAACTAAACCTTTAATTAAATTTGTTACAGTTATGTTTCGAAATGAGGGTGTTCACGTTGATGATATCACCTTTTGGTTATCACAGAAATGTGAGATTTTAAGTAAACCAGAAGCCTTATTAGACTCGGAATCTTTTTGGACCGGGGGGTGGAAATACAAAGTTAAATTAAAGGCTACTGACACCGGAATGGAACATATCTCCAATTCCTTTTTGTTGAGGAGAGATAGGGGAGTATGTTTTTATGCAGGGCAACCTAGGGCCTGCTATAAATGTGGTGCCAAAACTCATTTATCCAGTATCTGTGATAAGGCCAGATGTGATAATTGTGGGGAAATCGGACACATAGCTAAGCAGTGTACTAATCTTACCAAGTGTGATTTATGGGAGGATAATGGCCATGTTTTTAGTGAATGTCCTTGGGTGCTAGGAATAAATCTTCTTGTATTAGTCCTGATCTCTTGATTCAGCAAGCTCAGGATTCTACTTCTGTTACAGGAGACCTTCCCTCCATTGTTTCGATTCCCAAGTCAGCTCCTTTACAGGATAAGGCCTTAGTCCACCCCCCCCCCGTGGTACTCCCTGAATCTGGGGCCCTTACTTCTGTTCAGGGTAACCTTACCTCCTTTGTTTCAAATCCCAAGTCAGCTTCTTTACAGGATAAGGCCTTGGTCCTATCCCCGTGGTACTCCCTGAATCCAAGGCCCTTACATGTTATTAAACAAGAGAACCCTATTTGTGCTGCCCTTTTGACACCAGTTTGTTATCAAGAACCTGCTTTTCCAGGAGATGATTTGGCTGACAGCAAGGCTTTTCAGCTTGTGGCCAGAAGGCGTTCCTCTCAGAATGTTAAACCTCCGGTTAAATTGATTACTCCAGTATTAGAGGAAACTGATAATACATATGCTGCATTGTTCCTGCCAGATGAAGGTTCTGACATGGAACATGGAGATATAGATACCCAATCGGTAGAAAGTAGTCAGCCTTCAATTGGGCCAGATCAAGGGGATTATAAAAATAAAAAAAGGAAAAAATGAAAAGGAGAGTATATGACCCTGGTTTTGGTTTTAATTATCTAAACAATTTATGGGTTCATTTTCTATTGGGTCCTTAAACATCCACAGTATATTAAATACGGTTAAACGTCAGGCTGTTTTTTCTTTTATTCATGATTCAGGTTATGATATTTTTTATTTACAAGAAACTTGGATGTGTTCTAGAGATCAATTATTGTTATTTAAAAGGGACTGGATTTGGGGGCCATCTTATTGGTCCTTTGGGCCTGAGTGTGCAGATGGGGTGGGCATTCTTTTTGGTTCATATGATTTTTCTTTAGTAAAATTAGTTGATTTAATTCCTGGGTGCTTATTAATGTTAGATGGGAAATGGAAACTATCTGCTTTTCGTTTTCTTAATGTTTATGGGCCTCAAACTAAGGCTGATAGGGTGGGTTTGTTAAAATTGGTTCAGCCTTACTTAGTCTCCTCATATAAGATTATTTTAGGTGGAGACTTTAACTGTGATATTGTAAGAGCTCATGTAGGGGGAGGGAAACGCAAAAAAGTCTATTGTGATTCTAACATGTTATCATCTATTATTCACACAGCAGGGTTCATAAATTGTAGTATATATAATAGAAGGTCAAGATTCACTTATGTTAGGGGCATTTTTAAAACAACTATTGATCATTTTTTTCTTTCCAGGAATATTCCACAGGGTCAGTTTTTTATTGTCCCTAGTGAATTCTCTGATCATTTATTATTAAGGTTTACTATTGCTGGGTTGAGTTATACTCCCAAAGTCAAGAATAGATGGAAACTGAACCCTTCTTTGTTGGAATCCTCTAATATTCGGAAAGATGTTATAGCATTATTGTCTGCTAGATTGTCTGTAATTTGTTTATATGATGACATTGGAGAATGGTGGATGGACACCAAACAGGATTTACAGAGTTTCTTTAGTAACTACAGCAAGGGTTTGGGTAACAAAAACTTTTTGAAATATCTGTCTCTCCGAAGTCAGTTACAACATTTGTTTACTATATCATATGTTACCAAATATGATTATTCATTACAAATCAGTAATTTAAAAAAGGAAATGTTACGTTTTCAATATAATCGAGCCTCTATAATTACAGCAATGCTTTCTAGTGGAACTCAGAAAACACCCATAGGAGATCCGTATGAGGCCTGTAAAAAAATTCATGCAGATATGACTCTTGAATTTTTGCAGGATGCAGAGGGTAATAGGATTGATTCTATTTTAGAGATGGAAAAGTTAATTAGATTACATTACCACTCTATGGAACCTATGGTAGCCCCTTCTGATGAGATAATTGCAGACTATTTACAAAATATTGAGACTCCATTGTGCTCAAATGACACACGTTTATTGCTTCAACAGATTACTGTAACAGATGTTATAGAAGCAATTAAGAATCTTAGTATAGGCACTTCACCAGGTTTGGATGGCCTGCTTAATCAGTTTTGTAAAGTTTTTATATCAGAACTTTCTGTCATTTTGCATACTATTTTTTTTTTTTTCAGCATTAGAAGATTCCAACTTCCTTCTCTGAAGGTTTATTAGTCTATTTATTTAAATCCGGAAACAGAGCTGATATTTCAAATTGGAGACCAATTATTTTGTTGAATTCTGATTATAAAATCTTAACCCATATTCTTAATTCCAAACTTAAAACTTACGCTTCCTCTGTTCTCTCAGTAGAACAATTCTGTGGACTTCCTGGGAAAAAAATCCAAGATGCACTTATTATTATCAGAGATTTTATTGAAATATTGCAAATGATGGGTAATAAAGAATGTATTCTTTCTTTAGATCAAGAGAAAGCTTTTGACCGGATTGACAGGTGTTTTCTGTTTTCCACATTAGCCAAATATGGGGTGCCTGTATCTATTATTAGGAATATACAATTGTTATATTCTCATGTTTTTGTTAAGGTGTTATTAAGAGGGCATATAACGGATGGATTTGTTATTTCTACCAGAGTTAGGCAAGGATGTCCTCTCAGTCCTTTGTTATACTTATTCTCTATTGACCCCTTGCTTCAATTTTTGACTAAGTTGAATTTGAATAGACTGTCAGATTGGGGAGCATTTTTTAACCTCTTGGTGTTGGCCTATGCAGATGACATTTGTGTTTTTTTTTCATATTTTGACCATATTCCTTTGTTTTTACAGGAATTTGACAGATATGCTATGGTTTCTAATTCAAAGCTAAATTTTGCTAAAAGTAAGGGATTGCTGATAGGCCCTTGGGATTTTAGTTCAAGACAGGTATCAGGGATTACTTTTTCTATGCAACCTATTGTTATTTTGGGTATTAAGTATGGTACAATAAATTTACCCTTTGATAATTGGGAATCTGCATGATCAAAATCCCGAATTAAAGTTACAAGATGGCAATTCTGGAAACTGTCTAAACTTAAAAGAATTCCAATTTTGAGACAGTTTATTGTTCCTCAGTTACAATATGTTGCATATATTTTTCCACTACCTTCTTCTCTGGAGACCTCTTTATATGGAATGTTTTTCCAAATGTTGTGGGGGAATAAGCTTAACCCAGTTAAACGTTGTTATACATATTTAAGTAAAGCCAAAGGGGGACTGGGTATGATCGAACCTATATATTTTTTTTCCTCTTTATTTATCTACCATACTGTTTTGTATGGTATTTCCTCTTCTTCAGATGGTGTTCAGGGTCTCGTGCAGCAGGTATTGAAACATTATTTAAATGGGTGGCATGATATTGCGCCGAAAATTCATTCATGACTATATTTTCCTGACTATTTCCGTCCCATGGCTCAGAAATTATATAAATAGAAAATTTCTAGAACTAATATTTTGCAATAATACCAGGAAAAATTTTTATTATCATTTATTGGCTCATTTATATCCTTTGGAACCTAGTTTTAAAGATTGTCCTCTGGCCCTTCATGGGCATGTTCTAAAACAACTTACTAACCAAAGAGTGCCTGCTACAATGTGGGAAATTTTGTGACTCACTGTGTATGGTAGATTAAATATTCGAGGTAATGCTAAACATAAAATTTTGGCAGAAAGGAATTGTCTGTATTTATCATGCATTAATTTAGAGGAAACCATGTCTCTTTTTTTCTTGACTTGTTCATATGCAAAACCTCTTTGGTCCTTTCTTAAAGATAAATGTAATATGGATTGGTTACTTAATTTGGATTATAATACTCTTGTTCTTGGTCTCTTACCTACTGGGAATGTTGAATTTCATTTAGAAACGCATTTCATTTTTCTCTGTTGTTTAAGGTTTTATTTGTGGCAAGCTCGGTGCCAATGGGTTCTTTCCCAAAAAATGATGCCATATTCTATATATAGTTATTCAGTTGTGCAAGCAATGAATTCTGTATATCATGCTGATTTATTACATTATTCAAGTGATAAAGTATATAGGTGGTGGAAGGGCTTTCAAATTTTTATCAAATATAAGTGATGTGTTTTTTCTTTCCCTTTATGATTTATGATCATGTTATTTTTCCCTGATTTTTGTTAATATTTCTTGATTTATGTTGTGTATGCTTTATGTGTGACTTCAATAAAACCCCCCCTACTGTTTTCGATAAGTGCCATGGGATCTTTAACATCCACCTGAACTACCGCCAATCCAGGCAGATGGGACCTCGGTTTAATGTCTCATTCTGTCCCCAGTACAGACAGCGGAACCAGGGCATAATAAAAAGCAGCATGTTGGAGCCCAAAATATAGCCACAGCCAGGTGTTAGCTATGTAAACAAAGATGGTGGCCCTCATGTATCCAAAGCCCTGCAAAGACTTCTGGGAGAGGGTCAGGATTTGGCCCGAGATTTGCATGTACATTTCAGCCAATCAGGAGCCTGCAGTGCAATCCAGATTGTATGAAAACCCAGCACAGATGGGTTAACATTCCAAAGACTGTTTGCCCGGGAACACGTCTGAGCACTGGGGCACTGAGTTTCATACACCACTTGAACAGACCAAGAAACACAAGTAATGTGTAAATAATGCAGTTTTAATAGGCAGACAAAAACAGTAAGTGCAAACCTCAAACATGCCTAAGCACAGACCAGAAGACAAATGGCAGAGCCCCACCAGACTTCTACCTGTTTCACCAAAGCTTCATCAGGAACTGTTTTTGTCTGCCTATTAAAACTGCATTATTTACACATTAGTTGTGTTTCTTGGTATGTTTGAGTGGTGGGTAGTGCTGGATTTTGAGTTTGGTTGGTTGCCTTCCTATAGCACACCCAGCTGTGGGGTGGCTTTTTCTGAGTTGAATGCACTGAGTTTCATACCATAAAAAGGGGCTGTTCCCTGGGACTAAGGACAGTTCTGCAACTGTGAGAGCATGACAAGGAGCTGAAAGCTGGTCAGCCACTGTCAGCCAGGCACTGGAGCCTGGTAGTCTAAAGGAAGTCTGGGATCCCAGCCATTGACTGTTGTGTGAAACATCTAAGAGGTTTAATCAAAACTAGCAATTTAAATGTGCAGATAGGAGCTGGGTTTTCTCCTGCCTCACCAGCAATGTTCCCCTCTGGGAGATGAGCACCTTCAACTATCCATCAGCAGACAAAATCACTGCCTGCTTCAGGGTCCACAGACCTCTTGCACCTGCAGCCTGAAACAGAGTATGAGAGAAACAAGACCAATGAGTGAACCCCCAGATGACATCTGGAAAAGCCTACTCTCCAACCAAAAGCACTTCCATCCGTCTCATCTGTTACATCATCAGATATCTGAGGTATCTGTGTAGCTTCAAAACCATGAGTAATCACTGAGGTTTCAACCCTGCAATTGGGAAAACTGTGTTTGTGACAGAGACTGCAGGAGAAGTCCTGGGTGGGACAGTGCCACTGTGATAGGCCCAGGCAGAAGAGCTGTGGAGGCCAGCCCACCACCCATGCCTTGTGGATTACAAATAGGGGTGCCTTTTTTCCAACCTTGTCAACTGTTCAAATGTTTAATTGTTCAGCAACAGTTTTGTTTCTGAATTGGGTTTGACTGCAACAGTTTTAACTGTGTCACTGAGCTCCTACCCTACTTGTAGCACCTGCATCCCCAGTGAGGTACCCACTAAACATAGAAACACAGAATTTGGTGGCACAGAAAGACTGACTGGCCCATCTAGTTTGCCCTGTGTCCCTACCAAGCAAGTATGCCATAGATCCTACTTAATATCCAGCTTCATTTTCTTTTCTGAACTGCTATGACAGCTCTATGTTTATTCCATGCAGTTTTGAAACCCCCCACCATCTCTGCCCCCACCACCTCTGCCAGTAGGTTGTTCCATGCCTCTACCACCCTCTCTGTGTAGCAGTACTTTCTAATGTTGCCCTTCAGTCTACTCCCTTCTAGTGTCATGTCATGCCATCTTGTCATTCTAGAGCATTTTCTCTTTTGGAAGATACTGCTGTCCTTTACCTTAGTTATTCCCTTAAGATACTTGAAGGTCTCTATCATGTCCCCCTCTCCTCCAGGGTATACATATTGAGTTCCTCCAACCTCTCCTTGTATGACCTTTGGTGCAGACCCTGCACCATTTTTATTGCCCTTCTTTGAACTGCCTCCACTCTGTCTATATCCTTTCAGAGATGCTGCCTCCAGAACTAGACACAGTAGTCTGAGTGAGGTCTCACCAATGTCCTGTACAGTGGCATTATGACCTCTTTTCTTCTGCTGGTGATGCCTCTCCCTGTACACCCCAGCACTCTACTGGCCCTCCCCGCTGACTTGGCACATTGGTTGGCCACCTTTAGGTCATGAGATATAATCACCCCAAGATCTCTTTCCTGCTTTGTGGCCTCTAATACCACCCACCCATGGTTCCTGTGCCCCAAGTGCATCATTTTGCACTTTTTCACATTGAATCCTAGCTGCCACAATCTAGACCATTCATTCAGCTTAGCTAGGTCTCTCTTTATTGTATCCACCCCTCATGGTCTGTCTACTGTATTGCCGCAAAGAGGTATACCTTCCCCTCCAGTCCTTGAGCAATGTTGCTCATGTTGATATTAACCAGCACTGGCCCTAGAACTGACCCTTGGTGCACCCCACTGGTCACCCTCCCTACTTCAGATTTAGTTATGTTGACCACCACTCCAGCATTCTATTCCATAGCCAGTTTCCTACCCAGCTTACCACCATGTGACCCAGTCCCGGCCTGCCCTGCTTGTTCACAAATCAGTGTGGAATGGTATGAAATGCCTTGCAGAAGTCAAGGTAGACCACATCCACTGCTCCTCCTGATCCACTTCTCTGGAGACCCAATCAAAAAAATCTATTAGATTAGTCTGGCATGACTTTCCTGATGTGAATCCATGTTGCCTCACATCTTGTGCCCCACTTGATTCAAGGTGCTCCCATATCCTTTCCTTTCCTTTAGCAGAGATTCCATAGTTTTACCCACTGCTGAGGTTAGGCTAACCAGTCTATAGTTTCCAGCATCCTCCCTGCTCCCACTTTTGTGGACAGGAACTACATCAGCCCTTCTGCAGCCCTCTGGAACCACTCCTGTTTCTGATGACTCATTGAATAGGGCTGCTAGTGGTCCTGCCAGTACCTGCCATAGCTCCTTTAATATTCTAGGGTGTATCCCATCTGATCCCATTGACTTATCCACCTTCAGTTTTGTAAGTTCTTTTAGGGCTCTCTCCTCCTTGAATGGCCTGTTATCCATGTCTCTTCCTATCCTGATTCTTAGCTTGGTTTGTAAATAAGGAGCTCTCTCCAATGACCTTTGTGGGGAATTAAGTCAGGTGCACACACTTGGGGGTTGATGAATTGCCAGGGGGCTGGGCAGATTGTGGGGCAATATTGTGGTGGTTGATACTATTGCAAAAGGGATATAGAGCTTATTGCTACCCCATTGCTCCCATTTTCCCCTTGTTCTTGCCATAACCTTCCTTTTAAATAAATCATTTGTTTGAACTACATTTCTTGGTTTGGAGGTTGTTACTGCAGTTAATGTGTTGCTTGTTCTGGGAGCTGGATTGTGTGGTCATGTTATGCACTGTTTCTTGGGGGGGTAATAGCCTTCTGTGCCAGCATCTAGGTAGTGTGCCAGCATCCAGCAACCCAATATTGCTACCCCAGGCAGAGGCACTGCAGCACTTTAGTCCTGAATACCCAGTGTAGCACACCTTTAGGCAACTCAGGCCAGCCACCATGGAGGTGAACCATGAGGGCACGTTGGAGGCACCACTGGGATTTCTCTGCAACACATGCATCCCCCCAAACCTGTGACTTTGTGAAAGAAAAATGTGCCCCCCTTCAAATTTTGAAAGTTGCCACAGCATTTCAGGAGTTGGAAGATTTGTACCAAGAGGAGCACCTGGACCTGAAAAGGGTAATTCTGGTGATGGGAATTCCTGAACGTACTGATAGGGATAGTATTTTGGAGCAACTTGATGCTTTGCAGTGTTTGGGTAATTTAAAAGTATACTGTATAAGGTATAACTGTGCTAGCCAAAGTGTGACTGTCTTACTTGAGACTGATTCAGAAACTGATGTGAGCAAACTGCTCACCACACACAATCCTGAGGAGTATGGCACCTGTTTGCCAGGGGAGTAGTCTACTTTCCATTCCCTCTCCCTCAACAGTGCAGGCAGCAGACTGAGTGACAAGAGTCAAGATGGTATTGGCTAATGAAAGAAAGACCGTGCAAGACTTTCTGGCAGTAGTGACAAGTGGCAACCTGTATCCCAGTAGTACCACAGACTTTGAGATGAAATTTCAGGTGTTTATCTGTGCAGAAGGAAAGACTGCCAAAGATGTGAGCAACTTGTTATGGAAAGACAGTACCACACCCCCTGAGCATCCAGCAGATTGTGCAACTGTAGGACAAGGATAAGCAGCTGTTCCTGTATCCCATTACAATACCAGTTTCTACAGTAGATTATTAGCATTCTCATGTACCCCACCCCCAACAAGGAAGATGACTACTACAGGTGGGTGAGTCAAGCAACACAGTTGCTTTCTGAAAAGAAATTCTCAGAAGACAAAAGAGGAAACAAGGGGTGGAGAGTATCTGGAGACAATGCTTTAGATATTTATTTATTTATTTGTGAGAATCAGTTTACAACCTTTGAGCCAGAGGCTCGTTTCCAAAGGTACCTCATCACATTGAGACATACATAGCATTTAGATTACATAGTACAGGTTTTCTTCAAGTAGGCACCTGTTAGAGGCGCCACGTCGCACTGTGGTCAAACAACATACATTTAAGTTACAGGACACTTGTAATAGAAATAGGTCTGACACAACTGGTTTCATTTGCTGTGCAATCAACTGGCATGAGACAGCATGCTCTGGCCAGGTTTTATCTTATCTGGTCTCTGGGCAACAGTCAACCAAACTGTACCCCCTGCAAGACCTCCTGGCAATGTTAAAAAACACCTATGAATCAATTAAGACTGGCACAGACTTGCTGTTTCAACTGTAAGCAACCATCCAGAAAAAGGGAGAGAAACTGTCCAGTTACCTAACCCAACCAAGCTGATAGAGCCAGACTCAAACAAGTGCTGAATGCACTCACAGATGACCATATTTTCACTTCAGCTGAAGGATATGAAAGCCACACCCCCTCAAATTGAAACAGCTACTGGAATAGGAGTGAGAAGAAGAGTCCCAGGCAAAATGGAGAGAATCTCTGAAAGAGTCTACAGGGAAAGACACCCCCAGCCACAAACCACCGCCGAAGGACCTCTGATGGATGCCATTGAGTTAGGAGTGCCAATGAAGCAACTGGTGGAGCAAGTAACAACATTTGCCACAGAACATGAACAGCAGACAAGAATCAACTCTAGGCCTCCAGGTCCACCTCATCCTAGGAACAATGTGTTTTGCTGCAGATATGGGCAGGATGGACACATAGCCTGAGGTTGTATTTACCCAGGAAATCCACAGTTTGTGAACAAGAAATGGAAAAGCCAACCATCTCAGCAGGGAAAGGACAGTGGAGCCTAGTGAAGGAGTGACCTGGGTCTCCGACAGTGCAGTGCTCTGCAAAATGGACTGATCCTGAAATCCTCTGTGGGAGCAAGTTGTCCTCAGGACTACTAGGCCCCAGAGCTGACATTCCAGTCCTCACAGAAGGAAAACCATACAAAGCTTTACTTAAAAGTGCATCACAGATTACCATCATCCACTGTTCTTTCTATAACAGCCACTTAAAACATCTGACTCTGATGCCTCTGAAAGGATTTGTCTTATAGGACCTGAGTGACACCAGCTTCTCCTGTGGTGGTTATAACATTGTACAATTTGAGTTCCCTAGAGTGGACAAGGGAGTGCTACACAGGATTGATGCTATAGCGTTAATATGTCCTGACTCCAAGAGCATGGATGACATTCCAGTGTTAACCTGTGCTAATGCCAATATGTTTGGAAATCTGGCTCAAATGTACCAAGAGAGAGGAGGAGCACTGTGCCTACAGAGTCCACCATTGCAAGCACCTGTAAAGAAAGTGAGCCAGAGATGCAAAACCCCAAAGCCAATGGTGCAAGAGAAGACCTTCAGAGTGATCTGCCGTGTTAACATCTGTGAAGTGCTCCTACCACCCAATGCGATGTGCCGAGTGGCTGGGATTGCAGAGTTCAAGTGTCAGTCAGAAGAAACTTCTCTCATTATTGATGCCCCAGTTGACAACCACCTACCAGAAGGCCTTCTGGCCCAAAGAAGAGTGATACCCCCACCTGTCACACCTTGGGAAAGACCGGTCACAGTGAGGATGAAGAACGAGACTGAAAAGCCCATCATCTTGCAGACAGGGGGAGTACGGACAAATATTTTCCATGTAGAAAGTGTGACTAGAATGGACCCTGAAGTTACCACCAGCACAGAAATTGACCCTGGACTATTTGAGTTCAGAGACTCGCCCATACCTGATCACTACCAGTGGAGTGTAAGTAACAAGCTAACCAAGGTCAGGAAAGTGTTCTGCTTGAATGAAAGGGACATGGGATGCATCAAGGAAGAAAAACACGAGACAGTCTACCTTTCTAAGAGAGAGCTCGAAGATTAGCCCCTGCTGATTTAGAAAACATCATATGTCACTTACAAGAACTACTGGCTGTTGAGATCATCAAATAGTCCCAAAGTCCATTGCTCCACCTATTGCTGTGGCCCAGAAGACAGGCACAATTCATATGTGCATAGACTACCGCACACTCAACAAGAAGATGGTGCCCAACCAAAACATGGTACTCTGAGTTACAAATGCTCTGGTGAGCTTGATGGTAACAAGTGATTCTCAGTGCTAGATCTCTGCAATGGCTAAAATCAAATCCCCATGGTGGAAGGAGATGAAGAGAAGACCACATTTATCTGCCCCTTGGGGGTTCTACCAGTTCAAGAGGATACCCCATGGTATATCTGGGGCCCCTGCCACTTTTCTGAGGTTAGTAGAGATGCCGTTGGAGATATTGGTGTACCTAGATGACCTGACAGTATTCAGCTGAACACCAGAGGAGCATGATACCTGACTCATGAAAGTGCTAGGCAGATTGGAAGAGTTCAGTTTAAAAGTTTCCATCAACAAGTGCCAATTTTGTCAGCCATTCTTTTAAATATGTGGTGCACATTTTTTTGGCAAATGGAGCACAGACTGATCATACAAAAATAGAGGCACTTACCACTTGGCCTAGACCACACAACCTAAAGTCACTGCAATTGTTTCTTGGATTCTGCAGCTACTATAGGTGGTTTGTAAAAAATGATTCCATTGTTGTCTGCCCTCTGAACAACCTCACCCAGGGCTACCCACCTATCCAGAAAAGAAAGCCCACTCTGGGAGGGGCAATCCCTGAACAGAGTACTTGAAAGGTGAATAAACCACCTGGCACCAGGTGGACCAAACAGTGAGAAGTGGCATTCAAAGAGATGACTGAATGTCTGAGTGAGGAGCCCATGCTAGCATTCACAGGTTCTACCAAACCATACATCCTGTGCAGTGATGCCAGCTTAAGTATGTTAGGAGCTGTCCTGTACCAAGAGCACCCTGATGGACTTCATCCCATTGTATTTATCAGTTGAAGTTTAAACCCGTCTGGAAAGTTCTACCCAGTATACAAACTGGTATTTCTAGTACTAAAGTGGGTTATCACTGAAACATTTCATGGCTACATGTATGGGGCCCAGTTTTGCATTAGAATCGGCAATAATCCTCTCACTTATGTAAATACAATGGCTAAGATGGATGTGGCAGGACACCGGTGTCTTTCAAACTTTATACACCTACAATTACAGTCTGAAATACCACAGTGGCTGAAGCAACATTGATGCCAATGCTTTATCCCAGTGTTCACACCCTGATCAGCCAAATCAAAGTACTTCAGTTCCACATGCAGCAATAAATGCAATGTGTTTGAAATTTGAAACAACAGACCTTGCCAATCCGAACCTAGTAATCAATATGCTGGGGGCCTCTCCAGATATTATTCTGACTGCATATATCAATTTGACTGGTTTGGACCTTCTGTCTTTGCCCCAGTCTAGCCATCCCAGACTCAAAGTAAACAATGTGTATTACGTGATGAGGAACGCAACCTGGATAAGGGGCATCATGCAAGTCATGTACAAGTAACTCACCCAGATATTCCCCTATTATTGCAAGAATAGAACAAATTGTCTTTTAAAGATGGACTGCTCATAAGGATAAGTCACAGCACTGTACACCCAGAGTTCCCTCAACAATAGCTGGTATTACCCTGGAAGTTCTGAACAGCCATTGACTGATCTCTACATGATGACATGGGTCACCTGGGAGTTGACTGCACTCTGGACTTGATGCGAGCCCATTTCTATTGGCCCCAGATGGTGAAAGAGGTGGAGAAGCATTGTAAGAACTGTTTCAGATGTATCAAGAGAAAGACATTGCCAAAAAGAGCAGCACCCTTAGCCAGCTTCGAGACCAGTGGGCTTCTCTAATTATTTTGTATGTGTAACCACCCCCACTCATGAGGTGTGCTGACTAAGCCTGGAAATGGTAAAAGGTGAAGTCTGTTATACCTTTAGGTCAATGGTGTCTGGGTTCATGGTTAGAAACGGGCTTGGAAAGTGGTGCAGTGCCTCCATATATGGTAGGGCTGGGAGAACTCGGTGAAGTTCTGACCCTTATTAAATAAGAACTGGAATGAGATGGAGTTCTGATTTGTTCTAACTAGTTCTAACTTTTTATAAATATTTGAAAACAAAGTGATAAAATGCATAAAAATGGCCAAAGTCGGTCATATTCAACACAGAAGCCAAAAGGAAATAATTTAATACATTATTTGTATAAAAATGACAGTAAAACTGCTAAATGAAAGCAATAATTAATTACTACTACAGCAGCTGCTTCATGGCTGGCCTATACTAGCAGCAATAGTATCCTGCATATCCTGCTTGGGCCCGTGACATGAGTGTGCTGGGGGAGAGAGAGAGAGAGAGGGAGAGAGACAGAGAAAGAGAGAGAGAGAGAAAGAGAGAGAGAGAGAGAGAGATTGAGAGAGACAGACAGACAAACAGATGTAAATACTAGTCTATTGTACCACAAATAAATACCAAGCACTGCAGGCAGCTAAGATTGTTTTTTATTAATGCTGCTGCTGTGTGGGTGTTATTTTGATGGATTTTCCAGTCAGAGCAAATCAGGTGAAAGAAATTAATGATCAAAATGAGCAGCTGTAAGAGCCCACCCACCCTACCCATGTGAATGATGCAACTACATCGCATGTCCAAGTGTACCGTGGTATGGTACACAACCTGGTCCAACAGGTGGTAATGTTGTCTATGACTACTTCTACTACTGTTCAACATGCAATACATTTATTAAACAAAAAATAAAAGACATAAACTGATCACCACTCAAGCAGCCAGTCAGTCACATCACATCAGTCAAGTGCAGTGCAGTCATAAAAATAAATGTTGCTACTTCCACCTGAAAACCTGATGACACACAATTACATCTTTCTTAGTTCCACAGTTGCTGCTGTGCCAACCAGTGCCAAATAATTAAAGTACGTAAAAATTAAAATATAATAATCTCAGCCCAGTTACTATAAGTGAGATGTAGTGCTGTTACAACCAGACTAGCATGCCCCCCCACACACAATAAAGAAATGAACTTACATTTTTCTCTGTAATCACAGTCAAATATCTGTGACATGAGAATTATATTATACAAAGAGCATTCAGTTTCAGTGTTCAGACTTCTGTTAAGCCATCTGTTGCATGAAAATTAAAACAGTAATACTATAGTACAGTCAGGTTGGTGGTAAAATAATAATTTTTAATCAGTTGTTGATGACAAAAAATGACAAGTAGTAGTAGCACAAAAAGTGACAAGCAGCACACAACATGACATGAGGACAAAAAGTGACAAGTAGTAGTAGTAGTAGACAGCAGTACTGTACCTTTCAGATCAGAGTGCTAAATCTAGTACCACCAAGTGTGACATAAAATGCAGTTGCTTGCTGTATTTGGACTCTGGCTGACTGGTGGTATTATTTTTCATGTTTCTGTGCCCATTGTGATCATTAAAATAATTCTGGCCTGGCCTAGTAGTCCAGCCTCCTGAGCCCTGACCTGACTTGTTGCAATTAATTACTGACTCATGTAGTAGACCCTATTCACAAAAGATTTTCACCACAGGCACAAAATAAATTATTGAAAGGTTTTTGTGGATAGGGTCTGCTCACTCAGACTATACATTTCATTCAGGTATCATATTTGAGATTAAAGTGAGGAATGTTGACTTTTGGAAATGTCAGGCACTCAGCATTTTCTGGTGTCAAACAGGATCGTTTGTCAGTAATGATGTTACCAGCTGAGCTAAGCAATCATTCTGAACACACGCTAGCTGGAGGGCAGTTCATGTACTTCATTGCAATGCAGGCCACATACTTTACTTGGATTTCCAGTACAGTATTTCAAATGATCAGCACTCCAGCTGATATTGGGCTCTGCAAGTTACATTTAAACAATGGTCTGTGCCAAGGCTGTGTTTCAAAAGGAAGATGAAGAAGATGTTACAATTACATCTTCTAAGTGATTCCAGAGACATGAAGCTGAATCAAGTGACTGCGGGAAAGTGCTATGTTGGATGGTGGTGAAGAAGAAGACTCAGTGGCAGTGGCTGAAAAGGAAGAGGGAGAAAATGTTACAGCAGTACAGCATGGGCCACGGGATGCTGTGCTGTGTCATGAAGAAGATTCTGAATGTGGTACTGCTGTCGTACTCTGTTCCATGACAGCATGCACCTCATCAATTATTTCTACTTTGTTTATCTGGAAAGAAGTGTCATCATCATCACTCAATAGTTGCTTTGATTTCTATTGTGGGTCCAAGACTGTTGCTTTAATGTAGTACTCAGAATGAAGCAATTTGCACAGTTTGTCGTCTTCTGCAACTTTTTTGATCATCTGCCTTGTTAGATCTTGTTGTATTCTGGGGACAACCTGTATGTGTCAGCAGCACCACTGGCAGAATGCGTGATCATGGAACTGTCTTGGTTCTCTAACTTTTCCCTAATCAGATTCAACCAGAATTTTAACATTTTTATTAGGGGTATCACCTGGCTCTGAGTTGCTGTGTTTGCACTAATACCTCTGGTGATTTCCTCAAATGTCTGGAGCAGGAAAATTAGAAACTCCAGCACGGCCCACTGTGGTGGAGTAATATAGACATCTGCATCACCAATTTTATTCTCCAAGTTGTATTGTCTGACAGCTTTCTTTTGTCCCAGCAGCCTTTGGAAAATATAAAAGGTTGAATTCCATTGAGTAGAAACATCTTGGATAAGTCTGTGTGAAGGTAAACTGTGCTCCTGCTGTATTTTTTCAAACAAGTGATAGGCTTTGCTTGAGGGACTGAAATGAGTGGATATTCTTTTAGCAGTGCTAACAAAAGCCTTAATGTCCCTGTCATTGAGAAAATTGTGCACTGTTAAATTTAAGCAATGTGCAAGCTGCGGATGTGAACAACGCCCCCCCTCCTCCAAGGCCTTCCTTATGTTGGACCCATTATCTGCAACTATAAAGCCAACTGACAGTCCCTGTGAAGTGAGACATTTCTGTATTGGTTTTTTGGAGCTCTTCCTTGTATGAGGTATGTTCATATGGAAAATAAAACATTGTTAGAACAGCAATCCGTGATGCTTCACTGTCCCCACTTGAATTATCAAAACATGCCCAATGTGCCATGACAGACATGAAGGGTTCAGGTTGACAGCTTGTCCAGATATCTGTTATGAGATGCACCACCTGCCCAACAGTACTGCACAAGGTGCGTCTTGTTTTACATATGACATCGTAATGATCTGGAATCCCTGTTGTCGAGAAGTATTTCCATGATGGTATACTATATCGAGGTTTGAGGTACTCAGGCAGTTGCCAGAATCCTAGATGTTCAACCACATTATATGGTAGAAAATCAACAGCTATCATTTCTGAATTTTTTTGGGGGTTATTGTAACAGCAACAAGGTGAGTCGAGGCATATTTTGCTTTACGCTCATATGTTCCTGAGATGTTAAGTTGTCTCCTGGAAGGAGGGGGCTGTTTGAACTCATGGTCACTTTCAGTAACAGCAGGAATCCTTCGAATGGGAGGAAGTGGTGATGGAGATGTTTCCATAGTGCTGCAGGGGCTGCCACTGCTTTCATCTATCGGAGTTACCCCTGAGTGTAGTGAGCTATTACTGTCACTTTCTCTTTGAGACTCACAACAACTGGAGTTCTCAGTAATGTTATGACATCTGTCTAGGTGCCTTTTCAGTGCTAATATTCCCAATGCTCCTTTCTTTCTACTCCTGCTGATTGGTCATTTACAAATAGTGCGTGTTGCCACCAACTCATTAGAAGCACTAATGGAGAAGTATGACCAAACAAAAGATTATATTTTTTTAGTTTTTTTCCCAAGAAGGCACTGCATCTTGATCCCCTTTTCAGGGCCCCCCCCCTGTATTTTTCTTGGGCCTGTTCCTCTTGTGGTTTATTCCCACTGCCCTCCTCCTCAACCAAACAATTTCTGTTCATTTCTTCCTCATCTTCAATGTCCATCCCTTCCTGTTGTAAACCTTCTGCTGCCTGATCATTCTCTTCATCTTTATTATTAGTACCCTTGTTGGGTTTGACTTCAGAAGAATCAGATTACATCTGTGAGGGACTGGCAGTGGCATAGTATGCAATTGTTCCATACCTTTGGGTGCCTCTGTGGGTGGTACCCACCAACCCTTTGGTTTTAACTATATAACTTTTTTTTTTACTTGGGACTGATCTGACAGATGCACCTTTTTTGGGTTCAAACATTCGCTTGGAAGATGAAACTTTTGACATGAACAAATCACTTTTGGGGTTTTATTTTGTTTTTCCTTTGCAGGCTGACTAATGTATTTTACAGTGGCACTGTCTGCACTGCCTTTCTGAGAAGAATGTGCCTCATCAACACTAATCCATTTTTTTATTTCTTATTCTAAGTGTAAAAAAAAAGATCCTTCTTCCTAACATCCTCTGATTATTCCCACCCACACCCAGAGGCCAGGGATGGATTTACAGTCATGAGTCATGAAAGTGAATTGTTCATGAGTGTAGTAGTACACTGCACACTGCAGTCCACCACCAATTCCTTCCAAGCTTAGCTGACTGACTCCTACTGTACTTACTGTTCAGTGACCTATTCAACAATGTGCCTCAGCATTTAAGTTGGTGATGCAGACATCTGGTGCACAGCTGCATGCACAGTCCCACATGGCTTGGTTAATGCTTATACATAACAATAAACTAAGAAGAATAAGGAGAAGAAATAATAAATGAAATGAGTGATGATTCATGATGATGATACTTGTGTGAGTACTTCCATTACTTGTGTTGTAGTGTGCACAGATTGGTACAGGTCACAAATTCAGAATATCCCCATCCTCCCCCACAGCCAGCAGCACAGGTACAGGCACAGTAACTTGTTTGTTGTTTGTCAGAAAAGTATTTTTTTATTATTTGTAATGCTTGAAATTGTGAATGAATGTTAACAAGTGATCGTGATTGGGTGGCACAAGTCAAAGATTTATTTTGCCAGCCTGCCCTTGTCCTGTACACACAGCCACACTGAGGCCAGGAAAAGGAAAAAAAAAACACTTTTATTTGGGATTTCTGAGATTGTAAAATTTCTTGTGGCCCCTCCCCCCAGTCTCTCTCTCCTCTGGATCTGGAATGGATGGCACAAGTCAAAGATTTATTTTGTCAGCCTACCCTTGCCCTACACATACTCACACCACCACATTTTGGCCAAGAAAAGAAATTCAATGTGTGGTATACAGCGTAGTGATTGTGTATACTTATGAGCTTGAACATTATGTGCTTGAGGTTGATGAACTTAGACTTTGGTTTTTCTCTGTTTCCCATCCTAGGTAGAAATGCTGGGTAGGTGTAGGAATAAAGGCCCAGCATTGAGGGTGAGATAAGAGTGCCAGAGGAGAAGGAGGAGGCTGGGGAGGATGGTGGGCATTTTCAAAATGCTCAAAACTGTGAAGCGGAAGTGCTGTGACTTAAGGAGGGGATGTGGGAGGAGCTATCCCCCCCATCGAACCTCAGGCTTTAGCCTTCCCATTCAATGTGTGGTACATAGTGTAGTGTTTGCATATACTTATCAACTTGAATGTTACATGCTTGAGGTTTATGAACTTAGACTTTGGCTTTTCTCTGTTTCCTACCTTTGGTAGACATGCTGGGTAGGTGTAGGAATAAAGACTCAAAAGATTATTAACAGTTTGATTACCTCCTCCAACTCCAGAGAGTGTGATCAGTAGCACGCAGGAGAGGAAAAAAAAACCTGTGGGGGAACCTCTGAGGATCATGATTACTGACTTGCCTGTCCTCTGGGCAAACTATGAGGGGATAGTCCTAAATGTGGGCTGAGGTTTTGGTTCTGGTTATGTTCGAGAGTTTTATTCCTAGTCTTGCTGGTCAATGAGTCATGCCCTTTGAATCTTGACAGTGAGGGGAAAGTCAATACTGAAGGATGACGATTCTAGAAGATGAAGGAGTGTCCAATTCAGATGGATATCCAGATGAGAGAAGAGGGTTAAACTGCGTCCAGGGTTTCAGTGTATTAATCAAGAACTGGAAACTGAACACAAGAATAAATTCAGGGAGCTAAGTCGAGGGATGGTCGAGCACTAGACGGTAATGCCCAGCATGTGCTAGTGGACAAAAAGACCTCCACATAGGTCAGAGAGGAGGGTCCTTCACAGAGGCCCTGAGATGGTGTCAACCTAGACCTCTACATAGGTGGAGGCACAGACGCATGTCAGGATGCTAGGTCTGTTATCGTAGAGGAGCAGGAGCATCTGATGAAGCCTGCTGAAACTAAGGGAAGAGACACATGATATTGGAAGTGCCATGACATGGTGGAATGACATTAAACAGGAGCTCACTGAAGGCAGTCCAATTGGATAAGCAGCAGCAATAAAAATCCAGTGACTGGTTGGCACTAGGTGGCTAAATGGGAACCCCATGTAGGCAGAGTGAGGAATCTTGATTGAGGAGACCCCTGTGCAGGTCATTGTTGAAGGTCCTTCCCAGAGGACCTGAGAAAAAGGTATGAGATGTCCATGGAGGTCCAGGGCAAGTCAGAAGCTGAAGATCCAGAAGCAGCATGGAGGAAGTGGTGAGGACAGGCCTTCACACAGATAGTTAGATGGTAAAACAGACTCAATGCACGCATAGAGAAAACAGAGCAGGTTTCGCAGAATGATGAAGCAATTGTGAAGAGAGTCAACGTTGATGTCTGGTATTGCAGGTCCTGGAAGAAATGGAATGAGATCTGTCATCAGAGTTCCTGGGAGCATAAGTGGCAGGTATGATGCAGTATAACAAGGCAGGACAAGGCAATCACCCAAAAAGAGAATTGCAGATGAAGGAAGACTAGGACACTAGAGCAGATGAGCTAGGATTCCAGGCCTCCTGAGGCTGGACCATAAAGGCTGGACTCCCCCCCCCCCAGGTCTGCCATAGGATGAATTGGAAATGTTTGAGCTGGAAGCTAGGTCTCCACATAGGCCAAGCTAACCAGGCAGGACCCCCATATAGAGTTGCTAGAGAAACATAGAAACATAGAATTTGACGGCAGATAAGGACCGCTTGGCCCACCCAGTCTGCCCATTTCCCTACCTAATGGATAAGCTGAAGATCCTAGTTAACCAGCAGCCTACTTCTTCCTATCCCCACTCCCTAGAATTGCCTTATGACTGTCCCATGCATGCTTGAATTCCACCACTGTTTTTGACTCCACAACCTCCTCCGGAAGGCTGTTCCATGCATCCACAACCCTCTCTGTGAAAAAATACTTCCTTAAATTACCTCTGAGCCGCTCTCTATCTTCAAATTGTGCCCCTTGTTCTTGCACACCTCTTTTTGAAAGATGCTACCCTCTTGACTTTGTTGATTCCTTGAGGTACTTGAAAGTTTCTATCATGTCCCCCTCTCTCCTTTCCTCGAGGCTACATATTAAGCTCTTAAGTCTTCATATGTCTTCCAGTGCAGACCCTGCACCATTTTAGTTGCCTCCTCTGGACAGCTTCCATCCTGTTTATGTCTTTGTGGAGATTGGGTCTCCAGAACTGCACGCAGTACTCAGATGGGGTCTCACCAGCTGTCTGTACAGAGGATATAACTCCTGTTTTCTACTGGTGATGCCTCTCCTATGCATCCCAGTATCCCCAGCCCTCCTTGCTGCCCTCTCACATTGCTTGCCCACCTTTAGGTCATCTGATATGACTACCCCCAGGCCCCTTTCCATTTTTGTTGTTGTTAGTATCTCACCCCCCATTTGTGTACTCTTCCCCTGGGTTTTTGTTTCCCAGGTGCATTACCTTGCACTTCTTAGCATTGAATCTAAGCTGCCATACATTTCACAATTCCTCTAACCTTGCCAAGTCCCTTCTCATCCTTTCCACCCCACCTTGTGCATCAACTCTGTTGCAGATCTTTGTGTCATCTGCAAAGAGACATACTTTTCCTTTCAGTCCCTCTGCAATGTCGCTTATAAAGACACTGAAGAGGACCGGTCCTAATATTGAACTCTGCGGTACCCCACTAGTAACCCCCCTTTCTTCAGAGTAGACTTCATTTACTATTACTGTCTGTGTCCTATTCTCCAGCCAATTCTTTACCCAGGCTGTCATCTTGGGACCCACTCCTAGGCTGGCTAACTTGTATATTAATCTTTTGTGTGGGACTGTGTCAAATGCCTTGCAAAAGTCTAGGTAGGCCATGCCCACAGCCCCTCCCTAATCTACTACTTTGGTCACCCAGTCAAAGAAATCCATCAGATTCATCTGGCATGACCTTCCCGCTGTGAATCCATGCTGCCTTGGGTCCTGAGCCCCTCTGGCCTCTAGATACTCGACAATTCTTTCCTTCAGAAGTGATTCCATAGCTGGCCCGGTGGCGCTGAGGGTTGAGGCACTAGATGCCACACCTCGAGCCATGCCGGCAACCCGGGTTCGGGAATGGACTTGGGTCGGAGGGGGTCAGCCGGGAGAGGGAGGATTGAGTGTCCCAATGGATGCTCTCTTCCCTCAGGGGAGGGATACCAGGGGTGCAAGTTGCACCCTACTCCCTGAGAGAGCTGGTAGGAACACGGGCTCTTGAGGGGAACTGGTGGCTCTGTTCATGGAGTCGGGAGGGGGGACGTTGTCGCGGCACGTGAGAGCCATGCGTCAGCATCGCCGCCTGTGGACGACGTCCAAGCGCTGGCGCTCCGGGGCGGTCAAGAAAAAGCACAGAAAAACAGATAAGACCCTCGGGGGTCCTAGATGACGACAGCTCCACCTAGGGACCATGAACTCCGGACAGACCCCGCTCTGCAGATAAGGAGGGAGGAGAAGAAAGCACTCTAGGGGCAGATCCTGGAGCAGTGGCCCGAAGGAATGAGCAAAGTCCGAAGGAGTGGACACTGAGGTAGGAAGAAGGATAAAAAAAAAGAAGTAATTCCATCATTTTCCCTACCACTGAGGTTAAACCAACAGGTCTGTAGTTTCCTGCTTCTGCCTTGCTCCCACTCTTGTGAAGGGGAATCACATCTGCCCTCCTCCAGTCCTCGGGTACCACCCCATCCTCCCATGATTTGTTAAAGAGGGTAGTCAGTGGTGTCACTAGTTCTACCCTTAGTTCTTTTAGAATTCTGGGATGAATCCATCAGGCCCCATTGCTTTGTCCACCTTCAGTTTTAAGAGTTCTTTCAGAACCCTTTCTTCTGTAAATGGGCTGGTATCAATTTCTGTATCCAGAGTGTTTCTACTGTTTGTTTTAGGTACCTCCCCTCTTCCTTTGTAAATACTGAGCAAAATATTTGTTTAGTATCTCTGCCTTTTCACGGTCACCCTCTGCCCACCCTCCTTCCCTTTATTAAGCCTCACTATCCCTCCCTTGGTCTTCCTTTGCTCCTGATGTACCTATAAAAGGTTTTATCCTCTTCTTAACTGAGTTGGCTATCTTTTCCTCAGTTTGGGCCTTGCTGTTCTGACTGCATTCCCAGCTTCCTTTTGCTTTAACTGATACAGTTCTCTGTCCTGTCCTTCTGTGATTCCTTGTACTTCCTGAATGCTTTTTTCTCTTGAACCTTCACTGCCACTTCCTTTGAGAACCATAGTGGTTTCTTACATTGTTTCATTTTGTTTATTTGCTTCACACAAAGGCTTGTTACCTCTGTGATGGCAGTTTTTATTATTCCCCATTGTTCTTCCACCCCTCCTTCCTGCCCATTTGCTAGTGCATTCCTTAGGCACTCACCCATTTTGGCAAAGTTAGCCCTCCTAAAGTCCAGTACTTTGCCTTTGTATGGCTTGACTCTATTGCTGTGTTTATCATGAACCATACTGTTAGGTGAGTCGCTAGTTCCCAGATGGCTACCCCACTTCATCTGTGATCTCTCTTCATCTCCATTTGAGAGAGAACCAGGTCTAAGATTGCCCTCTCGGAGTGGGCTCCAATACTAGTTGTCTAAGGCATGCTTGCAGGGCATCTAGGATAACCCCACTCTTCGAAGTGGCTGCTGCAACTGCACTCCAGTTAACATCTGCATATTCAGAGCACCCATCAGCAATATCTCCCCTTTTTCTGCCATTCTAAGTATACTTTCTATCATTTCCTTGTCCATTTCCTTCCCCTGAGAAGGGGGTCTGTATACAACCCCTGTGTGGATTGTGGTGCCATTGCCAGTCTCCAAATTTACCCACAGTGCTTTTTCTTCTCCCTGTTTTCCTTTTTGTTCTGTTGCTTTGATTCCTTCCCTTATGTAAAGAGCTCCTCCTCCTCCTCCTCCTCTTTTACCCTCCCTGTCCCTCCTGCAGATAGTGTATCCTGGTATGTTTACGTCCCAGTCATGGATCTGTGTGTACCATGTTTCTGTGACTTCAATGATATCCAGATGTTCCTCCTCCATCAAGGCCACTAATTCAGGAAGCTTGTTACTCAGACTACGGGCATTGGTACTCATTTCCTCTCCATTTTTTGATGGCTTTACCTTCTTTTGCAACATCCCCCACTGACCTTTCTACCTCAGTCTTTTTCTCATTTAGTACCCTGTTTTGTAGGGAGAGGCTGGGATTTTCCTGCTGCTTATCAGTGCCTCCCCCCTTGACTAGTTTAAAAGCTTGCCAATGAAGCATTTAAACCGATTGCTCAAAAGACTTGTTCCCTTCCTGGACAGATGCAGACCATCCTGCCAGTATAGGCTGGTGTCCCTCCAGGTGGAACCCCAGTCCCCAATGAAGCCAAACCCCTGTGCTCCACACCATTTTTTCAACCATTCATTAAACCACACGGTGCAAATTACCCTCGCCTCCCCCATGCCATTGACAGGCAGTACCTCTGAGAAGGATACTGTGTGTGCTACTTGTCTTAGGCCCCTCCCCAATTCTACAAAGTCCTTCTGCACTGCTCTAATCTCATGATGAGCCAAGTCATTTGTCCCTAGGTGGACAATGACGTCCAGCTCAGACTCCCATGCAGCTGTTCTCGTGATCCTGAGGATGCACTTCCTGTCCCTCCAAGCCATGGCACCAGGCAGGCACCTTACTTCAGTTTTCCCTGCTCCCCCCTGTTCTATCCCCCTTAAAATTGAGTCCCCTACCAGGAGCTGCTTCCTTTCCTTGAAAGGAGTTGAATGATGGAGATACAAGGCAGGGTCCCTTGCAAACTGGCTGGAAATGGCAAGACCCTCACGAGAGTTCACAACAGGAAGATGTACAATGCACATATGTGCTTTGCTCAGACATTGGACCATTTACCAAGATTGTAGACATTGAAGATATGATATCTTACACACTGAGATGACCGTATAGCATTGTTCCTACATGGGCCATTTGCCAGGAAGTTATATAGATAGCAGGTAGATATACAATGTACAAATGTTCATGGTCCTACCAACTTAAGAGATAAGCCTGACACTGTCTTGGGTCTTCTGTAGAAGTGGGGTACCAGTGATTGCTTTGATAAGAAGGTACCTAAAATATCCTAGGAACTGCATGGAAATGAGCTGTGTTCAATGGAGATGTCCTGCATAATAAACTTGAACTTGAACTAGAATGGAAATGAAGCTGGAATGTACCAGCCATAAAACAAAGCCCCCACATGGGCCAGGCTGGACCAATGGGATCCCTGAGGAGTTCCACTAGAGGAAAGCATACAAAGTGATGGAGAAGTGAGCTAAGTTCCTACGTGTGCTAACTGGAGTGGTGAGACCCCTACATAGGTCTGCCTGAAGAGGGAGTAGAGGTGAGTGCATTGAGCTAGGCCCCCACAAAGGCTAGCTGGACCAGCAGGACCCCCATGTAGGTCTGTCTGAGGAAGGAGTATAATTGAGTGAGTCAAACTAAGCCCCCACATGAGCTAGCTGGACTGGAGGGACCCCACGTGGGTCCACCTGAGGAAGGAGTAGAATTGGTTGAGTCAAGCTAGGCCCCCACATGGGCTAGCTGGACTGGTGGGACCACCATATAGGTCCACCAGAAGAAAGCATTTAGAGTGATTGAGTCAAGAGCTAAGCCCCCACATAGGCTAGCTGGAAATGGGAAGACCCCCACTGAGGTCAGTCATAGGAAGGAGTCTGAAGGAGCAGGTTCTCAAAAGGGAAGTTCAATGGAGCAATAGACCATGCAGTACAAGGTATCAGAGTTCAAGAAAGGGGACCCAGTGAAGAGGGGTGGAACTGACAAGCACCAGGGTAGGCTACAGAGCTCTCAGAATAAAATAGCATAGTCCCTGTAACTCCAGGACAATTTTGCCCAGCTTCTTTGTATAGTACATTGTTTTCTATGAGAGCCAGATGCCTCTGTGTTCCTGTATAACCAGTGCAAGTCAATGTAAACAACTTCTCCCTAGATGACTCTAGTTCCCTGTAAAATACAGGAATCCCTGAAGATATGGGAGCCCTGAGGATTGTCCTTATTCAGCAACAGTCAATGTAGAAGCACTCCAAACATACACAGAAAATGGCGGCAGTAAGTGGAACAACTAAGGGTGCTGTGATCAAAGTTCACCAGCTCCTGAAAAATGTAAATGTGGTTCACCAGTCTTGGAGCTGTATAAGTGTGAGAGGCACTGCTGGAGCTAAAGAGCATTAAATCTAAAAAACAGGCAGTACCTTCTAGAAGTATAGCACACTCGAGGATTGCAAGCAAAGCCAAATTACCCTAACAGCAGAAGCCACAAGGAGCAATGCTGGCTACAGGAAAAGCCAGAGGCTGGGACAGGATATGGAGCAGTGGCTCCAAAATGAGAGAGGAGACAGTGCAATACGGGGTCACCGAAAGGGGACAAAAGCCCAAAAAAGAATGAAAAGCACAAAAGGAAAGCAACAACACAAACAACAGGAAGGGAACAGAGGGCAGAAAGAAGACAGGACATAGGAGGGACCACAAACAGAAGCACACAGGAGTGATGTGAGGGACAAAGAGGCAGCAGAAGCAAAAGGTACAAGTAGACAGGGACAGACAAGCCACGGGCAGCACAGAAACCAGAAGGAGCAGGGTGGGTCAGCATGAAACCCAAAGGAGCAAGGCAATGAGAGGGAATGGGGGAACAGAAACAAGCTGCAAATGGCAACAGAAACTGGGGGAGACAAGCATAAGCAGACTGGGGAGTGGCAACGAAAACAGAAAACAGAGGGACTGAAGCAAACAACCACAGAAAGTAGGACAGAGGCGGGGGGGTTAAAAACACAGATAAGCTTCGAAGCAGTGCAGAGGAGGTGCAGAGCAATGACACAAAATAGAAGAGAGAAAGTGAGAGAAGGAGGGAAGAAGAAAGGAGGCCCAGCCAGCAGCCATGCAGAAGCTCAGAGCTGCAATGAACTCCAGGTTTTTGAAATGCTTGAAACTGAGCAGCAGAAATGCTGTGACTTAAGTAGGAGATGTGGGAGGAGCTATCCCCCCATTGAACCTCAGGCTTTAGCCATCCCCCAAAAACTTTTTTCTCCTCTGGATCTGGATGGCACAAGTCAAAGATTTTTTTTTTTGCCAGTTTGCCTTTGCACTGTACACACAGCCACATTGAGGCAGGAAAAGAAAAAATCTTTTATTTGGGATTTCTGAGACTGTCAAATTTCTCGTGCCCCCCCACCCATAGTATTTCTCTCCTCTCTCTCTCTCTCTCTCTCTCTCTCTCTCCTCTGGATCTGGATAGCACAAGTCAAAGATTTATTTTGCCAGCCTGCCCTTGTCTTGTACACACAGCCACACTGAGGCAAGGAAAGAAAAAAAAATTCTATTTGGGATTTCTGGGACTGTAAAATTTCTCATGCCCCCCCACCAGTCTTTCTCTCTCTCCCTCCTCTGGATCTGGGATGGCACAAATCAAAGATTTATTTTGCCAGCCTGTCCTTGCTCTGTGCTACACACAGCCACATTGAGACCAAGAAAAGCAAAAAATTGTTATGGATTTCTGACACTGTAAAATGTCCCTTGGGCCCCCGGTAGTTGCTCCCTCTCTCCCCTTGATCTGGAGTGGCACAAATCAAAGATTTTGCCAGCCTGCCCTAGCTCAGTGTACACACCGCCACACTGTCTGAGGCCAAGAAAGCAAAAATACTTTTATTTGGGATTTTTTGGCACTGTAAAATTACTCTTGGGCCCCCAGTAGTCTCTCACTCTGTCCTCTGGATTCTGGAATGGCACAAGTCAAAGATTTTGCCAGCCTTCCCTTGCTCAGTGTACCAGCCCACTGTCTGAGGCCAAGAAAAGAAAACACTTTTATTTGAGATTTTCTGTAACTGTAAAATTTCGCTAGGGCCCCCAGTAGTCTCTCACATGCTCTTTCTCATCTGGAGGATCTTCTGGATTCAATTTCTGGATGGCAGAAGTCAAAAATTTCTTTTCCCAACCTGCCCTTGCCCTGTAGTACACTGCCTGCCACACTGCCTTTTTTTGCCTTGCTTGCTTCCCCACCGGCAGCCGCCCACTATCTGTAGCCCTCTTTGGATTCCTCTCATCTCCCTCCCTTGATGATGGCTTTGTCTGCACCCCCACCTCAGTAAGTCTCCTCTTTTCTCTCTTCTCTTTCTTTCCTCTCCTCCGGCCCCGCTTAACAAATAGATTTTTTCTAAATTTATATTTAGTTTCTCTTTGCAGTGTGCAACTGTAGGCTCTGCTCTGCAGCAGCAAGCTCCTCCAACCATCCACCAAATTGTCTGCACCCACATTGCACATTCACCATGGTCATATACCGTGAGTGCATCACGTGACTGACTATCCTGCTCTGTTGCCTGATTGGACGCCACCGGCCACCTGTACATGGAGCAAGCATGCCAACATTAGCCCCATGGAAAGAGTACACTGAATGGCACTCCAAGGACACGGAACTGGACTTCTGCAGTGAAGTCCATATTTATCCTGGTCTGTGGATTATGGATTTGATCTGGGGGTGCAGATCTCAGGTGGAACAGTCTGCCCATCCCTTATATATGGGCATCCACATGACAGAGTGCTGACAGGGTATTTTCCCACAGGAAATAAATACAACCCCCATCCTCTGTGACAGGGAATACAATAACATAATCCCCTCCCCACTTGTCACTCTAACCATGCAAATAAACAGCAAAGCAATAATGGCAAAATACATCTGCACTCGCAAATAAATAATTGACGGGTTTATTTTGGGGTTGGAGAAGAAAGCAGGGGACAAAGGAGGAAAAGACAAAAATAAACAAATAGAGGAGTTTGCATTCACTCCCACTGTGAGGGTATCTCATCACCTCTCCTCCCACTGGTGCATCAGTTAACCCCAGAGTTGCTCTGAGAGCTCCAGATTACAGTTCAAGTGTGTACACAGATGCAGAGTTGCAGGTTTGTGACACTTGAACCTCGGTATGGTACTATGTACATTTGGTTGTTAACTGCAGCTGCTGACTGGCTAATTACACTGTTATATGGACAGGAAAACAGTTGCTCCTGGCTGTAAGCTGTAGCTGTGGACTTTATTCTAAGGTTGAACAGGAATGTCCTGAAAGTATCTAGCTAGCTAGCTAGCTAAACAATAGGAATAATAAGTTCTGTGGGTAAAACCCAATACTCATGACCTTTAGATGACAGGCTAGTGCTATTTCTATGGGAACATTGCTCCTGCTTAGGCAGATGACTGGATGGTCTTTTCTGTGGGGTGGATACAGGTCCAGTGGAGTCAATGTGCTCTCAGTGGCAAAGGGTGCAGGCCTTGATAACTTTGATGATGCTGGGAGCTCTGTTCTATAAACTGGTTACAGGTGTGGCAGACCCAACGTGCATCATTGGGAAGGTGTGGAGGTCATGATGTTCTGGACAATGATGAGCCTCTTCATCCCACACAGGGACTTTCCTTCACCCACCATGACAGGTGGGCAGTCACTTGGGACCTCAGCTGGTTTGATCTATTGTGTGGATAAAATCCTAACAGCAGTAGAAGGCAGTGGCTCACCACCTGCTCAGATGCAGACCAGCTTTTAATGCCAGCCCTGCTCTCATTTGGTGCTAGAGCCCAGGCTTGGCACTCTACCAGCATCAATCCCCTTTCCCAGGGGTCTCAAGTCTCTTTTGGACAAACTTTTTTTAGTCAGACAGGAACAGCAAGTAAATGCCATTCACAAATGGTCTCCTCTCCTCAGAGGGTTTTGTTTCAGACAAATCTGCTCCATTTGCATGTCTCCTCCCTGTGCAGAAATCCAGGGATGAAATATCAGTGGCTAGCATCTCCTGCATTATTCATTATACTCAATCCCTGGCTCCCAGGGGCTGTCACTTCCAGGGGAAAATCATGCATACAAGTCCTCAGCTAGCTTGCAATTCAGAGCTGCTTTGCAGAGCTGAGCTCCAAATAGATATCAGTTTCACAAGGATAGGATGTACTAATTTAATTGTTTTGCAGAGCTGAACTAGTCTTAAAAGTTCATGTTCCCAGAAGAGGAATGTTTTTGCACTTTGTGCAGCTCTGAGAGTTGCTTGAAACTCAGCAAGCTCCTTGCTGTGGGCTTCCCGACCCTGAAGGCAGTCTAGGGCCAGTTGAGCAAAGAGAGGTGGTGGTGGTGGTGCACCGGACATGATGAGAACGGCACTGAACAAGCCCGAAGAACAAATGACAGTGTCCACTCCAACCCAGGTCCCACAGCTGAAGTCTTGACTGGAACCAGGGTTCAGGAGTGGCTCAGGAGAAGGCATCAGCAGTGCTCTGGAGAAAGCCAAATGCAAGTCCCCTTTTAAGAGGTTGTGTCCTCCTCTCACTGAAATCTTTGGCATCCTCATCAAGGTCTGAAAAACATAAAACATTGTAATACACCACAACACAACACAAGCTGTCTAATACACTTGATGCCTATTTAAACATTTCTAACTAATACATCTGCATCCTATCTTAACGATACCAACAGTGTATTTCACGAACCCAGGCTAAATATTGGCATTAGCATTTTTCCACCGTGGTAAACAATTACACCTCCCACAAATGGCTTGTGAGTAGCATGGGGGGGTAGCAATAGCAGGCTTGGCAACAGATTGACCTTTTTATGCACCAGATTTGCAGGGACGTCAGAGGGAACATCAGAGACATCATGAATTTAATTGGGTGTTCGACTTCTCTTCCAGAATGGCTTGGTGCCACAAGTTCCTCTGCAATGATATAATCTGGATCATTGATGGGTTCTGTGTCCTCTGCTAGAATGAGTTCAAGTCATTCAATGTCCTGAGGTGGTCCAATTACTGGGATCCCAATATCCTCTGTGATGGAGCAAAGTCCATGACTGAGGGCTCAAATTCGGTCACAACAAAGGGTACTGCTGTTGGATTCAGTGGAGGGGAATGACTCGTCTTACTTCCTCCAGGTGTCAAAGGGTGAAATTCCATGGGGAATGGTGCAGGTAGATATTCACATGGTATTGGACAACTGTAGGGTTCCTCATCCTCAGAACTACTGTAGACCACATCAGACTGAGTCACCAGGTGCGCAACAGGCAATTCAGGTGGAGGGGCACGGTTCCTCCTTGTTCAAGTTTCATTCTTGGTGGCAAGTTTCTTGGTAGTGAGAGAGGAACTGGGTTTACTGTTTCAGGCAACAGTTGATCAACTGGCAGAAGGTGATTTCAATACAAAGATTTGACCACAACCTTTCCTTTTTCCATTCTCAGATGATAAACTGGCAGGTTTAGAAGCTGCTGCACAATTACAAAGGGATCCAGTTTCCATAAGTCCTCAATCTTATGTTTGCCTGAGTTCCACAAGTTCTAAATAAGTACTCAGTCCCCTGGATGGAGAGCTTGATCTTAGACTATACTGCCTTATCTGGCCTTGTTGTATAGGCTGGACTTCCCAGCTGCATCTTGGGCCACCCTGTAGGCCTCTTTCAGTTGAGCATCTAAGTCTAGTGGAAGTCTGGCTTCCCATCTGAACATTAGGAAGTAGGCTAAGAATCCTGTTGAGTAATTTTTAGTACAGCTGTAGGAATGGATTAAGAAAGGTACCTGCTGGCTGCAGTTCAACTTTTTTGTAGGGTCCAGTGTCACCAGCATATTAAGCAGTGTCCTATTGAATCTTTCTGGCTGAGGGTCATCCTGTTGATGATAGGAGTGGTACAGGACTACTTTTAATGCCCATACTGCTGGAATGTTTGATTAGATGACTCTAAAAGTCTCTCCCTTGGTCAGAATGAAGGTGGCTGGGAAAGCCATGATGCACAAAGTACTTTTTGCACAAAACCTTAGCCATGGTGGCTGCCTTCTGGTGTTTTGTGGGGAATGCCTGTGCATAGCTGGTGTTGTGTTGGTCACCAAGAGCATGTTACTGATCCTTTTCTGGTCAGATTCAAGGGAAAGGAAGTCAATGCAGACTAGGTCCATCGGTCCAGTATTGGTGATGTTTACAAGGGCATCACCCTCCTGAGTAGAGTCTTAAGGTTGATGCACCAGCAGTGGTATCTACAATGTCTCTCTAATTCAATAGCCATATGTGGCCAGAAGAATTGGTCTTAGATAAGGCCCAACGTTTTATAAATTCCCAGATGTTCCATTTCCTCATGAAGTGATCATAAAACAAATTTTTGATACTTGCAGGGAAGAACCAATTACTTTCTGGGGAAAGGTATTTGTACTTTTTTGATTAAATACAGCAGTCCATTCTTTAACAAAAATGTGTCCCACTCCCTCTGGAGAAGGGGCACATCTGAAATATTTGATCTTACATGAGTGGAAACAAAGCCCCTTTCTTTGGGTAGAATAATGTCCAGCAGACTGGGATCTGTCTGCCGTGCACATCTTACATCTGCAGGTCTGAGATGAGGACCTAAGATGAGGCTAATTCACGCCACCCCAGATGTGCTCGTAGCTACTGAGTCATAGCTAAAACCTTCTACTCAGGATTTTGAAATAAATATTCCCTTCTACAACGTCTTTAGAATGGACAGGCAGGCTACTGGGGGTGGTGTTGCCATTTATCTGCAGGGTAGATATGCAGCATCGATTATTAACTCTACTACTCAGCCTAAGGAGTTTGAATGCCTTACCATCAAGATTCAACACTCTCCAACTCAATTGTTTCTTGTAATAGGGTGCTACCGACCCCCCCTCAGATGGACTCAAGGTATTAAACCATTTGAGCACAATACCTGATAAGTCATCTTCAGAGATTATAGTCTTGGGTGACCTAAACCTTGACTGGCTCTCTCCTTGTTCCAAGTCTCTTAATGACCGTTGCGATGTATTTGGACTCTCACAAATTATTTTGGATCCTACCCACCCAAATACAAAAAAACCCAGCCCACTCTACCTTACTTGACATTATACTAGTTAACAAGCCTCACCTGTTCTCCCACTTGGGTGTTTTCTTCAAAGACCTCAACGATCATTGTACCATTGCCTGCATTAGTTCCCCACCAAAGTCAATCTCAACCTCCAGATTTGTATTTAAAAGGTGTTATGGAAACCTTGACATTCATGCCTTCTTATCTGACTTACAATATTCCTGCTGGCAAGACATCTATCTTGCCACTACCATTAATGAAGCCTATGACCTTTTCCACAAGATACTTCTGAACGCGATAAGCCGGCATGTTCCCCTTGTGAAAATATGAACCAAGGAATCATCCTGTCCATGGTCTTAAGTCAGTTCTTCTCCATAGGGATGCTCTTTTGAAAAAACCTGAAAGACCCAACTCCCCACCGACTGGGTAGCATTTCATGCAGCTAGCAATCTGTGCACAAAACTTATTAGCACAGCAAAAGCTAGTTACTATACCACCAAATTAGATGCATCTACAAACTGCTCTTTCCAATTTTGGAAGTCCCTCAAGGAGGTCGAGGAACATAGGTCCTCCAACTCACTCCCTACTAAAATTACAGCCGGTAATACTACCCACACAGACAAGCATGACATTTTTAATCTTCTAAATAACCATTTTGCCACCACAGGGCTGGCATTCGATTCATCACCAGCTAACAACTTATGAAACCAGTTATGTGGGCAGGATAAGGTCTCTGCTCTCCATGCCCCCTCTAGGACCAAATCTGCCTTCTCATTTACCCCAATCTCATTGAAACAGGTGGTGGACTTGCTCCTCAAACTAGATACTAGAAACAGTACAGACACAGATCTTATAGATCCGTTCTTCCTAAAAATAAGCCATCATATCCTAGCTGTACCCATTACCCACCTCTTTAATCTGTCCCTCACACAGGGTACCCTTCTGACAGTTTGGAAAACCGCACGTCATCGCTCTTTTTTAAATCAGGTGATCCTAGCGATCTTAACAACTACAGGCTTATTTCTCTGCTTCCTATCCTTTCTAAACTGTTAGAAAAATTAGTGAATCAGTAGATTAGAGACTATCTAGACTCTTGTAATATTCTTACACCTTTTCAGTCAGAGTTCCAATCAAACCATAGTACAGTCACCGTGCTTGTCAAAGTAACCAATGACTTGTTGAATGCCCTAGATGACAAACACTATGCCTGTGCCCTGTTCCTGGATTTGAGCAAGGCATTCAACATGGTGGACCATACCTTGCTCCAGGACATCCTCCATAACACTGGAATTGGTAAAATGGCCTTAAAGTGGTTTACTTGCTACCTCACTAACCGCTTTCAGCAGGTAAAGGCTGAAGGTGACCTCTCCCTGCTAAAAATCCTTCCAAGAGGCATACCACAGGGCTCTATCCTGGGCCTTCTTCTCTTCACAATTTATATAAATAATATACACTTCTGGAATACAATCAGCCAATATTCACCTATTTGCAGATGACACAGTTCTGTATATCTCCAGGCCATCTGTTGAAAAAACCTGCCTAGAGCTTCAACTAGAGTTCGATCACCTGCAGAAAAACCTATTGCAACTAAAGTTGTTTCTAAATGCCAAAACAATGAAAGCTATTCTTTCCTTCTTCCAAGTCATCTTATACTACCTCTCTGGGTGCTGCACCTAAGATCCCAAGCCATCCTTGGTGAACCCCTAGAATTTGTGGTCAGATTTAAATATGTGATAGTATGGATTGACCACAAACTGTCTTTTTCAGAGCATATTGAGGAATTCACAAAACATCTCAAGCAGAGACTGTGCATATTTTTCCATATAAAACATTTGCTAACAGTGGAAGCAAAAACAAGACTTGTCCAGTGAACCTTTCTCCCCTTACTGGACTATGCAGATATTCTTTATGGCCAAGGTCCTTATGTTGCCTTAAAAAAGCTTGACACCTTATATCATTGGGCCCTAAGATTTATTACAGAAGCACCCTATTCTACCCATCACTGCTCTCTATATGCACTCAGCTACAGATGCCACAGAAATGCAGTCAGCTGAACCTTCGAGCCATCACAAACAAACTACCCCAATATATTTCTGATTGCCTACTAATTTGTTCTCCTGGAAGCTATGCACTGGGAAGCCTTTCTTACATATCTCTACTTATTCCTAAAGTCAGAACTTGCTTTGGTAAGTCGGTCATAAGCCACTCCCTCTCTACTCTGTGGAACAAATTGCAAAAAACTCTAAAAACTGCCATCCAGCCAAAACTGTCCACCTTCAAAACCTTGTTCAAATGACCCATTACTGAAACTTGCAACTGTAGGACTTAACAACCTACTTTGCTTCACCTCACTACTGCCATCTGTACCTTCCCTTTGTTAACCCAATGCCTCCAATCATACCATTGTCTACATAAGTACATGATGACTGTATGTTTTGTATCCTTGATTGTTGTATTGTTGTATCATGTTTTGTATCCTTAATTATTGTATTATTTCATTCTATGTTTTTAATGTATTAATTGTACTGTGCCCAGGTCCATCTTGGAATGAGTTCTTCTCAATGATGTTTCACCTGGTAAAATAAAGATTGAGTGATTGATTGATTGAGTGATGAGGCAAAGGAGTATTATGTGGTGTGATAAAGTGGGCATATACCTCTGTTACAGCATCAGATGCACTCCAAGCAAGACTGTGGTCCTGTTGGGGTTGGTAAGAGAAGGCCAGTCATCAGACACCATTAGCTGGCAGATTACTTTCACTCCATCTTTGGATACACAGGTCCATAGCTCCTCCATGAGCACAGTATGATGTGGTGGTCTGGAAAGGGCATCTGCATCACTGTTTTTCTGTCCCAGATGGTATTACAAGTGGAAGTTGTAAGCAGATAGAGTGGAGATCCATCTGTATCCAGTGGCATCAAGCTTGGAAGTCATTAGTACATTGATCTGCGGGTTATTGTCTATCAGTACATTGAACCTGGTGACATAAAGATATTCATGGAATTGATCAGTCATTGCCCACTTCAGTACAAGAAATTCCAACTTATGAATTGGTGAGTTCTTTTCAGATGGACTGTTGTAGGCAACCAGTCTCATACCATTTTCATGCTCTTGGTAAAGTACAGCACTCAGTCCTTCCATGCTGGCTTCAATGTGAAGGATATACAGTGTGGAATAGTCAGCAAAAGTTAATATATGGGCCCCCATCAAGTGTCGAATGTTCTCTTGCAAAGTGTTTTCACAGTCCACAATCCATCTGTCCCCAAAAGGTTCATTGGTCCTGTAGTATTTCAATGGTGGTTTCTATTTTGTCCCCAAACCTTTGGTCTTTCTGGTTGGAGGATACACCTAAGTTAAGTTTTTCATAGGCCTCACCACCAAGGAGTAGTCCTTCATGAATTTTCTATAGTAGCTGCAGAACCCCAGGAAAGACTGACACATTTTTAAATTGCTGGGTCTCAACCAAGTTGTGAGGGCTTCCATTTTTGTTGGATTAGTGCTGATTTCTTGCTCTGATACAATATGCCCAATATATCTGACAGCAATCTGACAGAACTAACACTTGCCCAGGAAGAGTTTTAGACCATGTTCCTTCAGCTGGTCCAGCACCTTTAGTAGTCAGACTTCATGTTCTTCAGTGTACTTTCAAACACTATGAGGTCATCCAGGTAAACTAAGATCTCTAGGTTATTCATATCCTCTACCACCTTCTCCATTAGGTGGTGGAAGGTTGCTAGGATGCCAGACATCCATTGTTGCATATTCTCAAACTGATAAAGAGGACAGATAATAGTGATCTTCTTCTTGTCTTCCTTAACCATTGGTATTTGATAGTATTCACTGCACAACTCCATCACAGAGAACCATCTACTCCCTGTAAGGCTGTCCAGGTCATCTTGCACTCATGGCATGATGTATTGGTTGGCCACAGTTCTTATAATTAAGAATGCCATAGTCAATGCACATTCTGATGGCACCAGTCTTCTACTGGGCCAACACTATAGGTGAAGCATAGGGACTCTGAGGCTCCTTTATGATCCCTGCCACCAAGAGTTCTTGCAGGTGTCAGTAGACATCTTCAGTGTCAGCAGGTGCAAGTCTTCTCAACCTTTCTATAAGGGACAGTTATCATGTAGTCATATTTCTTCACCTTTGGCACATCCCATGTCCCACTCATGGCATGAAAAGACATCTGACTGGTCAGCCAATTCCTGCTGCAATCATTTCTTCCAGTTTGGGGCATGGGAGATAATCCAAAATGGAAAGTGTCTTTGTCCAGTCAAGGGGTCCTCTCTTGATGGGATAGTGCCACTGCCACCTCAGCAGTGTACAGATTGTCCTTGTGTGTTTCATTCTTTAATGGGAAGGCTTTAAGCCCGAGGTTCAATGGGCAGAGTGCCTATATCATTCCCCCATCAGGCCTTAAAAGGCCCCTCCTCCTGGACTATTCCAGGATTCGTCTTTTCATTGTGGCTGGAGGCACCACTCTTTCTGGCTCTTGTTGACTTCCCTGTGTGCCTGTGGTCACCTCCAGCTGCCGGCTCATTCTGTGTTTCTCTCGCTTTTGCAGCATTATGCTGCTTCTTCTCCTTCCTGCATCCCTCGCATTTGGTGATTTCCCCTCTGTTTTTCTCTGTCAGGGCCAGGCCCCTCTTTTCGGCTACCGCCTCACTCTCTCTAACTCTCTTAGGTGCATCTTCGCCCTCCTCACTCCCCTCCTTTGTGGATTTATCACCACCTCCTTGCCTCGATGTTTCTTGCAGCACGTATGGGATTGGTGTGCAGCCTTCCATGCCGTGCTTTTCGCTATGGGGATTTGCTTTCCACCCTCTCTGTCTTTGGCACCTCTTACAAGTTTGGCCGGAGCCATCGTAATTTGTTTGTGTCATGGCACAGGCTCTTGCATATGTGAAACATCCAGACTGCCCTACAATGACTACAGCAGCCCCATTTTTGTGCCTGGGACACATACGCAGTTCTCCATCTGTCCACCTCAGTGCAGTGTACCTGTACCTTTTTCTTCCCACCTTGGCTACTTTGATTCTTCCTCTTTGTTGCTAATATGTACTCCTCCTCTACTCCCCCCCCCCATTTTTCGGTGTGCTCGATCTTTCCGCTCCTTTCTACGGCTTTGGCTCTTGTATTTCTGGCCTGCTCCTGCATCCCGGGTGGCTTCCTGCCTTTCTGTCTCTTTTCTGTTATCTCTTCGGCTGTTCCTCACCTCGAATGCTTCGCATCCTTTCAGTTGCTGTGTTGCGCTCTTTGCTTAGCCGGCTGTCCTTCTCAAAGGGTACGATGCTTGTCTTGCATTGCTCTTTTCTTTTCATTGTTTCCTCCCTGGTGTGTTCGTTTCTTCACTCCTGTCATCGCAGTTCAGCTGCTTTCCTCTCTCCTGGCTCTGCCCTGCCTGCCTTGATCCTTTTGGGGTTCTTGCCCTACCACCACACCTATCTATTGCTCTGCCTCTTCCAGCCCTGGAATCATCATTCTCTGTCAATTTCCACTCACCCCTGCCTCCTTTACTTTTGCCACAGTGGGCCTCTTCATGCTGAATCGTGGTTCTCATTGGCATCTTGTGTGTTCTCCACCATGGTACCTGCTGTATTTTTCTGGATCCTCGCAGCTATGACCATATGTAGTTGTTTTAGTTATTCGCTTTTGTCTATCATTTAGGTATTTTGTTACAGTGTCCTGGTTTTCTGCAATGTCTAGGGGAAAGTTAGACATTATCTTTCTACTATACATCTGGACATTTCGCATTTATTTTGTTTTTCACAGGGTACTGCTGCCCCCATCAGGACTGTCTTGACATGATCTGGTCAGGTGACAACCCTGCTTCTCTCCGGTTTGGGACTCTGCTCTTCCCATTCCATATGACCTCACTTCATCGACCTCATGGTTGCTCATCTCCTCTTGTCATTTCCCCCTTCCTCGTAGTTCATCCTTCCTGGTTCCATCAACCTCCTGTTCCTATTCTCCCCATCTACCCACATAGTGCTTTACTCTCTCCTCCTCCTCCTGATCCCTTCGCCCTCAGTTCTGCTCCTCTCTGACCTTTGCTTTCTTTTGGAGATTTCCCTATCATGCTATTACCTTCCCTATTCACATCCTTCTCTTACTTTAGTTCTTATGGTGTACAAGTGCCTGAGTCTGTTTCTCCTTCACTCAGTCTAACCTCAGGGTCTACTTATCTACATTGCTTAATCGAGCATGCCTCTCATCGAGTTTTATGCTACCTCACTGAACTGCTGCACTCCTGTGGTCATTATCACCATCAGTCTTCTCATGCCTGCATCTGGGTATCTCTCGCTCATCCCACCTCTGTGTGAGTCTATTCCGTCACATGGACTACTCGAGCATATCCATCTCAGGTCCATGCTACCTCGACTCAACCTGCTCTCCACTCGAAGGCATGCCTTCATGTCTATTGCCCCTTTGCTAGAAGTTGGCAGGCTTCTCTCCATCATTGTTCATTGTTCATGTCACGTCTCACCTTCAATCATTCAAGCCTTCAAGGCTTCTTTCCATCATCATACATCTTCTTTGGCTTTTGAGCGTCTAGTTGCACATATCACTCGCATCCCTAAACAGCTGTCCATTTAGAGGACAGAGGGGGAGCTTCTTCTATAATTAGATTTTTTCCTACTTCCTCGATTGCCACTTTAAATTGCCATAGTGATGCCAATGAGCATCCTTAATCAAACATCATTCAGCCTGGAGGAAAGGCAACCTAGGCCTTGGATCCCCAGAGGTTTCCTCCTCAAAAGGGGTTTTTCCTCTCCTCCATGCCAGTGGTCATAATATTAGTCAGGGTCAGTGCTTTCTTAAGCTCCTTAGTTAGGTTCCACTGTTGGATGAAGTCAGATGGTGGCCCTGGCTGTTCCCTCTCTCTTTAGGAAGTTCACCCTTCTGCATCTCATCAAATTTCCTTTCAGCTATCGTCCTCACCTTTTATTGTTCTTCTCCTGTCCTTCCTATCTATGTCTGTCACATGTGTTTCAGGTATAAATATCTTCTGATTTCTCGCCTCTTTGATGCTCAACACCCTTTTGGGTACTCTTTTTGGGCTTCTTCCTAAGCTACCTTTAGCCATGGGAATTATTCCCACGGCACCTATGGGAGGGAACCCTCCTCTAGGGTTCCTTGCACCGTACCCCTGCAGGTTGGTATATCCCACAGACAGAGAGGCAAATAGCCACAATGTATTGAAGTCACACAAGCATACATATCATCCAGTTGTGTAAGCACAATTGAATGAGAAGGATTTAAGCTTGAAGTTCAATGGGAGGACCAACTATGTCACTCCCCCATCAGGCCTTAAAAGGTCACTCCTCCTGGACTATTCCAGGATTCATCTTTTCTTTCTCCCACCATCCACTTCTTCTCCTCCTCCTCCAGTGGCTCACCTCTCTTTCCCGTGGGCTTCTTCCTAAGCTACCTTTAGCCACGGGAATTATTCCTATTGCACCTATGGGGAGGGGAACCCTCCTCTAGAGTTCCTTGCATCATACCCCTACAGGGTGGTATATCCCATGGATAGAGAGGTGAATCACCACAATGTATCAAAGTCACACAAGCATACATCTCATCCAGTTGTATAAGCACAATTCAACTTTATGTTGATCCTCTTGACAATCACATTAGTACCAGGTAATACTCTATGTTGAATCATCAGACCTCTTAGCAAACCTCTTCCTGGGAACTCTACAATGATGATCTGGTACAACAAGGATTCATGTCTGTCCACTTCTACTAGGCACTCAGCCTCAGGGGGCACAATCAAAGGCCTCTTTCTTTCTTTCTTTCTTACTCCAACAATCCCCTTAGGATTCTCACAGACCTTGGCTTCCTTCTCTGGGTGAGCAGCATGCGTAGTGGCATAACTTTGAAACATCTGGTAATTCTCCTCCCCAACTTTCTGCAGGCACAAGTGGGCCAGGCTTCCAAACATGTTGACACTGGTTCCAATTAGCACCAGTGTCTTGTCCAATGTTTGGGGCTCAGGACAAATGAGAGCCAAGGTATTGATCATTTGAGGGACTCAAGCAAAAGTCTCTGGAAATTCAGTTTGCACAGTGATGTAGCCATTATAGGGGTAGCTGGCACTCTTCAAATCCCAGATGGAAAGTCCTTCTAGAGGTTGCAAGGGCAGGTGTTTCAGGTACATCTGGAGAAAGGATCAGTAGATAATGGTGACTTGCAATCCACTGTCCAATACAGCTTCACATATGTATTCCTCGATAGATATCTGTATTGTCTGAGTTGGACACATCAATCCAGGTGGCAACTTGTGTTGAACAGAGGTAGGGGGATTTGTCCATCTTAGGTAGCTATTCACTCTCAGAGTCCAAGGTCAATCCCTTACTGGGCTCCACTGTCATGTCCCTGGGGGTGTTGCTGTCTTTTCAATTTCTGGTCTACAGGCTGCTAGTTCTCAGCTTGCCACATCCTTGTGTGAAATGTCTATCTTCTCCAGAGTGAAAGCAGAACAGTCCATCCTTGGGCAGCATTGAGAGTTGAGGCCTGACCCTTTGGGCAGATGAAAGATTCAGTGGGTGCTCATGAGCAGGTGACAGGGAGATTGCTTGTGGATGAGGTGCCTACACCATCTGTAAGGCCTTCACACACTCTGTGGGTTCCTTCTGCTGAGTATCCATGTCTGAGGCATCACTCTGCTCTCAGCAGCTATCAACTTGTGGCATGAGTATAGCTTTCTCTGTGGGTACTCATAGTGAATTGGCAATGGCTTCTTGTGCTTCTTCCTTTACTTCATTCAGTAGCTGTCAGGTGTTCAGGGGGTCTACTCTGTGTTCTTTCAACCTGAGAGATATCAGTGTCCAGCAGGAATACACAGCTCATCACAAAATCTGATCCAGTCTCATCTGTGCAGTCTGTGCAGGGGTAACTCCTCTGGCTCTCACAATTCCTGGAATCAGAGTCTCCACTTGGGTCATGTAATGTGACAACTTTTCTCCTACTTTTTGTGTGGTGGCTCCAAGTTGGTAAATTAGGTCCTCCCTCTGTGCAACTGCTTCCAATGTACTCTTAAGCATGGCAAGGTGGTCATTTGTGATGGGGTTCAACTGACTGGCCTGTAGGGAATAGATGATGTCCAAAGTCATACCTCTCAGGCTCCCCACAAATCTTTTGCATTTCTTGTCATCTGAACATATCCACACTTTCTCCACCTGTGTGCCCTGGCTCATCCAACTTTCATAGCCATCCTCCCCAGTAGGAGTGGAGGTAGTTCCAGAGAAAATACGTAGTCTCCTGTACTAGTCATAGGGCATGACCAAATGGGGGTCCACTCCTGCCCCCCAATCCAGAGTCCACCAGGTAGTCTTGCCTGGACTGGTTCTTCTTCCTTGAAGAATGCTCTTACATCTTGATCAGTTTTCTCTCAGCTGCTAAAAAGAATTGCAACTTTTGTTCAGATTTGCTTTGCTCTTTAGGGGCCTCCAGGGGTAGAGGGTCCAGGCTTGCATGGTCATTATGACCCATGGGGTGGGGTCTTCATCATTAGTGAGCTGTATGAGCATCCTTGGGGGGTCACCATCCTCTCAACACTCCATCAGAACACATTTTATTTATTTATTTATGTATGTATTGAAAACTTCAGAGACTACTTTTGAGCACATGTGCTCCATTACAAAGGCTCTACATCAAATAGATAGTCACAAAAAACATTACAAGTACAATAAGCAGTTCCAGAGGAAATGCAGTTGAGTCAGGCTCACATAATGTCTGTTGAGCCGAATTGTAAACTCTTCCATAAACAATCACTTTCCCAAACTTCATATGCTGCCTATGACACATTCAAGACAGTCCCTAGGGGTTCCTTCAGGGATCCCGTGCACCAAGATGGCTTTTTTTTGATCAAGGTCCTCACCCTTGCACCAGTCTAGCAATGAGTTGCAATCCATCATGAAGCTGAAATTTAGGGGGGTACCAAACTCTTTTCCTACCCTAGGGTAAGGTGCTGCAAGAATGTTCCAGAGATCCCAGTGGTGCCTCCAAATTTGTAACCACCCCCACTCACAAGGTGTGCTGACTTAGCCTGGAGATGGTAAAGGGCAAAGTTTGTTATGACTGTGGGTGAATGGCTCCTGGGTTTGTGGTTAGAAATGGGCTTGAAAAGTGGCATGGTGCCTCCACCTATCAGGAGCCTTATGACAGATCATTGCAGCATATTTCCCTACAAGAAAGCAATATAGCCCCACCTTCTGTGACAGAGAACACAATAACATAATCCCCTTCCCACATTTCTCATTATAAGCATGCAAATAAACTGCAAGGCAATGATGGCAAAATACATCAGCAGTTGCAAATAGGTTCATAGGTTCATAGGTTTAAAACGAGTTCGAGGGACATGCCCATAAAGAACCCGCCACCCTAACCTGGGTGGAAGTTATATTTGAATTCACCCATATGCAAGTCTAGGTTTATTTTAAACTTGAACAAACTGATACTCTGCACTACAGTCAAGGGTAAGGAGTTCCAGGCTGGCACAACTCTTTGTGTGAAGAAATGATTTCTCCTAACAGTCTTATTAATACCTGCTTTTAGCTTTAAGTTGTGAGACCTAGTGTTATTTCTTGAGGTACACCAGGTCAGGCATAAGGATTCAAACAATACCTCATCCCGTGTAGCCTTATAAATCAGACATAAATCTCCTCTCAATGTCCGATACTCAAGGGAATAAAGACCCAAGGATTTCATTCTAATAACATATGAAACTGATTTCAGATGACCAACACATCTGGTAAACCTTCTTTGGACTTTCTCCACCAGTACCTTATCTTTGAATAATGTTGGAGCACAAAAGGAAGAGCAATAATCTAGATTAGATCTTATTATATTGCAATATATAGGTATTAATACTTCAGGTTCTCTACTTGTAATATTTTTAGTACACAGTTTATCAATCTGTGACATTTGCTAACAGTTTTATTTATCTGTTCAGAAAACTTTAAATTATTAGTGATATAGATTCCCAAATCCTTCTCAGAGTCGACTGTACTTAGTAGGATGTTATTAATATGATAATCGAAATGCTGTTTTTTTTCCCAAATGCATAACTTTACATTTGACGATGTTAAAAGTTAAATTATTTCAATCTGCCCAGGCGTACAGAGCATTTAGATTAGCCTGCATCATTTCTACAGAGCTGATATTAGTCACAATGCACCCCATTTTAGCATCATCAACATATTTATTTAACCATAACCACTGTGAGGTTTTCATCGTGGAAATGAGAATGTTAAATAATATTGGACCAGTACTGAGCCCTGTCAGACTCCACTGGTAACTCTGCTCCAAGATGACTTATATCCCATAACAATAACTTGTTGCTTCCTAGCTTCCAACCAAGAAGTGATCCACCTAATGATGTTACTATGCAGCTTTATATCAATTAGGCATTCAATTAAAATTTTGTGTGACACTGAGTCGAAAGCCTTTTCATAGTCTAGAAAAATTACATCCACTGGTTCTAGGCTCCACTAATGGGTTCAAAAAAATGTATTAAATTATTTTGACATGATGAACCAGAAGTAAACCCATATTGAGTTATGTCAAGCAAACCATTACTCATTATATGTGAATTTATTTTATGTAAGAGAAGAAGTTTCTCCATCACTTTGCCTATACAGGAGGTCAGACTAATTGGTCGGTAGTTCTTAATATTTTGTTTTACACCTCTCTTATGGATGGGGATAACTAAGGCCTCCTTCCATACTTGTAGTACTTCACCCCTAGCTAGAGATTTGTTAAACAAACAAGTCAGGGCACTGGCAAGCTCATAAGAAATTTCTTTTAAGAAACTAAAAGGAATATTGTCTACTCCTGCTGAAGATGTAGATTTGAAAGATTTTAAGGCTGAATATGTTTCAGCAATGGTAAATTCTTCACAAATATCCAGGAATTCACATTCAGGTTTATCCATTTCTTCTTTATTTTTAAATATGCTGGTGAAATACCGATTAAATTCATTGGCCATAATTTGTTCCTCAGATACCAACTTATTATTTATTTGTAAGGGACCCACCTTTGGTGCATTGCTTTTTAAGGAGCCAGTATAATTAAAGAACTGTTTTTTGCTGTCCTTATTTACAGTTGCTAATTTATATTCTAGTTGTTTCTTTGCTTTCTTATGGCAAACTTAACTTTTTTAGATTTCTGCTTAAACTTATGCCAATTAAGGTCTGAACTTTGCTTCCTATATTTATTAAAGGCCTTCTTTTTTGCCCTCACTAATTTTTTTATCTCCATAGTATACCAAAGGGGGAGCCTCCTATGGATTTTATATTTCATTCGTTCAGGAACCCAATTTTTTTTTTATTTTAGTCTTTGGTAACCGGGTTAGGCCCACTAGGCACAAGTGCCTGTTTTCAGGGGTGACCTGGGAGCACTGGGCAGTTAAGTGACTTGCTCAGAGTTATACAGTAATCAAGTGAAGGTTGTGAGAATCAAACTCAGATCTGGTCTGCTTGATGTATCAAGCTCGTTCACACCTCATTCCTCTAACCTCTAGGCTATACTGCCAGAAATCAATGTTATCATTTATTTTTTCCCACATTTGATCTAATTCAAGATCACATAATTCCTGTTCCCAATTCCATTCCATTAAATAATTCTTTATTGCTTCATAATTTGCCCTTGGAAAATTTTGCATCTTAGTTATACCTTTATTTTACACTTCATAGTACTTAAGTGTCCAGAATATCATAGAGTGATCACTGTCACCTAAAGGTTCTAATACAATGGGGGGTTCTGACTGATTGCAAATGTTTGTTAATATTAGGTCTAGAATGTTATCATGTCTAGTTGGCACATTTACCAACTGATCGAAACCTAACTGTAGAATTGTTTCTAAAAATTTAATTTCTTGGTGGTTAGTACCTACTAAACTGTTCCAGTTTATTCCTGGATAATTAAAATCCCCCATAAGTATAATATTTTCTGAAGGATTGATATTTGTTAAATAATCCATGAGTAAGGAATTATTATGTGTATTTAATGAAGGAGGTCGATAGCAAAGTCCTAAGGTTGTGGGAACATGTTCAGATTTCAGTTTTATCCATATGATCTTGATGCCATCAAGGTTTGGCAGATCATACTTCATCTCTAGCAAATCTATACTGTTTTTTACATATATTACTACCCCTCCTCCTTTAGAAAATAAATGATTCTTTTTAAATACTGTATACCCTAATATATCCTGACCCCATTGTCATCTGTAAACCACATTTCTGTGACCCCACAAACATCTATATCATTATTAATTAATACCAGTTGTAGCTCATTAATCTTGTTGAGTAGACTTCTAGCATTTAATAATAAAAATGTAAGTTTAGAGCAATATACACTAGGATTCTGGTGGACATTGGTTAAAGAAATTTGGGGTATATTAAGATCTGGACTTAAGTGTCTAGATCTGGGCCCTCCCCACTCTATCAGTTTAAATATGCATCTAAGTGTACATTAATGTTTTTACCCAAAACATTAGAGCCCTTCCTGTTAAGATGCATACCATCTTTAGAATAAAATTCTCCTTTCCCATGAAATAATTCCCAGTGCATTAAACATTTTAGATCTTGTTTCAAACTCCAACCCCTAAGCCAATCATTCACCTGTTTAATTTTGCCTTTGATATAATAATTTGCTCTTGGTACAGGTAGTATTTCAGATAATATTATGCTTGCTCCTGTCTCTGATAATACATTTGTAAGTCCAACATATGCTTCCTTAATCTGTTGCAAGCTCTGATTTCTAATATTATTCACCCCTGCGTGTACAATTACCAGTGGCTCTGCACCACTGTTTTTTAAGATTGGCCTAATCATTCTTGTTATGTCCTGTATCTTGGCTCCTCGGAAGCAGGATAATGTGCGAGCAGCTTTATTTATTTCACATACCTGTCTGTCTATCTGGGATATCATTGAGTCTCCTAATACAAATATCTGATTTGATCTGTCTTTTGCCCTTCCAATCATTGTATTATAGGATTCATTCTGTAAGTCTACGGTTATAAAATTACTGAGTATATCAGTTTGTCCCTGCTGTATGATTTTTTTGAGGGTCAGAAGAACCCACATTGACTCAGGTTGTAGTATTTGATCCATTACTAATGGATCATGGACTATAATAACTTCTGCTTCATCATTAGTTTCCTCATTTAAACTTATAAGTGGATCGAAACTATTATAAGTTGGTATAGAAAAACAAACAGCTTTTCTGCCTTTCTTAGCAGGTTTACTATTTTGAGTATTGAACCACTCCTCTTCTTTGTCTAGTATTTCTACTTCCCTTCTTGGTCTTTTTCTTTCTCTATGTGCCATATAGTTACCTATATTTGTATTTAAAGAGTTCCCACCTTGCTCATAATTATGATCTGAACTAGTAGTCATTTGAAGTCTTTTTGAGGTTTCCCTCTGACTTATTTCCAGTGCCTGTAGTCTATTATCAAATAGCTGTATTTCTTTTTCCAAGTCCTTGTTCCTAATACACTTTTTACATGTGTATGCTGTGCTAATTAACATACTCTGGTCAAAGCTGTACATATTACATAAAACACATAAGATACCCTGTCTCCCATCAGTTGCTGTGATAATAGTCACCATTGGCACACTGAATATAGATTACTTCAGATGAGGGTAATAGTACCTTATCTTGTAGATACTTAATTGGTCTCAGGGGAATAATTCCTATATAGCCTTCTCAATGCCAAACATGCCAAACACGTGCTGATGCATGTGTCATTGCGCGCATCTTCATGCGTGACACCACACGCTCGCCCTGCCTGGGCTCACCCTGCTCGCTGCAGGGCCGACTGATATAGCCCCAAATGTACCTGGAAGTTATTTCCCCAGGTCAGGCTCAGTCCTGAATTAACTATAAATTCTTTTCACTGTAAATGTCCTCAGATAGTTTAAAATGCCACTCTTGTGGCTTGAACAAGTAAATTAAAACTCGGTTTCTAAATGAAACCTACAAAGTCAATGTTTGCCCTGAGTTGTAGTTTTGGAGAATATCTCTTGGAACTACAGCTCCTTAACCTAGCTTGTAGAACTTGCTAGGGCTCCAAAAATGTGCACAGTAAAGGTCGCGATAACGCGAGTACAGAAAACAGCAGTTTAAATCACTTTTACAGTGGAGATTAACACAATATACAGTCCACAATACAGTTTCAAGGTATATTTCTTTAGTTAGCTCACTGCACACTGTGTAGCTAGTGCTGCTCGCTGCAGGGCTGACTGACATAGCCCCAAATGTACCCGGAAGTGTTTCCCCAGGTCTAGTCTTGGGTTGGAGAACATGGAAGGGGACAGGGGAAGAAAAGGTAAAAATAAAGACAGCAGTTTGCATTCACTCCCACCGTGAGGGTGTATCAGCATATCTCCCCCCCACTGGTGCACCAGTAAACCTCAATGTCCCTCTGGGAGCTCTCAATTACAGTTCGAGGGTGCATACAGATGCAGAGTTGCAGGCCTGTGACACTTGGACCTCAGTATGATACCATGTAAGTTTGGTTGTTGGTTGCAGCTGCTGACTGTCAAATTACATCACTGGATAGACAATAAAACAGTTGATCTGGCTGTAAGCTGTAGCTGTGGGCTTGATTCTAAGGTCCTGAAAGAATTCCCAGAAAGTATCCAGCTAGCAAGCTGAACTATAGGAGTCATTTCTGTGGGTAAAACCCGGCACTCATGACCTTTACATGACAGGCTGGTGCTGATTCTGTGGGGGCATCTCACCTGCTTAAGCAAATGTTAGCTGGATGGTCTTTTCTGTACTGTAGGCTGGATACAGGTGAAGTGGACCAAACATGCTCCCAGAGGTGAAGGATGTAGGTCTTGATAACTTTGGGTGATGGGAGCACTGTTTTATAAAGCTGGTTACAGGTGCAGCAGACAGAATACACTTGCAGTGGTGAGGGGTGTGGGCTGTGATGCTCTGGATGACAATGATCCTCTTCACCCCATATGGGGACTTGCCTTCACCATCTTCAACAGATGGGCAGTCATTCAGAACCTCAGCTGTTTCCATCCCCTGTCAGGATAGAATCCTAACAGCAGTACAAGACAGTGGCTCACCATCTTCCAATGCAGAGCAGTTTTCAAGGGAATCTCTGATCTAATTCTGTGCTAGAGCCCAAGCTTGGCAGTCTAGCTGCATCAGTCCCCTTTTCCAGGGGTTTCAAGTCTTTTTTGGGCAAACCTTTTAGTCAGACAGGAATAGTAAGTGAGAGCTATTCAAAAATGCCCTCCTTTTCTCAGAGGTTTTGTTTCAGACAAATCTGTTCTGTTTGCACATCTCTACCCTGTGCAGAAATACAGGGATTAAATATCAGTGGCTAGCATCTGCTGCATTATTTATCTTGCCAGTCCCCTTGCTCTCACTTCCAGGGGAAAATCATGCATACAAGTCCTGAGCCATCTTGTAATTCAGAGCTATATTGCAGAGCTGAGCTCCACAAAAACAACAGTTTCATAGAGATGAGATGCACTAATTTTGTTATTTTGCAGAGCTGAACTAGTCTCCAAAGTTGATGCTCCTAGGGTGGAGAGGTTTTGCACTTTGTGCAGCTTTGAATGCTGCTTGAAACTAAGCAACCTCCTTGCTGTAGGCTCCCCAAACCTGAAGGCAATCTATGGGCTGGTTGAGTGAAGAGAGGCGATGGCATACTGGCCAGCATAAGACGGCCACTGAACAAGCCCATAGAACAAATGACAGTGTTCTTGGGTCCCACAGCTGCAGTCCAGGCTGGGACTGGGGTGATGGAGCGGTGCAGGGGAAGGTGACAGCAGTGCTCTAGAGAGAGTCAAAAGCAGGTCTTCTTTTAGGAGGGGGTTACATCTGGACTTCCTCTCACTGGAGCCTGATAGCAAAAACAGTGGCTACATCCTAGTCCTGACTGATAATTACACATGATATGCTCAGATGTACCCGAGGAAAGATCAAAGGGTCACCTACTGTTGTCAAAGTCTTGCAACAATATGTAAATTATTACAGTATCTCTCAAAGAATTCACTCTGACCAAGGGGGGGGGGGACTTTGATAGTTGTTTTGTAAAAGAGTTTCTGGCAACTTATGGAATCAGGGAACTGAGAACAACTCCTTACCATCCAACCATCCAATGGGGAATCCTCAGCCTGCTTTAACTGAACCCTCCTTGATATGTTGGGCATCCTTGACCCAGCTCAGAAATGAAATTGGAGCCAGAAAGGAAGTTCACTGGTTCATATTTACAATTGCACATGCAATGATGCTACTCAAAGGTCCCCATTCTACTTAATTTTTATCAGAGAAGCTCATCTACCAGTGGATCTCTGTTTCAGAGTCTCAACCAATGGTACGTCAGAAGAGACATACTTAGAATACTCCAGGCAATTGAGTCAACAGTTATCAAAAGCCTACCTAGTTGCCTTTGAGGCCTCAGCCAAGAATAGCCTTGCAAACAAAAACAGGTATGACAAATGAGTTTGACCCCAGTGGTTGCAGGTTTGGGACTACGTATGCCTGAGAAACTTGGGCCTACAGGGAAAACACAAAATTCAAGACCAATGAGTGCTAGAATCCTGTATCAAAGTTGAGCAGAGCAAATGTCTGACTTGCCAGTCTACAAAATTTGCCAAAAACAAGGTAGAGGCCTAGAAAAGACTGTCCACATGAACCACCTCCTATTCACTGGGGAGATTGTGTTGGAGCCTGCACCCAAAATTAAAATGCCCAGTGGACCAGAGACCAAAAACATGGAATCACACAAACCAGGCAAGAAATGGGATGTCTGTACCTGTGATAAATAACACAAATGTAGCCCCTGTGTATGAGCCAGCTGAAAATAGTTTGACAACAGTGATGATGACATTTTATGTTGCACCAGAGTACCTGGCAGACCGTAACGGGGCTGGGATAACAGGATAACAAACCAGGCAGACTAACAGACTTTGTGCATAAAAAGTGCTGGCAAGGCACTTATTTTATTTTCTGAGTGTCGTAGGGTCTTGAATAGATGAACCACAGAGGCAGATTGCAGCAGACTGAAGCAAGTATTTAGTGAAATAAAGCAGACTGAATGCAGCAAAATAACCAAAACAAACATAAAATAATGGTGCAAATAATAATTAGGCACCTGCAAGAAGACTAGAAGAAGGCTAGCTCCAGAGATGTTTACAGCATCACATCCCTATTATATCTGCTAGTCAACCTAGAAGAACTCTTTAAATACCATACTGGGTAACATGGGATCAGCTAGCTCCACCTTCGTTCATTAAATGTACCCTAATATTCTTTATTCAGCGCATACAAAACATATTTACAATAATCAAAAGCTTTGAAATTACAATATCACTTTGACACTGGTGCAGAAAAGAAATTTCAAACTACTACAGCACTTTAAGAACTTAGTTGAGCTTCAGAAGGGACCTCCCCCCTTTAATGATAATATAAAGGAGAAGGAAAAGAGGCCGGACGGCCCTTAATGGCTGCTGCATTACTGGAGGAGTCCTACAAGCAACAAACAAGTGAACTGGCACTCGCAATAGACTCGCTTCCCAAAAGACTTGAAAACAGTCTAAAAAGGCTCAAATTGCATTTCTTGGGGTGAGTATAAGGTTGCGACATCATTTAGTTTGGAACAAAACATCACGGTGGTTGCGAAGCAGGATAAATGCACTACGACTGTCGCGTTCGTCTGGGAGGTTGCCGTTCAACCTCCTCGCACAGCTGCGTAGACACTGGAGTGAAAAGAATTGGGGAAACAGCACTAAATCACTTTTTAGGAGCTGCAAGATTCTCAGCTTCCTGAAGCTGCAAGGACTTTAGCTTCTTGAAGCAGGCTGAAAACATGAGTTCGCATGGGGGGGGGGGAGTTATTACCTGACAAACTGTAGTCTGGGCATTAATTTACAGGGGAACAGCAGAAATTTAACAACATAAATATTGTGTCCCCAGCACTTCCAAATATTTTTTTACAGCAGCGCTAAACGGAGTTCCATAGTGCATATATATTTATTTATTAAATTTTGGTGACCGGGTAGGCCCACTGAGCCTCGCAGGTCCCTTTTTCAGGGGCGACCCGGGATAACAATACAAGTTATAAGCATGAACTAGGACATAAGGAACATTTGAGGCATTGTGAGTTACATCATGAGGTGGTTACAGTAAAGAAAAATAGTGGATACAGGCATGGTTACAGGCATGGTAAAAGAAAAGCAGTGGTTGCAGGCATGGGTACAGGCATGGTTATCATCATGACATGTAAGCAATTGATAGTACTTTGCATATAGTTTATTCAGGGGTTACACGTGGCCTCTGGCAAGGAGTCTGTGTAAGGCAGGTAGTAGGAAGGTTAAGCTAGGAGACGGGAGTTGGAGAGGAGGGGAGTACCTTAGCCTTTATATAGCCCTCTCTAACACTGCTTATGAATTAAAAACCTTTCACAGAGGGCAAGAATTCCAAGTAAGACTTACAACAATTGCCTGGCGTTATGATTGTTTCAGAACAACATTTTTACAGACGTTTCCATCATTATTCTGGATCTTTCAATTGTTTATTGGGGCAAGCTATAGATTTTGGAAACAAAACAGGGAACATAGAGGGAAGGGAGTTATTATACATCAAACAAACAACAGGAACAACAACAAACAAACAAAAAAATACGAAGTGGGTGGCCAGCCAAACACACACAAGACAATACATACAACACAGAACACATATGACGATTCCCAAAATCCATAGAGTCCCGAATAAGGGGGGGGGGTGTTACTCTCTCACACTGAGGCAAAATGATCTTTCACAGAAATAATAAAAATTTGGATTAGTTCATTCACAAAATAAACTAATGAAATAAGCTCAGAAAAGGCCCAATGCTCTGCCCAGCCATGACACTAGACTATCTCTGAGCCTGCTTCACACAGTTGTGTGAGCTCCAGAGGTCCTTCACTTCTCACAGTCAGTTCCAACTCAAAGGTGTAGAGACAGAGAAGGAAACATGGAATTGAGAAATGGAGGTGGCTGAGCAGTAACCTAATGGAGTCCCAAGGAAGCGGGCTGCCGAGCCCACAGACATAAGCTGCGATGCGAGCAGTGCATACAAGCACAGAAGGCAATACCTGTGATGGTCCGGTAGGGGAGGTAGAAGAATTAAATAGGGGTGCCGCAGGGAACAGAGGTGGTGGCCAGAAGAAGGGCCTAATAGCGACAAACAGAAGAGGAACGACACCAAGTGGAGATGACCATGGAAAGGGAGAGATGAACAGGAAGAGAAAGGGGGATGCAACAAATGAACAGGGGCTGGATGAATGAGAGAGAGGGAGAGGACACAAAATGGGGAAGGAGCATATTTGATTTTCCTTTCTGGCTAACAAACCACCAGGCTGTTTTGGGGCTGGGGAGGTTTACCTGTATCTGACTTGGATGTCTGAATTTTTCTCTGTTTGATTAGCAGGGTATTTTCTCTGTCAAATTGTTGTGTAGGGCATCTTGCTGACAGGAAGGCACTCATCACAGCGGTGGGTCAGAGCTTTTAGCTGATTGTTTTGTGAGGGCACAGTTTAAGCCTAACCCCTTCCCACCCTCACCCCACCCACCCCTGGAAATAGTTCCTTTATACCTGGGGTTCTGACATCATTTCTCAAGAGTGCAAGGTATATCACTGTCATATCCTCTCTAGCACACTGCACTGACAATATAAGCATACACATTGTATAATATATATATATATTTCTATATAACAAACCAATCACACACACAAACACACACACACACACACACAAAAAGTAGATAAACATGTGGGAGTAGTGAATGTAATGGCTGTGGGGCAGCAGTCTTCTGGGAGTCTTTCTGGAGGCTGAGATGCTGCCCTATTTGCAGACAACTCTGCCCTGAGGGAGGAAGTTGCTCTGCCTTCAGACCACACTGACAGTAGTAAGGAACCTTCCCCAGGCACACTGCACAGTAGAAAGGATCCTCCCCATCCAGGGAACACCAGAGCCACCACCACTACCTCAGAGGTTGTGAAGAAAGCACAGCAGTTGGACTACAGTGGGCTCAGGGAGGGTGAGGGTGAGGGTGAGGATGGTGGAAGAGAGGCGGACCACAGTGGGCTCAGGGAGGGTGAGGATGGTGGAACAGAGGCACACACAGTCAGTTGTTCCACTCCACAATCCATACACCATTCTGCGGGAGCATAGCTCCCCTATGGATGCACCCAAGAGAGGAGACTGATGACAACTGTCACAAGGGAGGCCCACAGGAAGGAGGCAGAGGACACCACAGGGAGGAAGCAGCTCCTGGTGGGGGACTCAGTTATTAGGGGATAGAACTGGGGAAGCAGGGAAAACTGGAAGGTGCCCGCCTGGTGCCATGGCTTGAGGGACAGGAAGCGCATCCTCAGGATCACGAGAGCAGCTGCACGGGAGTCTGAGCTGGACGTCATTGTCCACCTAGGGACAAATGACTTGGCTCATCATGAGATTAAAGCAGTACAAGAGAACTTTGTAGAGTTGGGGAGGGGCCTAAGACAAGTAGCACACACAGTATCCTTCTCAGAGGTGGAGCCTGTCAATGGCATGGGGGAGGCGAGGCTAATTTGCACCATGCAGTTTAATGAATGGTTGAAAAAATGGTGTGGAGCACAGGGGTTTGGCTTCACTGGGGACTGGGGTTCCACCTGGAGGGACACCAGCCTATACTGGCAGGATGGTCTGCATCTGTCCAGGAAGGGAACTAGTCTTTTGAGCAATCGGTTTAAATGCTTCATTGGCAAGCTTTTAAACTAGTCAAGGGGGGAGGCACTGATAAGCAGCAGGAAAATCCCAGCCTCTCCCTACAAAACAGGGTACAAAATGAGAAAAAGATTGAGGTAGAAAGGTCAGTGGGGGATGCTGCAACAGAAGGTAAAGCCATCAAAAAAAAATGGAGAGCAATGAGTACCAATGCCCGTAGTCTGGGCAACAAGCTTCCTGAATTAGTGGCCTTGATGGAGGAGGAACATCTGGATATCATGGCAGTCACAGAAACATGGTAGACACAAAACCATGACTGGGACGTAAACATACCAGGATACGCTATCTACAGCAGGGACAGGGAGGGTAAAAGAGGAGGAGGAGTAGCTCTTTACATAAGGGAATGAATAAAAGCAACAGAACAAAAGGGTAAACATGGAGGAGAAGAAGCACTGTGGGTAAATTTGGAGACTGGCAATGGCACTACAATCCGCACAGGGGTTGTATACAGACCCCCTTCCCAGGGGGAGGAAATGGACAAGGACATGATAGAAAATATACTTAGAATGGCAGAAAAAGGAGAGATATTGCTGATGGGTGATCTGAATATGCCAGATGTTAACTGGAGTGCAGTTGCAGCAGCCACTTCGAAGAGTGGGGTTATTCTAGATGCCCTACAGGGGGCATGCCTTAGACATCTAGTATTGGAGCCCACTCGAGAGGGAGCAATCTTAGACCTGGTTCTCTCAAATGGAGATGGAGAGAGGACCACGGATGTAGAAGTGGGTAGCCATCTGGGAACTAGCGACCATCGAACAGTATGGTTCACAACAAACACAGCAATAGAGTCAAGCCATACAAAGGCAAAAGTACTGGACTTTAGTAGGGCTAACTTTACAAATGGGTGAGTGCCTAAGAATGCACTAGCAAATGGGCAGGAAGGAGGTGGAAGAACAATGGGGAATAATAAAACTGCCAACACAGAGGTACAACGTTTTGTGTGAAGCAAATAAACAAAACAAAACGATGTAAGAAACCACTATGGTTCTCAAAGAAGTGGCAGTGAAGGTTCAAGAGAAAAGAAACATTCAGGAAGTACAAGGAATTGCAGAAGGAGCAGGACAGAGAACTGTATCAGTTAAAGCAAAAGGAAGCTGGGAAGGCAGTCAGAACAGCAAAGGCCCAAACTGAGGAAAAGATAGCCAACCCAGTTAAGAAGGGGATAAAACCTTTTATAGGTACATCAGGGAGAAAGGAAGACCAAGGAGGATAGTGTTTCTAATAAAGGGAGGAGGGTGGGCAGAGGAGATCAGAAAAGGTAGAGATACTAAACAAATATTTTTGCTCAGTATTTACAAATGAAGAGGGGAGGTACCTAAAACAAACAGTAGAAACACTCTGGATACAGAAGTTGATACCAGCCCATTTAAAGAAGAAAGGGTTCTGAAAGAACTCTTAAAACTGAAGGTGGACAAAGCAATGGGGCCTGATGGGATTCATCCCAGAATTCTAAAAGAAATAAGGGTAGAACTAGTGACACCACTGACTACCCTCTTTAACAAATCATGGGAGGATGGGGTGGTACCCAAGAACTGGAGGGGGGCAGTTGTGATTCCCCTTCACAAAAGTGGGAGCAAGGCAGAAGCAGGAAACTACAGACCTGTTAGTTTAACCTCAGTGATAGGGAAAATGATGGAATCACTTCTGAAGGAAAGAATTGTTGAGTATCTAGAGGCCAGAGGGGCACAGGATCCTAGGCAGCATGGATTCACAGCGGGTAGGTCATGCCAGACAAATCTGATAGATTTCTTTGACTGGGTGACCAAAGTAGTAGATCAGGGAGGGGCTGTGGACATGGCCTACCTAGACTTTAGCAAGGCATTTGACACAGTCCCACACAAAAGATTAATATACAAGTTAGCCAGCCTGGGAGTGGGTCCCAAGATGACAGCCGGGTAAAGAATTGGCTGGAGAATAGGACACAGAGTAATAGTCCACTCTGAAGAAGAGGGGTTACTAGTCACGGTACTGCAGGGTTCAGTATTAGGACAGGGTCCTCTTCAATGTCTTTATAAGGACATTGCAGAGGGACTGGAAGGAAAAGTATGTCTCTTTGCAGATGACACAAAGATCTGCAACAGAGTTAATGCACAAGGTGGGGTGGAATGGATGAGAAGGGACTTGGCAAGGTTAGAGGAATAGTCAAATGTATGGCAGCTTAGATTCATGCTAAGAAGTGCAAGGTAATGCACCTGGGAAACAAAAAAATCAGGGAAGAGTACACAATGGGGGTGAGATACTAACAACAACAAAATGGAAAGGGACCTGGGGTAGTCATATCAGATGACCTAAAGGTGGGCAAGCAATGTGAGAGGGCAGCAAGGAGGGCTGGGGGGATACTGGGATGCATAGGGAGAGGCATCACCAGTAGAAAACAGGAAGTTATTATCCCTCTGTACAAACAGCTCGTGAGACCCCATCTGGAGTACTCCTGCAGTTCTGGAGACCCAATCTCCGCAAAGACATAGACAGGATAGAGGCAGTCCAGAGGAGGGCACTCAAATGGTGCAGGGTCTGCACCGGAAGACATATGAAGAGAGACTTAAGGAGCTTAATATGTATAGCCTCGAGGAAAGGAGAGAGAGGGGGGACATGATAGAAACTTTCAAGTACCTCAAGGGAATCAACAAAGTCCAAGAGGGTAGCATCTTTCAAAAAAAGAGGTGTGCAAGAACAAGGGGCACAATTTGAAGATAGAGGGGTGGCTCAGAGGTAATTTAAGGAAGTATTTTTTCACAGAGAGGGTTGTGGATGGATGGAACGGCCTTCCGGAGGAGGTTGTGGAGTCAAAAACAATGGTGGAATTCAAGCATGCATGGGACAGTCATAAGGCCATTCTGGGGGGGGGGGGTAGGAAGAAGTAGGCTGCTGGTTAACTAGGATCTGCAGCTTATCCAGTAGGTAGGGAAATGGGCAGACTGGGTGGGCCAAGCAGTCCTTATCTGCCGTCAAATTCTGTGTTTCTATGTAACCGAGAGCCTGACTGCACCAGTAGTAGTAAGAGATGAGAACTGAGAGGCAAAACAATGGAGGAAAGCAGAACGGAAAACAGGACCAGTGGCCGGAGGTGCAGAGAAAACAGGACAAAGCCCAGAGTGAGAGAGGATGGCGCCTCCGGCCGCAATGAAGAGACAAATCCTGGAATAGTCCAGGAGGAGTGGCCTTTTAAGGCCTGATGGAGGAGTGACGTAGTTGCTCTGCCCATTGAACCTCAGGCTTAAAGCCTTCCCATAAATGACCTGATTAGTTAGGCATCAGGTGTTATACAGACCTGTATATATTGTTGATATGAATTCTCAAGCCACTGCCATTTGGTTTTTGGATAGTATGAACATGGTCTTGGTGAGGTCCCCAAGAACCTGGCAGTGGGAGGCAGTATGTAAGCCGCCCCCAAATTGGGAGCATACCTGTAATTGTCCTCTCCTCTCCTTCATGCCCTCTCTTCTTCCTTCACATTCTGGTCCCCAGGACTACCTTTGGGGGACTGACAGGGCTGGGGTGTTGTGACCAGGAGCCCTGGTGGGATCCAAACCAGGGCTGCCCTTGGGATCTGTGCTGCTACTGCTGCTCAGCAGAACCCATGCTCTCAGCTCCAGAACTGCCGTGTGGGGGCCAAAACTAGGTATAGAGAGTGCCAGTTTCCCTGACCAATGGACCTACAGTGGGTTAGGGAATGGGACAGCCATGGCTGTAGCTATATTGCTAAAATCAGGCCACGCGTCCACTTCGGCCTGGGATCCTGTCTCCTGGGTCAGTAGTGGAGCCAGTATTAAGAGTTTAGCATGCCATTTGGTGGAAAAAAAGGGTTCCCTGTCCAGGGTAGGAAGTAGGCTAGGAACCAGTGGAAAAGGGCATTGCGTACTTGCACACAGGACTGGGGAACAGTTCTCAGTGCTCCAAAACAACAATGAAGCTCCAGTTTGAAAACGGGTGACATGCCATTTAATCAGACATCTCTCTGGCCCCAGGACAGACAGTGGGGTTGGAGAATAATAAAAGCAGTATTTCAGAGCCCAAAATAATACCACAGCCATCTGTTACAGTCAAAACTGCTATGTAGCCATCAATGGCAGCTCCCATGTCTCTGCAGCCCTGAAAAGACTTCCAGGAGAGAGACCAGAGTCATCAGTCTTGCCCAATCAGGAGCCTGTAATACAATCCAGACTGTATGCAAGCCAACATTGCTGGGTTAACATTCAAAAGACTATTTGCCCGGGAACAAGCCTGACCAATGGGGCACTGAAATTCATACCATATAAAAGGGTCTGTTCCTGGGGATCGAGGCCAATTCTGCCAGTATCAGAGTGACAAGGAGTTGTGAGCCAGTGAGTCACTGTCTGACTGGCACTGCAGGCATGGCAGACTAGAGGAAGTCTGGAATCCCAGCCACTGACTCCTGTGTAAAGAAACTAACAGTTTTTATTAAAACTAGCAATTTAAAGATGAAGATTAGAGCTGCGTATTGACTGCCCCACCAGTGACTTTTCCCTCTGGAGGATAAGCTCCTTCAATGATCCATCAACTGACAAGGCCACTGCCTGCTTCAGGTCCCTGGACCTCCTGCTCCTGCAGCCTGAAACGAGGTGTGAGAGAACTGAGACCAATAAGTGAACACCAGATGAGATCTGGGAAAGCCTACTCTCCAGCCAGAGGCACTTCCATTCGTTGCACCCATTCCATCATCAGACACCTGAGGTATCTGATAAGCTTCAAAACCAGGAGTAAGCATTGGGGTTTTGGCCTCACAATTGGGAAGATTGTGCTTGTGACAATGACTGAGGGAGAAGCCCTGGGCAGGACTTTGCCACTGTGAGAGATCCAAGCAGAAGACCTGTGGAAGACAGCCAGCCACTCATTCCTTGTGGATTATAAATAGGGGCCCCTTTATCCAACCCATTTAACCATTTAAATGTTTAATTGTTCAACAAGTGTTTGGTCTCTGCATTGTGTTTGACTGCAGCAATTTAAAACATATCACCAAGTTCCTACCCTGCAAGCAGCAACTGCATCCCCACTGAGGTACCCACTGCAATGCAAATAGAGAGCTCTTGCCTATGACCTTTGGGGGTATTTAAGTCAGGTGCCCCAGCTTGGGGGTTGAAGGACTGCCAGGGGGTGGGTAGATTGTGGGGCAATATTGTGGTTGTTTATACTGCACATAATATATAGCATTCATTGCTACCCTATTGCTCCCGTTTTTCTTATTGTTCCCCTGTTCTTTCTGTGCACTCCCTTTTAAATAAATAATTTGTTTGAACTGCATTTCTTGGTTTAGAGTTGACACTGCTGTTATTGTGTCACTTGTTCTGGGGCAAGACTGTGTAGGCAGGTTATGCACTGTTTCTGGGGTGGGAGGCAATAGCATTGTGTGTCAGTATCCAAGTACCCTATATTGCTACTTCAGGTGGAGGCAATGCACCACTGTAGGCCCAAGTACCCAGTGCTGCACATCTTCTGGTAATCCAGGCTGGCCTCCTTATAGGGTTGGGACCATAGGCAATCTGCTACACCATTAATCTATAAACAAAAAATCTTGACCACCAGGGCACCTGGTTCCAGACAACATCACCTAGTGTTGCACAGAAATAAAAGGGACTACTTTTTAAATTATAAAGAAAAACTGTTTAAATATATTTGTTGGGGGATTAAATATTTAACTTTGTTCAAACATATTTACATGGTACTCATTTAATAAGTGCAATAAAATACTTCAGGGTGTGGGTTTCTTTTCATAAACCAGACTTCTGGCTGGTTGAAGACACTTGACACAAATGCCTCATGCCTCACAATGCACCTGGACATGTAGTTTATGAAAAGAAACCCACATCCTGCCATGTCTTATTGTTTACACCACACATCGAGGTTGTTGGTAAAATTCAAGTTTAGGACATCACACCATGTTTTGTTTTATATAATTGCTGGCCAATGCTTTTTGACCCAGAGCATCTTGAGTTTTTATCCCTAACATGCCCCTCTAAATTTCTGACCTCTTTCCTCCACCCCATGCAACCGCCTGCAGCCATTTCTTCTTCCGTTATTTATTTCCTTTTTTACTTACATGGTCGATCCTAACATTTTGTACGATGTTCATAATGTGAAAAGAAACATCAACTTGCACCACCGGACAGTTTGTCTGTTCAAGTAAACACACGTTCAAGATGATGGTGCAGCATTTGCGTGAGGAATTGTATGGTCTTGAGGACTGTGCGGGGGCACATAAATGCTTTTATAGCAGTTCAGTTATACTACAAATTTACACCTGTGTTTTACTTTGATAAAACATATTGACCAGTTATAGTGCAATAAAACTTGAATTTCAAGCTATCTTATTCTTCCTTACTAAGGTCATTCAGACGAACACAAGACCTTTGAACCTACATCATCTATAACTGAGGCATATTCTGCAGCAAAAGCCATAACACTCTGTTACGTGATATGACAGTCATTTCCATAGAAACAGTGTATGATGTCACATGTAAGGGGAATATGAGGACTTCAGCTCCTTCATAAGCTTTAGCTACAAACAAACTGTAAGGGGCATGGACTTAACTGTAACATATACCTTTAGTAATGAAGAACAGAACAGCTTGAAATTTAAATTGTTGGGGAATATTACGTAACGGAGTTCTGCTGATTTTGCTTTAATCACAATTTTTCTTGACAGTTACCAGAGACCCCCTTTCAATGGAGCTGAAACTGAGCCCAAAAACCTCAAATGTTAGCCTTGTCTCTGAGGTTTTGATGATCTCACATTTTTAAGCAACATATGTGACTAATCCTTTGATATTTCTGTCGATCACAAGAGTACACAAAATGTGGGCACTATTAGTGGTACAACATGTGCTAATCTAGTCAAATGGAAAAAAACAAATCAAAGAAGTATTATTGTCACTCATGTTCCTGTGTGCACTGGCTGTAGTCAGTTCACCGTGAGCCATATCAAGAGATGGTCTACCACTCAAGTCTGACTTTGTGCAGTGGTTTTATGCTGCAGTGATTGTGGTTTCTGGGTCATGGGATGATGAACAGGAACAAAGAGATGATGCAGTTGATTTTGGTTTAGGTTCCTTGGATAGCTGTTTTCAGTAGCTGTGCTGCTCAGCACAGTATGGGCCTGCTTCTCTTGATGTTTTGTGGTGATGCAAGATCTTAACACACACTGTTACTGAACACTTTGTCAATTAATACACACAGTATATAGCCCTGTCCTAATTCCAGCAGGAAGCATCAGATACTTATTTATTTATTTAGTTTTTGTTGACTGGGTAAGTGCACTAGACAAACCCTGCCTATTTTCAGGCACGACCCGGGGGAGGGGGGATACAGATGAATGCCAACTGACCTTGAACCAGGTTAAACTGTTGGTGGTATTTTTAGTGAATGAAGGAAATTTGACTAGGACACCGGGGAAATTCCCCTACTGCTGCTGATGCTCAGTAGCCAGTGGGGGGAGTATGGGTGGTGGTGAGCGATGTCCACAATGGCCATGGCTCAGTCGGAGGAGGAGGAGGCGAGGGCGCTGGTATGCGCTGAGTTTTCAGATCGCCAAGTACTAATGCAACAGGGTGATTTTTTGGAGTTGTTGGAGGCTACGGAGTTATCCACGGAGGTGATGCCTGTTGCTGAAGAACCACAAAAGAGAAGAACAGGGAGTTCCTTAATCGTAGAAGGTGCGGAGGATCCCTGGGTATCTGGTATGCTTTCCGATGTATTGGCGCCTTTAAATCCGGCGAGAGAAGCAGTGGTGCAAGGCGGAAAGGCGGAAGTGTCGAAAAACGAAAGGAGGATCGGGAGCTTGGCGGAGATGGCTGCGCAAGTGCTGGGTAGGCTTCGGGGAAACATCCCTGCGGTTTGCAGTATGTATGCTTCTAAGGAGTTGGAGGACTTTGAGGCAGAGAAGGCGAGACGTTCGAGAGGTTCGGGAACGAAGAAAAATGAAAGTGCTATGGATAATTCTCGGTCTGTGAGTATGCTGCCCCCTGTACAGATTTTTCCTACAATTCATATTAACAAAGAGTCTGGATTTGTTTTTAAACCTGAGGCTTCTCCTGCACAAGGGACATCCCCAGTAATTTATGAAACTGAGAACGGTGTGCAAGAAGGGGTGACTGATTTCTGCTTTAAGCCTCAAACCTGCTCTAAAGCCCCTTTCGTAACCTGGAGAGTAACTAAGCCTAGGATGATTGATAACAGTAGTACCACGAGCCCATCCTGGGAGAACTGTTATTATGGGGAGCATGATGATAACTGGACCCCTCAGGATGCTTTAACAGCAGCTGGGTGGAAGAAGCTTGGACATGGTGTTTGGACCCTGATTCGGCCTGGATAATTTTTGGGGTCTTCATAATGCTAAGCCAGAATGGAAGCCTGGGGGGGGGGGTGGGCGGAGGTTCTGGCTGGTATTTCTTTGTCACAAAATGAATCTATTTCTGGGGATTTGCCTATTAAAGTTCTTGATCCTAGTTCTGAAGAGAGGTGCCTAATTTAGATAAAGTAGATCAGGAGGGATACAAGGGCTAGGCCTGAAAAACCTTTATTGTCTAGTCTGTTTGCTCAAAGTAAGAGGGAGGCAGCGCCAAGGAGAAATGCAGTGCGAATTAGATATAAAGGTGGTTTAAAGGAAAGGCCAAACAGGATTTTTGTAGGTCGAACTCTAATTAAAGATTCTTTAAAGCTTTCCCCCAGAGATGTTTTTGCCTTTATCAATATTTCAGGGGAAGACAACTTTGATATTAGTTTTCGTTTCCCAGCTTTATTGGATCTTTTTTGGGAGAGATATAACCAAGTCAAGTTCTCTCCCTTGTGGGCCCCATTTTTTGTTATTCCATTGTTGAAACCTTTGATAAAGTTCGTAACAGTAATGTTCAGGAATGAGGGAGTTCACGTTGACGATATTAAATTTTGGTTATCTCAGAAGTGTGAGGTGCTGAGTGAACCTGAACCAATATTAGACTCAGAACTCTTTTGGACGGGTGGGTGGAAGTTTAAGGTGAAGTTAAGACAGAGAGTGGCAGGAGTGGAACATATCCCTAACTCTTTTTGGTTGGGTAGGGATAGGGGGGTCTGCTTTTATAGAGGACAGCCCAGGGCCTGCTACAGATGTGGATCTCGAACGCATTTGTCTAGTTCATGTGACCAGCCAAAATGTGACAACTGCGGAGAAGTAGGTTCTATCACCATGTTTTGCACTAATACTTTAAGATGTGATTTGTATGAGGAACTGAATCATGCTTTTAAAGATTGTCCCTGGGCTGCCCAGAATAAAAATACTTGTGGTAACTCTGACTTTCTTATTCAAAAGGCACAAGAAGCTAGTGTGTCTCAGCAAAGGTTGCTCCAGTGGTGACAACCCTTCTGTTCCTCAGAGTATGGTAGAACTTAAGGAGGAATCGGAGGTTAATAGAAAGGAAATACAGACACTTAAACAGGAATTAGATAAGGTAGCTCCAACCTCCTACAGCCTGTTTGTTATGTAGAGGCAAATGAGGGAAATGGTGAGCCTCAGAATTCCATCTTACAACCCCTTCTGCTCCTTTACCTCTAAGAAGGTCCGAGCAGAGCATCCAAAAATCTTGTGCTCTAGAATCAGAAGATATAGAATCTAAAATCCTTATGCAGAATTATCTTGGGGGGATTCAGAAATGGACATGGGGGACACTGATTCTCAAGTTTCAGTGCAGGAGGTGGGGAGGCTACAGAAAGAAGATTATAAGAGGAAGAAGAAGAAATGAAGGAAAAAATGAAAGATATACACAGGGCTCCTTTTCTGTTAGGCCTTTCATATGGATTTGACTTGGGCCACCTTAAATACTCATAGTCTCTTGAAAGTACAGAAGAGACAAGCGGTTTTTCAATTAATTTTTGATTTACAAATATCCATTTGTTTTCTACAAGAAACATGGATGTTTGCTAGAAATCAAATAGCCACTTTTGCTAAAGATTGGCCTTGGGGACCTTCATTTTGGTCCTTTGGGGAAGAGAGGGCGGATGGTTTAGGGATTCTTTTCAATTCGTTTAATTTCAAATTACATAAGTTAATAGAGGTTTATCCTGGAAGAATATTAATCATAGAGGGGAATTGGCATGCTAGCATGATTAGATTAATTAATATTTACGGTCCACAAACTAAAGCAGGTAGGGTTAAGTGTTTTACAGACATTCAGCCTTTTTTGGTTACAACAATTCCTATTTTGTGGGGAGGAGACTTTAATTGTAATTTAATGGGGAATAAGGGTAAGGACATGCAGGATAGTGGGAAGAAGATTTATTGTGACACCTTTTGCTTAAGGAATATTATAAAAACAGCAGATTTAGTTAATTGTATTAATGATAGAGAAATTGGTCCTAGGGGTACCTTTTTTACGAAGGGGAAAAGTTTTATGATTGACTATCTGTTTATTTCAGGTAAGATTCTTATACATAGTCCCCAGATTATTCCAATGGAATTTTCTGACCATGCTTTAGCAGTAATTAAAGTTAAAGTAACAGATTTTTAAGGCAACATAATCGGTGGAAATTGAATTCTGATTCTCCATGAAAAGGTTGTAACAAATTCCATTCACTGTATATTGAAAGCCAGATTATCAGTTGGTTTCCTGTATCAAGACTTAGGGTGTGGTGGCAGGAAACTAAAGAAGACTGCATTTTGTGGTTTAAAAAGTATGGAGTGAGAAGGAAGAATTCAGTTTTTTGAATATTTAAAACTTAGAAACCATCTTCAACAAGTTTTGTCTTGGGCAAACTCCTCTAGGGAATTTTCTGCACAAATATCGGAAATTAAACAACAAATGAGAACACTACAGTATGATAGAACAAAAACGCTTCAAGCATTATTGCAGAATCACATAAAAAAATCAGTGTTTGGGGACCCCTTCGAGTTATGTGAGACCATTAAGGATCATGGGTCATTAGAATTTTTGCATCAAGGGAATGTAAAAGTTAGTTCAGTTATAGCTCTAGGAGACATTATCAAAAATCATTTCAGGAACATTGAGCCTAAAGATACTCCTTCGTCTCTTCAGATTAGACAGTTTTTGGGCCCAGTCTTAGTTCAAAAAATAGACAAGGTGTCCTTGTGCAAGATGGAACAGCCTTTTTCGAAATTGGAGATTAATGAGGTCATCAAATCTTTGAAGCTCAATGTGGCTCCTGGTCTAGATGGTCTATCAAACGCTTTTTATAAAAAATTTCACTCAGAAATTGTGGATTGTTTATTTTTGGTGTTCAATTATTTCCTTAAAATGGGGGTGGGACCAAATTCCTTTTCAGATGGTCTTCAGACATATATTTTCAAATCAGGGGATAAGGGAGACTTCAAAAATTGGAGACCCATAACCCTGTTGAATTCGGACTATAAAATTTTGGCAATTTTGATTAACAATAGACTAAAAAGGGGAGCTGAGGGGATGTTTTTGCCTGTCCAACATTGCGGAATTCCCAAGAGAAGAATTAAATCTGTCTTATGTCTTATAAGGGATATTATTGAACAAGTCAATCATGATGGGAGTTCAGGGGTTATTGTGTCTTTGGATTTAGAGAAAGCGTTCGACAGAGTGGATCATTTTTTCTTATTTGCTACCTTGGAATGGTTCGGAGTTCCTCAGGTGATTTTGAAGCTAATAAAGGGATTATATAATGCAGCGAAAGTTTTTCCATTTCTTAAAGGGGAATTGGGGGAGGGTTTTTATATTAAATGTGGGATCCGTCGGGGTGCCCATTGAGCCCTCTTCTGTATAATTTTTCTTTAGAACCCTTAATTAGAGCAGTAAGTGTCCCCCCCTTGTGGCAGGGAATACGTGTGCCAGGTTCAAAAGTTCCCTGTACCATCCAAGCATATGCAGATGATATTTGCCTTTTTTTTTCCAACCACGTTCATTTATCAGAATTTTTTTTGATATTTTCCGTTTATGCAAGATTAGCTAATGCTAAATTAAATTTGCATAAATCTAAAGGATTATTGCTAGGTAAATTTCAAAGGGAAGTATTTTTCTTTAAGTCTATAGAATTATCTCTAAAACCATTGTCAATTTTAGGGGTCCAGTTTATGAATCAGAACTGTCTGCTGGAGAATTGGTTGGGGGTATTAGATACAATAGCAATTAAGGTGTCAATTTGGAAGAAGTTTAAGTTTACCAAAATGAAAAGAATTCAAGTTTTAAAACAATTCATTTTACCAAGACTTCAGTATGTGGCTGCAATTTTCCCCTTACCTACTCAGTTCGAGACAAAACTCTATAGCATCTGTTTTCAGTTGCTATGGGGTAATAGATTAAACCCGTCAAGAGAGGCTGCACTTATCTAGACAGAAAACAGGGGGTTTAGGAATGATAGACCCGTGGTTTTTGTTTCACCTCTTTTCTCCTTTTCTTTAAAAAAGGGATTAGGACCTTCAGACGAGCTGTATAGTTTGGTCTTTAAGAATCTTTTTAAGTCCTACCTCTCTAATTGGCGGCTTTATGCACCTAAATGGTCCCTGAGGCTAGGGTTCCAGTGTATTTCAAGCCAGCTGTTCAGAAATTATATAAGTGGAAAATTACTAAAGAGCAGATATCAAGGAGTTCAGCAAGGGCGTTATATAAAGAAATAATGTTACAATTTTATCATTTGGAGCCAAATTTTAAAAACTGTCCGGGAGAAAGGACAAGAGATGTGCTAGAGCAACTTAATAATACCAGGCTACCTTCATATATGTGGGAAAACTTATGGCTCATGATGTACAGGAAATTAAATGTGAGGGGTACGGCAAAACATAAAGCGATAGTAGAAAGATATTGCCCATACCCTGAATGTATTAATCAAGAAGAGACGATGGAGCACTTCTTTCTGCAGTGCTCTTTCCCTACGAAACTGTGGTGTTTTTTAGCACAGGCTTGGGACTTTCCATGGCTGGTAAAGCTAAACTATGACATCTTAGTGATTGGGAGTTTTCCCCCTTTTTTGAAACATTTTGAAAAGGGTACCCTCGCTTATTTATGGCCAGTCTTCATTTCTGCTTATGGCAAACTAGGTGCCAATGGGTGTTATACCAAAACGTCCTTCATTGGAGAGATTTAGAGGTATGTTACTAATGTTTTGACCAGAATTTATTTAGAGGAATGCCAATTATATAACTCTGAAAAAGTAAGATTATGGTGGAGGGGATTTTTATACTTTATCAAATATAAATAACATGTTAGGAGTATGCGTATTCTTGGAGGAATTGTATCTGTCTGGAGGGAAATGTTTAACACAAAAGTAATTGTATCAGTTTGTTTTGTTGTTTTTTTCCCTTAAAATTTCCTTTGATATTGAAAGTGCACATTTAGAGTTTAGGCTATTTCTCTGTCTGTTTAGAATTGTAGTATTTTAAGAGTTGGCATGGATTTAGTTTTGTTTTTCAGGTGTAATATTCTTTGTTGATTGTCTGAGATTTATATTGAATTCTTTTTCTGTACCTGTGAATTGTATTAATGTGATTATTCTAATAAAATTACCCCTACTCTTTTCGATAAGCACCATGGGATCTTTAACATCCACCATAACTACCACCAATCCGGGCAGATGGGACCTCAGTTTAACGTCTCATCTGAAAGATGGCACCTCAGAAGTGCAGCACCCCTCTCATGCTGCACTACAGTGTCAGTACTGGGATATTAACCCAAGTGCCAGATGTGGGAACTGAACTCACAGCCCTCTGATTTCCCAGCCTCAGAGGTAAGTGTGCTACCTACTGAGCCACTGACACTGCTGAGATATGAAAGTTGGGTTCCTGTCCTTCTTTTTGAATTGAAGGAAATCTTCATTCTATTAAAGGAGAAGAGAAAGTGTCTGCCCTCTGTGCTTTTTCATGTCTGCATCACTGTCCCCTAAAGCAGTAGTTTATGCTAACCATAGAAAAATAGCACAGACTGCTTCTGCTTTAGAAAGGAAGTCTCTGGACTCACTTACTGAACTGTGGGATTGAATGCAAAAAAAAAGTTTGCAAATATTTTTAGACTTACTTAAACAGCCACTGACACCTCTAGAAGACCTCTGAAAAGCATAACATTTAGACAAAGAGCAGTTTATGTTTCTCATTAGCTCTGTATCTTACCCTGAGGTAATATGGATGAAAACAGGATTGATGGTCCTTGAGTGTTCATCAGCTCCTATTGCTTCTTCCCAACCTGATGTCATAATACTCTGCTTGTGACATCACAATGATTCCCATGGCAACAAACTGTGATGTCAGAACAGTGCATTATAAGTTCAAGTAGAGAATAAGCTATAGATACAAATGAACTCTAAGGGATACAGATCTTGTTTTTATGATAATTTCTTTATTAATGAATAATGGAGAAGTAAATCTATAGAAGAAGCATGAAATACAGCAGTTTCATGACTGGCATCTTTTTCAGGCATCTATCATAATTGGAGAGGCATCAATCAACAGGTGGGGATGGGCCAGGGCAATAAGCAAACTGGACAGCAAACAAACCAGAGGTATAGTACCCTCAGGAAATCAGCAGAGTCAGGAGAGTTAACAGACAAATGAAAATATAGAAGAGTCTATGACTGACTGAAAAATCAGTGTATAGAAAAAGTACAATAAACCTAAGAGGACCAGTCATGATAAAACTGGAACAACAAAACGTAGACTTGGCTAGTTAAACACTGAATAAAGGAACTTTTCAACATGAAGAGAAAGTCTCATTTAGTTCTCTTGGTAGTTGGGGATGGGCCAAGAACCAGGAGGTGTGCTATTTTCTTCTGATCCAAACAAATTAACCAAGTTTACTCTTAAAGGCAACATAAACCTTGCTTTAACTTTTCTTATTTTTTCCCCACTTATATTTTATTGAGGCTTTTTTAATAAAAAGAAACAGCTTGACTGATTTATAAATTTTCACAAATCCATCTTCATATCAGTACAAAGAAAACAAAACAGTTGATGACGGGACTTGGCAAGGTTAGAGGAATGGTCAAATGTATGGCAGCTTAGATTCAATGCTAAGAAGTGCAAGGTAATGCACCTGGGAAACAAAAACCCAGGGGAAGAGTACACAATGGGGGGTGAGATACTAACAACAACAAAAATGGAAAGGGACCTGGGGGTAGTCATATCAGATGACCTAAAGGTGAGCAAGCAATGTGAGAGGGCAGCAAGGAGGGCTGGGGAATACTGGGATGCAGGGAGAGGCATCACCAGTAGAAAACAAGAAGTTATTATCCCTCTGTACAGACAGCTGGTGAGACCACATCTGGAGTACTGTGTGCAGTTCTGGAGACCCAATCTCGCAAAAGACATAGACAGGATGGAAGCTGTCCAGAGGAGGGCAACTAAAATGGTGCAGGGTCTGCACTGGAAGACATATGAAGAGAGACTTAAGGAGCTTAATATGTATAGCCTCGAGGAAAGGAGGAGAGGTGGGACATGATAGAAACTTTCAAGTACCTCAAGGGAATCAACAAAGTCCAAGAGGGTAGCATCTTTCAAAAAAGAGGTGTGCAAGAACAAGGGGCACAATTTGAAAGATAAGGGGCAGCTCAGAGGTAATTTAAGGAAGTATTTTTCACAGAGAGGGTTGTGGATGTATGGAACGGCCTTCCAGAGGAGGTTGTGGAGTCAAAACAGTGGTGGAATTCAAGCATGCATGGGACAGTCATAAGGCAATTCTAGGGAGTGGGGGTAGGAAGAAGTAGGCTGCTGGTTAACTAGGATCTGAAGCTTATCCATCAGGTAGGGAAATGGGCAGACTGGGTGGGCCAAGCGGTCCTTATCTGCCGTCAAATTCTATGTTTCTATGTAAGCTATAAACTCATATAATGGAATAGTGTTTCTGGGGCAGATGTCAATATATTTTGGGTTGGAGATTGGTGCACCAGGGGCTACTGTTTCTCCTATGAGAGTTTTCTCTTTGCAGGGCAATATAAGTCTCCCATTTCATCTACCTAGTAGCAACACTGAGACCATAAGAGAAGTTAATCTCGGTGGAAAGGCGATTTTGCGGTTGGTTGGCAAAATCACGTTTCTGGCAGGATTCAAAAATTTCCACTGCCCTTGTTCATAAGGTGGGGTCCTACAAAGCCTATGTTAAAAATACGGGTTCAAAATATGTAAAAATAGCAAAGTTATGCCCGTACCGTACTCTGAAATGTTACTATGCTCGCTCATAACTTTTGCAATGTTAAATATTTTGAACCCAAATTTTCAACATAGCCATTTTTTTACACCAATTCATGAACGTGACAGCTATCATTTTTCAAAACTGTGTTTTCATGCCTGTGGCATGGAATTATGTTGCAGTGGCTTGGAATGATGTTTCAGCAGGGATCTGAACATTTTCAGTACTGGGTTCATGAGGTGGGGTAATAAGAAGGCTATGCTGACAATTTGGTTCCTGTTGTCCTACAAATGGAAGCACAGGACCCAGAGGACCTTGCACTTGAAGAGCAATATGCATATATGCATCTATAGAGAGATGGAAGTGCAAGGCCCAGAGGGCCCTGAGCTCCTACAGGCAAGTAAGGATACAATTACACTAGCTCAAAAAGTACGGATGGATGGGAGCGCAAGTCCTGGAGAGCCTTGTGCTCCCATAGGCAAATAAGGATATGATTATACTATCCCAAAAAGTAAGTAAATTCTTTGCCAAAAACTGTGCTAATGCAACATGCAAGGGTTCAGATTAAACCGACAAAAGTAGGGAAATGTGATGGTAGGGTTTGAAACCCTAACACCCCTACTCCATCTGAGGCAAATGAGAGGTGGAGTCTTCTGTGGCATTGTCAACCCTAATGCTCACTCCGTTCTATGCACTCATGAAACATACACACTTGTCTCTATCCCATCTTAGCTTTTTTGTTACTGCAATGGGGTGAGAGTTAGGGTTGACAACATACCCTTGGATTGGATATACAGGGCATGATGATCTTGAGGCACTGGAGTCATTGTTTATGGAGAACATAGACAACATTTCTTATTCAGTGATAACAAAGTTGATGCAAGGTAATAACGCAATGCCTAGACTATTGCAAGTGACTGAATCCTTGGAAAAACAAAGGCAGCTTTTATTTAGTGTCGGTGGCTCAGCAGGTAGCATACTCACCTCTGAGGCTGAGAGATCAGAAGACTGTGGGTTCTATCCCCACACCAGGCACTTTGGTTAAATCCCAATATACTGACACTGTAGTGCAGCACGAGGGGGGTGCTGCACTCTTGAGGTGCCGTCTTTTGGAATGGACGTTAAACTGAGGTCCCATCTGCCTATTCTGGTGGTAGTTCAGGTGGATGTTAAAGATCCCATGGCACTTCCTGAAAAGAGTAAGGGAATTTCCCCAGTGCCCTGGCCAGATTCCCCCCCCCCAACTAAAAATACCACCAACAGCTTAATCTGGTTCATGGTCAGTTGGCATTCACCTGTATTCCCCTTCCCTAGGTCATGCCTGAAAATAGGCAGAATTTGCCTGGTGCACATACCCAGTCAACAAAAATTAAATAAGTAAATAAATAATTTAAAGGTATATCCTTGTTTTGTCCTATTGCATATAATCCTGCTGTCAGTACATTTGAATGGATAGTTTTAAAACAATTAAAGGATTTATTTGATAAAACAGGGCCCCTAAATTATTTAATTTAACAAAATGAGAACATGAGGCACTAATTGAGTTAAAGTATCTCAAAAATGTTGTGGTTAAGAAAGCTGATAAGGGGGAAATATTGTTTTGTTGTATCTATCACATTAAAAGGAGATAGTTTTTTCACTTCTTAGTGATTCTGATAGTTACAAAAAGGTGAATAATAACCCAACATTTGAATATAAAACAGAAATGCATAAATTGCTACAGGAGGCTATTAAGGATTGGGACATTACTGAAAATGAGTATAACTTTATTTGGAAGGAAAATCCTAAAACTGCTGGATTTTACATATTCCCCGAAATACACAAAAATATGCAGAACCCTCCAGGAAGACCAACTGTGTCTGGAGTTGAATCACTGACATAGAATTTAGGTCAGTTTGTGGATTTCTTTCTACAAAAATGTGTTCCTAGTTTAGAGTCTCACAGTATGTGAAATATACCACCCATGTTTTGAAGAAATTTGATGGGTTGCTATGGAATGAAAATTTTACATGTGTAACAATAGAGGTAAACTATATACATCCATTCAGCATGAAAAGGGGATACAAGCATGTAAATTCTACTTAGAAAATCATGAAAATAGTGCAGAGATGCTAAACTGATTTTGTCTTTAAAAGTTTAGAGTGTATTCTAACCCATAACTTTTTTGAGTTTAATAGGGAATATTTTTGTGCAAATTTGTGTAACAGCCATGGATGCCAGTATGTCACCCAGCTATGCTAATTTATTTCTAGGATGGTGAGAATCAGAGTACATTCTTAACAAACAGAATAATACATTTTTTTGACAATATTACATACTGGTATCAGTTTGTGGATGACATTATTTGTGTCTGGAAGGGAGATCCCACTAAAATAACTGACTTGCTGACCTGGTTACATAATAATGATTGTAGTCTTTCCTTTTCTCACTATGTGAGTGAAAAAGAAGTACATTTTCTGGATTTCACTTTTTACTCTGCACCAAATGAACTAGTTCAAAGCAAATGGAACACTTCAGGAACCAGGTGACACAGCTAATGCTTTCAACCTGGCTTTTACTGATCTAAGCTCAGTATTTCCTAGTTACTACCCGACCACCTCAACTATAAATCTAGACCTCACCACCCCTTCACCTCACTCAGCCAAGGGCAATGCTCCCCTCTTTCTACTTCAAGCAGCTTACCAGAAATGACACCATCAAATATGTTAAACATGTACTAGGGAAGACAAGGATGGGAAGCAACCTTGTTGACATGAAGCTGGTGGCACTTACAGCAAACCAGCTGGCAGATCCACTTACTAAAGTTTTCAATGCCTCACTAAAGTAAGGAGTGTTCCCTGACAAGTGGAAGAAGGCGTGTGTCACCCTCGTCTTCGAAGCAGGGGATGCCACCAATCTGTTTAACTACAGGCCCATCTCCATTCTCCCTCCCCTGTCTAAAGCCCTTGAACAAATTGTCTCTGACCAGCTCACAGATTACCTATTGAAAAACAACCTTCTCTGTGCCCAGCAACATGGGTTCCATAAAGACCATTCCATGATCACTGCCCTGGTTGACTTCACCGCCAAAATTTACAATGCCTTTGATGATGGTCTGGCAGTGGAGTCTATTTTATAGACTTCACAAAGGCATTTGACACCATAAACCATCAGCTCCTCCTGCAATACGTACTCTCAGTAGGCCTGTCCATAGACACGGTTACATGGTTCAAGAGCTACCTCTCGGACAGGACTCAACGCATCAAAATCAAAGGCACTCTGTCTGAGCCAAGAGAGGTGAGTCTTGGAGTCCCACAAGGCTCAATACCGGGGCCGCTCCTTTTCAGCCTCTTCATAAACCCCCTGCCTTCAGTTTGCCCAGCACACATCATGCTATATGCTAATGATGCAGTCGTCTCAGTAAGTGGAAAAAATCTACCCTCTATCACCTATGAACTGGAAGCAAATTTTCACAGGCTTGAGACATAGTTCCCAAATAATAAATTGCTTCTCAACTATAAAAAATGAAGAGCATGCTTTTAACAGTTCCTGAGAACCAAAAGAAATTTGAGAAACTGCAGGTACAGAGTAGCAAAGGGGATATACTGGAGCAGGCTGACACCTTTAAATATCTTGGGGTACAAGTGGATAATGCTCTGTCATTTAGAACTCATGTAGACCATGTAGTCAAAACTGCCAATGCAAAACTCGGAGTTCTCTATCGGCACCATCACTATAGTACATGCCCCCTGAGGCCCTAAAGTGGGTCACAAGCAGCACAGTCCTACCTACCATAGACTGCAGCATTATGATCTATGGCTCTGAAACTGACATAGCCTTCAAAAGGGTAAAAACCCTTCTTAATAAAGCATGTCGGCTGGTCCTGGGAGCAGATCGCTGGACACACACTTGTGATCTCTATAAAGCAATTGGATGCCTACCCCTTCACCTCAGGGCTCAATACCAGTCTTGCCTTCTGGCAGAGAAAGCTATGCTCAGGCTAGCTCCTGAATCCACCTCTTGTCTATTCAAACTACATCAACCAACTGTCAGCACATGAAGTTCATTGAAGGTGGGTGGGCTGATGGTACCTTTTAAGCTTATCTCAATAGCCCAGAGATCTCTCTCCTATAGAGGAGCCGAGTGGGTAAATGATCTCCCCTTGACCTTACTGAATGTAGCAAGGTCAGCAAATTCAAAACTGGTCTCCAAGGACTCCTAGCTCTCACATGTGTATGTTGAGTGCTCCAACACAACCTAACCCCTATACTAACAACTGAGAGTCCCTTGAATGCTCTAATTCAAGCACTTGGAATGTCACTAAACATCCCCTCCAAACTCCCACTACAACATTGGTATAGATTTATCCCCCTCCCGCCTCGCCTCCCCACCCTCCACCCCCTTGGTCCTATCCTCTGTTTCTCTTCTCCACCCCTACCCCACATACTGCCCTCACCTTATCCACCCCCACCTGTAGTACCCTCCCCTTCACTGCCAACCCCTCAACCTTTCCTTCCTATTTCTCACAATCCCTGTCCCTCACTACTGACCTTCCACCTCCAATGACAAAGCCATCTCAGGCTGCCACTCAAGCACATCTTCAACAAAGCCTTTCTTTCTGGTGGCCCTACCCTACCAAAGCATGAGTTTGTGAAATCCTTCTGCTGACCTGCGCACTCAGCATAGGGCAGCTTACTTTTAGGAACGGACTTGAACTGCCTATCTATATATGTAGGACTGATGGTGAAATTTCGTTGTAACTTTCAAGACAATCTGTAACCAAAGTGTAACTTGACAATTAAGCACAATTGTTTTTATGTAACCTTGAAATCAAGTTATCTTTTGTATGCCAATGTATTTCTGTGTATATACTGTTGTTGCTGTTTATTCTGTTCTGTACTACGTTTGACTTGGAACCTTCATAATGAGCCATTGGCTAAAAGGTGTTAATCCCAAACTGAAATAAGTAAATAAAAAATGCCACAGAAAAAAAGTACCACAACCAACTCACTGTTGAAGTCTGACAGTGCCCATCTGAACTCTTTCAAAAACTTGATACCTTATGGCCAGTTTTTGAGATTGTTCCACAATTGTAGTAATGAAGCTGACTTTGGTAAACAGGCTGAGGAACTCAAGGTGAGGTTTCTGCAGAGGGGGTACAAGGAACCTTTATTAGAGGAGACAAAAATAGAGTTATACAGAAAAATAGAAACAAATTGCTTACGAAGCACAAAGAACAGCAAAGAAATGCTTCTAACGACAGTATGATTACTTTCACTACAGAGTTCAATTCTTTGGAGAGTAGAATTGGCAATATAGTTTTAAAAAATTGGCCAATACTTCATTCGGATACAAATGTTGGAATGGCTGTAGAAGTTAACCCAAGGGTTCAATGACATTTAGAGAGCTAAAATCTCAGAGATACACTGGTACACAGTATATTAAAGGAAGAACCAAAAACTGGGAGAGGTTGGTTTCCTGACAAACCAAAAGGGTCCTTCAAACGCACTAAATGCAATATATGAAAATATGCTCAATCTGGTAAGAAATTTGATCATCTAAGAGATAAGAACTTAATGTGTGGAGATTAGAGAGTGTATTACGTGTGACACCCCCTTTTGTGTTTATGGTGTTTGGTGTACTTGTGATTTGGTTTATGTAGGGTGCACTGTAAGGTCCCTCAAACAAAAAATCCAAGAACATGTCAGATCAATAAATAATAAAAGATCTGGCACACCAGTTGGCATGCATTTAATAGAATTTCATGGATCTGATCCAGATGATGTTAAATTTAAGGGCCTAGAACATGTCCCATATTCAAAGAATGGGGATTATAGGAAACAACTCATTTTGAAAGGAGAAAGCTACTGGATTTTTGTTTTGAGAATGGTCAAACCAGCAGGATTAAATGACTGCTGGGACTTAGAAACATATGAAAACATAGACAATGATGGCAGAAAAAGACCAGAGGTACATCCAGTCAGCCCAAGTTCCCTATAATCCTTGGAACCTACTGTTCCTCCAGGGTACTAACCCTCCCCGTCCTCCCGCTATTCTCCTCTTTGGTCCTGTTGCCCCCAGTAACCACTATTCCCTTCATTATGTCCCAGCCCTGCTTGAATCCCTTGACTCTTTTCACACCCACCACTTCAGCTGATAGACTGTTCCAAGGTTCCACCACCCTTTCCGTAAAGTAATATTTCCTCACATCTCTCCTGAACCTACCTCCTGTTAATTTCCTTTCAGGTCCACCTGCCCATGAATTGGTATTTAGGCTAAATAGTTCCCCACAGTTCACTTTGTTAATTCCTTTAAGGAACTTGAAGGTCTCTATCATATCTCCCCTCTCCCTTCTGGTCTCCAGTGAGTACATATTTAATGCCTTGAAGTGCTCCTCATAGGATTTGCCCTGCTGGTTCTGAATCATTTTTGTTACTCTGTACTGCACTGTCTCCAGTCTATCCTTATCCTTTCTGAGGTGAGGACTCCAGAACTGGGTGCAGTACTTTAGGTGAGGCCTCACCAGGGATCTGTAGAGGGGAAGTATAACCTCCTTTCTTCTGCTATCAATACCCCTCCCAATACATCCCAGCATCCTGTTAGCCTTTCTACAGGCTGTGTTGCACTGACTCGATTGCTTAAGTGACTTGTTAATGATAACTCCCAGATCCCGTTCCTCAGCTGTAGTGATAAGTTGCTCTCCTCCCACCAGTACTCTGTCTTGGGGTTCTTTTTCCCTAGGTGCATTGCCTTGCACTTTCTAGCATTGAATTTTGACTGCCAGACCTTTGACCACCCCTCAACTTTTGTAGGTCTGTCTGCATTTCCCTTATTCCCTTGTCACTATCCACCCTCATACGTAGTATTGTGTCATCTGCAAAGAGACACAACATGCCCTGGATTCCTTCTCCAATGTCACTAATGAACATGTTGAAGAGGACCGGACCCAGGACCAATCCCTGTGGAACCACACTGATAACCTCCCTCTCCTCTGATTTAACCCTATTGACCACCACCCTCTGTTGTCTCCCCTTTAGCCAATTACCCACCATGTTCACTATGAGTTTAGCTGCGCCCAGGTCTTCCATCTTCTTGAGCAATCATTTGTGAGGTACCGAGTCAAAAGCCTTGCTGAAGTCAAAGTAGAGCAGATCCACAGTGTGGCCCTTGGCTAATTTCTTTGTCACCCAGTCAAAGAAAACTATCAGGTTAGTCCGAAAAGATCTTCCCGCCATGAAACCATGCTGCTTACTATTCTGGAGCCTGTTGCTCTCCAGGTAGTCTGTGAAGTCCTCCTTTATCAGTGACTCCGTCAGCTTCCCTACTATAAAGGTTAGATTGACAAGTCTGTAGTTCCCTGGTTGCTACGTGTCCCCCCCCCTTAAGAAGTGGTACAGCATCTGCCACCTTCCAACACCTTGGAACTTCCCAGACCTAAGTGAGCTGTTAAACAGACATACCAGTGGTTCGACCAGCTCCGCTGCTAATTCCCTGAGTATCCTTGGATGCAACCCATCTGGTCCTGGGTCCTTATCTATCTTAAGGGCAGTCAGCCCTTTCAGAACCCTTTCACTAGTAAACAATGGCTGTCTCATTTCCATGATCCCTTTAGTGGTTTAGTGACTTGAAACCTCATTTATGATATTATGGAGAAAAATGCATTTTATGAATTAATTGTTTTCAGACCCCCACCCACCCCACCCATACCCTCTTCTCCTGCATTCTCCCTTTGTTTCACCTTATTTGGGTATAAAAGTATTATAATTTATTGCTTTCCTTTGAAATGCATAAATAACTTTGGATTGATATTGTAATTAAAACATTTCTTATGCATCTCTGTTTTTCAGATCTTATGGAATCCCTTATCCACATTATGGAGTTTGGAATACTGAGTTGATTCACAATCAGGAGCATGGAAATGCTGTGTTGATCAACCTTTATTGCTCACATCCATTTTCCTTTGCCTTGCTCCCCCACACACACTCCATATGTGTCCTCTATACCTGTCACTCTGTCTTTTTTTGCCCTAAATACTGTTTTCTTCCATGTGCTATTTGCCTCCTCCTGTTTTGTACTTCCTTCTTGAAATGAACAAATAAGCAGCATGAACTGTGGAAATATTGAATGCATTACAAATTTTAGAGTCCATATACTGTCAAAGTTTGTTGCTCGTAATTGAATGTGTTTTGCAATAAATGTTTAGATTAAATACAAAGCATTGTATAAAAATTCTAAGATTGATTTTGATGTGTTTTGGTGGGGATAAGCAGCCCAATCAGATTTAAAGAGATATACATACTGCTTTAAGACATTTTGAAGTTATTTTAAAATTAAGTATGTCAGTTTTTCTTTGCATTCCTCGCTATTTCTTAATTTGTAAGCACTGTTGATTGGGGGATTTGAATTAAAAGGTGAAGAATATTTATTAGAGGTAGGTATTTAAAATGTGACATCACTGATCCTTGACCACACTCCCAGAGGTAGGGTTGTCATAAACAGAAGTGCTGGGGTAAGTACGGCCAGTGATTTGGTCGCTTCTTGTTTTTGCATCTACTTTCATGTACATTCATAATAAAGAAATATTTTCTGATACTGCAGAACAGCTTATGAATATTTTTTTCAGTCACTATAAGGGCTGGCATTATTTTGGGCTGTTATTGACCAGGTAGCCACCTGGCAACTTTCAGTATTTGCAAAGCATGTGTTATTTCCCACAGGATTGCACTAAACTTCAGCAGTTGTGTTCGTGAGGGGTAACTCCCCATTTTGGTTATCCCCCCCATTGTATTTTCACAGTTACCTTCACTGCTACAGTGGCTTATTAGGTAAGGCTGTGTGTTTTCAGGGGCCTTATTAGGTAAGGCTGTATTTTTGTTAGGGGGCTTACTAGGCATGCTGATTAGCATGAGAAATTCTGAATTGGTTCAGCTAGTGTGTTAATTGATGTTTTTATTGGTTTAATTGGTCATTAAGTTGTTTGTTTTGGTGGTCATAACATTGGTCTATGGGTGTTCCCCCCCACGGTATGCAGCCTTAATTGGGAAGTATTCAGCTTTAATTGATTGGAATGTAGGTTTAAATGGTGTGGTATACAGGGAAATACACGATAATGTGCTCCTGTGGGGATCATGTAGAAACATAGAAACATAGACTTTGACAGCAGATAAGGACCACTTGGCCCATCTAGTCTACCCATTTCCCTACCTACAGGATAGGCCGCAGTTCCTAGTTAACCAACAGCCTATTTCTTCCTACCCCCCACAAGAATTGTCTTATGTCTGTCCCATGCATTCTTGAATTCTCCCACAGTTTTAGACCCCACAACCTCCTCAGGAAGGCTGTTCCATGCATCCACTACCCTCTCTGTGAAATAATACTTCCTCACATTGCCCCTGAACCGCCCCCCCATCTTTAAATTGTGTCCTCCTGTTCTTGCACGTCTCTTTTTCTGAAAGATGCTACCTTCTTGGACTTTGTTGATTCCACTGAGGTACTTAAAAGTTTCTATCATGTTCCCCCTCTCCCTTCTTTCCTCAAGGGTATACATATTAAACGCCTTTAGTCTATCCTCATACGGCTTCTCTTGCAGACCCTGCAACATTTTAGTTGCCCTCCTCTGGACTGCCTCTATCCTGTCTATGTCTTTGTGGAGATAGAGTCTCCAGAACTGGACGCTGTACTCCAGATGGGGTCTCACCAACTGTCTGTACCGAGGGATAATAACTTCCTGTTTTCTGCTGCTGATGCCTCTCCCTATGCATCCCAGTATACCCCCAGCCCTCCCTTCTGCCTTCTCACATTGTTTGCTAACCTTTAGGTCATCTGATATGATTACCCCAGGTCCCTTTCCTTTTTTGTTGTTGTTACTACCTCCCCCCCATTGTGTATTCTTCCCCTGGGTTCTTGTTTCCCAGGTGCATTATTTCGCACTTCTTTGCATTGAATCCTAGCTGCCATACTTCTGACCATTCCTCCAACCTTGCCAAGTCCCTTTTCATCCTTTCCACGCCTCCTTGTGTATCAACCCTATTGCAGATCTTTGTGTCATCTGCAAAGAGGCATACTTGTCCTTCTAGTCCCTCTGCAATGTCACTTATGAAGACATTAAAAAAGGACTGGACCCAATACTGAACCCTGTGGTACCCCACTAGTAACCCCTCTTTCTTCAGAGTGGACTCCATTTATAATTACCTTCTGTGTCCTGTTGTCCAGCCATTGTTTTACCCAGGCTACCACCCTGGGACTCACTCCCAGGCTGGTTAATTTGACTATTAATCTTTTATGTGGGACTGTGTCAAGTGCTTTGCTAAAGTCTAGGTAGGCCATGTACACAGCCCCCTCCCTGGTCTACTACTTTGGTCACTCAGTCAAAGAAATCTATTAGATTCATCTGACATGACCTTCCTGCTGTGAATCCATGCTGCCTTGGGTCCTGTGCCCCACTGGCCTCTAGGTACTCAACTATTCTTTCTTTCAGAAGTGACTCCATCACTTTCCCTACCACAGAGGTCAAACTGACAGGTCTGTAGTTTCCTGCCTCTGCCTTGGTCCCACTTTTGTGAAGGGGAATCACATCCGCCTTCCTCCAGTCCTCGGGTACCACACCATCCTCCCATGATTTATTAAAAAGAGTAGCCAGTAGTTCCACTAGTTCCCACCTTAATTCTTTTAGAATTCTGGGGTGAATTCCATCAGGCCCCATTGCTTTGTCCACCTTCAGTTTTAGGAGTTCTTGTAGAACCCTTTCTTCTGTGAAAGGACTGGGATCGACCCCCCTATCAAGAGTGCTTCTGTTAATTGGATTAAGCACTTCCCCCTCCTCTTTGTAGAATACTGAGCAGAAATATTCTTTCAGTATCCCTGCTTTTCACTGTCCTCCTCTGCCCACCCACTGCTCATTCTATTCAGCCTCACTATCCCTCCTTTGTCTTTCTATGCTCGCTGATGTACCTATAAAAGGTTTTATCCCTTCTAACCGAGTTGGCTATCTTTTTCTCAGTTTGGGCCTTTGCTATTCTGACTTCCCTCCCTGCTTCCTTCTGTCTTAACTGGTACAGCTCTCTGTCCTGCTCCTTCTGTGTTTCCTTATACTTCCCGAATGCTATCTTTTCTTCCCGACTTTCACAGCCACCTCTTTGAGAACCATAGTGGTTTTTCTTTCGCTTTTGATTTATTTGCTTCACACAAAGGCTTGTTGCCTCTGTGATGGCAGTTTGATGATTCCTCATTGTTGCTCCACACCTCCTTCTAGCCTGTTTGCTAGTGCTTTTCTGAGGCACCCTCCCATCTTGCCAAAGTCAGCCCTCCTGAAGTCTAGTACCCTCACTTTTGTATGGCTTGACTCTGTAGCTGAGTTTAACGTGAACCACGCTGTTTGATGGTCACTTGTTCCCAGATGGCAACCCACTTCTAGATCTGAGATCTTCTCACTGCCCCTGTTTGAGAGTATGAGGTCTAAGATTGCGCCCTCATGAATGGGTTCTGAAACTAGCTGTCTGAGGCCTGCCACCTGTAGGACATCAAGAATGGCCCTGCTCTTGGGTGTGGCTGCAGCAAATGTGCTCCAGTTAACATCTGGCATATTCAGGTCTCCCATCATCAGTATCTCCCCTTTCTCTGCCATTCTAAGAATGCCTTCTATCATATCCCTGTCCATTCCCTCCCCCTGACATGGGGGCCTGTACACAACCCTGTGCAGATTGTGGTCCCTTTCCAGTCTCCAAGGTGACCCACAGTGCCTCTTCTCCTCCCTGTTTACTCTTTTGTTCAGTTGCTTTTATCCCTTCCTTACATAGAGAGGTACTCCTCCTCTTCTCCCTGCCTGTCTCTCCTCTAGGTTATGTACCCTGGTATGTTAACATCCCAGTCATGGTTCTTTATGTACCATGTTTCTGTGACTGCTACGATATCCAGGCATCCCTCTTCCATCAAGGCCACCAGCTCAGAGAGCTTGTTGCCCAGACTACGGGCATTGGTACTCATTATCCTCCATTTTCTGATGGCCTTACTCCTTTTTGCCCCATCCCTGTCCTTCTTGCCTTTGTCACTTTCTCCATTTACCCCTGCCCTTCTCCCTGTCGGCACCTCTATGTTGGTGTTTAACGCACTTACTACCATGATTGTTTTGGGGAGTTAGGATTTCCCTGCTCCTTTCCAGTGCCTCCCCCCTTGGCTAGTTTAAATGCTTGCCAATGAAGCGTTTAAACCTATCACCTAGGATCCTGGTTCCCCTCCTGGACAAATGCAGCCCATCATGCCAGTATAGGCTTGCATCACTGCAGGTGGACCCCCAGTCCCCAATGAAGCCAAATCCCTGAGCTCCACACCAGTTTTTCAACCACTGATTGAATCCCATGGTGCAGAACACCCTAGCCTCTCCTATGCCATGGATGGGCAGCACCTCTGAGAAGGTTTCCGTGCGTGCTACTTGTCTAAGGCCCCTCCCCAATTCCACAAACTCTTCCTGCACTTCTTTAATCCCTTTCTTAGCCAGGTCATTTGTCCCTAAGTGGACAATGACATCCAGCTCCCTCCCCTGTGCAGCTGCTCCGGCAATCCTGAGGATTTTCTCCCTGTCCCTCCAAACCATGGCGCCAGGCAGGCACCTTACCTCCTCCCTTCCTCCCCAGTTCTACCTTCCTAACAATGGAGTCCCCCACCAGGAGTTGTTTCCTTCCCCTGCGGGGTCCCTTGCCACCCTCCTGTGGGTCTCCTTTGTGGAGGTTTCCAGCATCCTCCTTGGTCTCAACTGTGGGTGCCTCCATAGAGGAACCACATTTTGCCAGAATGGCATAGGAATTGTGGAGAGGTACAACTGGAGAGTTGCACCTCTGTTCCACCACCCTCACCCTCCCTGAGCCCACTGTGGTCCAACCACTCCTCTTTCTTGGCAACTTCTGAGGCAACGGCAGTGGCACTGGTGGTCTCTGGATGGACGAGGAGGTCCCACAAATCCTGGACAACTCAGCCTGGAGATGAGCAACCTCCTCCCTCAGCCCAGAGAGGTGCCTGCAGATGGGACAACACTGCATCCTCCAGAACGTCTCCCAGAAGACTGCTGCTCCACAGCCACTGCACTGCACCGCTCCCATCATGTTTTATTACTGGCCCGTTAACTGTTTGCAATCCTTACTCTTTCCTCTGTTTTTTTTTCTCTCTCTCCTTACTTTCTGCCAGTGTGCCCTTTAAGCTCCTGATTGTCCTGTTCTGAGACAAGAATATCCTATATTTCTCAGTAGACCCCTTACTTGCTCAGAGGCAGACCTCCAGCAGCTAGAGGGAGCCGGAGAGCTACTCTTGCCCTTCTAGGATGGTGGGTCTTTGGTGGCTCTGTGATCACTTACTTCCTGCTCCCAAACAGGAAGTTCCTGTTGTCAGTCAAATCCTGTGCCTATAAAAGTAGAACTAGCTTTGGGTGTGAGGGTGGAGGGGAGGGAAGGAGGGCAATATAGTCCCAGTAGAGAAGTCCAGTCATACAGCAGTCCTTTCTCCTGGTGTCTTCTGCTAAGCTACTAGCAGAATATTTCTAAGGCGGTTTTTAAATGTAGCTTCCTTCTAGCTAAACCACTCCCCCTACTTACTAGATCTTTCTACAAGTAATTTAAACCTCACAGCTATGAAGTCATTTCAGTCACCTGAGATTTACACCTAGATAACTGTTCAGATAACCATTCAGTTCTGTTAACTCAGACAAACACACACTGTTTTTTTGTTTTGTTTGTTAGTTTTTTTTTTTCCTAAATTAAGGTCCAAATACAAGAGTTCTACTTCTTTAGACCCAGCAGAGAAATCCAGTCACACAGCAGTCCTTTCTCCTGGTGTCTTCTGCCAAGCTGTATTAAATATATTCTTTCCAAAAATATTTGTTAATGCACTAGTTAGGGTTCCAGTGTCAAAAACAGGGAAATGTTGTGTTAGGGTTTCCAGCCCTAACACCCTACCCCCATCCTGTGGGCAGCAACAGGCATGAAGTGTGCTTTGGGGTTGTAAACCCTAAAGCTCACCCCATTCCATGAGTAAATAAGCTGAGATGGGTACATCATATGAGAATGGCGTGAGTGTTAGGGTTGACAACCCCTAGGCTCACCCCATGCCTGTTGCTGCCTGCAGGGTGGGGGTTGGGTGTTAGGACTGGAAACTCTAACATGATATTTCCCTAATTTTGATGCTGGAACCCTAACTAGTGCATTAACAAAGTTATTTGCAAAGAATTTCCTTACTTTTTTTTTTCCATTAAGTTTTTATTACATTTTTAGTTACAGGGATTCAATCCAGCAACATCAGATACAGACATGTAGGAGTACATACATACTTATATCAATACATAAAATAATACATTCCCTGTAACATACCCCTATAAATCCCCCCACCCACTCCCTTCCCTTCCCACCCAATAAGCCTCCCAGCACAAGTCCAATGAGATAGCATACCATCAGACAGGAGATAGTCTACACTCTTCTATAGAGAATAAATAGTATAAAGGGACCCCAGATCCTATTGAACCTAGGAAGCTTATTCTGGAGGATAGCTATCATTCTCTCAACCTCAAACTGGCTAGTAATTCCTCCAGCCATTCAGTGTAACTGAGCATGACAGAGTCCTTCCAGTGTCTGAGAACAATTTTCTTTAACGTGGCAGCAATCAGAACTATATGGAACCTCCTACTCTTGACGGGGATATGAGAAACATCTCCCAGCAAGCATATTTCAGGAGTGAAGAGGTCCCCTAGTCCCAATAATGGGTTCATTCTATTTTTAATTTCTGCCCACAACGGGGTTACCTTTGGACAATTCCAAAAAATATGCATCAAGTCCCCTACCCCAGCTTGACACCTGTAACATGTAGAATTTGTGACAATTTTTAATCTAGCCAACTTTTGTGGGGAATAGTAAATATTATGAAGAATTTTGAACTGCATCAATCTTAATCGATCTTGTAAAAAGAATCGGTGACAGTTCATCCATAAGGCCTTCCAATTGAATACAGTATTGGGAAACAGTGAGGCCCAGTATGAACCTTGAGCCGGATTTTGAGAATACGCCCATTCAAATAACACTAAATATATTTTGGAGATTGCATGCGATAGGCCTGCCAACGGCCCTAATGCATCATAGAAATCCACCCTAGGGCTCCGCATTGTCCCCCTACCCACCTTACTAACCAAAAGGTGTCTAAGATGATATACCTTAAAAACTGCCATGGTGGGCATCTCAAATTTATTCAGGATCTCAGAGGAGGAGAGTATCTCTCCATCGGGCATAAGAAAATATTTCAAACAACATGCACCAGGTAGGGGCAACCACGCCGGGTTGAGAATTTTATTATTTATTAGGAAACGCGGATTACCCCAAATTGGCTGCACCCAGTCACTGAGGTGATCATATTTGAGGAAGCTACAAAGCTGGGTATGGGCTCATGGAAATCCCAATTGGGGAACTACGCAGCTGGGGAGGTAATAGTTTGGTGAGATGAAGCAGAGCCTCAGGCTTCAACCCCATATTTCAGGGAAATAGAAGACCAGCTCGATTTGTAACCATAGAGGCGTATAAGAATGCTGCGTTGCAACTTCTGCACCCTTCACCCACCTCAGGTATTTGCAGGCATGAGCTGCCCAGAAGTACAGGGCAAAATGTGGGAGCCTTATCCCCCAATGACTTGGGAGCGGCCAACCTATGGTAGGCCATACGAGATTTCTTGTAACCCCACACAAAGTTAGCTATAATATTATGTAATTTTCTAAACCATGTAAGTGATATCCAGATATTCAACATACTAAGAGGGTAAAACAATCTGGGAAAGACGTTCATTTTAACTAAATTAATCCTCCCCCATAATGAGATTGGAAGCCTCGCCCATCTTTCTAGGTCTAGCTCGATGGTACGCACCAAAGGATCTAAGTTTAACTGAAGTATTTTAGTCCTATTCCTTGTTAAGTTCAGACCGAGGTATTTTATAGAGTCTGATTTCCAGGACAAACCCAGTTCAGTAATTTCCTGCTTAAAGATATTTTTATTGAGGGGAAATACGACTGATTTATCTAAATTTAACTTATAGTTGGCCAATTTACTAAATACCCGAATAACATCCAGAAGAGCTGGAATAGACACCCTCGGGTTAGAAACGTAGATCAAAAGGTCATCTGCATATGCCATTATTTTCACAGTATAGTCAAGAATTCTAAGAATTTCCTTACTTTTTGAGATAGTATAATTGTATCCTTATTTGTTTGTGGGAGTGCAGGGCCCAGCTCCCATTCATGTACAATGTTTGAGATATTGTGATTTTATCCTTATTTTATGTTTCTTAAATCATTCATTTTACTTCTCCTCTTCTTCACTTTTTCAGCCCTTCCCCCCTTTATTTTCCCCTCTTATCCTCCCTCTATACTTCCCCACATCTCTGAGTCCATACTATCTCTGGCACAGGGTCATAATGTCACAAGACATTATGCTGCAAGGCAAAATTGTGATGCCAATACAGTGTGATTTCTGCCATGCAGCATGTCTTTTTTTTCTAGGTGGCTCCACCCCCGTACCCCCCCCCGTTATGGGGGGCTGTGCTCCAGAACCCCCTCAATAAGGATTCTCAACTCCGGGGGGGGTTCAAGTCGACACTGCACAAATTTATGAAATAAATAAAACCTTCTGAGACCAGGAGTCAAACCCTGTCCCAGAAGCAGCACCTGGTTTCCTTGCTGCAGTGGCTCAGTCCATTGAGCCACGGCAGCTGCTCAGTGGAACCCTATCCCAGCAGAGGTCTTATTCTCTGCCTGGAATTATGCGAATGGTGCAATACTGTGTACAGCAGTATATGCGGTATTGAACCATTTGCTCTCGGCTACCGAGCTATTCCGGGTTAGCCATAATGTCGTATGCTATTAAGCGTATGACATTATGACCAGATAGGACTATCACTCTCTTCCACCCTTACCATCCCCTTGGTTTCCCTCCTCTGTACCCACAACTCCTGGCCTCCTGGTCTATCTATCCTGCTGCCCTGTTTTCATGCTAGCTCACTTTCTTTTAAGTTCTCACCCTTCCCTCTTCCCACTCTTGTCTCTCACACCTTTCATGCTCTTTACCCAGGAATTTTTCTTTCCACGCTTTCAAGTTCCTCATTACATTGTTCCTTCTGTTATCAGGGGACATTGAATGTAATCCTGGCCCAGTCTCCTCCCTGTACTCCCAAATTCCTCACGGGATGTTGTTAGCCCACTTAAATATCAGGAGCTGCCTCCCTAAACTTACATTGTTGCAGCCATTAGCCTTTGACCTCTCTCCTGACATTCTAATCCTTACTGAATCTTGGTTAAAATCCAATACTTCTGATGTGTCTCTTTACCTGGCTACTCCCTTCACTGCCAGGACCACAGCTCCAGAGGAGGTGGCATTGCTACGTATATTGCCTTCTCCATCCAATTCACCTCAATATTTGCTAGTTCCCTCCCAAAGGCTTATGAACTTCTGATAAAGGTCTCCCTTCTCTGCTCCATACCCATTTTTATAGCAGGGATTTACTGCTGTCCTAATATTTCTCCTTCCTCTATCATCCCTCTACTGTCTTTGCTTCAGTCTCACTCCTCAAAGTCTCCAGAATTTTTTTTTTAATTGAGCTGTTTTAAGTGCTGCAATTTACACCACTACTTTTGCAAAAGTGCCACAAACTGTGGCACTGTTTCATGAAGCACATGGGGTTTTGCAACAAATTGCCACACTGTTTCACAAAATGATGGGGTTGTACCACAATTTGTGGTATTAATAGTAGTGCATACATAATATATGTATATATATATATATATATATATATATATATATATATATATATATATATATATATATATGATACATGATGGGCAGGAGTGTGATATGGAAAATATTCTCACTCCTGCAGATTGAGCTCTGGATACTCATGAGTGCCAAAGGTACAAGTAAGAGTATCCAGAGCTCATTCTGCAGGAGTGAGAATATTTTCCATAGCACATGATCTGCACATCAAGTGTGCTATTTATTCAATGGGGCTGGGTGTGATGCTTGACCAGCTGGTTATGATTGTTCTATGATATTTGTAATATAAAAATGTAGTGTGTGATTGTCTCCATAAGACCACCTGAGCTATGGGTGCTCCCCCTCCAGGTTGTAGTGGAAATAACAGGATATAGTAACCGAAACCAGGAGGTAATTAAAAGACTAGAGAGTCTTAATTAAGGGTCTCCTGTTTCTGACTTAATTAGAACTGACCCAGGTACCAGGATACAGGGCTCGAAAACTTTTATGACATCTTAGAGGAAAAACATGTTCCCACCATGGTGCTAAAGTTATAAAAATCCTTTCATATGCCTTGGGAACAGGAGCTGCTCAAGATCAGAGAAAAATTTAATTTAGGAGTCATATTTGGGAAATGAGGTTTTGCTGATGTCACCTTATTTAATATACCTCCTGATAGGATATCCTTTTTGTGTATTTTTTATATTCTAAAAGGAGCAGCTAGATGACATCATGTAAGAGGTGTGTGAGAGAGACAGTTTAAACTGAATACTGAGGCTGAACATAGTGACATAACTTTTTGGACTGTTAAGAAACAAGATCTAACTTAAGCACTGTAAAGAGGTAATACATGAGATAGAAAAGATCTAAATGTATTGTGGTAGGAGTTTGTCTGCAGTTTTCCTTGTTTTTCTTTATGTGATTGTATGCTTTGTGATATAGTGTTCTGTGTTTACATTTTACACCTTTTTATCCATTTTTAAGTAAACATTTCATTTGAAAGCTTCTGTCTGGGTCTTCTAAGTTCTTTCTTTTGCATGTGATGTGACATATGGAGGGTTAAGAATGACAAAACTGTTCATAAGCTTGATGGTGTTACCAAACCTGGAAAAGGTAAGAATATACCTAAGATCTTTTATATAATTTTAAGGGTTCATTTTTGGACACCTAGTTAGGTGCCCTTATGCGAAAGATATCTGGCATCCCCCTGAAGAGCAGATTATCTGAGCCTGTACATTTGGGTATGGTAGCATAAGGTTCACAGTTTGAATCCCCCCAGAACTTGAGACTAAAGGTGATTCAGACCCACAAGCAAACTGGAGGGTTACCCTGTCTGTTACCTGTTCACAGTACTGTGCTCAGAGGTTGGCACTGTGGGAGCAGAGGGCTTGACCTGCTAAGTGTGTTTGTGACAGATTGATTGGCAGCAGTGCAGATAAATTTAGTTACACAAGCTTTAACTGTTCAGTGTGTCAGCTTAATACTGTACAGCTCACTTGCAAAAAAAGGCAGTGATTTATTTTCAAAAAGGAAACAGAACTATATAATTTTGCTTACAGTCAAGTTCCTACCAGTTTTTATTTTCTAAAGTGCAAGTTAGAGTAGCCATAGTTAGGGAAGAAGATGGCTTCCAACTACAGCGGGCACACTGTAGACTACTTGAGGCAGTTGTGACAGGACAGAGGAGTCCTGTATGAGGGGAGAGCCACCAGGCAGAACCTCATGGATGCCCTGATGGCAGCAGATGTCCAGAGCATTGAGTCACTGACTGTGACTGTAAGAGACCAAACCTTGAGCATAGAGGGGCTAGCAGCCAGTGCAGTGTCCAGATCCAGCAAGGATGACAGCAGGACCAGTGCCAGTGGAGGGCCACAGCAGCAGGGGAAGGTCACCAGCATTCTGGGGCCAAAAGCACTCAGGCTGCAGATTGAGTTGCACAGAATGGAGCTGGATTTCCAGAGAGATGCTGAGTGAGGGAAACGAGCCACAGAGGAGAAGAGGGAGTGAGAACAGAGAGAAGCAGAGCAAGAGAGATGAGCTGCAGAGAAGAAGAGGGAATGTGAACAGTTAGAGGCTGACTGGGAACAGTGGGAGGCTGACTGTGAAGAGCGTGAGTGCCAGCAAGCTGCAGAGAAGAAGAGGGAGTGAGAACAGCCAGAAGCTGTACATGAGGAGTGTGAGCGCTAGAGGTGACATGAACTGGAGAAGTTATGACCCCCAACCTCCAGCACCAGAGCAGATGAGTGGCTTGGTTTAACTGGAACTACAGGACTGGGTTACAAATTGAATTCCAAATTGATAGCTGAATTTAAAGAGGGGGAGGATATGGATACCTTTATAAATTCCTTTGAAAAAGTTTGTATTCAGGTTAAAATTCCTATAGGGTCCTGGAGCTTCCAGCTATCCCTGCTACTTACCTGGAAAGCTCGGGATGTATTGGGTCAAATGGACAATGAGGACAGTAATGATTACAGCAAACTTAAAGCTGCACTTTTAAAAAAGTTTGATTTAACTGCTGAAGCATACAGAGCTAAATTCCGTAAGCTCAAGAGAAGCCCTGATATGAGCTATGGGGAGCTAGCCATGAAAGAACGTCAAGTTTTAAAATGTTGGTGGGAAGGAATTGAAGCAAACTCTGTAGATAAAATTGAAATTGTTATTTTGTTAGAACAGTTTTTTGGGGCATGCCCAGCAGAGTTGAAAACCTGGCTGGAGTACCAGGATCCTAAAACAGTGCAAGAGGCTGCTGAACTTTTGTACTGCTATGCCAAGAGCAGACTTGCTCTGAGAGCAAATGGGGCAGGCGGGGCAGTGCAGAAAGGGAAAAGCGTGCCTTCAGGGCAGCTAAAACCCTCACTGCCTCCACTGAAACCAGTTAGCCCTGGGTTTCAGAGAAAAGATTTCTCTGAGAAAAGAAATGAATGTTGGGTTTGTAAAGAAACTGGGCATATTTCCAGACAGTGTGCCAAAGGGTGAGCAATACACAACATGGGGCTAGGAAAGAAGTGGGTTGTTTGTGTGTCCCTGGAAGCATGCCTTTGAACATGAGGGAACACATGCACACAGTCACGGTGAATGGTGTACAGACACAAGGGTTAAGAGACACAGCGGCATCCCTAACATTGGTAAAAGGGGATCTGGTAGAGCCTGGTCAGTTTATACCAAATAAATATGTCACTGTACAAGACTTCACCGGTAAGGAGAAAACATTGCCACTCACTAGTGTTCTCCTGGACTGGGGTGAAACAGGGGGAACTGTGCAACAGGTGGCTGTAGCCAAAACTTTAGCAGTGGACATCATCCTTGGCAACAATCTCAAACAGGGGATGGTGTGTGCAGTTACCAGTAGCCAAGCAGGAAGGGGGAAATTGTAGTTCCCTGGACCCCACAGAAGCCATTGTGGAAATCCCTGGGAGGCCAATTCCCCAGCCTGTGTCTCCTGATCGTTAGACTAATGAAAAGGGGGTAGACATTTCCCTAGTAGCAGTTAACCCCACAGCTATGGAGGGTTACTCTGAAGAATGAGGGGTGACCCATTGTCAGAGGGTTAGGGATGACAGTGATCCTGAGTGCCCTGACGCTAGTGCTGGGAGCCCTAGTTTAGAGACTGAAGGGGACCTGTCCCATACCTTGGGAATGTGTAAGAAGTTTGCAGCTGCTCAGAAAAGTGACCCTAGTCTAGAGAAGCTGAAGGCTTGGACAGACTCTAATGTAACACAGGGAGGTGAGTGTAAACATAAGGTTTATTGGGAAAATGGACTGATGTATACTCAGGCTGTGCAGACAGAGGGAGGGGTGATAGGCAGACAGCTTGTCGTTCCTCAGGGGTACCGTGAGCAGTTGCTCAAGACTGCACATGATAGTTCCTCATCTGGCCATCTGGGAATAGCGTGCACTATGCAGCAGTTGGCCCAGATTTTCTATTGGCCCAACTTCACCCAGTAGGTGAAGGAGTATTGCAGGTCTTGTTACCGGTGCCAAGAAATAGGGAAGGCAGGTAAGAAAACCCAAGTCACCCTAATTCCATTGCCCATAGTGGAGGAGCCATTCCAGAGGGTGGGAATGGATATTGTGGGGTCTTTAAATAACCCCAGCTCTTCTGGGAAGAGGTTCATTCTGACTGTGGTGGATTATGCCACCCGGTACCCCAAGGCAGTTGCCCTATCCTCACTGAGGACAGACAAAGTGGCAGATGCCTTACTTGGGATTTTCTCCCATGTTAGATTTCTGCAGGAGGTTATCACCGATTGAAGGGGTTCCTTCATGTCGGACCAGATGAAATGTTTGTGGGAGAAGTGTGGGGTGGTTCAGAGATGCACGACACTTTATCACCCACAAGCCAATGGGCTTGTGGAAAGAATTAATGGTACCCTGAAGTCAATGCTCCAAGCATTTGCTGAACAGCATTGGAGGGACTGGGAGAAATGCCTTCACCACCTGTTGTTTGCATACAGGGAGGTGCCCCAAGAGTCAACAGGATTTTCCCCCTTTGGACTCTTATATGGACACTGGGTTCATGGGTCCCTAGACTTGATCCAGGAGGACTGGGAAGGCAAGCATGCCACCCAGGGAACTCCCATAGTGGATTACATCCTTAGATTTAGGGAAAGGCTGAAGGAGCTTGTGGGGACAGCCCATAGCAACCTGGCAGCTGCCCAACAGAAGCAAAAAGTGTGGTACAACTGCAGAGCCAGAGCTCGCTTATACATGGTGGGTCAGAAAGTCATGATCCTTATTCCAGTCCAGAAAGACAAGCTGCAGGCTGAGTGGGCAGGACCGTACAAAGTTGTTAGGAAGGCAAACGATGTGAACTATATCATAGAGTTACCTGACAGAAGACAGACAAAAAGAATGTACCATGGCAACATGATGAAGCCATATGCTAATAGGGCTGATATGGTGTTTGCAGTATGTAGTCCTGGGGAGGGGACGGATGAAGGAGGCCCCCTTCTGGACTTGCTGGAAGAAAGCAAGTGGAAGTCATCTGTGGAGGCAGTTAAATTGTCTCCCCAGCTGGCCCCAGACAAGATCCAGGAAGAAAGGCAGGTTTTAGCAGACTTTGCCCCACTGTTTAGGGCCAAGCCTGGACTAACCCCCTTAGCAATGCACGATGTGGAGACAGGGACACAGACATCCATATGGTGCATGGCATATCAGGTGTGAGAGGTTGTCCAAAAGAAATTAGGAGGGAGGTGGAGGAAATGCTGGATTTAGGAGTAATCCAGAGATCCCACAGCCCCTGGGCCTCACCCATAGTCCTTGTGCCCAAGCTAGATGGCTGTACTCATTTCTGTGTGGACTATCATGGACTGAATGCAGTCATGAAATCAGACACCCAACTGATGCCCCAGACGGATGAACTCCTGGACAAGTTGGGATGGGCAACCTACCTTACAACTATTGACCTGACAAAGGGGTATTGGCAGGTACAGTTAATGGACAGAGCTAGGGAGAGGTCAGCCTTCATCACTCCAAAAGGCTTATTTGAATTTAAAGTAATGCTTTTTGGAATGAAGAATGCCCCGGCCACTTTCCAAAGGTTGGTGAACCAGGTGTTAAATGGTGCTGAGGAGTATGCCGTGTTGTACCTGGATGACATTGCCATCTTTACTGCCAGCTGGGAAGAACACTTGTCCCATCTTAGGGAAGTGTTGGACGGGATACAGAGGGCTGGGCTCACTGTCAAAGCTGAGAAGTACAAGGTAGCCATGGTTGAAGTGGCATACCTTGGGCATGTTGTAGGCCATGGACAGTTCCATCCTAACCAAGTAAAAATAGAGGTGATCAAGGCATGGCCCAGACCAGAAATGCAGAAGCAGGTCAGGAGTTTTCTAGGGACAGCAGTGTACTATAGGACATTTGTACCCAATTACAGTGCCCTGGCTGCCCCCCTATCTGGCCTGGTAAAGGAAAGGATGCCTAAGAAAATTACCTGGGAACCAGCCTGTGAAAAAGCCTTTACCAGACTGAAGGAGGCACCGTGCAGTGCTCCTGTATTAACAAGTCCTGACTGTAGCAGACCCTTTATAGTTCAGACTGATGCCTCAGATGTGGGTATTGGGGCAGTACTAAGTCAGACATCCAACCAAGGGAAAGATCACCTGGTAGTGTACCTGAGTAAAACGTTACTTCCCAGGGAGCAGGCTTACTCTACTGTGGAAAAAGAGTGTCTTGCCATAGTGTGGGCCCTTAAGAAGTTAGAGCCATACTTATATGGGCAGCATTTTGAGGTACAAATGGACCACCACCCCCTGGTTTGGCTAACCCAAATGGGGAAAACTAATGGTAGACTATTAAGATGGAGTCTTGCCTTGCAAGGGTATGACCTGACAATCTTACATTGGGCTGGAGCAACCAATCAGAACAGCGATGGCCTGTCGCGTCTGTATGAGGAGTGACCTGATTTGCAAAGCTCATCCCATGCAAGGGATAGAGCCCCCAAATTCAGTCTAGGTGGGGAGGATTGTGATGCTTGGCCAGCTAGTTATGATTGTTCTATGATATTTGTAATATAAAAATGTAGTGCACGATTGTCTCCATAAGACCAGCTGGGCTATGGCTGCTCCCCCCCCCAGGTTTTAGTGGAAAAAACAGGATATATCAACCTGAAACCAGGAGGTAATTAAAAGACTACAGAGACTTAATTAAGGGTCTCCTATTTCTGACTTAATTAGAACTGACCCAGCTACCAGGATATAGGGCTCGTAAACATTTATGATGTCTTAGAGGAAAAACATGTTCCCACCATGGTGCTAAAGTTATAAAAAATCCTTTCATGTGCCTTGGGAACAGAAGCTGCTCAAAATCAGAGAAAATATTAATTTAGGAGTCATATTTGGGAAATGAGGTTTTGCTGATGTCACCTTATTTAATATACATCCTGATAGGACATCCTGTTTCTGTATTTTTTATATTCTAAAAGGAGGAGCTAGATGACATCACGGAAGGGGTGTGTAAGATAGACAGTTTAAACTGAATACTGAGGCTGAACTTAGTGGCATAACGTTTTGGGCTCTTAAGAAACAAGATCTAACCTAAGCACTGAAAAGAGGTAAGACATTAGATAGAAAATATCTAAATGTATTGTGGTAGGATTTTAATAATAATAATCAACTTTATTTGTTTAGAGTCTTTCAAACACCAAGGCACTGTACAATAAAAATAAAAACAAATTTAAAATCAAAATCACAGCAATATTAAAAATTAACAATAAAAAAAAAGATGTATATAAAATCATAAGACAATAATCTTAAGTAGTAAAAGCAAGATTCCAAAGATGGGTCTTGAGTTTGTGCTTGAAGGTCTCCACGGTTGTGCATTCCTGAAGCTGGCAAGGCAGAGAATTCCAGAGGGTTGCAGCAGCAAACATAAAAGCCCTGGCCCCAGAAGATTTTAAAGTAACCCTCGGAACCTCCAGCAACCCCTCGTCAGCCGAACGGAGCTGTCATACAGGGGTATAGGGAATCAGAAGCTCTTTCAAGTAGTCAGGGCCAAATCCATGCAGGGCTTTGAAGGTCAAAAGACCTACTTTAAAGGTGATCCGCCATTGTATAGTCAGCCAGTGCAGAGTGTGCAAAGCAGGGGTAATATGCATCCTTCTTGATTCCCCTGTCAGCAGCCTAGCAGCAGCATTCTGCACTAGCTGCAAGCAGTGGATATCAAACCTGGGAAACCCCAAGTAAAGAGAGTTGCAATAGTCAAGGCGAGAGGTCACCAAGGCATGGACCAACACAGGTAAATTGCAGGATGGAACAAAGTGCTTCACCCTGGCAATATGTCTAAGATGGTAAAATGCTGACTTAACGGCTGCTGACACCTGATGATGAAGGGTCAGCCCGTCGTCTAGTACAATTCCCAAGTTACACACTTGTTCTGAGGTACGGAGCTGATCCCCCCCAAGAAATAAACTGGAGGGCAGATCAGACCTCAAACCCTCTTCCCTGTGCCCCGGGTCCACAACCAAAACCTCGGTCTTACCAGTGTTCAACTTTAGCCAGCTCGAATTCATCCAATCATGGATTTCAGCGAGGCAGGTATTAAATACCGAGAAAGCACTATCCTGGTCGGGCACAAAAGACAGGTAGAGCTGGGTATCATCAGCATAGCAATGAAACCTCAGCCCATACCATCTTACAATGTCTCCAAGAGGTAGCATATACACTGCAAACAGCATGGGGGAAAGCACCAAGCCCTGGGGAACCCCATACTGCAGAGAGAGAAGGGGGCAGAAGAAAAAATCCCCAACACAACTCTGTGTTCTTTCAGATAGAAAAGAAGTAAACCATCTAAGGACTGTACCAGACAGTCCATAGATGGACCTCAGGCACTCAAGCAAACCCCATGGTCTACAGTGTCAAAAGCTGAGGGGAGAGATCAAGGAGAACCAAGATAGAAAGGTTTCTTCGATCTCTCACCAACAGGAGATTATTGAACACCCGAATCAGAGCAGTTTCAGTACTGTGCCTCTTATGAAAACCAGACTGGAGAGGTTCATAGATATTATGGATGGTTAAATGGTCCTCCAGCTTAATTGCCACTACCTTCTCAATAACCTTCCCAATAAAAGGAAGGTTAGAGATAGGTCTGTAGTTGGCCAGAATATCTGGGTCCAAAGAAGATTTCTTCAAAAGGGGAGTTACCACCGCTTCCTTCAAGGAGCTAGGGAACTCATCTAATTCTAAGGAGCACCAGACTATTTGTGCCAGACTTGGGCCCACGATCTCAACACAACCCAAAATAAGGGAGGTTGGGCCCGGATCTAAGTTACAGCTTGTAGAGCTCATCCCCTGGACAATCTGCATAACATACTCAAACTTCAGCTGGACAAAGGAACTCCAAGAGCCTCGAGGTACAGTGGCCAAATGCCAACCAACAGCATCCCCCATAGAGTTTGTCTGTCAGATCTCTGATTTCATGTTGGCCACCTTGTTTGCAAAGAATTGAGCGATCTCATCACACTTTTTTTGTGAAAAGGCTCGATGGAGCTGGAGACAGGCTGGGTTGCACAGCCTGTCCACAGTTCTGAAGAGCTCAGCCGGTTGATTCTGAGCGACAGCAATCTCCCTGGACAGGAATTCTGCCTTCTTACGGGCGATCTCTGATTGGTAGAGCTGATAATGCCCCTCCAAACTAAGGCTGTTGACTTCTAGAGCAGATTTCCGCCAGCGACGCTCTAACCATCATCCCACACATCACAGCTCCCTCAAGGACCCATCAAACCATGGGGCCCGAGGGCGAAGTGTGAAGGGTCAAACACGGACAGGAGCAATTGAGTCAAGGGCTGAGGAGATGGCCTGATTATAGGCCAAAACCAACAGCTCAGGACTCTTGCTAGCAACAGGAAACTCTGAGAGGTTCAACACCGCCATCAGGTCTTCAGGGTGCACATCTCGTAAAGGGCAGTATCGAGTCATCTCCACAGGGTCAGACCTATGAAGGGGAGCAGAAAAATTGAAGCTCACGGTGTAATGATCAGACCAACTGACTGGTTCTACCACCAAATCAGAGGCCTCAATCCCCAGGAGAAAGACTAGATCCAAGGAGTGACCATGATTATGAATAGCCAAGGAAACAATCTGTGTGAAGACCTGCGATGACATCAGCTGGAGGAAGTGCTGACCAAAAGGTGAGAATTCGTCGTCGACCCAAGCATTGAAGTCACACAGGACCATCAATCTGGGTGACTCCAATGCCATATTGGCGATGAAGTCTGCTACTTCCTGCAGGAATCGTTCTCCCATCCCCGGTGGATGGTAGACAAGGGCTATCCTGCAGCCCACACCGGCTACTATGGTACACTTGAAAAATTCGGCCTCCTCAACAGGTACACTTGTGAGCCCCAATCCAGTTTTAAAACAGACCGCTAATCCCCCCCCTCCCGAGATCCAATCTCAAGCGGTGAATCACCGAGCACCCGGCTGGACTTGCTGCCTCCCAAATGGGACCAGCATTTTGATCCAGTCAGGTCTCGGTGATGCAGGCCAGATCAGCTGTTCCAACAAGGTTGGCAATAATAGCAGACTTGTTTTTAACAGATCTGGCATTGCACAACACCGCTCAAGTTGGACAGGGCTCCAGAGCTGTCCCAACTACTTGCCCATCAAAAGAGATGATGCCCTTGGGTATGGGGACTAGACATGGAACTCCATGTTCTAGGCTCCATTTTGCCCCAGGGCACCTTCTGGGCCTAATAAGCCCTATACAAGAGGTCCGTTCTTCTGCCCTCCGATGTCCGCAGCCTCCGACAAATCCACTCCAAACCCTCCTATGCACAATACCAAGTGCCTGACAGCACTGGTAGATAGAAAATGGAAGGGGAGGGCAGGAGAAAGGGTAGAGGGCACAGAGATCGAAGGATGCTTGTCTGTAGTTTCCTTGTTTTTCTTTATGTTATTGTATGCTTTGTGATATAGTGTTCTGTGTTTACATTTTACATATTTTTATCCATTTTTAAGTAAACTTTTCATTTGAAAGCTACTGCCTGGGTCTTCCAAGTTCTTTCTTTTGCATGTGATGTATGGAGGGTTAAGACTGACAACACTGTTCATAAGCTTGATGGTGTTACCAAACTGGGAAAACGTAAGAATATACCTAAGGTCTTTTATAGAATTTTAAGGGTTCATTTTTGAATACCTGGTTAGGTGCCCTTAGCTGAAAGATATCTGGCATCCCCCTGCAGAGCAGATTATCCGAGCCTGTACATTTGGGTACGCAAGCAAAAGGTTCACAGTTTGAATCCTCCCAGAACTTGAGACTAAAGGTGATTTGGACCCACACGCAGACAGGAGGGTTACCCTGTATGTTACCTGTTCACAATACTGTGCTTGGAGGTTGGCACTGTGGGAGCAGAGGGCCTGACCTGCTGAGTACATTTGTGACAGTGCGTGCTCCAAGCTGATGATAAAGCCTGTTATTTTCACTGCAGTGTGATAAATGGTGGTAACATCAGCAGAGTTAAAATAAATGCTGTTTATACACACTCTGCTGATGTCACCACTCACTCACTGCAGCCTGCATTCTAAATGGAACTGCTTCACAAAACAGTTTCTGTTTCTCACTGCTACCTGCACTAAACTCAATTAGCACTGCAAAGGACACTCACCTGTGCCCCATAGTGTTTCTGAGACTCCCAGCTCATTACAAAGCTGATCTCAGCTTCACTACAGCCTGCATTCTAAATGGAACTACTTCACAAAAAGTTTATTTTTCTCACTGCTACCTGTAACTTATTCAATTAGCATTGCAAAGAACACTCACCTGTGTCCCATAGTGTTTCTGAGACTCTCAGTCCATTACTATGCTGATCTCATCTTCACTACAGCCTGCATTCTAAATGAAACTACTTCACAAAAAAGTTTCTGTTTCTCACTGCTACCTGCAACTTACTCAATTAGCATTGCAAAGGACACTCACCTGTGTCCCATAGTGTTTCTGAGACTCCCAGCCCATTCAGAAAAACTCATACACACACTCAGACCACACACAGAAAGAGTAGAAAGCATACCAAAACAGGAAAACATAACATTTCTGAAGCTCCCACCCCATTGTATAAATATATATATAGATAGATAGATATAGATATAGATATTCTTTGAAAAAAGCTGTGTTGATGTACCAGTTTGGGTTATCTAACACCACAAAAGTAGGGAAATGTGGCATTAGTGTTTCCAACTCTAATTCCCCACCCTCACCCCCCAAGCAGCAAAAGGGAAAAAAAAATAGAGTTTTGGGTCTCTGGAGTCTTGGCCAATCAGTGGTGGGATCTTGCTTGGGTTTATGTACCACGATGCTTCCCCCTCCCCCCCAGACCATAGCCTCCAGTCTGAAGTACAAAGTACAGGCCCAAGCCAGTGACTCATAGTGATACACCCTTCTAAGGAAGAGAAGTACATCTTGCTACATGTTGCCAACACAATTTGTTGTTGATATCTTCATGTAGGGCCCTGCAGGCCCTGTGTGAAAAAAGGAGATCATGTGAGACATTATTTGCTCAGGGAAAGGGATGGCCATTAGGGTTGAGAACCCCAGTGAAGACCACACCACTGATTTGCTAGTACTCCAGAGACTCAAATCCTAAATGTTTTTTTTCCTTTTGCTGCTTGTGGAGTGGGGGTGGGGAGTTAGAGTCGGAAACCCTAATGCAACATTTCCCAACTTTTGTGGCATTAAGTTACCCTAACTGGTGCATGAACAATTTTTTTTTGCATAGAATTTCCTTCTTTTTAGATAATGAAATCATATCCACATTCATGCAGTTCCCTTCAGGACCTGATGCTCGGCACCTAGGGAAGAATCCATTTGCTGATAGAAGTTCAGAGCCCTTGTGGGCCCTGCTCTTCAGTGAAGTTATGGATGTCAAGAATTCAAGGGACTGTCTGGTGCACTGCAGAAGTGCAGGACTCTGTGGTCCTTGCGCTACCATGTGGCCGCAGATACAGACACACAGGGCAAAGAATGCATCTGTCAGCCAGTGCACAGGACCATCTGCCACCCATGGGTACAGAGGTCCAGGGCCCCATGCCAAGAGGACAATTGCCTTCACTGTATGGTACCCAGGCACAGAGCAGTGTCTCTGCTGTGACACTCCTCTGCCTGGTGCAGAGCCACACTCAGTGCATCCACCGCCGTCACAAGCCGCTTCTGCTGATTGACTGATGTTTGCAGTATGCGGGTGTGCTCATCCAAGAGGTCATCTGCCTGATCGGCATGCTGTCCCTCAGGGTGTTCACGGCCCTGATGCTCATCACCCCTTGAGGGTGGATGCTGCACACCAGGGCCAGGCCTGGGCATGTCCACAGGTGGTGCACTGACGCCGCCCCCTGACATTGTACCCCCATGGCCATTGGCCAACTGCTGATGCTGCCCCTTCAGCTGCCGCTCCTCAGGGTTCAATGGTGGCACCGCAGTGGCCACAACAGTCCCACTGTCCTGTACACACACCAGTGCTGCCCCACTGGTGCTGACAGGCTGAGCTGGGACTGTGGTGACACCTGAGCCTCCACAGCGGACACCCACAGCCATGGCCGATGTCACCTGCTGTCTGGCCATCCTGTGGCACACACGTGTCACTGCCCATGACGTTAGCTCCATCATCATCGGTGACGGATCCAGCACCAGCCCGAGTCACAGCATGCTGGCATCCATGGATGCTGGCACGCTGGGACACGGGCAGGGCCTCCTCCACACCAGCTCTACCATCAGTCCGGATGTCCAGGCAGGCCCACTGTCGCCCTGACCCCTGTATTCCTGTGGAGATGGATGGGTCCTCTTCCATCTCCATGTGACTGGCCTCAGTGAAGAAGCCCACCACTGCTGACCCATGCAGACACTCAGGAGCTGTAAGGGAAAAAAATGTAGCGTCACAGCATGTGACCTACCCTGTCCCCCCAATAGACAGACCATGACCTACCATGCAGTGATGGGCTACCACCCATCTGGAATCCACCACCTGGAACACCCTCAATGGCACAACACTGCATGCTGCCAGCAACCCACTCCTCCTGTGGGGTCAGGCGTAGCATCTCCGGCTGTCCCCCACCTGTCACAGACTGTGCTGCCCTGATGGCAGCCACCTTCTCTTTAATCCTCCACCTGTCTGTGCCCACCTTCTTTTTGCACTCCTGCACGGAGCACTGGTGGCTGCCATGCAGGTTTACAGCATGCGCCACCTCCTCCCATGCAGCAGCATGGGCCTGTAGTGTTCCCTGGCACCCGCTGAGAAGTGGCTACTGGTCTAGGTAGGCCTTGAACAGGGCATCTGTCTCGGCCTTAGTGAAATTCGGCATCCTTTTCCTCCCATGACTCTGTTCCTCTTCCTCCACCACATGCTCAGTCATGATTCATCCTGTGAGAATGACAGGTGTTACCTCTAACTGTGCAGTCCCATGTATGTCCTAAACACCACAGTCCACACTCCCCAAACAGCATGCAACTCACTGCAATAGACTGCAGTAACTGACTATGGCCAGTGCAGCCCAATGTCGCACTTTTATAGCGCAACCCATGCAAATGAGGCGAGGTGCATCTTTAAGTGGATGCAAATGCAGTGACTGCGCCATTGAATGGCTGATTAGCTGATTTGCATATGCCGGCTGAATATCACGCTGTTGCGCTTTGTGCAATTGTGTTGAACGTGCTGAGCCAAGGGCGCAGTTCTGTGACATGTGCAGTACACACCTAACTGTGCATGCCCAGGTTGATGACGCAGGCACCTGCCGTGCTGCTGATGTGCTGTGTGCAGGAGGCAATGCATGGCACGGCCACCATTGTGCCAGTGGCGCTACAGTGCTGTTCACCTATATGGCGCTGTGGCACTGGGACATCGTAGGTGCACTGGGGCAACAGCGTGGTAGGCCACTACAGAAGGTGGCACACAGGCACCCAATTGTGCTACACGTAATGGGTTCCAAACGTGCTGTGGCTGTCAGTGCACCAGAGACCCTTGTCCCTGTGCCCGACCTTTGGCCCCTAGGCGCCATGCATCAGGCATGGGTGCACCACTATGGTGTTGTTCAGTGACAGCACGATAGGGAATGATAGCACTGTACCATACAGCATCTGCACATGGCAGGACCGCGCTGCAGAGTGCCATTTTGATTGAACTGAGCAACAGAGATGGCACGGAGGCATGCTGTGCAGTGGAGCCAGATCAAGCTGGCAAACCTTGTAGCTATAGTAGAGCCACATGTTGGGGCTTTGGTTGGGGAGGCACCCCTGCACAGGGTCAGGAGTGAAGTATGGCAGGAGGTGGCCGATGCCTTGGAGGAGGCCACCGGTATGGGGTGGATAGCAGAGCACTGCCACCACCGTTATGGGGACCTGAGGCGTAGGGACCCGGACCTGCTTGCCCACCTGCAGGCACATGCCAGGAGGGGCATGGTGCCACAGCCAGGTAGGTGCAACATCCATACACTTTTATCGTCCATACAGGTATCATGGTTGCATGTGTCTGGCACATGCGGGGGCCGTGCGGTGTTGGCCATGGGGTGGTATCAGGGTGTGGGGTGGGTGGGTCTGGCTGTGTGGGATTGCACACATGGTGGTGGGGGACATTTCTACTGGATTGTACTGATGTTCCTCTCTCCATGTTTGCACCATAGGGCCAGAAGAACGGAGGCGCAACCACGAGGGGAGGTGCCGCATGTTGGAGGAGAGGGAGAGAAGGGATGAAGGTGGTCCGCGGCACGTGGACCAGCCTGCTGATGGGGTGGGTGGGTCTGGCTGTGTGGGATTGCACACACATGGGGTGGGGGGACATTTCTACTGGATTGTACTGATGTTTCTCTCTCCATGTTTGCACCATAGGGCCAGAAGAACAGAGGCGCAACCGCAAGGGGAGGTGCCACATGTTGGAGGAGAGGGAGAGAAGGGATGAAGGTGGTCCGAGGTGCATGGACCAGCCTGCTGATGGTGAGTGCCTTACATCCATGATTACTATTGCATGCTGTATAACTGGGTGGGTAGTTGGGCATGGCCACCATCCAGTAACACCACTGCCATGCATGCAACTTGTTACAGTCAGCACTGTCCAGTGGCACTGCATGTCTGGGAGTGCATCAATGGTGGTCCGTGCATGCACCGGGCACATGGCTGTGGCACTGCCTTCACACCACATAGCCAAGTCACTGTACGGTCATGGTGGTGCTGTGCAGGACATGGGCGGTGGGTGTGTGCAGTGGTCCACATGGCTGTGGCTGCCTGGGTGAGCAGGTCTTGTGGACACAGTCACTGTGGGTGGTCGCACACCATCACAGGGGCATGTCACATGGCTGTATGCCATGCACAATGGGTGGGCTGCAGGGGGATGGACAGTCACATCTATTGACTCTGCTCCCTCTTTGTAGGTGGCTTGACTCTCCGGCAGATCCAGCGGGACATCCAGGAGCTGCTGCAGGTCGGGAGGGAGACTTTGGAGCTCCTGAGTCACATCCATTGCCACTGGGTGAGGAGGAGGCGGAGATCCCATCGGCACCAGGAGGAAGAGGACCGAGGAGGCCAGTGATGTCCCCATGCCCCAAATACCACCTTCCCCCCTTTGACCCACCCTCACACCCCTTCTTCCCTTTCTCATATGTTCACCCCTGCCCCTTACCTGCCCCCACCTGTTATATGGCCCTTCCCCCACTATTGTATATAGTTTTACTGTACATAGTTTTAATATATACATTTTGTTACAACAACTGTGGTGGTCTCTGATTTGCAGTGGGCTACAGGTGCTCAGCTGCAGTGGTGTGCATGGCGTCAGGGGTGGTGCACACATGGGGATGTGTGTGTGTGTGTGTGTGCAGAGGTGAACCACCTATGGTGTGGACAGGGGGATTAGTCACTGTCTGTGGTTTGTGTGTTGTACTCTGTGCACTGCATGCCTGTGTGCAGTGGTCCATGGGGCCTGCACTGTGTGCATGGCACCCCTGTCAGACCATCCATGGCCTGTGCAGCTGACACCCTTGCATGTCTATAATATGCACAGTCTGCTGGCATGTCAGTGGTGGCTGTCCATGCTGGATAACAGCTGTACCCAGCACAATGCCAGGTTGACCGCCATCACCAGTATGCTGCATGTCTGCCTCCGGTGGCACTGTGGCCTCCGCTGTTGTTGTCCCCCATCCATGCTGTCACTTGTGTCTGTTGCAGGGGATGTGCTTCAGTGTCTGTCACTTGTGCTCCAGCAGCATGCTGGTGGCATACAGCTTCATGGTGCCTGCGCAGGGTGGCTGGCACACCTGTGCAAATTAGGGGTGCTGGCCGTGTGTACACATCAGCTGTGACCACACGCCAGTGGCTTGGTTGAACCACTACTGTGTCCCTGTGTTGCTGTGCCCTTGGGTATGGGTGGGTGTTTGTCCATGCACTGTGTTGCATCCTGTGTGGTGCATGCCTCCATGCTACACTGTGTGTATCTGTGCTGGCTGTTGTGGCCAGTGCTGGGATGGGATGTGTCCTTGGGAGGGTGTGGAGGGTGCTGTACCACTGGAGGTGGGGTCCGGGGCATGCCCTGTCGCATGTGGGGTACCTCGTGTGCTGATGCATGGTCAGTCTCTCAGCTGTACCTCGGGGGGGACACGCAGGGTGGCACTGTGTATGCATCTGTTGCATCACTGTCTGCTGCCACCCACTGCAGGGTGCCCATGGTGGGGCTGTCTTGCATGGCTCCATGGTGCACAGGGTTGCATTGTCACAGTGGGGGTGGTGGCATGCATGGGGTGTCCTGCACTGTTGGGTGCTACTCCTGGGCAGGGTATATGGGGTTCATGGTGCAGGGTGTGCTCTGCATTGGTGGGACGGTGTGGTACGGGGTGGTCGGCCATCCTTGTGTGCCGGTCACAGCTTGCCAGGGGGTGTGATGAGGCACCATGGCCCGGCTGTGGGTTGGTTGGTGGTATCCATGGGCCGGTGGTTATTCCAGCTCTCCCCCAGTTGTGCAGTGCATGGGGTGTGGGGGGACGATGTCTGTTCTGCTGTGTGTTCCTCTGCCCATCTGTGGCATGGGTGGTGGGCCCCTGCACCCCTAGTTGTGCTGTTGCATTGCTGCCCTGCTGCTGGGGGCGTCCCTGGTTGCGCTATGGCACATCTGGACTGCTCAGCTGAACATCCCTCGTTGTGCTATGGTGCATCAGATACGCTCAGCTTCACCTCCCTAGTTGTGCTATGGCGCAGGTGGTGCGATATTCAGTCGTCAGCCGTAGGTGCATCTTGGCCTGCGTAGTTTTTGAATATCACGCTTCTTGCGCATGGACACAGTGGACTTGTGCTTGCTCCTGCTGTTGCGCACTTTTGGGGCGCAGTTTGAATATCTGGGCCCTTGTTTTTTACATTTTGTAATATAATTGGAAATGTGGTTGTGTGTGAAGTTTTTTGAAGGGAAAGTGTCTGCTAAAATAAAATGTAAGGCTGTAGTTACTGCTTTTGTGTGGTTTGGCTGGGGTTTCTTTTTGTAGATTTGGGTGTCATTCTAGTGCCCTGTGGTGTGTTCCATGGCACTAGGATTTGTAAAACTGATTTGGTAGGCCCATTAACTGATGTGCAAATTGGCTTAACTGGCCATTAAATTATTTGTTTTGGTCTTTGTAATCTACCAGTGTTTTTTTCCTAGTGATTCACAGCTTTAATTAATGAGGTAGGCAGCTTTAATTGGGGAGGTCTACAGCTTTAATTGATTTACTGTAACTGCAGAGGTATAGAGATTTAACTGGGGAGATACTGCAAGTAGTGAAATAACTGATGATGGATCCTACAGGAAACAAGCATTTGTCAATGCCAAATGTTCACCGCTGGTATTGCTGTTGTGCCGGATCTTGCATGTACACATTTTTACTATGTATTTACCCACGATAGAGCAGATGAGATGCAGTATCTAATTTTCAGCGGTGTCCTGCTTTTACACATTGTTAGATTGTAATTATCCAAGAAAGGGCAGTTGAGAGGCAATATCTAATTTTCAGTGGCCTGCCACATTTTGACCCCAAATTTACAACAGCTTTTTTATTATGACATTGTGTGCTGGAAGGAAAATTTAAAATAAATGAATATGATGTGAAAGTAATTATTGATTAAGGGTGCTGGGGGTTAAAGGGACACTGTCAACCCCCTTAGGCCTCAAAGTGTCCCTAGTTTACAAAATGTATTTTTTGATTGCCAACATTATGTAAAGGTTGCCGATGTAGCTGGTAGTTTGATTTTGATTCTTCTTTTTTTTTTTAAAGTAAAAAGCAGCCCAGCATATTGGCGTTACCACACAGACACAGATTTGCTTACATTCCTTGATCAACTCCAAATATACCTTTCCTGGGCTTGGGAACACCCCCAACACAGTCTTGTCACTTGTGATGCAGTGGGAGTTTAGAAGGCTATTGCATCATGAGTGATGGCACTGTTTGGGGGTGTTTCTAATGTTTAGGAAGTATTTGATAAGAATAGATTCAGGATTTGAAACAAAACAGAGTTGTTTATAAATATACATTAGCACGCATTTCAGTTCTACAAAACAAGAAAAACAGACAAAACAAACAGCAACATCAATGAATTTTTGAGAAGGTAAGCAATCATAAAATGTAGGTTTTTAACTAGAAATAATATGATGGAAAACAGGTTGACAGTGTCCCTTTAATCACTCCTTTCTGTTACCAGCTGCGCTCAGGGTGGTGTATGGAGGAAAGTCCTGGCAGCTTATGGATCCCTGGGATGCTGGCCGGTGGACTGACAAGGCCAAAACGGAGATTCCTGTGCGATGTGGGGCCACAGACCCCAAAAGCCCTGATTCTGAGGCTGACTGAACAGTGAGGTACTAAATATTTTTTTTCCCTGGTTTCCTGGCATCAGGTCTGCATAAAACTGTAATGTCATTCTTAGTGTTTTCCTCCTCTGGGATATCTGGGGAGGCTGTTTCTAATTTCAGTTGCATATGCATATCTCTGTTTTTTGGGGGTGACAAAAGAAGGGAGCCATGGATATATGTACTTAGAATATTAGCTTTGTATTATACACCATACAGCTAATGCAGGAATCCTGCCAGTTTGCGGCTCCCCTCTGATTGAGCTTCCAATGTTGGACACTACATATATCGAACGTACCAAGTGTACAGTTCACAGTATTTGGTTACCATTCATTTTCAGTTGTTTAGCTTGCTGTTATTGAGCCAAGTGTTTTTTTTTATTACCTGCTATATTACTGTCTATTTTATATTAATTGTGGGACTTTGCCATTATGTGGGGAGGGGAGTCTCTAATGGGATCAAGTAATCCATTTATTTCTCCCTATCATTTGACCAGGCTTAAATAGCAGTCAGTTGAGTGTGTTATTTTCCCTTTAATGATTCTTCCTTATGATATACCTATTACCTTTGATGAAGGCTAGCATTTTCCTAAATATTTTGTTGAATTGTGTAATAGGACTTTGTCTGGACTCCCTCCATTCCTTCTGAACCAGAATAGTAGGGTTGACAAATGTGTTTATTCACAGTATTGTGAAGAAACAATGCTTATTGTGTCACCTTTCCTGTATACCCTGTATGAGCACTAAGATATTAATTATCTGTTTATCAAGAAATTAATAATCACAAAGTTAAAAAAGGTGGTTTGTGTTGATGGGAGCAATGGTTCTATTTTATTGATTTAACTTTTCTAACCAGTAAGGCATAAGGGGTTGTTCCCAGTGTTGTCTGCATGGCCTGGTTTTCCAAGAATGGTACCTTCACCTTCTGTTTTTACCTCCAATCCTTCAGAAAATATTAAAATAAACAAAGAAATAAATACAACAGAAATGATCAGAGTGATTGACAATGTTGGACAAATCTGAAGCCTGTTTGACATGGATTGAAACAATGGACCAATTGACTTTAAGGGCAACTCAAACTGAAACACATGTTCAACAAAACCAGGAACAAATCATGGAAATAAAAGAGACTGGACACATTTGAACAGCAAACACCAACTCTGGGGAGCATGGTCATCTGCAGAGTTGCTTAGCTTGGGTAAATAGCATGTAACCCTAAATTAGAAGCATTAGAGAATCAGAACAGATAATTGGAATTCTTTCTGCTTTGGACACAAACTGTCCCTTCTGCTCAAGAAATAGTTAAACTGATCCTGATGGAAGTGTTTCACCTAGCAGTAGATAATCCTTAGAAACTGATGAAAGCATACCACAAAGCACTGAAGAAATCTGGAGTTTTGGACTATTAACACATAATGCTAGCCTTTGCAGAGATGTGTGGTTACTGATAGGATTTGTCTATTTCAGACCATGCCAGCTTTCAAATGTGAACATACGAAACTGGCTGATCAGCAGGAGAGTTTATAGGGCCTATCTAGATTAGGGGCTTGAAACCCTGTACTATCCAGACAGTATAAATGAATGACAGAAAATGTGAAGGTTTTAGATGCTTCTGCAGCATTTTAAGTGGTTGGGGTGGGGGAGAGGGTATGGCATTGTCTTAATCTTTGTGATGGCATTCATTTTTGTTTTCCATTTTCTTTTTTTGTTTTGGTAGCCCGCCGCTGAGCCCCATTAGGCACCTGCTCCATCCCACACATTGAGGCCCCCCAACTTCCCAAACACCCCCTGGTTTACCCCTCGGGGTGGGGCCACCAGGAGACAATGGAGGACTTGAAGTCAGTGACACTGGAGTTGGAACACATTTTGTGGTGTGAGGGTCCAGTGTGGGGCTTTATCCATTGGCATCAGGACCATTTTTACAGATGCTGTACTCCCCAGGAGGTGGGACATGCAATGATGTCTGTGTGAAGAACCCAACATCTGTCCCACCTTCCACTAATCCAGGTGTTGGTCGTGGTGGATCCCTCAGCCGCTGCCAGGGGTCTGTATTGCATCAGATACTCAAATCCCCCTCCCCCCAGAGAAGGAGAGCCATTCTCTAGATATAGAGTGAGAGATACAGAATGCAAAACAGGATTTGGTAAAAGCTGCAGTTTCACTGTCAAATGGGCCACTTTAAAGATCATGTGCAAAGAAAATCCTGGTTTGTAGTATTTGTCTGACTGTAGTGCCATTTTGTCTGTTTTCATTGCATTTGTACTCCAAAATGGTCCCTGAGTCTTTGTTTTTAAAAAAAAATAAACATTTAATTTGATATAGCACTGAGAGTCAAGCTCCTGTTTATCTCATTGCAGTCCGCCACAATTACCTTTTTTCCTGCAACATGATTACGTAATTTACCGGCTTTGTGTTTGACCCCAGGCTTTAAGCTCCAGTGATTCGTGCTATCTCTTCATTCATTACTTATTTCTACACTAGATATATATATATATATATTTACAATGAAAATAAAATAATGTCATCGGATGAGGTCTTGAGCTGAATGCTCTGTCTTGCCATGAATCCAACAAAATCCTGCAGTACAGTTTTTAGGCCCTTACTTCTGTGGGTGCAATCTCGTCTGACTGATCTGTTCAACTGAATTATGAAAGTTTAGAGAGCAGCGAGGAAGATGACAGCATGCAAATGCTGGTGGATAAATGGTAATGACAAACCTGTTATTAAAACAGAAATGTAAAAATGTATTTACTGTGTGATTATTTATTCTTCATTCCACTTAGTTCTCCGCAGCACTATACAGCATGCATCTCCAAAACTTGCGTACAGTCAGGTGAGCAGGGCTGTAAACACATGAGGGTGGCTACCTTCTGAAAAACAACCCCACCTTATAGATTAATTTTGCACTCCAGTAGTAAGTCGGTCAAGACTGGGCTCCCTTATGTTGTGTCCTTGAGAAAGAACAGATGAGATACTAGACTGGTTTAGTCAGGAAGACTAAAGCTTCTGCCATATGGATTGTGCACATTGACATTTTCTCCCAGTTCCCCAGCCTGCAGTGCTTTGTGTTGGTCTCCTGGTTAGAAACGCTGTATATGGGTCTCCCAGTTTTCAGTGCCACATGCTGATCTTTCAGTTCGCAGTATAGTGTGCAGGTCTCCCAGTTTGCAGTGCTGTGTATTGGTCTCCCAATGTGCAGTGTTTCATGTTTGAACCCAGGATCGCAGTGTTGAGTGCCGGTAACCCAGTTTGCAGGGCAGTGTATTGGTCTTCCACCTTGCATTGCTCTGTGCTGGTCTTTGAGTTAGACGTTCTGTGTATTGGCGTACCACACAGCACTGCTGTGTGCAGCTCTCGTGCAATGAAATGTGAAACACGAGCGGACATTAAATTGTTTTTCTATGTTGTGCAGTAATAGGAACTGTCACCTTTGAAAGTTCAGGTTGTGGTCAGCCTTCATAGTGTCCTGAAATGCACCACCTAATAATGTTTTCCCACTCAGTCAATATGAAAGGGTGCCAAAGTGTTTCCATAAGTGTTGGTATTACGTGTTGTTGTACAGTCTCAGTACTTGACCTGAAATGTACTTCAATTTGCTATATATGTGAATGCTATTGATGAGTTTGTAACTTTGTTATGCTTACTGTACCGCTGTAGGAGAAAGGATCAGTGACATCACAGGCTCTGAGGTTTATAGCACAGAGGAAGAACAGTTTGGTATATCCTTTTCTCTTGTCCCATGTAAGGATGGGCATTACATTCTTTTGCCTGATGCACACAACACCCACACATACCTGATCAAGAGAGCATGTCCCTCACATCTGTGGCTAGGTTCCTGTGGCTGTCTATTACTAGCTCTGCCTTTAGGGTTCAAATAAGGTTGCAGGGTCTAGATTGATGATTACTGATGAGATGTTGGTATCTATGTACCTGCAGCATAGAGTAGGCTTCAGTAACCGAATCATGTGTGCAGACTGAATGTCCAGAGAATAGTTTTCTAGTCAGAGCCCTTGCAAAACCTGCAGTTGTAAATATAGCAGGCAGGCATTTCATTTTGTGACTAAGCGCCCTCCAGACTGCGCTGGACAAGAGCACTGTTATGGCTATGATGATGCGTGAATGACCCTTCTAGTACAGTGCCCTATATATGGAGCTTTTACATGCATTGTATCTCCTATTCCTTGCTGTATTTGCCACAACTAAGTCCAAATGCCATGTTAATTATAACCATAACATGGCATTTATGCTTAGTCTAAGCAAGTACAGCAAGAAATAAAAGATAAACAGCATGTAAAATCTCTATACCAGGGCACTGTGTTACCAGGGCATTTTAATGTCATTGCAGCTCGGTATTGTCTCATCTAGTGTGATCTTGGGGTGTGGGCTCAGGCACAGCATGAAATGCCCATCTTCCACCAAAGTAGCTGTGGTTTTTGCAAGGGCTCAGTGTTGAAAAATATTCTCTGAAAAAACTCAGATTGCACTGGTGGTCCAGTTTTTGATGCCCCTATATATGCAGTAGTTGCCGTCATCAGAGGAAAGTTACAGCGGGCCTGGTGTCAAGTATACAGTTGTACCATCCCCTGGTATGTTGTACCTCCCCACCATCCCATAGAATCACCCCACCTGGGAAGCAACACTACATAATATGCAGTTAACCCAATACCAGTTATTAGAACTATATTCATAATATGATCACAAACCATAACTATAAATAAACAACAAACATAGAGAGACCACCCCAGCATTTTGCCAGTATGACTTTGTCACTGATTTGGGGGGGGGGAAGGGGTAGCTTTGTGTTTGAGTGCCACTTTGGTAAGCTTTGATTTATCATTTTAAGATGTGGGTGTGGTTTCGTGTACTAATCTGAGTTACATTTCACTATTTCTGTTCAGTGTTCTTTGCTATGCCAGTCACCTAACGAGTAGAGCATGGGATGAGACTGCAGTTCTTTCAAGATGCATTTTACAAGGACATGTTCACAAAGTGACAGACTGAGTATGAAAAATTCACCACATGCAATTACTGCTTCTGTATGAACCAGTATGATTTTGAGAAGTTCAAGGTTATTGAAGACCATCCAGAATATTTTGGCAAAATTAGAACCATGCAAAAGTGTTAAAAATGTGATGTTCAAATCTCCTAAAACAGTCAATTCATGAAGCAACATTGTGCTCAGGGCTACCCGCTGACCCCATTGGTAGTGCATTCCCCACTGTGTTCACATATCAGCGGTTCAAGTCCAACAGGCTCATGGAACCATTTGAGTGGCCTGATGTGGAGCACTGGCACTGTCCCACAGCACTGCTCACAGCCTGAGGATGGACGGGGCAGTGTTCCACTATACAGTCAAAATTGTGATGTTGGCAGGGTAGCCTTCTTTCACAAGGGTTGACATGTGTGTCGAGGCCTGGTGGACTACACAATGAGTCAGGTAGGCGTATGAGAGTCAGACCCTTCACAGGTCCTGAAGCAGTGTGATGAGCATTGGTTAGACCAAGTCAGTGTATCAGAAACATCAATAATGGAGTGACAACACAGCCATGACAGCCTCTACATCGACACCCCACCAAGCGATACACCACCTCAGCAAAAACTACTGCAAGCATAAGGAAAAACACATGAACATGACACTCCAAGTGTACATGTGGGGGGCTCTTCCCGCCACACCCTCTGCACCCACCGCATATTTTAATATAACAAACTCATAAGAAGGCTGTCTTGGAAAGTTGGTGTAAAAACATAAAAAAACTAAAGAGTTATGAGCCTACATTGATTTTTGAGAATGCAGGCTAGTAAGTTTGGTAATATTGAATGTTTATACCCCAAATTTTCCACACAGCCATTCTTTACAACACCTCATGGATGTGACAGCTGTCATTTTTCAACTGCTGCCCAAAATGTGTTTTTGCATCCCGAAAACTGACTTCGCAGTCCCTGTGCAAAAACATCTTTAAGCCAGGAGTTGAACATTTTGTGTGTCTGTCTTCATGAGGCAGGGTCATAACAAGGCTATGTTGAAAATTTGGTGTAAAAATATTATACACCAACACATTTATGAGTCTATGTTACATATTGCAATTGCACGCTTGTAACTTTGGTAATTAATATTTTTGCCCCAAATTCCTCAGCTGCGGCCCTATCGGCCTGGCCAGATCTTGTTTTCCCCTGCTTCTGGTAACTTTCTGCAGTGCAGTCCATAGCCAGTGGTATTAACAGGAGGCCAGTGGAAAATAAACTGCTGGGGGTTGCAAATAGGAACCTTGCTGGAAGTTGCTGCAAATAAAACGGCTGGGTTACAGGTTAGAGGGAAAACTTACCTCTAGTATTGGGCAGTATCTGGCAGGCACTTCACCATTAGCTTTGTTTAAGGTTACTTGGGGGGAAGGGACCACAGTAAGCTGATTATGACAAATCAGCTGTGCTTGCTGGGTGTTCTGCAGGTCAAAGGAAAGTGCTGCCCTATGATTGCATTGACTCTTTTCTTTGAACTACATGAAGTTTCCACCCAGTAAGCCAGAACACTGTCATGATCAGCCTGGCTGATGACTGGTGTGACACTTATGAGCCCATTGCAGACCATCCTGCAATTGACCCAACAGTGACACACCTCTCAAAACCCACTCTCATAATATATTCTTTTCTATCTTGAGGTACTTACTTAATCCCTTAATCATCTCTCTCTGCCTCTCCCCTTTCTTTGGCCTTGGCGCCTCTCCCTGCCCCCTTCTGCTATCCCTTCTGTTGTTCCCAGTACCTGAAACACCCAATGCTTAAATCTGTTGCCTCTTACTTTATTCCTGTTTTTCTTCTTATTTCTCCACAGGTTCCTCAGCCCCCACCTGGGGGCGACCCTTTGACTGGTGGCGTGGCTCAGCACTCTGCTCTACTGCCACCTGCCCCTCTGTTCCACCCAAAGAAAGCTCCTCTTTCCTGCTGTAAGGTACAGTCCTATCTCCCGGCCTCTCAGGTCTTAGGACGCCTTCACTTTGAAGGGTGCGCCTTTTACTGCCAGTGACTGAGTGCTCAGTGGCCCCAACCTGATTGGTTCCTGGCTATCCAAACAGCCAATTAGGGAAGCAGAACTGAATCCTAGCTTTGGGGTCAGACTCAAGCTGTGCCAAGCACTTGCCGCAAGCTGTTTTTTTTGGCCCTCTGGCCTCCCCCTCCCCACGCCTTGATTAAATACACTAATGCTCCTCCCTTCCACTCCTCCTCTCCCCTTATTGGCTGCAGGTCAAGCCTCAATGCTAGTCTGGTGGGGTGAGCCCACATCTTCAGCTCTCAGCTTAGTTAGGTCATGACTATTCCTTGTTTCTGATAATATCCTCCATGACTCCTCACCGCATTTGAGGGTTAGTTTAACATCCTCCTAATCTCCCCTCCTTTTTTGGATAGTTATTAGGACAGTTACATTCTCCATACTATCCCTCACCTGCCTGATTACTCTGCTGTCTTCTTTTCTTCCTTTTTTTGGATACTTATATTCTCTATACTACCCCCTACCTGCCTGATGAACCTGTTGTCTCCTTTTCTGCCACTCTGATTTTCTGCTGTCCCTACTCCTGCCACTCTGGTGTTTCCTGTTTGTCCTTTTCTTAGCCCTTCTGATCTTCTTCCCATTTAATTCTTCCTGACATCACAAAATGGCCAGACTTTCTGTTTTTTACATCCCCTCCTACTTCTTGCTGCTGACTACTTTATTTCTTTGACACTAAAACAATCTTAGTGGCACAGTGAGCCTGTCTCCCCTCACATGGTGACTAATGAACCCCTCCGTATATACCTCCTTGTACCATGTCTCCCTACACGTGATACAGCATATCCTGGATGCTGGTACTTTAGAAGGTTGTTAATGTCTGCTACTAATACCAGATTCTTAAAGTGTCATCTCCTGACTGCAATCAGATGCTTCCTCCTAGCTCTTCTTTTTTTAATCCTTTAAGGTGATGTCAAGCCCAATCCTGGCCATACTTCTCCCTGCACCCCTCCCCACCCCCCTTCATCATCCTCTCAACTCCCAAAAGGTATGAAAATAGCTCATCTGAATGTTCGGAGTATCAGACCCAAATTGGCAGAGCTTGAAGCTTGGATTAATCAACACACCCCGGACATTCTGGGTATTTCTGAGACATGGCTGAGGCCTTGCATTAAGCATCATGAGGTTGCGCTATTTGGCTACAAGTGCTTCAGAAAGGATAGGCTGGGTAAAAGGGGTGGTGGTATCCTCCTGTATGCCAAGGATAACCTGTATGTAGCTGAAATCCCACACCTCACCCTGGACTCTCCTCAGTCTAATCCATATTCATTTCCCTACCATTGGCACCATTAAAACTCATGGCAGGATGTGTTTACCTATCCTCCAAGCTTGCTGCATCAGTCTTCCCCATTGATTTCCTCCTCTCAAACCTTCCATGCCACAACCTCATTCTATGCAGGGACTTTAACATAGATTGGCTGAACCCTAGTTCCCACAAACTGTGTACCCCACTTGTTAAATCCAACCTAGTCCAACTTATTGTAGACCCAACTAGAATCAATACCAAGTCTGGCAATCAATCATACTCTACTAGATTGGATGGTCACTAACTGTCCCACTAAGATTAGGGCAGTGGGTGTGCTTCCCGACAGCATATGCAACCATTCTCCAACCTTTTGTGTATGGTGCAACAACTCCCCAAATCTCCCTCCCAGAATCATCCAAGTTTGGGACATAAGTAGCTTTGACCTTAATGCCTTCACTACCACAATCCACAACACTGACTGGAGCCCTATAAATGCCCATTGGGATGTCAACCTAGTTCTCAATTTCTTTGTGACTAAATTCACTGAAATTGTCAACCATCATGCTCCCATGAAGTCCTGCCAGATTAAGGGTACTAAAGCACCTTGGTTATCTAAGGACATAAGGAAGCTCATGTCTGCTTGTGACAAGACTTGGCAGGCATTTAAGGCCAGTGGGCTTCCCTCTGATTGGCATACATATAGGCAGCTAAGGAACAGTTGCAAGAACTCTATCCAAAAAGCCAAACTCCAGCATTTCAGGAATTTCCAAGCTGAATATCTTAGTACCCCAAAGAAATTCTGGAAGGAAATTAATTCCCTCATAAAGGACCAGACCTCAGAAACCCCCAGTTCCATTGAGGCCCAGGGCATGGTGCTCACTATCCCCTTTTATATAGCGGATGGCTTTAATAAATTTTTTACTGATCTGTAAAAATGTACCTCACTCTTTACTAGCTCTTCATCTCCCCATCCGGACCCCCTCTCACCCATTGATACCTTGGACCACTCTTCCTTTCATCTGAAACTGGCTACTCTTACTGAGGTGAGTAGGCTACTCAAAAATCTGAAAGCAGACAGCTCACTGGGACATGATACTCTTGAACCAAAATTCCTCAAGCTGAGGGCTGAAGGCCTCACTCATCCCATTTGTGACCTATTCAATTGCTCATTCCTTTCTGGTACCATCCTCGAGAAATGGAAGGTAACGGTGATTGTACCAGTACATAAGGGAGGTTCCACCACTACTGTTGAAAATTATCATCCTATCTTGATATTGTGCCCCTTAGCCAAAATCCAAGAGTGGATACTTTATGACCACTTGTAGGGTTCTCTGGATGTCCACCAATTGCTCTCACCCTACCAGCACGGGTTCAACAAAAATGACAGCACCCTCACTGTCCTGATAAAAGTCACCTAAGATATATTCCAAGGAATGGACCATGGTAAATCCACTGTGGAAATCTTCATGGATCTAACCAAGGCCTTTGACCTCATCAGTCATGATCTTTTGCTACAGCAACTGCATCTTCTAGGCCTTGATAATGGTGCTCTTTCTTGTTTCAATTGCTACCTTCAAGGCCACACCCAAAGGGTGAAGTGGGTGGGTTCTCTATCTGACCCTCAATACATCACCCATGGGGTCCCCCAGGGATCTATCCTGGGACCATTACTATTCTCACTCGGAAGCTGAATGAGTAGTTAGTGCTATGCACATCTGTTTTTGAGGAGTAGACACAGATAGACTACACAGCAAGTTTTATTTTATAATTGGTAAGCCATCTGCTGCCTGAGAGTGTAGCCTTACCAGTCGATCTTATTGTGCAACCGTCTGGGTCCCCTGTCTGGCATTTTCTATTTTACCTCCCCAGGAAGAAATCCCAGAGCAGATGGGCGAGTGATGAAGCTGGATCGGGTGAGACAAGCCAGTTGGGTAGCTGATTGAGAATGCCGTGGAGAAAAAACACTGCAGAACAAAGATTGCTCAGTTGGGGGGTGGTCCCTTGGTCTATAACTAACTTCTCCTAATTTAGGAATGACAGAAATATTCAAGGAAGTTGGTATTGAATCAAATTTCTGTTTTGGGGTTGATGTTTGTGTGAGCTACAAGTTTTTTTAAGTTTTAAAGCTGCCGCATTCAGTGCTTTTTAGACTTATCAGTGTTTTTAGTTTCATTTTTCATTACAAGTGTCTGGTTTGATTCAAATATTGAGTTGAGCATTGAAAATTTCTGGGCTATAGTTGGCTTTAGTTTAGTCCAGCTTGATTTGGTTATATTTTTTATTTTTTTTTTTATCTTTTGAATTTTCACACCAAATCCACATTTTCTCATCACATAACTTGTGGTAATTTAAGATGCAGTCTCTGTATCTGAACACTGTGGGAGAAGGGAGAAAGGAGATGAACATGGGTGCTTGGTGCTCAGTGCATGCAATTGAATGTTGTGGTGTCTACAGGTCACTTTTAATCTTTTGGACGGCTCTGTACTTTAATTCACAAGCTCCGTTCTCCTTCTTATATCCCTTACTTAACCAGTTATTTTGAAGTTAATTTCTTTTGACTGATGCAAGGGGCTACGGTAGTTGCACCAGTACCGCACTTTGGCAGTTCGGCTGTCTTCCCTGCCTCAATATTTCCTGTTCTTTCGCATTGACTCAGACGTTTATTTTGAACTTTCTGTTTCCTGATTTTCTACTGAATTTTTCGAAGGACAGAGAGCCTCGGTTCTTATGAAAATTCAAAAAAAGTGAGCGCAGTTTAATGAATTCTCTATAAAGTTGCAACCATTTAAAACTGTTTTTTTTCTCAATATGTGTTACTGTTGTAAACACAGTAAGCAATCGGATTTTGGGCTACAACGGGCTACAACTGATGTACTCGTATTTAATGGTAGAATATTTTAGGTTTTATTAGATGGTTATTTTTTATCATTTTTAAGAAAAGAGGAGTTTATACATTTTATACCTCATACTTCACATTCATTGGGTTTTCTTTTATTCTTCCCTAGTGCACAATCGATTCAAGGGGGAAATATTTTTTGGCTGCTTCAGTTGCTTCATTTGTGGTTTCTTAAAAGGACCTTCAAAGTTTTTTCATCGTCGGGTTTTATGTCTGGGGACTGGATAACATATATTGACTTGCTGTGATGGAGTCAACTGCAGTGTAGGAATCAATCAATCTGTTCCATCAGAAAGCGCTGGATTTATTTTTTAAGACCTTCATGAACATCCGAACATCTGAACATCTGATGTATAACAGATTGATAAGTACTGGCTTTGGTTCCTTTGACTTAACTTTATCTTTGAAAATGTTGAGACACTGAATTACTGTATTATCTACTGCATTATCAATAGTAATATTAATATAGCCAAAGAGGAAGCAACCCATAGAGAACTTGAACTTTTTAGTGTGTATTAGTGTGTATTGCAAGTATCTTTTGATATTTCAAGAGACCTTTCTGTTTCTTTGTTTTTTTCTTTTTCTTTTGTGTAATCTTGTTTTATTTTTTTATGTAACAGTGTAAATTTTATATTTAATTTGTCATTTTGTCATAAGTAATGGTGTTAAGGTGATGAAAATGGTGTTTACTAGGAGACAATGCACTTTAATTAATGGTAATCCTGATTCAACTGCCTTGGGTGGTATAGATTTTACTGAACCAATTTCTGGCACTGCTTGTGTTCCAGTGCCAGTTATGGATGCTACTGTCATTATTGGTGGTCTTCATCCCACATATAGAGCATTGACTGGAGCTAAACCCAAGGATAAGCAAGGAAGAGCTAAACAATCTGTTAATCAGCCTGTTAAGAATCCTGTCTTATCAGCTTCAAAGGATAAATTGAAGGGGACAAGGAATGTGCCTACAAAACTTAAACAACAGACCTTGAGTGAAGCACTTTTTAAAGACATGGCTAAATCAAATAAGAAAGGCAATGACTTTTTATCTTCACCCCCTCTGAATTTTACTTCTACCCCAACTCAGTCTTTAAAGTCCTGCATGTTTAGACCCCATAAATCACCTTTGGTGTCTCTAATAATATAAATATAAGTTTGGATGTTCTCTCTCCAGTTCTGAAAAATCCTATTAGCACATATGGTACCTATAATGGTATTCATAATGGGTCCACATACAATGAGCAACAAGTTAAGGGACACATTTTAGTAACTTCTGTAATTGGGAAAGTAGCTGATAAAGGAAGTTTACTTGATTATGAGATGCAGAATGCAAGGAATAAGCTACAGCCTGGACCTTGTGCCAATAATGGGATGGCACAGCTTGGAATTAAGGAGGCCAGTAGGGTAGTTAACCCTAGTCAAGAAACATCTTAAGTGTGTAAATCAGTTTTGAACAAAGTTTTAAGTAAATTTGAAGTTGCTATCCAGGGGCTCAGACAATTGGATGCAATACAAAAGAATACTTTTTCTTTTACTCATCCAATCCATTCTTCTGTAGATGGGACCTAAAACTCAAGAATAATGAGTTCCTTGGATAATGACAGTGTATATAAACATTTGCACTATTTTGAGTTACCCAGTCAAATAATACCAAATAGAAGTTCTAGTGGTTTGGATCTGGTTTACACTCACTCAGTTTTGACTGAAGACATAATTAATGTCCTTAAAAACCAGTATGCTGCCAGTCTTATGCTTTGTGAACAGTTGATCATAAATAGAACTGAAACTGAATCACTGAAGGAACTTATAGCAGTGAATGATGCAAGGATGGATGATGTTATTAGGATTTTAAAAGAAATATACCCCCCAAAAGAGTCCTCCTCAATACCTATGGAATATGGGAGCGTCAATGTTGATGCCTCCATGGCAAATAGCCCATTAGCCATTAGACCACATTTTTCATCAATTGATTTTCCTGATGACAAATTAGTAGAGAAGAGGAAATCAATAGGCAGGACCGTTTAAGTTAGGGAAACTGGCCCCACTAATGACCTAGAGATAGTTCTTAAACTTGATTCCTTGGCTGGAAAAGCTAATGAGAAACAAAAAAAAAGGGTAAATATAAAAGCAAAAATTGTACAGGCAGTAAAAAGAAAGTAGCATGTGGGAAAGTAAAAGGTTTAGAGTTGTGTAGTGGACAAGGAAAAAAATCAAAAAATGGAGAGTGAGAAAAACTAAAAATTCACAAGTTTTAAAGGAAAAATCTTTAGAAGAGTCAAGTAATCTTTCTCTGTGTAATATAAGTGCTTTATCTATTAATCCATTGCAAAAAAAGGAAAATTTGACTAGTATTGACCACATCCATCATTTATTACCTACTCCTTTGATTACACCTCGTAATAGAATCTATGGATGTAGAACGGTGAGGGAAGATGCTTTACTGGATTTGATTCATAAAGTGCTCAATGATGAACTGAAACTAGATATCATTCCTAATGATTTTTCCACAGTTAGAAGAAATGTGGATACCAATGAGAACTTCTCTATGGATAGTGTGGATGTAGTTCTGGTTTCTGAAAGATTGACCCATTATGTCTGGAGAAACTCAGGTATTCAAAGATTCAATCTTAATGTAGTGTTATTGGATAAAGATTCTAAGGTGATTGATTCTATCAATCAACATAGGGAGGGACCACCAGGAGGCAATAACGGGATGATGAGTGAAACTGCTGATTATGATTTTGCACCGGTCACACTAAGCCTTTTTTGGGCACAGGGAACCGTATAAGGAAACCAATGACCAACTGGCAAGAGTCTTATGTAATTTGACTGCACATTTTGTACATATTAGACTAGGCCACAAAGGCATATTAGGAGTATTTAGGCATCCAACCCTGTTGAATGAGGGACAAATTGATATAATCTTCAAAAATCCTGTAATAGCCAGTAGGGTTTGGAATGTGGCAGTAATGCTTGATGCACTTGGCCTTTGTTTGGTTCATTTTACCATAGGAGATGGAATTCCATCTTTTTCTTCCAGCCCAGCCTTGTATCTAAAGGAAATACATTCCATTCTGATTTGAGAAGCATTTACACAGTTCCAATCTCAAACAGATTTATGGCTATTGCAGGATATGAGGATTGACTTCCTGGCCCTATAACGGGACTGTCCTTCTTGATCTAGGGGCTCAGGTGGATGAATCCAGGGGTCTTCTCAGTTTGGGATCCTCACCAGGAAATTTGTCCTCCATTTCTATGGAAGGGAAAGCATCTTCTTTAATTTCATGGAATATAGCTGGTTTTGGGTCAAAGCTTCAAGATAGGGACTGGTTGGATTACATTCATTCTTTTTATATCATTTATTTGCAAGAATCTTGGCATAGGCAAGTGGATGGCTTAGATATTAATGACTAAAGACTGATTTATTCTCCAGGCTTTAAGTCTGGAAAGATGGGTCGTCTATCTGGTTGTATCTTAACATATATTAAAATAGGGATTTTCAAGGGGGTCAAACAATTGACACTGTATCAGAACTTTGTTGGGATTATATTTTCTACTAACAAAACTTTGCTTCTTCTGTTTAATTGCTATATTTCTCCTGTAAAGGATAGAAAGTATTCAAATGAGATCTGGGATAGATTAACTGATTCGGTATGAACATATCCAATGGAATATCCCAATGCTTTTCTACTATTGATAGATTTTTAATGCCAGTATTGGTAATTTTGATGGACTAAGTGACATTCATTTCTGGGCTACATGTTCCCAGATACTCCTAGAGTAAAGAGACTCTCATCTGATGTAAAATATAATTACAATGGTCACAAATTAATAACATTTATGAAGGATAATTTGGTATATCCCCTGAATGATTTAACACTGAGAGATCATTTAGGCTTGGCCTCTTACTTTACAAAATTAGTTTTTTCAGTAATTGATCTACCCTCTGGCAGGGTCCCCCCACCCCAATTATTGGGAGGACATGGCAGTAGTAAATAAAGTGGAAAGTGATCATTTTCCAATCACTTTGAATAAAATGATCCATCTAAAGAATGAGATTCGTCCGTCACCTACATCGATTATAATTCGCTACTCTAGAAAAATGTAATGGTTTTGGGATTTACAATTTGGTGTGTTATCTTTAATAACTTCGTTTTTTAATATTTCAGATAATTCCATTACAGATCTGTCATTTTATTTATTTATTTATTGAAATTTCGGATAACACCTTTGAGAACAAGCTCATTTCATAGGTTCCATGTCAGACGAACAATACATATTAGAAAAGTATGAGATGGAGATCAAACAAAATAATAGTAATAATAATAATAATAATAAAATTTATTTAGTTAAGCGCCTTTCAAATTTTCAAGGCGCTGTACATAAAAACATGAGAACACCAGCATAATCAATACATACAGTAAAACAACACAGCAAATATTACAGGATTAACATAACCAATTACAACATAACAGGAAATGCCTTCTCCCATAAAAAGGACTTTAAGGCCCTTTTAAAACTTTCCACCATCATACTCTCTCGGAGCTGATGGGGCAGAGAATTCCAAAGGGTAGGAGCCACAAAACCAAAGGCACGAGCTCCAGAGGACTTCAAATTTACCCTCGGAATCTCCAAAATAAGGAATTATACAAGATATTACAACAGTATATAACCATATAAGTTCCAATACATGTGGCATTGTACAATGTAAGCCAAGGTGCATTTTTGATTAAAGCCTGGAATTCAAAGGGTTATATTAGAGGGGTGGGGTCTTATGAAATGACCCTTTACAGGAAAATGAGAACAGACTCAACCTAATATCTAATAATCAACAAGGTAAGGGATGGCATCAGCCCAGGGGCTTTGTCAGAGGTGAGAAGGTATGGGACAAAACATTTTAAAGTGAGCAAGGGAGCTCAGGAGATATAACGAGGGGAGGGGGGATGGGGGAAAGCCATAGAGGGGTATGGGGAAAGAGTGGAAGGGATCAAGAGGAAATGTGAAAAGAGAATGATTAGCAACTTAGAACAGTTATTTACATGCTGAGAACAGTTATGCATAAGGTCAGGATAGCACAAGGTTAGAATAAGTGTTGATCACAAGAAGGAAGGTTATTGGTCTTTGATTTATGAAAATTTGAAACTCCTTTTTAATATTCTCAAGCCCAATTTATACACAACCATAATTATGCCACATTCACAAGCAACCTTAGGATGGTTTGATTCAGAGTGTAAGTCATATAAAAGGCAGTTGCGAAAATATCTAGAAAAGCCAAGGCTAGTCCAGATCAGCTTGGTGCCACCGATCTGAAAATGGCAAAACAAAAATTATAGAAATTTAGTGAAGCAAAACAAGAAATCATTTAGTAAACAACAATGGGGTAGGATGTATGTAACAGTTATGGGCAACGATATTAAAACTTTTTGGTCTCTAGTTGCCAAAGGTTGTAAGAGGTGGTCTAATGTGTTTGAGCAACATATTGAACCAAGTAGATGGCTCAAGTTTTGTGGTAACATATTGTTATGTCCAAATATGGCATCTGTTTGGGATTCAATGGATATGAACATTATTAAAAATCGATTTGTTCCATTCTCAAAAACAGAGGTGATTGAGGCAATTTGGAATATTAAATCCAATAAGGCATTGGGCCGAGATAAGATACCGGGGGAAGTTTTATTGTATTTGCCCTAAGTTTGGGCAAATTATTTGGTTCCTTTTTTTAATCAATGTATCTGCAACAATTTTGTCCCCGAGTCATGGGTGGGTGCTATCATCCTTCCAATTCATAAAAAAGGTCCAAAGGACGACCCTGCGATGTACCATCCCATAAGCCTATTGGACATATTAGGCAAAATTTTTGCCAAATTATTACTGGTTAGACTTAAGGATGAGATAGAATCATTAAGGGGTTTGCCCCAGCTCAAGTGGGATTTCAGGAAGGTTATTCAACATTTGATAATTGCTTCATACTTTCACATATGTTAACATAAGGAAACAAAAACTGTATGTAGTCTTTGTGGACTACAGCTCAGCATTTGATACAATTAACAGATCAACATTATGGGCAATAATGTTAACACATGGTATTTCCCCTGTATTGTTAATAGAATTAGAAACCTTTATTCTCACATGTGGGTTCAGATTTGCTCTGGGAGTGTATTATAGGGCAGAATGAAAACAAACAAAGGTGTCAGACAGGAATGAATTTTGGCACCCACGCTTTTTTTGATTTATTTGGATAGCTTATTAATTCAATTACAGTCTTTACAATCAGATTCTCCTAAAATTGGTACAAATGTCTGCTCTGCACTCACTTATGCCGACAACCTTGTATTGTGTTCTCTTTCAGTTTCAGGAATTCAGAAGAAACTAGACCTTTTTGTCAACTGTGTCTGTGTCCCTATCATTGAAAATCAATCTTAGTAAACAAAAGTAATGGTGTTTGGTGCCAGAATCAATAGATATAGGTGGAAATTGGTGGATGATTATTTGGAAACAGTTACAACATATATGTACCTGGGTGGCCTGTCAGCACAGTGGTTGGATTTCTGCTTGCGATGATGGTGACCCAGGTTTGGGAATGGGCGCGGGTCACTGGAGGGCTGGCCGGGGGAGAAGAATGGGGCATCCTACGGACTGCTCTCCTTTTCCCGGGGAGGGTCAGGAAGCATCCAGAGCAGTGGAGAACACCTGATGGAGGCCGGGAGTCACTCAAGCCACTGGCACTTGCACATATGGGAGATGGGGTGGATGCTGGAGTCATTGCATGTCCCCGCCTCCAAGAAAAATGGTGGAAAAAGGAAGGAGGAGGGGTCCTCTGTTTCCATGAAGCCCTCTCTGGAGCTTCAACTAGCCACAGTGCCTAGCTCTCCCAACTAGATACTGGTCCCCAGGCTCTGGATAGGAGACCAGTGCCATGACCCCACCCTTTGGGGGTAGGTCGTGGGTAACTGGGAGATGCTGCCATAGATGGTAGGTGGGAGCCCCAGGGTCATGACCAGGGCAGAGACCAACAGAAGGACAATGCATATATATATATATATATATATATATATATATATATATATGTACTGGGTTTATTACATTCCAACAATGGATCTTGGTGTCGACATCATGATCACATACTTTCTAAAACTAATAAAACAGTAGGGGCTTTGGCTAAATTTAACCATGCCTATGGTGGATATTCACTTAGACCCCTTTTATCCACCTTACAGGCAAAGTATAATGAAAAAACCCTATACAGAGTGGAAATTTGGGGGTTAAAACCATTAGACCATCTAGAAATACCAGCTAATAAACTTTTGAGGAAAGTTACTGGTTGTCAAAGATCCACTCTGGCCTATTGTCTAAGAGCGGAATTGGGAATTCCCAACTTACAGGCATTGGCTGATTCTAGATTAATTAATTTTTGGATCAGGATCTTAAGATTGCTGAAGGGTAGATGGGCTAAGTTATGTTTAATGGAGAAAGAGGTTTAGGCACAGCACCAACATAAGCAGTTGATCTGGGTCTTCTGCCTGTATAATGCCCTTGATAAATATTTGTTGTCTTTTTTGCTGAAATATAGACACCAGTGTGTGAGTATCAGCAAGAAATATAAAGTTTATGTAAAAAACAAAATGGCACAGTTCCACAGAGAGTTGGATTTGGCACATATTGCTGCTTCAAAATATTCTAAATGGTACTCCCACAGTATTGACAACCATGCATATATATTTTATCTCGATGTTTTGGAAAATCCAGATATTCGTAAACCATATACAAGATTTAGGCTTGAACTGTTTGAATCCAATGTCAGAAATGCTTCATATAAGAACTCTAGTAATCCTGAGGATACCCTCTGTGGCTGTGATCAGGAAGAAAGGGAGGATTTGGCCCATGTTTTCCTGAGGTGTCCCTGATACACTAAACTTAGGCACAAGTGGCTATTTCCATTGATCACTGGAATAGCAACATCCAGTGACACAAAGCTCATTAAGGTTTTTCTTTCCTCTGAGGATCAAATTATCATATAGTCCATGGGGAAATGTGCATTCCTAACAAGGAAAATTAGGAGAAGGAATGTGAGTACCCTTAAGGGCTCATCCTTAGCAGATTAGTGGTACTTTGATTTCTCACAGTGGTGCACCCTGGAATCATCCATCTGATCCCCTGTTGCTATTTTTGCACATAAACTGTACACTTTGTAGTTATTTGCACTTCTGGTCATTTTATATTAAATGCTGTGTCTTATTGTATATTTTTGCTGTGTGACACTGTTTTTGTGTGTATGTATGTTGATGTCATAAAAAATTTGTATTTTGTGATAATCATTTTTTAAGATTGAACAAATAAAACCAAACTGAAACTATTCTCACTCTTTATCAATGACCTCCTAGATAACTGCAGAGGGGCCTCTGTTCATCTGTACATGGATGATGCTATCCTCTACCTCAGCTGACATAAGGTGGATTAACTCAGTGTTAACCTCTGACTTCCAAATGCTTGAAGATTGGTCTCTACAAAAGCAACTTGTACTCAATACTAAGAAAACAGAGTGTTTGGTGTTCTCCAAGCTGACTTCACACCCACTCCCACCTCTGGTTGTCCCCTCCCATACTGGAGCTGTTCTTGAAACTGTTCAATCCTTTAAATACATGGGAGTCACCATTGAGTCATCACTTTCTCTGGATATTCATGTTTCAACCCTCACCAAAACTCTAAACCAAAAGCTTGGTGTCCTATACCAAATCCGTCCCTTCCTCACGGTGACCTCCTGCAGCAAGATAGCTTCCGCCACCCTCCTCCCTCTCTTAACTTACACTGCCCCCCTGCGTCTCATTAACTCCTCCACCATCCTGGCTCACCTCACTCAGATCTATCATAGAGTGGGTAGTTTTGCTCTGGGTGTCACTGCTTGACATCATCACTGTGATGTCCTATTTTCCTTTGGATGGCTACTTTATGAAGAGAAGCTAAGGTATGTCGCACTAAGTTTCACTCATAAGCTGGTTCACTGCTATACTCCTCCCTGTCTTGCTGCCATAGTGCAGTGTAAATAACCATGGCCGCCCTCTCAGGTCCTCCTCATTGATCCTTCTCCTACTATCTAATACTCGGCTAGCCATGGCCCGGAGGTCTTTTGCCTTCTCGGCTGTGTCCTTTTGGAACTTGCTGACCCAACCATTCTGGCCATCTCATCTCTCCCTCTTTTCCAGTCATCTCTGCAATTTCACCTTGCTGCCACACACTATGCATGCTATCGCTGACTCCTGTTGTCTTGCATTCCTCCTTACCATTGTGTTGTCTTGTCTAGTACACTATGCTCAACTCAAAAAAAATCCCTAGTTACCCCTCCTGCATATCATATCTATTAACTGTGATAAATGTATGATATTTAGTGAATGCCCTACCCTCCAATTCCAACACAAACTGTGATTTCATGAGAAGCTGTGCTCTCTAACTCGTGCCTGTCCATGGCTTACTATTACTGTATTGTTTTTGAATTAAAATTATTGAATTATTTGGTCTAAATGTAATTTTTACATCAGTACTGTTTGCTTAGACTGCACTGTCATTGTCTAGTGTCTGCTTGACCCCTGTCTTGAATTTTTATTACTATTGCATTGTATGTTCTCTGTGTTCTACTGAATGTATTGTTTTTAATGAACTGCACTGTCAATGTATGTCACTTCCCAGGTCATCCCTGAAAAAGGGACTGTCTTGTCTCAGTGGGCTCATCCAGTTACAAAAATTCAATGAATAAATATTCACTTGCACAGGCACATGATGAACATAAAACATCTCATCCATGTTTTAAATATCTATAATCTTTCATAAGATCATCATATTACTTTGGTATATTGTCAACTTTCAAACTTATTGAAATGCTTGTATTTAAAGAAAGAGTTACTTTGTCAAGCTCAGTGAGAAGGGTACTTTCAAACTTTGCATTAAACTCATACGGCATAAGAAAATCACAAGTCAGTCATGCATGAGTTTAGAGGCACATCACTATCATTTCCAATTATGAATGTACTACAACAGCAGGATGCATACGTTAGCTCAGGATGAATATAAAAAAATGTTTTACTTAAAAAAAGAAACACTGTTAGTTATGTGCAAACCATGGTCCAGCCAAGCCATCACTTGACATATAGGGTGGGATATTCGGAGCGGTTGCGTCATGCGCAGTATGGATGCACCTGTGCAAGAGTGGATATGCACCAAAATGCGATATTCAGTGGCATCAGATGCGCAGTACAAAACCCAATGTGCCGTAGCGCAACGGTAATGAATGCATGCTCAAGTGCAGGGGGCATGACCAGGAATAATGTACACAGTGCAATATTCAACAGCAGGCAATGTGCGCAATAGTGGAGCAAGCAGAAGCTGCTCGATAGTGGATATGAGCGAATATAAAAGGGAGCAAGTGAGGGGAAGATGATTGCGCCAGAGAGGAGCTATAGCGAGGGAGTGTGGAGACAGAGTGGCAGGGAGCCAGGGAAAGAAACAGGTGGTCAGGGTGGCCAAGAGGTGGACGGGGGGCCACTGGAAGCATGTGTGAGTGCGTGTGAGTGTGCGCGTGTGCATGAGGGTCTGTAAGTGCCACAGATGAATGAGAGCAGTGGGGCAGAGGCAAGGCATGCAGTGGTGTAGTGCCAGGGGTGCACCTATTGCAGGGGCAGTACCAGCAGCACACAGTTGGGGGGGACCAGGTAGTCAACCACCCAGGGGGGGGAACACCAACCAGGGACATGGCCAGTGCCACCTTCCAGATGGAAGCAGTAATGAGGGGTGTGAGGAGGCAGGCTGCAGGGAGGTATGACCGTGGAAGCGCCCGTCAGTGGTATGCCAAGAACAGGCTGTACCATGCCCATGTCAGCTTCAATCTGTATAGTGACATCGAGATTTTGGGCATGTACCGCCTGAACTGGGCCATTCTGAGGTGGCTCTGTGAGCTATGCAGTGAGGAGATGTAGGCACCCACAAGACCTAGCCATGCTCTGTCCGTGGAGACAAAGATCACAGCTGTCATGTGCCTGCTCACCATGGGCATCTTCCAGAGACCAGCAGGGGACATGACAGGCATAACCCAGTTGGCCACGTAACGCCTACTCACACAATTCCTCAGCGTACTGCTGCCACATGCTATGGAGTACATCCATTTCCCCCAGCACACAGGCGAAGCACACAGCAAGCATGCAGGAGTTCCACAGGGTAGCACGGTTGCCTGGTGTGCTCGGGGCCATTGACTGCACCCATGTTGGCATCTGCATGCCATCTGGCCCGGAGGGGGCAGCATATATAAACCACAAGGGATACCTGAGTGTCAACTGCCAGGCAATGTGCGATGCCAGGGGGTGCATAATCAATGTCTATGCCATGCACCCTGGGGAGCACATGATGCCTTCATCTGGCACCAGTCTGCACTGTGTCATAGGTTCAAGAGTGGGGACATCACCACTGGCCATCTGGTAGGTGAGTAGGCAGTGCACGCCACATGCTGGGTGCAGCTGGGGGTGTGTGAGGGGCAAGGGCAGGGGTGCCACGGCGAGCAACCTGGAAGGCCAGGGGCACAGTGTCACAGACCACCATGCTAATGATACCTCTCTACACACAGGTGACAGTGGGTACCCACTGCGGCCCTGGCTGCTCACATCATACTGGCACCCCTCGACCCCAGCACAGCAACAATACAATGAGGCACACGCCACCACAAGGAATATCATAAAGCGGGTGTTTGGGCTGCTGAAGGCATGGTTCCATTGCCTGTACACTTCTGGAGGTGCCCTACAGTGCAGCCCCTCAAAGACCTGTGGGCTATTCCTGGCCTGCTGTATCCTGCACAACATGGCCACCGACTATGGGATAGCTGTTGAGGTCGAGGAGGGGGACAGCGGTGGGGGCGATGACACCAGTCCAGCTGGTGTTAGGCAGCCACCCCCTTGGCGAAGGGATCCCCAGATGGCCCGGATGGCCCAGTAGAACTGGGACACCATTGCAGAGGAGCACTATGGATCACACAGGTAGGTGAACAGGGCCACAAGCAAGCACCAGGGGCAATGGCACAGCTGACAGACAGGCAGGGGGTACACCAGGGCAGGTTCGGCAGCCGGGGTGCGGGAATGGGTGGAGGCCTGCACACAAAGGCAGAGAACAGCAGGGCTGCACACAGTATGCACACACAGGCACACACACCCCATCCCATGCCCACAGAGCCACATGCACACCCACCCTCATACACCCCCCACACCCACACAGAACCCAATATAACCACACCAGTGGCAGGCACTGTGCTTGTCTCAGACGCTGAGCACCATTGCACAGTGGTGGACAGTGCTATGCTGGCATCATCATGCACATGCCACAGTGGCCAGCATCCGGTCAGGTGTGCACAGGGACCATGTGAGTGCAGGACAGAGCACCACACCCATGTGTCTCACACGGAACACCACAGTGTACACTGGGCAGCAGCAGACAGCACTCATGGAGGGGGAAGGGTCAGTCATGCTGCACAGTAGCACAGTCACCATGGATGCATGGGTGGCCCTGCCAAGACCTGCCAGCTGTAACAGGCAGATCAGTGGCCTCATGAGGTGGCACCGATGGTCTCCCCAGGGTGACGCTGCGTGAACACAACCATGTCCACGCAGGTGTCTGCAGGCCACCGAACATGCCCACACTGGGCATGCCTTATATGCCCACAGCCGAGCCTGGCATCGACATAGCAGGGGTCGTCTGATGCTGAGAATGAGGCATGGACATTGCACTCTTCGGGGTGTGTGGCAGACGGGCACACAGCCGGTCAGCCAGTGTAGCCATGACAGTTGCCATTGCAGTGGTGTGTCTATCGATGGCTACAGTCACATCCACCCGCTGTTGAGCTAACTCTGCCAGGAGCAGTGCATGGTCCCTGCTGCACCGCTCCTCTGCCTGGTGCAGCTCAGCACGGAGTGCATCCACTGCTACCATGAGCCATACCTGCTGATCCACAGAGGCCTGTGGAAGATGGCTGTGGGCATCCAAGGGGTCATCTGCATGGCCAACATGCTGACCCCATGTTGTTCCTGGCCTTGCGCACAGTGCCCCATGACAGTGGGCACCGCACAGTGGTGCCTTCTTGGGGTACATCCTCACACAGTGCACTGTTGCTACCCCCTGCCCCCGTCCCCCCATCAACACTGTATAGCTACTGCTGCTGCCCCTCCAGGTGCTGAGCACCGGGCACCACCAGCGTGGCTGCATCGGCACCAACAACAACAGTTCTGCATCTGCACACCAGTGCTGCCCCACTGGATGCCTCAGACGTGACAGGGACATGGGCTGTTGGGCAGGCAACCATGCCAGTGCTTCCTGCACTGCCGCCTAGGCGGATGCCAGTCGTGGGATCCCCCTGTGACCCACCAACATCACTGTCCGGGGTGTGCGTGACATCATCATCGGTACTGCAGTTGGCCCTGATCTGTGTCTCAACACGCAGGACACCATGCCTGGCATCCCACTGGAACACAGCCAGGGCCTCATCTGCACCCACACCACAGGCATCAGTCTGGACAGCTGTGCAGGGCTGCAGGTGGTGGGTCCCTTGGACACCAGTGGAGGTGGATGGGTGCTCCACCGGTTCCAGGGCCGTCCCCTCAGTAGACACACCCACCATCACTGCCCCATGCAGATGCTCAGGAGCTGTGAAGGAACAAAGTACCATTAGTGGTGCCACCTGAACCCTGGATCCCACCCCCCACCACCCACACACTGCCAGCACCAGTCCTACCATGTAGTGATGGGCTGCCGCCCATCTGGAAGCCTCCACTGGGCACACCCTCAATGGCACAATGCCCCATGCTGCCGGCCACCTGCTCCTCCAGCGGTGTCAGGTGAGGCATGTCCTGCTGGCCCCCACCAGTGGCTGCACGCGCTGCCCTGATTGTAGCCACCTTGTCCTTTATCCTCCTCCTGTCCATGCCAACCTTTTTCTTGCACTCCTGCATGGAATGCTGGTGGCTGCCCTGCTGGTTGACTGCACATGCCACCTCACCCCACGCCACCGCACGTGCCTGTGGTGTGCCTCTCTGTCCACTGAGGAGTGGCTCCCAGTCGAGATAGGCCTCAAACAGGGCATCTTATTTTGCCCTGGTGAAGTTGGGCCTCTGCTTCTGCATGCTCTTCTGCTCCTTATCCTCCTCACGTTTGGTCATTCTTGAACCTGGGGAGATGAACAGGTGTTACCATGGACTCTTCAGTCCCATACAGCCCTCCCAGACCACTGTCCCCATGTCTCCACACCATGCTACATACCTCCAAAGGCTGCAATACTGATCCATGGCCTGTGCAGTTCCATGGCACCTTTATAGCGCATTGCATGCAAATGAGGTTATGTGCAACTGTAATGGGATGCAAATGCAGCAGTTGCGCTCTGGAATGGATCATGAACTGATTTGCATGACCTGGCTGAATATCACATGGCTGCCCTTGCGCAATGGTGTTGTGCATACTCAGCTTGTGGCGCACCACTGTGACGTGCGCAATCGGACCCACACCACACATGCGCGTGGTGCTGACACGTACGCGAGTGGTGCAGCATGTACACATAGCACAGGAGGCAGTACAGTGCACAGCCACTACTGTGCCTATGGCACTCATGCACTGTATGTCCTACGGGGCACACGTGACATAGTGCGGATGGCGCAGTGCCATCATGCCCAGTATTGTGCCACTGTGCCATGGGTGCCATGGTTCCCAGCATGGTAGGCCATAGCATGGCATCACACACATGCACCCTACCACGCACCATGCAGGGGCCTCCCAATAGGACAGTGGCACTCCGTGTGCAGCCAGACTCTTGACCCTGCAGCTGCCCCCCCATTGCACAGTCCGGGGCCAGTGTGATTGTGACTAGCAGCACAGCATCGCGCTGCCGCAGTGGGACACATGTGCTACTGGGTGCCATTTTGCACTGTGGACAGCCTGGATTATGCCATGCACCAGAGCTCCTGTGTGGAGTGCTACTGAGCTGGCCAACCTGGTGGCCCTTGTAGAGCCACATGCAGGTGCCCTGTTTGGGCAGGTGCCCTTCCAGAGGCCTCGCACCACGGTGTGGCAGGAGGTCGCAGATGGGCTGGAAGAGGCCACTGGGAGCCATCATTCTGGGGATCAGTGTTGCCACTGCTATGGTGACCTCCAGCAGCATGATCCTGACCGCCTGAGGTGCCTGCAGGTGCGTGCCCAGCGGGGAGCAGTGCCATGGCCAGGTAGGTGCTCCATGACCATCACTAGCCATCTCCAACTGTCCTAGGGGCACAGAGGTTGGCAGGCCAGTCCTCTGGGGAGGCCAGCACCTGTGCTGTCAGGTGTGGGGGAGCATCATGGCCACCCTATGCCACCGCAACACAGACAGGCTGTGTGGTCCGATGCCCGGGGGGCCTATGAGTCAAACGTGTACTGATGTGCCTCTCTCCATGTGTCCCCCCTAGGCCCAGAGGAACACCATAGAGCAAGGATGGCTGGGGAGCAGCAGGGCCAGGACCATGCCGGGGGAGTGGGCATGCATCCAGGCCACAGTGGTGGTAATGCAGGTTGGCAGCACCCTGCAGACCAGGACACAGGTGAGTACCATGATTCCTTATGCACCTGTGCAGGGTGGGTTGCAGGGATGGTGGTGTGGCATGGCCCCTCTGCACATGGCCCCTCCAGCTGTGCACTTCCTGTGGTGCCCTCTGCATTGTCCTGTGGGCATGCACATGTGGGTGGGTGTTGCAGGTGGGCTGTGGGTGCACTCGGTGCCTGACTGTGCCACTGCCATCACACTGCATTACCATGATGCCGGATGGCTAGGATGATGCTGTGCGGTGCATGGGTGGTGATGGTGTGCAGCATTTTGCATGGCTACTGTTGCCCGGGTGGGCGGCTCACGTGGGCTCATTCACTGTGGGTGGTCGCATGACATCCCAGGGGCACCAGTCACTGATGCACGCTGTGCACATTGGGTGGGCTGCGTTAGTCTGGGCAGTCACTCATACTGCTTCTGCTCCCTCGTCCTAGGTGGCCATCATTGGGAGGCCATGGAGAAGACCCTCTGCGAGATCCTGCAAGTCACCTGGGTGACACTGGAGCTGCTCAAGAGGATGGAAAGGGGGGGGACTGACGGTGGCACTACAGGTGCTACAGGGTGGCAGGAGAGGACTGGGGACACCAGTAGGGCCTGCAGCATATGGAGTCACTCAATCCCTCCCTGGACTATACCCCACACCCCCCTGTCCCCCACCTTTGCCTTACCCATTGTCCCCTGACCCTTTACCCTCCCCCCTTGTAGCATCCCCATCCATCCCCCCTCTGTTGTACATAACTGTATATAGGATTTGTTGCTGTTGTTGATGCTGTTGTTCTATTTTAATACATTGGTTTATATCTACGTCTGTGTCAGTCTCTGATTTGCAGTGGGCACATGGAGCCTTGCTGCAGTGGTGTGCATGGCTACTGTGGGGTGGGGCTGGCTTGGGCATGGGTGTACCTGGCAGGGCTTCTCCACTGATGTGGGTGGGGGCCAAGGGCTCTGTCTAGGGGCATGTGTGGTATGCCCTGGGCACTGTTCGCCTGTGTGTAGCAGGCTGTGGTGCATGTGCTGTTATCCTATCCACCCCTGTTGGTGTGTGCTTTGCCTGTGCGGCTGTAGCCATTGCTGCTACACTGCCACCATGCGCGACTGTGGTGCATATGGTTGTATGGCCCCCACCACTGCATGCTCGGCTGATGGCGTGCCTTCAGGGGCAGCCCATACCTGTCACCTTGCAGGCATGGTGCCCTTGCTGCTGGCATTACGGCCCCTGGACTATTGCATGTCTGTCCCAATTGCCACTGTGGATGGTGCTATTGGTTGCTCCCTCCATGCAGTCCATGGTGACTGGGACAGTGCCTGTGGTCTGGTGGCTGTCACATGGGGTTCTGCTGCATGCTGGTGGTGGCCTGGTCATAGGCCCCTGCACCTGCCATCAGGGTGGCCAGGATCATGGGGGTGACCGCCACATGTCAGGCTCACCAGCACCCTGGGGGTGGGCAGACCACAGGTTACATGGCACCGTGGGCCTCCTGATGGCAGAGCCTGTTGCACTGCTTTGTGTGGCTGTTTGCAGGTGTGCCCATGTGACTAGGTTGGGGGCATTGTGTGTGCCCTGTGTTGTCTCCTGTGTGGTGCATGCCTCCATGCACCACAGGAGGGTGCTGTGTTGCCTGGTGGAGCTGGTGCTGTGGCAGGGTGGGTGCATGGGTGGCAGACCTTGCTCTGGCCCTGTGTTTGAAGTGCCATGCTGCTTGTGGTGGTGTCCAGGGTGGCCCTTGTCACATGCAGGGTCCCTTGGGTACTGGTGCCAGGTCACCCACCTTACTGTGGGGGCCATGCTTGTGGGCCTTGTGTGGGTTGTAGTGGAGTTGGTGGACGGTGTCATCATCTGCATTGGGTGGCATGGTGGGGTTGTGGTACTTGCGCATTGTGTTCCGTGGTGACTGGATGCCTTGGCACAGTGGTACCGGACTTCCTTCAGTGCCATGCACTGTTTGGTTCTGCTTTTGGGCTAGGTGTCTTGGGTGCTCTGTACTGGGGGGGGCAATGGTGTGATGCCGTGGCATGGGTGGGGCTTGGCCATAATTGGGTCCTGGTCCCTGTTGGATGGAGGATGGTGCAGGGGCACCATGCCCAGCAGGTGGGGACTACTGGGTCACATCTGCTGGTGGTTCAGCACTGGGGTTCAAGGGTCAGTGGTCCATCCTGCACCCATCTGGTTGTGCTGCTCATGGGAGTCTTGCCCTGGTTGGGTGGGGGGGCTGGTGGTTGGGGGGGATGGTCTGTCTGTCCTGGTGCATGCTCCTCAGCACATGGTGCATCCATGGCTGCTGCTGAGCTGCTTCATGTCTTTATCCATGCGCATCCCTAGGGGTGCTATTGTGCATCGACCCTGCTCCATGGCTCTTCCCTCATTGCACCATGGTGCATCTAGTGCAATATTCAGCCACGTCACGAAGGCCCACCTTGTCCTGTGCATGGTTTAAATATCACACCCGTTGCACAATGGCACACTAGACATGTGCCTGCTCCCTCTATTGCGCATCTTTCTCGTGCAGTCTGAATATCCCACCCATAGATGGGAAGAAGCATCAGTTGTCTATTGGGTAAAAAAAGACAGGCAAAAGCTGACAGTGTCCCTTTAAATCCCTATCCTTAATGATTCTAAAGTAATCCAATTTTGAAGAAAATATGTTTAAAAAGTTTGAACTATTAAGGATAAAATGCAGTTTCTTAAAAATGAAATCATGGAGTCGGATCAACATAAACAAATCATAACAAAGCAGTTTTCTTTGCCAGTACATGTCTATACATGGCAATACATGTTGGTAAAATCAACAGAATTTAAAAAAGACAGAAGTGAGAAAGAAATAGAGTAAGTGCCCTAGCTGGTATTTTAATCATAGAAACATAGAAGTTGACGGCAGATAAGGACCACAAGGCCCATCCAGCCTGCCCATTTTTTCTACCTTATGAATGTGCTATAGGCCTTTATTTTGTCAATGGCCTATTTATTCATCCTCATCTGTACTGCTTCCTTACACCCATCCCAAACCTGTTTGAAGCCCTGCACTGTATTCATATCCACCGCTTCCTGAGGTAGGCTGTTCCATGCATCCACTGCCCAATCTGTGAAAAAGAACTTCCTCACATTACCGGTCTCCCTCAAATCTCTTGCTGTGTCCTCTTGTCCTGCTATTTTTATGACTGTGGGCGGAGCCTACAGGAGTATTGCATGTACAAAAGGAGTGATGTCATGATTTCTGTCCGTGGAACTGACTGAAGGTGTAAATAGTCTCCTTCGCCTTACCCTCCTCCAAGCAATGTTTTCTGCCCTCAAATAAATACGCTTTCATGTTAGTCAATGGTTGCAGGGTACTATTTTCTTTCTTAAATGGGTGGTACAAGAACTGGAACCTGAGTAGAGGGAGGCAGCATTAGGTTTTTTTTGGGAGAAAGATCCACCTCTGCCTCCACCCCAAACTTTTTTCTGATTCATGTGGGAGGGGCATGAGATAGCTCTAGCATGCTGTAACAAGATACATTAGTTTGGGACACAGACATGCCTTGTGCAGTAGAGAACAGTACAGAACAGAAGATATTTAATGCCTTCAAATTGACTTAAAAATCCTTTAGAACAAATGATTATCAGAGCCACCTGGGGCCTCAGATGGAGGCCTAGACACACATTCTAATTTACAGTAAGAGCCACATGTTTTCTTAAACATCTAGCAAGAAATATAGGTTTTTAGTTTTAGTTTTTAGTACTGTTACAAGAGAATTTATTTACTTGAATAAAGGTCAAGGTTAACAAATAAATTCTACCTTTGGTTAGATTTGGTCTAATTTAATTAAATGTGATTTTAAAAGCTATTCTGATCAGAGCTGACATAAAAAAAATCTTAAATATTTTTTCTTTTCTCATGGACACTAGAAATAGGATGTCAGCTTTCACCCCATTAAACCTGTTTTTCTGTTTTTTTTTTTATGGCATTTTGCTAAGGCAATCTTCCCAGAATGCAATCTGTCATGGGGGGGTTGAAATTGTTTTAATCATGAAGCATTGGTGTTAGCAATGCATTTAGAAATACATTTTTTTATTGTATTTACAATTAAACATGCAGTTTCATGTCAGAGCACATTTTTTTGGGGGGGGTTCAAATGATTTTAAACATGGGCACAGTACTTAGTAAATACAGCCTTTGATGATAAAGTGTAGTTTTTCTTTCAAGCTTGAGAAGTATGTATTATATATAAGTGTAACCATGTTGTAAATGGTTAAATATCTTCTGTTGTGTTCTGTACTGTTCTCCACTGCACAGGCATGTCTGGGAGCTCGCTAACTTGGGTTTCTGTAAGACAACAGCTACTAAATAGCCATGTTGTAAATGGTTAAGTAGGTAGTGGTTTAAGGCTCTGAGCTACAAACCTGGAGACCTGAGTTTGACTCCCACAGCACCAGCTTGCATACTGTGTGACCCTGAGCAAATCACTTAACTTCCTTGTGCTCCCAGGTCACACCTGTAAACAAGCTTTCAGCTCAGTGTGTCTCTCCTGGTAAAAAAAAAAAAAGCATTTGTCAATGCCTTATGTTTGCTTGCTGGCATTGGCATTGGTGGGGTGTGCCTTTGGGTCACCAGGCATAACAGCCATGCCATTTCACCACACCCTACCCTGCAGACACCAACAAGTGTTATGGAGTACCTTGGGGTCTTTGGCCCTTATGTTCACCTCATTCCATCAGGAAATATGGTGAGATGGGTGCAGTATAGGAGAATGGGGTGAACTTTGGGGCCAAAGAGCCCAAGGCACACCTCGATGCCTCTCACTGGCTGCAGGGTGTGGGAGGGGGTGAAACAGCATGAGCATTACAGGTGACAATCCCAAGTCACACCCATGATGCCTGTCAGTCTGTACAGGGTGGGGCGTTATGGTCGGAAACCCTAATGCCTCAGGCGTTCATTGGTATTTTCACTCCAAATTTTCAACATGGGTTTTTTGTGACCCCCACCTTATGAACAGTGGTAATATCAGTTTGTTGGCCGAAAGCTGATTTTGCACAGTGACTACCGCATTTGCCACCACAGGTGCGAAAACACATTTCAAACAGGATGTGAAAAATGACAGCTGTACTCTTCATGGGGAGGTGTAAAAAATGACAATGTTGAAAATCTGCAGCGAAAATAGTAAAAAAACTGGTGAAGTCACGAGTGTGCATAGAAACTGTGCAATGTACACCCTTAATGTAATTACTTTGGGGATTTTTTACAGCAGATTGTCAACACAGGCATTTTGGGACCTCCGATCATGAACGGTGTCACTGTCATTTTCTTAATCTGTTCAGAACATTGATTTCCCACAGCTACCATGCATTTCTGCGCAGCAAGTGTGAAAACACATTTCAGCCATCTTGTGAAAAATTACAGCTGTACTGTTCATAAGGAAGTGTGGAAAAATGCCAGTGGTGAAAATTTGGACTGAAAATATTACAAATTCATGAACTTACGAGGGTGCATGGAAACAGCACAATGGTCACTCATAACACAGTCATTTTATGGACTTTTGTCGCCAAATTTTCAACATAGCCATTTTAAAACCTCTGCTCATGAACAGTGTCACTGTGATTTTTTTAATCTGTTCCAAACATTGATTTCACACACCGACTGCGTCATTGTGCACTACATGCTCGGAAACACATTTTGGGCGAGATGTGAAAAATGACAGCTGTTCTGCTCATAAGGAGGTGTGGTAAAATGGCAATATTGAAAATCTGGAGTGCAAATATTAAAAATTTGTGAACTTACGAGCGTGCGTAGGAACTGCGAAATGCACGTTCGTAAAACAGTCATTTTTGGGAATTTTTTCCCAAAATTTTTAACATAGGATTTTTGGGTGAGTACCTCATGAACTGTGACACTGTTATTTTGACTGTGAAATCATCTTTTGGGACCAAATAACAAAATGGCAGTGCAAGAATTCATGAGGTGGGGTCCCAAAAACCCCATGTTGAAAATTTGGTGAAAATATTCCCCAAAATGCCCGAGATATGCATCAAAGTTGAAAAAAACCTATTTAACCCATTATACAGCTTACCGGCATTTCCTCAGTTTGTGGTCCACTTTGAAGAATGCATACGTGTTCCTGGTCCACGAAGATGATCGTGCGATCAGACTCGGAGGTAAGTATGGGGTGGGGGTGGGGAGGCAGGGTGCGCGTGGGTTGGGGTCAGACTCAAGACAGTCAGCGAAGGATCATTTTTTCTTCCTAGGTCTTTTCCTTTTAGGAAGATGATGCGGGACATTTGCCACACTGGGGTTGTCTCCCAGCATGGCCGCTGGAAGTTTTTTTGGGGGGCCAGCAGAGTTGACTGAGGATTGGGCACCCCCATCGGCCACAGAGATTTTTGCCATGCTGGGGTGGGCTCCCAGCATGGCACTTCGAAGGCTGTTTGGGGGCAGTGGAGCCAACGGGGGATTGGGCATGGGCACCCCCATTGGTCTTACAGATTGTTGCCATGCTGGGGTGGGCTCCCAGCATGGCACCTAAAACTCTGTTGGGGGGGAGTGCAGCGCAGCCGATGGGGGATTGGGCACCCACATCGGCCATACTGTGGGGGCAGCACGTGAGCACACTGCAGTGAGCTCCCAACATGTTACTTGTTTGTGGGGGGAGACAGCTCTTGCACTGCAGTGCCGATGTGTAGGCACTTTGCATACTGCCGACGTCAGTATGCAAATTGCCAACATGCTGCAGTGCCTTTCTTTCAATTGTATGCCGCTGCATTTGCAAAAGCTGTCATGGACAGCTCTTGCATTCATTGGCGTGGTGGGGTCAAGCCTGCAAAAGGCAACAGGGCATTGGAAGTAGAGAGGCACACCTAAGAATTCTTGCATGGTGGCACTATGTTTCTTGCACATAAACATAAAACATTGCAAGCAAACATAAAAAGTGCCTAGAATTTTTTTTTTTAATATAGTTGAGTTTATATGTGGTAAGTTGGTAGGGTATGATGTTTTGAATGTGGCAGTAGGATTTAGCACATGCACTGCTTTAAAATCATTTCACACTATTTTATACTTTCTTAAAAAGATACTTCACGTTTCGGGGGGGGGATGTGGGATTCAAACCAAGATCTCCAGATTTGCAGAGAAGAGCCTTAAACCACTGTACTATACTGCCTCCCTAGTTATGGCAGTCATCTGTTTTATGGTTCATGGTGTTGGTGTAGTAAGCATACTAACATACAAAAATGGCAGCAGAATAGGCCTAGTGGGCTTTCGTGTCTGCTTCTTTGGTCAGTCCCCACTCTGGCAGCTGATCTTGCTGCCCTCCCACCCTCTCAAGCTTCTCCCTTCCCAATCCAGGGGAGAGCTAGCTAACTGAGGTTTCTGTAAGACAACAGCTACAAAATAGCCGTGTTGTAAATGGTTAAGTAGGTAGTGGTTTAAGGCTCAGAGCTACAAACCTGGAGTCCTGGGTTTGACTCCTACAGCCCCCACTTGTATGCTGTGTGACCCTACACAAAACTCTTAACTTCCTTGTGCTCCCAGATCACACTTGTAAACACACTTTCAGCTTAGTGTGTCTCTCCTGGTAAAAAAAAAGTGCCTAGAATTATATTTTTAATATAGTTGAGTTTATATGTGGTAAGTAGGTAGGGTATAATGTACATAGAATCTGAAAAATTCATAACATGCTGTACTGTGATTCAATGAACTGATAAATGAGGATTTTGGTTTATTTTACAAATTCATTTTTCCTGACCATGGACATACTAAAGCAAAAATTTCCTACAAAATGTTTTTAAATAAAGAGTTTAACTCACAGCAGCAGAAGAAGCATGTTGGCATTAAAAGCTTAGTGGTGGGGATGTAGAGACACCAGTATTTAAGCATGACTTTGGTAGAGGATTAATTGTGACTGAGGGGTGAGGGAGGGAGGGAGTGAGTCTTGATATTTGTAGCATAATGGTTTTCTGAAACTTCAGCCTTCAAGGAGTTAGACTCTGCAGCCATCTGTACAGTATATCACTAAGCCATATACAGTGTGGTATGGGTAAAACCCAGATCTCCAGACCTGGACCAGTGCTGCAAAATCTGTACTGGGCACAGCTTGTGCAAATATTGCTGATCCAGTGGATCAAATAAATACGTGCAAATAAATAAATACTCGGCTTTGCCTTGTGCTTCAATTCACACCAGGAGTGACGTTATTACATGATAACACACACCCTGCTGTGACTTATTGCTTAAATATGCCCTTTCTCAATGTACTATACTTTGATTCAGTTAGTGTATGCAACAGCCTTCATGTGAACACTCTGGGCTTCTCTTTGACTCCTGATGTCTATTTGCTTTAGCTGTTGTATATTGTTTGAACTGCGTTGGTCTTTTTGATGTAGTGTCTGTGTGCCTAAACTATGTAATCTGTTTATTTACTGCTACCCATGTATCTCCAGTGAATGATTGTTATAACTGTCTGCTCTCCGAGCCATTGTTTTTGGACTTGTTAACTGTACTGTTTGTATTAGTTTCGACGAGGTGCCTTTGTAAATGAGTCTCTGACTCAAAGGTTTGTAAATCTAATATTTTTTAAATAAATAAATAAATGTTTATGTTTAAGCCCATGAAACACCCTTAACTAGTTAATGCATTCACAGTCGTAGTGGCTCTGCCAGATCTTGTTCTTATATTGAAACATGTTAGGCTCTTCCACCTTGTTAATGACCTTGAGATATTTGAATGCTTCGATCATATCACATCTCTCCCTCCTTTGCTCTAGGGTATTCATATTGAGCTTTGTTAATCAGTCCTCATATGTTTTCTGATGCAGACACTGCACCATTTTGGTTGTCTTTCTCTGGACTGCGTTAATTTGGTTAATGTCCTTGTGAAGGTGTGTCCTCCAGTACTGCATGCAGTACTCCAGATGGAGCCTAACCAGTGCCTTGTAAAGAGGGATGATTATCTCCCTCTTATGACTTGTGATACCCCTACTGATACACCCCAGCATCCCTCTAGCCCTATCTACTGCTTTAGTGGTCTGCTTGGATGATTTGAGATCATCTGTGATGATGATGCCCAAGTCTCTTTCTTCCTTTGTGATTGCAACTCCCCACCCAACCTATAGATAGCTTCAGGGTTTATTTTCCCTATGTGCACGATCTTGCACTTCTTTGCATTAAACCCCCAGTTGCCACTATTCAGACCATTTTGCCAATTTTTCCAGATCTCTTATCATTCTGCGCACTCCATCTGGATCATCTACTCTGTTACAGATCTTGATATCATTTGCAAACAGGCAAACCTTACCCTTCAGTTCATCTGCAATGTCACTGATGAAGATATTGAAGAGGACTGGCCCCAGGACTGATCCCTGAGGTACCCCACTTGTAACTTGCATCTCTTCTGACTGTATACCGTTTACCCCCACTCTCTGTTTTCCACCAGCCAACCAGTTTACCACCCAATTGAACAACTTCTGACCCACCCCAAGTCTACCCAGCTTATTAATCAATCTTCTATTTTTATTTATTTACTTATTTATTTAGAATATCGGAATTACAAACCTTTGAGTCATAGACTCATTTCCAAAGACTCCACGTCAATTACAAAGGCAATAAACATGACAACAGTTACAGAGTGGATATATAGACAGAAAGTCAGTGGGTGATGTGGCCTATTCAATATGCTAGCTAAGTGGGGTAGGGGAACAAACATATTACAAATATATTAGCAGCCCAGTGGACTGTAGTCAATACAAGAGGCTAGCTAAGCATGGTCCCAGAGACAAAGGGCCTAGTCATAGACTACGGCAACAGTGCAATCCGTTGAGGAAGGACTTTGTCATAGTAGAGAATAGAGGCAGTACGGTTGGGTACGGGCTTGGGCTATTAGATGATAGGTAGCACGGCTATGGGCAGGTGCATGAGCGGATAATGAGTATGTGGTTTCTGAGTGCCACCTTGAAAGGACCCAGTTTGGTGATGCTAGTGATGGATATAGGGAGGGCATTAAAGAAGGTGGGGGCCCCAATCATAAATGACCTCTGAGCCAGGATTGCCTTGACCCTGGGGATTAACAGTGAAGCAGTGCTCATACTGCAAGTGTTTACTGGGTGCTCTTTAGTAGTGAGGGATGCTGCCAAACCTGGTGGTGTTAACCCCAGGAGATATTTCTTGACCGTGAGGCAGGTCTGATACCTGAGCCTCTCGTCAAAAGTAAGGATCTGTGTACTGGAGTAGAGGGTGCAGGTGTGCGTGATCCTTGCTGCACCTAACAGGAGCCTGCAGGCTTTGTTGAGGACTACTTCAATTTTGTTGAGAGACATTGTGTCAGCTGCGCATAGATCAGGAGTCCATAGTCTATCAGGACATGACAGATGAGGTGATGGCTAGTTTTAATGCTTCAGGGGGTAAGCAGTCCTTGTAGTGATAGAGGAGGCTAATAAGGGTGTTCACTGCAGAGGTGAGCACGTGAATGTGGATATGGAAGGTGACACAGGGTCAAAGGTAACCCCTAGGTATTTGTAGGAAGTGGACCTATTCTAGGGGGTGGAGCGAGCTGGAGACGATGTGGAGGGGTGAGTTCTTTAGTTTGTTTTGATGGTGACCAAATATTAGGGTCTTAGTTTTCTTCAGATTCATAACCAGCCTGCTTTTGCTGAACCACTGTTCAGCAAGGCTAAAGGAGTGCTGGAGTGCAGACTGCAGGTTGGTAGGGTTTGCATGGGCAGTGCATAGGACGGCTTTGTCCACATAAAGTAATATTTTTCCCAGGCAGAGGGAGGGCATTGAGAAAGAGGCTAAAGAGTAAAGGCCCCAGGATGGAGCCCTGGGGGACTCCAGAGCATATTGGGTGGGAGATGAATAGTGTGGTATTGATCATGACACACTGTGTTCGTGATATCAGGTAGCTGGAGAGCCAGTTGAGAGGACTTTGAGAGAAGCCCAATTTGAGGAGGGTGTCCAGCAAGAGGGGGTGGTTTACTGTGTCAAAGGCCTTGGAGAGGTCAATGAACACAGTTCCTGCTAGTTGTCCTTTATCAAGTGCAGCATGGATATAGGATAAGAATTCCAGGAGGGCTGTGGTTGTGCTGTGTCCAGCAGGAAAACCATGCTGTTGACTGCAGAGCAGGTTATGTGCATCAAGATAGGCTGTTGGCTGATCAGCCACCACCTTTTCTAGGGCTTTGGAGAGGGGGGAGGATTGAGATTGGTTGATAGTTCCCCATGGATAGGTGATCCCCACCTTTGTGGTTGGGTGTCACTACTGCAGTTTTCCAGTTTTTGGGAAACTGACCAAGGCAAAGGGGGAGATTCAGGAAGCCCATTGGAGAAGCAGAACATCCATCGCTAAGCAAACTAGTCTATTGTCAAGTGGGTCATTCAGGGGGCTAGTGCCTTTCAGGGCCTTGGCCAGGTACAGCTCAGTTTCCTGAGGGGTGATTGCCCTCAGGTAGAAAGGTGGATGAGCGAACTGGGGGTGTCAGAGGTGGGAATGGGGGTGAAGAAGTTTTGGGGGAGGACTGAACTCAGATTGGTGAAACTGGTGTTGAAGGCATTGGCTATTTCCTTAGGGTCAGTACTAATAGATCCATTTAATGAGATCTGTGAGGGGGTGGGGACCGAGATATGCCATTGAATGTTTTGATGTTGTCCCAGAATTTGCTGGAGGACCCCTAAAAGGAGGTAAGTTGGACCCTGAAATGTTTAGCCTTTGCTTGGCAGATGGCCCAGGTACATTTATTCTGCTCTGCATGATAGGCCTGCCTGTCAGCAGCTTTTGCTGAGTTTCTGGCCTTGTGCCACAGGTTATCTCTGTGCTTTGGTTGTTGGATGAGTGCAGGAGTTATCCAGAGTGCATTATTCTGCTTGTGGTGTGTTTTCTTTATAGGGGCGTAGATGTCACAGGCAGAAATAAATGAGTTGTGGAAGTAGTCTAGAGCAGTGTCCACATTGGAAGCCTGATAAATTGGGGTCCAATCCCAGTGGGCAAGGTGTTCTTTGAATTTGGTGAGGTAACCTGGGCGGAGTATACACTGGAGTATGGTGGTAGGTACAGGGGAGGATTGTTTTCCTGACCAGGCACAGCACACTGGTGAGTGGTCACTCAGGGAGTCTGGGAGGACAGTTATATCCTTAATTCTAAGTGGTCGGTTAGTGATTATGACATCGAGCAGGGTGTCCTTGCCTCTGGTGGGGTTATGCCCATTGGGCTGAGTCACCAGCTGATGGAGTTCTAGGGCTGTGAGAGCTTTCCTGGAGGTAGTGGTCATATCAGAGAGCCAATTTAGGTTGAGGTCCCCCAGGATGATATGTTTCACTTTGTGTGGGAGGCTGGTGATATATTCTGTAAGGGATTGAAGAGCCTGGGACTGCTTATGTGGGGGGATGTAGGCCACAGTGACTACGAGGGGGGACTTGGATGGGTAAGGGGTGATCTTGGTGGACATGGCCTGTGTTCCATGGTCCAAGACGGGTGGTGGTATGGCTTGGGGAAGCAGGGAGTGTTGAAGGTAGAGTGCACATTCACCTTCCTGCTTTCTGATTCTGTCCATGTGATGTAGGGTGTAGCCTGGAATGGATACAATGGGTGGATTTGGAGAGCCATGTCTTCTCTTCACCAGGGCAAGGACATCTGGCTGGTGTCGTGTGATCCAGCACTGTAATGCAGTCCTTTTCTTTAGTATGCTGCAAAAGTTCATAGAGGCAATCCAGAGTCCACGGGTGGGTATAGGGTGGGAGGCACAGGGCCTGGGTTTGGATGGACATTCCCAGACAGTAGAAGGAGCAGTATAAACAGCCTCAGAAGGTGTTGGACCTTTTTGGGGCTGTTGGTCGCACAGCTATTTCTAGGGCCTGTGCGGCACACATATGGTGTAGGTAGGGAGCGCATGATACCGGCAGATGGCCATATAAGGGGTGGTGGGTTGCTGGTGATAGTGACCAGTATGTGTGGTGGTATGGGTGGGAGGTGAAGGGGTACTGTATGGGTGGACATGCTGGAGGAAATGGGACTGAGTGTCCTTACCAGTGTCAGCTGTGGGGTACTGCTTGGCAAGGGAGGATGTAGGTTTGGCATACATGGGAGCAGACCCACCAGTAGGATCACAACCAGGCTGAGGAGGCAGACCATGTTGGATTGTGAGGCTGTGACTAGAGGCTTTTTGTGAGGTGAGCTATAAGGTTGGGCTCCTGCCTTCCAGTAATGTGAGATCCTCTGTGACGTAGAGGTAGGGTCCTAGACTTTGGTGTGCAGGATACCAGGTTTGAAACTAGGGAGGGGACTGTCCATGGATGCCCTGGTCGGTTATGAAAAAGGGGATGTCTGGAGTGGAAGAGCAGTGAAAAGAGGGGGTGCGCTAGCAACTCCTAGTGGTGGAGGTAAGCTATGCATCAGTATGGGGGGAGGAGGAAGTGGAGCTATGGAGAAGGAAGGAGGAAGAGAGATGGGAAAGAACAAGGAGAAGCAGTGCTGCAGAGGAAGATGCTACCTCTGGTGGTGATAGCTTATAAGCTGCAAATGGAAAAGTGGGGAGATAGGGTGAAATCAGAACAGGAAGTCATGTGATGTGGGAGGGCTATAAACTAAGGGTCGAGCTTGGATGGGTGAGGCAGTATTTTTGAGAACCAGAGTGGTTTCCCCCTTCGTTTTCCTTTGCTTTTCTCAGTAACACAATGTGATGTTGCTTCAAGTATTGCATCCCTAATGCTTGCCCACTTTGCCTGTACCCCCTCACCTGTATTTCTTTTTGCCAGGGCTAGCTTTAACTCTGTTGGCCATCTTATCAAAGTCACCTCCTCTGAAGTCCAATATTTTTGCCTTGGAATGGGATGATTTAATTCTAGTGGCCAAACTGAACCATACTATGTGATGGTCACTCCAGGCCACTCAGAATACTGCTCTGCTGTGCTACCAGCTGTGTCATCAGGACTACTGGAAAACTGGGACTCCCTGAGACACTGATTCTTTCTCAGATGCACAACCTGGTGCTACACACAGCTAAGCACATTTAATCCACAAGGGTTTGATGTACATATATATGGAACACAAACAAACACAAATGAGAAAGAAATAAGTGCCTTAGCTGGAATTTTAGACCACTCATAGTCCCATTCTGTTGCAGTACTGAGTCTGACTTCACCACTGGGACAATTGGGAACCTGGGGCTCCCACAGTCAACAATAATTTCTCAAATGCACAACTTGCAGTTACACAAATTTAATTATATTTAATCCACAAGGGTGTGGTGGTTGAAACAGGTAAGACGAACCCAAGGACATGACTGCCTATGTAAAAGGGGGACCTGGTATACAAGCAATAAACAAAACAAACATAAAGACACATAATAAAAACAGTTACATTCTGATAAAGATATGAGGTAACTCATATATTTTTAAAACAAATAAAAGAAGATACACTTCTTAAGTATAAAGACAGATCATTCCATGGTTTAATAGGATGCAAGCCAAAAGCAGGATGTCCAAAATGTGTGCATCTGAGAGGTAGTGACACAATAAGTAAGTCTATGAACTGAAGCCAATGATTTACAGAATCTGTAGCAATAATACAATGAATTAGGACAATATATAATATATATTCATTTCAAAAAAAGCTTCTTTAATGCACCACATTGGGTTAAGGTGACAAAAGTAGGGAAATGTGGTATTATGGTTTCTAACCATAACACTTCACCCCACCCTTTAGACAGCAACAGGAAAAAACATTACAGTTTCACCTCTCCTGAATCTTCGCAAATCAGGGATGGTGTGTACCTGGGGGATGCCAACCCTAGTGCTCGCATCATTCCATTAGTAAATAATCTGAGATGTATAGAGTATGTGAGAATGGGGTGAGCATTATGGTTGACAGTCCCATGCCTGATTTGTGAAGACTCAGGAGAGGTAAAACTTTAATGTTTTTTCCTGCTGCTGCCTGCAGGGTGGGGGCAGGGTGTTAGGGTTGGGAACCCTAACACCACATTTTCATATGTTTGTCAGTTTACCCTTAAGTGGTGCATTAATGAATTTTTTTGCAATGAATTTCCTTATTTTTGAGATAGTATCACCAGATCCTCATTAAGTGGGTCCGGAGACCTGTGTGTACATATCCATTTGCTTGTGGAAGTGCAGGGCCCTCTGAGTCCTGCACATCTATCCCTGCATAGATGTATACATCACACATCTATTTCTTCCCAAAAAAATGATTTATTTGGTTGGCTACATGGCTTGTTCAACTTCCAAGGTTATCCTATGGGAATTGTCATGTTTTCATTTTTTTGCATTTTATATATGCTCCCTAAATTTTTTTGGTGTGGTCATTATGTGTTAATGTTGTAGTACTTATTAAAGCCTATGTTTTGATATATAGATTGTCCCTTAACTCCAAATATAGAAGATGTCATGGCTTGTTGAAGTTGAAATGTAGTAAAAAAATGAAGTTCAAAAATCTTTTTTTGTATGAAGGGATCCTTCTTTGCATCAAATGAAAGATCCATACAAAAAGGATTCCTTCACATAAAAAAGAATCAGCAAAAAAACTAAGTCCAAAATCATTTTTCATATGAAGACATCCTGTTTTGTATGAACAAAAAACCCATATGAAAAAGGATTCCTTCGTACAAAAAAAGACTTGGAGAAAAAACTAAGTCCAAAATCTGTTTTGTATGGGAAGGGGAAATTATTTAACCAGGGAAGGCACATTAAGCCGGAGAATGTTTCCAGGTGCAATCTTGAGCACAAGGAAGTTAATTGACTTGCTCAGGGTCACACAGTATACAAGTGGGGGTTGATGGGATTCAAACCCAGGTCTCTAGGTTTGAAGCTCAGTGCCCTTAACCACTACATTATACTGCCTCCTATGAGGGTATCCTTTTTTGTATGAACAATAAAAAAGTATGCAAAAGGATTCCTTCATATGAAAAAAGAATCGGGGAAAAAAAAACTAAGTCCAAAATCTTTTTTTTGTATGAGGGCATCCTTTTTCATATGAAAGAAAAAAAAAGGATGAAAAAGGATTCCTTTATACAAATAAGAAATTGGAAAAAAATTAAATCCAAATCTTTTTTTGTATGATGGCATCCTTTTGCATATGAATGAAAAAATAAAACAGATATGAAAAAGGATCCCTTCATATGAAAAAATAATTTGGAATTCATTTTGTTTCCAATACATTCTTCATATGAAAGGATCCTTCTTCATACATTTTTTTTCATTCATATGAAAAAGGATGCTTTCATATGAAAAAAGAATCAGAGAAAAAAAAAACAAGTCCAGATTATTTTGTGGTATGAAGGGCTGCTTTTTTGTATGGCTGAATTCCTTTTCATATTGCCATATGAAAAAAGAAAATCGAGTCATGATAAAGGATTTTACAATGAGAAAACACAATTTAGTGTCACATTTCCAAGAACTAAGTGCAGAATCCATCTAACTGGGTCCCAGTTAACAAGATACATGTGCTGTTGTGTGTGAAGGGTATCATTTTCGTGGATTTAAAAAAATAGCTAAAAGAAATGGAAACAAGATGGCAGCCATATGAACTATTTTTTCCTGATGAAAAATGATTACCACCATACAAAAAAGATTCCTTTTTTCAAAATTCCAACAGGAATAGTTCTATCTGCATGCCTAAATAAAGCCAGGTATACCGTCTTTATTACTCTGACCTTTATTCTCGAACATTTTTTTGTCAGTTTAGAAAAGTATATACCACTTCATTTTAGACAAACAAATACTCATGTCCTTATCTGTGGCAGATAATACTTTCAGACAAAGTCAATTAATTATTTATACTATACCGACATTCAGAAGTTTGTGTTTCCAATCTGCTTGCTGGTTTTTCATGGCTTAATTGCCTAATCCATTGTTCCAGCAAATAGTTCAAGGACAGGATACCTTTCCTTGTGTCTCTGTCTTCTGTGGATTTTGGCTGTTTCTTGGTTCTATTCCATTACCTTGTTTCTGCTGGCAAAAGCTATAAGCAATCTGTGCTTTTCAAAAAGCCGGTAGCTGGATTCACTCGGCCACAACCTTGCCACTTTCTTTTGTTTTACTATGCAGTTGCTTTAGATTCAAAAGAGCCACCGGTATCTACTAATGTGCTTATGTTTCCAGGGCCACAATGCCCCATCATCAGAGCTAACTGCTTACGGGTCACATTGCCTTTATACATGTGCCATGCCTCTATGGCAACAGTAAACATTAGCAGTTCTTAACAGCACCTTAGACATTTTTTATGAAAACGTTTTTCCTTTTCTCTCACTATTCTTAGATGGGGTTAGAGGTGTCTGCATGCTCTACATGAGTATTTCCCAGCATCTACCACAAATTTCATATTTAAGATACAAGTGCTCCATTACCGGAGCGGGTATTAACTGCCTTTAAAGGCACCAGCTCGTAATGCTCACCATTGTAAAAGTGCTTCACTGTGCTGTTAAACATGCAGGATCCATTAAAGGCGCCCGCTCATAATGCTCACCATTATCTAAGTGCTTTACTGTGCTGTAAACGTGCTGGATCCAATAAGGGATCTAAAGTGCAATGTGCTCATATTTATTAATATATAAAATGTACCCCAAATCTTTGGCTATACATACCTTAGCTATAGGTTTCACACAAAATACCTTATTGTATGGCATAAAAATATTTTACCCATTTTAACTCACAATTAAAGTGATCTGTGCTTACTATTTTACAGCACAATAGAATATATGGTGAACAATATACACCTATTGTGTTCTGTATTATTTTATAATTACTGGCCAGCATTTTTTTCTATTGAGAAAGCAGGTTGATATTTGCTGTAATAACCATGCGCTGTGTTGATCAAAATACACAGCTCCCTCATTGGCTCCTGTTTTCTAGGTGGGTGGTCCGAACAGTTCTGAAAACATGGCGGCTCCGTCTTTCCATTACCGAGGAGCCGCCACAAACAGACTTGTCACTCCCTGTAATTTTCTGCCACATTCCCCAGTCTATCTGGTTGATCCTACCTACCAGGGTAAAATAAAAAATGTTTATCTGGTTGATCCTGCAGTTCGTTCGCTTCAGACACAAGCTATCAAGTGCAATGAGGAATGGGCCCCGGGATGACTGGCATGATCTCTGCTGGAAACTGTAAGTTTAGTTAAAAAAATTAAGAGCAAAAACAAAAGGCCAATTCTGGAAAGACAGGGACAGGGAGAGATGGTGTGTGTATGTGTATATGTGTGTGTGTGTGTATGTGTATGTGTGTAAGACAGAAGTAAGCCTGCAGTGTGTGTACATTATGACAGAAGTCAGGCTGCAAAAAAATTGGTAACCAGCAATTATAAAAAATAAAAGGTGTGGAAGTGTTTGAAATGAGAATTTAATCCACACCCTTGGTGTGGAATGTTTTAATAAACCCCTCAGGCTTCACCCTCGGGGTTTATGTAGCATCCCACAACTCTGGTGTGCATTAAATTTTCATATCACACGCTTCCCCATCCATTATTCTCTATATTGCAATTACCTCCTGCCAAACACTTAAAACCTAAAGTTGAAAACAAAGATTAGAAACAGTATGACAAATTCAGGATGCTAAAGTCCAACTAGAAATTCTGAGTGACCTTGGATTACTATGTATCTTACAAATAGCTGTTATACCCAGTTCCATCATTCAGTCCTTTCGGTACTAAGGTCTCTAACTCATGAATCCAGAAGGCTTCCTTTTGTAAAAGGAGGTCCTTCATATTTCTTCCTTTTATAGGTAAGTTAACTTTTTCGATGCCGATATGTATAAGGGAAGCAGGGGATCCATCGCCATTTTCTGAGTAATGTTTTGCCATGGCGTATTTCATGTTCTTTGTCCTTATTGCAGTTTGATGTTCCCCTATATGTGTTTTAAGGGCCCTCTTTGTCTGTTCTACATAGGAGAGCCCACAGGGACAAGTTAGTATGTAAATAATTCATTCACTACAACAATTAATGAATCCACTAATGGTATATTTTTTTCCCAGACCTTGGGTGATTAAAAGATTTGAAATTGTGTGTGCTGCTACAGTGTCCACAGTTCCCACACCTGTAATTTCCAAGTGGAGCAGAGGGCATCCAGTCTGGTGTTAAATTTTCTTTGGTTTCTCTGAAAAGTGTTTTCATCAGAATATCCTTCAAGTTTTTGCTTCTTTTGTAGCTGAACATTGGACTGCTTTTGACTATTTCTATCATGCTATTGTCTACCTCTAATATTCTCCAGTTTCTCGTTATAACTTTTTTTATTTCACTGTATGCCTCAGTATATATGGTGTTGAAACAAACTTATTCTTTCCTTTCTTCTTTTTCTCTATCTATATTTAATTATCCCTGTTTTTATGTCAACTTTTTCCACTGCCATTACAAGTACCCCTGGTTCATAACCCCTTTGTAAAAGTCTATTACACACGTCTGCCAATTCTTTCAGTCTATTTTCTATTTCACTGCAGTTTCTTTTGATTCTGAGTAATTGTCCATAAGGAATGTTCTGTTTTGTATATTTGGGATGGTTACTATCATAATATAAAATAGTATTTCGGGCTATTTCTTTTCTAAAAAGTGTACTTTCAAGTTTTTTGTCTTTCACATACTGTATATTGTAAGGTCAAGGAAACTGATGGTCTCTTTACTGTATTGTATAGTAAACTTTAAATTATGGTTCCTGGTGTTTATAAAATGGAGAAATTCCTCTAGTTCTTTCTCGTTTCCTTCCCATATAAACAGAATGTCATCCACTAAATGCATCCTATGGGATATCTTATTGTGCCATCTGTTGTTCTCAGTATTCCATATATGTTGTTCCTCCCAGTCTCCTACATAAAGTGTCACTAATGTGGGGGCAAATGTGGGGCCCATAGTATTACCATGGATTGGCTGGTAGTACTTATTTCCAAATGCGAGATCATTATTTGTTAGTACCAGATCAGCCAAGGTCACAATAAAGTCAAAAGGTGGTACTACATTCTGTTCTCTATTATGTAATGTTCTTTTTATCGATTCCAAGCCACTATTATGTGAGATGTTATTATACAAGTTCTTCACATCACAGGTGACCAAGATGGTGTTTTCAGAAGTGTGAATATCTTTTAATTTGTTAAGGTCATCTTTTGTATCATAGATAATTGATTTAACTTTATCTGTAAATGGACGTAAAAAGAAATCAACATGTTTGGGAAGTGGTTCCGTAACAGAACCAATACCACTGATGATATGTCTACCAGGTGGGTTTTCCTTGTGTTTGTGTACTTTTGGGAGCATGTATACAGTTGGTCTCACAAGGTTTTCTACTGTTAATTTTTTTCCCATTTCTGTAATCCATTTTTTGTCAAAAGCATCTGTTGTATACTGTCTTATGGTTTCCTTGATTTTTTCAGTGGGTCCCCTTTAAGTTTTTTATAAAATTTGTCATTGTTGAATTGTCTTTCCATTTCAGTAATGTATATGTCTTTTTCCCAAAGGACAACAGCTCTACCCTTATTCGCTTTTTTAATTATAGTATCTGGCATATTTTTGATCTCTTCTAGTGCACTTATTTTTTTCTTAGTCATATTGTCATCACCTATATATGTTTCAGACCTTTTCAAAACCTTTTCAACATCACTATCCACAATTTTGCTGAATGTATTTGTAGCTGCATTCCATATCATGTTAGGGGTGAACCTTGATTTTACTTGGAAAGGAGTTTTTTCTCTAGTGCAGTCTATATACGTAACATTCTGACCATCTTGTCCTGTGATGCTACATCTCACTGTTGTTATTGTTGGTACTGTATCTTGTGTGCTTACTTGTTTATGTAACCCCCGGACCCCTGCCTTTTTGCAAAATGACAGGTGGCATGCTGTTGAAGCTGACAACAGTACCTGGTGGGGACTGGGTTTGGGGAGGACAAGGTTACTCGGCACAGCGGACCTAGGTTTGGCTACTCTGCACAGGGGCACCCAAGTAAATCCGAACACAGGAAGCAATAACTGTAATGTCCAGAACCAGGAATGGGATTCTACAGTGTGGCTTTTATTCACATCCAAACTGAACAAACAAAGCATAGACGGACCCCCACAGGGCTACATTCCTGGTAATGCAGATTAGAGACAACAGAACACTTCTTCACATTTCAGCCCTCAGGCTCTGAACCCACCAGGCACACAGCCCGGACTTGCATGCAGCTTTGGGTACACAGCCCAACCTGTACACTACTTGGGTTTTCCCCACGGGGCCGGCTCCCCTGTCGGCCACTTGATCCGTGGTCCATTATGGGAATGAACCAGTTTTCCAATTGGTGGATCCCCAAACCACCTTAGAGCCTTCAAATCCTAGAGGGAATTTTCCTTCCAATCCCACATCTGGGTACTTCCCTCATCACTGGCCAAGTGCATGAGGCAAAGTAGAAATAGACAGAGCAAATCTGTAGAGGTGGACCTGGTCACTAAAGATGGGGGGGGGTCTCCCACCTCCAGCTTCCACAATCCATACCCGGCCATTTCTCTGGAAACTAAACAACTATTTTCTGAAAGCTTGGCAATGTAGATTTCTGGGTAGACATATGTCACATCTCCTCTACATGTCTTGACTTCCCCTATGTGCTGGACTTGAACATACTTTTACTTTTGCCTAAGCCTATTACTCTAGGCCTCCCACTACTTCAGTAGTCCAATCCCCACTATCACACAAGTCCCAGGGTGAAAACATAGGCCCTTTAGAAAGAGCAGAAACTCACCCTCCAGTTGCAGGTGCCCCACAGGTGGATCACAAACTCTTCTTGTTTCCCAAAACTCTTGAACCAAATAAGGCAGCTTCTCCACTAGCAGAAGTCAGGGGGTTGCTCCTGGAATATGCAGGAAAAGCTTTCCTGCCCCATTCCCTGAGGGATGGGGCACTGAGACCCGATTCAACGGTCTCCACCACTTTAAAACTGCTCACTGTGTCTCTCTTTTAGGCGGAAACACACACCTTTTTCCTAAATGTAGCCCTATGTCAGGGCTGAGGTTCCAAGAGCCTAACACAGAGCTGCTGTGCTCCTCTCTCAGCAAGCTCCAAACTCCAACTGACTCAGACTACTGTTCAAACCTCCCAACATTCTACTCCAACTCCCTGCTGCAGATTCCATTGTGGCTCATGCAGCTGGGACAGTTCTATGGTGATGTCATCCCTCAGTTTCAGCTGAGACTGAGAACAGAGTGAGACAGTGTGAAATCCATTTAACTGGAGTTTCACAAGCTGCCTTCCCTGCCTACCACTAGGTCTTACTGGGATTCTAGTAACCCCGGGTAACAAGGGGGTTACATTTAGAAAAAAAGATTTCAGGTGTAACTGCCTGTATGTTTTAAAAAGGTCTATTTTTACTCTGAAGGCATTTGTCTTAGTTTAGGTGAAAAGGATAGTCCTTTTTTAGGTACATCTTCTTGGATGGGGGCTAACGCATTACTGGTTAAGTTTATTAGGTCCATCTCTTGTTCCGAGTGGACCTGTTTTCCCCAGTAACCTCCATAGTTCATGTTTTGACCTCTGCTTCTCCTTCTGGTGCCTTTTCTTTGTGTCTCCCTCCTGGTCTTTCTCCTCATCCTGTTCCCCTGCTGCTTTATCCTTGATGATCCTGCTGAAAATCTTGTTCCTGTCTGTTATTTCGAGTTCCACTTCCTGTTGATTCTTGATCACTTTCCTGTGATGTGTCAAAATTTTCACTGTCAAATTTTTTGTGGCCTTCACTCTGAAACCTATGCCTTTTACCGTGCCAATTGTATATAGTGCCTTCTCTGTAATCCCTGGCATCATGCTTGTGTTTTTCTCTCTTATACACTGTAAGTTCCTCCCTGAACATTTTCATATTTTGTTCTAGCTTTTTCAGCACTACATTTTCTTCCACTTTAGGCACATTTCTAAATACTTCTTGTTTTTTAACTTTAATTTCATTTTCTAATTTATCACAATCTCTTTTTGTCTTACTAATACTGGCTAATATTAGGTCACAGGATGCTTTGTTGAGGATTTTCTCCCAATCCCCCATATATTCATCGTCATGCTGACCAAAAGGTGGTGCTTTTTGAATGCACAGGCCTCTTGGAATCTGCTTATCTGTCCAGTACTTACTGAGAGATAAAGCATGCACCTGCATGCATATCTACTTTTTTACTGAATTGTCTATCCTTGTTGTATGTATCCATTTTGTGCCTTCTGTATTTGAATTTCCAAAAAGACTAGCATATTCTGCTGTAGGGAAATCTAAGGCCTCCCCTTCTTTGTCCGTGAAGGCAAATGCACCGGTTTCAGGTGCCCCTCCTTGTCCCGCCATGTTGCCTACAAAAAAACTGTACTATTAAAAAACTTCACATATTCTGAGCTACCACCTGTACCCCCCATATGGTTACAAAAAATTCTAAAGTGAAGGCAATATGTAAAATTGGTATGTGCTCACAAGCCCTTTTTTAAAAAATATATTATAAAGGGAGAACCTGTAACTAATAGGGTGCAAAGATTGCAGGGAGTTTGAAGCAATTTTTTCAAAATTCCAACAGGATTAATTCTATTTGCACACCTAAATAAAGGCCGGGATACCATCTTCATTACTCTGACCTTTATTCTTGAATATTTGTCGCTTTAGAAAAGTATATACCACTTCATTTTAGACAAACAAACACTCATGTCCTTATCTGTGGCAGATAATACTTTCAGGCAAAGTCAATTCATTATGTGTACTATATCAAAACTCAGAGGTTTGTGTTTCTAATCTGCTTACTGGTTTTCATGGCTCAATTGCCTAATCCATTGTTCCAGCAAATAGTTCAAGGACAGAACACCTTCCCTTGTGTCTCTGTCTTCCGTGAATTTGGTCTGTTTCTTGGTTCTATTCCATAACCTTGTTACTGCTGGCAAAAGCTATAAGAAATCCATGCTTTTCAAAAAGCCATTAGCCGGATTCACTGGACCACAACCATGCCACTTTCTTTTGCCTTGCTATGCAGTTGTTTTAGATTCAAAAGAGCCACCGGTAACCACTAACATGCTTATGTTTCGGGGGCTGCAATGTCCCATCATCAGAGATAACTGCTTACAGGTCACATTGCCTTTATACATGTCATGTCTCTATGGCAACAGTAAACATTAACAGTTCTTAACAGCACCTTAGACATTTTTTATGAAAAAAATGTTTCCTTTTCTCTCACTATGCTTATGTGGGGTTAGAGGTGTCTGCATGCTCTGCACAAGTATTTCCAATCGTCTGCTACAAATTTCCTATTTAAGGTGCAAATGCTCCATTATGGGTGCGGGTATTAACTGCCATTAAAAGCACCCACTCTTAATGCTCACCATTGTAAAAGTGATTCACTGTGCTGTTAAACATGTAGGATCCATTAGAGGCACCCGCTCATTATGCTCACCATTATCTAAGTGCTTTACTGTGCTGTAAACTTGCTGGATCCAATGAGGGATCTAAAGTGCAATGTGCTCATATTTATTAATATATAAAATGTACCCCAAATCTTCGGCTATACATACCTTAACTAACAGGCTTTCACACAAAATCCCTTATTGTATGGTATAAAAAATATTTTACCCATTGTAATTCATAATTAAAGTGCTCTTTTAATCATCCAAGGTTTGGAAAAATATATACCATTAGTGGATTCATTAATTGTTGCAGGGAAGGAATTATTTACATGCTAATAGATTCAAAAAGAAATCTCCGCACCTGGTTGGTGGTGCACAGGCCAACACAGCAACCAAAAATAAAGAAAAGGCTCAGCACGCACCGCCTCAAAATAAAAACTGTCCCGGGTAATCAGAATATGTGCAAAATATCCTTTATTGGAGTGCAATAAAAACCACCACACCTCACGCTTTGACGCGTTTCAGAAAACAAATTATTTTTATGTATGGGACACTAGTGATATCCTACAGACCTTGGAGGATATCCAGGTTAGTGGGGATTCCTTTCTCATTACTATGGATATAGTGTCCCTGTATACTAATATCCCTCAAGAGGATGCATTAGATAGTTTAGCTTCTTTTTTGAATGCTGAGGAGAAGGATACTGAACCTCCAACTGAGTTCTTGCTGAAATTGACAGAATTTGTACTTAAATATAATGTTTTTACCTTTCTGAATGAATTTTTCTTGCAGATTCATGGAACTGCTATGGGTGCCACCTTTGCACCCAGTAGAGCTAATCTATATGTAGGAAAGTGGGAAATGAAGTTATCCGAGATTTTGATGTTAATCCCTTTTTTCTTTTATCAATTTATATAGATGTTTTATTGATAACATTATAATTATTTAGGACAGTACACTGGAAAAATTTGAGCAGTTTGTTGATTATTTACATGCTTCAAACCCAAATCTACACTTCACTTATACAGGAAGTCAGAGGGAGGTAAAATACCTAGATCTACATGTACAGAAAGACACAGAGGGAAATATCTATACAGATGTTTTTAGGAAAGAATGTGAACCAAACACATTACTTTTGTCCTCTAGCTGCCACCCTCGACACATAGCACAAAACATCCCGAAGGGACAATTTTTGAGATTAAGAAGAAATTGTAGCACCGAAGAAGCCTATGATAAGGCTGCTATCAAGTTGCTCAATAGATTTCAAGAAAGGGGATATAATATAACACACATTAAACAGCTCAGTCAATTAAGGGTATTGATAGAAATACAATTATATAGAGACAACAACATAACAACCAAACATCTAGTTATGTTCAGACAAACTTTATTACAACATACAATGTGCACTCACATAAAGTGAGACAGATTATTATGCAAAACTGGAATATTTTGTAGGTTGATATGGTGTAGTGATAGTATACTATGTTGATTATTGTCACTCCATTTTGTATGCTATTTCATGTAATGTATGTCATTTTATACTCCATTTTGTATTGTGTGACTCCATTTTACATGCTGCTTCATTTAATTGGTGTTTTGCTCTTTAGATAGCCTCATTATTATGTTTTGCTTCAGACAGTGTATTTTGCTGACTTGAAGGTCGCATATTGTCAGGCAACCTGTTTTTGCAGTTTTGTTTAAACTTCTGCTTAGCTCATAGTGTTCTAGGCACCCGGCCAGTGTTTGGAGCACAGTGACCTAGCAGGTGTGGGGAATTCTGAGCAGTCCTTATCGTGTGAATTCGTAACATCCTGGGAGCCCGGCCAGCTTCTAGAATGTGGGAAAACAACACTATAAAGGCTGCACGGTTATTTTTAGCATAGAATAAGATATAAATGTAGCTTTCTCAATGCCTGGTTGGAAGCCTCATCTGCAGGGTGGACGCATCGCTGTGGAACTTTCTCCCGGTTCAAAACTCCTGTCCAGGCTGTGAGATGATTTAGGGGCTTCCCCAGCTACTGGGAAAAGGCTTGGATGATGCTTTATTAAATCGGTGATGTATCATGTTTTGCTTAATTGAAGTATATATTAATGCTGATAGTAATATTGCTAATGAATGAATGCTAAAGTGTAATCATTAATGCTGATAGTGACATTGCTGTTACATGAAGTGTAATTATCTTTTGCTTGCAATAAATTGTGCTGATGTGTGAATGCCAAGTGTGATTATTCCTTTGTGACTCTTCGATTAGGCAAGACAATTTTGGCGTAGTCGGCAGGATTCATAAGGGAAAGTACACACTAAGGTGAAGTAAAAATGTTTAAAAGGAAAGAGTCTAATGTTGCATGTGCACAAGTGGAAATTCCTGGTTGGGAAAACCAACCTTATGCTGATTTAGCCACTGAGTGGTCATGTTGTGCAGGGTTGAGTGAACACTGGGAATCCTGTTTAAAGGATTCTGAGCCTGCATATGTTGTTACATGTATGAAAAAGTGCCTGTGGCAAAGGAAAGAATGTGCTGCCTTGGGGCACAGGGGTGGATTTTATTGTCTGCCTATAGGAAGATGCATGAAAAGGTAGTGGGACTTCTTAGTGAAAGGCAGAGTTGGAACGAAAGGTTTGTGATTTGGAAAGTAAAGCTGTGATGTTACAATGTCAAAATCATTTGCTGAGTGATAAATTGGATACCTATCGGACAGTTGCAGAAAATGCAGCTGTCCGAGTGGCACAGTACAAGTATAAAAAGGGGAGGGGCAGAGTTAGTAGGAAAATGGTAAGCCTAGCAATAGCTAGGGCAGGAGCCCACTGGGATCCTGAAACATGGGATGGAGATATTTAGTTTTCTACAGACGAGGAAAGGTCAGCCTCAGATAAAGAAGAAAAGGCTGAGGGACGTAAGGTTCCAATACTGCATGCACAGCCAGTGTCTAGAAGACGTACTGAAGTGTTGGATCAGGGAAATCCTAGGAATCGAGATGTAGTGGAGGATTTTCTCAACAGGAGGTATCAGACCTCCTGAGCAGTACAACCAGAGGGGGAGAGTTTGTTGAGATGGCTGGTGAGGTTGTATGACACAGGGTGGATGGAGTGTTTAGATGAAACTGATGTCCCTAGGTTTCTGTCACTAAGCTATGACCCTGTGGTGAAGGAGGCTCGGACCCTCCAAATACAGGGCAGGGCTATGCCACGATGCTGGATGTGGTGGCTATGGCTTGCAAACACAAGTATCCGACGGTGGTGACTGGCCGGAGGATAGTAAACCATGGTTTACCTTAAAGGACTGTATACAAAACATTAAAATGGAAATGATGAAAGTTCGGTCTCCACAGAAGACCATGCTGATTTAATGAGTGTGTTGTGCCAGTGTCTGTGCGTAATAAGATTATCAAAACTGCACCACCTGCATATAAGGCAGTAATGATGACTTTGTGATTAATCAGATGGGGAAAACAGTAGGTGTAGTGCTAGAGGCAATACGGCAGTTAGGGAAATGGGAGATTGGGGCCCAAAGGGTCTAGTTTATATGATTCTTCAGGACAGGATAAACAGCGGTCCAATCCTGAAGGTCGAGTTTCTAGGAGAGATATGTTCCTGGCTCTCTTAAAGGATGGGGTGGCAAGGAAAACATTGATGGATCAGTACCTGATATGTAGGAAATGTACAAAAGGGGATTGAACACTAAGAAGCGAGTAAATAAACAGACCAATTCAAAGTTAAAGACAGATGTACATGTCTCTTCAGGGGAGTCTGTAAGTCCAATTGCTCCCCCGGCAGAGTTTGATGATGAAAGTATATCCCGGGGTGGGAGGGGCTCCCACTCAGGGATCCATTGAGTCACCCCGAACGGAGCAGGAATATGCAGATCTGTATCCTAGTGATTTGTACCCGGTTAGGGAGTTGCAGCAACTGAAAAACCTAAAATATGACTGAAATGAAGGCAGCCCCAGTAGAAGGGTGGGCTAGGAGGGATTTTAGACCTCATGTAGGAATGGAAATTAATTGGAAGAGTGGCTCACCCAAAAAGTACGAGCTTTAATTGACACTGTGAGGCCTCATTAATTTATGGGAACCCAGCAAAACACAAAGGTCAGCGAGTGGTAATTACAGGATTAGAGGTAACAAATTGAGGCAGTACAGACCATTTTGGAACTGAAAATAGGTCAGCTGCCCTGGAGAAAATATTGTGTAATGATTGTTCCGATTCCAGAATACATTATAGGAACAGACATACTAAAGGGGATGACGTTGCAATTGTCTGATGGACAATATCAATTTGGAGTAAAACCTTACATTTCAGCAAGACCAGTAGTAGTGGGGAAGGTGCAGATGCCTCCAGTAGCCATTCCACCTGCTACAAAAATTATCTGTATGAAACAGTATAGAATACCAGGAGGGAATGAGGAGATAACTGCCACTATTAAAGATCTAATAGAGGCAGGAGTGCTTAAACCCACAACAACAGCTTGGAACAATCCTGTGTGGCCGGTCAAGAAAAGTGATGGGTCATGGCGGATGACAGTAGATTATAGGGAATTGAACAAGTACACCCTTTCATTGACGGCTGCCGTTCCAGACACCGTCACCCTGATAGAGCAAATACAAAGGCACAAAGGGGTATGGTATGCAGTTATTGATTTAGCTAATGCATTCTTTACTATTCCGATTGAGGAAAAGTTTTGGGACCAGTTTGCCTTCACATGGCAGGGGAGGCAATATGCTTTCACTAGATTACCTCAGGGATATGTACATAGCCCCACCATCTGCCACTGGATGGTGGCAGAACACTGATGAGTTGAAGCTGCGGATGGCATGCAGATTTCTCATTACATTGATGATATCTTGATCCAGGGGCTGATCAAGATAAAAGTACAGCAGTTACTAGATGAGACCATTGATCATATGAGGAAGAAAGGATGGGAAATTAATCCAGACAACGTACAGGGTCCTTCCCAAACAGTAAAATTTTTCGGAATTCAATGGAACAGGGGGCATAGAGAAATATTGCCCAAGGCACGACAGAAAATACTGGACTTCTCGACTCCACAAGACAAAACTGAAACACAAAGATTTGTGGGTTTGTTTGGATTTTGGCGACAGCATATACCCCATTTAAGGCAAATACTAGCTCCCCTTATTAAAGTGACCAGAAAAAAATATGAGTTTGAATGGGAGGATGTGCAACAAAAAGCATTTGATAAGGCTAAGGAAGCAGTGCAGCAAGCCTTAGACCTTTGGTCCCTGCTGGAGGGGGAGGTAGAATTAAATGTGTCCGTAACTGGGCAGTATGCAAACTGGAGTTTGTGGCAGAAGCAAGGGAGACAGAAAGTGCCACTTGGTTTTTGGAATAGGAAACTCCCAGAGGTAGGTAGCAGATACTCACCTTTTGAGAGACAACTACTAACATGCTACTGGGCTCTGATAGAGACAGAACAAATGACAGTGGGTCATGAGGTAGCATTGAGACCAGAGATACCCATTATGCAATGGGTAAAAAGCTCCCCTAGAACTCACAAAATAGGACATGCTCAGGAAGCTAGCATTATCAAATGGAAATGGTATATTCAGGATCGAGCAAAGGTAGGAATTGGGGGAATAGCAGCCCTCCATGAGAAGGTAGCTGAAATTCTACTAGAGGGAGAACAGGTTGAGGGAAAAATGCCTGAAATTCAAGAATCACCTGTGAAATGGGGCAAGCCTTTTGATGAGCTGCCCGTTTCTGACCGAGCACATGTATGGTTTACAGATGGCTCAGCCAAATATGTGGGAAATAGGAGATACTGGAAAGCAGTAGCTTATTGTCCACACACTGAAAAGTTTTTGGTAACATCAGGAGAAGGGAAAAGCAGTCAATATGCTGAGTTGTATGCAGTATATCAGGCTTTGAGACAAGAAAACCAGATACATGTCATATTTATACTGATTCATGGTCTGTAGCCAATGGTTTAACAACCTGGCTGCCCACTTGGCTAAGGATGAGTGGAAAATTTATTCAAAAGAAATATGGGGAAAAGAACTGTGGCAGGAAATATGGACTATGGTGCAAAATACTCAGACTACTGTATTTCATGTTGATGCTCATTGTGCTCAGATACACTAGAACGATGGTATAATTCTATTGCAGATGAAAGAGCTAAGATTCTTCCAGTGGATATTGAAGAAACTCAAAGTCAGCAGTTATCAGGGCTGGCAAAATGGGCACATCAAAAATGTGGACATTTGGGAGAGAAAGCCACTTACAGGTGGGCATATAGTAGGGGTGTACCCCTAACATTGGATTTGGTTAAAACTGTTATTGCTCAGTGTCCTATATGCCAACATGGGCAACAAAGACCAATCCCTCATATTGTGAAAGGACAATTGGGGAGGGGAAAATTACCGGGACAAATTTGGCAGATTGATTACATTGGACCTCTACCCCTTAGTGGAGGATGTCGATATGCTTGCACAGTTGTAGATACATATTCAGGGTATTTATTGGCATACCCTTGTAAACAAGCTACACAGAAAAACACCATTAAGGCAATTGACTTAATTATGTTGTACTATGGAATACCCTTGCAGATACAAAGTGACAATGGTTCCCATTTTAGGGGGAAAATGGTACAAGCTTATGCTCAAGCCCATAACATACAGTGGGTATTTCACATCCCTTATTACCCGCAGGCAGCAGGGTTAATTGAGAGAATGAATGGATTGCTGAAAGAACAGTTTAGGAAATTGGGGAGAGCCTACGAAAATGGAAAGAGAATTTGCATGAAGCATTACAGATTTTAAATAATAGACCAATTGGAGAATCTGAGACCCCCTTAATGCGAATGATAACTCCTAATTTGCAAGTGCAGGCTTACTCAACTACAGAAACAGTGTTATATTGGGAAATTACACCAGGAGCTCTGTCTCCTTGCAGGGCAACCCAGAAGCTGCTGGACTTGATTTACACGCCTTCAAGAATACAGAATAAACAGCAGAAACATTCAAGTGATAGAAACTGGTATTGGAATACAAATTCCACCGAGACATTTTGATTGGATAGCACCTAAATCAGAACTAGCCCTCAAGGGAATACAAATTTTGGGAGGGTGATTGATTGTGATTACCAAGGAGAAGTGAAAGTAATTTTGTTGAATAGTAGAGAACAAAATCTGTTAATTCAACAGTATGACAGAGTGGCTCAATTGTTAATTATTCCAGTTAACAAAGTGACCCCTATAAAGGGACAAGCCCCCACACTCTTAACAGCAAGGGGGATAAAGGTTTTAGATCTACAGGAGGTTTTAACAATGGTGCCAAAATATGGGTTACAAACCCAAATGGCCCTCCTGAACCAGCTGAGGTGATAGCCACCGGACGAGACAACACAGTGTTAATTATCAGGTCAGGGAAAGAGATGGAATATGTACCAGCGAACACATGTTATCTTCGAGAATAATCAGTCTGTGTATTTTCTAGGTTCTTCAATGGATTCTAAAGGAATAACACTCTCTCACGGTCCATTCGGTAAAGCCTATTACCCCTGGTGGAAGAATATGAAGCTGACCCACTTGTACAATGGGGTTGGAAATCTTCCACCAGTTTACGAAGTGCAAGACAACTTTACTTGCCCTGAAAACCAAGGATGTCCTATAGTGAACATTACTTTTTCACCAGATGTGAATATTTGAAAACCAGTTGAGACAATGGCAGGACGCCAACCTATGCAGGACACAAATTGGATTAAATTACAGAACCAGACTGCTATTAGATGCTGCAACTTACGAATAGTTGCATGGTGACTGTACAACATAGATTTGATTGCTGCATGAATCAAACAGACATTTTCAATGCAAGTATTACTTTGATTGACATAGACATTATTCTGCATGAATGCTACTGCAATAACTAATAGAACTACTTGGGCAGATCACATTACAGTGTTGAAAAATCATCCTGTAATTAGCAATGATAGTATAGTTAAGGTTCCATCCACATGTACATCAGTAGCGCGCGGTATCAGAAAAATGTAATCCATTTTAACATAACGTTTATGTTTAGTAGAAAATGCAAATATAAAAGAGCTTGGTATGATACGCTATTAGGTGGAGCAGGGGCAGGCATGGAATTTTAAATAGTGTTGATATAGAAACACTGACTAACAGGCTTCAGACAGTAGGAATTGATGTATTTTGCTTAATTAACTACAAGCTCAATGGATGCCAACTGTTTTCTTACCCCAAAGATTAACTTTGAATTATGATTTTGAGTTCTTGCAGTTATTTAATGCTTCACAGGTATGGGAATGGGAGTAGCAGAAAATATTTCACGATTTATTGATTGGACAGAATGCACAATGCGACATATGTATTCTATAATGCAAAGAAATAAGGCCCAGAGTGATTTAATGAGTAATAATGAATATGTGTGGAGGACCGTGTTACAGGATGGTCTCCATCAGCTACAAAAGTGTTAAATATTCTGATAATCATTGCTGTAGTGACAATTATCTTGCTTATTTGGACTTGTTACTTATCATGTTATATTCGTAGTAATTTTGCTACGGTACCAATATCATACAAATCGTATTTACAATAATCAAAGGACCGAATGTAGTGATAGTATAATATGTTGATTATTGTCACTCCATTTTGTATGCTATTTCATGTAATGTATGTCATTTTATACTCCATTTTGTATTGTGTGACTCCATTTACATGCTGCTTCATTTAATTGGTGTTTTGCTCTTTAGATAGCCTCATTATTATGTTTTGCTTCAGACAGTGTATTTTGCTGACTTGAAGGTCGACATTATCAGGCAACCTGTTTTTGCAGTTTTGTTTAAACTTCTGCTTAGCTCATAGTGTTCTAGGCACCCGGCCAGTGTTTGGAGCACAGTGACCTAGCAGGTGTGGGGAATTCTGAGCAGTCCTTATCGTGTGAATTCGTAACATCCTGGGAGCCCGGCCAGCTTCTAGAATGTGGGAAAACAACACTATAAAGGCTGCTGCGGTTATTTTTAGCATAGAATAAGATATAAATGTAGCTTTCTCAATGCCTGGTTGGAAGCCTCATCTGCAGGGTGGACGCATCGCTGTGGAACTTTCTCCCGGTTCAAAACTCCTGGCCAGGCTGTGAGATGATTTAGGGGCTTCCCCAGCTACTGGGAAAAGGCTTGGATGATGCTTTATTGAATCGGTGATGTATCATGTTTTGCTTAATTGAAGTATATATTAATGCTGATAGTAATATTGCTAATGAATGAATGCTAAAGTGTAATCATTAATGCTGATAGTGACATTGCTGTTACATGAAGTGTAATTATCTTTTGCTTGCAATAAATTGTGCTGATGTGTGAATGCCAAGTGTGATTATTCCTTTGTGACTCTTCGATTAGGCAAGACATATGGGTTTGAAAGCATATCATGACCAGGTGCCCAGATTTACATATATGAGGGCCACCAACCTGAAGGATATGTTAGTCCACAGTAGGCAAATCCAACCTACATAAAAGACATGGCTCACAAATGCATATACTGGCCACTTTAAATGTCACAAATGTGTAAACTGTAAAACTATTAGATAGGAGAAAGAATTTACAAGCCCGAATGTACAGAAGTGTTTTAACATCTGACAACTTGTTACTTGTGACACAGTGGGTGTCATTTATCAAGTTAACTGTAAATGTGGAGCTTTTTATACTGGCAAAACCAAAAGACAACTAAAGACACGGGTAGGTGAACACAGAAGAGCTATACATCACCAAGATGTGACTTATGCCACTGCAATGCATATTAAATTGTGTGGCAATGATAAAAATGAACACTATTTCACATTTATAGGCATAGAGAAGGTGTTTCCCCACCATCATGGGGGTGACTATGAGAACTTGATCTTGAAAAGGGTAAGATCTTGGGGCCCAGATATTCGAAAAGGGTTGCGCATGGTGCAACAGTGTTGCACCATCACCTGTCTTGACATGATATTCAAAGGGAAAAGTCGCAGCACAAATCCCAATGTGCTGGAGCGCATCAGTTATGTGTGCAGGTGCAGGTGGGGGGGCGTGTCCATGCATACCCTGCATAGCCCGATATTCAGCCCGGGATGTGCAGAGCCATGCATGCGCAACCCCTACCTGCGCCAGCACAAAGTTGATCCAAAAAAAAAAAAGAACAACTGATGGCCACCCACAGGTGAGCTGCCGCATTGCAGGGCGCAACACGGCAGCTGTCACCTGTGGGTGGCCACCCGAGCTCTGGCTGCACCTAGCAGTGCCCCCCCCATGACCGATCATGGGCATTTGTAAAAAAAAAGAAGAAATCATTCCAGTATCCCTGGTGGTCCTGTCTGCCCGATCGTGGGTGTAACCCCTTTGTTACCCGGGGTTACTAGAATCCCAGTAAGACCTAGTGGTAGGCAGGGAAGGCAGCTTGTGAAACTCCAGTTAAATGGGTTTCACACTGTCTCACTCTGTCCTCAGTCACAGCTGAGACTAGAGGGATGACATCATAATAGAATTGTCACAGCTGCATGAGCCACATTTGGAATCTTCAGCTCAGAGTAAGTTTAGAATCTTGGGAATTCAAAGTTATTCTTCAGTTTGTCCTTAAGCAAACAAGAAGGACACCAGTAGTGTCTGTTTACCCCCACTCCCTCTGGGGGGGTGAGGAAAAGTTCTTTGTGGGTTCCAGGGACAAGCCCCTTCTCCCACCTTGGGAAGAAAGCTGCCTCTTTTAATTTAAGTTCAGTCTGTTCATGTATAACAGCAAAGGTTACATTTCTTCACCTGTGGGGCACCTGCAACAAATGGGTGAGTGTTTGGCCCCATTGGAAGGGGCAAACAACTTCTTTTCTTCAGTTGGATTTCAAGTATTGGGGACTGCTATTTGGGAGGACTATGTCAACTAGAACAAACAAATAGAGCAGTCATCTGTTTAAAGTGTTAAAGTTCATTGTAGAGGGGGTGCTTCAGGTCATCCACCGTCAATCTACATTTTAAAGTCTAAAGTTCTGTGTGTCCAGGGAAATGGCCGGGTATGGGCTGTGGGAGCTGGAGGTGGGAAAAAACCTCATCTTTAGTAACCAGGTCCACCTCTATGGATTTCTTCTGTGTTTTTGCTACTTGCCTCATGCGCTTGGCCAGTGATGGGGTGGGTACCCAGACGTGGGTCGCAACTTGAAAATCTCTCTAGGAGTCGCAGACTCTAAGTGGTGTGGGGAGCCACAGGATGGGAACATTACTCCTTGTTGGATGGGAGTCTCCTTGTTTGATGGGAGTTTCGATTTGGAAGTACGAAAACAAAATCTCTCTAGGAGTCGCAGACTTCAAGTGGTGTGGGGAGCCACAGTTTGGGAGTCTCCTTGTTTGATGGGATGTCTTTCCAAATAGAGTTTGGGTTCATTCGCCAAGTAGACCGTCAGTCGAGTGGCCGGCAGGGGAGCCGGGCCAGTCGGGCTGTGTATCCAATGCGCATGCAAAGTCCGGGCTGAGTGCCTGGTGGGTCCAAAGCCAGACAACTGTTGTATTGTGTTCATTCCTCAAATGGACCGCTGTGTTTAACCTCTAATCTGAATTACAGTTACATAGCCCTTTGGGGGACCATACAGAGCTTTGTTTATGTTCAGTGAGTTAATAAATAAAGCCACACTGAAAAATCCCAATTCTGGTTCTGGACATTACAGTTATTGCTTCCTGTAGTTTGGATTTACTTGGGTGCCCCTGTGCAGAGTAGTCAAACCTAGGTCTCTTGTGCCAGGTAACCTCATCCTTCCCCGAACCCATAGAGACATATGTATATCCATGTTACAAAAAATGGGTATATGCCTTACAAAAATGGAGGCATCGCTTTGGATTTGTTTGGGAAGGAAGGTGCTTGGGCAAGTAGGCTAGCATTTTGGCTATCTGGCAGTCGGTAGCCCAAAAAAGCTGAAGCAATTTTCCTAGTGTGTGCTGTGTGCTGTGAATCTTGTGCCGCTGGTTAAAAAATGCCAACTGTTTACCAAGGAGCTGTAAAAGCCAAAGTGTGTGTCCTTGTCCTGCATCAACATAGTTTACAGCATTTGTCAGTTTTAAAATAAAGTTCTGTGAAGGAAAGTGTGGAAAACTAGGGGTAGCAACAGAGAAATTATGCCCTGGACATTGGAAATGCTTTCTGTGCAATGCTAGAAACTGCAGAGTTAATAGCAATGTTACATGGTTGAAATGGGCTCCACGTGAGTCAGTTGGAAAAAAAAAAGTGCATCTTTTCAGTTTAAATTTGCCTGCTCGACGATCGCCGTGAGTAGAGGAGCCCTTGTGAGGAAGAAGAGGCTCATTTGCATGGCGTCGTGTGGTTGGTCAGTTTGCCATTAGTCCCGCCCCTCAGCCAGCTCTTCAGAGTCTACTTCACATTCGAGAGGGAGACAGAGAGCAGTGTGTGTACTGGCAGTGGAGGAGCGTTCGCGAAGTGTTCAAAGCGCTGTAAACAGTGAAAAGTGACTTTTCTAGTTAAAAATCAGGCTCAACCCGCTTATCAGTCGTGGGATCAGTGAATTGTGTGATTAATACTACGATCGCGGAGACTGCCCGCCCGTTTGAAATCCGAGGCCTTCAAAATCTGGCTGCAGGCTGTTTTCCTCCATCGCAGCAATCTGCTACCATAACAGTGAGTAAACGATTGAAACTGCTCAAATCAGTGATTTTCAGTAATGCCATATAAAATGTGAGTGCAGCTGTATAGTCGCTTTGCAAGTAGCGTTATCAGTGATATCCTGCTGGCAAGTGCAAGTCTGTATTGCCATTAAATGTGTGCATAGCAATGAAAGTAGCCTCAGTTTAAAGTTTGCAGCCAGAGAGAGACCGTGGGTTGTAAAATAAGTGCAACACTAGTAAAAGCAGGTAATCCTGTGCTGAAACCTGACGTTTTAAAAGGGACTGTGATTAAATAAATGTTGCCAGCATGTGAAAAGTCCAAGGAAAATCCTGTAAATGTGAGAACAGCCAGAACAGAGCAAGTTGTGCAGTTTGAAATAAAAGTTAATAGTAGCTGATGTAAATCGGGTGCGCAGTGGCTTGACCCAGAGTCTGAATGTTAATGCACAGGAGTGCTGCCGCCGCCACTACAGGGTGGGGTAGTAAAGTAAACACAGCAGCAGAGGAGCCATTTTAAAGCTACAGAGTGTGTTCATTTAAAGTGGGACTTTCAGTTACAGTGAACTTTTGTTTGTTTTTCTGCAGTTATGGCCTCAGGACCAGCTCGTTACCCGGATCATGCCCGGGTTGCAGTAATAGCAGCAGTAAATAGATTGAGAGACATTGAAAATTGGTGCTATAGAAGGCAACTCCCTCCTGATGTGGCAATTCCTAATTATCCAGTGCGTGCATGCCAGATGTGCTTGAGTGCTGGAAGGGATGTCTTCATGATTCCTCACTGTGCTGGTTGTCTACAAAAATATGGCTTGTATAAAGTGCCTCAAATTCGTTTGGCTCCCACATGGACACAACTTCAAGAATCTGCAGTTGGCAGCACACAGCATCAGGCGGAGCCTGTGGAGGAAGGTCCCCCGGGGGAGTGTGGCACAAAGTTAGAGAGTGCATAATTAGAGACTGAATCTGAAGTTGAAGTTTTGGATGCTGGATCTCAGAAGGCAAGTTCAGATAAAGCATCAATAGACCCCTGGGTGAAGGGGCCTAGCCCAAGTCTTGAAAGTGAAGATGAGATATGGGTGGCCATTGAATGGGAGGTGTCGACCTCTGCTCCTAGTGATGAATGGATAGTCTCGGGGGTGAGAACTACTGCTCACTCCTGGGCTCAGATCCTCAGTGAAGAGGAAGATGAGGAGGAACCTAAGTGGCCTTGTGAGATAGGAACAGGTACACAGCCTCAAGATCTTGCCTCGGAGGAATGTGTTCAAGAAGGTGGTGATGCCACTGCCCTGGCTTCACCAGAAGAAGAAGAAGTCAGGGATCCATTTTTAATTTTGTTGAGGATGTGAAGCTGGCAGAACCAGGACTGGCCACCTCAAGCCAGGCCAGCGGTCTCAGATTGACCAAAGCAAGTAAAGAGGAGAGACTGGTTCGTAGAAAGGCCAATGAAATCTTTGGTATGACCTTTCCTACCTTTCCTCGGAGAGTCTGGGAGGAGATTGAGAACTGCAGGAAATCCTGGATCTGGGATGAAGCAATGAAACATGTGCATCCTGGGGCTAACCAGCATGTAAAGAATAGACTGTTCCATGAAAAGTATACACAGTGGAAGAGAGGCAGGACACTGTTTATAGACAGAGTGAGAATAGTGGACGGAGAGGGACGCGAAGTCTCCCACTGTGTGAATTATGTGCGTCCAGATGGAGTAATAATTCAAGCCCCCGACCCCCTCTACTATTGGTCTCAATGCAAGGACCTCCCAGTAATTAAGCCTGTGCCTACAAAATGGAGAGCCGAGCAGTGGTAGTCAATACTGCCACATCTACACTGTGAAGTAACCTTATTGAACTGCCAATATGAATAAACAACAACTCAGGTGCTCCACATTCTTCAGTCTACAGTAAATTGTCTGCCCTAATCAATAACCATCTACTGGTACCACCAGATGACTTCAGATCCAGAGAGGACACCAGTCCAGCTGTTTTCCTGTTCATTACCTGGTAATCGGATGACGCCGGACCAGCTGTTTCTCTTTTTGTTCCTGTTCTAAGGTTCCTTCTCCAGTTATGACATCAGCCCAGCTGTTTCCAGATGTGCACTCCTGTGGGTTCCCGGAAGATGTCCGCCCAGCTGTATCAGAAGAAATGCTGCCAGGGAGAGTCTTCGGCAGGGACCAGGTTGGTGATGTACGAATACTTCAAGAGGCTGGTGAGTCATCAAAATTCTTTTTATTCTATCTTTATGACATTGCATACACACCTTACACTACAGACTTCAAACAGTGTGTGAACTGTCAGAAGACTCTCTCTCTTGATTATGGCCTTAAAAGACTATGTTCATGGGGCTCCGCCCAGGAGAGACTCTTTAATGGACTGGCCTTCGGGCCTTGTAGTCACTAGTGGGACATTTAGGGCATTCCATCCCCCAAAAGAAGTGTATGGTTATCAATGTCATTTCTGTACTTAATGTATATACTGTCTTTTCTACTTTTCTAAAAAAAAAAATATATGTATTTTTTCCTTTTGGGATTGTTTAGTGTTCTGTTTTTCCTGTATGGTAAGGGTTGTTGTTGTCACTGTTGTTGTTTAGGTAGATCGTAAATGCAGATTAGGGAGTGTTTTTTTTGTTTTGTTTTTGTCTTTTCTTACAGGTGTTCCTGGAGGACAGAAGAGAAGACAAGAAGAGGAGGAGGGGCTCATCGGAGTTCCTCGTTCAGTGCTTGTGTAGAAATTAAAGTACTGTTTGTGTTCCTAATATTGTAGCTGCAGGCTGCCCAAGGTCGGGGAGGTCCCTGGGTTTTGTTTTTGTTTGGGATGTTATGTAAGAGGCAGATAGGTTTTCCCTAGAGGGTTAGGGGGGATAGACAGGCTGTGGTCCTCAGTGGCCATAGGGACTGCAGTGCTGATCTATCAGGGCTATGCTCTGGACGATTCTACCAGAGCCACTAGGTGTCCATAGTAAGTGGATAGAGTAGAGGCTGAAATGTCAGCTATAGGCCTCTAGGCCCTTAGTGTTGCCTACCTGTGCTCGCACATGGTAGGAGGGGGCCTGATCACCCCCCTCCGCAGGTAGCACATAGGGTGGGATGGCCTAAGGCCGGTTGCATAATGACTGGGGACAGTCATTTTCCTGGTCAAGGGCGAGTGTAACCCCTTTGTTACCCGGGGTTACTAGAATCCCAGTAAGACCTAGTGGTAGGCAGGGAAGGCAGCTTGTGAAACTCCAGTTAAATGGGTTTCACACTGTCTCACTCTGTCCTCAGTCACAGCTGAGACTAGAGGGATGACATCATAATAGAATTGTCACAGTTGCATGAGCCACATTTGGAATCTTCAGCTCAGAGTAAGTTTAGAATCTTGGGAATTCAAAGTTAGTCTTCAGTTTGTCCTTAAGCAAACAAGAAGGACACCAGTAGTGTCTGTTTACCCCCTTCCTCTGGGGGGGGGGTGAGGAAAAGTTCTTTGTGGGTTCCAGGGGAAATCCCATTCTCCCACCTTGGGAAGAAAGCTGCCTGTTTTAATTTAAGTTCAGTCTGTTCATGTATAACAGCAAAGGTTACATTTCTTCGCCTGTGGGGCACCTGCAACGAATGGGTGAGTGTTTGGCCCCATTGGAAGGGGCAAACAACTTCTTTTCTTCAGTTGGATTTCAAGTATTGGGGACTGCTATTTGGGAGGACTATGTCAACTAGAACAAACAAATAGAGCAGTCATCTGTTTAAACTGTTAAAGTTCATTGTAGAGGGAGTGCTTCAGGTCATCCACCGTCAATCTACATTTTAAAGTCTAAAGTTCTGTGTGTCCAGAGAAATGGCCGGGTATGGGCTGTGGGAGCTGGAGGTGGAAACCCCCATCTTTAGTAACCAGGTCCACCTCTATGGATTTCTTCTGTGTTTTGCTACTTGCCTCATGCGCTGGCCAGTGATGGGGTGGGTACCCAGGCGATGCGTCGCACTTGAAAATCTCTCTAAGGAGTCGCAGACTCTAAGTGGTGTGGGAGCCACAGGATGGGAACATTACTCCTTGTTGGATGGGAGTCTCCTGTTTGATGGGAGTTTCGATTTGGAAGTACAAAAACAAAATCTCTCTAGGAGTCGCAGACTTCAAGTGGTGTGGGGAGCCACAGTTTGGGAGTCTCCTTGTTTGATGGGATGTCTTTCCAAGTAGAGTTTGGGTTCATTCGCCAAGAAGACCGTCAGTCGAGTGGCCGGCAGGGGAGCTGGGCCAGTCGGGCTGTGTATCCAATGCGCATGCAAAGTCCGGGCTGAGTGCCTGGTGGGTCCAAAGCCAGACAACTGTTGTATTTTGTTCATTCCTCAAATGGACCGCTGTGTTTAACCTCTAATCTGCATTACAGTTACGTAGCCCTTTGGGGACCATACAGAGCTTTGTTTATGTTCAGTGAGTTAATAAATAAAGCCACACTGAAAAATCCCAATTCTGGTTCTGGACATTACAGTTATTGCTTCCTGTAGTTTGGATTTACTTGGGTGCCCCTGTGCAGAGTAGTCAAACCTAGGTCTCTTGTGCCAGGTAACCTCATCCTTCCCCGAACCCGTAGAGACATATGTATATCCATGTTACAAAAATGGACATATGCCTTACATGGGCATTTGTAATAAAAATGAATCCTGTCCAATATCCCTGGTGGTCCAGTGGACCGCTGCCCGCCTGATCGTGGGCTAAGTAAAGAAATAAAACCCATCAATATCCCTTGTGGTCCAGTGGACCTGCCCGCCTGATCATGGGCTCAGTAAAACAATTATGTGCCCAATATCCCCTGGTGGTCCAGTGGACCTGCCCGCCTGATCACAGGCTCAGTAAAACAATTATATCCCCAATATCCCTGGTGGTCAGTGGACCCCCACCCCACCCACCACTGAATCCCACCACCCTGCTCCCTCCATCAGTGGCGGGCAGCAGCACCCCACCTGTCTGCTGCCCTGCCACCCGCCGACTGACACCGTTGGTAGGGCTGTATGCCCATTGGTCCACAGCATGAGCCAATGGGCGTGCAGCTATGCCATCTTACATTCCAGATATGTGAATGGGATCCCATTCACATATCTGGAATGTAACGATAGGGCTGCATGCCCATTGGCTCATGCTGTGGACCAATGGACGACAGCCCTACCAACGGTGTGTCAGTTCGGCAGCAGGCGGGTGGGTGCTGCCACCCGCCGCTGACTGGGGGGAGTAGGGCGGTGGTATTCAGTAGGTGGGTGGGGTTGGGGGTCCACTTGACCACCAGGGATATTGAGGATATAATTTTTTTACTGAGCCCGCGATCGGGTGTGCAGGTCCACTGGACCACCAGGGATATTGGGGACATTATTTCTTTACTGAGCCCACAATCGGGTTGGCAGCAGTCCACTGGACCACCAGGGATTTTGGGGACATTATTTCTTTACTGAGCCCGTGATCGGGCAGGCAGGTCCACTGGACCCACAGGGATATTGGGGACATTATTTCTTTACTGAGCCCATGATCAGGTGGGCAGCGGTCCACTGGACCACCAGGGATAATGGGGACATTATTTCTTTACTGAGCCTGCAGTCAGGCAGGCAGTGGTCCACTGGACCACTAGGGATTTCTGATTTTCCTATTTTTTACTGCGGCCCGTAATCGGGCTATGGAGCACGATGCCCGGCTGGGGGCATCAGTCCCGGCGGCTACTGCCTGGCAGGGCCAGGCTAAAGTCGCTGGGATCGGCACACTCAGATGCAATGATAATGACATGCAAATGACCCCATTTGCACCTTGCATACATTATGGCCCCATTTCCAGGCGCACTTTTGAATATCACTGTTGCTGCGCATAGTGCAATGGAACTTGCGCTAGCGCATCCCCCTGCTCCACTCTGGCCACTTGCGCTGGTGCAGTGCCACTGCGCCATGCACACTGTGGGTGGCCAGGGTGCAATATTCAACAATGCTGTGCCATGGTGCAGCTCTGTTGAATATCACCCAGTCCACACCCCTGCGCAGCCATGTTGCACTGCACCCAAGCTTGCGCCACAGCCTGGCGCAGTTTGAATATCTGGACCTGGATTTGTATGTTGAAAGCATTCCAATACCCTGGTCTTGATGAAAGATTTGACCTATCTCCTTACTTATAACTGCAAGAATAGATTATTCTGACTCTTACTATATCTAGAGACTGTATAGAGATATCTTTGACACCTATTTGGAAGATGATGTTATAAGTTCCATAGTACTCTATAAAGGTCCCGGGGATCTCTAGGCCTTTTTCTTTCAGAATAGAATGTACCTTTTTATTATTCTAACATTTTTTTAATGACTTTCTGCCTTGTTTTTTTACAGATCCCAAGCATTTACTTTTTGGAGACGTATAACAAAAGGAAACATAGGACATAGAACAGAATTAGATGGCCACTAAGAATAGTGATGTAGTTAGCAGAACTATGGCCTATAACTACTGTGGCTTTATATGATCTTAATGAATATGTTTGTTCTGCTATTTCATTTCACTAAAGGAGGTGTTTTTATTTTGTATGTAAATTCAAAATGTATTCATTTATACTGTCATATAGATATATTTGTGTTTTATATGTATTCCAATTGTAAGTTTTGTCCTTCACTGATGATGTCATTAGTATGTATTTAAGATGTAACATGCATTGAGTCCCTTATGCTTTTTGAAAAAGGGTTTGTTTTCTGAAACGTGCCAAAGCGTGAGGTGTGGTGGTTTTTATTGCACTCCAAAAAAGGGATATTTTGCACATATTCTGATTACCCGGGGCAATTTTTATTTTGAGGTGGCGAGTGCTGAGCCTTTTCTTTATTTTTTATTTACATGCTAACTTGTCCCTGTGGGCTCTCCTACATAGCACAGACAAAGAGGGCCCTTAAAACACATATAGGGGAACATAAAACTGAATAAGGACAAAGAACATGAAATACGACATGGCAAAACATTACTAAGAGGCTGGCCATGGATCCCCTGCTTCCCTTATACATATAGGCATCGAAAAAGTTAATTTACTTATAAGAGGAGGAAATATGAAACATGACCTCCTTTTACAAAGGGAAGCTTTTTGGATACATGTTTTAGAGACCTTAGTACCAAAAGGACTGAATGATGAAACTGGGTTTAACAGCTATTTGTAAGATACATAGTAATCCAAGGTCACTCAAAATTTCTAGTTGGACTTTAGCATCCTGAATTTGTTATACTGTTTTTAATCTTTGTTTTGAACTTTAGGTTTTAAGTGTTAGGTAGGAGGTAATTGTAATAAAATAATACTGAACACAATAGGTGTATATTGTTCACCATATATTGTATTGAGTTGTAAAATAGTAACCACAGAGCACTTTAATTATGAGTTACAATGGGTAAAATATTTTTTACTCCATACAATAAGGTATTTTGTGTGAAACCTATTAGCTAAGGTATGTATAGCCAAAGATTTGGGGTACATTTTATACATTAATGCATATGATCACATTGCACTTTAGAGCCCTCATTGGATCCAGCAAGTTCACAGCACAGTAAAGCACTGAGATAATGGTGAGCATTATGAGTGGGCGCCTTTAATGGATCCTGCATGTTTAACAGCACAGTGAAGCATTTTTAAAATGGTGAGCATTACGAGCTGGTGCCTTTAATGGCAGTTAACACCTGCACCCATAATGTAGCACTCGCACCTTAAATATGAAATTTGTAGCAGACTATTTGCTTTAAAAATGGTTTATGCAGTTGAGCCATGAAAAACCAGAAAGTAGATTGGAAACACAAACTTTGGAGTTTTGGTATCGCATACATAATGAATTGACTTTGCCTGAAAGTATTGTCTGCCACAGATAAGAACACGAGTGTTTGTTTGTCTAAAATGAATTGGTATATACTTTTCTAAACTGACAAAAAAATGTTAAGGAATAAAGGTCAGAGTAATGAAAATGGTGTACCGGCCTGTTTTTAGGTATACAACTAGAACTATTTCTGCTGGAATTTTGTAAAAATTGCTTCAAACCCCCTGCTATATTTGCATCCTATTAGTTACAGGTTGTACCTTTAAATATATTTTTTTAAAAAGGGCTTGTGCGCACACACAAATTTTACATATTGCCTTCACTTCAGGATCCTTTTTCATGTGGATCAGATTATTTTTGCATTCCAAACAGCTATCGAGAAACCGCAATGAGCATGTTCAGAACTGAAAATTTCAAATGTAATAACTTTGAAATGGATTAATATTGTTTCGCCAAACCAGTGAAAGGCACCACTGTTCCCCAAGCCCTATCTAACCTGAAGATTTCAGACCAAAATTCAAAACTGTCTGGGTACTAGGCAATGACAAAAAAACAAAACCAAAAAAAATCTGCACACCTGACCAGAAAGAAGCTCGGTATGTCAAGAGATCCTCCCCCCAAGACCATGCATGCAAACCTTTGTGCAAATCCATTAAACAGTTGCAAAGCTATTAAAGTATACAGTCTGAGGTTTAACATAGAAACCCCTGCTCAGCATCAACTATAGCAATGCTACTCCACCAGTATGATGTGGAATACAAACAAACAGAAGTGAGAAAAAATACTGTAAGTGCTCTGTAGCTGGGTTCTGAACCCAGACCACTTAGAATACCATCCTGCTGTGCTACCAACTGTACCACAAGGAGCACTGTAAATGTGGGACATTTAGAGACAAAAATGCAAATTGGTGCAGCTTCAGGTTTAGCATTGAGAAATATTTGGTGTCTCTGGGATTCCCAAGTTTCCATTTGTCCTTGTAGTGCAGCAGCAGAATGGTATTTCAAGCAGCCTAGGTTAAAATCCTTGCTAGGGCACTTACTTCTTTCATGTTTCTGCCTGTTTGTATTCCATATATATTATATCACACCATTGTGGATTAAATACGATTTTAAAATGTGTTACATCCTTTTATGTTTCTATATATCAATAGCATGACAGCTGTAGCAACATAATATATCAATGCTGTAGATCAACTTAGTTGAATCCAAGCTTTTGTTTTAAAAAAGTAAGTTTCTAGACCTTATGGTTCCACTGTTATCCTATTTTCTTTTGAAAGGTTTAACTTTGGAACCCTTATGGGGAGAAATGTGTTTTTTTAAATGAAAGCTTGAAGTCAAAGCAATAAGTTTAACTGATGCAATTAGCATGTGCTAATACTAATATACTGTATAGTAGAGCATTGTTCTGTATGGAATTCCATCCCTTTCAAAATGCTGTTGTACTACAGTTCAAAGATCATGGAATGTGATTGTACCCTTCTGTGGTACAACAGCATTCTGAAATCTCTAGAGACTGCATAAGTCAGTCTCATTTTGAAAGCAAGAGAACCACCACATGCACATTCCACATAATACTACTGTATACACTATAAAAACTGCAGAATGATCAACTTTATGCATAACCAGTATATTCTATCACCTCAGGGTTCTGATTCCTATGGACCTCTCAATCTTTGCTCTCGAGATCAGAGAGAATCAGAACCTTTCTGTGGCGGAACACACTGGTTGTGCTAGGTTACCCATCCAGTATTCTCTTTCTGTCTCTCTCTCTCTCTCTCTCTCTCTCTCTCTCTCTCTCTCTATATATATATATATATACACACACACACATATGGAGTATATAGTTTGAATGTGTTCAGTGCATTTTTTTGTTGTCACACAGTGAATAAACAGACACATTTTATCTCTGATTGTTTTGTATTAACAGATTGGATCAATACAAGCGTTTGTACTAATACAAAAAAAATCACAATTTTTTTTGTACTTCATAATAAAAAATTATGCTTTTTTCAGCTTTCTGAATTTTGGTAATACTATACATTATGTCATTGGGAACTGTGTAGTTTCTCTTGCTTTTGTAATCAGTATAGGAGGAATAGTTAGCTTGTCATGTTAGGAGATAATAACCTTAACTGTATGGGTAAAGAGAACCTAAAAGCCCAGGAAAGAATCATACCAATAGACATTTCTCAAATAAGGCCTGCCCACTGGCACAGCTGTAGCACTACTGCTTACGGTGCCAATGACCCAGTGTTGGGAGTGACCTCGGGAGTCAAAGGGTTGGCCAGGGGAAAAGGATTGAGTGTTACAAGGACTGCTCTTCCCCCCCTCTGGGAGGGGAGGGGGGGGAACAAGCTTGGTGCTGGACTATCCCATGGTGGAAGCCAAGGGAAAGACAGCCCAAGCTCAAGGAGGGGGGAAATTGTTTAACCAGGAGAGGCACACTAAGCCAAAGCTTGTTTCCAGGTGTGACCTGGGAGCACATGGAAGTTAAGAGACTTGCTCAGGGTCACACAGTATATAAGTAGGGGGCTGTGGAATTCAAACCCAGGTCTCCAGGTTTATAGCTCAGAGCCTTAGACCACTGCACTATACTGTCTGAGAAACATGGCAGACATTGGCATGTGTGCCCTGAAGTCAGTGCACGCCACGTCCACAAGGGGAGGTAACCAGAAAAAATGGTCCCTGTCACACTGGATGACTGCTGGCCTCTGCAGGCCCTGAACCCAATGACTCAGGCACCCCCAGACTCCAAAACTGAAGTCCTGGTGGGTAGAATGACTCCCTGCCACCCCTGCCATTGAAGGGCATAGTGGGAGACTCCAGGAGAGAGGTAAGCCCTGGGAGAAGTTGTGATGACAGGGCTGGAAGGACCGGTGATAACAAGGGCAGACTAGGATGGGGAGCACAAAGAATACGTGAAGAAAAAAAAGGATTTCTCAAATAAGTAATTCAGCCAAATGATATTACTATAGGGCCAGGAGTGATAGACTCTTAGACTGGGTAGTGTTCCCTCAGCCACATAGAATTAAATACTTGGATACTTACCGGATGCCTTGATTGACCACTGCCCAGTATATTGCATATGGATTACTAGGGAAAAATGTCCTGTCCCAATTATAATTAAAACTAAAGGTTTGAATAAACTTAATGTTGGGGCATTTAAGGAGCTACTGCACCGCTTGAAATACTATTATTTTTAAAAGTAGCCAGAAGTTACTTTTTGTATCCAAAGTATTTTTTTATTTTCTGTTTGCTTATTAGAAGATATACTACATAAATGTAATAACTGTGATGAGAGGAGCAGCACTCTACTTGTAGGCTGGCATGTCTAATTCTATTCACCTTCATGCATCATCTGCATTGTGACTCCACTGACTATGACATCAAGCTCAACAAGTAGAGCCAATCACCTGCTATCAGATCAGTCACTTGGGATGTCACAATGAGTGAAGTCACAATGCTGATGGTACATGGTACACAGAGAACCACGACTGGGATGTCAACATACCAGGGTATAAAATCTACAGGAGGGACAGGGAGGGTAGAAGAGGAGGAAGAGGAGTAGCTCTCTATGTAAGGGAAGGGATCAAAGCAATGGAACAAAAGGGTAAACAGGGAGGAGAGGAGGTACTGTGGGTCACCCTGAAGACTGGAAATGGCACCACAAACTGCTCAGGGGTTGTATACAGACTCCCATCTCAGGGGAGGAAATGGACAAGAAAATGATAGAAGGCATCCTTAGGATGGCAGAGAAAGGGGAGATATTGGTAATGGGGGACCTGAATATTCCAGATGTTAACTGGAGCTCCTTTGCTGCAGCCACATCCAAGAGCAGGGCCTTTCTCGATGCCCTACGGGGGGCATGCTCAGACAGCTAGTGTTGGAACCCACTCAGGAGGGAGCAATCTTAGACCTGGTACTCTCAAATGGGGACGGAGAGAGGATCTCAGATCTAGAAGTGGGTAGCCATCTGGGAACAGGTGATCACCAAACAGTGTGGTTCATGATAAACTCAGCTGCAGAGTCAAGCCATACAAAAGTGAGGGTACTGGAGTTCAGGAGGGCTGACTTTGTCAAAATGGGAGAGTGCCTCATAAAAGCTATAATAAACAGGCAAGAAGGAGGGGTGGAGCAACAATGGGGAAAAATTAAAACTGCCATCACAGAGGAAACAAGCCTTTGTGTGAAGCAAATAAATCAAAATGAAAGAAAAAAACACTCTGGTTCTCAAAAGAGGTGGAGGGGAATGTTAGGGAAAAAAAGATAGCATTCAGGAAGTATAAGGAAACACAGAAGAAGCAGGACAGAGAACTGTACCAGTGAAAGCAGAAGAAAGGGGAAGGCAGTCAGAATAGCAATGGCCCAAACTGAGGAAAAGATAGCTAACTCGGTTAGAAGGGATAAAACCTTTATAAGTACATTAGGGAGTGAAGAAAGCCAAGAGAGGGATAGTGAGGCTTAATAAAGGGAGGGTGGGTGGAAGACAGGGACAGTGAAAAAGCAGGGATACTGAATGAATTCTTCTGCTCAGGATTCACAAAAGAAGAGGAGGGAGAGGTACCTAATCCAGTCAATAAAAGCAGTCTGGGTGGGGGGGTCGATACCAGTCCTTTCACAGAATAAAGGATTCTGAAAGAACTCCTTAAACTGAAGGTGGACAAAGCAATGGGGCCTGATGGGATTCACCCCAGAATTCTAAAAGAACTAAAGGGAGAACTAGTGACACCACTGACTACCCTTTTTAACAAATAATGGGAGGATGGAATGGTACCTGAGAACTGGAGGAGGACGGATGTGGTTCCCCTTCACAAAAGTGAGAGCAAGACAGGCAGAAAACTACAGACCTGTCAGTTTGACCTCAGTGGTAGGGAAAATGATGGAATCACTTCTGAAGGAAAGACTTGTTAAGTACCTAGAAGCCAGTGGGGCACAGGACCCAAGGCTGCATGGATTCACAGTGGGAAGGTCATGTCAGATGAATCTAATAGATTTCTTTGACTGGGTGACCAAAGTAGTAGACCAGGGAGGGGCTGTGGACATGGCCTTTAGACTTTAGCAAGGGATTTGACACAGTCCCACACAAAAGATTAATAAAAAAATTAGCCAGCCTGGGGGTGGGTCCCAGAGTGGTAGCCCGGTACACAATTGGGGGGGGGGGGTAATAACAACAAAAAAATGGAAAGGGACCTGGGGATAGTCATATCAGATGACCTAAAGGTTAGCAAGCAATGTGAGAAGGCAGTAGGGATGGCTGGACGGATACTAGGATGTATAGGGAGAGGCATGACTAGTAGAAAACAGGAAGTTGTTATCCCTCTGTACAGACAGTTGGTGAAACCCCAGCTGGAGTACTACATGCAGTTCTGGAGACCCCATCTCCGCAAGGACATAGACAAGATAGAGGCAGTCCAGAGGAGGGCAACTAAAATGGTGCAGGGTCTGCAACAGAAGCCATATGAAGAGAGACTAAAAAAGCTTAATATGTATACCCTTGAGGAAAAGAGGGAGAGGGGGACATGATTGAAACTTTTAAGTACCTCAAGGAAATCAACAAAGTCCAAGAGGATACCATCTTATTACTGTATTACTATTGTATGCATTGATATCATGTATATTATGTTCCTGTCTCCGTACTGTTTTTTTTGTATCTTTTAAATCTGCTGTACATCCCACTCCCCCTTCCTCCAGGACGTGCCGTGAGATGAGCATTAAGTTGCTCAGTGTACTTTTCCTGGTGAAACATTTCAATAAATAAATAAATAAATAAAATCTTTCAGAGAAAGAGATGTGAACGAACAAGGGGACACAATTTGAAGATAGAGGTGGGACGGCTCAGGGGCAATGTGAGGAAGTATTTTTTTACAGAGAGGGTGGTGGACGCATAGAACAGCCTTCCTGAGGAGGTCATGGGTCAAAAACAGTGGAAGAATTCAGGAAGGCATGGAACAGACATGACGCAATTCTTGTGGGGGGTAGGAAGAAACAGGCTGTTGGTTAACTAGGATCTGCAGCTTATCCTATAGGTAGGGAAATGGGGAGACTAGGTGGGGCAAGCGGTCTTTATCTGCCATCAAAGTCTATGTTTCTATGTTTCTATGATGATGCATGAAAGGGAATAGAACTGGATATGTCAGCTACGAGGTAAAGTACTGTAAGTAAGTAAAGTAAAGTTTTATTTATATTTGGTGTCCAGTCCCAGAGGATCTGGGTGCCATTACAAGTAGAAACCAGGGTTATAGGCAGCATACAATAAACAATACAATTATAATAAATAAATCAATAACTTACATAAAAATCAGTTTAAAAAATAGCCAAAAATGATTTATTGAAAAGATAGGCCTTCAGGCCCCCTTTAATGCCTCCACTGTTGGGGCCTTCCTCAGAGATTTTGGCAGTGAGTTCCTGAGGGCCAGGCTGGCCACCTCAAAGGAGCAATCTCCCGAGGTTTTCAGCCTGGCCCTCGGAATTGCCAGGAGGCCCTTGGTGGAGGAGTGGAGGGAGCATACTGGGATGGCTGTAGTAGGGAGGTCAGACAGGTAACCATGGCCAGGCTATATAGGGCCATATAGGTGAGAAAGCCCACCTTGATGATGATCCTCCACCTGACAGGCAGCCAGTGGAGATTTCGCAGAACTGAGGTCATGTGACAGGACCTTAGCAGGCCCGCCAGCAACCTGGCCACCACGTTCTGCACTAGCTGCAGTCGGTGGATGACCCCTCCATTGACCCCAAAGTACAGAGTGTTACAGTAGTCTATTCTGGAAGTCACAAAGGCACGTACCAGTGATGGCAAGTCTTCTGGTGAAATCAGGGATTTAATTCAGGTGACATTCCTTAGGTAGTAGAAACCACTTTTGAAAACAGATGATATTTGGACTTCAAGCGTTAGACTGTCATCAAGGATAACGTACAGATTTTTCATCCTGGTGGAAGCCATCAATGGAATGGATTCCAGGACCAAACCTGTCACCACTTAGGAGGCATTCCCATCACACCATCAATCAGGCTCAATCACCAGCACCTCTGTCTTGTCGGGGTTCAGCCTCAGCCAGTCCTGAATCTTGGCCAGGCATTTATTTAGCACATCAAAGGCACCTTCAGCTTCAGATGCAAATGACATATACAGCTGGGTATCATCTGTATAGCAGTGGAAACTCAGACTGTACTATCTAGTGAGCTCCCCCAGGGGCAGCATATACAGTACACTGCGAACAGTATTGGTGAAAGGATCAAAACCTGAGGTACTCCATATGACAGGGACTTTAAGGAGGAGGAAGAGGAGGAGAAATTCCCCATCACTACTCATTGCCTCCTATCAGACAGATAGGACTCGAAACCATTGGATGACTGTTCGAGTGAGTCCACCATACAGTCTAAGGTTCTATGTCATAACGTCGATCGCAGAATAGCATTTGCCATTTGGACGAGTCTACATCGGCGAAAATGAATTCTGCGATGTACACTCACAGCAACTAGAAAACCAGCAACTGTTTTCTAAGGATTGTCGGGGGCTATGCCCCCCGCATCCCCCTACTTAAGAAGTCTCAACTCCAGGCGGGTGCATGTCGGGGGGGGGGTGTAAAACTTAAAAAAAATGAAAACCCTGACCTGACGCATAAAACGATCGCGCCCAGAACCGAACCCGGCACCCTCCCAACCCCAGCCTGCCACCTACCCAATATGCCACATGGCCAGCTTGACAGCTAACTGCCGCACTGTACCCCACATACACTCTCTCCCTTTCCACCTGTCACACGACATGGTCCCCTCCCCCCCACACATGTATATATAGCGACATCCTGTCGTTGTACTCGCCTGCCCCTGTATCTGGTCACTATCCTGCCAGGTAGCCCAGAACACAGGTGCCATGATTGAGTCACCCTTTTTGAAAGCACTCAGTCGCGGTTGCCTTGTTTACTGGATACCACACTCTAAGGTGATCCAAAAGCACGATGTAGTCCATGGTGTCGAATGCTGATGAGAGATCAAGGAGAATGAGAAATGACAGTTCTCCTCTATCCCTTGCCTGAGGAGATCATTTTGCACCTGAACTAGTGCTGTCTCTGTGCTATGCCTACCTCTGAAACCAGACTAGAAAGGCTCATATATGTCAAAGGCTGAGAGGTGTGCCTTGAGCTGCAGAACCACCATGTTCTCAACAACCTTCTCTAAAACTGGGAGATAAGAGATAGGTCCATAATTCACCAGGATGTCAGGGTCGAGCAATGGTTTCTTCAGAAGGGGCTTTTACCAATGCATCCTTCAAAGCATCGGGAAAGCACTACTTTGAGAGTGAACACTGAACTAGCCTGGTGAACACTGGACCAATGGCCTTGGCCCCTCCCACCAGGAGATGGGTTGGGCCATGGTCCAGCTCACAACATGTGGGCCCCAACTTCAAAATCACCTCAATGATCTCAGCCACCTCCACTGGCTGACACTCCCCCCAAACAATAGGAGAGCCTCTGCTCCTACCAGGCTGACCACTGTAGGACAAATTATGTCCCACTGGGGAGATCCCTGCCTGGATGGAGGCCACCCTGACTGAGAAAAACAGAGCAAACTCTGCACAATGCAATTGAAAAAGCTATTTTTGGTTGTAGACAGACTAGATGTAACAGTCTATCCACTGTCAGAAATAACTAAGCTGGTTTGTTCTTCCCAGTAGCAATCTCCCCTGGACAGGAACTCTGCCTTCTTATGGCTGATTGCCCCTGGATAGTCATAATGATTTCTCAAGGCCAATCTGTCTTCCATAGACTTGGATCTCTGCCAGCAATGCTCCAACTTCTGACTCCAAGTCTTCATCTCCATGAGGGCTCCATCAAACCATGGAGGTCTCAAGTGAGAAGATCTGGGCCATTTATGGACTGGTGTGATGGTATTGAGTGCCTTGGCAATGGACTCATTAGAGGCTGCTACTGCCTAACCTGTGGCGATCGCACATACAGCACTCATGCCAGAAAGATCTACTATTGCCCAAAGTCCTTCTGGGGACAAACCCCTTAAAGGGCAGTAGTGGACCATCTCAACAGGGGAGGGACTCTCGGGGGGGGGGGCCCAAATGAGAACTCCACTGTGCAGTGATGGGACCAAACAACTCAATCAATCTTGACGTCCGTGACATCAAGCTCCAGTGAGAATACCAAGTCCAAGGTACGGTCGTGTTGATGGGTCACAGCGGTAACTACCTGCATCAGGCCCAGAGATGTCATTGTCTGGAGGAGGAGGTCATAACCAAAAGGCAAGGATTCATCATCAATCCAGGCATTACAATTTACCAGAATTAACTATCGAGGGGACTCCACCACCCTGTTGGCAACAAAGTCCTACCTCCTACAGGAATTCTCCCCCCCCCATCCCGGAGGATGGTAAATTAGGAGAATTCTACAACCTGCACCTGGACCCCCACGCACTGCCACACATTCAAACGATGAGGTAGAGCCCACTGGGTGCATGGAGAAGTTCAGGCTGGATCTAAAACAGATGACCACTCCCCCATCCCTGCGTTCCCTCCTTGGGCAGTGCACCACCGAATACCCAGTAGGGACTGATGCCTCCAATGCTGTCCCAGCATCATCCCCCAACCAGGTCTCAGTGATGCAAGCCAGGTCAAGTGAGGAGACCAAGTCTGCCATAATAGTTGTCTTGTTCCTCATTGACCTGGCATTGCACAGCATCGCCCAAAGGGGACTAGCAGGGACTGCAGGCCTTCTAGCTACCTGCTCATGTGGTCCGATTGGAGCCCTCAGGACAGGAACCAAACATGTGGGGCTCCTCTCAAGGCTCCATCTAACCCCAGGGCACCTCCTCTTCCTGATCACCCTAATACTGTTCACCTCTGCTATACCAGCAGTACCTCACCGCATACCCTTCTGTCCCCTATTAATGCCCACCTCCTGGAAACATCTCTCCGCTACTGCCAGGAGAGGAAGATCCACAAAGGGGCGGAGGTCATGCAACAGGACTGCCATATAGGTTGTACAAGGGTGCCCAAGATCTAAACACATTCTAATCCCTAAACACTATAAATCACAAATTGAACTTAGACAATTTTAAAAGATAATCCTAACCTAATCATACATTCATCATCCACACCATAAATACAAAACCAGTTCACTTAACTACAGTCACACCACACCCACCCACTAACTAAACTCCATCACCCTCTGAGCCTTCTCCACCCACCAACAATCAAATATACAATAAAATTTAAACAGGAAATGGTGCAGGGTCTTTAAGAGAAGCTGTATGAGGAGAGACTAAAGGAGCTTAATATGTATACCCTTGAGGAAAGAAGGGAGAGGGAGTACATGATAGAAACTTTTAAGTACCTCAGTGGAATCAACAAAGTCCAAGAGGTTAGCATCTTTCAGAAAAAGAGATGTGCAAGAACAAGGGGACACAATTTAAAGATAGAAGGGGGGGCGGTTCGGGGCAATGTGAGGAAGTATTATTTCACAGAGAGGGTAGTGGATGCATGGAACAGCCTTCCCTATGGAGGTTGTGGGGTCAAAAACTGTGGGAGAATTCAAGAATGCATGGGACAGACATAAGGCAATTCTTGTGGGGGGTAGGAAGAAATAGGCTGTTGGTTAACTGGGATCTGCGGCCTATCCTGTAGGTAGGGAAATGGGCAGACTAGATGGGCCAAGCAGTCCTTATCTGCCGTCAAAGTCTATGTTTCTATGTTTCAATTCTAATGCAGGTGTAACCCCTAGATGGCGCTATCCCAGGGGCTACTACCCCTGCCTGATTTGCCACTAACAGGTTGAGGGGCCTGGATCCAATGGCGGGTGCCTCCACCCAGAGGTCAGGGTTTGCAATAGTTAAACTAACTTGGTCACAGCCCTCTGGGACACTGCAACCTCTTCTTCCCACTAGTGGCCCACTCAATATATCAGAATTACCTTCACAGTATACACTTACCCCAGGTCTGGTTCCGCACTGGGACCTCCTGTGAAATGAGATACAGTGCAACAATCACAGTACAGTACTTTAACATAGACAAATACCTCAGGCAGTATAACTTTGCTGAAACAAGCAGCTCTGATTTATTTAGGGGGATATAACAAGGACAGGGGAAATCAGGTTAATTAGCTTATCACTCTAATAATCTACCTGTGAAACAATGCACAGGCCTATCCTATCAGTTACTGTCCCTGGGTACCCAAGCCCTAGTGGCTAGTCCAAACCATGGCAGCTGGTAGGGCCCCTCTTCGGAGAAAAGGAGAATTAAACAGTCAGCAGTACAGTAATTCTTATTGGATTTAATGTGGCAATTCAACAGGGAGCGACCCTGAATTAGTACTCACGACCTCCAAATAAGATAGGGTCCTTCAATGTCAGCAGGGCTCACTTGAGGTACACAAACCTCTTCACACATCTATATAAAAGAAAGCACTATACCAGGCAGGCTGCATCTGTATCCGATCGCAATACTGCACAATACCCGGGAGAACACACAGCAGATTCAGTTCCTGACAGACAGAGTGCAATTTCAGCAATTCCTCCAGTCTTCTACAGGGTGAGCCTGGTTTCTACTCTTCAGAGATCCTTGATTCTTTTCACAGGACGGATTCAGTCCTAACAAGCTGTTACACAAGCTGCAGACCGAACTCTGGGCCTTACACACGTTTTCACTAAAACTGCACACTGAAAAGCACAGGCTCCTTCCTTCTTCACTGCCAAAGCTCAACTGAAACTCCAACCGACAAAACCGGCACTTCCTTGAGTTCCTCCCAGTTCTTGACTGGATTGGCTGTCACTCACAATAGACTGCTGCTGTTGGTCCAAAAAGGCACTGAAGTCTAAACTACATCTCCCAGAGTCACTGCCCATACAATCGCCTTGTGGCTGGCTCAGATTATGAGTCCAAGTTCTGATTCGTCCAAGGCACATTTTAGAGCTAGCTTACCCCACACTGATTGGTCCAGTTCAGCAGTTCAAAACTAGAATGGGAACTAGCAGACACAGTTCTGACTGCAAAGAAAGCAGGTTAGACAAACTGTAATTTCATTATTACTCTAAATAATTTCTGGCAAACAGTTACATCTTTCAGATAGGTTCCTTGCACTCCTAGTGACTGCAAAATGGAGTGAATTGGCAGCAGCTTGAGTGGTACTCAATCAAAGAAACACACAGTCCCCATACAAACTAATTATGTCTGCAAGCAGACAGCTCTTAAAGAGACAGTACCAGAGGTTCTAAAAACACTCACTGATAAATGGCTTAAACGCCAAACACCATTCAGGCTTGGAGCATTCAAGCAAGCTCCTGGAAGTCTTTTGGGAACCCCCATTTGCAGGGGGGTTACACAGGTATGCTGTGGAATAGAATTTCTGCTCATATTTGGAGCTACAGATGTCCAAAATGTTATTTCAGAGTGTTAGTAAATTTCTGAGGAAACACCTCAGTAGTCCCAGCTGCAATCAAACAGTACTTCAGTACAGTTCACACTAACAGAAGGTGAAGAGTCCCAAAGAAGGAGAGAAAACGGTGCTCACACCATCGCACTTCCCAGATGACAAGTGTTATTAAACTGCTGAAACCAAACTGTGTAAAGCAAAAAGGAGATTTTGGAGAGTCAGCTGTGACACTTTTAATCTCGGTCCTTTCTCTCACCAGTACCAAAAAATAAAAAGTGCAGTAAGGTAACCAAATCCAGAAAACTCTTACCCTCCGCTGTACCACCAGTAAATTGCCTCAGGCAAAAACAGAAATACTGCTTTCACCAGTGTTCAGATAATATTCCACCACACTCGGTTGGCCTACAGGCACAGAGATTCCCTGACCCAGGATAGCCATTTTTTGCCATAAAACTCAGGTGCCCACACTGTTGGTTCAACTGTGGTTCACACAGAGCCGACAACACAACTAAATGACTCAAGTCAATTTAGGAACCATTACCTCTACTCCACCGTTATGTGGCTAAGTCCAGTTGACACAGCAGCAGGATTTCAGTGTTATCCCAAGAAAAAAACAATGCTCTCACCACCACACTTCTTAGGCTACCCTAATAGTTCAAGGCTCTTTCCACAGCAACCGCTGTCCTGCTCTTCCCAACGGCTTCCCTCCAGGCACTCCGGTTGCAGCTGTCCTCCAATCCTCCATCCAATACTTTTCAAACAACCCGGGATCCACAACAACAAGTAAAATTACTGGTAGCTGGCCGACTCTCCAAACTCTATTTCACTATTATCTCCACAGGACAGCACAGCACGGGACCTCCCTAAAAACAGAAATGCTAGCTCTTATACTAGCTCATTGCCCAGCCCTACCAAACGGCTTTACCCTACTCCTATTTCTAACTAAAATTAAAATATTAAGATTACTCAGGATGCAACATGCAATCTCTGAGCTTCAGATTCTCTTAAGGTAATAAGATAAAAAGGCAAAGGTGCAGGAAAAGATAGGCTCACTTCGGAACCCTTACAGATGGCAGCCCAGCCTGGTACTGCTCTTCATGTCATACCTAATACAATTAGGTAAAAAAAAAAAAAAGACTTCTTGTGAGCAAATGGAAAAAGAAAAAATACTTATAAAATGAAAAAATAACTGTCTACTCTGTCTGCTATTTTTTGTGCTACTACAGTAGCATTTAAAGAAGAATTGGTGGTACTGGGTGAATATAGCACTACTGAAATAGTGCATGAATAACCACGTAGTCTAATTACGTGGAATGCAGTACAGTGACAGGGGTATAAGGGCAGTAGGAAACTACCGCTGCCCCTTTTGCATACTAGAAACCGGAGGAAGGAGGAAATACACCAGAAGTGCTGTACTTGGTCAAGCCATTCCTGTGGTGGAGTCACTAAGGCACAAGCACCTGGCGTTGTGGAGATCTGATCATCGAGGTTTGATTCCCCATCTCCCAATATATTTATTTTTAAGGTTTAAAAAAAAAAAACTAAGTTCCCTGTTCCTGAATTTGCCTTTTGCCCTTCAGTTCATACCCCTCTTGGAGTTGGTTAATTTAGTTGGGGGTGTGTGGGGGGTGCGGATGACACAGCCCCCCCGCATAAACACAGATTTTGGCATTGCTGTCAATGGTGTTCGCTATGGTGGTGAGGTCAGCATTGTGTCCCGACCTTATTTTGCCATACGCTGTTTTGCATGCGTCATTGTTGTATGCTTGGTTTTGGCTGCAGCATAATGTTCCCATGCTGAATTGGTAAAGGTAGACTGGATCTATTTGGATTAAACCCCTGACATGGATTCAGCATCACATTTATTCAGTTCTAAGTTTCATGAGTTTTGTGACAGGATGGCTCTGAAATCAAAACCTAGGATTTAGGGCAGCAGTCAAGATTGGCAGACACATGAGCTATGAAAATTAATGATAAACAGAGATAAGGCTTCAAGAAATTATTAGGGTACTAAGTGTAACCCCTAGGTGGCGCTATCCCAAGGGCTACTACCACCCCTGCCTGATTTCCCACTAACAGGATGAGGGGCCTGGATCCGATGGCGGGTGCCTCCACCCAGAGGTCGGGGTTAAGATAGTCTAATATGACTTGGTCACAGCCCTCTGGGTCACTGCAACCCCCCCCTTTTTTCCTACTAGTAGTCCACATAAATCAATCACAGTACCCTTGGGTAATATACACATAGCCTCAGGACTAGTTCGGTCAGTTGGACTCTGGGACCCCTGTAAAACAAGATGATACAGTGCAAAAACCACAGTACAATACTGTAACATAAACGAATACCTCAGACAGTGTAACTTTGCTGAAACAAACAGATCTGATTTATTTAGGGGGAATAACAAGGACTGGGGGAAATCAGGTTAATTAGCTTACCACTCTAATATATATATATATATATATATATTATATATATATATATACTATATATATATATATATCCTAGAGCACTGTGCACAGGCCTAACCTATAAGTCACTGTCTCTGGGTACCCAGGCAATAGAAGGCTAGCCTATTTGGTGCAGCTGGTTGGGGCCCTGTGATGAAAAAACATTTGCACAATACCCAATTATAATCCGGAGCCGGATGGCTCAGTTCATGAAGAAATAAAACACAACAATTAGATAACACACTTGCAATTCGATAAACAGATGGCAGGGAGCTACCCTGCTTTGTACTCACAAACTCAAGGCTGGGAACTGGATGGCAGGCAGATTGTCCTGGACTGCCAGGAGGAGCAGACCATGTGGGCAAGGTCCTTGTGATTGGACCCCACTGCAGTTTGGAGCAAATGGATATAGTCTAGATTAAGCTGGGGTTTACTTCCAGTTTCATGCACTCTATTCACTGTACAGGGGATTTGAAACGCAATTCCCCACAAACACTACACACATTTATATGTAAAAGGAAAGTACTATACCAGGCAGGCTGCTTCTCTGTCCCGATCGCAATTACTGCACAATACCCGGGAGAACACACAGCAGGTTCAGTTCCTGACAGACTGAGCGCAATCCAACAATTTCTCCAGTCTTCTACAGTGTGAGCCTGGCTTCTACTCTTTAGATCTCCTTTATTCTCTTCACAGGTCGGACTCAGTCTGAACAAGCGGTTGCACAATCTGCAGACCGAAACTTGGGGCCTTACATGTGTTTCCCGTGCTGAACTGCACACCGAAGAAGCACAGGGCTCCTTGACTCTTCACTGCCAAAGCTAAACTGAAACTCCAGCAGACAAAACCGGGCACTTCCTTTTAGTTCCTCCCAGTTCTTGGCTGGTTTAGCTGTCACTCACAATAAACTCCCCCTGTTGGTGGAAAAGAGGCGCTGAAGTCAAAACTACATTTCCCAGAGTCACTGCCCTTACAATCCCCTTATAGCAGGCTCCAGAGGAGAGTCCAAGTTCTGATTCGCCCAGAGCAGGCTCAATTTTAAAGGAACCCCACCATGATTGGTCCAATTCAGCAGTTCAGAACCAACATAAGGGAGCTTGCTCTGTACTGTCCTTGCTAAAAGAAAGCAGGTTAAATCAAACTGCATTTTCATTATTACTCTAACAGGATACAAGCAAACAATTACATCTTTGAAGAGTGCTCCTACTGCCCACTTAGCGATGGCAGAAACGGAGTGATTTGGCAGTAGCTCAAGCGGGACTCAAGCAGGAAAACACACGGTTCCCCCATACAAACTAATTATGTCTGCAAGCAGACAGCTCTTAAAGAGACAGTACCAGAGGCTCTAAAAGGCCTCACAGATAAATGGCTTAAACGCCAAACACCATTCAGGCTTGGAGCATTTAAGCAAGCTCCTGGAAGATTTGCAAGGGGGTTACATAAGAATAAACTACCTGTTACAAATGTATAAAGAACATTGTAATAAATGTAACAGCAGGTGAGGTAAATTAAGGCCTATCTTTTCTAAGTAAACAAATGAGTAATTTTGTAAATTGAGGGATAACATAGAAAACATTAAACAACTAATGAATAAAAAGAAGACTTCTACTACAAATGCTCAAGGTACCATGAAAAGTTTGTTATATAATAACTTGGATAGGGCATGTTATTTTAAAAATGTGTTTGGGGATATATCTGAATATGTTACATTACAACATATTATATTATGAATATATAAGGCAGTGTCAGTGGCTCAGCAGGTAGCCCACTTGCCTCTGAGACTGGGAAACTAGGAGCTGTGGGTTCTATCCCCACACCAGGCACTTGGGTTAAATCCCAATACTGACACTGTAGTGCAGCATGAGGTGCAGTCTTTTGGATGAGATGTTAAACCGAAGTCCCATCTGCATGTTCTGGTGGTAGTTCAGGTGGATGTTAAATATCCCATGGCACTTCTTGGAAAGAGTAGGGAAATTTTTTATTCAAAACAGAATATAAAATTGTATTACATCATACAAAAATCTTAAAGAAAGAAAATCAAATGCAATAAATACAGATTACGTCATGCAATAACTGCAAACCTAAAGACTTCATTTTTATACAACAGACCCCCTTCCCCTCCACACTAAATAGTAGGGAAATTTTATTATAACTTCAACAAGCACATAAAACAAAACAGTGTTAACGTCACACAAAAACCATATACAAATCATAAGCAAAATCAAATAAGCATTACAGTTATGCATTTTCTAGTTTCCCTTCCAATGAATATTTGAGAAACCCAAAAATATATTATAACATTGCAAAGAACCTCCCCACCCACTAAAAGAGTAGGGGAAAATAATCATTATATCTGAAAAGAAAATACATAAAACTAGTCATAAATTCAGAAAATGAAAAAAATAACATAAGGAAGCACTTCAGCATACATCAAAACTAACATAACCTGCGGAAAACTATGAATTGAAGCTGTAAATACTGTAAGCAGATCCCCCCCCCCATCAAAAGAGTAGGGGAGTCTATCACCAATTTAAAAATCAACTAAGCAATACAAAGCGCAAAGCCCCTTCCCCCATAACACTCATTGGGGAAAAACTATATGGTGACTGCAAAAATAGGTTTTAGATAAACAGCAAAGCAATCAGCCAGTATCCAACCATGACGTGTTTCTCCACCATAGTTTGTACAGGGGTAGAGAAACCGAAGCTAGATCACTCTCTTGAAACTTGGATATGTCATGTAATACAGCAGACATCACCTGTTCCACTGTTTTATGCTGTTGACATATGTAAGCCCACAATGGGCCTGCCAGAGTTGAAATGTTATGCTTAATAAAATCAAATGCATAATAATGGCATCATACTTCACCCACTGCTCCGGGAAGGTACCCACATATACGATTTCTGGGGAGAAGTTATAAAAGGTATTTAAAAGCCAGAGTTTGTGCAAATACTGCCAGAAGGAGATCACAAAGGGGCAGTCTAAAAAAAGATGTTGCATTGTTTCAATTGTCCCAATGCATTGTCCCAATCTAGGGCATTTCCTCTCACGTAAGCCTTTATGTTTCATTTCCCCTTCACTCCCAATTTCAAATGCATACGAAGCCATAAAAAATCCAACATATATACCGAAACCCACCTGCTCAGCAAAACCTGAGGGAAGACCTGTTGCTCTGTTGGAGAATGTTCTGCAAAACCATGGTTTGACAATGAAATGGGTATCTAGTATCGTGCCATACAACCCTTTCCTTGATGTAGTGAGTAGATGTGCCTTGACCACCTGCCATTGTTTAGGTTTGCCAATTATAACTGCCAAGTACTGGGGTAATGCTGAAGTGTACTTTTGTCTGGAAATCGGGAACTGAGTCTCCCATGTGCGTAATAGTGGTCCAAGACTATCCAGGATCAATGGCCCCAATGATTTGGTTTGTTGTTTCAGAACAGGTATTATATTATGATAAATAAAGGTAACATACAAAAACAATAGTGGGTGTATCATAGCCAAACCCCCTTGTGCAAGTAGCAGATATGTAATACCCCTCTCAATGGGGTTCAATTGGCTACCCCACAAACACTGGAAAAAACACTAAAGAGAGTAGTTTCCAGACCCTTTGGAGGAGGAAAAACCGCACTTAAGAAAAGAAACATTGGTAACAAAAAGGATTTAATCATGTAGACCCTTTTCCTTTTTGACATACGCCATTTATTCCAGAGTGTCACCTTTTGCTGCGTTTCCTGGACTTTTAAGTCCCAATTATAGAACCGTGGGTCGGGCTCCCCCAAACATATGCCCAAAATCTTAGTGTATCCAGTCCTCCGGGGAATCCCCATGATCTCGACTATTTTATCAGTATCCTCCCTGATTGGCAAACAGCAACTCTTTCGTAGATTAGGGCAGATTCTGAAATCTCTGAAAACCATTTCAATGTCAGCATTGCTGCCCTGACAGAGTCATCATCTGCCATTATAAGTTCCAAGTCATCTGCATAGGCAACGGAAAAGATATGGGGGTCCTCACAACCCACAGAAAGTCCAGTAATCTCTGGATTATTATTAATATTATGCAGTAAGGGATCCAAAGTCAACACATATAAAATGGGACTTAAGGGGCACCTTTGCCTGACCCTCTTAGTTGCCCATACAGCCTCCCCACCCATCTATTAACGCTAGGCAAAAGATTTACTTTTGTATAACTATTCTGAAGCCATGTAATGAATAAAAGGGGAACGTTATACACCTTTAATACTTCCCACAAATAATCATATTCAATGCAGTCAAAGGCCTTGAACTGATCTAAACTGACCAAATGATCCATCATTTCATTATTGTGTCCTTTCTGAAAAATTTCCAGAAGAAGTATTAAGGCATCTTGTATCCTGTGAGAGGAGACTCCGCTAAATTGTGTGGGATGAATAATATGGTCCAATACTCCTGCAAAGCGTTTACCAAGGATTTAATTATAATCCGTATTTAAAAGTGCTATCAATCTTGAGTTCCTCAAATCGCCTCTTTCACCAGATATAAACAATAAGACCAAAGCACCAAGATACATGCTCTCCGAGAGGGTTCCTACTCTCAAGGCCACATTATAGAATTCTGTCAATTCATCACCCAAGGTGTCAAAAATGTGTTTATATAATTCATGTGGGAGACCATCCGAGCCAGGCGAAGTGCCATCATTTGGCAACCAGATGGTCTTCTGCAGTTCCTGTCTTGTAAGGGGAGTTACCATAGGTGCATGGTACTCACGTGGAATCTGGGGGAGGTGACAAGTCTGCAACTATTCTGTCATTGCTGACAGGAGTAGTGATTGGCTGGAAAACTTCTTGTGCACGTAAGTCTGGATTTCGTCAGAACTGCAGAAGTCTCTGTAAGTCTAGAGACATCCGTCGCTAACAGATATGATATATGTTTTTTCTTCTGAAGGGCAGCACAAGCCTCAAAGGGCACTATATCTCCCTTCTTCCCAGAAATCCCATGTTTCTGTTGTATTTCCAAGTGTTTCATTGTCTCAAATTGCAATTGTACTAACTCTGCCTTAGTCTGAAATATGACAGAGTGGAAATCACTCCGTCCCTCAAACTGTCATTTTGTGAGGACCCTCAATTTGTCCCATAATGCTCTCTGCCGATAAGTACATTGCTTACCCCCACAGCTTCCCCGTAGTTCAACAATACTGGCTAATATTCTGTTTTGTCTCCTCCCACCAGTGATTTAAGTCATCACATAGAACAAATACCGATTTCTTCGCCTCCAAAAGGTAACTAAAACCTGTAGCAATTTCCTTTGTTTCCAAAAGTTCCAAATTTAGTTTCCATAACCCAGGCCCACACCTCTGTTACAGAATATTCCCTGAAGTGACCTTGAATAATCTATGGTCCAAAGTGGCTAGCTCCAAGACTTGTGCCTGTAGTAGTTGTAAATTCACCAAAAGAAAAAAATAATCAATTCAAGAAGAGCAGGGCCCACAAAAATAAGTGTGGGGTGCCTCTTTAAAAAGGGTAGAAAACACATCTACCAGCCCCATTTCATTAATCAAACCCTGCAAAGAGGTCGTGTCACAAAATAATTTGCTCATTTTCAACCCTCTATCAGTGTGAAACAACCCACAATTAAAATCAGCTCCCAAAATAACATTCTGAGCAGTAAAAAGAAAAGGTTTCAAACATTGAAAAAGTGCTGCCATATCAAATTTGAACTGTGGAGCATACTGTACATGTTAATGAGACAAAAATCCATCCCCCTCAAATGAACATCCCACAATAAAGGCCTCCCTGGCAGGATTTCCAATGTGTGAATCACCTTAACTTTTGAAAAAAAAAATTCCCGCCCCTAAGCAGGTCTCATCTCCCTGAAACCTGAAGCTGTCACCCCATAACCAACTATTACTAGCTGCTTCCAACTCCACAAGTGAGTGGAGACACATATCCTGAAAAAAAAGGCATTCTAAATCTAAAGAAACAAATTGTGCATAAGTGCCAAGGCATTTTTTCTCAGACAGCAGACTGTTTGGGTTAAAGGATGCGATTTTACTATTATACAAGAAGGACCCCATTAACATCACACAAGCCTCATTTAATTTTGCTAGAAGCCCTCGTAACCCTACCACTCTTCTGAGACTGTGGCCTAGTATCCTCTGTGTTGTCAGTATCTGACAAAGTGCCATGTACAGAGGAATGCACAGAATTATTGTCAAAGTACCCATCCTTCTCGGATTCAGTCCCTTGCAAGGCAGTGTATTGGTTCTGCAGCAATAGTGGCTCAACTGACTGGTCTCATTCCTTTGCTCTTAGTTTGGTTTTCTTCCCCTTTTTACCCTTTGCTACTGTAAAGTCCTGTTCTGGTGAAGGAGCCACAGTGGGAGGGGAGCCCATATTGTCCTGTTGGGAGTCCAGCGTGAACTGTGACTCTCCAGTCAAAGCTGGCGTCAGCTGCTCACCATCAGGCCAGTCAGGCTGGCTCTGTGGTCTGTCTCTTTATTCTGGCTGTGGACAATCTGTCAAATGATAGGTCCCAGCAACCATGTGACTCAGTTTAGAGGCAGCCCTGATATAATAATCCTGCACTCCAAAGTCTGAGTCTTTGTTGTTCGTTGCCGCCCATGGGCAGTCAGTAAAACTGTGGCCAGGTCCACCACATAAGTTGCACTTGGGGTCCTGGAAGCAATGAGCACAAGGGTAGCCCATGTCTCCACAACGTGTGCACTTCAATTTGTCACAATTAGTGCTGATGTGTATATTTGACCCACATTTAAAGCAGGTACATGGTTGCCCAGGTAAAACAGGAACCCCTTGTCCTGGCCAATGAAAAAACAGTTGGGGAGGTGAATAATGTCCTGATCATTATGTTGCAATTTTATTTTTGTCTTCTAGCCCCCATTCCAGAAACCTTCCTCATCTAATATGGAGCAGGGTTGCCCTGAATGGAACAGTGTTTTTCCAGCCAGTATATGACATCTGTAATATTCATCACTTCATTCCTGAATAAAATCGTGATAATCCAAAAGGGCTGTTTTATCTGGGGTATTACCAGAAACTTGGACCACATTTTTAAGATTGACATATTTACACCAAAAATGTTCTAGTATAGCAGGAGTCCAGAAACTAGTATTGAATGTCATGCCCCCTGGGGCATGTATGAGAGCATACACCTCTGAGGGGTAAAACCCAATGATTGTTTCAAAAGAACTTTGACAACAAAAAACCTGCCTGGAAGAGTGACTCTGTTCCCAATATATCAGCACCTTATAGCATTACTATGCTTAACAAGTTCCACAGGCTTGTGGAAAAGGCTTGCATAAGCTTGATTAAGATTCCCCTCCTGCTCCTGCCCCTGCCGAGACGTCGGCCTGTCATCAGCCAGCCCCTCTGTATGCGGAGAGGACTCCATCACTCCAATATGCTGTGCCTCTAGTACATTCGTAGAATTAGCCTGATAAAAAATACCTGTGTGTTGCTGCGAGATGTCCACAGTCATCTTGCCGCTATCAGACTTCGAGATCTGCTCCACTGAATTGCAATCTGATCCGAGCAAGGGAATGGTAGGGTCAGGCCACCATGTTCCATCCACAGCTGGAACCCATCCTGCCGTCTGCAATGCAGCATCAGGTGGCAAAGCCTGGTCTACTGCATCATTCCAATCGGTGTGTGGGTTAATTAGCTGTATGGGATCTGGGTCTGCCATCTGCAATTCCACTGCCAGCAATTTCATCAGTCCAACCACACTGTGCCCCAGAGGCGAAGACAGCGAATGTTTTCTTTTTCTCTCTTCCTCCATCTGGAGGTTTGCTTGCAATATCTGCTATCCCACCAACTCTAATTCTGCCTCCAGGCAGTGCTGCTTCTGGGCCAGTGTTAGTCCCATTTCTAATACATTCTCCTTCTGATTCCTGGAAATGCCTTGCTGTATCCATGATCATTCATCTTCATCCTAACGCATGGCTGAGCACTGGGCACCCCTTGGGTGTATTCCAGCCGCCTCCATACCTATTGGATCCTGAGAGACATCCATTGCTACTTCATTCAAGGCGCTTGCTCCATCAGACCATCCATCCACCTCATCAGCCATGTTCTGAATGACTGACCATGGTTCCCCCTACAGGAGAGTAGGGGAATTTCCCCAGTGCCCTGGTCAGATCTCCCCACGTTCACTAAAAATACCACCAACAGTTTACTCTGGTTCTAGGTCAGTTGGCATTCATCTGTATCCCCCTCCCTGAGTCACACCTGAAAATAGGAGAAATTTGTTTAGTGCACTTACCTAGTCAACAAAAACTAAATAAATAAATAAATAACTGTTGCAGACAATACAGAGACAACTTCTCATGAAAACAATATGATGGATAATAACAAGATGGATTTTTCCATCCCTTAACTTTATTTCCAGAAAATAACAGCTAAGGAGGCCTTTGTGTACTGAAAGGGCAGCGGATGTTGGAATTGACATAAAACATCTGCATAGTTCTAAGGAAATAATGGCCTGACCAATATGTATTTGTTTATCACTGTGTTCTCATATAATGCCAAGATTATGGAAGATGATGATCATGATAACAGTTCATAAGACCCACGAGAAATCCATAACTTTAGTAACTGACAACTAGTGATCTATCTCCCTTTTTGTCACTGTTGTCCCCAGGTCATGGCATGGCGCATGTAGTATTTGATCAGATGCTAAGCCATCAAGGATGGCGGTAACCTTTTGATTTCAGCACAGCACATTTTTATAGTTTGTCACAGCGCCTAGACTGCACTTTTTATCTTGACTGAGTACTTGAATGTGGCCTTGGGCAGTGGGGACTTGGTGGCAATCATATTCTTAGACCCAAGAAAGGCCTTTACTTTGGTTAACCATGGTCTCCTGTTGTCCAAGCTGAGAGATTTTCATTTTTCACATAATTGTTTATTTAAACATTTGGTGATTGGAAAAGGTACACTGAGCCAAGGCTTGTCTCCAGGTACGATCCGGAGGACAGGGAGCATGGGAATCACAGTATATAGTACAAGGCATTCAATACAGAATTACACAATAGTAAGCATAATCAAATATTTCATTGAATACAATACAGCAAAACAGGTTATGCAGAGAGACAACTGTACATGGAATGGAGTATAACAGATCGGTGTAGTTACAACAAGGGACAAACATTTCAAGTGCAGTGAGATAACTGTACATGGTATAGAGTAACTCAAAATTAGTGTTGTTACAACAGAAGACAAACATTTCAAGTACTAAAAGATGTTATGGGAGCAAATAGGGAAAGGTAGGAGATGGAGCAACGATTTGACAGAGGAGTGAGAGGAAGAGTTGCGAAAGAGAGGAGACTGAGTGTTCCATAGAGAGGGGAGATGATAGTGGAAAGTAAATTTGCCCATGTTCGACGATGGACTAGGGAGTGAGAAAGAGTGTGAGTCCCTAGAACATAGGGAGTATGTTGAGGCTGGGGCAGAGGAGAGGGGGAAGTGATGTATGTGGGGAGCAGATTGAACCAGAATTTGGGAATGAAGGATAGAGAGTGGATGAGACATCTGTGTGTGTATGGAGGGAGGTTTAGAGAGGTTAGTAGAGAACAATGGTGGGATCTGTGTGGAGAGTTGGAGGTGAAATGACAGAAAGCATCGTAGAGGGAATCAAGTTGAGAGAGTGATGTAGAGGGAGCAGTGCAGAAAACTATGTCAGTGCAATCAAAGACTGGCATAATCATTTTTGTTAGAAGTTCCCTATGTACGGGAAGAGGGAGAGTCTTTGTTACAGTAAGTGAAATTTAACTGTTGGTCCAGCCAGATTCATAGATACTTGTATGAGGGGACAATCTTTAGAGGGGTGCTGTCAAGAGAGGTGATTGGAGGGGCATTGATATATTTGGCTAATCTTTGAGCAGTTCCAAAAGTCATAGAGACTGTTTTGGATGTGTTGAGCTTGAGTTGTTTTAATTGGAACCAGGATTGAACTGAATGGAAGTCATGTTGCAGCAGAGAGTGGATAGTGACTGGGTCAGGGCTGTAGGCATACAGAATGGTATCATCCACATACATATGTATGTATGAGGGATGAGGAACAGGAAGATGGAAGATTATTTATAAATATAGATAAAAGGATGGGGTCGAGTATTGAGCCTTGAGCGACTCCAGCTAGGATAGGGAGGGAGAGGAGGAGTTTGTGACTTTTACTGATTGGTGTCTGTCAGTGAAATTTGAACCATTTTATGGTAGGAAGAGCAAGCCCAGCAAGCTCTAGAGTGTCCAGGAGAAGAGGGTGGGATATCGAGTTGCATGCTTTTGCCGGGTCGATGAAGACGGCAGCAGTGCGGTGGCCTTTATCAGCAGCAGATTGAATATGACCTGTGACACGGAGAAGGGAGGATATGGTGGAATTTTTTTTCTGAAACCTGCCTGACAGGGGGATAGAAAGTTGGTGGCAGAGAGGAAGTCAGTCAGCCTGGATTGCACAAGATGTTCTTGGAGTTTTACCAGAACAGGGAGGAGGGAGATTGGGTGATAGTTCCCGGGTAAGGCGGGGTCACCTCCTTTGTGGAGAGGGATGTCGCATGCAGATTTCCAGACTTTTGGAACAATGCCCAGGGAGAAGGACTTGTTTATAATGAAGGTAAGAGGGAGTGCAATTGTAGGAGCAGAAAGGTGTAGGAGACTAGGATGTAGACCATCCGGACTGGATTTTGACATGTTGAGGGATAGGCGGGATAGCAATACTTTGTTGATGAAGGCAGGGGCTAGAAAGAAGTTGTGCTTAGGCATGTGATGTGGGAGTGTCTGGCTAGCTGATTTTCTGCACGTTAAAATTCAATGAAATAGTCATCAGAAAGCATTATGTAATAAGATGCTGAAAATAATAATGGAAAATGATAGCAAACAGTTCATTAAGTTGGCTGCTACTAAAACTACGAATTATGGAAACCAAATAGACTCTAATATCCAGCTGAAAAGTGGATGGCCCACTACAGAGATATTTTCTGATCCATTGCAACTCTGAAAATTAATTATGTGAAATTAAAGAACCATTTGAATGGATAAGTCAACAGAAAGTCAAAGAACCCTATCAAGTTTTAAGCACAACAAATCACCAGGACCAGATGAAATTTCTGTGGCTTTTTACAAGCAAGGTATTGACTAATGGTATTATATAGTAATACAACTATACAATAAAGTCATTATGTATGGATACACACCACTCATATGGAGAGGTATTTATATAATCCACATTTTTATAAAGGGGGGACAGAGGAGACCCAGTAAACCATTCTCAAATGAGCCTATTAGATAATATTGTAAGATATATTCAAAAATATTACTTAACAGACTGTTGAGGTGGGTAAAACTACTAAAATCTTATCTCCATTACAGGCTGGTTTCAGGAAAGGGTGTTGGCACCATCACACAACATTTTATCACATCTGATAGAGAAACACTGTTTGATGAGGAAACAGAAGCTTTTTGTAGCATTTGTGGACTTCTCTGATGCCTTTGACTCTATCTGAAGAACTTATTTATGGATCAGACTGAGCACTGAACAAAATTCATTAATTCCAATAACATGATTATACACTGACAAAGGAATACAAATAAGATTCACTAAACTTGGAGATCCAACAGGGCATATTGATACCAATTTAGGAATCAGGCAAGGATGTATCTTGGCCCCAACATTGTTTAATACTTACATAAATTAAATTATATTGGCATCAGATACCTCCAATTTCCATGTACCAAAAATATTAAATTATGACATTCCAGTACTGGCATATGCAGATGATTTGGCAGGTCATCTCAACAAGTGGATCAGGGTTTCAAAGAAGAATAGACAAACTTGTTATACTATATAAGAACTTGAACCTCACATCCAACACACAAAAAAAACTAAAGTTATGATTTTTGGCACACAGAAGAGGTGCAAAAGACTATAGCTAGCAAATAGACCACTGGATTATATAAAATAATTTTTGTACTTGGGTGTAATGTTTAGTTATAACCGTAAATGGAACAAACATCTCAAACATACAGCATAAGCAGTAAGATGTGAGTGACATTTGTAGCTCTACAAATATTTAATAACTTTTATGGTGGTTCTACACTGACCCCTATGTTAAAAGCTATCAATGCAAAACATATCAACCAAGGCCTCTATGCAGTGGAAGTCTCAGGCTTTAGTGACTTGAATATGCATAAGTCTATACTAAATATTTTATATGAACAAATGCTAAAATTACCAAAAGGAAATCCAAATGCATGTAGAAATGTAGAAACATAGACTTTGACAGCAGATAAGGACCACCTGGTCCACCCATTCTGCTCATTTCTCTACCTATTGGATAAGCTGCAGATCCTAGTTAACCAACAGTCTACTTTCTCCTACCCCACCCCCACTAGAATTGCTTTATGTCTGTTCCGTGCATTCTTGAATTCCCTCACTGTTTTTGACCCCATGACCTCCTCAGAAAGCCTGTTCCATGTGTCCACCACTCTCTCCATGAAAAAATACTTACTCACATTGCCCCTGAGCTGTTCTCCCTTTATCTTCAAATTATGCCCCCTTGTTCTTGCATATCTCTTTTTCTGAAAGATGCTGCTGTCTGGGACTTTGTTGATTCCGTTGAGGTACTTGAAAGTTTCTATCATGTCCTCCCTCTTCCTCCTTTCCTCGAGGGTATACATATTAATCTCCTTTAGTCTCTCTTCGTATGGCTTCTGGTGCAGACCCTGCACCATTTTAGTTGCCCTCTTCTGAACTGCCTCCATCCTGTCTATGTCCTTGTGGAGATGGGGTCTCCAGAACTGCACACAGTACTCCAGATGAGGTCTCACCAACTGTCTGTACAGAGGGATAACAACTTCTTGTTTTCTACTAGTGATGCCTCTTCCTATACATCCCAGTATCCCCCAGCCCTCCTTACTGCCTTCTCACATTGCTTGCCTACCTGTAGGGTATCTGATACAACTACCCCCAGGTCCCTTTCCATTTCTGTTGTTGTTAGTACCCCCCCTCCATTTTGTACTCTTTTCCTGGGTTTTTGTTTCCCAGGTGCATTACTTTGCACTTCTTGGCATTGACTCTAAGTCACCATATGTTTGACCATTCCTCCAACCTTGCCAAGTCCCTTCTCATTCTTTCCATCCCCCCCTTGTGTATCAACCCTGTTGCAGATCTTTGTGTAATCTGCAGAGGCATACTTTTCCTTCCAGTCCCTCAACAATGTCACCTATAAAGCCATTAAAGAGGACTGGTCCCAGTACTGAACCCTGTGGTACCCTGCTAGTAACCCCCTTTCTTTGGAGTGGACTCCATTTACTATTACCCTCTGTGTCCTGTTGTCGAGCCAATTTTTTACCCATGCTACCACCCTGGGACCCACTCCCAGGCTGGCTAACTTGTTTATTAATCTTTTGTGTGGGACTGTGTCAAATGCCTTGCTAAAGTCTAGGTAGGCAATATCCACAGCCCCTATAAACTCAGAATGTATATTTTCATCTGAAGGGCAGTGCCTCAATAGTGAAACAAACCCACATACTGCATTGCAGTGTCAGTTATGGGTGTTTCTCCAATTACTTACCTGGTGTTCAGCTAGAACCCATGACCTTCCTCTCTGCCAGTCCCAGAGGCAAGACTGCTGCCTAATGAATCACTATGGATAACGCATTAGGACTGATAAATCTTAGACATACAGTTAATGTGAGACAACTAAACATCTGGGTAAAGTTGATGACTCAGCCACCTGGAACAATACTGGAAGAATGCATAAAAGAAAAGCAACTATGCATATAAATACTGTGGAGGCATGGATGAGCAATATCTGCAATTTATTGAAACAGTATTATATAACATATCTTGATTTGTTAATAAAACAATGGGGTAGTAATACATCATTCCTATTCAAAGTATACAACTAAATTAATACAATAGACAGCTAAGGAGGAAGATCTTAACACAATGGGTGTTTACTCACCTGGTAAAGGTGATTGTGTTGGTTGGCATCCATGGCACTCCAGACATTACCTCATGGGTTACAGCCCACCTGATAGGCTAATGATGCACTTGACCCAGATCAGATTTCAAGTATATCCAGGTCCCAGGAACCCTGCTCTCCAGTTTGAATTTTCCATAGCTGAAAGGAAGTATGTTAGTACAAGGACAGTACACACAATAGAGACTAGTAATGAATGAGGTCTGCAACGACATGATAAAATAAAACAACAAGGCGGGCCTGAATTTATTCCTAATATGTACACACTAATTGAACCGTGGTTCGACTGATTTTTTTTTTTTTTCAGTGGTATAGAGGTCTGAAGGACTGAAGTAGGGACCTCCTGGTTCTCCTTGGCGGGACACTCGATCATCCTCGAGGGTCTTGAGTGTCATGGATGCCAACTAACACAATCACCTTACCAGGTGAGTAAACACCCATTGTGATTGGTTGGCATTCCATGGCACTCCAGACATTACTTCATGGGAGATAAGAAGCAGTTAAACTTCCGGGTGGGATTGGGATGAGTCGGAGGGTTCGGGAGATGGAGCCGCTGCTAGGACATGGGAGGCGAAGGCTGGCCTGAAGTCCTGCAGTTGCTCTAGCCTGTAGTGTCTTGCGAAGGTGTGTAGGGAGCTCCAGGTAGCCGCCCTACAGATGTCCTCGGACGAGACCGATGCTCGTTCCACCCAGGAGGTGGATACCGCCCTGGTGGAGTGAGCTCTGATCCCCTGTGGTGGGATCCGCTGTTTTTCCGTGTAGGCGTGGAGGATGACGCATCTGATCCACCAAGCGATGGTGGTCTTAGACGCCACAAGCCCCTGCTGTTGACCCTTCAAGACGATGAATAGTCTCTCTGTCTTACGGATAGATTGCGTCCTGGACAGGTAGGTCGACAGGACCGATCCCACGTCCAAGGAGTCTGGGGTACAGCTCTCGGTCTGGGGGCCTGCGCGAGGCAAAGGTGGGTAGGTCTACAGGTTGTTCTCTATGGAACTTCATCGGAACCTTCGGTTGGAAGGCGGAACTGTCCGGAGTCGCACTTTGGGGTGAAGATGATGAGGGCGGTGCGCAAGAGAAAATCGAGTCTCCCCTATCCTCGTGCTGAGCAGATGGCCACGATAAAAATAGCTCTTCAGGCCTACCCAGAAGAGATCTGCCTCGTGAGGTTCATAGGGTTGCCCTCTTAGGGAGTCCAACACCATGGGTAGGTCCCAAGGGGCGACGCTAGGTCTAGCCCTGGGTCGCATAAGGTCTACGGCCCTCAAGAAATGGACGGCATCTGGGTGTGCCCCCGGCGGATGCCCCTCGATGAGGCCTCTGGCTGCCCCGATGGCCGCCAGTTGTACCCTTAGTGAGGAGGGCGCCAGCCCCTTGTCCACACCTTGTTGCAGGAACAGGAGGATAGTGGGGAGGTCGGCTTGCTCCGGTACCGATCCTCAAAGGTAGCACCACTGTGCGAAGATGGCCCATTGTCTCTCATAGGTGGAGGTAGTGGAGGCTCGACGTGATCGGAGGAGGGTGCCTATGACCGATTCGTGGTACCCGGTGGTAGTCAGTCGTTCCCTCTCAGGAGCCAGGCCGTGAGTTTTAGTGTTCGAGGGGACGGGTGTAGCACTGGTCCCTGGGTCAGCATGTCTGGTCGGGTTGGTAACCGAAGGCAGGCTAGCGACATCTCTGTGATTGCCGCTAACCAAGATCTGCGAGGCCAGTAGGGGGCTACCAGGATGATGGTGGTTCGAGATTTTCGGATCTTCCCCAAGACCTGTGGAATGAGTGGGAGTGGGGGAAATACATACGCGTAGTCCCGTGACCATGCCTGAGACAGGGCATCCGTGCCTTGTGACCGTGTGTCCCTGAACCAGGAGAAATAGCGGTCCACCTGGGTGTTGTCCCTGGATGCCATCAGATCCATAGAGACCGGTCCCCATTTCTCCTGGATTACCTGAAACAGGTCCGGGTGCAGGCACCATTCTCCTGGGTGGATCTGTTGCCGGCGGAGCCAATCCGCCCTTACATTTAGTTTTCTCGCTAAATGTACTGCTCTTAGGTGTGAAAGGTGCATTTGAGCCCATGTCATCACCCTTGAGGTTTCCCATGACATGGCCCTGCTTCTGGTACCTCCCTGTTTTGAGATGTATGCTACCGTCACCCGATTGTCGGATTTGATCAGAACCGACTGTCCCCGTATGACTCGGTGGAAGGCCCTTAGTGCGTGGAACACTGCTCTCATTTCCAGGACATTGATAGAGGGTAGTGACTCGGTTGGGGACCAAGTACCCTGCGCTGACTCTTCCCCCAGACAGGCTCCCCAGCCGGATAGGCTCACGTCCGTCTCGATGGGGATCGGGGAAGGGGCTTCTAGGGGAACTCCCTTCGTCAGGTTTCCTAGAGCCACCCACCATTCCAGGGAGGATCTGACTTCGGCGGGTAACCGAACCACGCAATGTAGGTTGGTCTCGTTCGGTGCTCCACATGCCAGGATGTAATTTTGGAGTGGACGCATGTGCCACCTGGCCCAAGGGACGAGGTCGATGCAGGAGGCCATGCATCCCAGGAGTTTCGCCACCTTCGCTACCGTAGAGCGGGGGTGTGTCCTTAACTCCCTGGCCAGCTTCCGGAGGCAGCGGATCCGTGCTGGTGCCGGCCTCGCCCAACCTTCCGCTGAGTTTATGATGGCCCCGAGATGCTCGATCTCTTGGGTCGGACGGAGCTGGCTCTTCTTTCTGTTCACGACCCAACCGTGTTCCTCGAGCGCCCGAACGGCGAGTTTCATGTGAGAGTGTGCCTGCTCCTCGGATCGGGCGCGTATGAGCCAGTCGTCCAGATACGGGACTATGTCCAAGCCTTGTTCTCTGAGTCTGGCCACCAGGGTGATGGAAACCTTGGTGAAGACTCTGGGAGCCGAGGATAGCCCAAAAGGGAGTGCCTGGTATTGAAAGTGGTGTCCCAAGATGTGGAAGCGTAGGAACCTTCTGTGGCTCTTGACAATGGGAATGTGGAGGTAGGCGTCCTTTAGATCGATGGATGTTAGGAAGTCGCCTACCCTGATCCCCTGGAGGGTGGACCGGACGGTCTCCATCTTGAACCGACGTGGGGTCACGTATTGGTTCAGGCATTTGAGGTCCAGTATGGGCCTCAGTTCTCCCGTTTTCTTGGGTACCAGGAAGAAGATGGAATACATGCCTTCTCCTTGTTCCTGAACTGGGACGGGTTGAATGGCCCTGTTCTGGATCAGCTCTTCCAGGATCCCCTGGACCTGGTGGGGGGAGGCTCATCTTCTGGATATTGGGATGAGACAAGCGCCGAGGGACTGAAGGACTGGATAACTCTATGGCGTATCCCCTGGAGACCACGTCTCTGACCCACCTGTCTGAAGTGGTGGACTCCCAGTGATGGGCGAACAGGGCTAGCCGCTGGCCGAGGGGGGGATACCAGTCTTGGCGAGGGAGGTTCGGGGAGGCCGAGTCACTGTTTTCCCCTGAAACCTCTTCCCCGGCCTCCTGGCCTTTGTCCCTGGGCTCTGAATGAGGGGGACTTGTAGGTGTTGAAGGCGGGAGTGCGGGGGTAGGAGGTGGAGACCCTGTTCCGAAGGAATGATTCTGCGGGTAGGGGTCCCTACGGGTCTGGTTCTTGGCCCAGGGCGAAACCTGCATCTGGTGGCAGGTAGATTTGAGGGTCTGGAGCGATTTCTGAGGAGGTCCTACCTCTTCCTCTGCTTTAAGTAGTTTGGAGGCCTTCCTAAACACGTGACCCCTTTAAGGGTAAGTTTTGAAGCAAAGTCTTAGATTCGAATCGCATCCCAGAGTTTGAGCCATAGTGCTCTGCGGGCCCGATTTATGATTATGGCCGCCCTGGCCTGGAGGTGTAAAGAGTCCACCTCCATGTCTGCCAGGTATTTGGCTGCGTCGAGGGTGCAGTCTAAAAGTTCAGCCTCCCTGGACTTTGGACTTGCTTGCTCCTGTAGCTCCTCTAGCCAGCGGATTTGGGCCTGAGAGGTGTAGATCGCCGCCGTCATCACCTTGGCCATGGTGCCCTCAATTTCAAATGTCCTCTTTAACATGTCTTCAATTCTTTTATTGGTAGGGTCCTTGAGGGAAATGGTACCGCAGGATAACTCCGTCTTCTTACTTAAGGCCACCACCTGGGGATCGATGGAGGGCGCTTTGCACCAGGCGTCTGACTTTTCACCCTGAACCGGGTACATCTTGTGTAGGTTCCTATGGTTTGGCATTCTGCCCGGGTCTGTGGATTGCCATTCTGTGTGGATCAGTTCCTCGATGGCCGGGCATACTGGGAAGGTCTCTGAGGTGGTGGTCCTTATCTGGATCATTGGATCTAGCTTAGTTTCTGTCTTCTCTCCTTCCTGTTCCTCATTGGACAGGCCCATGGTGTTCTTGATGACTTTCATAAGGCCGGTGATGGTCTCGAACGCACACAGTTTTGACGTCAAGGATGGAGTCGTCTGTTGATCGATGTCCTCCGTGTCAGATTCCAAGCCATGCTCCTCCTCCTCCTCCTCCTGGTCAAATTCGTCCTCTTTGTCTCCTTCTTCCTGGTTTCCATCCAGGGGAATGCTGGGGAGAGGGTCCTCTGGGGCTTGTGGTTCCTCTGGAGTATCTCTCTGGCGAGTGGGCTCTGTGCTCGGAAGTCTCAGCCTGTTTTGGGTGAGGGCCTCCAGTTTCTCCATTATTTTCAGCATGAAGTTCTGCTGACTCTCCATCATGGCCACTGCTGCTTGTTGGTGCTGTAACAGCAGAGATCCCGGGTCCACCCACGTCGAGATGCTAGGGCCGGGAAGGGAAGGGGCTAGGGAAGGGGTTCTTTCCGTAGAAGAGAGCTCGACATCCATGAGGCAGGCTGCGCAGAGCGGGCCTGGGGTTTGAGGGAGGAGGATGGCGCTGCACGCGGTGCATTTCCTTGCCTTAACCATCTGGAAGAGAGTAAGAGAGAGGTCTGAGTGAGAGTGGTGACTCTGGAGCTCTTTTCCCCCCAGATGCCCCAAGAAGGTAAGTCCTGGAGGGGAGGGGGGGGTGGGGGGGAGAGGCCCAAGGTTGCTGTGATAAAGGCGCTGTGTGAGGGCCCTTAGACAGTCTGGGTATGGTTGGAGAATCCTCTGTCGTGAAACCTATCTACCCCTCTCTGAGGATTTCTGTTCGGGAGGGCCGGGGCCCGCTGTGGAGGGAGCGGCCACCAAGTGAGGTGGCAGGGTCCGCTCGAGCCTGCGGGGATGGCTATGGGAGGTACCCGGCAAGAGCTCGCAGTGTCCTACTGGGGTGCTGTGTGAGGGACCCGAGTTGGAGGTGGGGTGAGATTTGCCCCCTTTTTTTTTATTTTCCTTGGCCTGGAGGGTATGTCCCTGCTCCTGGGTGGATCTGTTGTGTTGTCCCTTGATCTCGTCCCCCAGGAGGCCTGGCCATAGCTGTGGTGAGACCCTCCCTAGAGTGAAGGGTGTCACCTAGGACTGAATGGCGTCGCGTGGCGTGGTTGATGAGGAAAGTATTCCTCTGCCGAGGGGCACACCGCTGGGGCAGTAGCGCATCCTTGTACTGCTGCACTCAGGTGCCAGTCGCTATAGTAGGAGCCCAAGTTCTTGTGGGATGTACTATCCCTTTAGCCACGCAGATGCCTGACAAACCCCCCCCCCGGAAGGAGAGAGCTGCTGAAAACGCCACCTGTGGAGTTTAGCCTCCTCTCTGCTGTGGAGAGAGAGAAGGATGTAGGGCATCCTCGGCCTATTGGTAGGCCGTGCCAGAAGAGAAGCCCGCATGGGTGTGGAAGGGGAGCGCTCCTCCCACGGGGCGGCAGCAACAGTCAGGCGGGGCGTCTGTGTGAGCGGCTCAAGAGGTCTCTCCGAGAAGCTGATCGCTAGGGCTGCAGGATTTTCTTTAGCCATCCCTCGGGAGAAGCAGTAGGAGCCGCTGAGGTGAGCCAGCAGTCGCAGAGGAGGAGGCGACTCGGGAGGGCCGGATGGCGTGGAGGAGGGGCTGCGTGAGCGCCTAGGACTGAGACCGGTCCCGGGGTGTGGGAGGTGGAGGCCCTCGGAGGAGGAGCAGGCCTTAGATAGAACCGTGGTCAGCGGGGTGCAGGCGACTCACGGACTGAGTGTGGCAGTGCTGGCGTCTTGGAAGGCAAGGCCTGGTGCCTCATGGCCAGCAGGACAGGGGCATGTTGCCTGGAGGCCAGGGGTTGGCGGATGGCTCTCGGGTGCAAGTTTGCTCATAATTACAGAAAGCCTCAAGGGCGCAGCAAGCCAGGGAAGGTTATGGGAGTTAACTCTTGTAGTGGGATGTTGTTTTCTAGGAGGAGGGGGAAAACTCCTGCAGTACAATCAAAACCACGAGATGCTCCTTGGAGCTGAGCTTTCTATCCTGGAGCGCAGATGCTCCTCTAAATACTCATTCAACATCCAATAAAACGTATCAATAACTCTTATTTTACTATAAAGGAGGGAACTCCTGCAGCACAATCTAACAACAGAAAAAAGCGCTTATTATAGCTGTACTTTTACTTTCTTTTTTCTAGGAGTCCAATGCTCATTTATATTAATGGAAAACGTCCCAATAAAACTCCTATTGCATTGCAATCACTACTTGGAGAAAAAGGTAACATATCCTACCTTAGAAGTTTAAGAGCAGACAGGGGTTCGCTGGATGCTTCTTGCCTCTTCAGATGCACAAATTACAACTGGAGAGCAGGGGTTCCTGGGACCTGGATATACTTGAAATCTGATCTGGGTCAAGTGCATCATTAGCCTATCAGGTGGGCTGTAACCCATGAGGTAATGTCTGGAGTGCCATGGAATGCCAACCAATCACAATGACATATTTGAAAGTCTCAAAATGGTTAGTTAAAAACACAGAAGAACATTTGTTAACAGTTTATTTTTTTTTAAATATCTTAATAGCATACAGAACCCAAGCTATAAAGAAATGTTGACTATATTTAGGTTTGATGTCTTCCCTGGTAATGTCATTAGTTATAGGTATAAAAAAGAAGATATCCTACCAATAAATTGCAACTGTGGTTCAAAGTCCACAGAGTATCTACTACATGTAGTCCTGCACTGTCCATGGTACAACCAAATAAGAATTACATTTCTGGGTAAGACATTGTAATCATTATATGTACCACCAAAATTCATATTTGATCTACTATTTAATGGAGATAAATGAGATATCCTTGAGAAATTTGCAATTTTTTTCTTGAAGTAACAAATATTTGAAAAAAGGTGTGTTAAGTCAACTGATAAATAAGCTCAAAACTATAAAATACACAATGTCCAGCCCATTATAACTCCAGAAGGGACAAAATGGCTGACTCTTTTTTATAAGCCTCATTGATAGTCATTTCTTTTGCTCCTCAGGTATATAGCGATTACAGGTTACAAAATGCTGCAAAAGATATAGGTAATTAACCTGAACTGTACAGGGTCCTATTTAAACTTTCAAAAAACAATTTTTTAGTGAGTTAGTATATTATGCCAATTTTATGTCACCTCTCTAAAATATTTTGTTCAGATACCAAAGTAATGTATAAGAACATACTGCACTGCTTTATAACTGTACTGAATTAAATCTTTAGGCTATTTTGCAGTTTGGAAGGAAAATTTGCTTTGAATCTAGGTTCCCTATTACTTTCAGTTTCTACATAACATAAGCACTGTTGAAATAGTCTAAGATTATACTATCTAGTGTGAGATAAGTTTGAATACTAGAGTCTTATCCAATTGTATAAAGTACTTAAGAGTTGAAGAACTGTAATGCATTTGATATTCAAGCAGCGTTTAAAAAAAATTCTGTAAAATTAAATGTACTATGAACAGAAATTCAATCGTGTAACAGAATGAAACTGTATTTTTAACTTACATGTATGAGTTGAGACTACTCTTTAAAAAAAAAGACTGCCTCAACAATGTTTCTTATGTATCATATATTGATATTGTAATACTGTCTTTTTATGTAATGACCTAATGGCCAAACAATAAACAAACATGATCTGCCCAGCTGATTACCTAACAGTCAGAAAACAGAGTGTTTCTTTGGAAAATGTGTATTCTCAGTAGGGCTGCATGAACCTCTAAAAGTGCTACCTCATGAACTTTCTGAGTAGAACTTAAAAAAGTTCTACCTGGTTCTACCAGGTAGAATCCAGTAGAATCGAGTTCTACCAGGTGGAACTGGGTTCTACCATTTATAACCAAGTTCTACCAAGTAAACCCAGGTTCTACCAAATAAAACTATGCTTTACTAAGTAAAAAAAAAACAGGTTCTACATAGTATAACAAGGTTCAATAATATATAATGCAAAATTAAAAACATTTTACCTGGTTCTACTTAATTAAGAAGCCCACAGACGTATTGTTTTTTTTTTTTTTTTTGCTTGGGAAAGTACATGTAGTACTAAGAATGGCATATACAGCTAAGTATTTCAAAGCTTTAATGCATAGGATCCTGTCTCAGTGCTCCAAAGCTTTGCAAAACTTACCATTCTTAAAGTTAGAATCTTAGTACTACTACACGTATATTCCCAAACATGCAAAATAAAATATGTGGATTTGTTATAGTTAAGTAGAACCAGGTAGAATGTGATTATACATTGTGGAACCACCTGGTTACCCAGTAGATGCTGTAAAATAGTGTTGAAACAGATTTAGCACGTTATAAAGGTCAGGAATGATATATGCAAGCAATAACACATGACGAGGTGTAGTTTATCACCTGATAAGAGCACACCCAGGGGTGTACTAAGGCATGAGGCACTTGCGCTGAGTGTCTTATGCCACTGGGCATGCTCTTATCAGGCAATAAACCACAACTCAGAGTGTGTTATTGCTCTTATAAAATGGGTCCCATTGTAAATAAAATTCTATTTTAAAAAGTAAAAAAAGTGTTGAAAAAAATCAGAATTTTGTTTTTAATACAAAAAATATAAAAAAATAGTCCCTCAACCTGTTATGGTTTTCTTTGTAGATCAGTCACTAGAGGTCACTGTTATATGTGTTTGTATAGGATGTCTGCCTCTTTGCCCCTACCCTGTTGTCTCTCACACTAGCAGCATGACAGGTAAAGTTGTACAGCCTGCCAACCCTTACAAGCTCTTTATGTAGCACTGTCTCTATAGCTCTCATTCACAGCATTCTCAAATATCACAGAGAAACCCAACAAAAAAAACGTGACCACTACCATGATTGTTATCAGTTCGTTTCCACAAACTGTAAAGTCAGTGAAGCATGTATTAAAATAAAAACACAGAATCCATCCCTACAAACTGCACAATGAATATTAAAGCAGTTTGTTTCTGTACCCTGACCATCTGTTGCGGTTTGAAAACCGTGACGTGATAAGCCTGTCTCGTTGCCTGCAGACGGACATGCTCAGTCACAGTGAAGCCAGCCATTTAACAAATATTTATTTTTTTAAAATAAAACTGCATCAAAATAAAAAAATATTTGCTAAATGGCTGGCTTCAGTGCAACTGAGCGTGTCCGTCAGTGGCACGGTAGACAGGCTTATCACTTTACAGTTTTCAAACCACAACAGAAGGTCGAGGTACAGAAACTAACTGCTTTAACATTCATTATGCAGTTTTTAGGGATGGGTTGTGTGTTTCTATTTTACTATGTGCCTCACTGACTTTACAGTTTGTGGAAACAAACCAGTAACAATCACGGTAATGGTCATGTTTTTTTCGGCGGGTTTCTCAGTGATGTTTGAAAATGTTGGGAAGGAGAGCTATACACTGGCGGCCAGGGGCAGATGAGCAGTGAACTTAAAAACAGGTAAGAAGTCCAAAGTGCTATTAATTAAAGTAAAATGCAGCTTTGCAGTTGGTGGGGGGAGTCACAAGGAAGGAGGATGGCTGTTTGTCCGCAAGGGAGGAGAGCAATCAGCGAGAGAGCCCGACAAATTTTTTTTTCACAACTGGCATGCATGGATCTCTGGCTGCACTGCATCTTGCTTGGTGTAATAAGTACCAGTTGCCATATATATCAGCTGATAAGGTCACGGCTACTGGTACCTGTTAGCCAATCAGGATGCAGGCTCTCTCTTGCCCATTTTATAAGACTCATATATCATCCCTGACAACTTTAGCTTTTTAAATCTGGTTGCAGCCCAAAGGGTTAACCCCCTGAGCTACACCCTATTACAATAATTTTAAATCTTCCCTCACTATTAGATCCAAGTGCTAATATAACTCAGTTCAAATGACTGGCACTCCTGGTACCTATAGTCTCAACTGCCATAGTACCAAATAAGTACATGGACAAAAGTTTAAAGTAAAAAATGAATTTAATCCACACAATGTGGTAAAGCAAAATGCCACACTGCCCCAGCGCTTCTGCATCTTGCCTTCCCCGGTGGGGGGACTGAGGAAGATAAGCTGCAGAAGCGCTGGGGCAGTGTGGCATTTTGCTTTACCACATTGCATGGATTAAGTTATTTTTCTACTTTAAACTTTTGTCCATGTAGAACAGTACAATAGCAGCTGAGGCTATCAGTGCCAGGAGCACCAGACGTGTTGAACTTTTCAGAATCTGAGGGTGGTCCCCTTTCTGACTGAGCAGCTCCTGCTTGAAGCTTGGCACAAGTAGTAACCCTTACTGAACTACTAATAGAGCCCAAGGGCTGTAGCCATGGGCCATAAAGAAATGCAGGGGTGTTAGGCATCTAGTATCTGTTTGGGGTGTTCTGTTATTCTGAGTAACTGTCAATATTAGGAATATATTACCCACCCTCGTATTCTCCTTTCCCTCTATTACACTCTCCTGCCCGGATCCCTATACCTTCCATAGGTAACTATGTCAATATTACTTCATTTGTCCCACCCTTCCAAACACCTGCCCCTTCCTCATCTTACTCAGAATAATTGATTAACCCATAACAGTATACCATCTGCAAATTGTCTTTATAATACCAGGTGTGTGGTTTCGGGTCTAACAATGGAGGGTGAATTGTATTTGTAAGAGGGAGTGTCCCGTGGGGTTGGATTTGAGAGACGGGGAAGGGGGCTAGAGTAAGATCAGGGATATTTTTTAATGTCATAATGGTCAATTAGTGCAGTATGTGGGAACAGCATTTTTTAAAATATATTCTTTTATTTTCATTTTACAGGTTATGAAAACAGTTTATATTTGGTGGATGGCTCCTTCAGATCAAAACATTGTATGTGTCATTGGGTGCAGCATTGAAATTGGGAATGTATTGTAAAGTTGACATTTGACAGCAAAAAAATATATATTTATTAACATTAAATCCCCATCTGGAGTCGAACCAGAAGAACAGTTATTTATTATTTATTGTATTAATGTTTTTGTTTAACAGCCTAATAAGTATTTTTTGAGTATGTATTTTGTTATAAAAATCCAATAAAAGCAAATGGATGAAGAGCCGTGTGACAATGTGTAGTCATTTCTGGATGTTTTAGCTGAACCGCCATATGTAGTGGTCCTTCAGTTTCTGGTGCTAGCCAGATTGGGCCTCAGTGGCACATGAGAACTAGCACTGGGTGCTTGTTTTTGAAATTAATGGAAGTCAAGGAACAGAATGAGGACAAGACAGGAGGACCCACCAGTGGAGGACAGACATGTGGAAAGGCTAGTTGCTACTAGTGGCAACAGAATCCCTCACCATCTTCATCATCATCAGCGTGGCATGCAATCCGGGTGCTGTCAGCCTGCATACATTTTGGACAGTATATGTTTTTGAACTGTGGCAGGTTCCTTTTAAGAAAAGTGAGCTTCTCTACATTCATTGTGGAAAGACATGGGGCAGGATTCTCAAAGTTTTCAGAAGGTGCAGAACCTTCCCTAAGACCCCAAAACTTCCTCAGCTAAGGAAAAAAAGGGAAGTTTGTTCCAAGTGCTATTCACAAAACCATCCACAGCTGGGAGAAAAACCACTATGGACTGTGGAAAAAAGTGCAGCTGCGGATGTCCCTCAGGACAAAAAGGTGTGAGATAAGTAAGGCACAGCCCTTGAAAGGCTATTCACAGCCAGTTTTTTTTCTGCAGCTGAGGAAAAAATGTTACACACAGTGGAATGAGGAGTAACTCTCCCTCAGCAAACTGCAGTAGTGCCCCGACAACTGGAATCAATTAAGGTGGAGGTGAGGTACAGGTAATAGCATTCCAGATAGTACAGCAGGGGCTGATGTTACAGCAACAAAAGCACACATTGCCATGATATGGCAACAGGCAACAACCACCAGACTCAGTGCAGCCCATGATGGAGCCCCACAGGCAGTAGAGCCTAACCAGCCTGCAGTGAGTGCTACCCCTGTAGGCATAGGAATTCCCCAGGGAGGGACAACCAGCGGTGACAGTCGGCCACTGTGGTGCCATGGTTTTGCTCTTACCTGTGGTGCTGCAGTGGTCCTAGTTGAGAGACTGGTTGCTGATATCTTTGTGGGTGCTGTTAGCCTCATACTATGGCAGCAATGTAAATGTCTGCTGCTTCAGCTACATGTTGTACTATTGCTGTACCTCCTCAGCCATTTCCACAGCTGCAGATCCACAGCTGTGGATTGGCAGCACTTGCAGAATTCCCTCTGCTGCTGGAATTCCGTAGCTGTGGGACTTTTTGCAGAATTCCCTCAGCTGCAGGATTTTCTTTAAGAATATCACGCAACTGCATTTCCGCAGTGCTGAGAGCCTTTTTCCTGCAGCTGCAGGATTTTTGCTGTTCTTTGAGAATCCTGCCCATGTTCTTTTGTCATTCACTATTGCCCCAGCAGCTTTGAAAATCCTTTTGGAATATGTGCATGTGGGTGGGCAACTGAAGTATTCAATTGCAATCTCAGTTAAAGAAGGCCACATAGATTTTTTCTGTTGCCAATGCAGCAATGGTTCATCACCTGCGGTGAGATGTACAGTCTACTCCATATACTCTTTCACCATTTTTGCAGCAGGGACTTCTGGTACCACAATAGCCAGCTGAGCCTTTCCAGCTGTCTTTATCAGACCAAAGTCTGACAGCATATCCCACAGTGGTTTGTCCTCTTGTGGTGTAGCAGCAGTTCTGGTTCATGTTTGATGACAAAAACATTAGTATTCATGGCACCAGCAGCAGCAGCAGCAGTAGCAGATTGTGCTCCCTCCCTCTCCACCAGATCTTGTTCAGAATTTGAATGTTGCTACAAGGGCACTGATGATGTACTACTTTTTTCAACTTTACGTGCTGACACTTTCTCAATTAACAGCTCACAATAGTATTCCAGGTCTTTAAAGTCGTATGGTTTGAAGAATGTCTCAGTTGTATCCTTAAACCAAGGATCAAGAAGTGTGGCCAAAATGTAATGTTCTGCTTTGCACATATTTACAATGTGCACGTCAGCCAGAAATGTTTTCAACATTTATTCTACAAGGGGTGCAGCACTGACGTCATCAGTGTCAAGGAACTGTGGCTCAAGACACTCCAGTCTCATTCTGATGAATGAGATTAAGGGTCATATCTGGCTTAGCCCAGCACCATCTGAGCTCACCACTCGTGTAACCCCCTCAAAGGGTTTAAGAATACAAGTAAGATTCTCCATCAGATGCCACTGATTAGGGCTGATATTCACATCTCCTTTCCCAATGCCATGTTGTACTGCATATTGATGGATGGCTTTCTGCTGCTCAAGCATTCTCTATGCCATATAGTAGGTGGAATTCTACCTGATTGGAACTTCCTGGATCATCTGGTGGAGAGGGAGGCTGTTTTCTATTTGAATCTGTGCAACAGCTTTCTGGCTTTAACAGAATGGCTAAAGTGGGTGCACACAGTGCAGGCAGCTGCAAATCAAGTTTAGAACATTTCAGTCCTCACTGATAGAGTCTTTCACCACCAAGTTAACAGTGTGTGCAAAGCATGATATATGTGTAAAATTACCAAGCCTTACTGCTTTCACAATATTGGAAGCATTGGCAGACACTATAAATCTTGGTTGCAAGGACTTTGGAGTTAGCCAGTCAGCAAACTTTTCTTCAAGGCCCTCCAGAAGATGTTCCGCTTTGTGATCTTTTTCAAAACTGTAAATACATAATGCTGCCTGTGTGTGAACAGAGAAAGACCCTTGCTTTTTGATGCTGCTTCTACTGCCACTAGTGCCACTACATGATGATGAGGAGGAGGGAGGAAAGTTTACCCAATGGCCAATCACAGCCATTTAGTCAGATGTCTGGCCACTGGTCCAGATATCTGTTGTGACGTGGACCTTTTTGCCCAGTGAACCTTTAAGAGCCTCAGACACACTGTTACGAACAGCATCATACAAGTATGAGATGGCAACAGTCGAGAAATAAGTCCGGCTGGGGACTTGATATTTGGGCACAACGATTTCCATTAGTGCTTGAAAGCCGGGTTAGACACAAAGGAGAATGGTAGCAAGTCCGTGGCTATCATCTCTCCAATTGCCTTTGTTAATCGCTTTGCCTCAGACCTGTTGGGCTTATGTTTCTGTGACCGCTCAAAACAGTCTTTCAGTGAAATTTGATGACTGCTACACTTGCTGATATCAGCAGATTTTCTTGGTAGCTTCCCTTGACTTTTACCACCACGAGGATTGCATGTCATGGACATGGATGGTGTATGACTCCTGGCAGGCTGTGGTGGTGGGCTCAGAGGGGTAAAGAAACATGAAATTGAAGATGTTGTGCTTTGACTGGAACTTAGACTTTCATCATCATCCAACTCTGAATCAATTACATCATCACCGTGACCTTGGTAAACATCCATATCATCATCCTCCTCAGCAGAGTGCAGCAGTGCAACAACATGTGTGTGCTCCTTTTGTGCTTTTTGATACTGATAAATGTGCGACTTGTTCAAATGTCTTGTCATTGTTGATGTTCCCATCTTGGTACCCACTTTACCATGATTTAATTTTGTTTTACATAATTTGCAAACCACGACTGCAGGATAATATATCTTGTGTAAAAAAATCCCACACTCTGTTTCTCCACTGCAGGTGTGGTTGTCTCATTATGCCCCATTATTTTTTTCTTAGCACCACCACCCTTCCTAGAACTCTTTTTTGCTCTTTTTCTGGCCCTGTAGTCCTCCTCATCATCATCCCACTGCTCAGAACTGCTGCTACTTGGCAGACTGACTGCTGCTTTATCAACTACAAACTCAGGATCTGTTTCACTGATTTCTCCCTCGGTTTCATCGTCTTCTCCTCCTTCTCCTCCTCCTCATCCATCACTGTGCTTACTAAGAATGGCTGCCACACCATGATGGCCCTTGTGCTCATCCTCTGAGTACCATGACGGGTTACTCCTGCAATGTCCTGAATTTTCTGTACTGTTGTCACTGTTGCCTGAGAAGTGCTGCTATTTTTTTTACCACTCATGGCTGTGTCGAGTCAAGTGCTTTAAGCAGAAGAACACAGGGATATTTTCTCCCTAGCAAGTAAATACAGCACTGCTGGCTGCGTTGAGTGAAGTACTTTAAGTAGTAACACACAGGGATATTTGTTTCCAACAGATAAATATAGCACTGCTGGCTGCATCGAGTCAAATACTTTAAATAGTAACACACAGGGATATTTGTTCCCCTAGCAGGTAAATATAGCACTGCTGGCTGCGTTGTCAAATACTTCAAGTTGCAAGACACAGGGATACTTCTTTCCTAGCAGGTAAGTACAGAAGCACTGATGGCCACCAAAAAAACAACAACCTTGCCTAGGCTGGTTCACTTGAACCTTTTGCCTTGAGCTCTCCCTCCCACACAGAAAACACTAAAATATGATTATTTGCCCCAAGAAAGAATAAGAAAGATGCTGCCTGTGCCTGCCTGCTGCAAAAAAAAAAAAAAAAAAGAATAAATCTGTGCTGTGGCAACAGCCAACAATGAGGATGAGGAGCTGTCAGGCTGAGTATCTGGACTCTGTTACACTCTGCCTCACAACACAAACTGCCATCTGCTACTGCTGTGCCTTGCACTAGCACCAGCAAGTTGCTGTGTTAACTTAAACTTATTATTATAAGATACTGGGGTTATCTATCTACTACTTCAGTTTAAACTTTCAGGTTTTATTTCAGTACACACAACCACCACGTTCCAGACCATGAGCCCTCTTTTAGTACAGTAGCATGACTGGGCACCACCACCCACCACGTGCTCCTGCTGGAGTTTTCCCTTCCCCCTACTGACTTCCAGACGCAGTCAAATGTTCTAACTCGTAGTCTAACTTCAACTGCACTGCAGTAGTGCCAATATATATTTTTTTTCAGGTTGGAGCTTTTCCTCTCACATGAAGGATGGACACAGTCAGACATTAAGAAAGAGCAGCAAGAGCTCATGTCAGTCTACTCAACTGCTCATCTCTTGTCGAGTCGCATACAGCAACTGCCAGAACTGGTGCTGCGACTCGACTCTACTGAGCCACCCACAACATGACTGTCTTCTCTGCTGGCTAATAGAAGTGGAGTTGTCTCTGCCAGACACAGCCTTGCAGCCAATCACCCACATGTTTACATTCTAGCCAGGCAGGAATAAAGCTGTTGTGTACGGTTGATTGACTGCTGACTGGGCTGTCATCGGAGAGTCGTCAGGTGACTAGAGATCGGGATCTAGTCTGCACCACCTGACCAGGCACTGCAATATGAAATATGCAAACTTTAGTTTGTCTGGTTCAACCCTGCAATACCCGTAAATTTAAAATTTATGAGAATTGCAGGGGTGAACCGGGTGAACCAAAGTTTGCATATTTCATCCATATGTTCACGCATGGCTGACTAGCATGAACATCGGGAGTTTGACCCCTTCAGGCCAAATGGTAGAACCAGACTTGCAGCCCTAATTCTCAATTTGTTAAACTGGACATATGGGTTCCACAGTGATCATTTTGGGCCCCTTGTTGTTCAGTGTATACCAAAATGATTTTCCAACTTTGGTCAGTGATGCTGTTGTTTTTTTACACACAGCCAGCATTGTCCTGTTCCCCAGGGGCAAGGACAATTTCTCTATAAATAAATCAATTCAGTTGGCTGTTTCAAGGGTACATTCATAGCTGAAAGAAAATAAATTACTTTTGAATATTAAGAATACCAAAACAAGATAGGTATGTCTCTCAGTATCTGGACATTACAATGATGGCTCATTCTGTGAATGAAATTGTGTTACATTTTAAGTAACTGGGATAAATTCTGGATAATTGTTTTAACTTGTACTTTATTGATTGAAAATTAGAAACTAGGAATGGTACACTGAGCCAATGCACCTTTCCAGGTGTGACTCGATGGGAGCAGTCCAGCAAGATCAACTACATACAATGAATGAAATGCAGGTAGATTACCAAGGCAGTAAATATAGGCAGATATAAGTCACCAGTCAAGGTGAATCAGTAGACAACTTACCGTGTTACAGGGATAATAAGAGTTATGTAAAATAAACACAGTCAATGGCAAATAAAATAGTGTAGGTAAATACAATGGGTAAAATTGATGAGAACTATTGGAAATAGTTTAAATTAAGACTGAACAGGAAGGAGGAGGAGTATTTAGGTAATTAACCAAAACCATGTCAGGATCAGTAGGCAGTAGGCGAGGTTGGTGATAGAGCATGGGGTACAGATTATCCAGGGCCAGGACAGGCAGAGGGAGGAAAGAGGAGTTTGAGCTGCTTTGAAAAGAAGTGATAGGAGTATTTTTTTTGTTTGTTTTGACAACCAACCTTGAATACGGTCCGAAAAGTCACTTGATCATCAAATGTTACACCCAAGTAACTATATTTGTTTACTTGTTCTATGCACTCAGTTTTATTTATTTTGATAGTTATGTTTTTTCAGATTTCTTTAGTTTTAAATAGAGAATTTTAGTCTTCCTTGCATTCTTTTTCAGCCCCAACATGGTGAACCACTCCCTCACCCTGTCAAAATCAGCCAGAGATTTGTCCAGGCGTTCTTGTAAATTACTTCCAGATGTCACTATTGCTGTATCATCTGTATACAACCTCAGGTCTGAACTTTGCACTACATTGGGCAGATCATTATTAAACAACATGAACAGCAGGGTTCCCAGGATTGACCCCTGGGGCACCCCTCAGGTCACTTTTAGACTGGCTGAAAAGCTCTGTCCCATTGACATCCTTTGTGAACGGTCCACCAAATAGGACCTGATCCAGTCCCAGTGTCCATTGGTAACTCCAAGACCCTCCAGCCTGCCCAGTAGTAGGGAGTGGTCCACCAGGTTAAAAGCCTTTGATAGATCAATGAAAATGACAGCAGTCTTTTGTCCAGAATCCAGGGAGGAGCATACAAGATTTTTGAATTCAAGTAACGCAGTTGTGTTCGAATGCCCCTTCCTGATGCTAGACTGATAAGGTGTTAAAAGGTTATATTTCTCAAAATGCTCAAACAATTGACCATGGACAAGCTTCTCAAAACACTTAGATAAAATAGATAATAATGCAACTGGTCAGTAATTCCCCTGACCTAAAGGATCCACACTCTTATAAACTGGTATGGTCTTTGCCTCTTACCAAGCTGTAGGAAAATGTCCTATCCTTAACCTCCAACTAAAGTTATGTTACTATTAGTGGTTTATGATACGCTGCTAATTTTAAAAATTTACCTTCAAAATCATCTAGTCCAGAAGACTTGCAAATAGTAATATTATTTAACCCTTTAAATACCTTTTGTTTTGTTAGTTTTTTTTAAATCTTTAATCTTAGGACTGCTGTTGACGCTTATTGGTACTGTAAGCCACACACCTCATTTGAAACATCTTTTCCTGGGCTTTCAGTATTGGAGGGATCTAGCACACTTTCCTTCCCTTTTAAGTTAAAGTGAATGTGAATGCATTGAATGTAAGCATTTAAAGATGTTAAAATATTTAGTAAGTATAAGTGTTATGTGTATTGATACTCAGGTATAGTATCAGGTTATATCATAAGGAGTCATCTGGAGCAGATCAAGAAGGCCTGGCACATACTAGGGGGGATGCGAGCAGGTCAGGGGCAAACTGGCAGACATCTCACTCTTATGGCACAGTGGTGAAATGGAGCAAGTCAAAGGAGACATGACAGACACTGGGAGTTCCAACATGGGTCGGGGGAGGCCTAGCAGTTGCTTGGAAAAATAATTCAGTACAGGTAGGAGAACCTTGGAAGAAGAGGAATACAGTGAATGCTCAAATGGTATATACACAGAGTACACATCTACTGAGACTTATCTGCTAACAAAAGACCCCTCCTCTTGTCAAGGGGGAGGGTTACTATTGGAGTCATTTTGGAAGCTACACGAAGCTCTGTTGTGGTGAGATGGCTGGCAATTTAAGGATTAAGGCCATGTCCTGGGGAAGAAAACTAGTTGGGAGGAGCTTAGAATAAATATGGGTCTACTTAAGTCCCAAAGAGATTCTGGAGAAGAGAAGGTCACTAGGGTCATTGGCAGTAGGCTTTGGCTCAGAATGAGCTTAGAAATAGGACCCTGGTGTGTCTCTACCCAAGGGAGTTACCAGGTGACTTTCAGGCCTGAGGTAGGATGCATGAAGAGGTCTGAGAACAGGGGACAGAACTGGCATAGGAGAAATCATTGGGGGTTCCTGTGGGAAGGCATGGAAGAGGTGAGGTGTGTTCACCCCAGTGAGAGTGGGAGCTGAGATGAAGGGCACCTAATTCCCTATAGGCTATAAGGCTGGGACCCCAGTGCCAGGTACCCCAGGAGGTTGGGGGTGAGCCATTACCCTACATGTGGGTCTCATCCTGGTGATGGCACTGATGGATTCAAGAAAGCAGTGAAACATCTAAGACCTGTAATGTGACAAATTGTACCTGAGAGGCATCAATAAATTAATTATACACCCACTGCTCATCTGCAGTGTCTTTCATTAGAGAAGAGAGGTTACAGACATATGGACAGCAACCTACAGCTGGCAATCGTAAGTTCTGTGACTCATTAATTTCCTCAACTACAATTTCCTTGGGGTAACATCCATATGGCAGTTGAGTACTGCAAGATACCACTCCAGGTGGAGGCACCATAATATTAAATTCTGTATGCAGTGTTTTACACTACCAAGAACCCAGGCCAGTCCCCTCAAAGGTATAAGAACAAATCCTACTGAGGTCCCACCTGCCACAAGGTTGCTGCAGAATGCTATTTATTCACATACAGAGCCAAGCATCCTGAACTTCCCCTTGCTGCTGTACACACAAGGTAATGATTTGCAAAAGTATTCTCTCACTATGCTTAGTCATGCGGCTGCAGTTTTAATAATTTTCTCTTATGGGTAATTTGTCAAAGTGGTAACGATATGTAATTGCTGTTATGTAGTAATTTAATGTGGTAACACTTGATCTGTGGTAAGGCATAAGATTAGTATAGCTGCCACTGTAATTATACTGAGTGTGGTACATTGCTAAGTCAGAATTCAAATATTTGAATTCTACCTGACACTGATTGTACTAGCCATTATGAAAAGGTCATCTTCTATCACTAGCTCCACAGTCTCTTGCCGGTCAGCTTCAGCACCTTCTCTGTCCACGTGGTTTTCTGCACACCATCCAGTTGGCAATGTCAGTGTAGAATACTGGGTATGCGTAGAACCTACGCCATTAATGTAGAGCTCAAGTTACAGCATGCCATTTGGTACGGTCGCTCGTTCCTATACTTTTTATTAGTTTATTTGGGTTGGGGTTCACCCCCACACCACCCTGTAAAAACGAAAACAAAAAACAAGTGGGGTGTGGGGGGCAAAGAACCCCAACTTAAATAAACTGACACCGAGTATAGTACGTGACCAAAGCAGCGCTGTATTCAGGAAACCTTTACAGCAAGCTTCCTAGATGTACCCAGTACTCTACACTATTGCCCAGCTGGCACAGTTGGCTGAGTGTGTCATTGCTTGTAAGTGCTTGGCATAGCAGTTGCTGAGTGAGGGGGTGGTAAGAACCTGATGGAAGAACACTACATTTAGCTGTTAATAAAAAGGAGGACATTGTTTTCTGAGAGGAACCACTAGTGAAGTCATACCACCTGAGTAAAATGAGGGTAGATTAAGCACATACTGCATTTCAGATCAGCTGATAATTCTCAGTTAGGAGGGAAAAGGGGAGTTACTGTTATATAACACTGGTGTTTTCAATTCTGGTTTTAAAAGAATTAAAACAAGCATTTGTCAATGCCGAACGTTAGCTTGCAGGTATTTGCAGTGCTGTTTGGCACGTATGGTGCTTTACCTTAATGCCCTGTGCGATTGCTGGTATTTGCACAATAAATTTTCAGCATGACCTTTTTGTTACCCCATTCTGCGCTACATAGGCAGAAACATGTTTTGGGCAAGATGTGAAAAATGACAGCTACACTGCTCATAAGGAGGTGTGGTAAAATGGCAATGTTGAAAATCTGGAGTGAAAATATTGAAAATTTAAACTTCACGAAATGCATAGGAACTGCGAATGAACACTGTGAAACAGTCATTTTTAGGAATTTTTTCACCAAATTTTCAACACAGCCATTTTAAGACCTCTGCTCATGAACAGTGTCACTGTGATTTTCTTAATGTGTCCCATACATTGAGTTCACACACCGACTGCGCCATTGTGCGCTACATGGGCGGAAACACGTTTTGGGCAGGATGTGAAAAATGACAGCTGTACTGCTCATGAGGAGGTGTGGTAAAATGGCAATGTTGAAAATCTGGAGTGAAAATATTGAAAATTCGGAAACTTCCGAGCGTGCAGTAGAACCGCTAACGACACTGTGTAAAACAGTCATTTTTAGGAATTTTTACCAAATTTTCAACACAGCCATTTTAGACCTCTGCTCATGATCAGTGTCACTGTGATTTTCTTAATGTGTCCCATACATTGATTTTGCACACGACTGTGCCATTGTGCTACATGGGGGCGGAAACACATTTGAGCAGGATGTGAAAATGACAGCTGTACTGCTCATGAGGAGGCATGGTAAAATGGCAATGTTGAAAATATGGAGTGAAAATATTGAAAGTCGCAAACTTCTGGCGTGCATAGGGCTGCACATAATGAACACTTTCATAAAACAGTCATTTTGAATTTTTTCACCAAATTTTCAACATAGCCATTTAAGACCTCTGCTCATGAACAGTGTCACTGTGATTTTCTTAATGTGTCCCATACATTGATTTCAAGACACCGACTGTGCCATTGTGCGCTACATGGGCAGAAACACATTTTGGGTGAGATGGGAAAATGACAGCTGTACTACTCATAAGAAGGTGTGGTAAAATGGTAATGTTGAAAATCTGGAGTGGAAATATGAAAATTAAGTGAACTTACGAGCCTGCGTAGGAACTGCATAGCCATAGCCTCTTAAAACAGTCATTTTTGATTTTTGCGCAAATTTACAACATGGGGTTTTAGGACCTTCTCATGAATGAAATGTCATTGTCATGGTATTCTAGCCCACAGGGTGATTTGTGTGCAGTGACTGTGAGAATCACCCTTCGGCCCCAATAACGCCATGACAGTGACATCATTCATGAGAAGGGTCCCAAAACCCATGTTGAAAATTTGGCAAAATCTAAAAATGCCTGAGATATGCAATAAAGTTGAAAACCCCCTATCTAGCCCATTATACAGCTTACCGGCATTTCCTCAGTTCGCGGTCGGCTTTGAAGAGTGCAGACGTGTTCCAGGTCCACTGAAGATCGTCGTGCCGAGCTCTGGAGGTAAGTATGGGTTGGGGGTGTGTGGGGAGGCTGGGTGCACAGTGGGTGGGTGCGGGTTGTGGGAGGGAGGACTGGGAGAAGTGCCGTGGGACTGTTTTTGGTTTACAGGTGAAAAAAAAAAAAAGACTTCATGGGACGTTTGCCACACTGGGGTGGGCTCCCAGCGTGGCAGAAGGATGGCTGGGGCCAAGGAGCCGACGGGGATGGCACCCCGCCGCAAACAACGAGGATGTTTTTCACGCTGGGGTGGCCTCCCAGCTGGCACCAAAGATTTGGGGGGCGGCGCCGCGGGGGTGGCGGGACATAAAGTGCTCTGTATGACAGCGTGGTTTTGGAAGTGAAGACCACCACTGTCATACTTCCAGCTCCTGCACCCATTGGTGCAGGATCTACCATGCCTGCTCAACGGAGCAGTGGATTGAAAGGCAGAGGCACACCTCCAAAGTGTGCTACTATCCTAAAACATTCCTTGCGCATGCACGCAAGCAAACGTAAAAATGAATATATGAGAGTAACCCTTTCATGAGAATATGTGTTGCGGGAAATACCTGTCATTACTGTAGAATAACTAAAGCATTTTACACAAGCATTTGGGACTGTTAATATCTGTTCATTAGGTGTAGAGAAAACTAACCAGCATTTCGGAATATGCAGTATATGAGAGTTTATGGATCACAATTTGTTTAATATGATTTTCCAGCTTCTTAAAGACAAATTACAGTTAACACATGGGCTCAAGCTTCACATCACTTTAAAAATCTAAATTTCAAGAAATTCTATTCTTATTACTACAGCTAGTTGTGTAAAAACAGACTTTTTGGCCCATAGTCTCCATCTGTTCCTGCTGCTTTTCCTGCCCTGAAGTCATAATCCTCTGCCTGTGACATCAGACTGTAATGTTATAGTCAGAGGATTATGACTTCACAGCAGATATAAGCAAATGACAGTGCTGAAATCTAAGGGAGAAAACTCCTGGTTTAATTAAAATGTGTTCAGTAATAACAAACAGATGGTCCTAAAATGTATATTTTGGAAGAATTTTGCGTAGCTGTGTTTTGCTGATGCCAGTAGTGAATTTGTTGCCAGAAACAAGAACATCTCTTTAGCAAAAGAAAAGCAGCAATGAAAGAAAAATCATTAAATTCAACAAAGGTACAGTAATTACATGGAGGTTGTCCTAATGTCCCTCAAACAGTAGGATATCAGACCTCCAGATTGGGGGGGGGGGGGGGGGTTACAACAAAGTGGTACTGTTACAGCTGGAGTACTGCTGAAGAAGCACTTCTGTATCGCTAAGTATGCATGATATTGTTTATTGTTCATTGGAGATTCAGAAATACCTTTGAGTCACAGACTCCTTTACAAAGGTTCCACGTCACAAATATTACAAACAAGAAGAGAGGTTACATAACAGTACAGCAGTACATAGTCAGGTAGTTACATTATCAGTAGTTACAGAGGCATTTGTGGGTCTCGCAGAGAGAAAACTAGGGCAAGTTAGAGCAAACATGCAAAACAAATGGCATATCAATGCAGAGCTAAACAAGTGGGACACAGTTAGTGGCAGGGGTATGAGGGGGGATGCTGGCCGCAGTCTAGGCTGTCATCTAGATGAAGGATAGGTCAGAGGCAGTCACAGTGGTTCGAAGAGTGTAGGTGGGCTCTGAGGGTGGTTTGGTATGATCCTAGTCTGTTCTCATTTGCAAGCGGAGTGGGCAGACTGTTCATCTAGGATGGGGCTCTGTAGCTGAAGGACCTCTGCTATAGGGATGTACAACAATGGGGGACAGAGAGGAGGTGCTTACCATAGCAACAAGTGTGCTTAAATGACTGGGCCGGTCTTATTAGTGGAGTGAGACCTGATGGGCAGAGGCCAAGGGCAATTTTTTTGCCATGAGGCATGTGTAGAACCTAATCCTGTTGTCAAGGTTCAGCCAGTTGGTATCATTGTACAGAGTGCATGTATGAGTTAGCCGGTCACAGCCCAAGGTGAGGCGGCAGGCTTTATTTAGGAAGACACGTAGTCTGCTGAGGGCCGATGAGTTAGCTGCCCCATAGATGACTAGACCATAATCTAGTAGGAAGAGGACTGAGGAGGAGACAGCTAGCCTTAATGCATTTGGGGTAAAGCAGTGTTTGAGGCGATACAGGAGCCCGAGTTGCACATTGAGGGCAGTAGATAGGAGGTGGATATGCTGGTGGAAAGTGAGTGCAGGGTCGAGTGTTAAGCCAAGATATCTGAAGGAGTCCACCTGGTCAAGGGGGGTATGGTTGGCAGTCCTCAGTTGTGGACAAAGTTGCTTTCTAGTATTAAGTGGGTGGAAAAAGTACATAACCTTAGTCTTGGAATAGTTCAGAACAAGACAATGGGAGGCTAACCCTTTTTCTGCAGAACTGAAGAAGGACTGGAGGGAGAGGTGGAGCTGTAAAGGATCATTGTTGGATGTATAGAGTACGGCATCATCCGCATAGAGGAGGAGGTTCCCGGAACAGATCTTGGGGAGGGAATTTAGAAAGAGGCTGAATAGTAACAGACCGAGGACGGACCCTTGCGGGACCCCCGAGAGGACAGGTAGCCTACTAGAGATGGTGTCTCCTATCTTGACCTGCTGGGAGCGATTTGACAGGTAGTAAGAGAACCAACCAAGGGCATCCTGAGAGAATCCAGTGCTGGTCAGAGCGGATAGCAGGAGCGGGTGGTTGACGGTGTCGAACGTCTTAGTAAGATCTATGAATACAGCCACTGTGATTTTTCCTCTATCTAAAGAGGAGTGGATGTGTGAGGTGAGTTCCAGGAGGGCAGTGGTGGTGCTATGGCCCTTCCGGAAGCCATGTTGCTGCGTACTAAGCAGGTTGTATTTGTTCAGGTGGTCCGTTAGCTGGTCAGAGACTATCCTCTTAAGAGCCTTGGATAGGGGAGGGAGAATGGAGATAGGTCGGTAGTTGTTAGTGAGGGCATGGTCTCCACTTTTAAAAGTCGGCGTGATGTGGGAAGATTTCCATCGGGAGGGAAATTTACCTTGGCATAAGGAGCTGTTTAGTATATGGGTGAGGGGGTCGAGAACCTCAGTGAGAGAGAGTCAAAGTAGTTTCAGGTCTAAAGTGTCACTGCTATACCAGGAGTGACTTTAGTGCCTTCCTGAGATAAGGCTCGGCACCCTTGGAAGAGATGATGCGTAGGCGAAAGGGTGGGGTTGATGGAAGGGTGGGGGGTGACTGGGGGAAGGTCAAAGAAGTTAGGGGGAAGAACCAGGCTGAGATTGGTGAAGGTGTCATTGAGGGCATTGGCCACATACAGGCTGGATCGGAGGTAAAGCACCCTTCAACCCTGATCTGGCTAGGGGTGGCGTTACGAGCTTTTCCACACAGGTCTTTGATATTGTCCCAGAACTTTCACCCTGAGCCCCAGGAGTTGGTGATTGAGGTCTTGTAGTACTCAGCTTTTGCTTTGCGCAGGGACCATGTACATTTGTTCCTTGCTTCTCTATAATTCTATCTGTCAGCTGGCAGGCCAGTCTCATTAGAGAGGTGCCATAGGGAGTCTCTGGTCCACATGAGGTCCAGGAGATGTTCACTGACCCACGGTGCTGGGTTTCTTTTGGCCACTCTTTTAGTGATCGGGGCAAATTTGTCACAGATGGTGTTAAAGGCGAGGATGAAGAGGTTTAGGGCTAGGTCAGTGTCAGTGGTTTTTGTGACAATGGACCAGTCTATTGACCTGAGATAGATTTTGAGTTGTGCAAGTTTTTCTGGGCCAAGTTTGTGCTGACAGAGTAATCTGGAGGGGGATTTGGGGGATTTGCACCTCCAACAGGAGGCTGATTATTAAGAAAGTTAACCAGGCTGCTACTGAATCAGTGACTGCTGTAATTCTGCTCAGTCCATAGCTGTCTGTTTCAAGCAGCCTCATGAATTTGGTTTTCCAGAGAAGTCTTTCGTGAGAGTCTTTGAAGTTACCTCTCAGAGCTACCACTTTAAGATCCATCGGAGAATGGTTCTGGGAAAAGAGCTCACCTAATGCTGTCCTGGTGACCAAAGGTAAATTTGGGTCCAGTGATAATGTTGGGGAGTATTTGTCTGTTTCACAACATACCAATCATGTGGACATTGTTGGCCTCTAATTAAATAAGTCACATAACTAGCATTAGAGGAAAAAATCCTTTTATTCTGTAGTCCAGCTTGGTAAATGAGGAGTAGACAAAATCACATGTATCAATCGTACTGTATAACTTGATTGTGGATGTGTTACCTGGTCTTGTTCCTTGAGTGTCTGTTTGAATTGTGGGGTGTTAATTATGAGTGTTTTTAGGTTTGGTGGTTCACTGGATATTGTGGATTGTCTGCCATTGCTGTGTAGGGCTGGCTTTCATGAGATATACACAAGATAATACACAAGATAGCCAGCCTTGGAGTGGGTCCCAAGGTGGTAGCCTGGATAAAAAAATGGCTAGACAACAGGACTCAAAGGGTAGTAGTAAATGGAGTACACAGTGACGAAAGGAGGGTTACTAGCGGGGTACCGCAGGGTTCAGTACTGGGACCGGTCCTTTTTAATGTCTTTATAAGTGACATTGCAGAGGAACTGGAAGGAAAAGTATGTCTCTTTGCAGATGACACAAAGATCTGCAGCAGGGTTGATACACAAGATGGAGTGGAAAGGATGAGAAGGACTTGGCAAGGTTGGAGGAATGGTCAAATGTATGGCAGCTCAGATTCAATGCAAAGAAGTGCAAGGTAATGCACATGGGAACAAAAACCCTGGGGAAGCGTACTCAATGGGGGTGAGATACTGACAACAGTAAAATAGAAAGGGACCTGGGGTAATTATATCAGATGACCTAAAGGTGGGCAAGCAATGTGAGAAGGCAGTAAGGAAGGCTGGGGATACTGGGATGTATAGGAAGAGGCATCAATAGTAGAAAACAAGAAGTTGTTATCCCTCTGTACAGACAGTTGGTGAGACCCCATCTGGAGTACTGTGTGCAGTTCTGGAGACCCATCTCAAGAAGACATAGACAGAGTGGAGGCTGTCCAGAGGAGGGCAACCAAAATGGTGCAGGGTCTGCACCAGAAGACATATGAAGAAAGACTAAAGGAGCTTAATATGTATACCCTTGAGGAAAGAAGGGAGAGAGGGGACATGATAGAAACTTTCAAGTACCTCAAGGGAATTAACAAAGTCCAAGAGGGTAGCATCTTCCAGAAAAAGAGATGTGCAAGAACAAGGGGGCACAATTTGAAGATAGAAGGGGGATGGCTCAGAGGTAATGTGAGGAAGTATTTTTTCACTGAGAGGGTTGTGGATGCATGGAACAGCCTCCCTGAAGAGGTCGTGGGGTCAAGAACAGTGGGGGACTTCAAGAATGCATGGGACAGGCATAGGGCAGTCCTAGTGGGGGGTAGGAGGAATTAAGCTGTTGGTTAACTAGGATCTGCAGCTTATCTGTTAGGTAGGAAAATGGGCAGACTAGGTGGGCCAAGCGGTCCTTATCTGCCGTCAAATTCTATGTTTCTATGTTTCTATATAACCCGCTGTTTTCTTGACCAGATTGATCAGAATGTTACACAGTATCACACAGCTGTTATGATGTGAGGCAGGACCCTGCAGAAGAGTGGAAGCAGGAGGAGTTCATATAGAGTAGCTTTTAATGGGGTGGGGGGGGGGTGTTTGTGAAAAACTTGCTACCCCGAGTACTGGGCCCAGAGCACTCTCAGCAGGTTCTTTTAATGTTTATAAGTCCCCCTCCCAATACTCCATGATATACACAGTCTAAATTAAAATTCACCCACCATATTATATCCCCCTTTCCAAATCAATAATGGAAGATATGGAGCGATGGCGCTGCCTCCCCTTTTCTCTTGTCAGTCAAGTGGTCTCTATTCACATGAATACAGTATCCCATCTCCTATATCTTTATCAAACCCTTCTGATGGCAATTCCACTATCCCAATTTTTGAAATGGAGTAAATATATCTTTCTTACTTGTGACACAGACGTAAACCTCCTATGCTCTATAAAAAATTGGAATTGTCAGTACAAAAAAGGAGGGCTTACATTGCCACATTTACAGACACTTCCAAGCATCATAGTTAAATCATATCTGTAGTTGGTTGACTCCCCAGCCTCAAGCACAGTGGGTTCACTTGGAAAACACAGAGTATTTACCCACACCTCACAGAGCAGTGTTTGTTCACCCACTACTACAATCGGCACTGGTTACTGACTGTCCTTTGATGGGAATGGTGCTGGAGACTTGGAAAAGTATTCATAAGGACAAGACTCTGGTGGGTGATATGATTGTCCTTTGGATCGCCCTGTGGATTTTGGCATACAATCAATAATACTGTCTATCCCAGTTAGACCAAAAATTATTTTATTTCTAATTGGGATATTGTACAATAACTTCAGCATGGAGAGGTATTTCTAGTGGCTGTAAACTAAAGTTTTGCATGTTTTTTCTTTTTCTTTGAAAGAGTTTCTCATCTTGGGTGGGGTAGGGGGGACCTGAGTGACTACAAACTATTTGCAAACAAAATGTCATAACCATAAAATCTTGTATATTGTATCTGTATTTCCACTCTGTCAACTGATGTGAAACCTGGTGCATCTACCCTTGTCATAATTTTGTGACGGAGGTGTTGCCATGTACCAACAGTGAGCAACCCTTAATAAAATACAAGTTTTAAACAAATTCACTTGCTATGATAGTTCTCAGATAAAGTTATTTTATCCTCTTAGATTAAAGGCCCAAGTCTCATGTAGAATATCTGACATTGTGGCTTTGGTATTTATCTTATTGGGTGGGTAAGACAAATGCTTAAATATAGTCTCTACAGGCAGCACAAATGAGACCACAGACATATAGAACACTATTTAAATGGGAGTCTTTCCCTTTAAAAAGCATTAGAAGTAAATGAATGGAAGCACAGGGAAATCAATGAAAAAATCTTCTTAAAATTAGGTTTTTTTTATCAGAGTTTTGCAGGGGTATTGATGAGACCTACAGCTCAGGTCTACTGCACTGATTCTAGACAGGGCCGTACCCCCATATACACCACGAACACAGCTCCTCCATCTAATTTAAAGCATCTTTGCCTAGTTCGGCAGTGAAAAGGATGTGGCTCAAACAAATAAAAAGCCATAAAGGGATCAAAGTGTGCTTGCAAACTCATTCCGTCTTCCTGAGGCCAACTCAATCCCTTGGTTCAGCCAGACCCTTTTCTGTGGCAAAGAGCTAGAATGTCAACATGAGTCCTCTGGATTTGTTCATGGTTTCTGCTCTAATTGATAGAGGGGATGGGGGGAAGGAGAGATACAGCCACTATGTATTTTGCCCAAGATCTAAGGGACCACTCTGTATTCCAGAAGAACGTACAATACATTTAGTCAGTTACTGTATATAAAAAAAAAAGGAGCGGGTGAAGTTCTATTTATATATGGTTCAAAGGAGACCACAAATGTTGGTTGATTTAGAATTAAAGTGAAGGCCACCAGGAAGTCAATAATGATGTCAAGGCTTTTTCTTTTACACCAAAAACATATGGCTTGCAGGGGAGAAACTTACAATTATATGAAGTGGGGGGTGAACTCTGTTAAAGAGAGAGAATCCATATTGAAACATTTCATAGTTATATGATATTAGACTTAGAGAACCTCAGACACACCAGGGTAAAATGAAAAACATAAACATGCCAGTTTATATTTCATTTTTCTTTTGTCTTTAGCTTCCACATTTTATTTATAATTATGTAGATTTATTTCAAAGCAGAATCACAGTCCCCCAGACTTTATCTGCTCTGGTTGTTTGTCTACATCTAGCAATATTCATAATCCTCTGTTAGTGATGTCACAGTCTGATGCTGTGTAAATTATTGATATCAGTTGTACACAAGCAGTCAGACAAGGAGTTCAGAGCACTATCCGGAGTACAGTAAACCTGTTTTCATGCTACTGTTTGTAGTTTGAAGAGAAGGGTGAAACTACCAAATGCAGAAGCTGTCAAATCTGTACTGAACTGTCTGGAATTTAAAGAGCAAGAGCTTAGTAAGGATATGTATCTTACAGAATGATGGTTTAGAGCCTTTAGATGCCTTGGTAATAATTTTGTTCACTTTTATTTGTTTCTTTCATTACCTGTTTATCATTTTATTAGTATTTCACCAACTACTAGCAAAAACAGTCCAATTGAATTATTATATTATGATGTCAAAAGAGTTTTACTGGCAAGGCTGGCAGTGTATTTCAATGAAAAACTGCAAACATGTTTTTCAGATTTTTATAGAGAAATAACACTTTTTTAACAAAATGTTTTATATTTAGCACAATTGAGCAATTTTTGATAACCTGTGATCCTTTGTTATAGTCTAACAGGTGACATTTTCTTCATAATCAGATTTTACTTGGGAAGAAGAGAAGAAAAGCCAATTATTGTTCTGAAAATCGTAAAATTGTACAGATGGACCACAGTAGTGCAAACATATAAAAGTCAAAGTCTGTTGCTGAAAGAAGTATCTATTTTTTTTCAAAAAGACAGAAAAATATACAGTGTATATAAGTTTCTCACTGAAACACATTGGGCTGTAAAGTAGCTGGCGGTTTCTAACATCACAATACCAGGATTCCATTGAATTCCTTTTTACTAGCAGTGTGAAAAGCAAAGACAAGAACCCACTTGTTTCACTGCCCTAACACATATTTTATTATATAGAGGATAATGAATGGTCCTCTATCAGTAACCGGTTTGTTAACTGTCGAGAGGTTGCCAGGGCGACCATGTAAACCTCAAGAGCAAAGCTCCAGAGGTTTACATTGCTATGGTAACCTCAAGATGTTACACAAACTGGTTACCAATAGAGGGACCATACATTATTTTTTATACTGTATGGTTCCAAGAAAAAAGTACAAGGCTCCTTACTCTTGAGGTTTCAGTCACCGCCATGGCCATTCTGTGTCATGCTCTCACCGCTGCGCCCCTTACTGAAAGGCCATCAGACCAGTTCATGCGCAAATCTTTCCCAGTTGTTAACCCATCAATGTGATGTACCATTAATGGGTTAGCAACATTGTGATGTCACATCAATGATAAAACATTGTTATGAAAAAGAGGATTGCCAACGGAAAGGGCAGACCCCATTGTCCCCAGGCCCTGGCAAAAATGTTTGTGTAGAGCCAGAAGGCAGGGAAAGAAAGGGGGGAGGGGGAGGTACAGAGGAAGAACAGAGTGAGGTCACAGGGAGGGGGTGGCCAAGTGAGGTGACAAAGGGGGAGGGTCGATGGGTGATGACAGGGGAGCTGGGGATTGGTGGGGACCAGCTAGGGAGGTGGGGCAACGAGGGGATATGTAAGAGGATGCACAGCAGCTGGGAGCTCACAAATTGCTACTAAACAAATTTTCACTGGTAGCACATCAGTTTGGGCAATAATTAGCAGCCATTTTGGGTTTTGATAGAATATAGCATTCTGAGTTAACAAAGAATATAGCCTGGTGGATAATAGCAATTCAGTTAGCACAACTGTCATTCCTGGTGATTAACCACACAGCCGAGAATAAGTGAGTGTTGGGAGAAGCATCAGAGAACTGAGGTAAGTGTGGTATGATTTGGGAGGAGCGGGGGTGAGGCCCTGCACAGTAGAAGACCTGCATTTTATGTCTGACGGGAGTTTTCTGGAGAGCTGAGGTGATCCGGTCATAGTAGAAAGAAAGTTGCATGCTGCTGGTGGGGGCATTTTCTAGTAAAGCAAGCAGGGAGGGGAAAAGACCAGGCAGGGAGGGGACGGAGCCCCGGGAAGAAGAAAGAGGGTTGGTTGTTGGGAGAATGAAGGTTTGGATTTGTCAGAAGCCTGCATTGCAGGAGAAGCCAGTGGGTAGTGAGTGCTCAGAAGGGGGGTCAAGAAGGGGTTTGCAGTCGTGGGGCCACGCGGTCTAAGCACTGGCTCCCACCTGAGGGCTGGGGTTGAGAGTGTTTGCTGTTCTGAGCTGTGAAAAGGAAATGTCCTTCTTCTGAGTTCCAAATCAAGGGCACAAAGAGCCATGGCCCAATTTACGTGCAAAAAGCAAGGAGACGACCGCTGGAGGAACACGCACATGGTGATGGCATGCGACATCATTGCCGCATGGTGGGGGGGGATGAAAGAAAGGACAGGAGCAGGGAGGTCACACTTGGAGAGCCTGGAGGGATAGAAGAAGGCCACAAGCAGGGCCTAGGTGGGGCTGGGGAGTAGGAAGGCACAAGTGAGTAGGCCAGTAGCAGGGCTGGCCTAGGACCATGTGGCACAATGCCATCTTGAGGCTTGGGGCATGGGGGGAGCAGAAGCAAATGGAGCAAGCGGGCCCGCTCAAGGGTGGTGGAGCACCAGGACAAGGGGTTTTAGTGCAGATTGGGTTCTATTTCTTTCCTTTATTAATTAGGACCTCGGTTGGGGGAAATAAAAATGAGCAGGGCCCAGTAGCTGGAGGAGCAGCATGGGCAGGGGTGATCATGCAGCACTGAAACTGGTCTGCGGTGAGCAATGCAGGGGATGGGGTCATGGGGGAAGGAGCACGGGGGCAACCTGGCACAGTACAGAAAGGGAGGGAGCCGACGTTTCAAACAAGGAAAAGGGAGGTGGAGTGAAAAAAATATATATAATAAAAAATATATATATATAATATTATATATATATATATGTGTATGTGTATAAAATTATAATGACCCCATTGTGTTGGGGAGACTTATCGGGTAGGGCACACACTGCTAATGGTTAGGAAGTTCTCTGCCCATTGTTGCGGTATTAGAGGTCTGCAGCAGTTGGGGGAGGGTTCTGGAAGGGGGAGCCTAGAGGGCAGGAGGGACAGCCGCATTTCGCGGAGCGGGGGGAACAAAAACGGGAAGGAACCCACAAGGAATCAGCCAGATTTAGGTGGGCATGAAATAACTTATCTGTTTTATCTCATTATAGATGAACAACCAGCAAGACACCAAGAAAGAGTAAACCAAGCAAGGAGGACTGTTTTATGGCAGTGATGGATCTGGTGGAGAAGGCGAACCGGTTGCTGGAGGCAACAGGCCCGGAGGAACTGGACCAGAGCAAAAAATGGAAGGGAGAAAAGGGAAGGGGGAACAAGGATGGGAAGCGGGCACTGAAGGTACCAGTAGCGCCCCACCCCGGTACCTATCCCGATGCCAGCCAGGCCATTGTCCCCTGTGAGACCAGTACCAGAACCAGCACCTTGGCATCCCACACCCATGGCTCCAATGCCAGAGCCTGCACTTCTGCCAGCACTGGTCCCCATCCCAGTACCAGAGCCACCAGCACCAGACAAGATGACACCACCTGCTCCGTGGGGACCCCATCTCCAGAGCAGGCACCAGTGCCTTTCCCAGCCCCGATGCCACCAACTGGACCAGGTAATCAATCTAATCAACCCATAACACTCAAAAGCAGTGTAAAGGAGTATGTGGAACAGATGTTAAAAATTATGGGGACAATAGGATGGGACAGTTGGAGAAAGCGCTAGATGAGATTAAAGGGGCAGGGTCAGGGACATGGGGGCAACAGGACCCAGACCAGACACGGGGGCAGTTGGGAGCTCGGTCAGAATCAGGACCATGTCCCTCGGCCACCAAAGAAAAAATCTAGAAGGGCAAGTACTTAGATATCTTCACCCTAATGAATGTAGAGAATATGAACAAGTGTGAGGTGAAGGATAGCTTTGAAGAAAACGACATGGCAGTTGCAGTGGTGCTGCTGGGAAAGGGGGAGGATGACAAATCGCTTAAGGGAAAAACCTGGGACAATTGGTCCACGGGATTTACATACTTTACAGCAATAGTGATAGAAAACCAGCATGAGCTGGCAACCCCACTCTTAACATACTCCATAATAATCAAGAATGCCTACAAAAAGGGGGGACACAATTGGTTGAAATATGATGAGAAATTTAAGAAGCGGATGGTGCATTTTGGGAGACGTAAATGGGATGCTAAGCAATCGATTTATAGTTAGAGATTTACATGGGACCGACTGGTACAGAGGGGAGGAGACAAAAAGGTAGGATGCAAAAGGCATGCTGGGGTACAACCGGCCTTTTGTTCATGGCCGAACTGTTGCTTTAAGCACGTACGCTCTAAGTGTGGGGGGCATCATCCAGCATCAGAGTGCAGATATAACTAGGAAAAAGGGGTACCACCAAGGACAATGGGCACCAGCAGCCTTTTCAGAACAGCTAGGGGAATTTTCGGAAACAAACATGGGGCAGAGGGTACAGGGGAAGGGGGGCAAGTGTGGCCAGGGGGCACCCATATCACAATCGGCAACAAGACGCCTGAGGTCCTACCAGGTACCAAGTTCAGGTTGGCCAGCACCCCGATCAAGCTTGGGGGTGGGCCTGGTTACAGAGGTATCCAGAGAGGGAGGCGGAAGGACATTATTAGAGGGTTTCTGGGGGGGGTTAGTTCACAATACCAGGGACAAGGAAGGAGACAAAGTGAAGAACCTAAAGTCCATACAGGGGAAGGAAACCTTGCTAGTACAGAAGATTCAGAAAGAAATAGACGCCGGCAGGGTAGAGGGGCCTTTCGGGGTGCCTCCATTGAAGGACCTTAGGGTCTCTCCATTGGGCCTGGTTCCAAAGAAGCAGAAAAGGGAATACCGGGTGATCCATCACCTCTCATATCCGGAGGGGGACTCGGTCAATGATCGTATTAGGGAAGAGGACAGCCAGGTGACATACACCACCTTAGAGGAGGCAGTACACCTAATTAGGTCCACACAGGAAGCCTGGTTAGCTAAGATGGACATAGAAGCAGCTTTTTGGCTGCTACTAGTATGGCTGAAAGACTGGGACCTGCTGTTTTTTTTTTTTTTGAGTAATCTCTTTTATCCCCTATGTGCACCAGAGCTGCCACTCCTTCAGGCTGTCAAGGTCCACAGGCATTCCCTACTATCCCCCTGCAACCACCTATCTCACATCTGCAGCCATCCATGGATTAGCCCCGGTGTAACCCTACACCATGTGGGTCCCCCTCCTCCAAGGGGGAAGGCCCCAGCAGGGAGGAGGCACCAGCACACTATTTTTCTGGTCTCTGGGAGCTGCTGAGGCATTCGTGGCTTTCAGAGGAGTCTTCAGGGCTGCCTGGGGCTGGCAGCTGTCATCCGACTAGACTTCCAGCACGGATTTTCCTGGTTTTCTTGTTCCCCTCTTATGCACTGCTACTTGTAGTGCCCCCAGTCTCCACTGAGGGCCACAATGTGAGTGAGGCCAAGCCCTAACCCTTCCCAGCATAGGAGAGCAGTCCTTCAGATGCTCAATCCTATCCTCCCCTGCTGACCCCGACGACCTAGGTCCGTTCTCGAACCCGGGTTGCCGGCATGGGTGGAGGTAAGGCACCAGCGCCTCAACCCTCTATGCCACCAGGCCAGCTTCTGCTGGGTTTTAAAGTAGGGGAGGGATATTATTTTGACAAAGCCATGCCAGTGGGGTGCTCAGTGGCCTGTGCTACATTCGAGATGTTCAGCACTTGGTTGCAATGGGCATACAAAAAGAGGTATGGCTATCACACGATGGTCCACTACCTGGATGACTTTTTTGCTTATTGGGAAGGGGTGTGAACAGACAACAAGGATATTAAGGGACTTTGAGAGAATGTGCTAGGAGCTGGGAGTCCTGCTGGCAAAGGACAAGACCGAAGGGCCTAGCCAGACACTGGAGTTTTTGGGCATAGAAGTGGATATGGTGGGGGAGCTATTTCGGTTACCGGAGGCAAAGATACAGAAACTAGAAGCATTATTGGGGGAGGTGACAGGCAGGCGGAGGGTGCACCTCTGACAGGTGCAGTAACTCATGGGGCACCTGAACTTTGCCTGTAGGGCGATAGCGCCAGGGCACATGTTCACGTGGAGCTTGGGATGGGCTACATGGGGGGCTTCGCAGCCCCATCACTGGGTAGACATCACCAAAAATACGAGGGAAGACCTGGAGGTGTGGGGACAATTCTTGAGGACCTACAACAGGAAGACTTTCTAGCAGGAGGAATGGGTATTTAACACAGATTTACAGCTGTACACAGACACTGCGGGGGGGGGGAGATAGGCATGGGAGCATACTTTAGTGGAAAATGGTTTGTGGAACCATGGCCTCAGCAATGGGTACAGGCAGGAGTAACCATATGGGTAGCAGTGGTGATTTGGGGAGAGGAATTCAGGAACAGACAGGTCACATTTTGGAGTGACAACAGGGCAGTAGTGGAGGTGTTGAACAAAAAGGGCACAAGGTCAGAGAGGGTGATGAGAGTGTTGAGACGCCTGTTGCTGGCAGGGCTGACATTGAATCTATCCTGTAGGGCAAACACATAGATGGTGTAGACAATGTGATAGCTGACTGCTTATCCCGATTGCAGATAGACAAATTTCGGACAATTGCACCAAGAGTGGAAGCCAGGCAGACAGCTATCTCGGCTGAGGTATGGATGATTGGATTGGGGGAGCAGAGTCACTGTTCCACAATTCCTGGTCCCCTAGGACCCTGAGGGCATACAAGGCCTCTTGGAGGGCATTTTCAGGTTTCAGAATCAAAATGGTGGTCAGGTAAGTGAGATAGTGACATGAGAGCAGGTCGAGAAGTACATTGTGGCAGGGTGGAGGCAGAATATGGCCCAAGCTATGATGGGGGTACATCTAGCGGCCATAGGGCAGGTTTGCACACTGAGAGGTTGGGATGACCAGACAAAATCTAATTTAATGATGCAAGGCTGGTTAAGGGGGGAAAAGGCCACAGATGGGAGGAGGCCAATGATGGAAAAGTTAATAGAAAACCTGATAGAGGCCCTGCAACAATTATACTCCTTCACCAGTGAAGCAGTATTGTTCAAAGCTCTGTATGCTGCCATGTACAGTGGGACATTCAGGGTCAGTGAGGTAGCTGGGCATGGGAAAAAGGATACCTCAATGGGACTGCATTGGGAGGATATCGTGTAGGCCGGGGATGGCATAGCAGTGACAATAAGGAGATCCAAGATGGATCAAGCAGGACAGGGGGCATTAGTGTGGCTAAAGCATGACAAAAATGCAACCATATGTCCAGTGGAGGCCCTGCACGCATATGCGGCAGAGCAACCCGAATGGGGGAGTCCGCTAATATTCCTGCATGGAGATGGGTCAGTGGTGACCCCATACCAAGAGACAGCAGTGATGAGGAAGGGACTGGCCTTCCTGGGGGAGCAACCAGGGAACTACTCATCATACTCATTCAGGATAGGGACAGCCTCTACAATGGTGATGCAAAGTAGCACGCCGGGGGCCATCAAGGAGAAGGGAAGGTGGACTTTGAACTGTTACAAGAAATACATACATACCCTCAAACAATAACACTGTCTCTTTTTTCCCCTTAACAGGTATGGGAGATGGGGGGGATAGGAATCCACAATGGGCAGGGAGGAGAAAAGGGTGAGACAGAAATAACAAAATAACATTTGTGCTTATAGTCACCCAGGGTCATCCAGAAGTAAGGAGGCATGGATATGTGGGCATTCCTTCATACACTGGGCAGAGAAGTGGGCATCCAGGCTGCAAGGGAGAAAGCAGTTAAACCTGAACATCGACAACATAAGAGTGACATGGAAGGGCCTATGGGGGATGATGTGGGCACAATTATTACCACAGCTGAGAGAGAGACCAGGAAGGACCACAGCCGGCCAAATCTGATCATGATCCATTTAGAAGGAAATGATTTGGGGACACGGCCATGGCTGGACATATTTTATCAATTCAAAACATGACTTACAAATAATAAGGGGTTGGTGGCCAGAAGTTTCTCTGGCATGGTCAGACATGACACCAAGAAGGGTATAGCGACATGCAACATGTCTCAAGGCAATGGACAGGGCACAGAAGTGCATGAATGAGAGGGTAGGCAGGTTATTTGAAGCCATGGGGGGACTGAGCGTACACCACAGAATCATGGAAAAGTTTGACGAGTTTTACAGGGGAGATGGGGTGTATGTGTCAGGGTTGGGGCTGGTGTTGTTTAATGAAGAAATTGCCAATGCCATTGATGTCTGGATGCAAAATCGGTGGGTGTAATAAACAGGGGGGGATAAAAAGGGGGAGAAGTCCACTGTCCATCACAAGTTGGAGGTTGACTAATAGAAATAAGGGTGCGAGGAGGACAGAAAAAGGTGGCAAAATAAGGAAAATACAAAAGATGTGACCGGGGCAAGCCAGCAAGAACCAGAGGTACGGGTGTATGCTCGTACCCCCCTTTTTGGATGTAAGGAAGAGAAGATCAGCCCCTCGTGATTTACATCTGAGGGACAGAAGAAAGAGGAAAAAGGAAAAGTAATAACAAGAATTATGACTAAAACAATGAAAATTAGATATTACGATTTTGTATAATAAACCTGTAAGATATGTGGAATGTGAATATGGAAATGAGATGTGTAGCATAAGAAGTGATGAATTTGAATTAAGTAAATTAATTGCCAAATTGAGCACACACACAAAACTTTGTCAGAGTCTTTAGTTGTGGGGGGCTCTGGGGGACAAAGAGGATTGCCAACTGAAAGGGCAAACCCCATTGTCCCCAGGCCCTGACAAATGCTTGTGTGGAGCCAGGAGACAGGGAAAGAAAGGGGGGGTACAGAGGACAAACAGAGTGAGGTCACAGGGAGGAGGGTGGCCAAGTGAGGTTACACAGGGAGAGGGTCGATGGGTGATGACAGGGGAGCTGGGGATTGATTGGGACCAGCTAGGAGGTGGGGCAAAGAGATGGTATGTAGGGATGCACAGCAGTTGGGAGCTCACAAATTGCTGCTAAATGAATTTTTCCACCACCCACCCTGAAGGTAGGGGTTGTATGAGAGCACTGCGGAAGGTGGAGCCCAGCGCAGGGAGGATGGACTGCCGAAGGTGGACAGCAGGGAAATAAGGGTTTGAGGAGGATGGAAAAAGGGGACAAAATAAGGAGAATATAAATTATGTGACATGGGGCTAGCCAGCAAGAACCAGAGGTACGGGCATATGCTCATACCCCCCCTTTTCAGATGGAGGGAAGAGAAGATTGGACCCTCATGATTTACATCTGAGGGACAGAAGAAAGGAGGAAGATGAAAAAGTAATAACAAGAATTATGACTAAAGCAATGAAAATGAGATATTATGATTGTGTATAATAAACCTGTAAGATATGTGGAATGTGGATATGGAAATGAGATGTGTATCATAAGAAGTGATGAATTTGAATTAAGAAAATTAATTGCCAAACTGAGCACACACACAAAGCTTTGTCAGAGTCTTTATTTGTAAGGGGTTCTGGGGGACAATGTAGATTTCTACATATAACAACGTTCTACCATACATTATAAAATTATAAAGTAATTACTGACACATCAAAACACAATAAATAATCAGTTGTCTATTTGTTAGAAGTAAATACCTGCTCTTTAAGTGATTTCATAGCTCGTCCCAAGATGTCTGAGCCTCTTTAATGGCCTTATTTGAGACGTTTACAGTTAACCTTCAGACCACTTAGAAATAAGCAGTGCCAAGAAAGCTTGCATTAAAAGTTATCTAGAAAAACCTAGATAGCAGTGTGTCTATCCTTACCCATCAACTGTGCCTCATTAGAAAGGAATTACAGCAATTCATTACTTCCCTGTGACCGTACTACACAAGTGTTGCTTCAGTTACCACTTTGTAAGTTTGGAAAATAACAGCAGCCATATGTCACTCTAGGGTGGGCATTGTAAGAAAGTGATACTCACCTCAGCCGTGATGTGAGGCCCAAGTTCCAGTAGAGTATGAAGAAATGCAAGTTCCAAGCACACGCAAAGCCCATAAAGAAGGATGCTATATCCCAAAAAAAGTTTTACTTTAAAAACTTCATTTTATTTAATATAAACCCACAAAGCACACAGCCCCTGTCTGACATGTTTTGGGCATAAGCCCTTGATCAGTAGAGTATCTCTAACCATTTATGAAGTGCATCAGTCCCTCACTATTCCTGTCCTGAAGTGGTGTACTGTGCTTATGATGATCTTTTTCTGAAAATGTAAAAAAGAGCAGAACATTCCTTAAAATTTGATTAAAAAGTGAATTGTCATTTGTTCATGTTGCTATAGTATTTTTTTTAATCTTTTTGAAGTGTAAATGCTAGGGTTGTCAGAATCCACTGAAGTTCTAGGTTCTGAGTCTGGTCTACAAGTTTACAAATAGTTCTAGGGTTCTAATCTTATTTAGAACTTTAACTTATTGGTGTACAGGACTGGAAAGAAACAATAAAGATATACAGAGGAGACAAAAACAGAAATAAAAGGCCTGCTGTCTCAGCACAGCAACACTACTGTGTCACTGCACATTCAGAAAAGAGCAACACATTTTGCTTTGCAAAATGCAAATGTCAAGTGTCACAGTTCCAAGTGTTCGGTACATCAGCATATGATCATGACATTCTCATACTGTCTGTCTCTAGAACATTTTTGAATGTAATTCCCAATAATTAGTTTACTTTCCAGGTTGGCATCTCTTGTTTTGAAATATCTGAAAAAAGGCATTTTATTAAGTATTTTGAACCCTTAATACTTTGAACCCATGGGTGTTTTAGTTTCTAATTAGAACTCAAGCCATTGGGTTATAAAAGTGTTCTAAGCTTTTTAGAACTAGTTTTGACAACCCTAGTGAATGCACTGTTACATATTCACGTTGCTATGATGATGAAGTTTGTTTATTTCTTCAAACTCTGAGAGCACTGTTACCATGCAGCTCTACAGAACTTTTTGATTACTACATATGGCATGGCAAACATATGAGCATTTGTTTACATGATTGTTCATTTCTGGGGCATCGATGCACAGTAACTTGATGCAGCACAACGAATCACAGACCACGATTCCTTAAGCCCATCATATAAGTAAGCAATAATTCACAACAGGGTGTGTGGTAAGAAAGATCTTATCACATGCCTCGGGTGGGTTGAGAAGCACAAGGTACAACCAAGTGCTTATAGTCACCTGGGAGGTGAACAAAGACCTGTCTTAACGTACACCCTGGAGTGGGCTATAGCACTTTTAAAATGGTTCAGTTAAGCCAAATAATGTCTGAAAGAGACATTTTAAATTTGATCGAGAGTCAGCCATACATTTAGACAAATCATAAAATTGCTTGGATCAAACAAGCAATCTAACTAGTTAAAGCTGGTCACATGATCATGCATTACATTTACATTACCCCAGAGTTCAGATTCTACTTTCTCTTTTCTTTATTTTTTCTTCAACTTTTAAAACCATTTCATAAGCACAATAACACACTCCAGGGCATGTGGGAATGCTATAAATTACTACATTTCCTGGCAAGTTGAAGGCACTTGACTGTGCCTCCTGCCTCACCATCCACCTGGAGCATGTGTAATTTAAGAGTTTTGCACCCCTTTTTGTGTGTTATTGCTTGCTTATTTAAGCTTGTTCCATAGCATAGGTTTACTGCTCTCAATGTGAGGAAAATGCCTTTTCTCATTATCCCTCTTCCCTTAAGTGTATGTAACATCCCGTCCCATTGTAAGCTTACTTTAATTTGCTGCATGGACTTCCAGCTTGGCTGTATGTTATTTGTGCTTCCTCTGCTCCCTGTGGATGTGGATTGCACAGTGGGGGTTGGAGTGGGAGTAAAGAGGAGTGTCATTACTTTGGCATCTCTTTCATTGTGGAGTTGTGAAGCCTTTGATGTACTGGACTTCCTTGATTGCTGCCAATGGAGGAATATGGCCAGTGCTCATGAAATGGTTACATCCCCTAATTGACTGCCCAACTCAACTGGACACTTCCATGCATCCGTGCTAGCCTTGCTTGGGCCAGGAGGACATAATGTGTTTTGAGGTTAGGAGCCCTCTTAAAAAAGACTTTGTGGGCTGAAGAGCAGCAATACGGATGGTCCACACAATCTTTATGAGCCTCTGACTCCTCCTCCTCTTCAGGATGACAATGAGGTTAGAGGTCAGACAGCACCCAGTCAGTATAATGAATCCTGCAACAGTGCCAAGAGGCTAATGGGCCACAAAAGGACATCATGAATTCACTTGAGATTTGGATGACCAATCAGCAACCAAGAAGCAGCAAAGACAGGTCCTCCCCAGTGACTGACATCTGTGAACAACCAATGGGAGGGCTGTTTACTTGCTTCTTTGGAGAGGAACATTTATGCATTTAGTCTGGGTTGGATTGTCAATCTGAGCAGATCCACCACCCGAGTATGAGTGGAAAGCTCCACAGATACTTTAGAAGGAGACTTGTGCTTACACAACCATGGAGGGGGCTGCAGTGGGCAGGGCCTCTGCAAGTTACACTGATCCAAGCAGCTGCTGGACAATGCAGGAGTTGCACCACACTCTCCTTCCCTGGTGCAACAGATAAGTTAACTGGCTCACAAAATCCACAAGAAAAAAACACTGATGGACAACAACCAGATCAAAATAAGTGAAATTCCTAATTAAACAGGTATTTACTCACATTTTTTTGTATTGCCGAGAATGGTGTGGACCAGTGTTCACTCCTAACTCAGAGTGAGGGCTGGTCCTCTCTGTTCTCCACAACTCAATGCATGCAGTAAATACCTGTTTAATTGAGGATTTCACTTATTTTTATCCCTTGGAGTGCTTCACTACTTTTTTTTTGTAAGGGAAACCACCCTGCGACTGAGCTCTTGCTGTGCTGAAAGATAGAAAGTCTTTTCTCAAGATAAGCCTGGAGAGTCTGAAGCTACAGTGGAGTAAAAGGGGCCTGGAACCAAGCACACAGCACCACAGGTGAGTGATTGCTTTTTGGTGGAAGGAGTTGCCTTGGGCTTGCTTTGACAGGAGCTGAGCGTGCCAGCTCAGAATCCACCTGACTATCCTAAGAGACCACTGGAAGCTGATCTGTGAGGTGCCCGACATGACCAGCCAGCAGAGAAGAGCTAAGAGACCATTAAAAGCATGCCAGAGCTGCGGGATGGAGCTGATAAATCCAGCCAGAACCGCATTAACCAAGTGAAGTCTGTTGTGCCAGATGAACCATGAGTACAACAAAAGGGCCTACGGGTCCTGAAACACCCAGTCATTGTTCATAAAATAAGGCCACTGTTGGACATTTAAATGGACTAGGCAATCCAGCCATTATTACAAATATTTGGTTGAAGTTTGTAATAATTATTGTTCTAGCACACCGATGACCTGCTAAATGAGTGCAGTTAGACTGGACATTGGCCCTACTGAGCTTTACTCGCTGGGTAGCCAGTGAAGCACTGGGAGCTACATAAGGACATAGAGATATGGTGGCACCAATAGAAAGTGGGGTAGTTGCCCAGACAGTACAACTGGGCATGGCATTGTGTTGGGGGTTGGCAGTGCCAGGGCTAAGGCTACTTAGCCACTTGCATGCCAATATTTAAGGGAAGCGTGTTCCATGGATTCACTATTCTTTTGAGTAAAACAGTATTTCCTTTTTAATGTCCAAAACCTTGGAACTGATATTTTACAGAGGGTAATCTCTAGTGTCTTTGTTCATTTGTTTATATTCAAGTTCTAACTCACACATCAGGCATAGATCATTAATAATATTGAACATTAGAAGAAAGTCCCCTGTAATCCTTCTTGTATCCAACTGCATAAATTTTTAGGTCCCTTAGTCTGTCTTGATATGACATATTTTGCAATCTGCTTATTGATCTTTTTTGCCCTTTTTCTTTCTGGGAAATGTCTTTTTTCTCTATAAGCGCACCAAAATTGAGAGGCGTAGTTCAAGTGAGGGCGTACACAAGCTCGATATAATGGAGTAATTACAGATCTGTCTCTTGATCTTACATTTCTATGAATTTTCCTTGTCACTCTATTAGCTTTAGCTATAAATTCATTAGCTGTTTGGTACTACACAAGTGATCTGTTAATATTACCCCAAGATCTCTTTCAAATTTAGAAATTTCAAGACGTTTCCCATATAAAAATAGTGGTGTCAATTATTGTTTTATCCCAAAGTGCATTACTTTACACTTTTTAGGATTAAAGTGCATCTCCCATTCTATAGCTCAATTCAATATGCTGTCAAGATCTGCTTGAAGTCTGGCTTTTTCTTCCTCATTGCTACATATGCCCTAGATTTTACAGTCATTGGTGTATTTTGTTAACCAGCAGCTCAGGCTGTTCATTGAATCTAAGGTGAAAATTTGAAAAATAACTGGTTCAAGCACTAAGCCCCGAGGAACACTGCTTGTCACTTCTCCTCTCTCTGAAAGTGCCCATTAATTACCACCCTCTGTGGCCTATTTTCTAGCAAGTTTTAAATCCTGTCAATATATTTTGCATTCAGGCCTACATTTTTGAGCTTTATGGCAATTGCCCAGTGTAGTACTAAATCGAACACCTTGCTAAAATCAAGAAACATCACATCACAAAGTTCTTTATTGTCTAGAGGTTTACTAATTTTTTCATGAAATGTAAGCAGGTTAGTAGTGCATGACCTTCTCTTGGTGAACCCATGTTGATCTAGATCCAAGTCATTTCCTAGTGATACTGTACTGTTTTTGATGATGCTCTCAAGACACTTACATAGAATTAGGGTATGACTAATTGGTCTCTAATTAGTTTTTATATGTGTATCCCCTTTTGTAAAAAAAGGGGGGACAAGTATATAAAAATTAAGGGGGCCGATTCCACTGTGGTGCCTCAGCAAGCAAGGCTGGAAGAAATTGCATTTCTCAGTGTATCTTAGGGGAGTGAGAGTGCTGTGGGTCCACTTCACTGAGATTTGTTTTGATCAGCAAACTAGTAAGACAAATCAATACTTATGTTAAAAAAACTGTATATCATTGTATTTGATTAAATGCAATTACAGTTTGTTCAATCTATGCAGATGTTCAAATTTGTGTATCTATCTATCTATCTATCTATCTATCTATCTATCTATCTATCTATCTATCTATCTATCCATCCATCTGTTTATCTATTATTTTTTATGTACATGACCACTGCCTTGAAAAAGTGACTTGGAAGTGGCACAACACTGGAGTTTTGGTGGTCAGAAATATTAATTATATAAAAAAAGACTTAATGAAGTAACTGAAGGACATTGCTCCCACATTTCATGTCTGAGCATCCTGATATAGATGTTTTGCAGGCAACATTAAGTCTGAAGTGTCATACCCTGTACTCCATGTGCTATTAAGAAAAGAGTAGAGTTAAACCAAATGTAAGCCACAAAGTTTAAGATAAATTATTCCTTTTCCAAATTGCCTTGCTGGAATTAGACTGTAAAGTGTGGTGTGACAATGAAATCTTTTTTTTTTTTTTGCCAACCAAGGGTGGCTCTGACTAGGCCCCAGATCCAGTGGCAAGAAGAGGGGGCCAAGATTGTTGACCTGTTTCATAGGAGAGAAGGTGGCTAACATGCCACTGCTGACATTATTTCTGGGGAAACTGAAGAAGAAGAGCAGAAAATAGTGAGTGGTTCTTCTTAAGGGGTACCATGTAGCATAGCCAGAGCAGTTCCACTGAGCTGGTGCAGAGAGTCATATAGATGGTGGCATGATTAGTCATACCTCCTGAGTATGGAGAAAAGCCAGTCTGGGAACATCATCACAGGGGGTGTCTTCCAGTCAGAATGAACCAACCAGATACTCCTAGACATGGGAGTCCACCCCAATGCTATTGCCTGTCCCCTCCTCCCACCTTGGCATGGTGGTAGAGGCAGTCTGTGTGTGGGTGTGGGGGGGGTAGCATTGTGACAGAGGCAGCCTGTGGGGTTGGGGGTTGTGTGTGGTTACACTTGGTCCCCTAACCTATATTAGAAACCTCACAGCACACCACTGACAGCATCTACAGTATTATCTAATCGTAGCTCCAATGAGCTATAATCATTACTAACCTATAAGGGCACAGATACCTAACATATAAGAGTAAGGTATCAGGGACAATCTGTAAGGATTATTGCTGTGATTTATTGGAAACATGTAAGTAATGTGCCAGGAATGCCTTTTGTGTTCTTTGTCCAACACATGTTCTGATCTTCCAAGAAGTCATGTACTGCAATATGTAGCCTGCACTGCCATCTTGTGGATTTATGTAACACCGCACTTGTCTATTATCTCTTTGTATTCTGTATGAGCTCTTTGTTCTTATTTTAGCTGACTTTGCACCAAATGTGTAACTTTTAGGCACACTGTCGAGCCACTTAACTTTTGGCCAATAGGGCCCATTTTCTGCATCTAATATACGCAAGTAAGAGTTGTTGTCATGGTTATTATCTAACTATATAAGCTAATGCATGACATATTTTCCCTGAATCTGTCTTCATATTTATCCGATCTTACCAGGTCAACAAAAACTAAATAAATAAAATAAATATCTCAAGGTATAGGGAAACTCTGGCTCCCAGTGTCTGACTTTGGTACGGCTCTGTTTAGGGTTATGTCTGCTTTTGTGTAATAAACCAGTTTATTACCACTTATGCCTTATGTCTGTCCTGTCTTCTGTTTACTCTTTGCCACCAAGAACCTGAGAGGTAATTCACCTTAACATTATGGTGACCTTGTGCAGGTGGAAAGAGTTAAGCAAAGATTCACTTACATCTGGCATCCCCAACGGATTGCAAGAAGGTATACACTACTGTACTACCCCACCCGTTCGATTACTCCATAGCACCCTGCAAAGTCTGGCTGCACACCGGGCAAGAACAATGCCATCTTGCCTTGCTCCACAGCAGTTTTGAGTTGTAGGATTGCATGAGTATAGACACCTGACCATCTTTTAGTTTAACCATCGGTACACAGGAGGGGCACCACTGACGGGTTAATTTGAGTTTCCCTAACAATGTCTAATATCTGTGCAGATTTGAGTCTTCAAGTCTCAAGGTTTCTTGCCTCCTGTGGGGGCTGCACCCCTTTATCCCAAACCCCGGTATTGGGGATCTCAACCCAATGCCCAGTGCTGCTACAGACTGCACAGATCCACTCTCTACAGTGTCTATTGGTCACAGCACTTTTCCCTGCTTTAAAAGCATCCCAGTTCTGGTTGCATACTGTTCAACTGCAACCTGCAGCTCTAAAAAAAGAGTTGGCTTTGCAGGCTACTGAAATGACCAAAAAGCAACCTGACCGGAAAAGGGTTAATGGCTGCAGGACTCTCAAAGGTAACAATCACGGTTTTGTGGTCGTTGTGGACAATCTCCAGGAAACAGGAGCTGTCAGAACAGAGAAGGCTTCCCTTGGACACAGGATGAGGTAAGTGTGTGCATCTTGTCCTAACAGACTTTGACACGGGATGAGGTATTGTGCATCTTTTCCTAACAGTTTTTCTTTGGTTGCTGTATGTCTAATTAATTTCTGTATTATCTCTTTAATTTCCAAACCAAACCTAATCAGTCCGAGCTGTTTTGTTCACACACACACACACACACACACACACAAACATTCTGAACAAAGTAATTCCTCTCTCTCTCTCTCTCTCTGTCTCTCACTTTCTGTCACCCTTTTGGCTTATCTCTGTTTTTTTTTTGTTTGAATTCATGTACCGATTTATTCCATGCTCAAGGTTGCTGTGAACTACCACAGAGATAATAACCTTTTGTGTCAGTTAGCTGCATTAAAAACAACAGAGCATGGTTTGCAATATAAGTTACAGTATGAAAGCAAAAGCTTCTTTGCCTCTTTTTATCTGGCTGTTTTAAACATGCCCAGATGTTTTAAAAATGTGTTGCTTATTAGTGTTCAAACAGTAAATTAGTTTAATTGTGCTGCGTGATAAGGATGATAGGTACAGAATGATTAAGTACTTCGCAGTGGGTAGGAAAAATGTGAGATTAATGGACAGGTTTTGAATGTGAAGAGATATAACATAATAGGTTGTTACTGTTCATGTTTTTTTTTTCTTTTTTTGTTCCATATTCATTTTTTTCCTCCTCTGCAGGCAGGCATCAGTCCCCTTCTCAGCCTCTGGTTGCCTTCCCCCAGGTACCCCTATGCCCTAGTTCCACCACTGATTACCCCCCGTGGTGGGAGGGGAGGGGGCCATCCTCCTCCCCCATGATCATATCCAGAGTGGGCAATTATGGGCGGTCCTGAGGTGGTGGTGGTGCTGGCTTGCCAGAGGGGACTTCACAGAGCCTGCAACCATTTTCTTATTTTTCTGGACCTTCCCCCATGGCTATGAACATGCATGTGAGGCATGAGCATGTCATGGAGTCACATTCTTGCATCTCAGAGAGTCTGGTGCTGCCCCCTTTCTCCACCAGGAGGCAGCCATGAAGTGGGATTACGTGCCCACCCATCCCCAGGAGAGGAGACTTGCCATGGGATGCTCAATCCTCTCCCTCTCCTACTGACCCCTGATGGCCCAAGTTCAATCCCAAACCCAGGTCACCGACATGGAGTGAGGTGTGGTGTCCAGCGCCTCAACTCTCAGTGCCACCAGGCTGGCACTGTTTGTGGTTTCAAGTTTTTTCTTCCAAGGCAATGTCTCAGGAACTGGATAAATGTTGTGTGTTAACAGCTACAAATGCCTTTATCATATTTCTAATTAAACCAGAAACTTTTTTTTTTAAGAGAAATAGTATGCTCATTACTGACATTTTAAAATGGCAGATAGTCTGATTTTGCCTTCCATCCAAGGGCTTAGCCCTGGTCTAATAGATGTACCTTCATTCACAGCTGTTACGATTGCATTTTTACAATGTTTGGATAAGACCCTGTTAGTTTGAAAGGAACAGATATGATTTTTTTTTTTTACAAAGTGGTTTGAAAGTGTTTGAAAAGTTGTATTCTGGAAAGATTTGGCATGGACTTATTAATGTGTTGGTTCAAGTTAATTGCAGGTTGTTGAAAGATAGACAGCATGCAGCACATGTCTAAAACACGTTTACAGTTTTTCTAAGAAAAAAATATGGGCACTATGTCAGCACTCAATGACGTGCCAATGTAATCATACATGCAATTCCCCACTGCCTCAGCTGGCAGCTTCCCTTTGTGCTCTTTTATCATTAAAAGACACTTGAATACGGCATAGTGTTTAAGGACACTGCAGAAACAGCTGGGGTTGAATCCCAGCAGCCATTACTTGCACACTGTGTGACCTTTGGCATGTCACTTGACCTCCTTGTCTACCAGTTCAGACTTGATGTATTTCCTTACTTAAGGGACTATTTTTCACTTGAATGCAAGTTTTCAGAGACACACATCAACTGTGACCCCTGACATTTTACTTTTTTTCCTACCATGCTTGTACTCTGTTCGAGCAACACGACAGCCATTTTTCTTCTGGGCTTGTGGCCAGAACCTTCTGGCTTATATGCTGTTCTTTCATGGAGGTTCATTGTCCGCATGGCTCCCCAGTATCATTTACACGTGATTCCCCTGCCAAGCAAGGCAATCAGTGAGGGTGGGGAGACTCATAGAAACATACAAACATAGACTTTGATGGCAGACAAGGACCGCTAGGCCCATCTAGTATGTCCATTTCCCTACCTACAGGATAGGCCACAGATCCTAGTTAACCAACAGCCTATATCTTCCTGCCCCCCACAAGAATTGCCTTATGTCTGTCCCATGCATTCTTGAATTTTCCCACAGTTTTAGACCCCACAACTTCCTCAGGAAGGCTGTTCCATGCATCCACAACCCTCTCTGTGAAATAATACTTCCTCACATTGCCCCTGAACCGCCCTTTTTCTATCTTTAAATTGTGTCCCCTTGTTCTTGCAAGTCTCTTTTTCTGAAAGATGCTACCCTCTTGGACTTTGTTGATTCCCTTGAGGTACTTGAAAGTTTCTATCATGTCCCCCTCTCCCTTCTTTCCTCAAGGGTATACATATTAAGCTCCTTTAGTCTCTCCTCATACGGCTTCTCTTGCAGACCCTGCACCATTTTAGTTGCCCTCCTCTGGACTGCCTCTATCCTGTCTATGTCCTTGTGGAGATGGGGTCTTCAGAACTGGACACAGTATTCCAGATGGGGTCTCACCAACTGTCTGTACAGAGGGATAACAACTTCCTGTTTTCTGCTGCTGATGCCTGTCCCTATACATCCCAGTATACCCCCGGCCCTCCCTACTGCCTTCTCACATTGCTTGCTAACCTTAAGGTCATCTGATATGATTAGCCCCAGGTCCCTTTCCTGTTTTATTGTTGTTATTACCTCCCCACCCATTGTGTATTCTTCCCCTGGGTTCTTGTTTCCCAGGTGCATTATTTTGCACTTTTTTGCATTGAATCCTAGCTGCCATACGCCTGACCATTCCTCCAACCTTGCTAAGTCCCTTTTCATCCTTTCCATGCCTCCTTGTGTATCAACCCTGTTGCAGATCTTTGTGTCATCTGCAAAAGGCATCGTTTCCTTCCAGTCCTTCTGCAATGTCACTGATGAAGACATTAAAAGGACTGGACCCAATACTGAACCCTGCAGTAACCCACTAGTAACCGCCTCTTTCTTCAGAGTGGACTCCATTTACTATTACCTTCTGTGTCCTGTTGTCCAGCCAATGTTTACCAGGCTACCACCCTGGGACCCACTCCCAGGCTGGTTAATTTGACTAATAATCTTTTGTGTGGGACTGTGTCAAATGCCTTGCTAAAGTCTAGGTAGGCCATGTCCACAGCCCCTCCTGGTCTACTACTTTGGTCACCCAGTCAAAGAAATCTATTAGATTCATCTGACATGACCTTCCGCTGTGAACCATGCTGCCTTGGATCCTGTGCTCCACTGACCTCTAGGTACTCAACTATTCTTTCCTTCAGAAGTGACTCCATCACTTTCCCTACCACAGAGGTCAGACTGACAGGTCTGTAGTTTCCTGCCTCTGTCTTGGTCCCACTTTGTGAAGGGAATCACATCTGCCTTCCTCCAGTCCTTGGTACCACCATCCTCCCATGATTTATTAAAAGTGTAGCCAGTGGTTTCACTAGTTCCTTCCTTAATTCTTTTAGAATTCTGGGGTGAATTCCATCAGGACCCATTGCTTTGTCCACCTTCAGTTTTAGGAGTTTTTGCAGAACCCTTTCTTCTGTGAAAGGACTGGGATCGACCTATCAAGAGTGCTTCTGTTAATTGGATTAGGCACTTCCCCCTCCTCTTTTGTGAATACTGAGCAGAAATATTCATTCAGTATTCCTGCTTTTTCACTGTCCCCCTCTGCCCACCCAACGTTCATTCTATTCAGCCTCACTATCCCTCCCTTTGTCTTTCTACGCTCGCTGATGTACCTATAAAAGGTTTTATCCCCCTTCTTAACTGAGTTGGCTATCTTTTCCTCAGTTTGGGCCTTTGCTATTCTGACTTCCCTCCCTGCTTCTTTCTGCCTTAACTGGTACAGCTCTCTGTCCTGCTTCTTCTGTGTTTCCTTATACTTCTGGATTGCTATCTTTTTCTTCCTGACTTTCACAGCCACCTCTCTTGAGAACCATAGTGGCTTTTTCTTTCATTTTGATTTGTTTATTTGCTTCACACAAAGGCTTGTTGCCTCTGTGATGGCAGTTTTGATAATTCCCCATTGTTGCTCCACAATTCCTTCTAGCCTGTTTGCTAGTGCTTTTCTGACTCAGGTCTTTCAACACCGCAGCATCCATAACAAGCTGTGTACTTTGACATCCCACAGGAGGAGAAAGCAAGATCACTTGCTATGCAGTTTAAACTGCTAAAGAAGGAAAAAATGTTAGAACTATGTTTTCCACAAATTCATTTCTGCAATACCTACTCTGCCCTATCAGGGGGCAGATCAAATGGGTATGCTATCCCAAAATCCACGGGGAGATTTTCCCAATCATTTTGACTTGTTTTAATTCTAATTTTTCAGGCCTGAATGTTACCACCTTTTACATGTAAAATATATGTTCATACATAACACCTACTGGCATTAATCTGGATTTTCTATAACTCAGCTGAAGTTTTTTGTAATCTTAAAACAAGGGAAAAATGGGACACCATCTTTTCTCTGGGTTTTACCTGTAATCCTATTTGATTTTCAGGAATTGAGTATTGTGTGGCTAGCAACCACAGGACTACCTACCCTACCTGGGGTAGCCAAAGGCTAATGCAGCAGCATTTTAAAAATCAGTGCTAATCTACCACAGAGAAAACAGTCTACAAGACCTTGCTCTTTGTGTTGTGTTTTGTTTTCTTTCTCCATCAGGAAGAAGAGGGTCCCTCTAGCCCGGGACTGAATCGCTAGACATAAGACCCACTCCTCCAGGAGGGGGGCAACAAAACACCTCGGGTAATGTATGAAGTGGGCTACTTTCAAACACTGTTAAAAATTTAAAAAACATTGGAATGCTCTATTGCCCTTATTTCTAATTGCAAATTACGGTCACCCCATCAGCATCTATTCAGCATACACCTTTTAAGGTGATGACTGATTGGGCCACACTCCTACTGTGAATAGAGTGTCATCTGACTTCTATGTAAAACTGTTACTGGTAAATTTAGTGGGAATTTACTCATTTGTTGTCTGGCCTCTGCTCCAGCATTGCCAAACCAAGTAGAACCCTTTCATCACTATAATAACTGAGCTGACTCTTTCACCAAAGAAGGAGCTTGAGGGGGGAATGGACCATGCCCCCTTCCAGTGCAACACCTATGGCGGCTGCAAACAGCAGAAACAAAAGTCCCTCTGGACCTGACTGAGCCACAGCCAGCAGATCCAGAAATAAAGGCGGTATACCAATATCTCCCCAAGTCACAGAAATGAAAAAAAAAATGTGTCTACAAATAATCCATTTATAGCTTACAGTTTGGTAAAGGCCCCGTGTACTCTAACACTGTAAACCAGCTCAGCCCCTTCTGTTTGTCAAGTGTGATAACCAAACTGCACAAAACCTGTTAACAGGTGACTTTATGCCAATCAGTGCCGGCCTGGTTCAAGGACCCTAAGTCCTTAATAAGTAATCAACTGAGTTGGGGGAGGGTTGTACCTTCACCATCATTCTGTCTTCACAGGACAAAGTGAAAGACTTTGACTAGATAACAAGACTTTGATCCACCTTTCCAAACACGCAATTGACCCATGGTTCCAAATGGCGTATCCTGAAAAGGCCATGCTAATCCTAACCTATATACCTGGGAACACTGCCAAGCCAGGCTCCCTTTTTCAAACCCACAGGCACAGAGTGGTAGAATAGCAAAATAATTCTCCTTCAACAAAAACAAACATGCAACACCATGTGGTTCCACAAACACTTAATGGTATACCCACCCTCTGCAACTCATCTCACCAGGTGCAAAAACAAACTGCATGCACACAGCATTCAACCACAGCCCTTACAAGGCCTACCTTAAAGTCAGACACATTCAGGGCCTGACTACAGTTTCCATTCCTAGAATTTTGTTTTGGAAATGTTCACTACATTTGTGCCCCTGTAAATTTAGATATATTGTGGTGCACTATGTCCAATATGGTCATTGTGTCAGTGCAAGTATGTTTAGGTTTAATACTATTATGTTTTTACATATAGTTGCAGCTTATCAAGCATAAGCTCAGGAAACTGCTCCACATCTAGGGCTGTTTCACTTTACATGCCCTCAGCAGGATTTGGGTGTAACAGGCCTGGTGGGGAGTGTATTAGCCCTACTCTGGTTAAATCTGTCCACCTAACATGGGGGGGGGAGAGAGCTACACAACAACTTAGAAAACAAATTAATTGCTTTCACAGGATCAAATATTATAAAACCTCCCAACAACAATCCAAATCTACTGCTTCATTCCTCCATGTTATGTGCCATCTCCAAACCCAGACATAGGGGTCAGCATGGCTGTCCCAACTACATTAATGATAATAAGGTAAAACATACACACCTAAACACCATGGTGGTGGCATCTGACTAATATTCACTATGAATTAAGTAACATAGAAACACAGAAACATAGAATTTGATGGCAGATAAGGACCGCTTGGCCCACCCAGTCTGCCCATTTCCCTACCTAATGGATAAGCTGCAGATTCTAGTTAACCAACAGCCTACTTCTTCCTACCCCACCCCCTAGAATTGCCTTATGACTGTCCCATGCATTCTTGAATTCCACCACTATTTTTGACTCCACAACCTCCTCCAGAAGGCCGTTCCATGCATCCACAACCCACTCTGTGAAAAAATACTTCCTTACATTACCTCTGAGCCACCTCCCCAGCTTCAAATAGTGCCCCCTTGTTCTTGCACACCTCTTTTTCTGAAAGATGCTACCCTCTTGGACTTTGTTGATTCCCTTGAGGTACTTGAAAGTTTCTATCATGTCCCTCCCCTCCATTCCTCGAAGCTATATATATTAAGCTCCTTAAGTCTCTCTTCATATGTCTTCTGGTTGAGACCCTGCACCATTTTAGTTGCCCTCCTCTGGACTGCCTCCATCCTGTTTATGTCTTTGCGGAGACTGGGTCTCCAGAACTGCACACAGTACTCCAGATGGGGTCTCACCAGCTGTCTGTACAGAGGGATAAAAACTTCCTGTTTTCTACTGGTGATGCCTCTCCTATGCATCCCAGTATCCCCCAGCCCTCCTACTGCCCTCTCACATTGCTTGCCCACCTTTAGGTCATCTGATATGACTACCCCCAGGTCCTTTCCATTTTTGTTGTTGTTGGTATCTCACCCCCATTGTGTACTCTTCCCTGGGTTTTTATTTCCCAGGTGCATTACCTTGCACTTCTTAGCATTGAATCTAAGCGGCCATACATTTGACCATACCTCCAACCTTGCCAAGTCCCTTCTCATCCTTTCCACCCCACCTTGTGTATCAGCTCTGTTGCAGATCTTTGTGTTGTCTGCAAAGAGACATACTTTTCCTTCCAGTCCCTCTGCAATGTCGCTTATAAAGACATTGAAGAGGACTGGTCCTAGTACTGAACCCTGCAGTACCCCACTAATAACCCCCCTTTCTTCAGAGTTGACTCCGTTTACTACTACCCTCTGTGTCCTGTTCTCCAGCCAATTCTTTACCCAGGCTACCATCTTGGGAACCACTTCCAGGCTGGCTAACTTGTATATTAATCTTTTGTGTGGGACTGTGTCAAATGCCTTGCTAAAGTCTAGGTAGGGCATGTCCACAGCCCCTCCCAGATCTACTACTTTGGTCACCCAGTCAAAGAAATCTATTAGATTCATCTGACATGACCATTCTGCTGTGAATCCATGCTGCCTTGGGTCCTGTGCCCCTCTGGCCTCTAGGTACTTGACAATTCTTTCCTTCAGAAGTGATTCCATCATTTTCTCTTTCACTGAGGTAAAATTAACAGGTCTGTAGTTTCCTGCTTCTGCCCTGCTTCCACTTTTGTTAATGGAATCACATCTGCCCCCCTTCAGTCCTCCCCTCCTCCAGTTCTCAGGTACCACCCCATCCTCCCATGATTTGTTAAAGAGGGTAGTCAGCGGTGTCACTAGTTCTACCCTTAGTTCTTTTAGAATTCTGGGATAAATCCCATCAGGCCCTATTGCTTTGTCCACCTTCAGTTTTAAGAGTTCTTTCAGAACCCTTTCTTCTGTAAATGGGCTGCTATCAACCCCTGTATCCAGAGTGTTTCTATTGTTTGGTTTAGGTACCTCCCCTCTTCATTTGTGAATACTGAGCAAAAATATTTGTTTAGTATATCTGCCTTTTCATAGTCACCCTCTGCCCCCCTCCCTTTACTAAGCCTCACTATCCCTTCCTTGGTCTTCCTTTGCTCCCTGATGTACCTATAAAAGGTGTTATCCCCCTTCTTAACTGAGTTGGCAATCTTTTCCTCGGTTTGGGCCTTTGCTGTTCTGACTGTCTTCCCAGCTTCTTTTTGCATTAACTGATACAATTCTCTGTCCTGCTTCTTCTGTGATTCCTTGGAGATCCTGAATGCTTTATTTTTCTTTCGAACCTTCCCTGCCACCTCCTTTGAGAACCATAGTGGTTTCTTACATGGTTTGTTTATTTGCTTCCTACAAAGGTTTGTTGCCTCTGTGATGGCAGTTTTGATTATTCTCCATTGTTCTTCCACCCCTCCTTTCTGCCCATTTGCTAGTGCATTCCTTAGGCACTCACCCATTTTGGCAAAGTCAGCCCTCCTAAAGTCCAGTACTTTTGCCTTTGTATGGCTTGACTGTACTGCTGTGTTTATCGTGAACCATACTGTTTGATGGTCACTAGTTCCCAGACGGCTACCCACTTCTACATCTGTAATCCTTTCTCCATCTCCATTTGAGAGTACCAGGTCTAAGACTGCTCCCTCTTGAGTGGGTTCTAATACTAGTTGTCTAAGGCATGACCCTGTAGGGAATCTAGAATAACACCACTCTTAGAAGTGTCTGCTACAACTGCACTCCAGTTAATATCTGGCATATTCAGATCCCCCATCAGCAATATTCCCCCTTTTTCAGCCATTATAAGTATACTTTCTATCATTTCCTTTTCCATTTCCTCCTCCCAAGAGGGGGGTTTGTATACAACCCCTGTGCGGATTGTGGTGCCATTGCCTGTCTCCAAATTGACCCACAGTGCTTCCTCTCCTCCCTGTTTACCCATTTGTTCTGTTGCTTTGATTCCTTCCCTTATGTAGAGAGCTACTCCTCCTCTTTTACCCTCCCTGTCCCTCCTATAGATAGTGTATCCTGGTATGTTTACATCCCAGTCATGGTTCTGTGTATACCATGTTTCTGTGACTGCCACAATATCCAGTTGTTCCTCCTCCATCAAGGCCACTAATTCAGGAAGCTTGTTACCCAGACTATGGGCATTGGTACTCATTGCTCTCCATTTTTTGATGGCTTTACCTCTTGTAGCAACATCCCCCACTGACCTTTCTACCATGGTCTTTTCCTCATTTAGTACCCTCTTTTGTAGGGGGAGGCTGGGAATTCCCTGCTGCTCATCATGGTGTTTAGGTGTGCATGTTTTACCTTGTTATCATTAATGTAGTTGGGATAGCCATGCTGACCCCTTTGTCTGAGTTTGGAGATGGCACATAACATGGAAGAAAGAAGCAGTAGATTTGGATTATTGTTGGGAGGCTTTATAACATTTGAGCCTGTGAAAACAATTAATTTGTGGCAGACTGATAGCAATGGAAAACAAATCACGTGGCCCGCCTAGCCAAAGGCACCTTTCAAGGTTGACCCAACACCAGAATTTTACCCAGTGGTACCCTGTCTATACATGAGGCCCAAGCACAACACACAGGTTTATACAATCACACTGTACTTATAAACCCAAATGTTGTGTGCAACTTCCAGATCATACTACTTCACAGTATTGTGCACTTCATTCCATTGCTAGCACTGCCATGCTTCCAACTGTTGTTCCCCCAACAGAGGAAGACCCTACCCAATGTCCAGTGCAGCAACACAGACCAACTAGTGGTCTGGTTGCATCATCACTCCCAGGTACCCTTTACATCTACCCAACTACATTATGGCAGAATTTATATTCTGCTCCTGTACCAACACTTCTAGGTTTCATAGTGCCTAGTTACTAGTCCTTGAAGCATGCCAGACATGCACTCAAGAACCAGTAACAGGGCCCCACACTATTGAATACCTAGGAGTATTTTGTCCCTGAACACTAAAGAAAGGAAGCCCCAGAGGGCCCCTTTTTAGATGTCACAGGTGCACTAGGTGCTGTCAACAGGTTTATTCTAAAATGGTATGTATGTTCATTTCAAAACCAAGCAGATTTGGTGGCAATCAGGAGCCAATCTTTGAAGTTCCAAATAGCAACACACAGGCAGTGAAACTGTGTTTACTTACTATCACAACCTCTTCGGAGACCTGGAAACAGGGTGTTTTCACAGATGACCAAATGGTATTACCCTCCTTATTGGACCTTGGCCTGCACCTCTGAGTGCATGACTGACACCATCACTTTTTCTTTTACAATTGCCAGGAACTTAGGTTATGTCACACCACATCTTAATCAAAGACATTGCTAATAACCTTGTCATTTTACCATCCAAATAGTTATGTCTGTTTCATTAACTACATTTCTAACAATGCTTTAAAAGTTTACAGGTTTCAACTGAGTGGCATGTGTAAGATCTTCAAGCAACTCATTTAGCTTTTCTTCACTGCTGGTATTTTCCCAAGTCTGGCTGGCACCACATACAAACTGATTGTTCTATTTTGGACTGTCAATACTTGCACAGGGATGTGATCAATTTCCAAAATACAAATGCTATGCCAGTGTGTGTGGCTATTCCATTGAAGGACTCAATGCACAATCTAATGCACCTCCTGCCAAGGCCTCTACAAATCCAGCCATCCAGCAGCCAGCAACATGAACATTGATTTTCTTACTGTGCTGGTGTTTCATCTTTTTTTACTCAATTTCTGCATAGCCCATGTGCCATGTGGGGTTATAACCTGTCTTCAAATGACATTTCACATTTAACTACATCAATTTGTCATTACTCACCCGAAACTTATGGACTGGTCATATACGTTTCATAATAACCTATCTGTCAAGAGACATTCTCAACAGATTCTTCAGTCAAGAAAATCGTACGCTGCCGTCACATGCCTTATCCACTCTCAAAGTGGAATCTTCATCATCAGTGTACAACGGTGTATCCTTTTATATTGAACAATGCATTCAGTTTTACCAACCATGTTGTTTGGCTACAAAAAAAGAATACACCACCGTTCTTACACACATATTAATTGTGGCGTTGACATACCTAGTTTCTGTTTTGTGATTAAGAACAAAACATTCTTGGTCAATCTATGAGTACCCTGCACCAGCTCCTGAATAGGATTTACTTTCACAGTTGCCGTATCTGTATGGTATACACCAGTTCTAACAAGGTTTTTCATGTGATAAATAATACAGTGTCATAATACATCATGAACTGTTTTTATATGGTAGATTGTCATGCACTTTTTCTAAACCTCCCTTTTGCTTTGTCACATCTGAAAGTACTGTTATTTACCATAAAATTTTACCCCAGTTCCTATTCCAAAACCTGCTTATATAGCACGGGCCCCTGACTATTTATGTTCAATGTCCAATAATATCTCCAAGGCAGGAGATTCCCTTCCTCATCTACTTCATGACAGTGACCTCAGCACTGCACTCTCCTAAACCTGGTTAGCATTAACTTTCAAAGGTTTTGTGATTATACAAGTTTTTTTTTATATTTTTCATGATACTAACCCTCTGCTGTCTCACAGATACTTTCAAACAACACCGCAAACAACTTCAATTTCTCTACAAGGCTCATGCAGCTGTTCAGTAATGATGCTATCACCCACAACTTAGCCATTATTGTTGCCTTTTCAGTAAGGCAACAAGGGGGGAATGTTACACTCGGTCCCCTAACTTATATTGGAAACCCCACAGTACATCACTGACAGCAGCTACAGTATTATCTAATCATAGCTCCAATGAGCTATAATCATTACTTACCTATAGGGCACATATACCTACCATATCAATCAATCAATCAATCAATCAAAATCTTTCTTTAACCAGGCGAACATCATTGAGCAAGTTCATTTTTGAGATGGACCTGGAAAGGAGAGGTTAACAATACATACAAAGGAATACTCCCTTACATCATAATTGGGGAAATACATATGCAAAATGAATTCACACTTATATAGTATTTACAAAGAGCAGTATTTATTTATTTATTTATTTCGTTTTTGTTGACTGAGTAAGTGCACTAGACAAATCCTGCCTATTTTTAGGCACGACCAGGGGGAAGGGGTTACAGATGAATGCCAACTGACCTTGAACCAGATTTAGCTGTTGGTGGTATTTTTAGTGAATTATACATAGGAGATTTATAATACACATGAAATAGAGTATTAAAAAGAGCCATTAAGCTAAGACCATGAAGAGTATGCAGCTAAAACATATAGCAACTGTAATACAGTATATACAGGTTAAACCTATGCAACTATAATTACAGCGTGTATTTGAAGCATCCTTGAACACAATTATTGATTGAAGGAGCATGGTGGGGCATGGGAGGGGTGGAAAGAGTAAGGTATCAGGGACAATCTATAAGACTATTGCTGTGATAAATTGGAAATGTATAAGTAATGTGCAATAATGTCTTTTGTATTCTTTGTCCAACACATGTTCTAATCTTCTGAGAAGTCATGTACTACAATATGTAGTCTGCACTGCCATCATGTGGATTTATGTAACACCGCACTTATGTCTATTATCCATTTGTATTCTGTAAGAGTTCTTTGTTCCTATTTTAGCTGACTTTGCACCAAATGTATAACTTTTAGGCACACTGTGAAGCCACCTAATGTTTGGCCAATAGGGCCCATTTTCTGTATCTAATATATACAAGAAGAGTTGTTGTCATCATGATTATTATCTAACTGTATAAGCCAATGCATGACATATTTTCCTTGAGTCTGCCTTCATATCTTGAGATATAGGGAAACTCTGGCTACCAGTATCTAACTTTGGTAATGCTCTGTTTATGGTTATGTCTGCTTTTGTGTAATAAACCAGTTTATTACCACTTATGCATTATGTCTGTCATGTCTTCTGTTTACTCTTTGCCACCAAGAACCTGAGAGGTGATTCAACTCGACAGTGTGTATGTATGTGTATGTATGTATGTATATATGTGTGTGTGTATATATATATATATATATATATATATATATATCCACAGTAAATACACACTACATCATAAAGCTGAATGTCATATTTGTTTGTGTCAGCATGTGATCCACAAATAAGCTAAATAATAAGTTGTGAGTTGAATGTGAAGGTAAAGTACCAACAAGGAGACAGAGGTGAAGAGTGAAAGAGCAATGTGAGGTAAAGAAGAAAGTCAGATACAGGAGTAGACATAGGAGATATTAACACCGAGAAGATATTTCAGAATGAGTGGAAGAAGGAGGAGGAGGAGGAAGAGTAGCAAATGGAGCAGGGGAGGCTGGACCAGAGTTGAAGATATTCAGTAGGAAAAAACAACCTGCCCAGCAGTGGTCACATGAAGTAACAAGTAAAGCTGGGATTAGAGTTTCTATGGTGAGAGGAGGGAGGCAGGGAGAATTCACCTTGGAGCTCATGCACCCTGGATGAGATTACCCTTTAGAATTTTGATAATAACTGAGCTATTCACTGGCATATCAACAGAGCAGTTACTGCACCATGCAAGCAACTCAGGGATTTATGGGAGATTTTAATTTATTTGACATAAGTCAGGATTGTGGTTCCACCAAAAGGAAGGTAAAACAGAGATTCTTAAATCTAAAAGGACAGCTTTCTATCACTGTTTAGAAAAGGGACTCTAGAGGGGTACATGTATTAGATCTGGTCCTGAGCAGTGGGGATGATAAGACTTTGTAGGGGTAGGTGTGCATCTGTGGTCAAGTAGCCACTAAATGGTAACACTTGAAAAGAAGGTCTTGTCTTGAAGTTAAAACATAAACTAGAGCTGTGCAGAATAACAAATTCCTCTTGTGGAATTCATGCAGCATGGAAATTCCACTTTTAAAATCCTTCTTGGAATTCCTTAATTAATTCCATGGAATTATAAAAAGCATTTCTATGTAAACTGTGGAATATGTTGAATATGTTCTGCGGTTTGCAGAAAATGAATCTGCCATTTTCGTAAACCACAGTTTAAAAAACAATTCCACTTTTGAAAATTCAGAATTCTGCTTATGACAGCATTCTGCAGAATTAGGGGAAATTTCCAAATTCTGCAGCAGTACAGTCAAAGCCGCTTGTAACGGGCACATCTGTGTAAGCAGATTTTGCCCGTTATAGCGAGTGGTTGCTTTAACCAAAACCACTATTTTTTACCAAAAAGCTGCACTACCTGCTGTTCTGAGGGTCAATTAGGTTATTTGCTGTAATCACTCTCTTACTGATGTGGCATAGCGCCATACAATGCACCTGATGAAAAGTAGAGACTCACTACGAGATGTGGTTCTGTGTGAAATGTGGAAACACTCACTCACTGTGAGATGCGGTTCACTCTTTGTTGGTAATATACTTTCCTACCAGATCCCCACCCAGCTGTTATGCCACAACTCCACTCACCCTCCCCAATCCTCACTCTGAGATATGGTTCACAAGCAAGGCAAACATTCACTCACTGCGAGATGCGGTTCACTCTCTGTTGTGCGACTGGGGACTTAAACATAGCATGGAATTTACTGCACTCACTCTGACAGTCTGACGGGCAGTTACTTTAGAGTCTTTCTTTCATTTAAATAGTTTGTTGTATGAGAGGTGCGAGTGGAGAGTAAGCCGGGTTAAGCAGCAGCAGCTAAAATCTGATGGCTGCGTAGGTGTTATTGTGGAAACAGGGCTTCCAGCGGCTAATCTGCCCAAAATAGAAAGCAGGCTTGGAATGCTGTAACCACCAATTTTAACATTAGGATCTATGGCAAGGGCAAATGGTAAATGAGATTTGCCCGGTTAAACCGACTGCCCGTCTAAACGGAGGATGATATAAGTGGAGTCGACTGTACTGTATTCCAGTGGAAGCAGAATTTAAAACGTCTACACAGCTCCAACAAAGATGAAAACTTTAACCTTCAAGAGGGCAGAATTTGGTGAGTCATTGGCTGGTTGAGGAGTACTTGAGAAAGTGGATTTGGGGAAGTGGTGGAGTAGATGTGGAACTCATTTAATAGGAAGGCTTTAAGCCTGAGGTTCAATGGGCAGAGCAACTAAGTCACTACCCCATCAGGCTTTAAAAGGTCACTCATCCTGGGCTATCCCAGGATTCATTTCTTGTTGCAGCCAGAGGTGCCACCCTCCCTAACAACCTTTGCTGCTCCTCATGTGTTTGGTGCTCATTCTTCCATTCTGCTGCTGCCTCTGGCTGCTGGTACATTCTGTCTCATGTTTTTTCCTTGTCTCTCTCACTCCACCACTCCTATTGCAGCCATTTGCATTCTCCATTGCCCCTTTCCCCTTCCTCTTGCTCATCCCATGAAGTTCGTCGACCATTTCTCACTCTGCCAATGCCTTATGTTTGCAGCTCGCTCCCTCCTCCGCCCACTGGCTATGTGACTGTCTAGCATCTCCTTCCCCCCCGCCTGCTGCTCGTGTGGCAGCCCTTTTCTGCTGCTTGTTCCCTTTTGTCATCTCATCTTCCCTCTGTCTTCTCATTCTGTCCCCCCCTTGCTGCTCACTTGTGGCATTTGTCCATTCCCTGCCTCGCTCCCTCCCATCTCCTTGTGTCCTCCATTCGCTCTCATGCCCCACTTTGTCATCCCTGCCTCTCCCTGCATTCACCTCGCTGTTGGTTCTTCCTGGCTTGGGCCATTGTTTTCCCCATCTCCTGCCTTACCTCTGTCTTGGATGATTTTCTCCCTCACAGCTCTGTCCTGCTTGCTGCTTCTCGAGGCTGCTCCTCATTTCTGCATTGCCCCTTCGCGCCCTCCTACGCTACCAGCTTCACTCCAGAGCTGCCCCACTCTTTCCCCTGCTGCCTTCGGTGCGCTCCGCCCCCTCATTTCTGTGTACCATGCCTTCACATAGTGCTCAGCTTTTCACACCACATTTTGCCACATTCTTTTCATTCATTGCTCCTCTGCTTTCAATCAAACCTCTCAACTGCTCTGACTTTCGCGTAGCACTCTGATTTTACCCTCAATTTTGCCATTTCTCAGTGGGTTTCCTGATGTTCTTGCTAATATTCGAGCTATTTCTGGATACACAGGTTACTTCCTCATTGAGCTAGGTAGATAGAACAATTTATTGTCACTATTATATGGGGCTCACTATTTGTGGATGTATTCCTGTTTCATGAGACTGTACTACATGTTCTGTCCATTTGCTGTGATTTTGAAGGCCAGTACTGTGTTCTTTAATGTTGAGAGGTTGGAAGGTATGTTACCACTTCATTGCTCCTTTTATCTCCCCTCCTGTTCGTTCTTCCTGCATTCAGTGCCTCCCAATATCCCTTGACTCGCTTACTGTGTGCTGTACCATCCACCCAATTTCCTTCCTGGGTTGTTATATTTGCATTCATCTTCTTTATTGGTCAATATCTAATGTGTAACTTATTGACTGCCACCTCTCCTGCCATTGGCACTCTTCATGGACACGCATCCCATTCCATCATCAACCTCGGTTGCTTAACTCAGTCCTTCTCCCTACCTATGTCCTCTGTCTTATCCCATTGACTCCTCTTGTCACCCTACTCCTCCCATTCCCTCTGCCCTCCATTCCACTCTTTCTCTGCCCTTTGCTTACTTTTGGAGTTTTCTCTATTCTGCCATCACATTCCTATTCATATCCTCCCTTTACCCTAACCCATCTGGTGTCCAGGTGCCTGAGTCTGGTTCTACTTCAATCAGTCCGACCTCAGAATTCACTCACTCACATCAATTAATCTTACTTTAGTCTGTATGGTGTCAAGGTGCTTGAGTCCAGTTCTCCTTTGCTCAGTCTGACCTCAGGGTCTACTCATTACATCGCATACTCAAGCATACCTATCATTGGGTCCTATGCTACCTCATTGAACTGCTGCATTCCTGTGGTTATTATCACCATCAGTCTTCTCATGCCCACATCTGGGTATCTCTCGCTCATCCAACCTCTATGTTGGTCTACTCCTTCATATCAACTACTCAAGCATAACCTTCTCTGGTCTATGCTACCTCGACTTAACCTGCTCTCCACTAGATACATGCCCCCATGCCTATTGCCCCTTTGCTAGGAGCAGGCAGGCTTCTCTCTATTATTGTTTATTGCCCATTTCATGCATCACTTTAAATCATGCAAGCCTTCGAAGCTTCTTTCCATCATAGTACTCCATCATCATAATTCCTCTTGCTTTTGAGCACCTAGCTGCAGACATCACTCACATCCCTTGACAGCTGTCCATTTAGCAGAACAGAGTGAGAGATTCCTCTACAATTGGACTTGTCCTCCTTCCTGATCTCTCCTTTAAATTACGGTAGTGGTACCATCTCTAATTGAATGTCCTTCAGCCTGGAGGGAAGGTGACCTAGACCTTGGATCCCCAGAGGTTTCCTCCTCAAAGTGGGAGTTTTCCTCTCCTTCGTGCCAATGGTCATAATATTGGTTAGGGTTAGTGCTTTCTTAGGTTCCTTAGTTATGTTCCACTGTTGGATGGAGTCGGATGGTGGCTCTGGCTATTCTCTCACTCCTTAGGAAGTCTGCCCTTCTTCATCTTCACAGATTTCCTTTCATCCATCATCCTCACCTTTTATTGTCTTCTCCTGTCCTTCCTATCTATGTCTATCACATGTATTTCTGGTCTAGATATCTTCTACTTCTCACCTCTTCAATGCTCGACACCCTTTTGGGGATCCTTTTTGGGCTTCTTTCTAAGCTAGCTTTAGCCAACAGAATTATTCCCACGGCACCTATAGGGGGAACCCTCCTCTAGGGTTCCTTGTGTTGTACCCCTACAGGGTAGTATATCCCACAGATAGAGAGGTGAATAGCCACAATGTATCAAAGTTACACAAGCATCACCTCATCCAGTTGCGTAAGCACAATTGAATAGGAAGGCTTTAAGCCTGAGGTTCAATGAGCTGAGCAACTACATCACTACCCCATCAGGCTTTAAAAGGTCACTCATCCTGGGCTGTTACATGATTTGTTTCTCGTTGCCCCACCTTCCACCCCTCCTCCTCCAGTGGATCATCTCTCTTACCCGTGGGCTTCTTCCTAAGCTACCTTTAGCCAAAGGAATTATTCTCACAGCACCTATAGAGGGGAACCATCCTCTAGGGTTCCTTGCATTGTACTCCTACAGGGTGGTATATCCCATGGATAGAGAGGCGAATAGCCACAATGTAGCAAAGTCACACAAGCATCATCTCATCCAGTTGCATAAGCACAACTGAAATGGTTATTAATGAAAAATGCATTGGGTCACTGTGTACCCACAAGAATAAGGGCATAAAAAGGAAGTGTCCTGTTTTGATGGACCAAACCATCACAGAACTGTTGAAGGAAAACTAAAGGCATTTAAGCTAAAGAGTGATAAATACCCCATGGAGACTAAGGTCAGAGCTATACAAACACTAAGAAAATGCACAAAGGGCATCAGGATGGCAGAAGAGAAACTTGAGAGTGGCATGGAAATATACTTTCAACAAAATAATAATAAAGTCCTTAGCTGTAGGAGAGGAAAGAGGTCAGTGCAGGAGGCTAACGGGGGACTGCTAAACATAGAATCTGGAGAAGGGACAATAGCAGATGATGCCTTAGCAGCAATAAGGCTAAATGAATAGTTCATTTTAGTATTTACTCCAGAAGTGTTGGGCAACTTTATTCATTTATTTACTGATTTAGTTTTTGTTGACTGGGAAAGGAGGGCTAGGCAATACTGCCTACGTTCGGCCTCATCCAGGGATGGGGGGAGGAATAAAGATAAAAACCAAGTGAAACTGAACAAGATTAAGCTGCTGGTAGTATTTCTTGTGAATGAGTAAATTGGAAATGTGCCCAGGACTCTGGTGAAATTCCCCTACTCTTTTCAAGAGGTGCCATGGGATCTTTAACGTCTATCTGAATGACCTCCAAAACAAGCAGACAGGACATTGGTTTAACATCTCATCCAAAGAATGACACACTCAATCAGTTCAACTTCCCCTAGTATTACACTTGGGTGCCAGCATTTATGGTATGAGTCCAATTCCGGTGCGGAACTGGAACCTTTTGGCCTAGAGGCATATGTGCTACCAACTGAACTACATGCCACATCTAGATGAGACATTTAAGGGATCTGAAGTGAATGTTTGCAGTGATGTTATGGACAGCTCCTTTACTGTACAACTAGGACAGCTGAAGGTAAATAAGTCACAAGGACCAGATGGCAAACATCTAAGGTATGCAAGGAACTAAAATATGTAATAGCAAGTACTCTGGTGAGGATTTCCCAGAAATCATTAGAAACTAATGAGGTGCTGGGGAGTGGAGAAGGGCAAATTTATTTATTTATTTGTTTACATTATCACTCCAGGAAAGACAAGCTGAGCTGCAACAGCCTGTTTCCATGAGCGTCCTGGAGGGGCGAGATAAAGAGAAATACTGTAGGTTTGTACAGTAGTTAGTTACAAAGATAAATATGAGAAACATAAAAAAAGTAAAAAAATTAACATACAAAATTAAGAGTAACAAGATACGTTATATACTGTACCTAGTACAGATTAAATCTACCATCCATAAAAGATAAATAATTCAATTTATAAATGGGAATAATAATAATATATCGGTTTTGTGTCAAGCCATGCAGTGAGTTACAACTAGATAGCAGCAGCTCATGCAGTTGTATTTGTATCAAATGTGACATGATGGTGTCATAGGGAAGGGTATAAATATGTGGATCATTGGCAAGACTTTCTAGGGCACCACTTGTACTCTCATGATAGTTTGCATTTAAATAGTCAGGGTAAGTGTATTTTTACACTTAAATTGAAACACATAATTGACTCCCATTTAAACTGATACGGAGGGGAGGGGCAGTAGCATGAATAGGGAAGCACATAGTAAAAAGCCCAAGCAATCTAAAATTAACATTCTGTCCTTAAATGCTAGAAGCCTGACCAACAAAATGGATGAACTTTGACTAGTCCTGCATGATCTGGATATACATAATTGTGCTATAACTGAAACCAGGTGGAGACAGGATGATACAAGGGACAAAAATATTCCAGGGTACACCCTCTATAATAAGGACAGGGTAAAGTCTAGGGGAAGGTAGGTGGCATTATATATCATTGATGACATTATGGTAGAAAACATGGATACCTCCAAGTGGGAGAACTGCGAGGTATTGTGGGTAGCAATGACCCCAACACACTATACTGAGATTAATATAGGTTTGGTACACAGACCACCCGCTATTACCCCCATTGGAGGACTCCATGTTGTTAGACTTCATCAATTTGTTAATTCAAAGGACTAATGTTATACTTCTGGGTGTTTTAAACCTCCCTGGAATAAACTGGGAAAGTTTACAAACAAACATGGTTATTGAGAGGGAATATCTTGAGATATTTAACGTAGCAGGGCTAGATCAGTATGTGCTAGGTAACACCAGGAAAAATCATATCCTGGATCTAGTCCTAAGTAATATGGGTCATTTGATCCAGAACTGCACTGTCCTGCCTCCACTGGGAACAAGTGATCACCAAATGGTTAGATTTAATTATTCGGGACCTACCAATAAAATCACTGGAAAAACCTTAACATATATGTTTGATTTGGCAGATTTTGAGGGTATGAAAAGTGATCTATCTAATTGGAAGTGGGATATTGATTTCAGTGGTGCATCTGTACTAAGTATGTAGGAAATGCTAACCACTAAAATAAATACCCTGGTCCAGAAGTATGTGCCCACTATTAGCAAATATAGTGGGGCAAGAAAATCCCTTTCTCCATGGTTGACCTCATCAGTTAAGAAGTCTATCAAAAACAAGAACAGGATGTTTAGAATGGCCAAACTAAGTGGAGATGAACATAGCTGGGATATTTACAAATGCAGTCTTATGGCCACTAAAAAGAAGATTCAACAAGCCAAAAGAAATTATGAGCTCAAACTAGCAGCAAAGGTCAAGGATAATTATAAGTCCTTCTATGCTTACATCAATAATAAAAAGGGAACAAATAGAACAATTGGCCCCTTACTTGGCCAGGACAAGAGACTAATATCTGATAATATGGAAATGGCAGAACAATGTAATAACTATTTTGCCACTGTTTTGGGCCAGGGTACTGCAAATTTTACTACCCAGCACAAGGATTATGAGCTTAGCATCATCCTAAATAAAGAAGATGTGGAGAAAAAACTTAAACAGCTAGATCATAATAAGGCACAAGGCCCCGATAAATTACACCCTAGGGTGCTTAAGGAATTAGCAGAACAACTGGTGGGTCCCGTAACATGTCTCTTCCAAAAATCAGTAAATGAAGGAGTAGTCCCTGAAGTATGGAAACAGGCTGAAGTTATCCCCATATTTAAAAAGGGTTCTAGGCAAGAGGTTGGCAACTATCCACTGATTAGTCTGACGTCGATACTGGGAAAAATACTGGAAAACATCCTCAAGGATTATGTCATTAATTTCCAACACATGTCAGGTAATACTGACCCAACACAGTATGGGTTTGTAAAGGGGAAGTCATGCCAGACAAACCTCTTAGAATTCTATGGGAAGGTAAATAAAGCTTTGGACGAAGGGAAACCAGTGGATATCATCTTTCTGGACTTCACCAAAGCCTTTGATAAAGTTCTCCATGATAAACTGATCGATGCTTTGATCAGGTTGTGCATACCAGGAAATATCACCCTTTGGATTGAGTCCTGGCTGACCAATAGGAAGCAGAGGGTCTGTATAAAAGGGAATTATTCAAGTTGGGTGAATGTGTCAAGTGGGGTCCCGCAAGGCTCAGTTTTGGGTCCATCCCTGTTTAATTTGTACATCGGATCCATGAGCCCACCATTTGATATATGGCTCTCAAAATTTGCAAATGATATACGCATTGGATACGTAGTGGAAAACAGGGAGGATGCTGATGTCTTGCATGCTGCCCTAGTAAACTTGGAAGCCTGGGCCCATGACCATGGATCAGTATTTAACATCAATAAATGCACTGTGATGCACATGGGGAGAAAGAATAATAATTATCAATACAGTTTGGGGAATATATTATTTAAGGTAGTAAATAAAGAAAGTGATCTAGGAATTAAAATTAGCAATGATCTCAGTTTTAGACCTCATTACAATCAGCTTATCAAAAAAGCTAGTAGCATCCAATACTGTATACATAAACGTATTAAAAGCAGGAATAAAAAGGTACTGCTCCCACCTCATTGGTGCACCCACATTTATTTATTTTATTTATTTAGCTTTTGTTGACCGGGTAAGTGCACTAGACAAATCCTGCCTATTTTCAGGCACGACCCGGGGGAAAGGGATACAGATGAATGCCAGCTGACCTTGAACCAGATTAAGCTGTTGGTGGTATTTTTAGTGAATGAGGGAAATTTGGCCAGGACACCGGGGAAATTCCCCTACTCTTTTCGATAAGTGCCATGGGATCTTTAACATCCACCTGAACTACCACCAACCCAGGCAGATGGGACCTCGGTTTAACGTCTCATCCGAAAGACGGCACCTCAGAAATGCAGCACCCCTCTCATGCTGCATTACAGTGTCAGTACTGGGATATTAACCCAAGTGCCAGATGTGGGAACTGAACCCACAGCCCTCTGATCTCCCGGCCTCAGAGGCGAGTGTGCTACCTTCTGAGCCACTGACACTGCTCATGTTGAGTACTGTGCTCAGCTTTGGGCGCCCGGGGGAAAGGGAGACATTAAATCCTTGGAGAGGGTACAAAAAAGGGCTACGGGCAGGATAAAGGAGGTTCAGAGCCTGAGCTATGAAGATCGGCTTCAGTCCTTGGGACTATATTCCCTCAAATTTAGAAGAATTCGAGGAGATATGTGTTTTATTTTCAGGGCTTTAAATGATACAGTACTATGGGAGCAAATAAACCTGGTTCTGAGAGATCAGGTATATAACACTAGAGCTCATTTGCTGCAAATACTTAAGGAAAGGATAAATATGGTCAGGAGAAAGCATTGGTTGACTGTTAGGGTCACAAAAATCTGGAATACGCTTCCTATTGAAATAGTGGCCAGTAAAACAATAAATGAATTTAAGGTCAAGCTTAACCGGTATCTGATTAGCAATAAAATCTTTGGGTATGATTAACCTTGTGGCGAGTATATGGATCTTTGATCTAATTAATTGCTCCGACACACCTATGAAACCTATGACTCCTCTGTTTGACGAACATTTGCCAATGCCAGATGTTTCCTTGCTTGTATTTGTTGTGCAGTTGTTGGGCATAGATATTATAAAGGCTAAAATTAACAAATTGATAACATGAGTTATAATAGTGAAATTGTAATTGATTTATAAATGAATAGATTCTTCATACGTAACGTTATCGTAGATTCTGACCTTGAATTTTTCAAAATAGTAGTTTCTATTACCATCAATATATGAACATGACAGGTGCCATTTTCAAATGTGACCCAAAAAATAATTTCCTGGAATGACTGCGAAAACAGGTTTTAGAGGGGGTTTTGAAAATAACACCTGCCATGTTCAGTTAACAGAGGTAAAAAAACCAAGACTATGTTGAAATTATGGGTTCAGAAAGGGAAAATAGTCCCAGCTGGAAAACCTAATAATGTAAGTAAAGGGAAGTCAGAAACTAAACACTGAAATCCAGACATTAGCATACCTTCAAGATAGCAGGAGTGCAGCCTCACTAAGCGCTCACCACACTTGGGAACACCGCCCCATGATGAAGCCCTGAGTGGTGTTGCAGAGGGTTGTTATAGTCTGACACCTCAGGAAGAGCAGCACAGCAATACATTTTGAATAACTACTGTATTTCTCTCAGTTACACTGTGTGCACCATCTTTATTATTTTTTGTTTTATTTTATATCCAGCTGGAAAGCCTAATAAATAAAAGGAAGTCAGAAACTGAACATTTAAATTGTGACATTTGCATACAGTACCTCCAAGACAGCAAGAGTGCAACCCCTCTAAGCACTTCCCTGGGGTTCCCCATCAAACACCTTGTAATTCTGCTGGTTTGCTGAGCCTGTGATATGTGTGTGTGCTAAACCTCATGGCATTTAGTCCCCTCAGCACTGACTATTTTGTTGCACCCCTGACTATCTTACTGAAGAGATAAAGCTACTCATGACTGCTTCTCTGAGTTGAACTATAACTCTTTGTTTTTTGAGGGTGTTGATGAGACTGCGATGGTGCTTCTCCCATAATGCTAGCCCTGAATTCTTGTGAGGCCCAAGGGGGCTGGCAGAAGTGCTGCCAAGCACAGTTTGTTTAATGTATATCCCTTTTCCTGAGGAGGAGGGCAGCAGTGCCGCTGAGCGTAGCTGCAATAAAGGATGCCTCTTCTCCTGAGAGGGCAGGCAGGAGAGATGGCAAGTGCATACAGCAGGCATTAGAAAAAAAACACAAACCCTTCAGGGATGATATCTGCCATGACAGGCATTAAATGAGCTCCAAGGGGCTCTTCCAAGCAGTCAGTGCCATCAGTGATGGGTCGGGATGTACCGCAGCAGGTGGGCCTATTTTTGTAGGGGGAATGTGAAGCTGGCACCAGGATGCAAGAACATAGTCACTGGCATCTAGTGGTCCCCCAACCTCCTAATCGCCCATCTACTATGAAAGAACATAGTCCTTGACATCTGTCTCCCCCCATGCCCAACTGTTCAGTATGGTAAAACACAGACATACCATACTTAGGAGAACAATGGCTCCACACAGATTTCAACTGAATAAAATACCAGAGCAGGGTGGGCCAAATGCAACCTGGCAAATAATGCTGGCCAACTTAATTTATGTTAAACTAATCATTCTGCTGAGTGACAGCCTCAGAAAGGGCCATGCCTACACAGGAAATGAGATGCACTGAGACCATCTGCATGCTTGTGGTGCCTTTTTATTTTTTTTACAGAGGCACATCTTGAATTTGGCCTTTAAATATCAGTGTGCTGAGCATGTGAGTGGTGAGCTTCAGCGTGAGGTTTTTTTTCCATTTAGTGACTCGTCCTCTCCCGGCCTACTGTATCTCCCACCAGCATTGCTAACTGGGTCATATCAACAAAAGGACCAACTCATAGCGACACAACAAAGACGGCTGCTGCCTATCTGCCAACATAGCCAAAAGGAAGCCCTGCTGCTAGCCCACAGACAGAGAATGCGGATCATGTGTTCCTCTTTGTTGCTGGACTTGGCATCAAGCAATCATGTAGTGTGGGTGAGCTGCAAAAGAAGATCATGTACACCACACAGCAGCTTGCCACATCACTGGTGACAGAGGGAGTGAGCATTTACTTGTGCTGGCGTGTAGGGGGACTCGATTGCCACAGTCTCCTGCTGATAACCAGCTGAAAATCAAAAGTCCTTCTAAGAACTAAAAGATATTCAGAAAAAGAGCTTGAGAATGCTGAACTGAAAGTGAACAGACTCAAACATAAAAACAAGCATTTGTCAATGCAGAGTGTTCGCTGAGTGCACTGGTGTCATAGGGGGTGTGTGGTGCCGATACCACTGAAAGTGACATTAAAAATTGCTTCAGTGAAGGAATGATTTTATTAAAAATTAAGAATGCAAAGTAGAAGTGATGATGTTGGGTAGTGTAAATATCTTATTTGTTTATATTTGTGCCCCAAATTTTCAACATACCCTTCTTATGACCCCATCTCATGAACAAGTGCAGAGAAAACTTTCAACTCCTGCCTGAAAGGTGATTTTGCACAGCGGCTGCAAAATCCCCTTTCAGGATGTAAAAAAAAACAACATTTTGGCCAGGATCTGAAAAATGACAGCCATCACATTCATGAGGTGCTGTGAAGAAATGGCTATATTGCAAATTTGGGGTCAAAATATTTAAAATTCCTAAAGTTAAGAGCCTGCATTTGCAATTTCAAAGCAGGCTCATAACTTCATTGTTTTTTAATATTTTTACACCAAATTTTCAAGATAGCCTACCTATGATCTCACCTCATGAACAAAGGCAGAGAAAATGTTAACTCCTTGCCTGAAAGGCAATTTCATGCAGCGACCACAAAATCACCTTTTGGGACAGATTTACCTAACATCACTTGTATTGTTCATGATGTGGAGTCCCAAAAAAGGTATGTTGAAAATTTGAGGCAAACATATTAAAAAATGGCCAAGTTATGCCACTAAGTTGAAAACCTTATTGAAATATATTGAAGCTGAAAACCCCATTGAAATACATTGAAGTGCTTACCTCAGTTTGCGGTTGGGCTTTGAAGAGTGAAGATGTGTCTGTGGTCCAAGGAAGATTATGGGGACGGACCTCCGGTAGGTAAGTATGGAGTGTGAGGGGTATGGGGTGGTGAGTTCTGAGTGGGAGGGTCGAGTGGGGGGTGGGTAACGACTCAGCAGACAATGATAGATGTTTTTCTTTTTTTCAGATAAAAAAATGATGAGGGACAGTTTTCTTTATTTCATGGACAGGAAACTGGGGGATTGGGCACCCCCAATACCACTAGGGGTAAGTATTGCAACAGTTGAGGACACTGGGGGATTGGGCACCTCCAGTGTCATTGACCTATGTTTGGGGGGGACACACCAGACGTAAATGGAAGTTTTTCTTCTTTTCAGGGATAAAAAAACATCAAAGGACCGTTTTAGACACTGGAGGATGCAGCACCCCCAGTGTCACTATTGTGTGTGTGTGTGTTGGGGGAAGAGGTGCTGACACAAAGGGTCAGATTTGGGGGACAATTAGGGCCACCAGCAACAGACATCAATGGACAGTTTTCTTTGTTGCAGGCACACATTCCAGGCTGACCATGACAGATCAGCCTGGCTTGCTGGGGGGCATGAATCAAAGGGACAGCAACTTCTTTTGAAGTTGGTGCCGTCCTCGCCCAGCAAGCCAGAAATTCCATCATTGTCAGCCTGGGTGCTGATTGGTGTGGCACTGTCATGCCCCTGCAACACTGCTCTTCATTGGGCGGACAGTGTCATACCCCTCAAAGGGCACTCTCATACCAACGTGTTCACTTGTGTGCATGGCAAACAAAATAAAAAAGGCCTTTTCAGGACCAGTAAGGGACATCATGATTCAGCCCTGAGGGACAGGGTCAGGGAATATGAGTTTGGGCCAGGACTGAGTCAAATGTAACAAAAAAAGGTTATTTTCAGGACTAGTAAAGGATGACATGTTTCAGATCTGAGGGACAAGGCAGGGGAGTAAGAATCTGGGTCAAAAGCTTCTTTGATGTGAATCGAGGATTAGTCTTTAAAAACTGAATAGGCTACAAGATTTCAAAATCAAGTGGCCATTAAAATGTGGCCACTGAAAAAAATTTGGTCACCATTTTTTAAAGTGTACTTGCCGAGCTGGCCACAACACCTAAAAGTGATTTCTCTCACCCTCTGCCAGAGGAGCAGGACATTTTGTAAGAAGAATTGAAACTTACGTGGTGTATTGCACAGATATTGAGATTGTCACAATTATACAGAACACAATATTTGCACGCAGTTGCAGAGTTGGCTCACAGGATAGGTCCACAGCTGGGCCTCCTGAATAGATTGAACATCAGACAGTTTTGCAAAGGGGAGTTATTTACATGGCACCATCATCACCATACATGTGCAGGACAACAGGGAGGTTGTATAGTCAATTGGTTAGAGCAAAGCGCTGTTACCCTGGATGCCCAGCAGACATGGGTTTGAATACGACAAGTACCACTTGCATATATTGTGACACAGTTTCAGAGTAAGTCACCTAACTTCCATCTCTATGCCCAGTTCTCTCCAGGATCACGCCTGGAAGAGCAGCTTAGTGTTCTTCTGGCCTAAAAAAATTAAGTTAAATAAAAAGATACACATTTCTATTTGTTAGTTAGATGTACTGGAATTTTCCCAGTGATGAAGCTCTTCCCAATGTACAACTATCTTTTTATTTCAACATTTCTTTCTTCTCTTGCTCCTCCCAACTTCCCTCCTTCCAGTGGTGACCCAGCCCCACCACCCACCATCCCAGGACTTACCCCACCTACTCACTTACAACCATGGGTGAGTGGGTGGGTGCCACTGGCAGTGGTGCAGTGCCTGTGGGGGCCTGCTGGTCAGAGGTATTTTTCTTCCCTGAATCTTCACATCCTCGAAGTCAGCTTGAGTACAATAGTGCAGACCACTTACTCTCCCCCCTTCCTGAAAGAAGAGAGCATTCAGTGAACGCTAAAAATTCCTTCCACAATATGGCTCCCCCTGCAACCCTGGCCCATTCTTGAACCCAGGTCCCCAGTGTGGGAGGCGGTAACCCTGCCTGCTTGTCATGCCAGTGGGATAGCTAATGTATACTGTAGGTATTAAGTCAGTTGTAGCCCTGCACAGACTGGGGGCTTGGTAACATCTGGACTGCTAGAACCAAAACTGTAAAAACCAACGTAAGTTGCACCAGGACCAGTCGTAACAATCAGTCCAGTTTTTGCTATTCTGGGTCTGATCCAACAATCAAGATTTCACCCATACCCCCCCCCCAGACTGTATGTCACCTTGTGTTTTAAATATACCCCTCAGTAACTGGCCATCATCCCTACTCACATGCCTCTTCATGTTCTCCTGTCTGTATCTGCCATACCTGGTGAAGGGCATGTTGTCCTCTGCTGCTTCCTCTCCCAGCTGTTTCTGCTGCTGCTCTTCTACCTGATTCTTCTGGTGCAGCAGCTGACCCTAACCTGTCGTCTTTCTCATTCTGTTTCTGTTTTCTACCTGCTGACCTTTGCTGCTCACACCAGCCCTGCTACTACAGAACACAACCTGGGACCTGCCTTTACCCTCTGGTCCCCTGAAGACTTGATTGCTACAAATGGGGGTGGCAGAGCAATCCTAACATCAGCTGGCAGGAGCCCTGGAGGGAGCTGAGCCAAGGCTCCTATCTACCTGGTGGCTGCAGCTGCAAAGAAGAAATGCACTCCCCATGACTGCTTGGTGGGGCTGTCACTGGATCAAAAGCACCATCTGTACAGCACTGCATTGCTCCCTTAAGCCACACAAAGGCAAGGGTCTTGGATTTCAGGAGGGCAGACTTCGCTAGGATGGGGCTATGTATCAAAGAAGCCCTGGCTAGGAGGGATGCAAAATGAGGGGTTGAGGAGCAGTGGGCACACCTAAAAGGAGCCATACAGGAGGTAACAAACCAGTGCATTAGGTTGAGAAAGAAAGGCAGGAGAAGGAACAAACTACTATGGTTCTCTAAAGTTGTAGAAGAGAAAGTAAGAGCCAAAAGGAGGGCTTTCAGAAAATACAAGGAGACACAGAAGGAAGAGGATAGGGTGGTGTACCTAAATTGTCTGAGGGAAGCAAGGAAAGCTGTTAGGAGTGCAAAGGTGCAAGAGTCGCTCAATACAGGAGTGGTTCTAAAGGACTGGAGGAGGGCACATGTAGTCCCTCTTCACAAAAATGGGAGTAGGGAGGAGGCAGGAAACTATAGGCTGGTCTGCCTCACCTCAGTAGTGAATAAGATTATGGAGGCACTGCTTACGGAAAGGATTGTAGAACACCTGAAATCCAACAGAGCACAGGATCTGAGGCAGCATGGATTCACAGCAGGAATATCATGTCAAACAAATCCGATAGTTTTTTTTGACTGGGTGATGGAAGTGGATCTAGGGAAAGCGGTAGATGTCACCTACCTTGATTTCAGCAATGCCTTCGACATGGTTCCACATAAAAGACTAGTAAATAAGTTGGGTAGCCCGGGTGTGGGCCACAAGGTGATGAACTGGGTTAGGAGCTAGTTGGGGGACAGAAAGCAGAGGGTGGTGGTGGTAAATAGGATCTAATCCGAGGAAAGAGGGGTGACCTGTGGGGTACCTCAAGGATCAGTCCTGGGGCTAGACCTTTTTAATGTCTTTATTAGTGACATTGCAGAAGGGCTGGAAGGGAAGATTTGCGTGTTTGCAGATGATACCAAGATCTGCAACAGAGTAGACATTCCAGATGGGGTAGAAAAAATGAAGAGGTACCTAGGAAAGCTGGAAAAATGGTCTGAAGTGTCGCAACTGAGGTTCAATGCAAAGAAGTGCAAAGTCATGTACCTGGGGTGCAGAAATCCTGTGAAGAGCTACTGGACGGTGGTGGTGGTGGTGGGGGGGAGTTACTGGCAGTCACCAGGGAGGAAAGGGATTTGGGGATTATCATCTCAGATGACTTTAAGGTGGCCAAGCAGAGTACAAAGCCTGTAGGGAGGGCCAATGGCATGCAGGGGGGAACAGGAAGGGGTATCACTAGCAGATGAACACTGATGAGGCCTCATCTGTAGTGCTGTGTGCAGTTCTGGAGGCCACATCTTCATAAAGACATAGACAGGGTGGAGGCAGTTCAGAGAAGGGAGGCTAAGATAGTGCAGGGTTTGCAACAGAAGACATTAAAATACCTCAATATGTATACACTGGAAGAGTGGAGGGAACAGTGCGATATGATATAAACCTTCAAGTATGTTAAGGGCATAAACAAGGTGCAAGTGGAAGACATATTTCAGTATAGGAGAGGTACAAGAATGAGGGGGGCACAATATGAGATTGGAGGGGGGTAAGGTAAGGGGTAATGTGAGGAAGTTCTTTTTCACAGAAAGGGTGGTGGATGCATGGAATAGCCTGCCCCAGGAGGTGGGAGGAATGAGCATACTGATGGGATTCAAACATGCATGGGATAGGCATAAGGGAACCCTAAAAGTGGGAAGGAGAAGCTAAAGCTGATGACCAAGTAGGATCAGCGGCCGCTGATACAGGAATGATACACAGGCAGACTGGATTGGCCTAGCAATCTTTATCTGCTGTCAATTTCTCTGTTTCTTATCTTTCAGCTATACAAAGTTTACTCCTATCAGCCAGGTTGAACACCATCAACCTGCTCCTCACTGGGCTGTCAGTGACAAGTCTTTTGCAGCCTGTACTGCACTGGATGCTACAGTGCCACACCTCCACAGCCCCTATTCTCCAAGCAGACACAACATGTTCACTTTGATCATGCGCACAGGCAAACATAAAAAGTTAAGTGGAAGTGACTCTGGTAACTACAGGTTAGTGAGTCTGACCTCAGTTGTAGTAAACATTTTGGAGATAATTATTAAGATTATAGAGTACATTGTTGAACATCTGGGCAAATTGTTGCTATTTGTTGCAAATTGTATAGTTACTGTGTCTCCTGGAGTTATAAGGTGAGAGAGCTGTGAAGCAAAGTTGAGCAGTTCTGGCATGCAAAGGACTTCAAAATGTACTCTTATAACCATACGAGATAGCGGAACTGTACATACAAGTAAGAAATAAGCCATAACCATGTAAATATTAAGGATTTGTGATGTACACCTCAGGGATGTGACGCTTGAAGATGAAGACTGAAGGTACTTACACCCTGGGTAGTACATCAGAAAACCTATAATGCACACTGTGGAGAGGCATACAGTATTTTGCTTATCAAATGGCTTGTTGTTCTGAACATAAAAAGTATGGGAAATGCTTGTTTTTAAAGTGAAGTTTTTATCTTTCAATATATTTTTTTAAAATTCTATTTATCTTCAACGTGGCTATTGCCAGAGCCTTCTTCCACAGCGGCTAGTGCCACCTATCCAAGCTTTGGAGCTACACTCCGAAGGTTTCTCTGGGACTCCTGAGGTACCTTGTCTCACCATGACCTGCCTCCAGTGGTTTTTCCTTGAGGTAGGATCCTGGCCTTCTTCTCCTTTGGCAGTAATACCCCCACTTTACTTGGTTGTCATGTCAGAGGCCTATTCCTGGAGCCATCTCTGAGTCCAGAGAGAATGCTAGCCCAAACAAGTCATGGGGATTGCATAGATCTTTCATCAATTGGAAGTCCTAATTTTTTTCCTTTGGTTTCTTATTCTGTTCCACCCACTGGGAACATGCCTCATGTCATGAGGGGCCAACTAACCTGACTCACTAATTCGCATACTCTCTCCTCCCAGCACAACCCACAAGCTCCCAAAACTGCACCCAGGTGATGGTAGTGCAGCAGAATACATGTCCATTCTTCCCTCCCTTCCTCCTTCCTGTGAGGAGGAGATCGTCCACTAGGATGCTCAACACTCCTCCCTCTAGTCAACCACTGATGAGTAGACTCAAACTCGCTTCTGAACTCGAGTCACTGTCTGTAATGACTGTGCCAAGAGTAGTGCTTCATTCTAATATATTTTAAATAATTGCACAAGAGTTGTAGTTCCAAAAGACCAGAAGCCCTGGCTAGGAATATGTTTATGACTTGTGATTTATTGTACTTTTCTTGTTTTCAATATGCTTTAAATTACAAGAAAGCATATTTTAAATAGAAAAAATACTTTTAAAATAAAAAAAGTGTTTGTGCTGTGTCAGCAGGTGGCGCTGTTGAATTATAAGCCACTTGTATAGTGTGTGTCTGTTTTATTTTGCTGACTTCCTTTTAGTTTTTTAACTGCAGTAGTTTAATTTGAATGTTTTTACTGTGGTTTTGATCACGGTAACAATGTTTTGTCATGGAGTTGTAGCAATGGTTGAGTGTTGCAGAGGACCGGTTGTATATTAGCAGTGATGATAGAGACCCAGTGTAAGATACAGTTGTTGAAGGCTTTGAACAGTACTGATTGTATACTGCAGCAAAGAAACTGGCAATGAAACCACTGGTGTTACATAGAAATATGGACTTTGATGGCAGATAAGGACCGCTTGGCCCACCCAGTCTGCTCATTTCCCTACCTATTGGATGAGCTGCAGATCCTAGTTAACCAACAGCCTGCTTCCTCCTACCCCCCGCTAGAATTGCCTTATGTCTGTCCCATGCATTCTTAAATTCCCCCACTGTTTTTGACCCCACTACCTGCTCAGGAAGGCCATTCCATGTATCCACCACCCTCTCTGTGAAAAAATACTTCCTCACATTGCCTCTGAGCCATCCCTCCCTTTATCTTCAAATTGTGCCCCCTTGTTCTTGCACATCTCCTTTTCTGAAAGATGCTACCCTCTTGGACTCTGTTGATTCCTTTGAGGTACTTGAAAGTTTCTATCATGTCCCCCCTCTCCCTCCTTTCCTCGAGGGTATTGCAGGTGTGGGAGCTGCTAGCATATGAGCGGTTCCCAGACTGTGTGTTTCTGAAGATTGCGGTCGTGGTAGTTTAGGGTACAGTTGCAATTAGCAGACTTGGGATGCACAGTTAGAGAAAATAGATAACACACACTATAGTAAGGCACACGGTTACGGATTGGGCTAGAACTGTTCTGAGTAATAAAAATTTAACTCTAAACTTCTTTGACTGGGTGACCAGGGAGTTAGGTTGTGGGGGGGGGGGGCAGAGGACGTGACCTACTTGGAGTCCAGCAAGGCTTTCAACACCCTTCCACATAGGAGACTGGTAAGCAAGTTGGGTAGCTTGGAGGTAGCCAATAAAGTGGTAACCTGGGTAAGAAACTGGTTAGGGGATTGGAGACAAAGGGTAATGATAAACAGAGTTTGCTCCAGGGAAGGGAGGGTGACCAGTGGGGTACCTCAGGGGTCAGTGCTGAGACCAGTCCTCTTTAATGTCTTTATTAGTGGCACAGAAGAGGACCTGGAAGGGAAGGGAAGGACTGCCTCTTTGCAGATGACACCAAGATCTGCAACAGAGTGGACATTCTGGGGGTGGTGGTGGAAAGGATGGGCAGGGATCTTAAAAATCTGTAGGAGTGGTTGGTTTGGAATACAAAACAGGGGGAGTGATACTGACAATGGCCAAGCAGGAAAGAGACCTGAGTGTAATCGGATGACCTAAAAATGGCCAGGCAGTGTGACAAAGCATTCAAAAGATCTAGTGGGATTGCTAGGCTGCAGAGGTAGGGGTATCCCCATCAGGAAGAGGGAGGTGGTGTTGCCCCTATATAAATTGCTGGTAAGACCCCACCTTGAGTACTGTGTCCAGTTCTGGAGACCACATCTCAGGAAAGACATAGACAGAGTGGCGTCGATCCAGAAGAGAGCTATCAAAACGGTGCAGGGTCTTCATCAAAAGCCCTATGAGGAGAGGCTAAAGGAGCTCAATATGTACATCCTGGAGGAGAGGGTAGAGAGGGGGAATATGGTATAGACCTTTAAATACCTCATGGGGGTTAATAAGGTACAGGTGGGGGGTATTTTGCAGAGAAAAAGGTGATCCAGAGCAAGGGGCATGCCATGCAGCTGGAGGGAAGTAGATCCAGAAAAGATGTGAGGAAGTACTTCATCACAGAAAGAGTGGTGGATTCCTAGAACAGCCTTCCAGCAGTGGTAGTGAGGGCAAAAACAGTGGTGGGGTTCACATATGCCTGGGATAGGCTCAAGGGAATTGTTGGGGTAAGGAAGGGTGAGGGAGGAGACAGGGTCGTAGATAAAGTAGAGTCTGAAGCAAAAATGAAGATAACAAAAATGGGCAGACTGGGTGGGCCCAGCGGCCGTCATCTGCCATCAATTTCTATGTTTCAATGTTTCTAGGGGTAGAGTTTACAAAAGGACCTGCTCTAGATAGATCTGCTCCTATTTTCAAAGCAGAAACTGTGTCCAAATCTGCTCGATCATATATTGGATGCCCTAACAGTGTCTGAAGTTTGTGTCCAAAATAGGATGCAAGGGCATTTAAACTGGATGCAACTCACACTTGCATCCATTTTCTACCACGAAATAGGACTTTATGTCGTAAACTGGTGAAACTTTTAAGAATAACAGCAGTTCTGCCTGGCCCACAATGAAGCCTTTATGGTGAAGTGCTGGGGCATATCCTTCTGCAACCAGTGAACTGGTTAGCTGTCTACACCGTATTTTCATTTGCTGCCTTTAAGATTGAATCTAGTTCAAGATAAAATAAATCTAAGCAGTGGATCTATTTGTGTGCTGAGCAGTTTTTGACTCTCTTGGGGAGTGCAGCTGTATTTGTTGGGAACATGTCTGCCTGGGTGCAAGCAGGCAGATGCAAACACAGGCACAGTATGCATTTATAGCTGCATTCAGCCCTTTGAAAATGCCTCTCTAGGTTTGTACTGTACTGAGATGGTACAAACTGAACATAAGCTGGGTTTTTGTTTGTCTGTTGTACAGAAATTCAAAATTTCATATTCTGAGAAGTGTACAGTAGTAGTGCCGAATTTATCAAATAGTTTCGTGAGATTCCCTTGTTATCCTTCATAAAAGTTAGGGAAAAAATCCTCTAAAATTCTTTTTGTTATACCTACAGAAAGAGGTCAGTTCCTATTACAGTACTCAAGTGCCATCTGGTAGATTTTCACCTAGACTATCAGATGGTAGCATCCTCTCTGGGTAGCAGTGAACACATTAACAAGCAAAACAAAATCCCAAACAAAAGGTTTCACAATTCTCAATAGGGATTTTTAAAAATCCTTAAAAATCCCTTGACTAATTTGGCACTACTACTGTATCAATAAGTCATATAAGCTGCAGGTTAATAGAATTAGTGTGCAAGATAATAAGTCCCAGTCAGGTAACCTATTTTAGTCAAAGAGATTTCTACACAGTATGAGTACTTGGAATGTTTTGAAAAAAATTAAAATCATAGGGCTTGATTCACAAAGCTTTGCCCCAGTGCAAACCTGTTTGTGCAGTGTAAACTGGGTTTTGCAACATAGTGGTATTCACAAAAGCCCAGTTTGCATCCGCAAACTGGGGTTGCAACAGTGCAAAGTTTTGAGGGGGCCACAATGCAAATGAGAGGGAGGGGACCTGCATATCGGTGCAGTCCCATTCAACAAAGATTTTCCCCATACAAGGCCATTTGCGAAGCTCCCTTGGATGGAGAAAATACCGCCGACCAAGACCTGGTGGCATTTCGTGCAACCCTATTGGCTGCTGGAGGTACTGCCTAATTGCTGTCCCTGTAATAAGAAAAGTGAAAGTTTCCCTGGTGGTCTAGTGGTCCCTCCCCACCTCTGATCATCGATCGCCAGCCCCAACACTGTCCAAATATACAGCAAAATCTGCCCTGGTGGTCTAGTGGTCCCTGCCCACTGCCCGTTCCCTGATTGCCTTCCCCTTGTGTTTACAAAATATTTTCCTGGTAGTCTAGTAGTCCCCCCCTTGCTGATTGCTGGCCCCGTATAAATGAAATAAATACCCTGGTGGTAGTTGTGTCCTCCCCCCGTGCTGATTGCTAACTCAGGACATAAAAAAGAACAATAGACCCACATTTCCAGGTGGTAGTGGTCCCCCCCCCCATGTTCGCTGATCACCAGCCCATTTCAAAGTCACTAGTTTCCCTGGTGGCTAGATCCCTTCCCCCACCCAATCACCCATCCAATTTGTGTAAAACAGTGTATTGGTGTCCAGTGTCCCCCCACATCCTGAGGCCTTGTACACGAATGTTTCCCAGTTCCCTGTTGGTCAGGTGGACCCCCACCCCGACAGGTAGTGACTCACCACCCCACTTCAACCCCATCCTGACCCCCAGCCAGGACCAGCACAGCTCTCCTCTCACCACTATGGCTGGCCACCGACTGAACTCTCAATGAAGTACACGCTCACTGAATGACAGTTCAGTCATAGCTGGCAATCACTGTTAATGAGCACATACTGTATACAATATGCACTCATTGAAAGCTCAGTCAGCGGCCAGTCATGGTGGTGAGAGGAGGGCTATGCTGGTCACCAGCTGGGGTCCAGATTGGGTGTGAGCAGGCTGGTGGGTCTCTACCTGTCAGTGTGGTGGGTCCACTGGACCACCGGGGAACTGTGAAATGTTCATGTACAAGGCCTCAGGATGTAGGGGGGACAATGGACATCAATGCAATATTTTACACCTATAAGACAGGTGATCAGGTGGGGGAGAGATCACGCTACTAGGGAAACTAGTGACTTTGTAACCAGCCGGTGATTGGCAAACATGGGGGGGACCACAACCACCAGGGAGTGCAGGTCTGTTGTTCTTTTTTATGTCCAGAGTCAGCAATGAGCACGGGAGAGGGGACACAACTACCAGCAAGGTATTTATTTCATTTATATGGGTCTGGCAATTAGCGAGGGGGGACCTCTAGACTAGCAGGAAAATATTTATCAAACACAAGGTGAAGGCGATCGGAGAACAGGGAGGGGAGAGGGACCACTAGACCACCAGGGCAGATTTTACTGCATGTTCGGACAGTCTCAGGGCCAGCGATCAGTGATCACAGGAGGGGAGGGACCACTAGACCACCATGGCCACTGTCATTTTCTTTCTGCAGGGATGGTGATCGGGGGAAGGGGAGGGATCACTGGATCATCAGGGACTTTTATTTACAGAAGGGAGGGCGATCTGCGATCTGGGACAGGGAGGGACCGCTAGACCACCAGTGATATCGATATTACTATCAATGGGATGGCGATCAGCATTGGAGGGGTACAAACCTCTGTTGCAGCACATGTAAATGGGTCCATAATGGGCATGCAAATGGACAGCTAGCACCTTGCATGCTTAATGGGCTTATTTACATGGCTGCTTTTGTGGGTACCAACTAGCGCACTGGCGCCATTCATTCTGGGGCAATTTATGGGAATGGGGATCGAGGCAGCGCTAGTGGCATTAGACGTTAGCAGTGATGGGGTTACCATTGCCTGTATCTGGCCCTATTCACAGTTGGATAGAGCCACGCACTATCTGGCTGTGAATAGCATTTTTCACCACCTGGGCAATCACAAGGCTCAAAGCAAACTTTTGCGCTGCACTTTGTGAATTTTTGTGAATCTAGCCCCTGATTCACTAAGAATTATGTCATGCTGTATAATGCTAAGTGACAGTCAACAATGGTTCACTAAGGGGAGATTATGCCAATCAAACATGCTTAGTTTTTTGTTTTATAGTAACATTGATTTATCTGTTTTTGATTAGGGAAGCACCACAGGGGTGTAACAGCAAGTGTTAGTATGTTTCCCAGAACCACTCATTGCAGGATTAGAATGGTTTCATGTGGGATCATCATGTATGAGGACAGTGAAGTGAAGTAGAGCTGTTCTGACATGTGATGAACACAAGTGAAACCACTCTTATCCTGCAATGAGTGGCTCTGAGAGACACATTAATACATTATAGATCAGGATTTTTATTATTAAAAAATACCTTTAAAAAAATGGACCAGCTTGTCCATCAGACAGTTGTCCATTACCGTGGCCCTGCAAATGAGGCACTCTTATCAAAATAAGACTGCCACATGCAAATGAAAAGAGTTATGTGATGGGTCGAGAGTACCATCCAAGCTATTTAGTTGTTTCCCCCAACCAACAGTGCACCTTTCTCTAGCTAGCTATACAGTCATCAGACTGCATAACACACTGGCGTGCAACCAGGAAAGGAACAGTCTGCAGCATTGATGATGCTGGGCAAATTAATACACTCAGTATGCCTAGTGTTATGAAAGACATGGGCCACCCCTCTTCCTACTGGGCACACACTGCTACTGTCAGATTACTTGTATTCAAACTAATGTAAAGGTACACTTTTGGGCTATGAGATAGACCTGGCTACAGTGCCCCAATTTTGACCATCACTGTCCCAAAATCATGGCTCAAGAGTTGAGGGGCACTTAAATTAAAATAGATATTGCCAGGATCCTAGCACTGTTCTAGGTACTGACACCATCATTTAATAGAACCTCCCTTCCTAGCCAACACCCCCTGTCCCCAAAGGGCCATTTATAACAAACTGGACCCCCTTCCTGATCCCTATCCATGATTTTGGGTTGAATCATAGTCAAAATCCAAGCTAGATAGTTAGTCATCCCCAACCACAGCACACCTTCCCCTTACTAGCTATACAATCATCTGACTGCATAACACATGGGTGTGCGACCAGGAGGGATGGATGAAGGGAAGAAGAGTCTGCAGCATTAATGATGCTAGGCAAACTAATAAACTCAGTCTGCCTAGTATCATCAAAGACAGGGATCTTCTATCTATGTCTCTAACCAAGGAAGGCATTACTGGTCTCTTGGACCGAGAAAATTCAGACCCTCCTCTAGTCATTCATAGAAACGACACTGCAAAATCTTGGCATGTGATTATAGGATGGACCATTCTGAAACTTGTGGCTCCTCTCCACAATTTGAAGATCCTTTTTTCTGCTACAACCAAAAAGCATGAAGTATTTAACTTGTACATCACTGCTATTTGAGCTAACCCTTATCCTGCCGGTCAACCTGCAGAATCTCAACCACCAGACCAAACGTCTGCTACTTCCTAATTTTTCAAACTGCGTGATCTGCTTCTCCAGATTAATATGACCACATCAAACTTGGATTCCAGGTTAGCTGTTTTGTAATCCAGGCCTTCTGGATTTAAACAATTTGCCCCTTCATGAACTCTTTCAGGGTCTACCTAAACATCTCCAGTACCTCAGCCTGCTACCACAGTTCCATCTGCACCTCCTTTATTGACTGTGTCTCCTTCTGCAAGTTGTCAGGAGGTCTAAACCTCACTCTTAGGTTCTTGGCAAAATAATGGGCATGCAAGGAATCACAGACACATTGCATAAGAGTAATAAAGCTTGTTTATTACTACCAAAATGAAAATCACAGTTGCCCTAAGCAGTTCTTACCAATAGGAACTGGGAGTCAATGCTAAGTGTTCCCTATACCTCGAGGAATCTCTGTGTCTCCTGGGGTTTCCGAGGTAGAAGATGTAATATCTTACATTATATACCTACAATAATTACCATGGTTACTGTAAGATAGAAACATTTCTAGTTACAGAGATAAGCCCTATTGGCTAAATTAGAGGTGGCTCCTCAGTCCAAGATAACATTATACAATTTTGTAGTAGTCATCACTTTGTAGTAACAAAGAGGTACAGTTTGTACATAGCTGTGTAGTAATACAAATCATCAGAAGATGGCAATGCCGACTCATATATCATAATCATTACAAGGACACAAATGTCCTAACATCTTATAAGCAAGAAATACATGTGTATATTGGAAATTAAAGTGTATAGCAATAGTGTGCTTACATATCCTGACATCTACTCTTATTCGGTAGATGCCCTTAGCCCTATTTGTTAATATAACATATGCCTAAATGCTAGCTGTCTGAGGTGCACCTGTGGTGGTACCAATTAGGGTGCAGGGACCTCATGTAACATTCCCCCCTTGTTGCCTCACAAGGGGCAACACAAGTAAGAGTAAGGAAGTGGAAAGGGAGCAGGGGTCGTTTACAGACCCAACATGCAAGCCTTGTAAAGGAACTCCAGCTGCTCACGGTGTTGGCATAATGTGCGCCATAGGCAGCAAAGCATAATAGTAAGAAAAAATATCAAAACTGCTTGTAAAACAAAACCTTTCAAGGTAATCTCTAACCAAGTGTTACTAAGTGCACTATTCATGTCACCATCATTAATAAGTGCAAGGACAGCTTCGTTTGCTTTGGAGATATTATTGCTGATGTGGATGAGATGGGTGTCTTTTCTATCTAAAAGTGATTTCAATGTCAAAATGAGAGGATCAATGTGTAGATTAAAGTAAGGTAAATACTCTGAAAGTGTAAGCAGATAATCAGGGTTACCATCAATGATATCAGGATCCATAACGGGGACAGAGGTAATAACCATGTGCCCAATAACGGTTTTCTGATGCGGGACGAAACAGAAATTGGGAGCATCAATAGAACATGTTTGTGTGCCATACGTAAAACTTTTATAATTAGTTACAACACAATATTCACCATCTGAATTATATTGCATTTTCACTGTAGGCAGTCTCCATTTTTGCAGCTGTACTGAGAAAGTACAAGTCTGTTTAGAAATATGTGTTGACAGGTGGCGAGCCTCCTCTCGATAAGACTGGTACAATTTGGAATCATCTGGAGCAGATGTTGAGTCCTGGTATTCTGTGCCATTAGTGGTGATGTCATCGTTCATGGAAAAGGACCAATCGATACTGTCTGGGGAATAGCCACATAAGGTTTAATAACATAAAATACTTCACATCAACACAAATAAATATACCCTTTCTTCGCACAGCAGTCCATGTGCGGTGAGACCCATGCGTCCAGAAGAGGATGGAAAACCAATAGAGGAGGCAAATTGAGGCGTTCTCTGTAGATGTCTTCATCAAGGTGCCCAATGGAGTGTACAGATGCAAGTTTATCAAACACAGCTGTTGTAGGATCAAAATGTGGTAAAGAGACAGTGAAAGACACAAACATAGTATCCTTAATTGAACATTTCTTAGAAGTAAAACAAGGACCAGTATTAGGGTGCCTGGTCACAAAACCCAAATTCCTAGCAGTAGAAATTGGAACTGTTAAAGACTGAAGCATACACATGGCAACACAGTTAAGGGATTTGCAATGAGGATAATACCATTTAGAGATACGTCTATCATGTATGATATCAGGGACTCTTCCGGATTCGAGATCACGGAAGAGATTATTGATGGTAGTGATAATGTAAGAGCTATAGGCTGAGCATAATATCTCATGGGAAATGTATTGCTTATCTGCTTCTTTATTGTTTTGTGCAATTAGTGTGTTAATCTTATCTTTAGAATCTGAAAATGCCTTAGCAATGTTGTGCATATTGTATACAGTGTATCTTTTTTCCTGACTAAGGCCATCCACACCATGCAATAATGGGGGTATAATGTCATTCACCAGACCAGTTTGAAATTTTTGTGAATGAGATTTGATAGCAGCAATGTCAGCTTTATTCCAGATGGACATAGCTGTACCAAAAACACCAGTGATGGTGCCTGTGGCACTAGTGACATCAGATGTGTCACATGTATTATGTTTATGACTTTGATCATCTGTATTAGGTTTTCTCCTAAAATTGCCTCTATGCTCAGTGGTGTGTACCCCGGCAATAGGGTCTTGGTTATGGATTTGAAAAGCTGCAAAGCTATCAAGTAACAAAGTACTATAAAACAACAATGTATTAGTAGTATGACACATACCAAATTATTTCATATTCCAGTAAGTCAAGTTAAACAAAACAGGTATATGCATAAATTGTAAGTTGTTAATTAGTGAACCAGGTAAAGCAGTAGCTGTGAGACCACTACGAGGACCGGGGTTTGTTTTGGACATTCCAAAAGCTGTTTCTCAGTAGGGAGTAACACAGATAAATACATGGCAGCTGAGGCCATGTTATGTACAGCACAAAATTTCCTGGCAGAGTCTTTAGACAATGAATCGCAATATGAGGGGTCAATTAAAGCAGTGATATTGTATAAACCAGAATGTCTAAGAGAGGTTTGGAGCAAGGACAAAGTACCGTTTGGGGATAATTTTGCATTGGGCCAACCATGGAAAGTTCCCTTGGAGAGCTTGGCTATGGGGAGTATTTGTCCTTAAGATTTAGTTTGCCACTCAATTTGTAGGGTAGATTTATCAGGAGCAGCAACCGAGGCAGTGAGGTAGGCATCTGAACCTTCCTGGACAGTAATCAAATTGTCGGGGATATTGATGAAGACTCCCTCTGGGGTAGTTTTAGGTGGATCAAAGTGAGGAAGGAGGTGCTTTACCGTGCCCTGGATGCAGAGGATAACTGCTGAGATGAGGAGAAAATGGAACAAGATAGCCATCTTGTCAGTGTATCTGAAAAGGAAAATCAAACATTAGTAAATTAGTACTATTCCACCCAATGGGGTGAGGAAAAGTAATTATACTCCTTTATACAGTTTCAGCTGGTTTGCATGTAACTATTTATCAGCCAATTTGTTGTTTTGCATGAGTCTAACTTGATAGACTGCTGGACTGAGCTTGTTGACAATGGGGTAGGGTCCATCCCATTTATTGGAGAAGGAATATGTGGGATGTGCAAATCTGAGAAGCATTACCTGATCCCCAATTTGCCAATCCACTTCTTGTGCATGTTTGTCAAACTGGATTTTGGACTGTTGCTGGACTTTGCCCATTCAATTAGCAGCATACAAATGAGTATGTATGAGGTCTTGTCTGAGTTATTCCACATATTGGTCCACTGAAACACAGTCTGCAGTGGGGGTGTGCAGGTCAAACAACAGGTGTTCAGGTAATCTCATATTTCTACCAGTCATCACCTCAAAGGGTGTCAGCTGGGTGGTGGCTGAGGGTGTACTCCTAATTGCCATAAGGAGTAATGGCAGTAGTGAATCCTAATCCTTGGGATTGTCCTCAATGAATTTGGAAAGCATTTGCTTAATCCGTCTGTTGACTCTCTCTCTACTTGACCTGAGGATCATAGGTGGTAAGGTATGCGGAACTTCTGATGAACTCCAAGGAGTTCACGTGCTTCTTTCATCAACTCACCTGTAAAACTGGCTCCTTTGTCTGAGTCTACCTTGAGAGATAGGCCCCACCTGGAGAACATCTGTTGCATCAGGATTTTGTCTGTGGTTTTAGCAGTGCATGTCTTAGTGGGGAAAGCTTCAACCCACTTAGAGAAGAGATCAGTGACCAAAAGGGCGTATTTGTTGTTTATGCTGGTGTTGGTTAGGGGACCAATAAAATTGATCTGTATGGCATGCCAAGGGCCAGAATGTCTTTGTGGTAGTAGCTTGGCATTATGTTTGGTAGGAATGGGGTTGTTTTGTGCACAAACAAGGCAATTGTCTATGTACTGTTTGACATCCTTGGTGACACCAGGCCACCAAGCAGTGGTTTTGAGCCATTGGAGTGTGTTTTCCACTCCCTGGTGTCCACCAGTAGGGGTGTCATGCACTTGGTGCAGAAATTCAGACCTAAGATGATGAGGAACCACACACAATTTGATAGGGGTGTCATCTGGTTGATACCAGATGAGCTTGTCATCAGGGGACAGGTGTAGCTTACCTTCATGCCTTCGGTAGGGGTTATGGGTAGGTAAATTCTTTTCAGTACCTTTGTCCAGGAATCTGAACACATCTTTAAGTTCAGAGTCTGTATGCTGGGCTTGTGACAAATCCATGGGGAAGAAGGGTTCAGGTTTCTTCCTGACTGCTGCAATGTGTACGGCCGCTCTGGCCTCTGGATGGTCCATCATCCAGGTGTCCCCCTCTTGGGCTCCTTCCTTTGCAAGGGTGCCAGAAGTGTAATTGAAGGCATGATAGGGATCATGTATGGAGTGGGCCTTAACTTTGTGTACATTGAGTCTGTGTGCAAACTTCTGTGCCAGTGAGTGAATGTATATTACTAATTCCTTGTGTTTCACTGGGCTTCCATCAGATGTGGCAAAGGAGTTATTCTGCCAGAAAGCAAAGAATTCTGTAAGGGAACAACAAACCCAGTTAGAGTCTGTAAAAATGATGGTATCCCCGGTTCCATGCTGGATTAACTTGAGGGCACAGGCCACCGCTGCCATCTCAGCATACTGTGATGATGCCACACTGCAACGCTTAGAAATCTTAACAGTGTTACCATAAGGGTAAATGACTAATTTGCCCATTCCTGCTATCTGTTCTCCCTGGTAGTAGGAAGCTGAGCCATCTGTAAAGACACGACACAGTGAGGTGCTCTCAAGTAGTTGTGGTGTAGCAGGAAGGAAAGGACATGGATCTGGTAGATCAGGTGGTTGCAGTGTACAGTCCTGAGGTTCTCCTTGGAAGAGGAGACCAAGCACCAGCATGGATGGCATTTTGGTTGGGTGGACCTGAATGTCTCTGTCCTGGAGAAGGAGGAACCAGTGTTTCAATCTGGTGTTAGACACTGACCCATCCTTTACTCTATCTGATAGCAAAAAGGTTGTTGAGGTATGGTTGGTATTAATGATCAGGGGGGAGTACCCAATGATATACAGAAAGTGCTTGACAGCCCACTAGGTGGCCAGAAGGTTCCTTTCACAAAAGGCTGTACTTCTGCTCCACTGGGGTCAAGTGCTGTGATGCATATGCAATGGGTCTCAGGGTGCCATGAACCTTCTGGGCCAACACTGCCAACATAGCAATGTCAGAGGTGGCACATTCCAGATGAAATGGCAAAGCTGGATTGTGGTTAACCAAAGCTGGAACTGAGGCCAAGACCTGTTTCAGTGACATCACAGCTTGGGTGTGAATGGGACCCCAATTTCAGGAGACATCCCTTTTCAGTAGTTCATACAGAGGGGCAGCCTTCTGAGCAAAATCACAAATAAAATCTCTAGAATAGTTCACTATACCCAGAAACCTTCTAAGGGTGGCCACGCTGGTAGGCAGTGGCAGATTTTGCAATCCTTGTATCTTCTTCCAGGTAGGGCTTCAGCCTTGGTTTGTTATTCTCAGGCCCAAAAAGAGTACCTCTTTCTGACGTAGTTGCACTTTTTCAGGGTTACATTTGAGGCCTGCCCTCTGGATGAGGGTCAGTAGTTCATCTAAGAGATCCAGATGTTGTTCCTGTGTGGCTGTGGCCAACAACAGGTCATCCACATACTGCAAGAGACACTGGGGGGTAGAGAAACTCTCAAGGGCATCCATCATGTGTAAATGGAACAGGGAGGGGCTGTTGTGGAAACCCTGTGGTAAGCAGGTCCATGTGTACTGCCTGCCCTCAAAGGTGACGGCAAACTTATGTTGACTTTTGGGGGCCAATGGCAATGACCAGAAACCATTAGAGATGTCCAGGGCACTAAATCATTGTTGGTCAGGTGTCAATAGTCGTAGCACGTCTGGTGCTGATGCCACAGTTGGGGCACAACTGGAGGTGACCTGGTTTAGTCTCCTGTAGTCAATAGTAAGTCTCCAGGCACCCATGGTTTTTTTCACAGGCCACACTGGGGAATTTGCAGTGGAAACACATGTCCTGATTACACTTTGCTTGAGGAGTGATTTAATTGTTTTCCTAAGAGAAGGCAAGGCCTCAGGTGGAAAGGGGTATTGCCGTTGCCTCTCATGTGCTGGGCCTGTCACTTCAATGACGGTGTGCATCCTGCCACAATCATGCTTGTTGGTGGAAAATGCCTCCAGGTGCCTTTGCAGGATGGGGAGGAGTTTGGGAAAAGCTCATGGTTCTTAAACAAGTCTATGACGTCATACTCTTTGTTATTCGCAGAGATTGTTGCAACCACATGCGAGTCAGGGATCATGATGGTGTGATATTGTCCCTGAATTTGTATCAGTAACATGTTGGCTAGGTCTACCACATAGCCGTGTGGTGCCAGAAAGTCAATTCCAATTATACTAGGGTGATCAAGCAGTACCATTAACTGAAAGGTATGATAGGCCTTCAGGTGTCCCAGTGTCACAGGCAGTGGCAGGGAGTGGTATGCAGGTAACCTAGTTCCATCTACACCAGACATATTAGTCCCCCATCCAGTGGACCAATGCGATGTGTCTGGGAGGTCATCCTGTAATACAGACACAGCCGTGCCTGTATCCAGTACTACTGTCAGTAGGTGGCCCCCAACCTTGGCCTCAGTGCAAGGCCTTCCATTTGTATCCAAGACCAACTTTTTTACAATCCAGACTGGGTCCTGTAATTGTCAATCTGTACCAGTGGAAGCATGGGGGAGGTCTTGAAAGAGAGTCTGGGCCTGGTTTCTTTGAACCATCTCACCATGATACACTGATGCTATATAGGGAGCCGCTTCCAGGTTTAGGCCTATAAGGGCCTGAGAGGCTGGACTTCCAGTACCTCCACAGCCTGTTGAGGCCTGTTCTCCTGGTTGTATTGCTGCAAGGGCCCGAATGGGGATAGCATCCGTTATGGAGTGTACTTGCCCAAGAAGATCTCGGAATTTCCGTTTTTCATCGGCTATTTCCATATATGAAGGGCCTGATCTTTGTTGTTTACCCTTGTTGTTCTTATGGTGTTTCTTGTTTTTGTGGTAGTTTTGGTTCCCATCCCAGGATTGTGGTTGTTGTTGGGCCTGCTGGGGGTGTTGGTTGTCTGGAGGGAGGGGCTGTTTCTCTTGGGCCTGCCCCTTCACTGCGTAGTGTGTTGTGGCCTCCAGAATGGCTTCCACAGCAGCTACTTTCTTGGAACTGGAGCCTGAATCATGGATGTAGAGTTGGTAAACTCTCTCTGTTTTCCAAAGAATATCGGCAAACCTCTCCGTGGTGGGATAGGTGGTTGGCTCTACCTTTTCTCTTACTGCAGGGATCATGTTCCTAAAGAACAGGGTCTTGTATTCAATGAGGTACACATCTGAGGCTTCTCCTGCAAGGTGCTTCCCTGCTCAGTAGGCCATCCAGAGCCTCTGGTGGAAAGTTGCTGGACTTTCTTTCACATTCTGTTTCACAGGGTATGCTAGCATCACTCCTACTACACCTGGGTTGTGTGCAGAAATTAGCTCTGATGTTACTTTGTCAAAGGTGGCATGGCCATCCTGGCAGACGACATCGGGGAGTTTCATCCACAGGCCAGGATCGATGGTCTGGCGTAGGATCTGGACCTAGTAGTCTGTAGTGAGACTGAGCATTTCACATTTAGCACGCACCTTTTCCAAGTGGCAACTGAGGTTGTCGGACGGGCTCATCCGACCAATGCTGTCAGCTATTTGCTGAACAGAGTAGGCCATTTGTAGGGGATTATTGAGATGATCAAGTGGAGGTAGATTACCTCGGGTGCCCTCCAGGGCTGCCTGAGCTGTGGCTTCAGCCACAGAATGAATCATGCCCTCCTGAGTACCAGCCTCGTGCAGAAGCTGCCTAATCTGGTTCTTGAGAACCAGTTTGTTTTTCTCAGAGATGGACATGGTGCCTAAGGCACTCTCAATCATTTTCTGTATCTCCTGCCTGTCTTCCGCTTTAATAATGGCTATCGGTGGTGCCATCGGGACTAGGCCTAGGCCTGCCCCCCCATCATGGGGGGGTCACCGTGTTGGCATTGCCCATGATGTGCATCATGCCATCGATGACGTAGGGATGTGGTGTCATGTGACAGGGGTCCGCCATGTTGTGGATGGCGGGGAGGGGTGTCTGGGCCATAGTAGGGGTGTGACTGAGTGTTGTACTGAGAAATGTCATCTGACTCCTCTTCAGATGATGTCGACAAGGCAGGGGCTACACCTCCCACTGCCTTGATGCGACCAGCTAGCACCTCTCGCTGATGGCGCAGATTCACCATTTTGTATTTACATTCCTCATGACTCACTCTTGCAACATTCTGATCCACTTCATCCTGCATCTGTTTCTGTAACACTCTATACGCAGTGCTCAATTCATGATTGTCCGTTTTGTCCCTAGTAGCTAAACCTAAGTCATTACATACCTGGTTGATCTTGTCCTGTAACTCTCCCAACTCCTCATGCATTTGTTCATTCGTTCTACTTAACAAGCCATTAATTTGCAAAACCTGCCCCTTATCCTGTCTCAAACTTTCACAATCTTGCTTCAACATACAAAGTTCTTGCTCGCCTGCCTGAGCAGAATGGTGAAAAAGGGAATCCTTTTCATTTCGCAGAGTCTAGAGCTCAGACTACAAATCCTGCTCTCTTCTCACACATTCGGTTTCCTGCAACCCCATCTCCTGCTTAAGAGATGAGGTTTGCAGTTCAAGGTATCAAAACCTCACTTCGGAGGCTTCCAGAGCAACATAAAAAGCCTCGACCAACAGCCCTTTATCTTCTCACTTTCTCACTGTTTGTCTTGTCTCTGTGTACTGGGTTGAGATCCCCAGCACAGGGTTATCGGATTGACTTGCGTCCCATGTGAAGTCAGCCCATCCTTCATGAGAGGCAAGGAAGTTTGAGACATCGAGTCTCAGTTCTGTGCAGATATTTGATACGGTGGCCATTGTGTGGGAGGGAATGAAAAATAAAACTGTGAAAAGGTGCCGTGCTGTGTATCGATCCACAACAGGTGCACTAGTTCACAGTCAGGCTACTGTGCACTTGTAAGCTTGTAATTCAAAACTGCTGTGGGGTGGGTTGAGTCAGAATCAACCACACCCAGTAAGCAGCCAGACTTTGCAAGTGATTACAAAGTGGTTGAAAAATGGGAGAGGTGGTACAGGAAAGCACACCTACAGTCCCCATTGGGAAGGAAAAAAGTTTTAGCAACAAGTGAAACTTCGCAAACACCAAATATTGCCAGCACGCATTGCCAATTGTTAGGAGGTCTAAACCTCACTCTCAGGTTCTTGGCAATAATGGGCATGCAAGAAATCACAGACATATTGCATAAGAGTAGTAAAGCTTGTTTATTACTACCAAAAGGAAAATCACAGTTGCCCTAAGCAGTTCTTACCAATAGGAACTGGGAGCCAATGCTAAGCGTTCCCTATACCTCAAGGAATCTCCGTGTCTCCTGAGGTCTCCGAGGTAAAAGATGTAATGTCTTACATTATATACCTACAATAATTACCATGGTTACTGTAAGATAGAAACATTTCTAGTTACAGAGATAAGCCCTATTGGCTAAATTAGAGGTGGCTCCTCAGTCCAAGATAGCATTATACAATTTTGTAGTAGTCATCACTTTGCAGAAACAAAGAGGTACAGTTTGTACATAGCCGTGAAGTAATTAAAATCATCAGAAGATGGCAATGCTGACTCATATATCATAATCATTACAAGGACACAGATGTCCTAACATATTATAAGCATGTGTATTTTGGAAAGTAAAGTGTATAGCAATAGTGTGCATACATATCCTGACATCTACTCTTATACGGTAGATGACTGTAGCTCTATAAAAAAGACAAATAACCTCTGTGCGTAAACACTGAGGCAAGGGTTACCCCAAAGGGCATTTGGCTGGGAAGCCAAGTTTCAAGAAAATACAAAATCACATATGCCCCCACAATGCAAAGCACCATGGGCTGCATATGCAGATCACCACAGAATGTTATGCTGGTCCAACTTTAAGCAGAATTGCATGGTGCCAAAATGCCTCTCACACAGTTTGCAAAGGGTGCTAACAGAAGACATAGACACGTGTTTAGTCTACCAGGACTCATCAGTATGCCTCGTCTGTTTGACACCCCAGTGGAATGGACCAGCTACCCCTAAGGCAGTGTGCCTGGGATATATTGTGGTGAACCCATTAAAATAAAAAACTATTTAAAAGACAAAGAACCTCTGTGCGTAAACACTGAGGCAAGGGTTACCCCAAAGGGCATTTGGCTGGGAAGCCAAGTTTCAAGAAAATACAAAATCACACATGCCACCACATTCTGTGGTGATTTGCATATGCAGCCCATGATGCTTTGCATTGTGGGGGCATGTGTGATTTTGTAGACAGTAGGATAGGGAAGCCCTCAAAAGAAAGCAGAGGTCAAAGAAGGAGAGGAAAGGAGGGGTGAAGGGAATGAGAGGAGGAGGATGAGCGCCCACCATGGGGTGGAATGATGGTACGAAGGATAGAGAGCTGAAGACAGAACTTGAGGAAATTAGAAACAAGGAATGAAACGAAGATGGTTGCTGCAGGATAGCCTCCACAACCCAAGTGGAATGAGGGGCTACAAAACACCTGCAGGCAAAGCAGGACAGAGGCAGGCCTATGGCAGCACCAGAAATGCCTAGCAGCAAAGAAAGCACAAGCAGCAGGAAAGAAACAAATCGAAGCCAATGGCAGCAGCTAGATGGGGCAGACGAGTGAGGCATGAGAACCAGACAGAGACTGAGGTGAAAAATCATACTGGAAAGCTAAGATTAATGATGAGAACTAGGCAGGTGGAAGCAGGGCAGGAAAAATCCCCCCAAACAGGGCAGACAGGGCAAACAGAGACAGCACCTCAGGGGCAAAACTGAGAAGTATGAGAGACAACAAACCCAGGTGAGACCAGGGGGAGGACCTGAGGTAAAGCTCTAGGAAGAGGCATACCTCTCAACTGTTATGCATGCTGCAGAGCACTGTGAGTGCACACACGAAGTACTCTTGCTCTGCATAGGCATACCAACACTCCAACCAATGTGTTACAGCTAGTACGAGATACACAAACCAATGCATCAGGGAACTGAGATAATAGAAACAGTCCTGAACATGAACGATATGGAGCATATCATTTGCACACATAGCAGTACAAAAACTAAGAAAGTGCTATACAGACAGTCCATGTACAATGAGATTTGAAGGCCAGTGCTACAATAGTCAACACGAGAGAGTGAGAGAATGGGAATGGGGGAGAGCCCACGAGCGACCCTTGTGGTAGTCACACCTCTCAACTGCAATAAATGTTGCAGAGCACCATGAATGACACACTTAAATTTACCCTCACTCCGGAGAGGGTTACTGATGTACCTCATAACAGGAGAGCTAGGGCTGGACACAAAACTAGTGAAGCAGAAAACTAAGACGATAGACACAGACTGTATCGCTCACTACAGGGGGAAGAATGGAAGGCAGTCACTGGCTGCAAGGAAGCGAGAGCAAGCAAGGTGTGGGGCTAGCGGGGGAAGGAGCAAGGAGAATGGGCAGAGCGGAGCTCCTGAGAATGAGGGGAGCACCAAAGCCACGCCAGAGAACGAGGGGCAGTGAGGAGGAAGCCAGGCAAGGAGGGTGGCGGCACACCCAAAGCACTGATGGCGCAACAGGGAACAGCAGCGAAGAGGTCACCCTAAACTGAACAGAGCGGGGAAAGAAACAAACTGTGAGGCAGTTCAGAATGGTATGAAGCCCCACTAATAACATCGGTCAGATGCAACGGAAGCAGTGTACAGGCAGAGTCCAGGGAAGAACACCCCACAAGTGTTGGCAAAGTGAAGACGGGTGCAGCAGATGAAGAGGCACCTTAATGCAGGTGCAGCAGGGATAAGCTATCTGAGCAGGGGACAGTACACTGAGAACAGCAGCGGCATGGCAGCAGGAGAAAGGGCCGCATAGCGGATGAGCAAGGTGAGGTAGGCTAAGCCATGGAGCAGCAGCATGGGGTTGGGAAGGAGAGCCTGAAAAGCAGGCAAATGAGAGGAAGGTGCGAACAACAGAAGATCCAAAATGAGTAACGAGGGGGGGAAGACAATAAACTGAAGAATGAGGATGGGGAGGGCAGGAGGGATGAGCAGAGGGAGGAAGAAATGGGGAGGGGGGTTCGAGGGGAATGAACCAGTGGCTGGAGGTGTCAAGGAGACACGGCCAAAGCCCAAATGAGGGGAAGGGAAGGAAGCGAGGAAGAGTGACGCCTCTGGCTGCAACGAAGTAATGAATCCTTGAACAGTCCAGGAGAAGTGACCTTTTAAGGCCTGATGGGGGAGTGATGTTGTTGCTCCACCCGTTGAACCTCAGGCTTAAAGCCTTCCCATTAAATAAGTCATTCATCTATTGGACCGTTGAGTGAGATAGGCAGGTACGAGAAGCGCAGCTCCTCCAAATGAGCTGGATGCTGTTTCCAACTATTATACCCAACCTAACAGTGGACCTAGGATGAATGCCTTTTGCAGCCATTAAAAGCTATCTGTTTCACTAATTGTTCAGAAGAGTTGAGTTGGCAATGCCAAACTAATTAATGTCAGGGCATCTAACAGTGGCCCTAAGACAAATGCCTTATACAGCTGTAGACTGTTTCATTAAGTGCTACAGAGATACAGTCTGACTGGCTATGTCACATTAATACATTTAGCTCTTGCAGTTAATGCACACACACTGCATCATGTAAATGCAGAGTTCCATTCCTGATGTGTTGGGTGGGGGTGATGCTTTGAATTTGAACAAGTCCTCAAAAGAAAAAGAATCAAATATATTTTTTAATTTTTCTCTCTTTTGAGAAATACTAGCCGAGCTCCACTAACAGTTATAGACCCCCATGTGGCATGATCAGGTTGACTGGATGTCTTTAGCCTGAACAAATCCCTCCTTTAGGCAGCAGTAAGTGATCTTGCAAAAAAATTACTTCCCCAGCCCAATTCCCTTCCCTTTGCCTTTACCTTCTGAGTGCTGGATTGGATCATGGTCTAAAAACTGGTGGAGTTGGGACACTGCCTACAGTGTGTCCTCCAGATTCCAGGTCATGTCCTGAATAACTTGTGGCCATATTGGTGGCCCTGCTGAGCCCTATCACTGTACAGTAGCTGGAGGCAAGCTATGTGAAAGCTGCAAATGACAACTTAAAAGTTCTCTTTTTTCTGCAGTATGTACTGGGCATTATTGGGTCAGAGTACCATGGTTGGCCACATGCTGCACAACCTGCCTAGTTGTACAGTCTTCACTCTATCTCTCTCTGCAGCGTCACACACCCTGGCTTATCCTTTATAGCCCAACAGGACATGCAATGTGATTATAGGATTGTGGTGGAGGCCCAGAGGGCTCTGTGTATACTGGCAATCTGACAATTGCAGGCAAGTCACATGATCGGGGGGAGGTGACAGCATCAGCAACAGAGTAAGTACCTGACCCATTACCCACTGAACTACCTGACCCACTACCCAACCCGAACACACCGTTATCATGCTGTGTAGGATACTACTTTACCCAAACTATCCAACCCGGCTAAAATAGCCAATACCCACGCTACCCGATCTGGGTATGCCCAGGTAGCCCATGCCTACTAAACACTATATTTTGGGTATGCAATTCACTATGATATCCATTCATCCCAAAGCATCACGCTCCTACCTATCAAATGCAGCAGTCAATACCTTTCTCCAAAGCATAACAAAAATGATTCCTCCAGAAAACCAAACAAAGAAACTCATAAATTGCAACCTGTATTTTCAAATGATGCTTCTCCTAAATAATGATGTCTTCGGAACCATTGATGACCTTGGTCATCAAGCTGCCATGACCCTAACTTTCTTTGGTTTTCTACATCCTGCAGAATTCACATAGTCTGTCTTCAATCCAGCCCTCAACCTTATGAATAATTGTTTAAGGAAAGCATCTACAGAATATTTTAGCCTCACCTTGCCAAGATCAAAAACTGATAGAAATAATAGAGACGTCCATGGGCCTGATTCTCAAAACTTTGCCCAGGCATAAACCCATGTTTCTGTGGGCAAACCGGGCTTTGCGCAGACTTGCTTTTTACAGGAGCCGAGTTTGTCTGCTCAGACTGATTTTGCACCCAGGCAGAGTGTGGAAGAGGGGTGGTGCAATGCAAATGAAGGGGGGGGGGGGCACCTGAATATCAACACAGTCCAATCCACAGAGCATTTGCACCCTGCAAGGGGCTTTTGTGAAGTTATCTTGCACAGCTCAAATACCATTGACCTAGACCGCTGACCTAGACCTTGCCATAACCTGCGCAACCCTAGTGATTGTCAGAGGTAGTGCGGTGGCCCCCAAACACAGTTGTCCCTGGTGTCCAGTGGTCCCTCCATCACCCACCACCCGATCTCTTACCCAATGTGTTATGTGTTGTCCCTGGTGTCCAGTGATCCCTCCCCCCACCCGATGCCTTCCAATGTATTGTTAAATGTTTCCCTGGTGCCCAGTGGTCCCACCCACCTAATGCCACCTGATACCCTCTCAATGTTTCACTAAATGTTTCCCTGGTGTCCAGTGGTCCCTGAAACCATCCAGTCCCTTGCCCAATGTATTAAACGTTGTCCCTAGTGGAGGTCACGTGATGCATCTGGATGGGTGAGAGGCATTTTTCTTGGCTCCACTCCTCGATTTCCACAAAACCATTAAAAATCACCATTCTGGGCTAGATTTACCTTTGTTTAAAGCTTTCACTCTCTGGCTTATCAGCTTATCTTGTTTTTTCCAACAATTTCACCGATCTAAACAACTTGAAGCAGCCTTTTATGTGAAAGCTGAAATGCGGCCTGTGGGCCTAACTCACACTCCACTGCCCACGCCGGAGAAGGCAATGGCAACAAAGAAGTCGAAAACTCAGGCGGTGGCAAAGGCTACTAAAACTGACCCAACCCTGGTACCGCTAACCAAGGATAAATTCCTTCAGGAGCTTTCCCCACTTAAGGATGCCCTGCTAAATATAACCAGTCAGCTTACAACTCTGCAAAAAAACACAGACTCCCTCACTCACAGGGTCGGTGATTTAGAAGCTAGAACTAGCTCTCTGGAGGCTTGGAAAAACCATCGGGAGTCAGAGGCAACAGCCCTTCGCTGCATGGTTTCTAAACTTGAAGACAAGATTGAGGAACTGGAGGGGCACAGCAGAAGAAACAATCTGCTGCTGATCGGGTTCCCCGAAAGCTCTGAAGGTCAGAATTCCATCTTATTTTTGCAGAAATTTCTTGAAAAAGTGGCCGACCCTTCCCCTAACAATCCTACCTATATCATCAAGTGAGCCTACAGGGTGCTGAGGCTTTCTCCTCCACCGAACTCTCCACCTTGCCCCCTGATCTTCAAGTTATTGAATTTTCTAGACAAAGTCCATATCTTAGCCAAAGTCAAAGACACCAAGGAGTTGCTCTGGGAAGGGAAGAAGCTGAGAATTACTCAAGACCCGCCCCAATCCATGAGGCTCAAAAGGGCTGAATTCAATCCTTTCATCATCAAGTTACTGGTGGCAGGGATACATTTCAGGATGTTGTACCCAGCAAGGCTGCAAGTTAATGTTCAGGGAAAAATGAAAACCTTTGAGTCAGAGGGCCAAGTGAAACTAGAGCTCCCCAATTTATTTCCAGATTTATTTCAAGCTCTTAAATGATCTGCAAGGGACAGTTTGGATCACTGTATTGCATCCTCTGAAAGGACCTGTGGTCTTTTTTCTATTTTGGTTTTGAGGTCAGGGCAATAAAACCAGTCAGTATAGTACTGAATCCCTTTTATCTCCATGTACCATTACTACTTTACCTGGTCCTAAGTGGGACTTATAATGGTTCTTCTGAATCGGACTTTTGGACTTTAAGGATTACAGACTCAGTTCATTTTACTTTCGTTTATTAGCAGTCTATATATTGAAAGTCTGCCAAACTATCCAGGGCTCGGGGTGCTTGTGACTGTGCAGGATGTCATATTGCTGGAGGTCATTTGTACTGGAAGAGAGTCTCTGCTGCAGCGAAGGAACAGATACCACTACGGAAAACAGAGGGAATGTCAGCATTTGAGGGAAGTGGGTCCTGTGTACCAGAGGGCCACTTCCTGGGGCTGGTTGTCTTATTTCTGAAATTGGGGTAAGGCTGTGGCCAAATCTCTAGTCATGGGCTGGAGAAGCAATGAAGGACTGCCGAGCACTAGACCTCCTAAAGGATAATGGAGCCTGTGATGTCCTATGCTGGGTAGGGGAAGCCACTAACAAAAGATGTTTCTTATGGCCCCTCTTGCAGGATCTCCTTGTGGTGGGTCTGAATGAGGGTTCCCGAGGGTGGCTTCACTGACACGAAATTGGGGACTTGGATCCTCCTGACCACCCCCTATTGGCAGAGTGAATAACAGTAACAGCCTGCTCACACCAGATAGGGAGGGCTGGGAGATGGGATTCCCTGCCCCCCCTCCCCCCACCAGAGGAGGTGCAATTGGTGAAGGCTGAGGCTGCGAAATTGATGGCAGATTAGGGAACATTATGTCGCCTTAGGCGAAAGTGTGGAAACCTTTCTATTTGGCTCCGACATCCCCAAGCTGTATAATCCATGCCTCTCATGAGGGGAGTGTGAGATGAATCCTGCCACCACTATCCTTAGGTTCCAGTTTTTCCCAGCCCAGCCTCCATTTACCCCATCAGTGGGAGACTATCTCAGTGTCCCTTTGTTATGGAAGGTCAGAGGGCCCCGAAGTGCTGGTAGGGTTGCTTTGACTACATCAGGAGGGGACCGTAGCTTAGCCCATACTACAGGATGAGATGCAGCTTTGTACGAGGAGGGGTAAGGACCTTTAACTCAACACATGCTGGACGTCATGCAGTTCTGCACCAGTTGTTCTGTCTGATGGCTAAGGATGGATAGCGATATTTCCCAAGCGATAGTATATATGCATGGGGATCTCTCCTCTCTGTAAGTTTTTGTGGGGCTTCCTTTGGCAACAACAGTTTATTTCTATATGTTAAATGGTTACTTTACAAGTTTCTCACCTTGTTAATTACTCCTTGCTGTACTGTCTACGGGGTGGTGGTAATGATCTTTTAAATCCTTCTTTGGGATAATTAGGTATATATCTGTGGTTAGGTAGTTACCACTATGGGGGATTGGGGAGCGGGGTGGAGGACCCATGTTAGGGGTATTTGCTCATCACGTACAGAGCTTTGCTGGAGTTGCGGCCTTCAGGGCTGGGGGTAGTGTTGGGGGGGTTTGTTGGGGTAAAATTTTTAGATTGGTTGTTGTTTGTGATTTTGCATTACTGGGAAGGAAGGGAGTGTGGGAGGGGGAGGGTTGGGAGAGGATTGTGGGCATAATTTCAAGGAAACTGGGGATCATGGAGGAGAGGGGAGGGTCCCAGAGCACTCTTTTACTGTGCTTACAGACTGACGGGGGTCCAACCGATAATGTTAATACATATGTATGATGGGTACCATATTTAAATTTCTTTCGTGGAATGTGTAGGGGCAAACAATAAGCGTAAACAACACATGATTCTCTGACATCTTAAAAAGTACCACCCAGATGTGGTTTTTGTACAGGAAACCCACCTCCAACAGGGGGATTTCCAGCTCTTCCGAAAGGATTGGGTCGGGCAAGCATACGGTGTGGGTGTTAACAACAAAAGGGGTGGTGTGGACATATTAATAAGCAGGAGTGTTCCCTTTCAACTACTTAAGGATTATGGTGATCTGGATGGTCATTTCTTATTACTCCAAGGCTGTCTGGGTGTCATCGAACTCCTTTTGGGAGTAATCTACGGCCCCAATGTGGACTCCCCTATGTTTTTCACTAACCTTCTTTCTCGCCTACTGCGTTTTTACCACCTTCCAATCATTTTAGGTGGTGACTGGAATCTAGTCTCCCACTCTGATCTGGATAGATCCGACGTCAGTCATAAGGGACTCACCAGCACAAGGAGGACTGAGAGACCTGATTGATCCGATGGGTTTAGGGGATCCCTGGCGAATATTGCATCCCAGCAATAGGCAATACATCTACTTTTCTCCCCCACATAAAACATATTCTTGCATAGACTATTTTCTGATCACCCTATCTGGTCTCCCAGGCCTCCTCTACTGTGATATTCTTTCCACTGTGGACTCAGATCATGCCTCTATTTAAATGGTGCATTCCTTGAGGGGACTGGAGGACCAGGATAAAGCCTGGAGATTGAACTCTTCCCTCCTGAAAGACATCCACTTTGTTGAGTCCCTTAAAGAACACATCCAGAATTTCTTTAAGGAAAATGAGGGATCGGTCTCCCGACTTGATGTTCTCTGGGGGGGCGGCTAAATGTGCCATCAGAGGAGAATGTATCTGACTGGCGACAAAGGCCGAGACAGCATGCAAAGCAGTTGCGATACCTGCTATCTCAGATCTGTGAGCTAGAGTGCTGTCTATCCGTTGCAGCCAATCTGAATGTCTGGAATTGTCTACATGATCTTAGGGCCCGATACCATGGTCTGCTTCTGGATCAAGCTGATCTAGCACTCCAAAGAGTCAAATTCTGTTATCTGGAATCTGGTGAGAGAGCAGGACATCTTTTGGCCTTAAGGCTTAAGCAGTTAGAATCCCGTCAATTTATTCACAATCTTCAGCCTTCCCCGGAGGGGGCAGTTCTTACTAGCCCCCGTGAGATAGTAGCCACCTTCCAACAGTTCTGCAAGACACTTTGCAATCTGGAAAGCAACCCTGACCTGGATCCTAAATCTATTGAGGTATACCTATAGTCTGTCCCACTTTCCACTCTCTCAGAATCTCACCAGGTCATTCTACAGTCCCCTATTTCTCTGAGCAAAGTGCAATGCATCATTGAGCAACTCCCAAAGGAGAAGGCCCAGGCCCGGACAGGTTTAATGAAGCATTTTATGCTACCTTTGTGGATATCCTGGCTCCTTTTCTAGTAAGACTTTTCAATGATCTGTGAATATCTGGACTCACGGATTGCTCCTTCACCCAAGCTTGGATAACCGTAATCCCCAAATTGGGTAAATCGTACCTATGTCCTGAAAATTACTGTCCCATTCCCCTCCTGAATACCGACCTAAAAGTCCTTGCTAAAGTACTGGCAAATCGTCTTCTCGATATCTGGCAGGGCTTAGCCTGGCTCAGGTTGGCTTCGTGGCAGGTCAACTATCATCTGATCACCTACGTAAAGTTCTCCACCTTATCTTAATAGCAGGCAAAGGGCAAATCCCAGCAGTCTTAGTCTGATTAGACGCCTAGAAAGCCTTTGACTGCATCTCGTGGCCCTTTCTGTTTGCCACACTTCAAAGATTTGGTTTACTGGCGCAATTTTGTGACTGGCTCAAAATCATATATCATCAACCCACAGCCAAGATCCATTGTAATGGAGTTTTTTCCCTTTTTTTCCTCTACGACAGGGCACCAGGCAAGGCTGCCCACTATCTCCTTTCTTCTTCAACCTTTACTTGAAACACTTATTCGCTTCCTCCAAACCAACCCTGAAATTCAAGGCATACAGGCTGGTAAGGACAGATACCTTTCGTCTGCTTATGCAGATGATTTGCTATTGCACCTGGAAGAACCTCAATCCTCCATACCTGCGGTTGTGAGTCCCAACGAGAAATTTTCCAGATGGCAGGTTACAAACTGAATCTGGACACATTAAAGGTAATGCCTCTTATCAACTACGTGGAGAAACAGTGAATTACGGCACAAGACCTCTCCTGGGAATATAAAGTTCTCATGTATTTGGGCATTAAAATCTTATGCTCCATCAGTGAACTGATGAAGCTCAACCTGTCCCCCATTTGTCAACTCATTAAGGCTGATCTCCAGAGATGGAACGCTCTCCAGCTTTCATTATGGGGTCGGGTAAACATTATTAAAATGAACATTCTACCCCAAATTTGATACCCTTTGAACATGGTTAGCCCATATCTCCCCAAAAGCTGGTTCTCCAGGCTCCAAACATTTCTGTCAGAATTCCTGTGGAATGGTAAAGACATTTGCAGAGCTTACTCTAAACTGACTCATCTGAAACAGATGGGTGGGCTGAAAACACCCAGTTCTTTCTCTACTACTGTGCCGCCCATAGTTGTAAAATCTTCAGGTGGCGTGCCTTTGCCACAGAGCACACATATGGTTTATACACCCCCTTGTGGTTACCTTTGGAACAACACCTTTGTCTTACCCAGGGTATTGATATAGGCAGTTTGATATACACCAAGCCCTCGGAATTCCCAAAGTCCCTTTGGGACTCCCCTATTTGGTGGTCACTTAAGGCCTTCCACCAGATTTGTTCCTACCTAGGCCTCTTGCTCCACCAGGACCCATCCAAGCCTCTATTTGGAAACTTACACTTTCGTATAGCGAATCGTACGATTCCCTTGAGCTTTTGTCCTGCCCTGGGCGGGGCTACAATTTCATCTTTGCTTTGTTGTTGTTCATAAGGGTTATATACCTCGGGCCTGGTATTTGTACTGTCAGAGCTTTCCCTGTGTTCTTAGGGTTCTTCCACCTTCATTCTGTATGGGAGGGAATCTACTGGGGGATTGTTTGTAACTTTACTGTTTATTCTATTTCAATAAAGTATATTAAATTGAAAAAACCAAAAACTACAAAAAAAAAAAACATTGTCCCTGGTATCCAGTGGTCCCTCTCCCCACCCAATGCACTCCTGATGTACTGGTAAATGCTTCCCTCCCCCACCCGATTCCTTGCCCTTGTGTTAAATATTATCCCTGGTGCCTAGCGGTCCCTCCCTCCCTCCATCTGACCCCCGTCTCCATACGGTTGGCAGCCCTCCCCAGTCTGCCAATTCTATTACAAGTCTGGTACAGGTGTAACCCCCTTGCAAATGGGGGGGTTCCTAAAAGGCTTTAGTACTGTCCCTTTAAGAGTTGTCAGCTCGCAGACCTAATTAGTCTGCATGGGGGACCATGTGTTCTCCTGCTTGAGTCCCGCTTGAGCCGCTGACAAGGTGCTTCGTTTTTGCCATCGCCAAGCAGGCAAAGCGAGTACTTCCCAGGGCTGTAATTGTTGGTCCGAAATATGTTAGAGTGGTAATGGAAATGTACTTTATCTAACCTGCTTTTCTTGCAGCTGGGACTTTGTGTGCTTTGCCCCTTTATTTTGGATCGGAACTGCCGCCTGGATCCAATCAGGAGGGAGGGGCACTTAAAATGGAGAATTGAGCATCCAACCAGGATTAGGACTCTCTCAGGAGCCGGCTGCCAATGGGGAGTATGGCCAGTGATTCTGGGAAGTGAAGTTCGGGAGTGTGGCGCCTTTTTGCATCAATAGGGGAAGGTGCGAGAGACTGGCATCTGAAGCCATCCAATTGGGTTGGGTGGCGCCCGAGTGTGATTCCCTGCCCAATGGCCGAGAATGCAGAGTCGTTGTGGCAGTGAGTGATGAAGGAGCTCCAGGCTTTTGCGCTGTTGAGTTTCACGTGGGAAGCACGTGTGGAGGCCAAAAGTCAGGCGGCTCGTTCGCCGTGGTGATTCAGTCTGAATCTGCTATGTACAAGGAACAGAAGAGGCTGTGCAGCTAGCAGCCAGTAACCAGGCTTACCCTGTACAGGACTGGAGAATCTTCTACATCGTACTCAGTCTATCAAGAGAAGTGAAGCTGCTCTGTGCCTTCCCGGGTTAGCAGTAAGTGTGATCGGGATATGAAAGCAGCTGCCTGGTATGGTAACCTTCTTTTACATATAGATGTGTAGGAAGTGTTCTGATCACAGGACTGTGTCCCCCTGCAGTGTGAAAGGTGTTCTGCCACACGAGTCGTGAGTAAAGATCAGGGTAGCTCCCTGCCAGCTGATCCATTGAGTTGCAAGTGTTTCATCTGTTCCCCTCTTGCTTCACGAACTGAGCCTACTGGCTCCGGATTACAAATTGGGTATCATGCAAGTGTTTTCATCCTCAGGGCCCCAACCAGCTGCACCAATCTTGGCTAGCCCCCTCTTGCCTGGGTACCCAGCGACAGTGACTTGTAGGGACGTTAACCTGTGAACAGTGCTCTGAATATTAGTGTGATTGCTTCAGTTAACTTGATTTTCCTCTGCCCTTGTTACTGTCCCCTAAATAAATCAGATTTGGTTGTTTTGCAAAGTTATACTGCCTGAACTGCGTGTCTGTGTTGAAATTCTGTACAGTGGCTATTGCATTACTGCATCTTACTTTACAGGGGGTCCCCAGAGTCAAGCTGATTGAACCAATCCTGGGGTAAGTGTATATTGCGAAGGTACTGTTATTAACTTGTGTGGGCCACTAGTGGGAAGAAAGGGTGTTGCAGTGACCCAGAGGGCTGTGACCAAGTCATACCAGACTGTCCTGACCCCGACCTCTGGGTGGAGGCACTCGCCATTGGACCTAGGCCCCTTACCCTGTTAGTAGTTACGCAGGCAGGGGTAGTAGCCCTTGGGATAGTGCCACCTGGGGGTTACATCTTGGAGGCACTGCTGGGATTAGCGTCCTCTAGTGGCCAAGTGGAAGTAGTACCACATTATGTCTAAACTAAAGGAAAAACTGGAGGGGGATGTCACTTCCAAGCTAAAACTCGATCCCATTAAGATGGTGGTGCATAAATTGATGGGGTGGGGTGAAGCTGAGGAATTGGACTCCCAGAAGACTATGTTACTGTTAGATGTCCCTCTGGGGATTAAAAGCACTGACATTGTTTCTGCTGTCGACTGTGTTAAATGTTTGGGTAAGGTGGAAGTAAAAGGGCGATGGGCTGACTTGCTCGATCAGACCCTGCGAGTGCTGCTCTCCTGCAGTGTCATGATAGACCCTGAGAGGGTGCCCTCAGTGATTTTCCCCGAAGGGGCTCAGAAGGGATGGAGGGTTATTCATTCCCAAAGTGGTTTGGTTACCCTGGGGGGGTCCCCTAAGACCAATAGTTTCAAAGACAAGTTACTCAAACTGTTGGCCACAGAGGGGAGAACTGCCGAGGAATTAATACAGGTGTTAGACATCTCGAGTGACCCCCCCCCGCTGTCCCCAGGTACATCTCCCAGGTCATCTAGGAGCTCCATCCTGGCCCCACCCCCTATGGTTGTCCCTCCAATACAATTAGACTCCTATCGGAGATTGAGACTCTTCTCTGGTACTGTGCCCGTGCCTTCGGGGGAAGATGATTTGGAGACTTGGATGGACTATGCTATGCCTCTAGTGCAAGAGTGGCAGTGCTCTGAGGAGGAGAAGAGAAAGAGGTTGATGGAAAGTTTGAGGGGTCCCGCTCTGGAAGCCATTCGGTTCCTGCAGGCCACTAGTCCCGAGGCCACTGCAACAGAATACCTTTCCACCTTAGAGGAGGTGTTTGGCAGCACTGAGACAAGGGAAGACCTGTTATGGAAATTCAAGTCAGCAAAACAGTGGAGAAATGAGAAATTGTCTGCTTTTGTTACCAGAATGGAAAGGGCCCTGCAAAAGGCTCACTGAAAAGGGGGAGTAACTGCTCAAACATTGAACCAGGTTTGATTAGACCATATATTGAAGTCAGCCAGATTTTCCAGTGTGATACTACTGAAATTCAAATTGCAAGACCGACGGGCCAACCCTCCTGAATATTGTCAATTAATGAGAGAGATTCATGAAATTGAAACTGATGAAGAGGGGTGGGAGCCCTATGTGGGGGCTGTGAATCTGTGCCAGACTCCTGAACAAAGTGAACCAGATGAGACCTATCAATTGAGAGGGTTGATCAAGGGGGCGACAGAGACTTATCGAGAGCCAGATCTGTATCAAGCTTCCCCTGAGCCCAACAGTGGAGTGGGAGTGCATGCTGTTTCTTCTGACCCCCGAGCTGAGAGTAATTTGAGAGCAGAGATTAGAGATTTATGGGAGATGGTGAGAGAGCTGCAACGGGCTGCTAACACCCCCCCTAGAGTTGGTGAACCTGAGCTATCCCAGGGTAAACACCCCATTCAAGAAGAGCCATGTAGAGCCCCTGAAGTGTCCCGCCAGATGAGAGATCCCCCTCCCTCCAAAGACCACCAGGGTAGTAAGTTCTGCTACCATTGTGGGGAAGATGGACATTTTCAGACTGAGTGCCGGTTACCAGAAAATTTGAGGAAAGTCACCGGCAAGTTAGTGGCCTGGCATCGCAAGGCCTGCACCCGGTCACCAGGAGGGCCTAACCAAAAGAGTTTTGCCACCAGGGCTAATTCCCGAGCGACTTCTCAAGCAATGCCCCCTGAATGGTCTGAAGTGGTGGGCCCCTCCATGGAAACTACAGTGAAAGTGAATGGGGTGCCCACCAGGGCTGTGTTAGACAGCAGCTCCCAAGTGATCTTCATGTTTGAGGACTGGTATCAGAAACATTTGTCTGATGTGCCCCTGCAACCTTTGAAAGGACTACATGTATGGGGTCTGAGTGAGAAGGCCTATCCTTGCTCTGGATATAGCCGTATTTGGTTGTCTTTCCCTACTTCTGTGGCTGGAGTGGCCGAACAAGTAGAGATGCTAGCCTTAGTGTGTCCCTCCCCCCCACTGGACTGTATGATGGGATCTCTTTGTTTATTGGAACAAATGCTCATATGTTCGGGCAATTGGCGCAGCTGTGCTCTGAAAAACAAAAGTCCAAGACTGGCAGGCCTCTCAGGATTTTGGCTTTAATTAAACAGGCCTATGAAGCACAGAGAAAAGCTGGTAGAATGGAACCTGAGGATCCGGTGGGGGTTGTCTGGAAGAAGGATCCAGAGTCTTTGCTGCTAGCCCCCAATGCCCAATGAGTTCTACAAGGGGAAGTCCGTATCAAGAAGAATGTAAAGAACAAAATATTAATACTGGACGCAGCAGGGGAAGGAAAACTGCCTGAGGGGCTGCTAGTCAAACCCAGTATCCTGCCTGCTAGAGCTCATGCTTTTGCCAGAAGAGTAATGGTTCAAGTTCACAATGTGTCTGATAGACAGATTCGAGTAAATCGAGGCTGCACCCTTGCCACTGTGCACTGTGCAGATACTGCTGTCCTGCCCAGTAATAAGAGTGCGGGGAAGAGTGACAAAGTGACCCCTGTCTTGTCTGATTTTGGTGACTCCTCGTTGTCTGCAGAATGGAGGAAGAGGATCAGTGAAAGGCTTGCCCAGAGAGACCAGGTGTTTTCTTTGAAGGAATGGGAGGTAGGCTGTGTGCAAGGAGCTGAACATCGCATCTGGCTACATGATGAGAGGCCATTTCGTGAGAGGTCCCGGCGCCTGGCAACTGCTGATATAGATGATGTGAGATGACATCTGCAAGCGATGCTTGCGGCTGGGGCGATACAGGAGTCCAGGAGCCCCTATGCTTCACCTATTGTGGTGGTGAGGAAAAAGAATGGAACTGTCAGGATGTGTGTAGATTATCGTACTTTGAACCAGCAGACTATACCAGATCAGTACACCATGCCGACCATTCAAGATGCGCTGGACTGCCTGAACGGTAGTAAGTGGTTCTCAGTACTGGACCTTCGCAGTGGGTACTATCAGATCCCAATGGCCCCCGAAGACCATGAAAAGACTGCTTTTATTTGCCCACTTGGTTTCTGTGAGTTCATGAGGATGCCCCAAGGGATTTCTGGTGCTCCAGCTACTTTTCAACGCTTAATGGAGCGTGTGGTGGGAGACATGAACTTGTTAGAGTGCCTAGTATACCTGGATGATGTCATTGTGTTTGGCAGCTCCCTGGAGGAACATGAAAACAGGTTGTTCAAGGTGTTGGACCGACTGGAAGATTTTGGTCTCAAGTTGTCCATTGATAAATGTCAATTCTTTCAAACGTCAGTAAATTATGTGGGACATATAGTGTCCACCGAGGGCATAGAGATTGATCCCAGTAAGGTTAAGGCATTGACCACCTGGACCCAGCCAAAAAAACTTGAAGGAACTGCAGAGATTTGTGGGTTTCTGTGTTTATTATAGGCGCTTTATCAAGGACTATTCCCGAGTGATCCGCCCGTTACTCAGCCTTACTCAAGGGTATCCCCCAACTCACAAAAGATACAAGAAAACAGTGCCCACCGAGACTGAAAGAAAATATTTCCATCCCAATGAAGTATTTGGAGCCAGATGGACACCTGATTGTGAGACTGCTTTTCATGAGATCATATATCAACTTACCCACTCTCCAGTGTTAGCCTATGCAGATCCAACAAAACCTTATGTCCTGCACACTGATGCTAGCTTGCAAGGGTTGGGGGCTGTGTTGTATCAGGAGTACGAGAATGGCCTAAGACCAGTGGCCTTTGCCAGCAGGAGTCTAACCCCATCGGAAAAGAACTACCCAGTGCACAAATTAGAGTTCCTGGCCCTGAAGTGAGCCATTATTGATCAATTTCATGAGTATCTATATGGTGCTAAAATACTGGTAAAAACTGACAATAATCCTCTGACCTATGTGCAAACCTCAGCTACACTGGATGCCACGGGCCATAGGTGGTTCTCTGCCTTGTCTACCTATGACTATGCTGTTGAGTACAGAGCAGGCCTGAACCATATCGATGCTGATGCTCTCTCACGGAGACCAGTCCCCCCAAATAACTGGGTCCGGCTGTCAGAACCGGATATTCGAGCACTCTGCCAAAAGTTTGACAAGGAGGAACAGATGTCTCCTGATGCAGTGGATTGCATGATGGATTGTTTGGGGCTCTCTGAGAACTGTATACCTGCTGCTCATTACCATTTTTCCTGAATTAGACACTAGTGCCTTGCCTCAATTCAGTAATGATAGTCTTCAGCGGGCTCAATCCCGAGACCCCTTGATAAAAACTGCTCTGGAAGCCCCCCAAGCAAAAAAAGTTGTGACCAAGTTACGCTCCCCTGACTTGAGAACTGCCTTGCTATATAAAGAGGGTCCTAAATTGAAATTGAGGAATGGGTTGTTGTATAGAGAGACAATGGACAAAGGGGGCCAACTGGACAAGCAACAGTTAGTTTTGCCCACTGCTTTCCGAGAACTGGTGTTGAGGTCTCTACATAATCACATGGGGCACCTTGGCATAGACAGAACCTTTGATTTAGTGAGATCCAGGTTTTATTGGCCTAATATGGGGCTGATGTGGAACAACACATTAAAACTTGTAATCAATGCGTACAGTGAAAAACTCTGCCCCAGAAGGCTGCCCCCCTTGTTAACATTATCATTGGTGCACCCATGGAATTGGTCTGTATTGATTTTCTGAGTCTAGAACCAGATCAAAGAAATATCAGTACTATATTGGTAGTCACTGATCACTTTACTCGTTATGCTCAAGCATTCCCCACCAAAGACCAGAAAGCAACTACTGTGGCTAAAGTACTTCTTGAAAATGTCTTTGTTCACTATGGGGCCCCTCAAAGAATCCATTCTGATCAAGGGCAGGATTTTGAGAGCCGTTTGATTAAAGAGATGCTTTCCTTGTGGGGGGCATGGAAGTCAAGAACTACCCCCATCATCCCCAGGGGGATCCCCAGCCTGAACAGTTTAACTGCACTTTGCTTGACATGCTGGGCACCCTTCAACCAAAAGACAAGCCCAGATGGAGCCAACAGATTAGCACCCTGGTACATGCTTACAACTGCACCAAAAATGATGCCACTGGATTTTCCCCTTATAGATTAATGTTTGGAAGAGAAGCCAGATTGCCAGTAGATGTTTGTTTCAGAGTTTCTCCTGATGGGGTTCAAGCAGCCACTCATCTACAGTATGTGCAGAAACTGAAGGCACAATTAAACCATTCATACCAGCTGGCTCAGACCACGGCTGCCAAAAGAAATCTAGCCAATAAGGAAAGGTATGACAAGAAAGTGAAGGCACTGGAGCTCAGGGAAGGGGATCCAGTTTTGCTGAGGAATCTGGGGCTGCATGGAAAACATAAGATTGCTGATCGATGGCATCACCCCCCTCATATTGTAGTAGGAAAACTAGATGATCTACCTGTATACAAGGTACGGCCTGAGAATAATTCGAAAGATGTAAAAACTATACATAGAAATCATTTGCTGCCAATCGGACAGATTCTAATAGAAGCTGAACCACCAGACGACACCCCCTCTGGACCCATGACTAGAGCCACTGACAAGAAAAACTCAAGACAGACTGCCCCTACAGAAGTCGAGTTAAGGGGTCCCTCTACACCCCTTCCAATTGAATCTGATTGCCAGTCTGTGTCACAGGACAGTGAGTGTAATCCTGAATATTACCCTTCTTATGAATTGAGTCAGTTGTTTCGGGGCAATCCCCTAGTTAACCCAGGGGATGAATCTGGGCCTTCTGGACTGTCTGAGGCCCCAGTTTTGTCCTTGGAACCAATGCTCCCGGAAGATGAAGTATGTAGCATCAAATCAGAAGATGTGGGTTCATTGTGCATGGTTGAACTGCCTGACCTTTCAGAAGGAGGAAGTGATGTAAGGGAGCAAGCTGGTGATACACCAGAACAAGAAGAGTATTTTGAGTGCCATGATAGTTACCTGCCAGTACCAGAAGTCTTCACAGCTGATCCAAATGTTGTGAGTTCAGAAATGGTAAACCAAGGCACTGAAGTTACCCTGGACTCTAGCTCCCCTGCCCCAATAGAAGCCCCCTCGGCAACCACAAGTTGGGCTGAAAATGAGTCTAATCATTCAGAAACGGTGCCCCTTACCCCCAGAAGGACTGGCCGAGAAGTGAGGCCTGAAGTGAAGTTGAGTTATGAGTCTCTGGGCAGACCCGTGGATCTGCCCTTGAATGTGGTCCATATGGGAGTGCATGTGACCCTGAGCTCTCTGCCCAAACTGAGCCTGGGAGATAACTCCAGATTACTTATTCTACCCTCTGAATGTGGTGCCCCTACTCTTTCCAGTCCCAAGGTGAATGATAGGAAGGAGCCCCCTTTATCCCGGGTTCTGATGCAGGAAATGGTATCCTGAGTTATATTAGTTGTATATGTACAGTATATATACATCCGTATGTATCATTAAATGATTAGTAGTGTCATGCACAATATAATGCACATGTTTTACCAAAGATCAATATGCTGATTGCTGTTTGAAAGAGTAAAATGCAAGACAATTTAAATGTGTTACTTAAAACTGACTTGGGGGTATTTACTTGATGCGGACGCCAAGCTTTTCAGGGCAGGAAGGGTGTAACCCCCTTGCAAATGGGGGGTTCCTAAAAGCCTCTAGTACTGTCCCTTTAAGAGTTGTCAGCTCGCAGACCTAATTAGTCTGCATGGGGGACCGTGAGTTCTCCTGCTCGAGTCCCACTCGAGCCGCTGACAAGGTGCTTAATTTTTGACGTCGCCAAGTGGGCAAAGCTAGTACTTCCCGGGGCTGTAATTGTTGGTCCGAAATATGTTAGAGTGGTAATGGAAATGTACTTTGTCTAACCCGCTTTTCTTGCAGCTGGGCCTTTGTGTGCTTTGCCCCTCCATTTTGGATCAGAACTGCCTCCTGGATCGAATCAGGAGGGAGGGGTGCTTAAAATGGAGAATTGAGCAGCCAACCAGGATTAGGACTGTCTTGGGAGCTGGCTGCCAATGGGAAGTATGGCCAGTGATTCTGGGAAGTGAAGTTCGGGAGTGTGGTGCCTTTTCACACCAATAGGGGAAGGTGTGAGAGACTGGCATCTGAAGCCATCCAATTGGGTCGGGTGGTGCCCGAGTGTGATTCCCTGCCCAGAGGCTGAGAAGGCAGAGTCGTTGTGTCCATGAGTGAGGAAGGAGCTCTGGGCTTCTTCGCTGTTGAGTTTCGCGTGGGAAGCGCGTGTGGAGGCCAAAAGTTGGGTGGCTCGTTTGCCGTGGTGATTCGGACTGAATCCGCTGTGTACAAGGAACAGAAGAGGCTGTGCAGCTAGCAGCCAGCAACCAGGCTCACCCTGTAGAGGACTGGAGAATCTGCTTCATCGCGCTTGGTCTGTCAGGAGAAGTGAAGCTGCACTGTGCCTTCCCGGGTTAGCAGTAAGTGCGGTCGGGATATGAAAGCAGCTGCCTGGTATGGTAACATTCTTTTACATATAGATGTGTAGGAAGTGTTCTGATCACAGGCCTGTGTCCCCCTGCAGTGTGAAAGGTGTTCTGCCACATGAGTCGTGAGAAAAATCAGGGTAGCTCCCTGCCAGCTGATCCACTGAGTTGCAAGTGTTTCATCTGTTCCCCTCTCTTGCTTCACGAACTGAGCCTACTGGCTCCGGATTACAAATTGGGTATCGTGCAAGTGTTTTCATCCTCAGGGCCCCAACCAGCTGCACCAATCTTGGCTACCCCCTCTTGCCTGGATACCCAGTGACAGTGACTTGTGGGGATGTTAGCCTGTGCACAGTGCTCTGAATATTAGTGTGATTGCATCAATTAACTTGATTTTCCCCTGCCCTTGTTACTCTCCCCCTAAATAAATCAGATTTGGTTGTTTTGCAAAGTTATACTGCCTGAACTGCATGTCTGTGTTGAAATACTGTACAGTGGCTATTGTATTACTGCATCTTATTTTACAGGGGGTCCCCAGAGTCAAGCTGATTGAATCAATCCTGAGGGTAAGTGTATATTGCGAAGGTACTGTTATTAACTTGTGTGGGCCACTAGTGGGAAGAAAGGGGGGTTGCAGTGACCCAGAGGGCTGTGACCAAGTCATACCAGACTGTCCTGACGCCGACCTCTCAGTGGAGGTACCCGCCATTGGACCTAGGCCCCTTAACCTGTTAGTAGTTGCACAGGCAGGGGTAGTAGCCCTTGGGATAGCGCCAACTGAGGGTTACATGGGTATCAGCACCTCCCACAACACAGCCACAGTCTGGTCCAGACAGTGGACTTCGGCCCTCCCACCTGTCCCTTGTTGGTGGTTAGTGGGCTCCCCTCCCACCTACGGCACCCACAGGACTGACAACCCACCACCCCGGTTCCCCTTACCTGACTGTTGATGCCATGCTGTGATGAATCAACCATAAACTACATAGCCCTCCACACATCACCTCGGCCAGCCGCTATGTGACTGAATCTGGGAGCATGCTGCTTATTTATCTGTGTTAGTTGCAGGCCTGAGGTGCAGCTGGTCAGCTGGCATTGGCATGCTTTCTGAATTACTTAACTTTTTTTATCCCTCTTTTGATCTTTTTTAACTTTCCCTGTGCCCTTGGGCACCAAATTAAAGCAACTATGTACAGTGCATCCCCAGAATTTTACTCACGGTTCTGCAAAATCAGTCCTCAGGTGGCATGGCTGACTGAAGTCTTGGGGGTGGTGGAAACAACCAGTGCAGAACCAGGCTCGATGCTTGAACTTTAAGGGGCAAGGAAACTGCAGCTTGGGTCTTCAGCTTGACTGGAGATCTTGCGGCTTGTCCCCTTCAGCCTTTTGAGGCCCATTGCAGAGCACTGCACAAAGTATGCCAGCCACAAGGGACCCAGACCTGGGAGTGGCCCCATGGCCCTACTTCCTCACAGGTCAGAGTGCCTAAGCACTGGGGAATAAACCCGTGATCCCCCTCAGCTGGCAAGCCCCACTTGATGGGGGTTAGCAAGTTCCCCACTTGGCCCTGGATTTAGGATGGAATGTTTTAAGTCATCATTCTCTTTTCAATCAAGACCAGCTATGGTGTGTAGCCAAAGCATTTTTCATTTCTTCCCTGTCTCCCAAGCTCCGGGGGGGGGAGGGGGGCGGAGGGTGCAGAGTCTAAACTACAAGTTCATCACAACAGTCTATTTTCTCAGCTGTATTTAGGAGCAAACAGCAGGTAGCCACCCAGATAGCACCTGCTTAATCTTCTACTTCACAGTTTCTCAGCTTTAACACTGTGATCACTCTCACTCTGGTTCACACACAATTCCAGAACTCTTTCTCAGCAGAGCATCAAGGAAGTTTCTTTTCTCACTGTGCAGGTGCTTAACAATGTCAGAAGAGGTTCTCTCTTCAGCTTCTCAGAATCCGGATTCCCATCCAATTGTCCAGTAGCCATTCTTCCATGCTATGACCAGTCCTCAGACCAGTATCTTCCCCTCATCTCCTTAGATGCTATGTCTAAGCTAGGGTCAGACAGAACCTTTTGCCTTTTCCATACTTTCACACAACTTTTCATTCCCTTCTCAGTTCACTAATGTCTCACCATGCAGGTGCAGAAGAAGACCAGCAGGCTCTCTCCTCCTCAGGATCAGTCCATTTTCCCTTTTCAAACAGCCTTTTCTCAATACTTTCACAGCTGTGGTGCTGCTTTCTACCATAGCCTCAGATCAGAAACTTGCAACTTTCTTTCTCAGCAGAGCTGACTGCACATTTTCCTTCAATTCTCTTCAGATAGGGGAAGGCACCACCAGCCCTGGGGGACAGATTACTGGCAGCCCCCAGGCAGGCCGTTTCCCAGCCTTGCAGTCCCAATCTTTACATAGGGGCCTTTGTCCCCCTTCCTCTGGAGGGGCTCCCGATGAACTAACCCAGAATCTCAAAGTTCTTATCTTTTGGGAGCTTTCTGGCAGCTCCCCATTGGCTGGAGCCACTGTCCTCAACGAAAATGAATATGTAACAGGCTACCTCGACATCTCATTGGTTGCTCAAAACGGCACCAGAATAATCTCCGGTATTTTTCCCAACAGTCTTTTCTGAAGCTCCACAATCCTTCTGAGAAATCCCGGCATTTGTATTGGCTGTAAGGTGGTCACATGGCTGTAATCATGGCTGCAGAGTAAACAGTTCCACCACAGACTTTACAGTGCCCCAGGTTCAAACATCTCCTGCAGCCAAATCCTTCACTTTTATTTTACAATTTCCCTGCATTTGGTAGCCACTCCTGCACCTTATTAAGTGACTGCAACCTTTAACAACTTTAATCAGCCCTCTTTCAGTTGCTGCTGCTGTTATACCTAGCCCCTAGGCAGCACACACAGTTCCATGACATTGTATTCATGGCCCCAACCTTATTTCTTTGAGGCAATCAAAATATGTATTTTATTAATTTTATTCCCCACAGAACCACAGCATCCCCTTTGCCCTTGCACACCAGTGCATTCTTTAATTTTTATATTTATTTTTTTCTGCTTGTTGCTAGCTCCAAAATCCTTTTCCCATAGTGCTAGACAGGCTCTCTTATGAATTATGCATGCTGCCTCATGAATATTAATGAGGCAGTATATAAATACTTGAGCACGATTGGCGTCCACAAAAACTCTTCTTTCTCTGCACCTGTTGCCTCTCTGGCTTAGCACAGGTCTCTGGTCCCCATTTTACATTACCCAGGGACCAAGACTGCCGGAGAGACAAACCAAGAGGCCACCAAAATGGCCAAATGAATGTGCACTTTCTGTGCATGCGTGGAGCACCCGGAGGTGCAAATACAAACTGGAGATCTGCGTGAATGCTCTCTCAGTCCCGCTTTTGCCAAACTAATGTGGGAGCCAGAGGGAGAGCTCAGGGGACCACAGGGACATAGGGGATTCACCAGGGGACACAGCCAGGAAGTGGGGAAACTATTTTATTATTTGCTTTTGTTTACCAGGTGGGTACACTAGACATAGAAATGCCTACTTTCAGGTACGACCCGGGAGGCTACAAGTGACATACAAAACATCAGTGTGACGCAGCACACATAAACCATACAGTACAATAGTTAGACAGAAAAGTACAAAACATCTCAAACATTAAATAGACTATGAAAGTACATAAGCAAGCAAAGTAGGTGCTATGGGGGAAACGGGACACAGAATGGTGAAAACCCAAGGACAGAGGAAACCTACAGGGGCCAAACAGGTAAGCCGACACAGGGATTGTATACCCTGATGTCAGCAGTATAAAATAAACAACAGGCTGCTGGGTGGGGGTGTGGAGGATGAGGGATGGTGATCGGAGAGTGTGTGGGGGGGTGCCACAATACACCAGAGACTGTGATCAGAGGGTGAGGTGGTGCCACTAGACACCAGGGAAAAAGGCGTCTCAATGCTGAACCAGCAGCTGGCAGCATGACTTCAACTGTGGTTGCAGAAGTCAAGAAAATCCTGCTGTTCTCATACAGAGAATGTGGGGGAAGCACTCCTCTCATTAAGGTCTGACTGCATCCTAGCTCATGCGCTGTCATGTCCTCACCTGTATTAGCTGACCAGCTTTACACAACAGCCAATCATGTGTAAAGCCGGCAGCTCCAGATGCCACATCAGATAATAACTACCTCCTCCTTCTCTGTTTAACTCCCTGCTGCCGGGTGCCAGCTGTCGACTCCAAGTCCTGCAGGGCAGGCTGAACGTGTTTTTTAAAATGAAAGTTTCTTGATCAAGGCGGGTTAGGGAGAGGAAAATCTTTGTGCCATGTGGGCCCCTTTGTCTCCTGGGCCCTCAGTCTGTGCCCGGTAGCCCGACTGGTCAGTCTGCCCCTCATAATTACTGCCCCCCACCACCAGATGTAATTTAAATCAGTGCAGTCATGCCGGCTCTAATAAAGCAACCGAGTTTGTCTGCACCATATACTGTATGTTTAGGATGGGTGAAGGTCCTCCTTAGCAAATAGACTAACATTCTTCTTAAACTTGTCCCACGTATTAGTAAAGCCAAAAACATCCCGTTTATACCAGTTGAGTAGTCTGTAGTTTATATGGCATATTGTATTTTTTTTTTCCTTTATAGCATGCGGAAATGATAAACTGTTGAAGATAAGGACATCACAACCCCTATTTTTTAATTCAGTTCCCATTCCTATTGAGTTGTGACAAATGTCCTTTTCATGATCTATTCCAATGTTGTTTGTACCTAGATGAAGGGTAGCAATGAAATTAGGTCCAGAGATTTTTAGGATATTTGGCATTCTGGTTTGTATGTCTTGGATCTTGGTACCTGGGAAACTGGACACCATATATAAGTAAGCAATAAGGCACAAGAAGGTGTGTGTTATCGTCTAATAATGTCACTCCTGGGGTGGGTTGAAGCACGAGGCAAAGCCGAGTGCTTCCATCACCCCAGGAGTGATGTTATTACACAATAACACACACCTTGGAGTGCCATATTGCAATTATACAATGGCTTGTTGTTATATACAGAATAAGAAAATAATTTTGAAGAATATTTTTGTTAGTGTGGGGAAATATTTTTGTTTCTTAAGAAAAAAAGTAATAAATGCAACAAATCCAATGTTACAGTGATGTTGTTGTGTAATAACATCACTGTCTCAATGGGTCAGCAGCCAATCAGCTTCTTACATTTTTCCTTGTCATTGCATAATTAAGTTTATCATTCCTGCACACTGCAGTGTTGCAATGTCTAATAAATGAATCCCCTAGCACCATTTTAACTCTGTTTACTAGTGGGGTACCGCAGGGTTCAGTATTAGGACCGGTCCTCTTCAATGTCTTTATATGCGACATTGCGGAAGGACTGGAAGGAAAAGTATGTCTCTTTGCAGATGACACTAAGATCTGCAACAGAGTTGATGCACAGGGTGGGGTGGAAAGGATGAGAAGGGACTTGGCAAGGTTAGAGGAATGGTCAAATGTATGGCAGCTTAGATTCAATGCTAAGAAGTGCAAGGTAATGCACCTGGGAAACAAAACCCAGGGAAGAGTACACAATGGGGTGAGATACTAACAACAACAAAAATGGAAAGAGACCTGGGGGTAGTCATATCAGATGACCTAAAGGTGGGCAAGCAATGTGAGAGGGCAGCAAGGAGGGCTGGGGGTTACTGGGATGCATAGGGAGAGGCATCACCAGTAGAAAACATGAAGTTATTATTCCTCTGTACAGACAGCTGGTGAGACTCCATCTGGAGTACTGTGTGCAGTTCTGGAGACCCAATCTCCACAAAGGCATAGACAGGATGGAAACTGTCCAGAGGAGGGCAACTAAAATGGTGCAGGGTCTGCACCGGAAGACATATGAAGAGAGACTTAAGGAGCTTAATATGTATAGCCTCGAGGAAAGGAGGGAGAGGGGGGACATGATAGAAACTTTCAAGTACCTCAAGGGGAATCAACAAAGTCCAAGAGGGTAGCATTTTTCAAACAAAGAGGTGTGCAAGAACAAGAGGGCACAATTTGAAGATAGGGGGGGGGGCTGCTCATAGGTAATTTAAGGAAGTATTTTTTCACAGAGAGGGTAGTGGATGCATGGAACGGCCTTCCAGAGGAGGTTGTGGAGACAAAATCAGTGGTGGAATTCAAGCATGCATGGGACAGTCATAAGGCAATTCTAGGGTGTGGGGGTAAGAAGAAGTAGGCTGCTGGTTAACTAGGATCTGCAGCTTATCCATTAGGTAGGGAAATGGGCAGACTGGGTGGGCCAAGCGGTCCTTATCTGCCCGTCACATTCTATGTTTCTATGTTTGTTTTAAGCCCTCTGGTGCTAATATTAGTGGCTTGGGATTCTTGCATGGTGTGAGGTTCACATTCCAGGATTTCAAACCTGTTTCCTGTTGTTGAGGGAAAGTGAGGGCTGTGTGACTAGTTCAGCCATATGATACATTTTGTGTTTCTTATGAGGGCATGCAAGCACCATTCCTCACTTGAGGATTTATCTAGTTCACCCCTTCCTCTTTTTTCAGCTTTACTTATTTGTTCAAGTGTTGATCCAACTCTAGGAAATTGTGAAGCTTCTAAAATATCATTTTCTGCTTCCAAGGTCTTTACAAAAAAATTGATGTTTTTTCTTAGACATTTTTTTAATTCTATTTTTAGTGAGTTGAAATCTGAAAGCAGTGCTTCAAAGGATAGACATTTCACACATAAAAAAGTGTCAGTATTATCGTTTGCAGATTTTTCTGTATACATTTTACACTTCACACATCTGATAATAGACACTTCATTACATATGAGGTAAGTGGTTCACTTTAGGATCCATTGTATGGTGGGTAATTAATATTATTCTTCAAAAGTTTACCTTGATATTGATAGGTAGGCTAAGGTTTCCTGCAGTTACACTAGCTACAATGGTGGATGACGACAGATGCACTTGTCTCTGCTGACACATCACCTCTGCTGTGTGCTCATCACCACTCACGAGGCAGCATCTATTTGTCATCCTGAAACCAGAAGTTGTATTCCCTTACTTCCAGTTTCATGATCCTGCACTGCTTGGACACAATAAATGTTATTTAGGGGCCTTTGGCACCCTGATACAGCCAACTGAAGTTTGTGACTGCTGATTATATTAGGAGGCAGATACAAACACTCCCTCTCCCAGGGATATAATAGGCTCAAATTGGGGGAGTAAGCCAAGTCCTCTAGGCTCCCAGAGTTCCCTGGTCTACCTGCCACAGAGTCAGTGAGCACAGAGAGAGAGAGAGAGAGAGAGTACTGACTTAGCTCTGCCTTATCAGAATGTGCAATATAAGTAAAATGTTAAGTATAAATAGCACCATGAGAATTAAAAACACACAGGTAACAGATACAGTGTCACAATTCTCACTACCCAGTTCACCAAAAGATGCTTCAAGGCAGCGTCTACTTTTAGTCCCCAAACTGGAAGTAGCAGTAGCAGTAGCTGACTTCCGGTTTCATGATCCTGCACTGTTTGGCACAATAAATGTTATTTAGGGGCTTTTAGCTCCCTGTTACAGCTACTGTAACTGCAGTCTGTGACTGTTGATTATACTAGCAGACTGATACAAACACTCCCTCTCTCGTGTATAGTAGACTTGAACAGGGGAGGGGGGTAATCCAAGTGCTCCAGACCCTCAAAGTTCCGTGGTCTACCTGCCACAGAATCAATCAGAGAGTACTCACTTACTCTTTCTTTGTCAGAATATGCAATAGAAGAACAATTTAAGTAAAAATAGTAGCTATAAGAGTTAAAAACACACAGGTAACAGGTGTAGCATCACAATTCTCACTACCCAATGCAGCAAAGGATGCTCCAAGGCAACGTCTACTTGTAATCCCAAAACTAGAAGTAACAGTCACTGACTTCCAGTTTCATGATCCTGCACTGTTTGGGCACAATACGTGCTATGTAGGGGCTTTTAGCTCCCTGATACAGCTAACTGCAGTCTATGACTGCTGATTATTTTAACAGACTGATACAAACACTCCCTCTCTTAGGGGTTGGCTCACACTGGGCAGGACAACCCAAATCCTACAGGTTCCCAGAGTTCCCTGGTCAACCTGCCACAGAGTCCATAACCACAGAAAGAGTATTCACTTAGCCCTGCCTTGTCAGAATATGCACTGTAAGTACAATTTTAAGTAAAAATAGTAGCTATGAGAGTTAAAAACACACAGGTAACAGGTGCAGTGGCACAATTCTCAGTACCCAAAGCCAAAACTTTTCAAATAAGTTAAATTTGTCCATGATTGGGTAACTGATCTTTTCGTTACTGGCCACAAACCACATCTGTTGATACCATTCTTTCAGACAGCATGCTTGTGGAGTTTTCCATTTTTTTAACAACAGTTACAAAAGACCTATAGCTGCCAAAGACACCCATAACTTTCATAGCTTATTTGAGTTTAGGGATGTAGGAAAAAAATCCCAAGAATACAGATGGAGGAGGAGAGAGGGATGTCAGAGTTTGTGACTGTGTCACATATCTGTTTTACTTTGGGCCATAAATTAACTATGTTGGAAGAGTTCCAAACTGTATGAGTGAGATCCACTCTTTTTTTTTTTTTGCACATTTCCAACACTCACTGTCCCTTGAGAGACATGTTTCATTTAGTTTTTTGGGTATCATGTAAAATTGCTGAAGTGTTTTGTATTACAACAGCTTGCCTTGCAGATCCTTACTACATCTACATGTTATGTTGCAGGCTGATGCTCAGTCCTGTGGGGAGAATTGTGTGTGAAGCGCTGTTTCCCATTTTTCTTTCCCTTGAGAAATTAGAGATGAGGCAGGGCAGTGTTGGCTAGAAATGTATACATCAGACTAGCACCTCTGTTGAGCATAGCTATTTTATGGATTTGTTCTCAACCAGGACCTTTGAGAAGGAGTAATCCTGGGATGATTGAGGATGTGTTTAGTGCTTCTCTGGCATGTACATAAAGATAGAACTCAAACTTAGTAACCCAAAGTTTGCTTTTAATTCACTAAAGGATCTGAGTGGTCTGGTTTCCTCATCTATCACATCCACTAACTTAGTGATGCCAGCATTGAATAAGATATTTTAGGATTTCCCAAGAGTGATATAGAGCTCAGAAGATGATTTTCAGGGTTGATGTGAGAGCTGCAAGTCCAGGATCCGAGTAATACAATTGAAGGTGAGGAATAACTGGCAGTGCATCCAATCCTAAGAATTGAAGTGAGTGGAGAGTGGTAGCTAAGCCATGAAGGCTAGCATGGTGACTGGACCACACGTAGGTCAGTCAGTAAAGTGAGTAGAATGTGGCAGCTAAACCCCACGAAGGTTAACATGCGCGGCTAGACCACACGTAGGTCAGCCGGTAAAGTGAGAAGAGTGTAGCAGCTAGACAGCACGAAGGTTAGCATACGCAGCAGGATCACACGCAGACAATGTCGATATGTGAATAGTGATAATTCCAAATGAAGTGAAGCATTGAGGTAAGCATCCAAGAACACACTGAAGGAAATTCCCCGGCATAGTCCAATAGCAAATTTACAAACCTGAGGAGGATATAATGGATGAACAGAGGTGTGAACATGCATGACGAGAGCTGCAGCATCTAGAATTTGATGAGCATGACTGAAGGAGTAACATGCTGGAATGCATCTAATGTTGATAGAAGGGGAGTAACCCATAGCAGTTAGTAGACAGCTGTAAAGGGAGCAACATAATGGTGCCTGATACGTTGTAGTCTCATGCGTAGCCAGGCGGACTGAAACTTGGATAGGAGAAGAGGTGGTGCTAGCATGCACTCCTAGAAAGGTTGTATGCTATACAGTGTAGAGAGTGGTAATCCTTCGTATGTTGGACAGGTAGAAGTGTAATTACTAGGTCATATCTTGAAGCCAACAGTAGTAGAACAGAGAGCAATAATGGAGAACTAAAGTAGTGAGGACTGCTGTGGGTGTTATCTGGAGATTTAGAAGCGGTCCAAGCCATCCGGTTCCCAGAACAATATGCTGTACCAGAATGCAGCCAAGTACATGACAGCAGGCAATGTTATCCCAGGTACATTAAATAAAAATCAGTAACTAAGGACTGACTTCAATCAGAGCAAGGGTAAACCCCTTGACTGTTATAAATGCTGAATAGTGCTATGAACGTAGCACTCAAATCACCTTGCTCCACATGAGTGTTCTGCTGTTGCCCATAATGTGAAAGCATGTCAGGATACAAGATAATATTAAGGTAGGCTAAATTAATTCATATCACTACCTAGGCCCACAATAGGGAGCCATACGAACGTGGCAAGCTGTGAGCATGTGTCTGAGCTGGACGTTTCCGTAATCCATGACAGCTTGGAAGTGTGCACCGACAGCCGGTGCCACTGGTCAGAATAGCAGGCATTGCAAGGCGCATCTTGTGTATGCTGTTGATGTGAAAGGCAGCTGGTAAAGGCAGGGGATACACAGATGATAGTGTAGGAGGGTCAAGCAGGTGGCGCTGGAAGTGTTGCAGAAGGGGTGATTCAAGAGCTGCGATACGGCAGCATGCAGGAGCCTAGCTCTGTGGTAGCCGGGAAGTACTGAACGCAGTGGTAGCTGAATTGTCCATGGAGAAGTAGCTACATAGAGGCAATGGGAAAGATAGGGTTGAGTCCATGGTGGCTCCATGGCATGGCAATGGCAGGTAGGCGAAGGTCTTGATGGTAGGGCAAGCGAAGAAGCCCCAGCTTACAAACGTTGCAACGAGAGACAGCAGCATGGAGAAGGGGGAACACGGCTGGGCTAAATATGAAGCATACAGGACAATGAAGCAGAAACAATCCCCCCCAAAAAAAATTAAAAAAAAAAAACAACACTGCAGGAAAGAAGAATGGGCAAGGCAAACAAAACAAGAGTAGGGGCCAGGCAGGACATGGAGAAGATCAGCCGCACACCAGGACCGCTGACTAATGAGTGCAACTCGCTCAAAGCAGAGCGGATGTAGCCTGCTGATTTAAATAGGATGTGGGGGAGGAGCTCTTCCTCTACATAGCTACAGGTGATATTCTTTATATTGAAGTAAGACTTACACAAATTCATGCCAACATTACAGACAGCTCGTATTTTCCTTTTCTAACATTAAGGAATCTGCCATTTGGTTCATGACATTTATCCACCAAATATTAGGCATCCATTACCTGTTGTAATCCTACATATACTGTATGTCTACCTTCCTTTTTTAACTATATAATTTCCAATAACTATTTACACCCGAAGTATTTTAGCATGTCATTAACTTTATCCAGATTACAGTACTACACCATTGCTCTTCTTTCTGCTAATGCTTTGTGTTGCAGTTTTACTACTTAGAAGTATTTTCCTTTTCTTGTCTTATTGTTACACTTATAATATTGCATTTTTGGTCATCGTGCTTTGTATTTACCCTGTTTCGTACTCCTCCTCTTTCCCCCAGGACACATCTGGAAATGAGATGATACAAGTTCAGTTTGTCTTTTTTGGTAAAACATTTGAAATAAATAAATATAAACATTAAATGGCTTAACAAGGTTTCTCAGTTACGCTTCACTTACTCTCTGCAATTCATTAGCTGTATCAACTCAAGCTGCTTATAAAGTAGTCTGGAATGGATTATCAAGACTGGTGACATGCTGTGTGTATCCCTTCTCCTGCTTCTCCACCCTCTCCTCCTTGAACACCTCATAGAAGAACTGTCTGAGAAGAGGAGCATTGTTTGTTTCTCCTCCTGTCCTGTTCCACCTCTCGCTCCCAATCCCTGTGATCCCTGGATGAGTCCTTCTCCCTGAACTGTCTGTCACTGCCATACAATGAGTCATCCCGGCTGCTGTCATTGCCATCATCCTCATCCAGTGGATCTGGAAGGAAGAGAACACAGTGCCATGCATCACAAGCAGGTCAACAGTACAGCTGTGTTACACACCACCACCAAGTCCGATCAATGCTACAGGCTAAAGTCAGACCACAGGATCCCATACCATGCACACTGTGAACAGCATGCATGTCCTGATATGTGGTGGAAGAAACAACACCTGTATCTCCATGTGCACTGAAAATGACCATGCAGCCCATGTGCATCCCTGGCCCTTGCCATATGGTGATCTTAGTGGTTGGTAAATGAATGTGGTGCCATATCCCTGTGGCCCACAGCACTGCCCATAATAATATAGTCTGTAATGCTAAGAACAACAACTACATTGGTACTACACAGTCATGTGCACATACTCACCCTGGCGGCTGCTTGTGGACATGGTGTCAATGCTATCCTCCACACCTTCAACTTGATGGCATCCCAGGATATCAGCAATGAGCTCCTCCTCCTCTGGTGTGAGTGTGCTCTGGGTTGGTGGGCCACCGCCAGTGGCCTGTAGGTCCTGTCTTGCTGTGATCAACTTCTCCATTGTGTGCCTTCTCATATCATAGTAGTGCTTTTTAACCTCCTCAAATGTGCATCCACCTCCACACTCAGCACTGATTGCCTCTACCACCTCCTTCCATGCTGTCATCTGGCCGGGCACATCACCCTTTATGCTGACGACCTTGTGCTTCTGGCTAGCTCCCATGATATCAGAGGAATAAACACCAGCCTAAACTCTGATTTTGCCCGCATTCAATCTTGGCTCAAGGCAAACAAGCTTGTTATCAACCTTCGGAAGACACAGGCCATGCTATTTGGCTCCCTTGCCAAGATTAGAGCGTGCCCGGTACATCTCAAAGTAGCTGGTGCTGACAGCATCCCTGTGTCAATGGTCAACTCCTTCAGGTACCTGGGGGTAACCCTCGACCCTCAGCTGGACCTCTCCCTGCACATTCAAAACTCCTGCAAGGCCACAAACTGTAAACTGGGCCTGGCGTACAGGGCCAAAAGTTGCCTCACCCCTGCTGCCCGCCTTGCCATTGCAAAAGGGGTCCTTCTCCCTACACTCTGTTATGGGCTCACCTCCTTCATGAATGCCCTTAAAACCTGGCTCACAAAATGGGACACAGCTTACAACAACATCTGTCACTTCGCTCTAGCAGCTCCCCGCCTCACCCATTACTGTCAACTCTATTCCAGGCTGGGGTGGCTCTCCCCTAGTAACCACCAATCATTTGTCTTAGGCAACTTTACAGACAACATTCTCCAATCGTCCACTCCTCCTGCACTCACCAATCTGCTCAAACCTGTCCTCTCTGGCTATCGGCTGAGGTCTACTGACTCCCAGGCTCTCATGGTCCCAAAAACTCCCTCCCTCACCGGGGACCGTGTCTTTGGAGCTCTTGCCCCCAGGGCTTGGATCCTACTCTCTGCTTATGTAAGGACTGCCCCCTCCCACAGTTGTTTCAGGTCCTCCCTCTGAGGCCACTTAAAACAAGCCTCTACCTGCCTCTGCTCTTAGCTGACCTACCCACCATGGTGCACCTGCACCCCTTCAACAGCACATGTGCAGTTGTGTATATCATACTCTTCGATAAGACCCTGCTGAGATATGTTTGACCCCCTGGCCACGCCTTAATCATTGTACTTGCCTTGTATATGTTCTCTGCCTGCACCAGACTGTAGTTAGCTGCCTATTCCTGTCTGTACCTTGATAACTGTTGCTACCTTGTCTCTTAATTTGTTATTGCCTGGGTTCTCTGTCAACACCTGACTGTACCTTATTGTTTGATGTTACTCTGTCTCTGAATTGTTATTTCCCTTGTAATTCTCCTGGGTCGCACCTAAAAATAGGCACCTGACTGTCTAGTGTGCTTACCTGGTAAACAAAAGCTAAATAAATAAATAAATAAATTGTCAGGGGACACCCATGCGGAACTGCTTCTCCTTGGCAAAGTACTCCTAGGCCAGAATCTGTGTAGAAAGGACAGTTCTGAGTATATTGCCCACCATGAATGACATAATTTATTTATTTATTTTATTCTTTTGGTAACCAGGTAAGGCCCACTAGGCACAAGTGACTGTTTTCAGGGACAACCCCAGGAGCACTGCGGTGGTGAAGTGACTTGCTCCGAGTAATGCAGTATGCAAGTGGAGGTTGTGGGAGTCAAACCCAGGTCTGTCAGATGTAACAAGCTCATTCACAGCTCATTACTCTAATCTCTATAGTATACTGCCAGCCCACAGCACAGTATGAATTTACCCCCCAACAAGTGCTCCAGTCTGCTGGTGACTGTGTGTTTGGTAGAGGCATACACCATTCCTGCAATGCCAAAACACCATGCTATATTGGCCCACAGGACCCACTTTACATCCAACCCTGCCTGTGTCCATATACAGTATACAATCTGTCAGACAGGCACTACTGGTGGCAGCTTTGCATGTGCTTGTGGTGAATGCAGATATTCCACATACCAGCAGGTTGGATATGTGGGCTGGCAGGACTGACAAGGGTATAGAGTACAGAGATGTGGATACTGACCATGTTACATCAAGCATATCTGGGCTGGTTTGTCACAATATTAACTTGAATACTGTGTGACCCTTAGCAGCGCATGTAACCTCCCCAGTGACCCCAAGCTGCCACTGACTACAGATTGCCTAGTGTGCCTTAACCAGTAACAAAGACAGTGACACAAGTCAGGGAAAACAGATGCTGGCCATACAGTGGACTGCCTGCTAACACAGGACCCCCTTGAGAATGCGCATCATACAACTGTGCAGTTACTGGTATAAACAAGGTAGTGCAGTTACAACTAGATGAATCATGCTGTACAGTACTGTATGGACTGCAATAACCACCTACCTGTAGTTCTCATGGACTAAACATCTGTCTAAGTAGCCATGTGTTTTGTACCATTCTGCAACACATAAGTATAAAACAAAATAGTAATGGAAACATGTCCGGTGCCCATGGAAGAGGATTATAAATGTTAGCTGTTCTGTTACAACTTACCTTTTTCAAATGTAACTTCTCCTCTCAGTGTTCTCCACATGCTGCTTCTCCAGACTGTTATGTTAATAGTTTTGAGCTGGACACTTGGGGGAGTTTCCCTTTTATAATGAGCCAGTAATGAGTGTAAAATAACATGCAAATTAGTTTTTGCACCATGAAATTTACAGTAGCCCCATTTATACAGTATGTTACCTTTCAATATACAGCTGTTTGTGCCAGTTGCTAATGTATTAGCAATCAAAAATGACATTTGCACAGAATTCTCCTCAAACACATGCCGTTTGCAGCCACACGCCTTGATGACATCTTGGCTGTTTCTAATGATGGCATGAAGTGCTTTCCACAAATGTACATTTTTGCAATTGCACACAACTGCTAGTGATTGCAAACAATACAGAAGTGCTTGTTCCCAACATGCATGCATGGAACAGTGTGCATGCGACATTTTGCAGATGATACACACACATAGAATGTCACTTCCACAAGTTACAAATGCAAACAATGTACTGGTGAGAGCATCTGTGCTGGCCACAGCTACAAAAGACCCTTAAACAAAACAAGGGAGAATATGTCAGCCAGATGAAGCATGAGGAGAGGAGGGGAGGGTGAGAGACAGGTGCTTCACACCTCAGGAAGTGAATGTACTAGTGAGGGAAGTCCTCATTAAGGAGACCTCTGTCTTTGGGGGCACAGCAAGGGATGTTACCACGGCTGAGAAAGCCTGTATTCAGAGAACAGTGGCCACGAGTGTCTCCAAATGAAAGCCTGGGAAGAATACCAACACAGTGCCAGCACTGCAGGGACAACCTGACCCAGCATGAGGGGAGCACCTGTGATGGCTGAGGGCATAGCATGCTGCTGGAGGCATACAGCCAGGTAAGGCAATGTTATCTGTTACACTGTTTATGAGCCACGTGGTTGCAACTGTTTGGGAGTGTGCACAACCAGCATGGATGTAACAACTGTTAGTGGCCATTGTGAAGCAATACTGTATTGATTCCTATGACTGTATTTGCTAGTGTGAGGTGTGCATTATCTGCAGCATGTATATATGTATTCACATCCTGTACAGAATCATAGTTCAGTATCTTCCTTTCATGTAGACAGTACTGTTGCCGGGCTACTACACAGACATGTCCCAGCCCTAGTGTGCCCCCCAACCCCCATAACACATGGTTATTCAGATCACTGGACGTGTGCTTCATGGAAGCTGCACATCCCCTCCTCACTGGGCAGGTTATATGCCATTTGTAGTACAGTTGCACAGATTCACGATCTCAAACAACAAGAACATTCTGAGTGTCTGAGGTACTCCATCTGGCCAGGATGAACCCTGTTAGTGGATTATATCATCAATCAGTGACAGACAAGTGTATTGGGACCCATTAGCTGTGGTTCGCTATCAACTCTACCTTGCAGAACAACAGGTCTGGACCTAGTTGGAGGAGGCATAGCGTGTTTACATGATGGCACTATACATATTATGGGACAGAGCTGTGCAGTGTTTCCAGCATGACTGGAGCTCAGGTACCATCAAGCATAGCCCTAGAAACAGTGAGTGTATCCTTACACTTGCAGCCATGGACAAGTGCAGTACGCATCAACAGCCACAGTTTATATGGGTTACACATGGCAATGTGTACCTTATCTTCCTTGTAGTGTTTATGCCATGGGTAGTATGATGTGTGCAGTGTGCTTCATGTCCATCTGTGACACCTCCAGATGAGGTGATAAAGCATGTTTCAACAGGCATGCATGCAGCATGTTCATATTCATAGCCACACCGCTGTATGTACACTAATGCTGGTGTTGCCAAACTACATACCAGATATGGCCCTGTACCTGTGTATGTCTGTGCAGTGCTATGTTTTGGATGCCATCTGTGTAACATAGGTGCACATGGCACATACCTGTTGTGCCTCTCAGTGCCCTGTCATTCACTTACAGACTGTTTTCTGTGTTCCATGTTTCCATAACTCCAGCAGCAGGGGTGAGATGTCCCAGAGTCCTGGATGAGGAAGAGGCAGAATGCGCTCTCCCATGTCCCAGGTGCCCATGGCTGAACTTGCCCAAGGACATGTTGCTCAGCCTTGGTTGCAGCATTCCTGTGTTGTGTAGTCCCCTGCGCAACACTACAGCACTCTTGTATGGTCAAGACATATGTGGCAGCTGTGTCTACTGGTTCCGGTTCTGCCCCAGGCAATGCAGGCTGACATCCTTGGTAACATTTACTGTGTCACACAGAAAAGCATTATATCCATACAGTGTGTGTGTGTGGGGGGGCAACACATGTCCCACCATTGCCCACCCTCTCATGTTGGTGGTACCCATGACCTGGGTTTGTGCTCGATTCAGTTGGGAGGGCTGCATGTTGGCCATCATGTGGTGCAGCATGCTTGGCACAATGTCCAATATCCAGCACGGTTCCTTTCCTTATAGATGTTGTGCCCACTGTGTTCCATCACATTTCCACTGCTAATGGCTATATCCCACTGTCTGTCCTGCTTCTCATTTGTGATGCACTACACACCAAATGGTGTGTGCATGGTGTCCGTGATGTTCAACTGGCTCTGTCCACAGGGAGCAGGACCACAGTGGTGGGCCATGGGGTTGTGGTATACATATCAGGTCTTCTTAGCTGCACCGCCATGTGGATGTGCAGTATGTAAGCAATAAGACATGATAGGGTGCACATTGAACAGATATTACTGCATGCCTAGGGGTGTAGTGAGCGGCCAAGTGCCTTCAGCACCTGGAAGTGTGGTAATATCTGTTCAGTGCACACCCTAGGGTATCTTATTGAACTTAAAAAATGGGGTTCTTTGTTATGTATACTGTTTTTTTAATATGAAAAAATTATTAAATCACATTAAGCGGAGTTTCTAAGAGAGGGGTTATCTAGTTATGCCACCCTGACCCTGCCCTGCCTACAAGAAGTGAGCCTTTGGGATGGGTGTGAAAATAAAAAAAAAAAATGTGAAGGATGGATTTTTTAATTTTGTGAAATGCTTCAGCACTGGCAGTGCAACTGGCAACACAAGACAACTGTAGGTGATGCGCTGCAGGAGTGGCAGCATGATCGGGGGGCCAGTGGGATCCTAACAGGTCACACCACAGCACAAGTCAGTATATTTTTTTGACTGGTACTTAGCTTGTGAAGAATAAGATATTGGGGACGTGGCCTGACCAGGCAGAAGATGGCAGCATAGTTCAGAATCTCTGCAGGAATGACTGCAATCTAACCTCATCCAGCCTTCACCAGACCTTTCTTTGGTACCAATTCCTGTGACCATCCTGTAATCTTACTGCCTGACACAGTTTGTAAGTCATTTTTGATCCATCATCTATTTATATTCAATTATTCTACACTGTACTGCAGCATACTAGGCCTCATCCTTCAGCATTATGGCAGATCTCCAAGTACAGCAAAGTTCACTTGCTAGAGTGGAAGTAATGTTTTCTAAACTGATGGCTGAGATTAATGATCTAAAACCTCCACCCAACAGAATGTGACCACTCTTGAAACTTTTAGCCAGAAAATTGTATTTAATGAGAAAGCAACAGCCTGTAACACCACTACTATTCATGACCTCCAGGTTACTGTCCGCAATCAAGATCGAACTATTAAATCCCTACAAGTCAAAACTGACAATATTGAAAATCATAATCATCGCAACAATTTACGATTTTTTGGCTTCCCTGAAGGTGTACAATTAGGAGACAGTACTGCACTTTTATTATATGTGCTGCCTGAAATGCTTAAACTGCCTCCTGACCTAACGTTAATCATTGAGTGGTCTCACTGCACTCTGGGTCCCAGGCCAACATCAGATCAGTGACCAAGGCCTATCATTGCTCGCTTCTTGAACTATTCCCACACAGAATTAATACTGAAACGAGCCAGAGAAATGGGGAAACTTCAGTGGCAAGAGTTTAATATTTCCATCTACAGAAACTTTTCAAAAGATTTAACCATCAGAAGGAAGGCCTACAATCCACTTAAACAAATCCTCCACCAAAGAAGCATTAAATTTGCTCTATGTTACCCCGTGACACTACGCCTTTTCTCAGGCTCTTCCTTCAAGGATTTTGAAACCCCTGATGCCTTAGCCAACTATCTGGAGGTCTCTCTCTGCAATCTTACCCTGGGAGGTTCAGCAGCAATTGGCAACCCAAACACAGCTTTGGTATCCGCATGTAGGGTGGACGACAAGGTACAGGAACATGGGGAAAGTGTTGCAGAACTTGTAGCCCCAAGCAGCAATGCCGCATCTGATTTGACCCCAAGGCAATCAACACTGCTGCAAGAGAAGCTTCTGTCAGGGCATTACTCTTCAAGACTTTCATGCTGTTCTAGTGAGGTTTCACCCCAAATACCCCAAGCTTTAGCCTCTCACCTTCAAATCAACCCCTCTATTCCCTTGAGCAATAAGTTTGCTCTCTTGGAGGTTGACATGCACTCCTCGCAGGAGGATCTTTCCCAGCAAATTTCAGACGAGCATCCCTCTAATTTGGGCCCTGTGCCTCACGGATGTATTTCTGCCAATACTTCATGGGCAGAAGTTGTTGCAAGTTCCCCCCTCAAATCTTTAGAGCCGCCCAAAAAGAAACGTAGGGCAAAGACCAAAAGCAAGAACATCAATAGTCACAATCCTGATAATAAATCTAAGGTGTCATGAGCTTATATGGTCAGTAATATTGTCCCAGTTGCTATAGCCTGGTAGGCTTTGCTTCCAGGATACTTAAAGGGAGTGCCAGTACACTTTTTCACCTAGCTGCCTGCTCTACAATCTATGCTACCTGGTTGCTTTCGCTCTCAGCAGGTGTAGAAAGCAAAGGCTGTACATCGTGGCACAATCAATTTACTTTTTGTTGCAGTGTTTAAACAAGCAGCTTAAAGGTCTTCAAGGGAACTTTGGTATATCAGCAATGCTTTTCTAACCCATTATTTTAGTTTTAGATCTTATACATTGCCTCACTAAACAGGCTCTCTGTATCTAGCCTTTTACTCTCTAATTTAGCAGTGCATCAGGTTTATAGTCTTTTGGCTGTTCAGTTGCATATCTTCAATCGGTATGCATCCTGATTATTGCCTTTTCTTTTTTCATATGTGAATTATTATATATTACAAGGCAATTTACCCCTTCCCTCTCCTGATGACAGGTTCTTAAGTATTATTGGCAACTACATCTAATCTATCTCCTTCCCTACGCTCCATTATTCTTACTACCTCCTGTTTTACAATATGGAACTATCATTAGTACTCAGAGAGGTGGGCTATGTTTGGTGTACTGTTGCAAAGGATTGTCAATCTATATCTTCCTTATGCTCCTTATTCTACTCGAAGCCTACAGATATTATAGAAATCCACTGCTGTGTGGTCCCTCCTGTTTTGGGGCTCACTGGGCCTAGTCTTCTAGACCTAGTCACCCCATATAACACCTATTTAGGTGATTTTCAAGTAATCAGAGCTGATCTTTATTATGACTATCTCTTCTGTCTACAGTTATCACCCGAAGCCTATACCTCTCCACATAATCCCGATTTGCATTTGGCTCAGGGCGTAAGGACTTAAATTGACCTCCCCTTTCTTCTTTCCCCCCTCAATATTGTATTTATTGTGTACATACTCTGTTGCACTGCAAAGTATACTCAGAGTCACTCTAATGTGGTAATGATCTACTTTTCCTTTTATATTTGTTCATTTGCATTCCACCTGGCTCCCTGAATTCCTTGCTCTATGTCTAGGCTGTACTGGCATCTCGTATATGGTTCTTTCATTTACTGTTATTTCAAGTTGGTATATCTTGTACTATTACTACTAATGTTTATAAATAAGTTCTGGTGTTTAGCTGTATCCTTATACCTTGTCGTGTTAGCTTAGAATTAAGCTGAGGTTACTACAGTCCCCTGCCTTTCTTGGTATTATTCCCTTTCAGTTTAGCTTATCAGGAATACTTACTTTATTATATCACTGGGATCAGACTTAGGTTTGGGCCGATATTTATAACCAGTTCTCCCTAGTCTCCTCCCTACATTAACGCCCCAGAGTGCGGTGAGACAGTCTCTTAGCCAGTTGGCTGACTCATATCTCCTCACACCCATAAAATGTTTTCTTTGTTATTTAGCTTACTAGTATTGTTGTTGTTGTTAATGACTTTTCTCCTTCCCCACCTCTATTCTAACTTTAATAAGATATCTGTGCTACTCATGTATCATACATCTCACTTTTTTTGGCTTGAATGTTCCTGCCACTCTCTGCATATACGTAAGCTCTCTATATTGTATTCTAATCATCCTCTGCCTTATTTATTTGTCCTTTCACACTCCAGCGATTATTCCCTTTCTTTAATACTAACAATATGAGTGACATACTTTTATATACATGGAATGTGAAGGGACTTAATTCTCCTTGTAAGCGGAAGCAAATTCTTTCACATCTCAAAAAACATAAAACACAAATTGCTTTCCTTCAAGAAACAAAATTATTTGCAGAGGACGTTCATAGACTTAAAAAAGATTGGGTTGGTCAGATCTACGAATCATCCTATACCTGAAAAAAAAGATGAGTTGCTATTCTTATTCGTAAGAGTGTCAAATGGTCCCTTGTAAACTCTGTTTCCAATACTGATGGCAGATGAGTGATGGTCAAACTGAATACCAACTCTGGTCCTCTTCTGCTTGTTAATGTCTATGCACCCAACTCCGATTTCCTGGAGTTTTTCATAATTTAGCTCAACAGATTCTATCCTTTAACACTGATAATACACCAGTTATTCTTGGAGGGGATCTTAACTTAGCTTTAGAAGCCAGCATTGACAGAAGTAGCCCCACCCTAGAAGTATTAAAGCCCTCTCATTACTAATGCAAGATGTTGGATTAGCTGATGTATGGCACCTCCTTCACCCCCGATCAATAATTTACTTTTTACTCCTCTCTACATAAGACATACAGTAGAATTGACTACTGGTTAGCCTCTCCTGTTATAATGGAAAAAACTATTGATTAATCCATCTCTCCCATCATAATCTTGGACCATTCCCCTATCAAATTGCAACTTTTGTGGTGCCCATTAGCACCTAAATCTTCTTACTGCTGGCTGCACCCTCTCCTTGTCAAGGATCCCAATTTCTTACCCATGATCAAAGCGCAAATTCAGGACTTCCTCTTTCACAATACCCCAACCGAATCTTCTATGTCCTCTGTATGGGACGCTCTTAAAGCTATGATTCGAGGGAAAATTATCAGTTATGCTGCACATAGGAAAAGAGTAAGGGAACAACAGCTGGCTGACTTGGAAAAATCTCTTAAGGCTAAAGAGAATTTGTGCTTTTATTCTAATAAGCACCATCTCAACTTCTTCTTGAAATTGTTTAACTTAGAGTTAAAATTAACAAATTAATGTCTCGTAAAACCAAACTGGCCTTGTTTAAACTTAAATATAAGTTTTGGGAACACGGCGATAAAAATAGAAAACTCCTCTCTTACCAGCTCAAAGCACAACAAATGGAACGACACATCCTAAGCCTAAAAGATGAACAGGGTACGATTCACTCAGACGACCCCTCTATAAACCGTATCATGAAAACCTTTTATCAAAAACTATACTCTAACACAAATCCTCCATCTACTTAACAAATTCAACACTTCCCTAAATTGTTACATCTTCCTCATCTTTCTACTCTTGAAACAAATTCTTTAGATGAACCCTTCTTGCTTCAGGAAATCCAGAAAGCTTTGTCTTCCTTGAAATCCGGCAAATCCCCTTGGGGAGATGGATTCCCTGTTGATTTCTATAAAATGTTTTCCGACACCTTATGTCTCCTTCTTCTTAATGTTTATCAAGAAGCTTCCAATACTGGCAAACTTCCCCCATCTTGCACCGAAGCAATCATAACCCTAATCCCTAAGAAAGAAAAAGACCCTACTCACCCGGCAAGTTACAGGCCCATCTCTTTATTAAACATGGATGGGAAGATATTTGCTAAACTACTAACTTCTCAACTTGAATCCTTGATTCCCAAGCTAACGCATTGTTCACAAGCCGGTTTTATTAAACATAGATCTGGTTCTGATCACCTATGTTCCTTATTTAATTTAATTCACAAAGCCAAATCCCTCAAGACACCAGCTGCAGCCATAGCTATTGATTTTGAGAAGGCCTTTGATTCCTTAAACTGGGACTACCTTCATCAAGTTTTATCTTATTTCGGTCTTTCTCATACCTTTTGCTTCTGGATCAAGCTATTATGTAACTCACCTGTTGCTAAAGTACTTACTAATTCCATCCTTTCCTCTTACTTTCATCTAGCAAGGGGAACTAGACAAGGCTGTCCCCTGTCACCTTCCCTGTTTATTTTAGCCATGGACCCCCTGACTGCTTGTTTACGTCAATCTTCTGGCATTATGGGCATACCTGTGAGCAATTCAAGATATGTTTCTCTCTCCTACGTGGATGACCTCTTTCTCTTACTCGAAAACCTAAATGAGGCTGGGTCCCTGTTGGTTGATTTGCTTAATAATTTTACTAAAATTTCTGGCCTTGCTTTGAATTACGGCAAATCACAAACTATGCCCCTTAATGACCACTTTAACGCCTTTATGAACATACCTCTTGGATTCTGCTGGTCACTACAGGGTATAACATATCTAGGAATCAAAATTACTAGTAACTTAGGGAAGATATGGGACATTAACTTTAACCCCTTATTTGATAACATCAAAACAATTCTGGACAGATGGAAGCTTCTTAATCTCTCTTTCACGGGGAAAATTGCAGCCATTAAGATGTCAATTTCTCACAAGATTCTTTACCTCTTTGCCAATATTCCTTTAGTCTTACCATCCTCCTTTTTTGCTAAAATTGATAAATTAATAGGTAACTTTATCTGGAATGGGAAACCACCGAGATTTAACTGCAACAAACTTCAATCACATTGGAAAAAGGGGGGATTTGGACTCCCCTGGTTCAAAGGCTACCTCTGGCTTTCCAAATGGCCAAACCATTAAATGGTTTCAGAAACCCTGCCTCACTCACCACTATGGATTGCAATGGAATCCGCATTGTGCCCAGGAGGAGTTCCCACTTCCTTCATTTTTAATCCCATTTCCTCTAAACTAAAATCTCACCCGACTATGTCATCCTCTGTTCTTTATTGGAAACTAACCCACAAATTCCTGAAATCCAATCCAACACCCTGGTTTTATGCCCCCTTATGGGGCAATCCACTGCTCACTCTAGAAGATCACCCAATTTTCTGTCGTGCATGGAGAAACAAAGGCATTTTCTTTCTTGGAGATATCTTGGACCAGAATTCACTCACTTTTAGATCATTCTCAGACTTGCAGGTCACATGGATACTTCCTAAACAGGACTTCTTGAAGTTTTTACAAATTCGGGCAGCTTATAACTCTCTCTCTAGTTTAGTGTATAGGCATACTTTTCTAAACCCATACATCTCACACTGGACTAATTTATCTGTAAAATTAAATAGCTCCATTTACAAAGACATTATTGATAATCTACCTGATCAGTCTATACAGGCCAAAAATAAATGGAGTACTCTTCTTAACTACAATATTTCAAACACACAATGGAGTAACTGTTGGCGTATTACACATAATACCTTTAAAGATGCCTGTAGTTCTTTAGTACAAACTAAAATCCTACATGTTTGGTATAGAACCCCATCTGTGCTTCAACGAATGGGCCTATTAAATAATAATAATTGCTGGTGCTGCAATTTGGCCAATGGGGATCTACTTCATATCTTGTGGTCTTGCGCTCCCATTAATAAGCTCTGGCATAAAGTCTGTTTACTTGTATCCAGACTAATAGGACAAAAACTATCTTTTGACCCCAAGCTATTCCTTCTAGACATCTTTATTCCCAATATCTCTCTCCTCTCACATGCACATTTTAGATGGCTAAGCATACTTTCTCTTCTGGTCAAACATCTGATTCTTATGAAATGGAAATCAACTCTGGTGTCTTCTTTTTCAGATGTTCTTCAAAGCCTCTCTCAGTATGCCTCTCTAGACCGATTATCTCATGTTACTCATAACCGACTCACTGCATATGACAGATGTTGGCAGGATTACTTCAAATGCATCAAACCTAGTTCTTCTAGACCCTAATTCTTAGGGATATTTAGCCCTCCTTCTTATTTTGATCTCAGATTAGGTTTTCTCAAAACTTTTGTGCACAGATTTCTCCTCTTTGTTCCCTTCTTCCTTGTTTTCTCCCTCTCTTCTTCCCTTCTTCCTTGCTTTTTTCTCTCTTCTTTCTTTCCTTGCATGCTTTTCTTTTATCTTCACCTCTCCATTACTGAACATTGTTCATATTACCACATTTATCACTTTTTGCAATTTACTGAATGCTTTGCCATAGCCTGCCCTAGCATGTATTTTGTACATGGTTGCTATTTCTGATCCTATAATACCCTATTGATTGGTACCCTTCTGCTCTCCACTTACATCCTGTCTAGGTTTGCGTTTTATTATCAATACATGTATATAAGGCTTCTCCAATATGTTTACCCTAAATACCGTGTTTTTTTAAGTGATATTTTATACCTTACATGGAGGATAGTCTTCTATTGCATAAGATGTGTGCTTTCTTATATACTTGAATTTCAATAAAAAGATAAAGTGAAAAAAAGAATAAGATATTGCCATTCAAAAAGATGTATTGAAGAGAATGGGAGAGCCAGTGACACCAGGGTTTCCCTGATCAGTGGGTGAGTCCAGGATTAGCCACGTTACCAAGGGAAAAAAATGGCCGCATTTACAAAACAAGTATTCGAATGGCTCATTGATTTTATTTTTTTTCCCAATGCAGTCATGTTTTTGAGTACTCATTTTTACCTGTGCAATAAATGGATTTGATGCCCGGGTAAAACCAATCAAAATGTAGGATTTACTTTCCCCATTTTATAAGGTGCTGTATTTACCATGTTCCAAATGCTGTAATTGTTACATCTGTGCAGTGGTGCCTTGTGCCAGTGCACACATTACACAAAGGCTGTATGCGCCTTGACCACTGCAGCACACTTCACTATGGTGTTTCATGGACATGCTCCTACTGTGTCCTGTGCATGTGTGTCATATGTACCATATGCTGCTGTCCATGCCTGTAGTTTGTTCCAGTGCGTCCCTAGTGGTGTCTATGCCCCTGTGGTAGTCATGAAACTTTTGACTGGTACTGCGATAATGCTAGTGTATGCTGGGGCAGTGTCACATTACAGCCACTGAACAGTTTATATTGAGTGCCTCAATTTATCTCAGAATGACATTGTATAGGCAACACATAGATAACTACCACTGTGTGTAACCCTCTTGTTACCCGAGGTTACTAGAATCCCAGTAAGACCTAGTGGTAGGTAGGGAAAGCAGCTAGTGAAACTCCAGTTAAATGGATTTCACTCTGCCTTACTCTGTTCTCAGTCTCAACTGAGACTGAGGGATGACATCACCATAGAACTCTCGCAGCTGCATGAGCCACAATGGAATCTGCAGCAGGGAGTTGAAGTAGAATGTTGGGAGGTTTGAACAGTCATTCTGTAGGCAGTTGGAGTTTGGAGCTTGCTGTGAGAGGAGCACAGCAGCTCTGTGTTAGGCTCTTGGAGCCTCAGCCCTGACATAGGGCTACAAGTAGGAAAAGGTGTGTGTTTCCACCTAAAGAGAGACACAGTGAGCTTTTTTAAAGTGGTGGAGACTGCTGATTAGGGTTTCTGTGCCCCATCCCTCAGGAGATGGGGCAGAAAAGTTTGCCTGCATTTCCAGGGGCAACCCCCCTGGCTACTGCTAGTGAAGAAGCTGCCTTATTTTGTCCAAGAGTTTGGGAAACAAGAAGATTTTGTGATTCACCTGTGGGGCACCTGCAACCGGAGGGTGACTTCTGCTCTTCCTAAAGGGCCCATGTTTCACCCTGTAATTGTGTTAAAGTGGGGATTGGACTACTGAAGTAGTGGGAGGCCTAGAGTAATAGGCTTAGCCAGAAGTAAAAGTATATTCAAGTCCAACACATAGGGGAAGTCAAGACATGTAGAGGAGATGTGACATATGTCTACCCAGTAATCTACATTGCCAAGCTTTCAGAAAAGAGTTGTTTATTTTCCAGAGAAATGGCCGGGTATGGATTGTGGGAGCTGGAGGTGGGAGACCCCCCCATCTTTAGTAACCAGGTCCACCTCTATGGATTTGCTCTGTGGATTTCTACTTTGCCTCATGCACTTGGCCAGTGATGAGGGAAGTACCCAGATGTGGGATTGGAAAGAAAATTCCCTCTATGAGTCGAAGACTCTAAGGTGGTTTGGGGAGCCACCAACAGGAAAACTGGTTCATTCTCATAATGGACCACGGATCAAGTGGCCAGCGGGGGAGCCAGGCCCAAATGGGGAAAACCCAAGTAGTGTACAAGTCGGGCTGTGTACCCAAAGCTGCATGCAAGTCTGGGCTGTGTGCCCAGTGGGCTCAGAGCCTGAGGGCTGGAAATGTGAAGAAGTGTTCTGTTGTCTCTAATCTGCATTACCAGGAATGTAGCCCCGTGGGGGTCCGTTTATGCTTTGTTTGTTCAGTTTGGATGTGAATAAAAGCCACACTGTAGAATCCCATTCCTGGTTTTGGACATTACAGTTATTGCTTCCTGTGTTTGGATTTACTTGGCTGCCCCTGTGCAGAGTAGCCAAACCTAGGCCCCCTGTGCCGAGTAACCTAGTTCTCCCTGAACCCAGTCCCCACCAGGTACTGCTGTCTGCTTCAACAGCATACCACCTGTCATTTTGCAAAAAGGCAGGGGTGAGGGGCTACATGTGCATTCTGCAATGCCTGTGTGCCCCTCCCATGTCTGGTGGTGTGTTTGCTGCTACGCAGTGTCTGCCATTTGTATGTTACTGTACAGTGGGGTATCTCTGTGTGGCACCACTCCAGTCTATACACTCCAGCTGTTGCCCCAGTTCATGTCCGTCAGCCTGCTCATTGTGGTTCACAGTACACTATGGTTGCACACTTTGATAGGTGTATGCCAGAGTACCACTCATCACAGCACCATTGGTCAGTTACCTACCACCCACCCAATGCCTCACTACTGTCACCTGTGCCACCTGTATCACACAGCATACTATTGTCACATACACTGTTGACACTGTGTCATGTGACCTCTAGACATGTGCATGCCACTTTGGGGACTCCTACAAGGATTGGAAGCACAGGAGGCACAGTAGGGTCTACAGTGTCAAGGAGAATATAGGCCAGACTTGGTGGGCCTTGAGGCCCTTATCTGCAGACACCTTCTATGTTTCTATGTTTCTATGGTGTCACACACATCAATGCCCAGAGTACCACAGACATACTACAAGCCTTGTAGGTGTCCACGTCTTCAGTCCACACAGAGTCATTACCAGGACCTATGATGTGCATGCCTGGCACTGGCTACATCCATATGTGCTACTGTACTACACAGATAGGTTGTCAGTGTATGTATTGTGTGCTGGCCCACAAAGGGCCATGTTCACAGCATATATGCTTACTGTACATTGTAGACCACATGCCACAGGTCTGTCCACATGCCATGTGTGGCACACACACATGCTGGTTATGTTTACTTTGTTGTTCCAGGTGTTCACCCATGACAGGGGAGCCAGATGGGGGACTCTGGCCCATGGTTAGGCAGATGCTACATCATGTCCATGGAATGCATGCCCTGCTGGGTGAGGTGACAGGCTACTAAGAGAGTCAATTGACCTGCTCAGGGATATCACTGCTGGACTCTGTGTTCCTGCCATGCCTCAGGAACAGCAGTAGCAGCAGGGGTAGTGGGATGCCAGCCACTAGTCCTGTTTTGGTTTTGAAAAATAAGATTACATGACACTGGCTGTGTTTCCTTTTGCTGGGTGGTTTGCCCCATTTTTCATTTTTACTGGCAGCATGCCATGTTTTCCTTTTGTTGGGTGGTTTACCCTGTTTTACATTTTTACTGTCACTATGCTATTTTTTCCTTTTGTTGGGTGGTTTATCCCACTTTTCATTTTTACCGGCATATGCCATTTTTCCCTTTGTTGGGCAGTTTGCCGCTTTTTGTTTTTTAATTTTCAGTTGGTTTGCCTGTTTTTCCTTCCAGAGTGGTTGTTATCACTCAGTCCAACAAAATGCTAAGCACTGTTGAGCTGCAGTACACAGGACCTAATAATAAAGGAGATCCGCTGCAAAATATATTTAAACTGGTTTTAAGCTGTGTATAGTTAGAGCCACATTAACACCCCAATGACTATATGTGTGTGGCTATATAAGAGCTTCACACCATTACTTTAAATTGTTGTATCTGCAGCTAATAAAACCAGTTTAAATATGTTTTGGAATGGATCTCCTCTATTACTGGGTCCTGCTGTACTACAGCGCAAGAGCGCTTGGCATTTTGTTGGACTGTTTGGTATCAAGCAGGGCCAGCAACCACAGCTGAGCACCAGATCTCACTGCCACTGAGCACACCTGTTTTCTTGAACAGTGTTTTTTTTCACTTGAGGAATATCACCCAGATTAAAGCCCTTATCCCACAGGAAGACCTGCACTCACTGGTACATGCATTTGTGATGTCTACACTTGACTACTGTAACCGTCTTTATCTTGGGGTTAGTGGAGGAGTCCTGCATCACCTGCAGCTAATGCAGAATGCATCAGGTTGCTGGGGAGGTGGAGAATCTCCTTCAAGGTGGGTCTTCTCACCTATAAAGCACTATGCAGTCTGAGCCCAAGCTGTCTGACTGATCTCCTGACTCCATACCACCCTCAGCACTCGCTCCACTCTGCTGAGGAAGTCCTCCTGTTGTAGCAATTTCCAGGGTATGGCAAGCAACATCTGGTGACCATGCTTTTGTGGTGGCTGCACCAGCTCTGTGGAATTTGCTTCATAGGTCCTTGAGGGAAGCCTCCTCGCTGGTAACCAGTTATAAGAGCGCAACCTGAACCGCTCAGTCTAAACCGCATGGTCAGGGATGCATCAGGACTGAATAGCGACAGGGGTAGAATAGCATTCAGCAACTACTGCTACCCATGTCACCATTCAGCTGGATGAGAAAAGCTGGACAAGGGAGAAAAAAGTTCAGGTGCTGGCCGGGCTACCCAGCTGGTGCAGTAGGTTGAGACAGCAGTAGCTCAGCTAGTATGGAGTGAGAAACCAGGGTTCTAATCCTGGTCTTCAAACTTGGCATGTGTAATTATTTCACTTCAGGGAAGTGAAATTTGTTTCGACAGAGGGCCGTGGAAACAATAATTCCATGGCTTCACAAATCTCATCTCTTCCCCATGATCTGCTTCCTCTCAGAGTTGTATATTTTAGTTATGGGGGGTGTGGAGGGCAGAGCCCCCCCCCTGCATTGGGGGGGTTGGGGCGGAGTCCCCTACATAAAAATAAAATTGTGATTTTAATGTTTGTCAATGGTAGCTGTCGTTGCTGTGGTGTACGACTACTAGCATTAGTGCTGTCTTTACTGGCAGCATTTTTTCCTGCCACTGTTTTGGACAGCGCTGTTAATACAGCACTGTTATGGCTGGCACTGTTATTGACAGTGCTGTACAAACCTAGTGCCCTCCTCAGTAACAGGTTATTAGAGCATAACCTGACCCACGCAGTCTAAACTGAGCAGTCAGGAATGCGTCAGGACTGAATAGCAACAAGGGTAGAATAGCATTAAACAACTACCGCTATCTCTGTCACTATTCAGCTGGATGAGGAAAGCTGGACAAGAGGCAAAAAAGTACAGATGCTGGCCGAGCTGCTCCTATAGTGGAATAGGTTGAGGCAGCCGTAGCTCAGCCAGTGGGAAGCGGGAGACCTGGATTCTAATCATTGTCTCCCAACTCAACATTTATAATTTTTCTACTTCAGGAAAGTGAAATTTATTTTGTCAAAGGGCCGTGAAAACAGTAATTCCACAGCCCCACAATTTTCATCTCTTCCTCGTGATCCGCTTCACCTCAGAGTTGGATATTTTAGTTATGGGGAAGTGCGGGGGGGCAGATCCCCCCCCTCACACTGGGGGTGTGTGGGGTGTGGGAGGCCTTTAAGCAGAGGCCTGAAAGAACATCTCTTTAAAGAAGCTTTTGGGAACTATCTTATACAGCTGAATGACTTTAAGCGACTCTTTTTATCTCATTGTCATTGTTTTGCCTTGAACTGTAATTCATTGGTATTTTTGTATATTGTAAAGCACCCTGAGCCTCTGGGATAGGGCACTTCATAAATAAACTGTTAATTATTTACTGTTTCATGGTGGTTTGCCAGTGTTTTGTTTATAATATACGGCAGTTAGCCCCGTTTATTTTATTTAATGGTTGTGTGGCACATTAATTTTGTTTATGGCCTTGTGCTTGTTTCTGTAATATTTATTATGAATGATTAACACCCCATTTTCTCAACATATATGCCTGCTGTGCTTCATGGTTGTATGTGCATTTTGGGGTCATGGTTGGGGGGTTTGTGGTACTTCTTGTGGTATGCCATTCATGTTTTCACTTGGTTCTGTGGATTCCCTTTGTGATCCCAAGGCAGGGTTTGCAGAACACATTGCGGCAGTGTTTGTGGATACATTTGTGACTGCCACTGTTGCCTGCTATATTGGGATATCTTTTGCAAAAACTAAATCATTTTGCGATTGTTCCAGTATACCATCATGTAGTGACTAGCACTGATTTGCGATCACTAATGGTGGATTGCGCCACTGTTAGCATCTGTTGGAATATCCCTGCCATAGAGGTGTTTTGCCTGAGATATCCAGTTTTAATCTAGTTAACTTTTCCTTGATCTGAAGTAAGTCAGACTTTGTACCTGTGGTTTCATGTATGCTGGATGAAGTGTTTGGCCTACTTTCAAAGCTGTCTGAAGCTCGCAACATTGCAGGGCATGGGGTCATAATGTTGCAAGCCATTATGCCACATGCATGTATCGCGCTGCCAAAACAGCAGACGATATATGCCATGCGCATGTCTTTATTTCAGAGGGTCATTTTGAATCCCCCAACTATTGTAACTAACTCTGGTGGGGGGGGGTTAACACAAATATTGCACAAAGTGAAAAAAAAAAAGAAAATTTCTGTGGGTCAGGGACCAGGAATAAAACCCAGTCCCAAACGCATTGCTTTGTTTCCTTGCTACCAGTGGCTCACTGCACTGAGCTGCAGCAGCTGCTCGGTGGAACTCTCTCCCAGCAGAGGTCTTATCCTCTGCCTTGGACAGTGAGAGAGTGCAGCACCACGCACAGTTGTACTGCGCTGTTGTAGTTATGGGGTTTTGTCATGCGCTATTAAGCATACGACATATTGACCTGGTAGGACGTTGGCAGCAGGGAGAGGTGATTTCTTGTGACTGGGAACATTAGTAAAAATAATAAATCCTTCTAACAAAAGTGACATTTCATTAGCAGGGTCCCTTAGCTAGTGAATAAAACAATTTATTCGTGATTTTGCTGTTTTCAGAGTTAATAATTAGAAAAGTAAGGGTAGCGGCATGAGTCATTTCTCAGGCATCCTTTCTGTTGGCACTGTGCATGCTGTCCTCCCAAGACTTTTATTCCAACCAGCTTTGGTAAATGCTTCTGTAACACTTAAGGTTGAAATCTGGGGCTCCCCTCCTCTGCCATTGACTCGCTCAGAAAAGCACTTACTTTTTTGTCAAACACTACTTGGCTGTACATCAAAGCAGCCACTCTGCCCCAGAATGAAATAACACCTGTTTTCTGGCCATTCCCCAGAGCTGACAGCAGGGTTTGCAGCTCAACTGTTTGGCATTGGAGGCAAGTGCTAAGTGTTCATTTTGGCAGTTTAGACCGAATGACCCTTACAAGAGCTAATTTTGGTATTCAGGACTGGGTTATCAGGTAAAATGTCTGTAGGGACTGTGCTTCCTGTTTTCTTGAAGGGCACAGTGTATTAAGAGGAGTGCTTCTGTTTACAGATGGAGACCATACCTCTCAACCTTTTGTCTCCCAAATGTGGAACTTTGCCTCTCAAAATGTGGAACAACTGAGCAAAATGTGGAACACTTAATCAAACCTTTACCTAGGAGGCTCAGAATACTGTTAAAATGTTTGCATTTATGTTTAGCAAGCCTGTTGTTAATTGAGTAATATATTTTTTGCAACATTTACTACAGATTTTTGCTTTAAAATGTTAATACTGAATGTGGAAGAAGTCCTCACAATGTGGAAAAGGGAGCTTTTGTGAAGTAAAATGAGGAATGTTCCTCATAATGTGGTACAGTTGAAAGGTATGATGGAGACATATCTGACACCTGTACCTAAACTACAGTTTCAGTTTCTCCCTCAGACAGTTTTCTTCTTTGGTTTCAGCAGAGCTGCCTTCTTCTTTTTCTGCTCTTCTCCCAGCCAGCATTCTTACCCTAAAACTTCAGGAGTGCCAGTGTTCAACTCTATGACCTGCAGTCCTTGGCTAGGGACAGATGTTATAGCCGCTTCACCCTCTCGGTCCTCCGAGCCACAAACAGGAGTTTGTTGCTGTACTTCAGGGATTACATTTTATTTATTTATTTAAGAGATTAACCAGGCAGGCATACTGACGGGGAACCACTCGTTTCCAGATGCGACCTGGAGGAGATACAAAGGTGGGCATACAATACAGGATTACATGACAATACATAGGTACAGATAGTAATTACAGACAATGGTTTGAGGAGCTCACAGCAACAAGAGAAGGCATACAATAGTAACAACAGAAAATCTAGACAAGTCGTGGGTATGATATTATTCTAGAGAAGTTCAGTCATGGCGTGTCCAGTATCCATTAACAATCCTTTGTCATTCTCAGTGTTCAGAGTAGGTTCAGCATCAAAAAACTGTTCAACTGTATTACCTACAGTATATCAGGTAGGCATTCTGGATTCTGCATAGCTATATACAGTATCAGCCATCAGGAGTAAAAGTATTGTCAGAAACAGAAATGGTAGGAACAGGATTCAAAATAGCCTCCAAATTACTCCAGGTCAGAAGAGAAGCAGGGTCTTCCACACGGGATGCCACATCACCCTCCTGTCCTGGATCCTCCATCCTCCAGAGGAAAAGGACAGTGCACTCCACAGAGAAGGGAATGGGAGTTTTATTTATTTATTTCAAATGTTTGACCAGGAAAGACATACTGAGGGTAAAGGAGTGCAAGGAAAGTAATCAAGACAAACAATTACACAGTAAAAACAGGTATCATATACAAGCATTAAAACAAAAGGCAAAAATATAAAATGTATACAAAATACGGCATAGCATGTACTCCAATGGATATCAAGGAGCAGTATTGGAATTACAAAGTGCAATTATGCATGGGGAAAGGCAAGGAAAGCTAATTCAGTGAGAGTAAAAGGAATATAAATTAGAGTGAAGAAGTAGCAGGGGAGTGACAGTGTAAGATAGGGAGAGAAGCATGGATTTGGAGGAGAGGGAGAGTAGTTGGTGGGTGGAAAGTAGGGGGTAGAGAAGCAGGCTAAGGTATGGTATCAGTTGCAATTGCAGGAGTGCAGGCTGAAACTGTGGAGAAGAGAGGCTATAGAGAGTTCAGAAGTGGCAGAGTGGATAGACAGGGGGAGGGAATGCCATAGTTTGGGGAAACAGTAGGAGAAAGCAACCTGGCTAGCTGAGGATTTCCTAGAAGGGATAGTGAGGGAGCAACAGCCAGAGCTATGAAGGGTGTAAGTGGAAGGGGGAAGGGAAGAAAAGAGAAAGAAGAAAGGTAAGGTATGGGGTGAATGAGCCTAGTCAGTATTTGGAGATAAAGAGGCACAATGAGTGAGGCATCTGGCTTCAAGGGAGGGGAGGGGGAGGAAAGAATATAGGGAGCAGTGGTGGTTTTCCTGGAGTCATGGTCTTTATTCCCTCTCTCTATATATATATATAGAGAGAGAGAAAGAGACAGAGAGCAGCAGAACAATGTTTTGAACAACTAATTCCATCCAATTAAATTTAAACCAGACAGGTGAAAATTCATGAGTTGACCACAGCAAGCGTTTGTCCATTTTGCCAAATTTAAAAAAAATTATGTAAGCATAGCTATTCTGTCTGTATGACTTGGAGCATATGAAATCTGAAGATATCTCAATTCAGATGGCAAGAATGAAAGGATAAGCAGAAGAACTAGAAAAGAATGTGTTTATTCTTAGGCAGAACAACCACTAGTATCCTCCGACCAGTTAAAAAAAAACAATTGGTTATGATATCTTATAAGGCTTGAAATTATATTTTGAAAGTCGTAACATTTGAACTGTTAATCCTAGGAACTTAAGTTGTATTTTTAAATGAAACTTTGGAGTCTGAGAAACACATATAGGTCTTAACGATATAGTTCTACTGTGCCGCTACATGTCTAGTCACGTTGATATATGTTGTTAAAAATGACAGGACTTCAAAAATTTAGTGAACCATTTTATGTTTTCTATATTAATATAAGGTTGCAGTAGTACTATCTTATTGACCAATCTACTTAGCTGACTCCAATCTCTCATTCAGGAAAAATAATTACGTCTCTAGCCCTAACAGCTACTCCATGTTTTGTCATACAAAAACCTAAGCATGTACTTGGACCAAGATCTAGATTACTCCGACCACATAGCCCACTTACCAGCCAAGTGCCATGCAAAAGCTTGGAGCTCTTTACAGGGTAAAGAGCTGCCTTCAGCCTCATACCAAGAAACTGGTGGTTGAGCACTCGATCTTTCTCATGCTGGACTATGGGGATATTGTCTATGCTGGTACTAACTCCTCTGCCCCGTCCAAACTATCAACACTGTTCAATGCCTTATGTAGATTTGTACTGGCCTGCATCCCCAAGAAACTCACCAATGCACTATATACAATGATCTTGGGTGGCTACTACCCCCAAAATGGCACTGTCTGCACACTGCTGGGGGAGGTGGCTAGGCGCTTCGCAGGAAAACTCCAGGGATACCTCAAGGACCTCTTTACTCAGGCAAAACCTCCTTAGGTCTGAGGATAGTTGCCATTTCTAGATTTCACATTGTAGGTGAAATCTAGGATGTGCCTCAGTCTCTTACAGGCCACCCTCCATTTGGAACAGCCTGCTCACCCAACTCACCACTACCATCTACTATCCCACATGTAAGAGGTTACTCAAGGTCCATTATGCTTTCTTGATTTCATGCACCATTTACCACAGTCAAGCCCCCCGGGCCACAACAGACCAAGGCCTGTGGATACATAGTGGGACCGCTAGGTCACATATCCCCCTTGGCTTCTCATCTGAATCTCAGGGTATTGACTCAACCCCATCCCTGCTGTTGTGACTTGCATCCTTTTCTGCAACTTAAGCCTAGTGGCACATTACCCGTTATTTTCAGTGTGTGTAGAATACCCTGTAGATTACACATGTCTTCTCTGCAGCAACATAAATGGCACCTGCCTCATCATGTGCACTTTGTATGTATTTGCAATATAACTCATTGGGCTTAATTTTCAAAGCCCAGGGAATGACACCCTGCTACTTGCATCAAAGAGAAATGATACAAGTGACCCACTGCACCATACCATGTGTCATCCCTGATTTTCAAATGTAGCCTGCAGCAAAAGCAGGTCAACCTGCACCAGACAGGCTTGCACCACTCCTGTGGCAAACTACAGGGTGTGCCATGTTGAAAATGGGGTTTGCGTCAGTAAAGTGATGCACCATCCTCTTTTTTGTGAGTTTCCAAAGAGGCAGGACCTGCCAGTGCATAGACCAGCCAGGGCTGGTCTAATGGTTACTATGGCATGGGACAGTCCTTACGGCAGGCAACTGGCAGACTGTGGTGTGGGAAATGTATGTCTGGCAACGGTGGTTTGCTGACATCTGCTGATCAATACATAGATGTTGTGTCTCCGTAAAAGTGATACGCAACTGTGCCAGAGCATGAAGCTACAGCACCGCTCCCAAAAACACCACCTTTTTGGGGTGAGAAATGGGTAGTCCTGACCTCTAGAACCTTTTTTTATGTGATTGTTAAGGGGTGCTTTATCTCTGGACAATTGGACTAGCAGAGCATAATCTGCAGCAAAGGTGACTAGCATCAGCATGGTGGATAGTGGCTGTGTTGTCATGGTTGCAGCAGATTGTCTTGCATGTGTCAGTGGGACATGACCCTGAGGTGTGGGTTTGGGTTGGATTCTATATGTGCTGGTGTTCTTTGGGTACATTACATACATTTTCAGCACTGGGCACATTGATGCCACCAGAGGGCATGGCAGTAGGTATCCATGCACCAGTATAGGATGGGCATACAGGTACTGGGCCAGAGTTTCAGGGGCTGGGGGCTGACAGTGGCTTCTGTCAAACGCCTTCCTTGTGTCTTCAGTTTGGTGCAGGTTACCCCTTATGGTAGCCAAGGGAACTTTGGAACCGGGACCACTGTTGTATCAAAATATGGCACAGGGTCCCCAGTATACCAGGATTTGCCACAAATGTCTCCTGGACACATCTTGCATTGCTCTAAGGGCCGTCTGAAAATCTGGCCCATTGTCTTTACTACTGTTACACAAACCACAGCTGCCTCATTCTTTTTCACCTTGTTTTTGATTGGTGTTGTATTTTTACTATGCACTATTGCTATTTACAGAACCATTGTAGCGGATATATTCTTGTATTTTTGTATATTGTACTTCTGCTGTTTTAAGAACCCTACTATTTTGTACAGAACCACTGTAGGGAATGTGATCTTATATTTTTGTATATTGTACTTCTGCTGTTTTAAGAACACTACTATTGTTTATAGAACTACTGTAGGGAACGTATTCTTGTATTTTTGTATATTGTACTTCTGCTGTTTTAAGAACCCCGTGGGTGAATGCATTCTTCTCTACCATCTTCACTCCCCTTCCCGTCCCCCATGTCACAACTGGAAACAAGTTTTCTGGGCTCTGTTTGTTTACCTGGTAAAATATATTTAAATATATAACTAATGGTTCCAAAGTTATCACATTTTAAAGACATTGGACTTGATTTTCAAAGGCCCCTTGGTTCAACACAAGATGTGGCGAACACCCACTTGGGCCAAATGCCGGTGTTCCAGGGACCCAACACCAGATTTTGTAAGAAGTGGGTCCCTGCATCAAAGTCCCCATGGCTGCTGCAAGTGTACCCTTGCATCAAGGGAATGGCACACTGGAGGGGTTTGACGGAAGCTGTCTGCATCAACTCCCTGGCCTGTGACACTCCGGACCCCTGTCAAAAACTGTTAATGTCATGGGTCTTTTAAATGGGAAGCAGTATAGCACAGTAGTTTAAGGCTCTGAGCTGCAAATCTGGAGACCTGGGTTTGAATCCCACAGCCACCACTTGTATACTGTGTGACCCTGAGCAAGTCACTTAACTTCCCTGTGCTCCCAGGTCGCACCTGTAAACAAGCTTTCAGCTTAGTGTGTCTCACCTGGTTAAACAATTAGAAAAAAAAAAAGGCGTCCTACACAGCATCTATATAAGGAAGTTCTGTAGATGTCACAGATGTAAAACTAAAACATGGTCCACAGTTTGCAAAACTAAATAAAACATGGATCTAGCCAGTTATGAGAGAAGCTAACACACTCTGTTGTCCATAACAAACATCAGATGTCACTGAATGCAGACAGAAAAAAATGCTAGAAAATGCAAAAAATGTGTACTTGTTAAGCCATGTCTCTGTTTGCATATCACTGTAAGTAATAGTGATGTCGCCTAAATTCTGGTTTCTCTTCCAAAACCCACCCGGTGTAATTTGGCTCCACCACTTTGGCACTAGTCTTGTGCATCCCCAATTACTCTCAACAAAACAGACAAAAGTAACATGAAATGAAATGAGAATGTCATTAAAGACGCCCTAGAGACAGGCATAGTACTGCAGGACTGGAGAACAGCACAAGTAGTGCCGTTCCACAAAAGCAGTCTCAAGGATGACCCAGGGAATTACAGACCAGTCAGTCTGACCTCCATTATGGGCAAGCTCATGGAGACCATACTAAAGGAAAGGTTGGTGGAATATCTAGAGGAGCATGGTCTCCAGGGTGCGAAGCAGCATGGGTTCATGGGGGGGAGATCATGTCAAACAAATCTGATTGACTTCTTTGACTGTGTCACTAAGACAGTAGATAGGGGCAACGTGGTAGACATCCTCTGTCTTGAGTTCAGCAATGCCTTTGACTCTGTGCCCCACAAAAGGTTGATCAGGAAGTTGGTGGATCTCAGGGTTGGGGAATAGATGGCCAGATGGGGGGAAAACTGGCTGAGGGACAGAATCTAGAGGGTGGTTCTGGGGGGAGAGTTATCTGGCACAAGACAGGTAACCAGTGGGGTCCCACAGGGCTCAGTGTTGGGTCCGGTGTTGTTCAATGTCTTCAACAATGACATTGGAGATGGCATTAAGGGCAAAATGTGCCTATTCGTGGATGACACCAAGCTCTGTGGGAGAGTGGACACAGCTGAAGGGATACAGGACCTACAGAAAGATCTGGAAAAGCTAGGGAGGTGGTCCAGGATCTGGCAGTTTAGCTTCAATGCCAAGAAATGGAAAGTTATGCATATTGGAGCCAAGAATCCTAGGCCAGAGTACTACCTGGGTGGAGTCTGAGTATCTGCATCAGGGGAGGAGAAGGACCTGGGAGTGATGATCACTAGTGACCTGAAGCACTGCACGCAGTGCAAGAAAGCATCAGCAAAGGCAAACAAGATGCTGGGATGCATATCTAGGGGTATCAGTTGTTGGAGAGAAGAGGTATACTGCCCTTGTACAGGTCACTGGTAAGGCTGCATCTAGAGTATGGAGTTCAGTACTAGTGCCCACACCTCAAAAAGGACATTAACCTGCTGGAGAAGGTCCAGAGGAGGGCTACAAGGATGATAGCTGGTCAGCAGGGTAAGGCATATGAGGAGAGGTTGAGGACACTGAACATGTGCTCCCTGGAAGATAAGAGAGAGAGAGGGGACTTGATTGGGACCTTCAGGTACTTGAAAGGGATAAATAAGGTTGACAAGGAGAGTCTCTTTAAGTTGAGTGGCAACCATGACACGAGGGGTCACAGTCTTAAGCTGGAGGGTGGGAGGTTTAGGGTGGAGGTCAGGAAGCACTTCTTCACAGAGAGGGTGGTAAACACTTGGAATGCGCTGCCAGAAGAGGTGATCTCCTTGAAGACAGTGGGCAGCTTTGAAAGAGGCTGGGACAGGTATAGGGGGAGGGTAAGGTTCATGGGTTGTTAGGATGGGAGGAGGGGGGAGAGGGGGCAGGGACAGTAGCTCAAGCTGTGGACTCTGCAAGACAAGCAGACTTGATAGACCAAATGGCCTTCTTCTGCTGGCTTCTTCACATGTTCATATATAATTGGACAGTAAGGAGAAGCTTAGAAGAAAAGGACATGCATTGTGTAGAGATGAAGAAAGGGACCATGGGTTGATTTGAAGAAATGGCTCAAGGGGATCTGCTGTGATATGTTGAATTAGCTGCAGAGTTAAAATGTCATTAAAAGTCTGGTTTGTTTTGTATTGTGTAACCTGGTCACTGTGTAACAATAGCTTCTACCCCTGCTTGTTGGGCTTCAATCAGGTTGAGAGGCCTGGGCTCTGTTTAGATAGTAACAGAGGGTTCTTTCCCAAAGAGAAATTAAATAGCATGGTACCTCCACCCAGAGTAAAATATATAGTGGGCCAGATATCTGTCTGGTACAACCCCCTGTGATACTGTATGTATGATATCATGTGTTCTGAGTGAGTATTATTGAGCAGTTCAATATGAGCTACTCAATAATACCGTTCATATTTAGAGCAGCTGGTGCAAAAGATCGAACTGTCTTGTATAGCGAGTGTAGCAGTGAGCTACACTCACTAAAGCAGGATTTAGGAAAGTGTGTGACCAATCCCTGCTAAGCTTGCTGTTTGGTATAGTGGCTAGAGCTGCTGCCAGACCCAGGTTTGGGTTCTGGTGCAGGACACATTTTTTTAATGGTCTGTTGTTTAAATATTTTCTACGTCCGTCCCCCCTGGAGTTGATAATCTTTTATTTTGGGGGTGCAGGAGGCATAGTCCCCCGCATAAAAAAAATTTGCTATTGATGTTAATGAAACAGTGAATGACTGTCGCTTTTTGCGGCAGTCGATTTTGTGCTGGTCACCCTTTTGACGTCGGGTGCTGTTTAATTTGTGGTTTGTGTTCCGCGAGATAAAAGAATCACTCTTATCACATAAAACCGTACCTACCCACCTCCTCTTCCAGTCATCCCACACACAGAATACAATATACCAACATAATTCTCTATGTTGCATGCAATTAATAGCTACTGTATAACTAATAATATACTCACATACAGTTTTAAACAGCAACAATAATAAAAGTTTTATTAATAGGGAAGGGAAGGAAGGAAAGAGATGCAAAGATAAACAACAGTTTTTCAATAAACTTCGAGAACTGGAAAATGAACATGCACACAAACAGTGCCCACTCCCCAGCAGTAACAGCAGTAATAACCCACCTCTCCACCAGTAACAGTGCTCCTGAAAGCAGCAATGCAACAATTATTTTTTCTAAAAAAGCTAGTTTCAGCTACAGTTAATAAAAATATTAGCATACCTGCCAAATGTACTTGTCTATATATCGCCAATGCTGTGTACCTTGAAACTTTTTTATTTTTTTGATCCTAACCCTTGCCAGATCTACAATGCTATTTCTATGCAAAATGTGGTGGCCATCTTTATAAAATACTCAAATGTTGGCGGAATGAGGAAAATTGTACCACCAAGTAAAACTGGAAGATTCCCAGAATCTTTGTTACGAAAAAAGGTAGGGTCAATTTTTTTGCACAGTTTCATTGCACTGCTGCTTGAAAGTCTAACTGGGTACCCAGATGTAGAAAAGTGCAGGCCTGTGATGCTGCTGCGGGTTGGCTGGCGTTGGTGCACTTATTAGGCCCTATGCACTAATGGGACGGAGTGGCTACGCACGTGCATCTGGGGTGCGCAACCACTCAGATTCCCACGTTGCCCCCACGTGGAATGCACTAAGGGGGCATGCAGCACATATGTACCTGCACTCTGGCCAGGCAAACAGCAATGCACTGGGGTGGGCAAGGGGTGGGCTGGCACTACATGTCATACACCAAGGTGCATAGTGCAACTGCAGGGGGGCACAGTGGACAGTCGGATATGCCCTGGGGGGCCCTGCCATAACCACAGTACGTGGCCAAGCCCATGCATCCACAGGATCCCCCTGCTGGCCTCAGCAGCAAGAAATCTGCCCGCCCCCCAGAACACCGAGACATCCCCATCCTGGTGGTATCACAGCAGCCCCCCACCCAACAGTGCCCCTGTCCTTGCTGGCATTGCAGTACCACCCCCTCCCACTGGCACTGCTGCCCCATACCACTGCATGCCCTGATGCCCCCCAACAGTGATGTGCCCTGCCCCCCATGGCACCAACACCACCACCTCCCCAAGCCCTGTACCTGCATGCCAGTGCCCCTCCCAGGATGGCCGGTGGCACAGCCTTCCACACACCACCATGGCCACTGACCGGCTGACTTAAGCAGGTGCACTGACACACATGTACAGTTGTATGGGAGGTGGGTGCTTGGTGCTGGAGGGGAGATGATGGCCAGTTAACACACCAGTAGGGCAACCGTAGGCAAATGCGGTCGCTGATGGGGGGGGGTCCTGGGTTGGTGCTGGGCTGCCACAGTCCAGGGTATGGGGGGTTGGGATGCCAGTAGGGGTGGGGTTCCTGCAGTGTGGCAGGTGGGTGGGTGGGGGCCACCAACCAATGGCCCGACATCGGGGCAGGTGTGTGCGGATCTAGGTGCCTGTGGGGCACATTCATGCACCTGGACTTGCACCTCTCCATGCAAGGGATGCACTCCATGTCCAGGACAGGCATCTGATTGGATGCCCGGCTGGACCCACAGCTCCACCCCAGCCACCCTGCGGAGTCCTGCACACCAGGGGGACAGGGCTGCGGACAGATGCGCATTCATTGTGCACACCCCGGGTGTACACTTGTCCGCAGGTGCAGAGCTGTGCGGGTGAGTTACGTGTGATTTGCACATAACTTGCACCCATTGGTGCAGAGGGCCCATAGAGATTAAGAACTTTAAGTACTGTAACTATAGATGATCCCAGCTGAGGTCAGGCCCTGTGTTTACTCTCTGTTTTGAAGTTCAATTTCATAGGGTCTGAGCAGGTCAGCAGTGACAATTTATCTCAGCCGAGCTGGATCCCTGAATGGCAAGCTGGTAAATGTCTGTGCTGCAGCTGAAGTCTAGCAGCTTGTTACCTTCAGGTTGATGCAGGCTCCTGCAGGTTGTTATCTTCTGCCTTGATTGCAGAGTCTTGCAGCTTGTCACCTTTTTTCCACTGGATTGGGCCAGTTCCAGGGAGCAGGTACCACACACCTCAAGGTTGTAGCGATCAGTAATGCCTAGTGGTAACACTACTGGGCCAATTACCCAGACTGTGCCTCTGGTTGTGACTCCTTTATGTAGCATTGGAATCACACAGTCTCTGTGACTTCTCTGGATGTGGTCACAAGCACTTGAACAGGTGAATTAGGGCTCCTCCAGGCTGAGGAGAAAAAAGTCTCTGGAATGGTGTCCCAGCTTTCTGGCTGGAGGCTTTCATGGCTTCTTGGGTTCCTAAAGGCAGCAGGAGCTTAAATGGCTTTTTTCCCACTCTGACGTAGGTCACAGGCAACAGTTTCAGTCTCTAGCAGATACAGTCTCAAAGTCCCTTGTAACTCTGGAGGGGTTCTTTCACAAATGCCACAGGTTTTGTCTCGCAAACAGTCTTGAACACTTGGCTGGTGCTCTCAAGCTATGGGAGATGAATCTCTGATTCTCAGGCAGATGCAGAAGCCACAGGCCATGGCACTGGCCTGGTGGTGCTGTGGGTTGAGGTGCTGGATGCCACACCTCGTGCCACACTGGCGAACCGGGTTCGGGAACGGACTCGGGTGCTGGGGGTTGGCGGGGGAAGAAGAGGATTGAGCATCCAGAGGACTGCTCTCCTCTCCTGGGGAGGGAGGTCACTGCTCCACACAGCTATAGCACCCCCCGGTGGAGGCCGGCAGTCACAGCATGATATGAAGAAACATAGAAACATAGAAGTTGACGGCAGATAAGGACCGCAAGGCCCATCCAGTCTGCCCATTTCTTTTTCTACCTTATAAATGTGCCATCGGCCTTTGCTCTGTCAGTGACCTATCTATCCATAGTCATTTGTATTGCTCCCTTATGCCTATCCCATGCCTGTTTGAAGCCCTACACTGTATTCATAGCCACCACTTCTTGTGGTAAGCCATTCCATGCATCCACCACCCTTTCTGTGAAAAGAATTTCTCACATTCCCCTTAATCGGCCTCCTCTAATCTCATGCTGTGTCCTCTTGTCCTGCTATTTTTCTTATATTTAAACATGTTAGACTCTTTCACCTTGTTTATGCCCTTAAGGTGTTTGAATGCCTCGATCATATCACCTCTCTCCCTCCTTTGCTCAAGGGTATACATATTGAGCTCCGCTAATCTGTCCTCATATGTCTTCTGATGCAGTCCCTGCACCATTTTGGCTGCTTCTCTGGACTGCCTCAGTTTGGTTAATGTCCTTGTGAAGGTGTGGCCTCCAATACTGCACGCAGTACTCCAGATGGGGCCTAACCAATGTCTTGTACAGAGGATTATTACCTCCTCTTACGACTTGTGATACCCCTACTAATACACCCTAACACCCCTAGCCTTACCTACTGCTTTAGAGGTCTGCTTGATGATTTTAGGTCATCAGTGATGATGATGCCCAAGTCTCTTTCTTCCTTTGTGACTGCTAGCAACTCCTCCCAGCCTATAAGTGGCTTCAGGGTTTCTCTTCCCTATGTGCATGATTTTGCACTTCTTTGCATTAAATCCAGTTGCCACTCTTCTGATCATTCTGCTAGTTTATCTAGATCTCTTCTCATTCTGCCCACCCCATCTGGCTCATCTACTCTGTTGCAGATCTTGGTGTCATCTGCAAACAGACAAGCCTTACCTCTAGTCCATCTGCAAGGTCACTAATGAAGATGTTGAATAGGACTGGCCCCAGGACTGATCCCTGAGGTACCCACTTGTGACTTGCATCTCTTCTGACTGTATACCATTTACCACCACTCTCTGTTTTCTGCCAGTCAACCAGTTTGCCACCCAGTTGACCAACTCTGACCCACCGAGCCTACCCAGCTTATTTATCAATCTTCTATGTGGAACAGTGTCAAAAGCTTTGCTGAAGTCAAGGTAGGCGACATCAACTGCTCCCCTTGGTCCACCACTCTGGTTACCAGTCAAAGAAATCTATGAGATTAGTTTGACAGGACCTTCCTTTGTAAACCCATGCTGTCTTGGATCCTGTGCCCCTATGGATTCCAGGTGTTGCACTATCCTTTCCTTAAGGAGTGCCTCCATAATCTTGCCCACTACTGAGGTAAGACTGACCGCCTGTAGTTCCCGCCTCCTCCTGCTACCACTCTTGTGGAGCGGGATCACATGAGCCCTTCTCCAGTCTTCTGGGACCTCTCCTGTGCTCAGAGACTCACTAAACAATTCTGCTAATGGCTCTGCTAGTTCCTCCTTTAGCTCCTTAAGTACCCTGGGATGTATGCCATCAGGTCCCATTGCCTTTATCCACTCTGAGCTTAGCAGGCTCTTGTAGGACCCTTTCTTTTGTGAAGGGAGTAGTGCTCACCTCCCTCCCCCCTGTGTCCATGATGCTGAGCTGTGGGCCCTGCCCTACCTTCTCTTCAGTAAATACTGAGCAAAAGTATCTATTTAGGATAGATGCCTTTACAAGCACATACAAGGGGTAAAGGGATCGTCAGCAGATGTCCTGCAAACAGGTGCGGGAGCACACCCGCATTTCGCTGGATGTCAGTGCACATCCTCGCTCCCCAGGGTACACTCAAGGAAAAAAAAAAAAACTCCACTGACAGGCAAAGGTGGGCCCAGTGGTTGTGGCCCCACATCCAATGGCAGGTGTCTAGATGTCCTCCCTGGTTCCTTCTCCTGCGGCGAGCCTGTCAGCACTATTAGATAGAGCACGAGTAGGAGTGGTGGTCCTTCCTCAGGGGACTCAGAGCTGAGGGGTTAAGGTGAGCAGTACAGGAGGGGGATCCCACTCAACCAGGAGTGGATGGTCAGATCTTCAGGTGGACAGGTAGAGCCAGCAACTTAGAGACCACACTGGAGAGAGATTAGTGGCAGGGCAGGTGTGCATGCGTGATCCATTCACATATCTGGACTGTGTAGTACGGTACGGTCTGCATGCCCATTGGCCCATGCTGTGGACCAATGGTTGTATAGCCATACTGTACGCAGTCAGTCAGCAAGTGGCAGCTTGCCACCCGCAAGCCACCCGCCGGGTGGAGAGCTGCTGCCTGCCGCTGACCGGGGGGGGGAGAGGGATGGCAGGCTCAGTGGGCGGTGGGGAAGGGGGTACTGTTGGACGCCCAGGGTTAATATTAACTCTTTTTAGTATACTTATGCCTGCAATCGGGCTGGAAGCGGTCCACTGGACCACCAGGGATATAGGACTTGATTTATTTAATACATATGCCCGCAATTGGGCTGGAAGCGTTCCACTGGACCACCAGAGATATGGGACTTGATTTATTTATTACTTATGCCCACAATTGGGCATTGGGGCACTTTGCCATGCTGTGCAGGGGGCGTCGGTCCCCAACGGCTGCAGCCTGGCAGGGTGCCAGGCGCAAGTCATTTGGGATTGGCACCCCTGCAAGCAAATGGGGCCATAATGACATGCTAATGGCCCCAGTTGTGCCTTGCATGCATTGTGGCTCCATTTGCATATTCACCACTGAATATCACGGTGCCTGCACCTAGCACAACCGCATTTGTGTTGGCACATCCCCCTGTTCCCCTCTTGCCACTTGCGCTGGCGCAGTGCCACTGCACCATGCACAATGCAGGAGGCCATGTTGCCATATTCAATGGTGCTGAGCCATGGTGCAGCATGGTTGAATATTGCCCAGTACACGGCTGCAGCTATGAATTTTGGGGCCCCGGACAAGTCACTTGAAATGGGCCCGTTTCCCAAACCAACTAATGCCAGGGTTAATGCCAGCTTCTCAGGTGGGCCCCTCCTGAGCTCAGGGCCCCAGACAACATCCCCACTTTTCCCCCCATTACTGCGGCCCTGGCCCAGTACATTCCCTGGCACATCCTAGTTGCGCTGCGCCCGGCTTGTGCCCCTGCCTGGCGCATTTCTGAATATCCCACCCTATATGTATTGATATTATTTGACCCTGCTTTTTCAGTATATTATCAATACATTTTCTAGTTGTGACACAGCCACAAAACAGCATATACATACTGTCAGTACTATTTTTTGTAATGAAGGACTGTGTCATTACTATTTTGCTGTATGAATACATAAAATTACATGATGGTTTAAAAAAAATTTTAATAAAAAATATTTTCAACTTTTTCTGAATTTTGGTATTCCAACACAATAGTCAGCTAATAACTATAATTTTCAACTTAATTTTCATTCATCTTATAACCTTAATTGAGTGGCAAACATTTCAGTTTCACCCCCTTCCCCCAGTACCAAATCTTTCTCACTTTCACAGGCTTCGCCTGTGAAGGTGTGAGAAATGATAAATGAAAAGTCCTGCTTTGAAATAATTAAATGTAACTGTTTTCAGTGCAGTATTATTTTAGAACACAGAATTAGTGGCATGATTCAATGCATATCCATTCTCAATTATGACTTCTAACTGCAGGTTCACTTTTTCAGTGTACAGTTATAAAGCAGGCAAGAATGAAAAAAGAGTTCCATTAAACCAGGAGCATAGCCAAGAATTTTAGACTTGTACTCCGAGTTGACAGCACTGTTGCCCCCCTACTGTTATCCCTGCCCTCACCTAAACACAAACCAAAGGATGTGCTGTCCAGCCACTCAAACATAGCCCTCTCCACTTCAGTCGACAATATGTAGTAAGCCAAGGATCCTAATAGATTCTCAACATTAGCATTACATACATTGATATGCTTTTATAAGTCAGTCGCCAAGACTGCAGATGCTGTTAATCAGGCATCCTGGCATACATACAAAACATGAGGAGACTCAGGAAAGGTCCTGCACTTGATCTGGATGATTTAGGATTGGAGCTGTATCCTAGTTCCCATTTAAAGAGCAGTTGATGCCTTCAAGAGAACTTTAATTCAAAACAATATTTAGATACAGTTTATCTTATATTTCACATTAGTTCTCTATTTTTCCTCCCAAATGTTTATTACTGAGATCATTTGCATGAAAACAGAATCTTTGCTCCTAAAGAGTTCATCTACTCCCATTTGTTATTCCCTACCTAAGGGGTTATAATGCACTGCTTGTGACATTACAGTTACTCCTATGGCAACAACTTGTGATTTCACAACAGAGGCTTATGACTTTAAGTAGGGAGTAGGCTATAAAGGCAGATGAGCTCTAAGGGAACTCTAGGGACAACGATCATATATCACTGCAAATGTACTCAGTAATAAATAATGGGGAGGAGAAATATATAGAATATACATAGGCCCAGACATTCAAACTGCGCCACAAAGTAGTGCAATAGCAGGAGCAGACGCAAGTACAGTGCGCCTATGTGCAACATACGAGATATTCAAACATTGCGCAGGGCTAGATGTGCTTGCGCCACACAACTGAATATCATGCCAACTGCACCATGACGCAACCAGGCATGTGCAGTGGTACATGTCTGGTGCGCAATAGCACAACCAGGGATGCACAGTGGAGCAGGGTAGCAGCACATCAGCACAACCAGGGATGCTCAGGGACAGGATGCAGGGGTCCCCCACACATGGAAGATATGGGCTGAGGAGCGCACAGCAGAACAGACAGTGCACCCCACACCCCTTGAACCGCCCAACCAGAGGAGAGCTGGAAGAACCACCGGCCCATGGAAACCAGCCACAATCCCATAGCTGGGGCATGGTGCCCCAGCACACCCCCGGGCAAGCTGTGACCAGCAAACAAGGAGGTCTGCCCACCCCATGTTACACCATCCCACCAATGCAGAGCACACCCTGCACAGCGTTCCACAGACACCCTGCCCAGGAGCAGCACCCAACACTGCGGGACACTCCATGCATGCCACCACCCCCATTGTGACAATGCAACCCTGTGCACCATTGAGACATGCAAGGCAGCCCCACCATGAGCACCCTGAAGTGTGCAGCAGCAGACACCGATGCAACAACTGCAGACACAGTGCCACCCTGCATGGCCCCCTGATCTACAGCTGAGAAACTGATCATGTGTCGGCACACGAGGTACCACACATGCGACAAGGCATGCCCCGGACACCACCACCAGCAGTACAGCACCCTGCACACCCTCCCAAGGACACACCCCATCCCAGCACTGGCTGCAACAGCCAGCAAAGAAGCTCACAGTGGTGCATGGAAGTATGCGCCACACAGGATGCAACACAGTGCATAGACAAACACCAACCCATACCCAAGTGCACACCAACACACGGACACAGTAGTGGGTCAACAAACCCGCTGGTGTGTGGCCACAGCAGCCATGTACCCATGGCTAGCTCCCCTCCATGGCACAGGTGTACCGGGCACCCTACGCATGCGCCATGAAGCCGTACACCACCAGCACGTGGCTGGAGCACAAGTGACAGACAGTGGGGCACATCCCCTGCAACAGACACAAGCGACAGCATGGATGCAGAACAAAAACAGTGGAGGCCACAGTGCCACCTGAGGCAGACATGCACCACACCAGTGACAGGAGGCAACCTGGCATTGTGCCAGGTACAGTGGTTGTCCAGCATGGACAGCCACAACTGACATGCCAGCAGACGGTGCATATCACAGACATGCAAGGGTGCCAGCTGCACAGCCCATGAACAGTCTGACAGGGGCGCCATGGACTCAGAGCATGCACCGTGGACCACTGCACAGGTAACCAGTGCACAGAGAACAACACACAAACCACAGACAGTGACTGATTCCCCCACCCACACCATAGGCGGTTCCCCTCTGGACACACACACACACGCCCATGCCTGCAACAACCCTGATGCCATGCACACCATTGCAGCTGAGGACCTGTAGCCCACTGCAAATCATAGACCACCACAGTTGTCATAACAAAACAAATGTATTATAAATATCCAATAAACACAACTATATATATATATATATTGGGAGGATAGGACCACTAACCAGGTGGGGGGTGGGTAAGGGGCAGGGGTGAACAACTGGGAGAGGGAAGAAGGGGTGTGAGGGTGGGTCCAGGGAGGTAAAAATCATCCAGGGGGCATTGAAGGCCTAACGTCTTCCCCACTCTTCGGTCCTGTGGCATCTGTGCGATTTCTGCCTACGCACACCATGCCTCTCTAGCCACTGGAGTAACTCCAGGGACACCCTTGACAGCTGAAGCAACTTCTGCAATGCCTTCTCCATAGTGATCCAATGCCGTCCACCTAGGTCAAGGGAGCAGAGTCAATAGGTGTGAATGTCCATTCCCCTGCAGCCCACCCATTGTGCATGGCATACAGCCATGGGCCATGCCCCTGTGATGGTGTGCGACCACCCACAGTGATAATGTTCACAAGACCAGCCCACCCAAGCGCACACAGCCATGCAGACCACTGCACACACCCACGACCCAAGTCCCGCACAGCACCACCGTAGCTGTACAGTGACATGGCTATGCAGTGCGAAGGCAGTGGCACAGCCATGCACCTGGTGCATGCATGGACCACCAGCGATGCACCCACACATGCAGTGCCACAGGACAGTGCTGAGTGTACGGTGTAGCGTGCATGTCAGTGGCATCATTGGATGGTGGTCATGCCCAGCTGCCTACCCCGCAGCACAGCATGCACAGAATATCCATGAAGAAAGGTACTCATCTGCATCTGCAACATCTTGGTGCTGATGGACATGTTGCCCATGATCACGTGGCTGTTGTCGGGCAGTCTCCTGATCCACCCGTGCCTCTCGGGCTTGTCGCCTCTCCTCAGGGCCTAGGGTGCAAACATGGAGAGAGGAACATCAGTACAAAACACTAGCAAAGGCCCCCCCGGTGTGTGTAATCCCGTACAGCCCAGCCATGCCACAACCCCACCTCGACCAAAACTGCCCACACTGGACAGCTCCCCCCCCAGGGTGGACACATGCCCACTGCGAAACCCAGATGTACACTACCAGTGTATGGAATGGAGCACCTACTTGGATGTGGCACTGCTCCTCACCTGGCGTGAGCCCATAGACGGGCAAGCCTGTCTGGGTCCCTCTGCCGGAGGTACCCATAGCAGTGGTGACACTGCTCTGGAGTCCTGGAGATGCCGGTGGCCTCCTCAAGTGACACTGCCACCTCCTCCCACACTGCACTCCTAGCCCTATCCAAGGGAACAGCCCCAAACAGGGCCCCAGCATGGGACTTTACAATGGCCACCAAATTGGCCAGCTCAAGAGGGCTCCACAGTGCTGCTTTCCTGTGTGCCATTGCTAAAGCTGCTAGGATAACAAAATGGCACTCTGTAGCTCACGTCCACCACATGCAGCTGCTGCGCAGTACAGCGCTGCCATTCCCTATCGCACTGTCATCAAATAGCATGATAGGGGTGCACACATGCGGACGCTTGGCACCTAGGGGGCAAAGGTTGAGCAGAGGGTCAAGGGTCTGTCGCGCATGGACCGCCACAGCATGACTGGGACTCCCTGCATGTAGTGCAGTCGGGTGCCTGTGTGTGATGCCCTGCAGTGGCCTACCATGCTGTGGCACCATGGCACCTACAGTGCTCCAGGGCACAAGCGCTATACGTGTGAACAGCGCACTAGCTCCGCTGGCACAGTGAAGGCTGTGCCCTGCACTGCCTCCCGCACTCAGCATGCCATCAGCGCAGCAGGTGTCGGCATCAGCACCCCCGGGCATGCACCGTGTGGTGCCTACTGTGCACATCACAGAGCTGCGCCTTTGTCTGAGCACGCTCAACACAATTGCGCAAGGCACAACAGCATGATAGTCAGCCAGTGTATGAAAATCAGCTCATCCGCAAATCCATGGCGCAGTCACTGCATTAGCATCCACTTAAAGTTGTGCCTTGCCTCATTTGCATGCCTTGCACTATATAAATGTGACATGGGGCTTCAAAGGTCATTGTTTGGTATTGCAGTCTATTGTGGTGGGTTGCATGCTGTTTGGAAGTGTGGACTGTGGTGTGCGGGAGATGCATGGGACTGCACATTCAGAGGTAACACCTGTCATTCCCACAGGACCAATAATGACTGAACGTGAGGAGGAGGAGGAGGAACAGAGACATGGGAGACAGAGGAGGCCCAACTTCACCTGGGCAGAATCAGATGCCCTGTTTGAGGCCTACCTCAACAGGGAACCGCTGCTCAGTGGACAGTGGGGAACACCACAGGCCCGTGCTGCAGCATGGGATGAGGTAGCGCATGTCGTCAACTAGCATGGCAGCCACCAGCGATCCATGCAGGAGTGCAAGAAGAAGGTGGGCATGGACAAGAGGAGGATAAAAGATAAGGTGGCTGCCATCAGGGCCGCACGTGCTGCAACTGGTGGTGGACAGCTGGATGTGCCACGCCTGACCCCACAGGAGGAGCGGGTGGCTGGCAGCATGCGGCGTTGTGCCCTAGTGGGCATTTCAGGTGGTGGCTTTCAGACGGGTAGCAGCCCGTCACTGCATGGTAGGTCCTGTTCTGTCACTGTGTGGGGGGTTGGGGGAATGCCACAGGGCAGTGCAGAGACATTAATGTTACTGTGTTCCTTTACAGCTCCTGAGTGTCTCCATGGGTCAGCGGTGGAAGGTGTGTCCACTAAGGGTGATACCTTGGACACGGAGGAATGCCCATCCACCTCCACAGGTGTCTGAGGGTCAGGACAACAGTATACCCACCTGTCTGTCCGTACTGAAGTTAGTGGTGCTGGTGCAGAGAAGGCCCTGCCCGTGTCCCAGTGTGACAGCGTCCATGGATGCCAGCATGCTGTGACACGGACTGGTGCTAGATCCAGCAGCGATGATGATGGCGCACACATCATGGACAGTGATACGTGTGGGCTGCAGGATGGCCCCACAGCAGGTAACAGCATGGGCATAGCCATGGTTGGTGCCACCGTGGAGGCCTGCGTGACATCACAGTCCCAGCCTGTGCCTGTATGCACCAGTGGGGCAGCACTGGTGTGCATCCAGGCCAGTGGGGCTGTTGTGGCCACTGCAGTGGCACCGGTGAGCCCTCGCAAGCGGCGGCTGGAGAGGCAGTGTCAGCAGTCAGCCAATGGTGATGGGAGGACAGTGTCAGGGGGCGGCGGTGGTGCACTGTGTGTGGACGTGCCCCAGCATGGATCTGGTGTGCAGCGCCCACCATCAAGGGGTGATGCCCAGCATGGCCAGGAACACCATGAGGGACATCGTGCTGATCCGGCAGATGACCTCTTTGATGAATACAGCCGACTACTCCAGGCTTCCGTGGATCAGCAGTCACGGCTTGTTAAGGTGGTGGACGCATTCAGTGCAGTTCTGTGCCAGGCAGAGGAGCGGCACAGCAGAGACCACGCTCTGCTCCTGGCAGAGGTGGCCCAGCAGCAGGATAATGTAACTGCTGCCCTTGACAGGCAGACACATGCTTTCACAGTTGTCATGGCCACATTGGGCACACAGTTTGTTGCACATGCGCTGCAGACACCACTCAGTGTCATGTTCACCCCCACGTTTCCGGTGTCGTGTGACACCCTCCATGTCGACACCGGGTTCAGCTGTGGGCATCCCAACCATGCCTGGCGCTGGAATGTTCAGTGGTCTGCAGATCCCGGCTCAAACACGGTCACATTACCGCAGTGTCACCCCTGGGGGACTGTCGGTGCCACCCCATGAGGCCATTGGTCAGCCTGTCACAGCTGGCAGGTCTCGGCAGGGCCGCCCACACATCCGTTGTGGCCGTGGCACTGTGCCGCATGACTGAACTGTCTCCCACCATGGCTACTGTCTGATGCTGCCCTGTGTGCAGTGTGTTGTTCAACGTGTGACGCACGGGTGGGGTACCCGGCCCCGCACACACACACACACACGGTCCATGTGCACACCCTCCTGGCTTCTGGCCACTGTGGCATGTGCATGATGATGCCTGCATTGCACTGTCTGCCACTGTGCAATGGTGCCCAACGTCTGAGACACACACAATGATGAGCACTGGGTGTGGTCATCTGTGGACCTTTGTGTGGCATGGGGTAGCAGTCGGGGTCGGCGTGCCTTCTACCCCTTGTGCATGTCTTATGGGGTGTGTGGGGGTGTGTGTGTGTGTGAGTGTGTGTGTGTGACTGCAAGTCATGGTAGGCCTTACCCATCCCTGATGGCATGTGTGGTTCCACGCTCAGCCAATTCCCTTGCCGCCATGTGTCCCTGGTGTTTGTCCATGCATGTCTGTGGGTTGTGCCCTTGCCATTGTTGGATGCACATGGCCCCATGACCTACCTGTATTGGTTAAAGTGTTCCTCTGTGATGGTGTTCCACTGCAGCTGTGACATCTGGATCAGGCGGGGGTCCTTCGCCCAAGGGGTGGCTGCCCATCACTGTCTGTACTGGCATCCTCATCGTCCCCATTGCTGTCCCCCTCTTCAACCTCTACTGCTATCCCACAGTCGTTGGCCATGTTGTGCAGGATGCAACAGGCCAGTAATAGCCCACAGGCCTTCAAGGGGCTTTACTTTAGGGCACCGTCAGACATGTCCAGGCAACGGAAAAGTGCCTTCAGGATCCTGAACACCCGCTCTATGACATTACATGTGGTGGCATGTGCCTCATTGTACCGTTGCTGCGATGGGGTCGTGGGGCACTGGTATGGTGTGAGCAGCCAGGGACGGAGTGGGTAGCCACTGTCACCTGTGTGTAGATGGTGGACATTAGTATGGTAGTCAGCGTCGCTTTGCCATGGGCCGTCAAGGCCAGTACCCATGGCACCTCTGACTATGCACCCCCCACCCCAGATGCCCATGTCATCCTGCGTGATGTGCATACTCACCCACTAGGTGGCCAGTGGGGATGTCCCCACTCTCGAACCTGTGGCACAGTGCAGACTGGTGCCAGATGAAGGCATCATGTGCTCCCCTAGGGTGCATGGCACAGACATTGGTTATGTACCCCCTGGCATTGCACACCACCAGGCAGTTGATGCTGGCATAACCCTTTCTATTGATGTATGCTACACCATCCGGGCCAGGTGGCATGTGGATGGCCACATGGGTGCAGTCAATGGCCCCGAGCACACCAGGCATACGTGCTACCCTGTGGAACTCTTGTATGTGTGCTGTGTGCTCTGTCTATGTGCTGGGGAAATGGATATACTCTGCAGCATGTGGCAGCAGTTCGCTGAGGAATTGTGTGAGTAGTCATGATGTGGCTGACTGGGTTATGCCTGTTGTGTCCCCTGTTGGTCTCTGGAAAGTGCCCATGGCGAGCTGGCACATGACAGCTGTCACCTTTGTCTCCACTGACAGAGCATGGCTCTGTCGTGTGGGTGCCTGCATCTAATCACTGCACAGCTCACAGAGCCACCTCAGGATCGCCCAGTTCAGACGGTACCAGCCCGCAATCTCTGTGTCACTGCAGTGCTCAAAGTTGGTGCTGGCTCGGTACAGTCTGTTGGGGGCAAACCGCTGACGGGCCCTTCCACGGCCACGCCCCCCTGCTGCCTGCCTTCTCACACCCCTCATTACTGCCTCCATCTGGAAGGTGGCACTGGCCATGTCCCTGGCTGGTCCCCCCCGGCGGCTGTTATCCTATTCCCCCGCTGTCCTTTGTGATGCCCCCCCTTGACCTGGTACACCTCCAGCCTTTAGCTGTCCTGACTACTGCCAATGGCTCAGTCCACTGTGGCACCTCCCTGTCTCTCCTGCACAGTGGCACAGGCTCTCCACTCCTGTCCTGTTCCTGTTCATTCCCAGGTGTGCCCTGTCCTGCTACTGCCCAGTCCCACTCACTGCTACCCTCTTTTCTGTTGCTGTCACCTTGCTCCCAACTCTGGCTTTCCTTTAACGTTCTTGTGCCTCTCTCTTGTTCCTTTTTATTTTGGATAATTTCCACTATCGAACAACTTCCGCTTGCTCCCCTATTGCGCATGGTGCACGCTGTTGAATATCGCACTGCACCATTTATTCATGGTTCCTCCCCCTACGGTTGCACATGCATTCATTACTATTGCACTTTAAGATTGCGATTTGTGCAGCGCAGTTGCCTCCCGCCAAATATCAACGAATGGCGCATTTTTGTACTTGCACTGGCGCATCTCTATTGCACATGGCGCAACGCTTTTGAATATCTGGGCCATGGAGTGCAAACAGAATTGCACCAAATTATTATGTTTTTCAAAGTTTTCTTTGAGGTGTCAGTAGCTCTTTAAGCAGTACATTACTTGAAAGCTGTTTATTTTTCAGTCCAAGTGCTACCGCTTGTGCTGCATAGCAGAATGAAATGGTATTTGTTTTACCAGAAGACAACACAGATACTGCAGATTATTTATTGACGTAAAATAGCTTAAGATAAAAATGTCATACATACAGTAGGTTACTGAATATTTTCTTTATGTTTCCATCCAAACTCTTTTCTGTAAAAAGTAGATGGCCACTTAATTTTTAAAAGTTTTTTGGGGGTGGGGGCGGGGGAGGATCATCCCATGCCAGGAATGTTTTGCTAGCAGAAAGCAAGACTGATAGCATTGCTCTTTATGTTGATCAGGACATAATCAGCTAAAACACACATGCACTGTAGTACTCCAGACAGTGTAAGTGGACAATTTAATGGGAGACTGGAACACTAAAAGTAGACTTGGGTGTCTTTCATTCACTTCTAATAAACACACCCAGTCATGCACTCACTATTTACAGTGTCTGCAAATATCATCAAAGAATTGTACACCAATGATAAGTAAGCAATAATACCCAACAGGGTGGGCGGTATTGTGCTATACCGGACCACCCAGGGGTCTAATCAGGCACGATGCCACAGGCAGAGGGCTTATAGCCCCTGGAAGGTCCGATATAGCACAATACTGTCCACCCTGGAGGGTATTATTGCGCTTAGAAAATGGGCACTGTAAAAAAAAAGAGAGAAGTTCAATTAAACATTTTAATAAAAAAATAAACTTTAATAAAAAAATAAACTTTAAGTGAGTTTTGTAGTAAAATAGTTCCTCTGCTTGTGTGCGTTTTTTTGAGCTAGGGACATTTGCCCTATTGGAAATTCCCTCCTCAGCTGCTCTATAATAAAAAACAGTCCCTCCTTCACAATATTTTTCTAAGTATTCAGCTCTTCTCTATCTGTTTGAGGTGAGCTTCTGATAGTGTTACATGCCTACAGGGTCTAGGTTCATTAGTTTTAACTGGTTATTCTTCAGAGTAGCGATCCGATCACGGTTTACAGTGAGTATTTTTCACAGATGAATGCTGCAGGAGGATGAGACATTAATGTTTTTGTCCTGGCTCATTCAGAGATAAAAAATGTGGCAGTTTGAATGTTTTACAGTTACCAAATCACTTTAAACTGGTTGTGCCTTCATTCATTCCCTCCCTTCCCCCAGCAAAAGAAATAAGCACAGCACTTGTTTAAGGGAAAAGATAATTACAGGAGAATGAGTTTATCTTCTGATTTGGGAAAACAAAATACCTTTACTTGAAATCGCAGAGAGAGAACTACTATAGCTCCATTACCACTATTGTGTGTGACCAAAGCGGTACTTTCTTCATTCTGCATACCGCAGATGGTTGTCTGTCTGTAGTATGGAAAACAAAGAAAGTACCACTGCTGTTATAAGCAGTTAGGCTACATGAGATAGAGCTCTCACTGCTGCTCAACTCGCTGGTGGATTTTGCAGCCCTGATTTGTTTTGGCTGCATGTGTATGTGTGCTTCAAGTACCCCCCCCAAAAAAATGTGCCACTGATGGTCCTATAAGGTGGACAGGGGATCAGCCAAGAGTTTCAGGCTCTGTTAATGAGGCAACACACATGCATTGAGCACGGTTACCTACCATGGTGGGCTCCAAATTTAAAACTGATGAGATAAGCAAATCGGTCCAAGGAGCGGCAGCTGGCTTTCCTTGGGTGGAGTCCCTGAAGATCTAGATGCACTGCCGGCTTTCAGAAGCTACTACGTCAGCTGGTCTTTGGGGCAGCGGTGAACGTGAGTAGCTCTATCATGTTGGAGCACTCTACTCTGCCTGAAATGGGTAATTTTATACAAAAGATTAATGTTTTTCTTGATTGCTGATGGCTGTGGAAGATGTAGGGTTAGGGGGAAGGGTTATGTGAGATATGAGGGGGGGCGCCTGGCCCATATCTCTTGTTGGGGAATCTCAGTTAGTGAGAAAATATGGCAGCTCTGCCATTTCAAAATTGCCAGCGCCCAATATTAGTGGTAATGAGGTCAGTAGGGATTGGCACTTTTAATACCTGGGCATCGTTGTCTGATAGAAGCCCACCTTGGCAGAGCTATCAGCCAATCAGAGCCCAGAAATTTCTTAGCCCATTTTCTAGCAAATAATACATGTATCTACAACTTCAAATGAGTGAGAATGAGGGGCTTTATAAATATGATCAGATAACATGTGGAGTGTAGTTTCTCTAAAAAGTAAGAACAAAACCTCAAAAACTATATTGCAATCTTCCTAAAAGGAAAAAATAGTACTAATCCTTAGGGCAGGATTTTTAAAGTCTTCCTGAATAGTGAAAGGGGCTTGCATCACAAGGAATGGTGCAAGGGGCTCATACCACAAGGAATGGTGCAAAGGGCTCGCACCACAAGGAATGGCACAAAGGGGTCTGCACCACAAGGAAAAGTGCAAGGCATGGCTTGCACCAAAAGATGCACCCAGAGTAATTTTCAAACACAGGCTGCGTGTGTCAAAGGGGGCTTGTGCCATCCTTGCCATACAAAATGTGCTGCAGCATGGTGCTAGGAGGCTTGCAGCAGATGCAAGCTGCCATATCTCCTAATTCAGGATTCTCCAAACCCTCCCAGAGGACACACATCTAAGTACCCTTAGAACAACCAAGGCTGCCCTAAAGGTACTTAGATGTGCATCCTCTGGGAGGATTTGGAGAACTTGCGCCACCCAGCACATATACAGTAAAATATACAGCAGTTCCTGGTGGTCTAGCAAACCCCTCCTCCTAATCCCAATCTTTACCATAAATATTCAATATATTTTTCCCTGGTGGTTCAGCGGACCCCCCTCCCTATCCCTGTTCTGTCAGTACAGTATACCATATAGATATCCCTGGTGGTCTAGTGGACCCCCCGCCCCAGCAGGCAGTCAACCCCTCTAAAAGGCTTGCTGCTGCTCACTCATTACCCCCACTGTACAATTATAGTGCGTATTCATTGACAGCTCAGTCGGTGGTCAGCTGTGGTGGAGTGCAGAGGGCTGTGCCTGTTGCTGGCTCGGGGATGGGGAGAGCTGGGTGTTGAGGCACTGCCTGCTGGGGTGGGGGTGGTGGTCCACTAGATCACCAGGGGGAGATTGGGTATCAGGAGGGGGGTCCACTAGACTACCAGGAACATGATTAATTGTGATAAAAAGGGGATCAGGTTTGTGGGACGGGGGGGCACTAGCCATCAGTGACTGCTGTATATTTTTGTTAATGTGTTGCCCGACTGTGCTCGCACCTTGCAGCAAACCTCTCAGGTATGCTATCTCTTTAGCACACTATCACCTTTGCAGCAAGCTGTGGGACTTTGCCACTTTGCCACTGGGACCCCACCTGAGAGAGAATCGGGTGCAGGGTCCCTGGTGTACTGGCAATCGGTGCAAACTTCCATTGGCGCAGCTTGTGTCACTCTTTGAAAATCCTGCCCTTAGTCTCTGCTGCAGACAGGCCCCTCTCAGCTTCATTCCTTTATCTTCTCCTGGTGGGTCTGGCACAGTGAGCCTGCCCTATGTCCTTCCTCTTTCTCTAGTCTGCTCCTTTACCCAGTCATTGCCCTCAAGAGACCCATTTGTTGGGTTAAAAAAAATCAGTGTTTACCTGTTGGATTGTTCCTGTCCTGTCCCCTGCTGCTTATTCTGACCACAGGAACATACAGCCAGAACCATTCAGCTTTACTAAGCAGTCCTCTTGCTTGCAGTCTCTTGTACCATAAGGCACTACACAGAAGCCCTATTAACTTGTAATACAGTGCAAACATGACAACAAAACAGCCTGGAGTATGAGTGTAAAATATTCCTGGCAGGAAAAGGTTTAACTATATACTCTAAAAGATTTTGATTAAAAACATTAAACTGATATTTTTTCAAGGAGATTAATAAGTAGCTTAGTAAGACAACTTGTTTTCAGATCTTCTTGGAAGTATTCCCCCTCCCCCCCCCACACACACTCTAGCATGATGTTTTTGAAAATTAGTTGCTCAATCAGATATCATACTGTAACACTCAACTATCTCTGATTTTGCCCAAAAATGTATTGAATCCCTACCATATCTGTCATTTTGTCTCTTTTAAGCATAGGGATTTGAAACCTAAACTATTGCCAGACATTAATCATGTTCCTATCTACAGTAATTTTCTTGCAGAAAATGCTTTTCACATGAAGCCTTGCTATATAACAAACTTTTACAGTTAAAATTTCTTTTTTGCTGGCTGTTTCCCTGATCTTAGTCATTTGTCCCTGAAACTAAAACCATCAAGTCACCCTGCATTCCCCAACATTCCCCAGTAAAAAAAACTGTAAGATGTAAAATATGTATGTTAATGCTACAGTAGTAGCATTTGTAACTTCACTAAGAATCTAAAGTAAATGTAAGCAGAAATCAAACAATACTTTCCTTACTTTCTGCCAAACACTAAATGCAAAATCCACAAGTCTGGCCAACTAGTCTCTCCCGCTGGCGTGTTCTCCCTCCCACCCCCGTGCTCACCACTTGATCGCTCCACCAGCAATTGAAAGTCAGCAACTGCCCAGTTGCTTTAACTGGTGCTTCCTCCATTCCAGCACAGTCAATATCAGACTCTAACCTGCCTGCAGTGCCAGAGTCCCAGGTGCCAGCTCACATGCTGCTCATCCCTCACTCGCTCACTCCACTTGGACGTCTTTTCTCTCGACTTCTGATTCCCGTTGCAGTGCGTTCTACCCGCTGACTGCTGCTCTGGTGATATCCAGCCTCTGGACAGTCTAGCCCGTCTTACTTCTCTGTTTCCTCCATCCTAATTCCTCCATGCTTAGACTTGCTGGCTTGCCTTCCCCTGTACAGTAAATACACCAATGCCAGCACTAAAAGAAACAAGGAACTTGCAACAGCAGGAGGGCGAAGTGGCGGCAGCTTTGATCTGCATGAAAGTACATCCGTCATGGCACCACCGACCTTAATTGCACTGGACTAAAAATAAAATAAAATAAAAACAGCATGAGGTCTGACGGCATGTCACTCAACAGTAGTGCCCCCACCCACCTTTCCCCTGATCAAGCACTGTGTACCAGACTGACACAAGAAACTACTGCTGCAATAATTTAAAGGCAAGATTTTATTAAACTGCTGGCTTCTTCCTTCTGTTTGTTGCCCTACCAAGTTTCTGAATTTTATTGTATTCTGCAAAGTACACAGTGTATGCCTGCTGATGCCCCTGAATTAAACTGATTGACTGCTGGGTGGATCTGCCAATTCCATGTTTAGTTATAGGCACCTGGGGCCAGATATGCAATAGTTTTTGCCAGCGTTAACAGGTTTTTGTCCATGCTATTCAGGTCTGCACCCATTTTGGGGGTAAGATGTATATTTAGAGGCCCCTTTAGCACTAGCTAAAACTGTTAGCACCCAGGCACTAACATAATGCTGCGCCCATACAAATAAGGTGAGTACCTCCTTGAATACAGATGCAGTGGCAATTTCAAAGGTTTGTAATGGTGGTAAACAGCACCCAAAGCAGTGCTATTTACTGCCTCAGAAAACATCAACTTAACCGGGTGCTAAGCCTGTACCCCCACCCCATAGATTGATTGTGGGACAGCTATACTGCGGCTACCCACTCCCATTCTCCCATCCTGTGACTGTCTGATGGCTTCTGGATGTCTAGTGGCACCCCACCCCTCAATCATCTGTCTTGTATATGATATTCTTATCCCTGGCATCTAATGGCACCCCCACCCCCCTCACCTGTTCCATATATGTAACTCAGTTCAGCAGTGTTTAGTGGCACCTCTACCCCCTGCAGCCGAGAAGGTGAGAGGAAGACTGTGTCAGTCACCATATCGGAATGTGATGCATGCTGCATGACATGCTGGTAAGGGGAGGTTGGATTGGTGATGTTCAGGGTGCAGGTGGGGCAGGTGGAGGACTGTTGGACTGCCAATGTTCACCAGTCCGTTTGTCGACTGGCATTTGGGTGTGGGGGAAGGGTTTCACTGGATACCAGGGATGGTGTAGGGTACATGGAATGGGTGATTGAGGGTGGGGTGGTGCCACTAGACACCAGGGAAATAACTGACATACATGGGATGGGTAATTGATGGTGCCATTAGACACTAGGGAAAAAGGTACCATATACAGGATAGGTGATCAGCGTGGCAGGTGCTACTATACATCAGGGAAAGGGTACCATATACAGGATGGGTGATTGGGGTGGGGGGTGCCACTTGACATCAGGAAAAATATTATGATATACTGGATGGGTGATTTGGGGGTTGGGGGTGCCACTAGACACCAGAAAAAAGGTTATCATATACAGGATGGGTGATCAGGAGTTGGGGCTGCCACTGGATACCAGGGTAAAGATTTATATACATGTGATGGGTGTTCAAGGGGGGTACCCCTAGACAACAGGGAAAAGGTTACCATATATGGAACCATTGATCGGGGGGATGGGGTGCCACAAGACACCAGTGAAAAGATTACCATATACTGGATGGGTAGTCAGGGGTTGGGGTGCCACTAGATACAAGGGAAAAGATTACCATACATAGGATGGGTGATCAGGGATTGAGGGGTGCCACTAGATGCCAGGGAAAAGATTATCATATAAGGGATGGGTGATGGGGGGATGCTACTGGATTCCAGGGAAATGATTGACATATATGGGATGGGTGATTGGGAGGTGCCACTTGACACCAGGGGAAAGATTACCATATACAGGACAGGTGGTCGAGGTGAGGTGTGCCACTAGACACCAGGGAAATGATTGACATATATGGGATGGATGATCGGGGGGTTAGGGATGCCAGCAGACACCAGAGAAAAGATTCACATATATGGGACAGGTGTCTGGGGGTAGGGATTGCTGCTAGACACCAGGGATGATGTTGCAGGTGCCCCCAGGATGGGAACAAAAGGGCCTCTGCTCACCATGCAAATGAGCCCATAATGGGCATGCTAATGGCCCCGTAGTAGAGGTGTGAGGACAAAAACTTCCACCAGTGGAATTTCCACGAAATGCAGATTTTTGCTTCTGTGAAAGTGTGGAAATCAAATTTTGCAGAAATTCTGACTTAGAATGGCAGAATAAATGTATAAACTGCGGATTATTTTATTAAACTGCAGAGAAAAAATTCTGCAGAAATGATTACTGAACTGCTGTATAATTACGAGTTGCAGAATAACTTATCAAACTGTGGAAAAAAATTCTTCAGAAATGTTATTCCACAATTCATCCATATTTTTCTGCAGTTCAGCTCCAAAATTCTATGAAACACAACGAAAATCTATCAAACACATCCAGAAGATTCCAATCTCACCAATGGCAGAAATTCGGAAAATTCGGTGAAATTTCCAAATTTTTGCGGAAATTCTGCAAAAGCGGAATTTGCAATTTTTCCCCACCCCTACCCCATACTGCCTTGCATTCCCAAATGGACTCATTTGCATGTTGTGGCTGAATATAGTCCACAGGGGCCTGGCACAATCTGTTCCAGTTGCACTATTCCTTGTGGGTGGGATACAGCCCAGGTCCATGTCAAAGCAATGTAGTTTGACTTAGAGCTGTGCTGACATGGACCGATATTCAGTCAGATAGCACCATTCTGCTATTCAACTGAATATAGTAGCCTCTGGGTCAAGCGCAGGTGTGGCATAAACCTTTGCACCCATTTTTGAATATCTGGCCCCAGATTTGTTCTTCCATTAAAATCAGTTCTCACCTAGCCACCTAGCAGAAACTGAATTTCTGTGAAAGTAGTGCAGAAAAAAAAAACACTGAGACAGTTGCTGAGTAAATGGGACAAGTATGTAAATGTTACTTCAGTGCAGTTCACAGATTAATTCACACAGCATTTAATTAAAAAAAAACTTGTAAGTCAGATAGTTAAAGGTAAAAATTGAAGTATAAGATTCAGGCAGATTAATCTTTTCTTAGTGCTACTCTGTCTTCGTTGGACGCATGAAGGGTGTGCAGAGGCCAGATTTCCAAAGCCCCGAGAATGCTGCAAACCCCTAGTGCGCTGATCATGTAGTGTACGGGGCTTGTGGCAATCTCCCAGCCAGTGATCAGGATTTTCAATCCCGTGTGCCAAGTGCTGCCAGTTAGACCAGCTTTTCCCTGATCTAGCTTGTGGCATTCAAGGAACCTTTTTTATGGGGCTTGAGCCAAATATTTGGCACAAGCTGCCATAAAGTGAGGAAACAGTCACAACTGCCCCCGAGAATTAAATATCAGGTGCAGTTGCAGCAAAGGTGTTTGGCACAGCTGCTCCAAAAAAAGGCTTCAATGTGGGGCTTGATGCAATACCTGCTGCATCATCCTTTGAAAATCTGACCCCAGGTGTTTACTTCTAATTAATATGCAACTGACTCTTTTATTTATTGTATTGTAATGTTAGTAATTACTTTCTACTTTTATAATAAAATATTTGTTAGTGCAGTGAAACAAGATAGTTTTTACCTTTGTTTTTTTCACACTGCAATATAAAATGAATTCAATAGAATTCTTGTATTGTGATGTGAGAAATTGTTAGCTACTTAAGAGCCCAGTGTATTTCAGTTTCAAACTAAATATATTTTCTATTATTCAAAATTAATAGAGTCTTCTTTCTGCAACAAACTGTGCTTTGATATACTAGCACTATTGTGGTTTATCTGTAGTCACTTAACTTCTTTGTTCTCCCAGGTCACACCTGGAAACAAGCTTCAGCTTAGTGTGCCTTTCCTGGTTAAACAATTTTCCCATCCCCTTCCCTGTATGATTTTAAGAACCTGATTTAGTATTTGCTGTATTGGTCCTTGTAAGAACAGATCCAGAAGCAAATGATTTGATACCTTTTACTGGACCAACATAGATGTAACAAAAAGAACAAAGTGCTTTAGCTTTCAGACCAACAAGTCCTAAACTTCCGAGGAAGACAAGGCAAGGCAAATTTTATTTAAGAAATGCCCAATATATTAACATTTTATACTGCAAATCATAATAAATACATAAACAGCATACTATTGAACATAAATATACAATATCCAGTAATTAAAACAAAATTTAATATAAATACTACACTCAGCAGCAGCAACTACTACTCAAAATAGCCGAAGGCTAACATAAGCATAGAATTCTGAAAACAGGAAAGGACTTATTGGGCTGAAAGTTAAAGCACTTTGTTCTTTTTGTTACATCTATGTTGGTCAAGTAAAAGGTATCAAATCATTTGCTTCTGGAGCTGTATGATTTTATACATTAAAAAAAAAAATTATCATCTCTTTTCTTCTTCCCAAGTAAAATCTGGTTATGAAGAAAATGTCACCTGCTAAATTATAACAAAAGATCATAGGTTATCAAAAATCACATATTTGCATGAAAAATATAATATTGTATTGGTAGAAAGTATTATTGCTTCATAAAAATCTGAAAACAAATTTTTAGTTTCCAATTGAAATACACTGCCAGACTTGCCAGTAAGGAGTTTCTGACTTCATAGTACCAGTATTCCATTGCATTCTTTTTTTTTTTTACTAACAGTTGGCAAAATAAAAATAAAATGATGAAAAAGTAAGTAAAGAGACACATAAAAACAAACTAAATGATTGCAGAGGCATTTAAAGGCCCCAAACCTTAATTCTTTAAGATATAAATCCTTACTAAGCACTTGCTCTTTAAGACTAATGGGCACCATTTTAAATCAAGAGGACATTTACAAAGTAATGGCATCATGGAGCCTCAGTGAAATGGCAAAAAAATCCACCTTTTAGTTAAAAAAAGTTTGGTAAGTGTAATAAATGCACAGGAAGTTTGCAATATGATTTAACCAATATACTGCATTGTGTAATATTGAATTACTCTGTGCTTGTCATGAGCAGTGAACAAATGGTTATCAGTGGAAGTAGGGGTGAACTGCATTGGCAGTAGTTTCTCTGATTTACCTTTTGCTACTTTGGCTGTTCTAAAAAATGTACACCTGTGTTTGAAAAGGCATTTAAGCAACATGGATGTACCTTTTATTATCTAAAGTGGACTGCTCCAAGTTTCATTTTAACTGCTTTGTAAGCCACCTCTTTTATGTTTCCATTCAAATGAAAGATTTTTCTTCTCTCTAGCATCCCTCTGTAGGAATATGATGTTGTCTTGGAAATTGAGTAAACATACTGTACAATAATACTGTATTTAGGGACTGTTCATTTCATTTTAGCTGCGTTATAAGCCACCTCTTTTCAAAATAAGGTTGGGCTTACATCCTTCAACATATTTATTTCTATTTATTTATTTATTGAGATATTCAGAAAGACCTTTGAGTCAAAGACTCATTTACAAAGGTTCCACGTCATACATAGAGTACAGAAGGGACGAAACATAGTTTACAGGTTGTTAGCACATAACAAAACATCTTACAATTTATTTTTACATGGTTACACATTTGATTTAGAGGGTGATCTACCCTTCCAGGGAAAACATGATTTACACAAGAATCACACAGCCATAGAGGAGCAGAGAGGTTCTGAAGTGGCTGTTTGTCAAAAATAAGTTATCTCGTGGGGGCCATTTGCATGGGGGAGTCAGAGAAGTTCAGGGTCTACGGGGGCTCAGTTGCAGTAACACAGGTTGGAGGCTTGCAGGTGATTCCTTAGTCTGGTTTTGAAAGGGCCAAGCCTAGAAAATGTGTTTATTTATTTAAGAGTTTTAACAGGAAGGCTTACTGAGCAGATTACCACTCAATTCCAGATGCACCCTTGGGAAGGGGGATAGGCAGGATACAGTAATGAAAGCATTTACACACATATACATGTTTTGTTACAGTATAAATTAGCATAGTCAGAATCCAATATACAAGTAGCATTATACAGCCAGGTAGAAGGTAGTGGACAGTATGCATTGATTTACAGATATGTCCCGAAACACACAGTGAGCAGGGATTGATAAAATGGGGAGAAAAATAGTGGAGATAATAAACAACTGACAACAAGCTTTCAAGGGTTTCAGCTGGGCTGGAGGCAAGAACAAGTGGTAGTGAATTGAGTCTTAAGAAGAGCATTCCGGCATGGAGTGTCAGTGGTGTGTCTAATGTCGGCCGACATGGAGTTCCATAATTTGGGCATCCTGAAGCTGAAGGCAGCTTATCCAGACCTGGTGGACCTGTGCGGGATGTGAAGTAGCCGAGAATCAAAGTTTCTGAATGAGTAGGCTGGAGGGGGAAGTACATTCAGAGAGGACGCCAGGTAGGAGGGGAGTGTTTCCAACCAGAATTTTGCAGCAGTTCTAGCACAGTGTTGCAATCTCTGATTGTGGAGAGAGGGGAGATCCAGGGACTGATAGAGGACACAGTAATGTGTACTAGGGGGGCAGTCCAGGGATAACCTGCAGAATGAGTTGAAAAGAGGGTCTAGTCTGGACAGGGAGGTTTGAGGGGCAGTGCAGTAGACTACATCACCATAGTCCATTATTGGGAGGATCATCTTTTGCACGATAGCCTGTCGCATCGGTAGGGGGATGCAACTTTTGTTGCGGTATAATGCACCTAACATGGGGTGCAGTTTCTTGTGTATAGCATCAATATGTGCAGTGAAGTCAAGATGCTGGTCTAACCAGACCCCGAGGTTTCTCTTTAAATGAAAGATCTTTGTTCTGTCTAGCATCCCTCTGTAGGAACACACTGTCCTGGAAATTGAGTAAATGTGCTACACAATAATATTTAGGGATTGTTCATTTGGTTTAACTGTTCTGTAAAGTAAACCATTTCAATTAAAAACTGGTTGCCATCCCTTGGACATTTAGCATGTGCAGTGAAAGCCCTGTATATGAACTGAAGCATACCTACCCATCAACTTCTTTTCTGAGTTCAATCAATCTTGGATCATTTTGCCTGCTCCTTTATTCTTGTTCATCTAACTTCTTTCTGAGTTATATAATTGTCCTTTTTAATCAGTCATCTCACTCTCTCATGAGTTTCTATATTCTTTCTCTGCCCTTACTATTTAAAGAGCTGCTGATGCCTCTAAGAAAACTTTGAAAAACATGATAATTAAGTACAATTTAGCTTGCATTCCAAATATATTCTACAGATTTCTTCTCCCCATTCTTTATTACTGAAGAAATGTGCATGGGCACATGATCTTTATCTGTTAGAGCTCATCTGCCTCTATAGCTTACTCCCTACCTCAAGTCATAATCTTTTCTTGTGACATCACAGTCTGTTGCCACGGGAGTAACTGTGATGTCACAAGCAGTGCATTATGACCTCTGGTAGGGAGAAAGTAACAGGAATAGATTAACTCTTCAGGAGCAAAGATTCTGTTTTCCTGCAAATGGCCTCAGTAATACTGTAAATAATGAACAGGAAAAAATACAGAATGAATGTGAAATATAAACTGAACTGTGCCTAAACATTATCTTTCATTTAAGTTATTCTGAAGGTGTCAGCTGCTCTTTAAGCTTCTGTCTACATTACTCTTTCTACATTCTACATTACATTACTCTTTCTACCTCTTTACCTGAAAAAAGACTTGTCCAGTGTCCCTAGCCGGTTAACAAATAAATAAATAAATAAAAATCTATTAAACTTTGCTGATAATTCAGTGAGTACAAGCTTTATAAAGGACAGCTGAAGGCAACATTTGTTGAACTTGTCTAGACATTCTGGAAGTTTTGCATCCTCCACAGTGGTATTGGTTCTGTGTCTGTTCATGGCTCATACTTCAGTTTTAACATGCACCACACCATAGAATCCAGAGCTGTCGAGAAAGTCCATTATTAAAAGAAATGGCAAACACCAAAGCTAAAAAACATCTCAATCCAAATGGAACATTTTGAACTAAAATGAAAACCTAAATATATTAATTTTCTAAAATAAGAAGCTTCTGTAGTGTACTGCCTGGAATTAATAACTTTCAGAAGTAGTCAGCTATCACTTTTTATATTTGAAGTATCTTTTTTTTTGCTTGTTTTACTAATTAGAAGATGTTCTACCTGACAGTACAAGGAATAATGTGTAGAATAGCACTCTGTCTGGGTGTTGACATAGTCAGTTCAGTTTCTCCCTACGTCATCGTCAGCATTGTGGCCCCACTGACGGTGTCATCACTAGTAACCAAGATGAGCTAACCTCCTGCTACTTGAGTGGTAACCTATGACACATGTTATCAAACAGGCAGCAGGGCTTGTGATATAACAATGAGTGAGGTCAAATGTTGATGATTATGTCAGTGGACCAGAACTAGATATGTCTTCTTCCAGGTAAACCACTGCTTTTAACATCACACCCACTACTATTTGGTAGAAAAACATCTAATTAACTCATAGAAAAGAAAAATGCTTCTGAAAGAAAAAGTAATGAGGGACTACTTTTAACAGTTACACAATGTTCTGCCTGCTATTTTGTTTGAGTAACTAGCTCTTTAATTTGCTAAATTAATTTCAGAGAGGAGCTCAGTGAAAGTGTCTCCTACCCTTTTTGTGGCATCACTTTGTCCTAAAGAATCCCTTTATTTGGACTGTACTGCTCTGGTTAGAATGCTGTGTAGCTCCACTGTGATGCATCAAGTTTTGTTTTAGCTGCTCCCAGAATGACTCAATACAGTATAGCATCATAACATATTTACCCTATGCTATCTTGGTTGTATTACAGTATATATATAATAGAGGTTTGCCGATAACCCATATGATAAAAAGGCAGATCAGCACTCAAAAGCAAACCACTCGTCATGATGTGTACACAGTAGAAAAAGCAGCAGGTTATCACTACTGTGATTATGTATCTGCTGTTATCACCACTGTGCACACGTCATTAACGAAACACTGCCAAACACTGCGAGAACACCAGAACAGAAAAGAACACCCCACGGAACAGCTAAAAAATTAAACAAGAAAAAAACATAACCTCAAGAAAAGGTGAACCCCTATTATATAAAACAGATATGTGGGCAGTCATATGATAGAAGATTTATCAGTACTCCTGACAAGTGAGCTTGGAGTTTTCTCACTCGTGGCTCCACTTCTTGGAGCCACTCGTGATAACCCTGAGCTTACTTGCCAATCGTACTGATAAATCCACTATCATATGACTGCCCATCACATATCTCCTTACTATCTACAATCAAGATACAGCTTTTTTATTCTGATAGTAGATATGTTCTCAATAAACTTACACTATTTATCTGGAAAAATGCATTCTTACTTCTGTGGCATAAGTAGGTACAATACAGTATCTCTCAACACAGTGCACATGGTAATTAGGCAAAAGGATAACAAATTTGCATATGTACAGTATGCAGAAACACAGGGTAGCCACGGGCTGCAGGCAGGATCCAGTGCAGCAGAACAACACAAAAAGGTGCTGAACCCCAGAAGAGTAAAAAATAAACTTAATACAAAACAGAGGAGCCAAACAAATGAATAGTGAGATTTTAATTTGTTCTCAGGCAGGTAGCACTAATTCTGGTGCTTCGACTCTCATATGAGTCTTTGTCAGAAAATGATGCACTGCGTGCACTGAATGGGGCTGGAAAAATAGAAGCATGTTAGAGAAGTCAGTGTGCAGGGCAAGCTAAAAGGACTAGGAACTGCTCTTAGGACAGTTGTTAATTATTAAGTCTTCGATTTTCTATAGCGGTGACCATCCCTCAAATGTCGACCAGTAGCTCATATTCATAGCGAGTACAAGGTAGTTTTACCCACTTTTTTATTAATGCTATATCTGCTTATAAAAGCCTAGCAATTCCATCAGGTAAATACAAGAAGAAAGAAGATTCTGACAAGCAGTTATTGTTCTTTTGCAGAGCTGCAAATGAAAACAACTTTGTATCTAATGGTTTGTCACATGTGCCTCAACAGCAACATACCAGTGACCAGTATTGACTCAATGTGTTAGCCACCAAGACATTTTGATTTTTTTAAATAGTTTGACTAAAATAATTAGCCATTGTTGGCTAGCATTTTCTGTATGAATATAGCAGGGGTTCATTTGAAAAAAAAATGTATATATTCATATGATTAAATGGCTGAAATAAAACAGATCTTGTCTGTAACAAAAAATATGGAATTTAACCAACTGGCTAAATGTTTTTGGTGTCAAGAGTCAGCACTGCCAGTGACACTGAATGCATTGCTCTCTCTGTCTTTCTTTCTTTCTCTGTTTAGCTGACTGATAGTGATGAAAGTGGACTATATAAAAGGTTCTCGCTGACCAGAGGCAGGGTGATTTCAACCCCGGTCAGTGTGTGTATGCCAATATCTTATCAGAGTTATTTATGTAAAAGAAAAGCTGAGAGCACAGAAAAAATGAACATTAGACAGCAAAGTGGCAGCAGATTTGTTTATGCCTTAGGCAATGTATGAAGGGAGGTGGCGTGGGTGAGAGAGTGGATGTAGTCATTTAGCCAAGATTCAAACACTAGTTCCAGAAAGGGTACTGCAACAATTGGCAACAGTCCCCTCTCCTGACTTGGGATCTGAAAAATAACTTCCTGTCAATAAACTTGAACAAAAGCTTGGAAGGTTCTTCAAAGGGCTGAGCTATGCAGGCAAAAATGTTCTGAGGATTTTGGACTGCTCTTAGAAAGGGTAGGAAGGGATTGTTCTGCAAGCTCTGGCATCAGTCAACATTTTATAAATAATTTGCAGCAGGTTTGCTTATGTTACCCATTTTGATGGCCATGAGAACAAAAAAAACTTAATGATGTTCAGAATTTAGCATCTAAGATGTACAGCTATGCTTGATTTATGAGTTGTAAGCTAGCCTAATAGAATAATTAGAGAGTGGAAGATTACCACTGTATGTCTTGACCTTCTTTCATACATCTTTGAGAGAATTTAAAGAGTGAGCCAAAGTATATCCCTGAATGCTCACCCCTTGCAGATATTCCACTGATCCCACAGTAAAGGTTTCAAGACCTCTGTTTTTCCATTGACAGCTTGCATCAAATCTATTTTTATGTCAAGCATCTGAGCTGTCATCCAGTCTTGTAGCATGATATTTTGATGAAATGATGAGGGGTTTCTGAAGATACTTGATGGGATGTTTAAAAATGTTCATGCAGATGCAATCTCAGACCTGTAGGAGTTTGAGGGACTGATCACAGGAATGCAGAGGCAATAATTCCTATGCAAGCATGTGTTGTGAGGCATATAGCTGCTTGTGGGTTATCATATTATTATTTTTTTTTATTTTGAAATAATGTAGAGATAAATAGGAGAGTGTCCAGAGAATTAAATAAGATTAGGAATTATAATTTAGTTTACTTTCAGTACTGGCATGTGGATACAAAACACAGAAAGGCTGCACTCGACCTGTAAGGGAAACTTCCAATGATGCATGCACAGACATCCAGAGAGGGTGAAAACACCTAGTATTTTATTACAAAATCACAAAACAGTGCTTTGTGTCCACCAGATGCACATTTACATGGACAAACAATCCACAGAGGAACTTCCTACTGTTCACCACTTGCCCTGGCCCTTTGGTCACCTGACCTTCCTCAGGTTGTGTGGCTAGAGTAGACAGAACAATGTGTCCCTTTTTATACACAGCCTCAATCTAGTGGTGTAATAAGGACATGCTGTACATCTTACAAAAAACATACATTTGAACAGTTAGGGGCAGTTTCCTTTCTGTACCCCTCACTTTGAATTCTGCCATTAACAGCCCTAAGAACCACAGCAAAACAATTCACATGGTTCCTATCCATGGTAAAGTACTAGTGAATCTGAGATTCAGTTTGTTCTGGTTCAGTTATTTAAGTAATTATGCAACATTTTCAGTAGTGACTTTCTACACACAGACAATGTTGTCAGTAAAACTGTACCACTTGATGACATTGTCTGTGTGGATTGCTCAAGGGATTAAGCACAGTGCTCTCTTCCCATACTCCCAACATGAGGCTGGCATAGATAGAGTCATGGCAGCACCCATTGCAGTCCTATAAGTTTGCCAGAAGTCTCTTTCAAATTCAAAATAGTTGTGTGTTAATATAAACTCCAGGGCTTCCAAAATGAAGCCTTTAGACACAACATCATCATGCCCCATCCTTTGTAAGACAATGTCACATGACCTCAGACCATCTCTGTGTTATATTTCAGTAGCTAATTAGATTTATCCTATGTATATAAATCTTGAAATTAGAGGTTTAAGGTTCATAATGTACTAATGATATTTTTTCACCTCTTTTTCAGATACCGATCTACCTCATTTCTTTCTTGGGTACCTGATTTCATCCTGAGCCAGCAATGGTAGATGGTCACAACATTTTACTATCTTTCTTTTCTCCCTAGACAGGTTTAATATGGTATCATTATATTGCTGGCTTTGAATGACAGTAGCTGTTAAACATAGTCTCTGCATGAACTACAAAATGCAGATAGTTTACTATTATCAGAGATAGAAATGTAAGATTCCTGAGTAAATGTGACCCTGTAAAACTGTTCTTATGCCACTGTTTAGAAATGTTTTGCCATCTGAGTTATGCTGTGCCTTTTTCCTAATTCAAAGTGTGCATTTTCTAATAATGTTTTATTTTAATGGCAAATTAATTTCTTCATTGTGGGAATGTTCAAATGTATGTTTTTTTGTATGATATACAGCACTTCCTTATTATGTCACTAGATTGGGACTGTGTATGGAAAGGAACACATTGTTCTGTGTGCCCTGGCTACACCCCCTCCAGAGGAAGGTCAGGTGACTGAAGCACCAGGGCAAGTGGTGGACAATGGGAAGTTCCTCTGTGGGTTGTTTTTCTATGTAAATCTGCACCTGGTGGCCATAAATCATTGTTTTGCAGTTTTGCAGTAAAATAACGGCTGTTTTCACACCAACCCTGCATGTCTATGCATGCATCATTGGAGGTCACGTGCAGCTTTTCTGTGTTTTGTTTATCTGTTGGTTGGCTACAAAGTTTGCACTGCAGCCCTTACATGAGTGTGAGCACTTTCAGGAAGTATTTGTATTGACATGTGGGTCAGCACATGGGGTACTGAGGAAGTTATACATTACACGCTTGAAGGTGTGTGCTATAGGGCAGTCCTTGATACTCTCTAGCAGTAAGTTCCATTGTTTGGGCATCTACAGTGGAAGCCTTTTGACCAAGGGATTTGTGTGCCCTGGAAATGTGGAGAAAGTTATTTGATTGACATTTTAGCTAGTAGGTCTGTGTAGGTTTGATTAATAGGTCAAGTAGATATGCTGGGTAGGGCTGGGTAGGGCCCATGGTTACATTTAAATGTTAATGTATACTAGTCAAGATAACTTCACTTTTCAGCAAGAGAAGTCCAAGGTCATTATAAAGATGACAGTGATGAGTGTTTCTGTCTGCCTGAGGAACATCTACATAAATCGTTATGTGTCACTGTGATGTTTTTTGCTATGATCTGCTGGCAGTTGTTCTGCAGATTTTGATACCATGGCTTCATATGTGGCAGATCCTGCCAAACCAACCTGGTGGAGTTCTATGACTGGATAACTAGGCAATTGGACAGGGGCCATGCAGTAGATGTCCTGTATCTGGACTTCAGTAAGGCATTCAACTCGGTGCCACGTGGGAGGCCGGGAAGTAAGTTAGAAGGCACAGGGGCAGGGGCAAAGCTGCTGTGATGGGTAGGAAACTGGCTTCAGAGAAGGCAACAGAGGGTGGTGGTGGGCGGGGCTCTCTCATCCCCAAGGGTAGTGATGAGCGGTGTTCCACAGGGCTCAGTGTTGGGACCAGTGTTATTCGTGATATTCATTGCACACATATCATTGGACATCAAGAACAAGATCAGCCTGTTTGCTGACAACACCAAGATGGGAGTGATGGTGGATGACCTAGGGGGGATGGCAGAGGTTGCAGGATGATCTGGAAAAGCTGAAAACCTGGTCAGATACCTGGCAACTGGGATTTAATGCCAAAAAGTACAAGGTGCTGCATTGTGGGGTGAAGAACCCAAGGAGGAGTTACCAGCCTGAGGGAATGCAGCTAGCCAAGACAGAGGAGAAGGATCTGTGGGTGCTCATTACAGGGTCAATGAACCACTCTGCACAATGTAGGAAGGCAGTTGCAAAGGCCAACAAAATGCTGGGTTGCATTGCAAGGGGTATCTCCTCAAGGAGGGGGGAGGTGATTCTGCCACTGTATAGGTCATTAGTTAGACCGCATCTGGAGTACTGCGTGCAGTACTGGTGCCCGTATCTGAAGAGGGATATTAAGTTACTGGAGGAGGATGCAGCACAGGGCAACAAAGATGATCAAGGGGCTGGGGAACTTGCCATATGAGAGAAGGCTCAGGGAGCTGAACATGACCTCGCTAGAGAAGAGGAGGGACAGGGGGGACATGATTGAAACCTTTAAGTACATGAAAGGAATAAACAAGACAGGTACAGAGGGGCTGTTCAAAGTAAGGAAGGGGAGGGACACCCAGGGCCATGATATGAGGCTGGAGGGAGGAAGGTTCAGGAGGGAGATGAGGAGACACTTTTTTACAGAGAGTGTGGTAGCTGGGTGGAATGCGTTACCGGCAGAAATGGTATCCAGTAGAACAGCAGACTGCTTCAAAATGGACTGGGACAGGGCAAGGGAGGGTCAATGGAGGAAGGGTGGGAGGAGAGGCAGCTGCAAATAAAGGGTGCTAGCTGCACATTCGAGCAGACTTGATAGACCTCGAGGCCTTTACCTGCTGGCAAATTTCGTATGTTCATATATTCTAGTGCTGGCAACAATGACTGCCTTAGGATTAGCCTTTTAGTACATAGGGTGTGACTGTTCTTAGCATGACAGAATGCACCAAGCTTTTGATTGGTTCCCTGTATGATTCTGGTGATATGATCTAAGAAGTTTAATACTGACTCTAGCCATATCCCAAGGTATTTGATTGCTAAGACATTTTCAAGTGATGGGCCCATATGAGGCACAATATGGAAACTGTAAGATCTGGTTGCTGTCACACTAAAGACTATTACTTTGGTTTTGGTGTTAATGAGTAGGAGATTATTAGTGAGCATCCAGGCTTGCAGTCTGTCAAACAATGTTTGGAGGGTAGTGTTGAAATCCGAGGCAGTTTTAGTTTTCACATGGACGATAGTGTGATCTGCTTATAGACAGGTGCTGACATCTATAGTACATGGATAGAAATTGATAGCTGGTTACTGATGAATAAACTGGCAAGCAGAAGGCTAAGATTGGAGCCTTGTTGGATTTCAAGGTTAAATGACTGAGGAGATAAGCTTACACTGTTAATTTTTAATGATTGGGATCTAGCAGCAAAGTAGGAGTTCAACCTGGTAAGACCTTCTCACAAGATACCTTACTCTCGGCCTTTTGGTTAAGATCAAGTGCTGAAGTAGTTTTTGAAGTAAATATCCAAAAAAGAGAGCAGCACTCAGGAACTCCATGCAGTATGATTTATTTAGTGCACATTGCAAATTAAAGGCAGATCCAACACAGCATACAAACAACAGGCAGTGTTACCCCAGCACTTCGACTCAGAGATGAGTCTTCCTCAGAGGGTGTGGCTTAAGGGAAAGGACCTCATTTAAATACTTATTATGTTTCAATATTAATGAGATCTAGATGGACATGCACCAATCACAACTATAAACAATGTCCCCTAGTTATGCTAACTTATTTTTGGGACATTGGGAAAATAATTTCATTCTCAGTAAGGACATGAACCCATTTATTGGCAACATTGCTTTTTGGTACAGGTTCATTGACGATTGTATATGTATTGTATATGTGTTTGGAAGGGAGATATAGAACTTATCCAGGATTTTGCTGATTGGTTAAACATAAATGATTTAAACCTTAAATTTGCTCATAGTGCTAATGTGACAACATTAAATTTCTTAGACCTAACATTGACTGCCTCTTACCCGGAACCAGTAATCCACACTCAGTGTTAGCATAAACAAACAGCCACTAACTCACTGCTTCATGGAGATAGTGCCCATCCCCTGGTTTAAAGAGTTTTATTCCCTATGGTCAGTACCTGAGACTGTGCAGGAACTGCAGTAATGATACAGTCTTTGAATCACAGGCAATGGAATTGATCAACAGGTTTAGAGACAGCGGGCCCAATTCTCAAAGCCTCTGGCATGGCGCAAAGGGCTTGCACCTAAAAGAATGATGTGAGGTGCACCTTGCACCAAAATAAATGCCATGAGTGATTCTCAAAGGCAGCCTGCATCAAATGCAGGCTACCTGCTCCAAACGGGGCTTGCGCCACCCCTGCGCCTAAACATTGGCCGTGATCTGGCAGTAGGGGGCATGTGGCAGACGCAAGTTGCCACAGCCCCCTAAATGCAATTCTCAGAACTCTCCCAGAGGGAGAAATTCCAAGTACCTTTAGACTAACCCTGGCTGGTCTAAGGGTACTTAAAATATTCCCCTTTGGGATAGTTGTCCATTTGCGGCAATATGCCATGGTCCCTGATACCAGATGAGGACGTCAATTATATTTCATGCCCCGATGCTCGATTAGTACATTCATACAGTACATATTGATATACATGCCTGATTCCCGATGAGTCCAGAAATACATATATTTAATGTGCCAATCCCTGTGAGTACCTTAATAATATGTAACTTACATGCCCCCTCCCCATCCCCGATGTTGCCTGAATGTATGAGAAGTATGTCCCATGCCCCCTCTTCCTAACCCAAAATTTGCCAGCAGTACTATTAATAATCAAGGCCAGCAACCAGCACAGCCCACCTCACACCTCCACAGCTGGCTGCCAACTGAACTGTCAATGAGCCTATATGGTAATGTGTACGCACATACACATTACAGTGTAGGCTCAATGACAGTTCGGTCGGAGGCCAGAAATAGGAAAATAGGACTTGGCTTCCCACTAGAACATTAGGTTTTTATAGATGTAGCCAATGGAACATCTACATATACACTGTACCGTCCAAATATTTCCAACATCCCAAGTTATTGGATGTCAGGGTAAATGTGGAACCATTAATCCCATGTGATACTTCTCATGTGGTTTGCACACTTTGGTGCAGCTGTGGTCTTCTCTATGTGGGCAAAACAGTCTACCCACTTAAGCAGAGAATACAAGAACATGTTTGTTCTATAATAAATGGCAACATAAATACACCAATAGGAGACCACTTTGCCTCACATTTATCACATGCAGATGATTTGAATTCTATGGGTCTTAAATGGATACCCCCTTTAACACTAGGCGGGGATAGCCCTAATCTCTTGTTACAAAAAGAATGTAAATGGATCTACAAGCTTCAAACTGTTAAACCAAGAGGGCTTAATAATCATTTGGATCTGAAACCCTTTCTTAAGAAGTAAAATCAAAACTTTTGTTTAGTAAATGCATTTATTGTGTTCTTAACTCCTTGCCTGCTTAGTGCCTCCATCTGTTTAGGATGGTTGTATTGTAACATATTGTATTATAGTCAAGGACACTGTTTTACGGTGTTCAGAAACACTGAATTCCGTTCTGACCATCCTGGATTCCAGGATTTTACCAGTGTTTCAGAATCCAAATTCTGGGATTTTGCTGGTAATCCAAAATAGAACATTTTTCACACATGTTTTAATATTAAAGTAGTTAGTCACAAGGTTTTTATCATGTTTCTATGCTGATTTAAGCTTCCTAAGCAGAAAATAACAAGATTTAATCAATATTGCATTTTATTACAGCTAATCAAGTTGTGTCTGTGCCCGAATACTTATTAAAAAAAGTTACCTTCTCAGAACAAGCCAGCATGTGGAAATAAATGGCCCACAGCAGCAGTATGATTTTTCTAGCTAACAGGTATGGGTTTCTACCCATTTTATAACCAAATGAACACTAAACTGTAATCATTTTCATGTTGTGAATTTTTGTAATCCATCTTTTTGACGTATGCAATAAAACTTCTCCAAACTAAACTGACAATTAGTGTGATTTATTTAAATGACATTTACTAAGACATACACATGAAAAAAACATTTTAAGTACATGTGACTGGCTACATATGCTACACAAACTAATGACATTTATTTAAATATAAATGTGGCTACATATGCTACAAATGAAAGACATATATAATTTACATGTAAATCTCCATTGCACATGGAAGTGATGTTTTATTGCAGTGGAGCACAATGTTTTTCAAGAACTATCTCATTTACAGTATTGTACACAGACCATCTCATTTACAGTATTTCATAAGAACCATATCACTAACAAGACTGAGAGATCAGATTGTGTGTTGGTCTACTTATTAAACAGCGTCATTATCCCGGATTCCCCTCTTTTCCCTCACAAAAACACAGAGACCATTGTTTGTTGTGCTCAGATTGGCAGTTAATTTATTTATATTCACAAATCCATATTCCATTTTCCATTTCTTTATTATTATATTGCCATAGTGTCCATTTATTTCCATCCATATATCTCTCTCTGATCATCCACCCCCAGGTGAAAACCTGGGTGCCTTCTTCTTCTCCTTTTCTGTTAGGTAACGGTGAAAACCGAGACCGCTTTCTCCTTCCTCTTCTTCCTCCTCTTGTGTTATTCCTTTTTTCTTCCCCCATCCCATCCCCCCTCTTTTTCCCCTTTTTCCCTCCTGCCATCCACCTTGGCAGTCCATATTCCTCTTATCCACTGCCCTCTACTTTTGGCAGTCCCGAGCAATCATCATCTGCCATCCACCTTTGGCAGTCCATCACCATACTGTCATCTGCCCTCCACCTTTGGCAGTCCCTACCCTGTTATTACCTGCCATCCACCTTTGGCAGTCCTCGTCTGTCCTCCACCATGACAGACCCATAATACGGCCCCAAATTGACCGTCTCTCCCGCGCACTCTGTCTAGTAGGGTGGGTGGGAGGAATCAAAAACTCCAGCAAAAGTGGCTGAGCCCCCCTTGTGCTGGTCCTTATGTACCTCCCTTCTTCCCTTCCCTTCCTGCTACCTGTCTATTGTTCCAACCCCTGGCTCCTCCCCTTCCTTTTCCCTCCCCTCTGAGCACAACCATTCCCTAAAGGGAGGGAAGGGGTGCACCAGGACAACCTGGTCTGCCCCTTAAAGGGCAAACTCCATTGTCCCGGATTCCCCCCTTTTCCCTCACAAAAGCACAGAGACCATTGTTTGTTGTTGTGCTCAGATTGGCAATTAATTTATTTATATTCACAAATACATATTCCAGTTTCCATTTCTTTATTATCATATTACCATAGTGTCCATTTATTTCCATCCATATATCTCTCTCTGATCATCCACCCCCCAGGCGGAAACCTGGGTGCCTTCTTCTTCTCCTTTTCTGTTAGGTAACGGTGAAAACCGAGACCACTTTCTCCTTCCTCTTCTTCCTCCTCTTGTGTTATTCCTTTTTCTTCCCCTCCCGTCCCCCCTTTTCCCCACTAGCCAGTCTCCAGCTTGCACTGGCTTCCCCCAACTTAGGGGCCTCCCTCTCCCCTACTTCATGGGTGAAAAAAACATCCTCACCCCCTCCCTTTTTTTTTTTTATCTACCAGCTCCGTCTGTTTCCTCCGTTCCTCTATGAAACTCATTGTTTCCGCATTGAACATGTCTATTGCTATATCTGACAAGTGTACACCGTCTGACCTGTAGAAGTCATCCACCCATTCTTCTACTCCCCACAGTATCACCTGTCCCCCCATCTGCCTTATCAATGTCCCCACCCGTCTATTCATTTTCCTCCTGGCCCGCTCCACTGCTCTGTGGCTGTGTTCCTGTCTCCATACCCTTCGTGGTATCATATCTGACCAGGCCAGGCCTACTTGAGGCCACCACTGTCTTATTACCATTAGATCCTTCTTTATCTGTAAATATGTGTGCACCCAAGGTCTATCTGCCAGATCGTTGCCCCCCAGGTGTAAAATAATTAGTTCTGGACTGGGCTGTCATCTCTTGAGCTCCTTCAATGTGGGCAGAAGCTGTGCCCATCTCATCCCTCGTAGGCCATGCCATACCACTCTACACTACCTTGCATCCTGGTACAATTATTTTCCCCCAGCTTTTGTCTCTGCTCTCTTACCAGCCCAGTAAATATAGGAATGGCTGCAGATCCGGACTTCTGTGCTCCTTCCTCTACCTATGGGTGCAAAGAACATCAATTAAATTACCTGCAATCTCAGTGCCCTCCTCGCATTATCCCACCCCGCTGCCTCCCTTCTCACCCTTTTTTTTTTTTAACTTAAATCTCTAATGTATCTTTTATAACTGGCTGATCGCCAGCGCCCTTTTCCCAAAATGTTCTTCACAGTCTCACCTGTTGCTGCCCACTGGGAGGCAGCCCCAATCCGAAGAGAATGGGAAGAATAATTAGCTGTTTTTTCCCCCCAAAACCCCATGCCCTTTTTTAGCACCACTGTAATTTGATAGCCGGCGATCTGTTTTCCATCTCCATGTACAAATAACTTCCCCGACCTGACCCTCTGCTCTGTGGCGAGAACCCACAGGACCTGTACTGGGCATAAGGCCATCTCTGACCACCCTTTTAGTGTTATGATGCACCCTTGCCCTTTTTGGTCTGTATTTGACCTTTTTAGCCTGATTTGTATCTCACTTGTCCCCCAAATCACATCGTCCCATTCCACACCGCCTTTCATGTCATCTCTTCCATGGCCTACCACTTCACTTACTCTCATAGCCCCTGCCAACATTACCACATATATTGTGTGAAATAGCTGTGCCTCCTCCCTTGATCTGCATACCACCGGCAATACCTCCTTTAACTTTATTAGCCACTGCTCACCTATTGGCCTTCTATTATCCCCCGGTCCTTGCTTCAGCCTACCCCATCCCTGCATCATTCTCCTGATAAGCATCGATTTTGTTGGATCATTCCAGCCTTTTAAGCTGCAGATCATGCTGATCCCTGCCAGATAAACCCCCATCGTGGTGTGAGCTGTCCCTTTTTGCCATTGTTCCACTGTGAACATTCCCAACTGCTCCTCAGAGAGTGGCCCACTTGCCTCCATCTGGTGTTCTGCCCTGAAAGTTTGAAAAACCCTCCAGGCCCCATCGTAGGCCCTCAGAGTCCAGGGGGCCCATGAGCTGTGAGACAACATTTCTGCTCCTTCCTGCCAACGTCCCAGATGTTCATTGGAATGGGTGTTTTGTGCTCTTCCGCTGTTGGTGCCAGCCTCCTGAAGCGGTCCAGCTGCAGATGGGAAAGGCTGTCAGCCAAGATATTACGCACCCCTTCTATGTGTTTTGCTCTGAAAGACATGTTCAGCTGCAAGGCCCTTAAAACTAACTGTCGTACTACCTGTGTGACTGTATCTGACTTGGCTCCCCTGTTATTTAGTGCATGCACCACTGCTCTATTGTCACACTGAAATGTCACCTTCTGATCCTGCAATTCCTCCCCCCACGCCGAGGTACGTGCCCATATAGGCATGATCTCCAGTAGCGTTATGTCTCTCACTTTTCTGTCCTTTATCCAACTTACCGGCCATGGTTCAGCGAACCATCTGCCCCTTAAATAACCTCCCATGCCTGACCCACCCACTGCATCCATGTAAAGGTCAAGGTCTGTGTTGTACAGCCACTCCTCCTGCCAAAACGAACACCCATTGTAGTCCTTTAAAAATTCCTCCCATATACCAAAATCCTCCCTGACACCTTGATTCAGATCAACCCAGTGATGCGGCCTGGTGACCTCTGCTGTCACTCTGGCTAGTCTCCTTGTGAATGCCCTTCCTGGTCCTATGGCTCTGCATGAAAAGTTCAGGTGTCCTAGTACCTGCTGCACCCATCTTAGCTGTACCCATCTCCTGTTGGCATGTACCTGAACTAGCTCCCTCAGTTTCCTTACTTTTTTGTCTGGCAACCTAAAAACTTCCTTTTTGGCATCTATCTCTATCCCCAGGAATTCCATAATCTTGGTGGGCCCTTCTGTTTTTTCTGGTGCCAATGGAACTCCCAACTCCCGGCATAATTCCTGAAATTTTTTCAGCATCCTTTGTGTCTCCTCTCTCCCCTCCCCAATGAGGAGAAAATCATCCAAGTAATGGATGACCGACCTATAACCCGTTTTTTCCTGGAATATCCACTGCAAACATGTGCTGAACACCTCAAACTTTGCACATGCTTCTGAACACCCCATTGGCATCACTTTGTCAAAATAATACTGTCCTTCATTTTTAAAACCCAATAGGTCCCAGTCTTCCCTCCTGACTGGAAGGAGTCTGAAGGCGGATTCAATGTCTGTTTTTGCCATCCATGCATCTCTTGTGGCTCGGATTATCCGAACTGCATCCTCTAGGGTTGCGCCTCAGCTCCCTTTTCCGTGTCCCTTGGTACCTCTTTACCTGACCTAATTTCCGCCAAAGCCGCTTCCATCTGCCCCAGCCCTCCTGTCCCCAGTGCTGCCACAATCTGCCCTATATATTCTTTTATGCTATCACCCACTGCATTGGATGTGTAACCTGCCACCTTTTCCTGGTCAAGTTGCCTGGAATCCTCTAAAGGTCCCCTTGCTTCTTCTTACGATTGAGGTGGAGATGGAGAGTGAGTTACCGGGGCCTGCGGGCCGGACTTTTTGTTCTGGGCTTCATGTACCGGATCTGCTGGGGAGGCTCTCCTTTCAGCTGGGGTGGGTACTGCCGTCACCGGGTTCACAGGACTCATGGGTACTGGGTCACCTGCCTTGGCGGGCCCCTATGTCCCTGGTGTCGCTTTAGTGGGACCGTGTACCCCCCCCGCTGGCCTTTTCCCTTTACCACCTTGTCCAGCACCCGCTTTTCTCTTCTCACCGGACCTCCCCGGCTTCTCCCCCTCCACCAATTCCCACATTTTGTTCGCTTTCTCAGCCAATTCGATTATCTCCTTGTAGGCGTCCTTCTTCGATGGCCTGCTTCTCTTGGGTGCCATGCTCGTCTGTGAAAACAACTATAGGAACGAAACAAAGTCATTTAACTATCTGTATTTGCAGAATGAACGAAAAACCCCACGCTATGAAAAAACACCCCCACCCCCACAGTCGTACCAGGCTCGCTTAGTGCTCTGAAGCCTTCCCACCTCTTGTACCCTTGTATCCCACCCCCCTGGCGTGAGACATCACGCCGCGTGGTCGTCGTCCCGCATCCCCTTATACCATCAACCTGACTGAGCCTCCTGAAACCTGCAGCTGTACCAGGAAAACTGAAATGACTGGCCTTGGCCATGAAATGGCAAGGTAAAAATACTCCCTGCCCATGCGACCTGTCCTGCACTCCATGTGGTCGCACACCCGCATTCCTGCTCCCTCCGACTGGGCCTTCCCCAGATATACCCTACTTCCACACATGGGCCCCAAAAAACTCCTATTTAGGCCCCTGCCATACAACCCCCCCATTTCCCCATATCACACACCAAACTCCCCCCCCATCCCTGCCCTCCCAACCCTTGGAGCAGGCTCCCCAGCAGTAGCAGTCCTCGATTCCTCCCGAAAAAACTGCTGGCTGCCGGACCCCAACTGCCCATACAGGACCCCCAGCAACTCTAGGCAATCACCATAACCCCTGGCAATGAGGGGCGCCAACTTCAGCCATACCCACACGCGGCATGTGACGCCACGCCCGGCTTCGGGTCCCAAAACATGCGTGCTCCTCTCACCGCCCCAGCCAGGCTCCCCCAAACCTGTAAGGCAGTCCCCCATGGCCCTGGAATTGGGCACCGTCCTCTCGTTCACCACGCGGCGTGTGATGTCACGCCTCGTGGTTCTGATTCACCAAACCTTGCGTGCCTCCTCCCTCCAGCACCTCCAGGCCCCAACAAAGAAAAACTGTAAGGCAGTCCACCACGGCCCCTGGCAATGGGGCGCCGTTCACTACCCTCACCACGCGGCGATGACACCCACGCCCAGCGTGGCTGAACCTTGCATGCCTCTTTCTCCCAGCGCCAGCCAGACCCACAGCAACCGTGTGAGGCTGTCGCAAATGACTGGCCCTGGCCATGAAATGGCAAGGTAAAATTACTCCCATGGCCCAGGTAGTGGGGCGCCGCCCTCTCCTGAAACCACGCGCAGACGCCATGCCGCTGCGGGGCTTCGGCTCACCAACCAACTTGCGCGCCTCCCTCCAGGCGTCCTTCAGCTTATAGACCCACAGAAGCTGGGTTAGAAAAACCCACAAACCTTTCCTGTTTTTCAGGAATTATTCCTTCCACCTTGTTCTCTGTACCACCGGATAAGCCTGACTGTCCTATATGCCCAGTGCCCACACATAAAACACACTCATTTTTTTTTTTTTTATATCCTTCCCCTCTCCTTAAAAAACAATGCTCCCACATCAGCAGAGCCTGCCGGTATCCAACCTCTTGCAGTCTTCCCACCTGGTTCTTAAAAAACATCTTAAAAACATCTCTCAAACCTGCCCTGCTTACCTCTTTCCCACAACCACAAACCAAAAAAACAACCTACAATCTTTCTCTGTCCATCCTCTCATTTACACTAAAACAGTGGCTTAACTCCTTCTCCCTTTTGTTTGCTTTAAAGCCAGTTCCATGTCCTTACCTTCTTTTTTCCCCGTAACCAAACCTCAAAATCAATGCCAATCTGACGTGCTGCAGTTCTGGTGTATTCAAAAACCCCAGCAAAAGTGGCTGAGCCCCCCTTATGCTGGTCCTTATGCACCTCCCTTCCTCCCTCCCCTTCCTGCTACCTGCCTATTGTTCCAACCCCTGGCTCCTCCCCTTCCTTTTCCCTCCCCCTCTGAGCATAACCATTCCCTAAAGGGAGGGAAGGGGTGCACCAGGACAACCTGGTCTGCCCCTTAAAGGGCAAACTCCATTGTAAATAGTTTTAAACTGTCCACAGTTAGGCTTCTCCATTGGTCAGTTAAGATCTGTCCATATGCAGAAAATGACCGCTCCACATCTGCACTGGACACTGGGACTGAGATGGCCTGAAGGGCTGCCTTAGTTAGAGTTGGTACCAGCAGTGACAATGAAAGCTAGTAACATAGAAACACAGAAGTTGACAGCAGATAAGGACCGCAAGGCCCATCCAGTCTACCCATTTCTTTTTTTAACTTATGAATGTGCCATAGGCCTTTGCTCTGTCAATGGCCTATCTAGTCATACTCATCTGCATTGCTCCCTTATGCCTATCCCACGCCTGTTTGAATCTCTGCCTTGTATTCATATCCACCACTTCCTGAGGTAGGCTGTTCCATGCATCCACCACCCTTTCTGTGAAAAAGAACTTCCTCACATTACCCCTTAATCGACCTCCCTCTAATCTCCTGCTGTGTCCTCTTGTCCTGCTATTTTTTTTATATTGAAACATGTTAGACTCTTTCACCTTGTTAATGCCCTTAAGGTGTTTGAGTGTTTCGATCATATCACCTCTCTCCCTCCTTTGCTCTAGGGTATACATATTGAGCTCCGTTAATCTGTCTTCATAGGTTTTCTGATGCAGTCCCTGCACCATTTTGGTTGCCCTTCTCTAGACTGCCTCAATTTGGTAAATGTCCTTGTGAAGGTGTGGCCTCCAGTACTGCATGCAGTACTCCAGATGGGGCCTAACCAGTGTCTTGTAAAGAGGGATTATTACCTCCCTCTTCCGACTTGTGATACCCCTACTAATACATACCAACATCCCCCTAGCCTTACCTACTGCTTTAGTGGTCTGCTTGGATGATTTCAGGTCATCGGTGAGGATGATGCCGAAGTCTCTTTCTTCTCTTGTGCCTGCCAGAAACTTCCCTCCCAGCCTATAGGTGGCTTCAGGGTTTCTGTCCCATGTGCATGATACATAGATACATAGACAGTGTTGGCAGATAAGGCCTATGGCCCACCCAGTCTGCCCATTTGAGCTTGTAAGTTCAGTTTGTTTTCCTAGAAGTCTGTTGCCCTTACCCCTGACCTCTAGAATTCCTTTATGTCTATCCCATGCATTCTTAAATCCTTGGATTATTTCAGCCCCCACCACTTCCTCTGGCAGGGTGTTCCACTTGTCCACCACCCGTTCTGTGAAGAAATTCTTTCTCATGTTTCCTCTGAATCGTCCTCCCTCCAACTTCATCCCATGCTCTCTAGTCCTGGAACATCTTTTTCACTTAAAAATAGTGTTTTCCTGCACCCTGTTCCTCCCTGTAAGATACTTGTATGTCTCTATCATATCCCCTCTCTCCCTCCTCTCCTCCAGGGAGTACATGTTCAGTTCCTTCAACCTGTCTTCATAGGACTTGTGATGCAATCCATACACCATCTTTGTTGCTCTCCTCTGAACCTTCTCTACCCTGTCTATATCCTTACGTAGGTATGGTCTCCGAACTGTACACTGTACTCCAGGTGGGGCCTCACTAGTGTCTTGTATAGCGGAATTATGACCTCCTTTTCCTGCTGGTGATGCCCTGCCTATACATCCCAGCATCCTATTTGCTTTACCTGCTGCCTTGTCACACTGTTTCCTTACCTTGAGGTCATCGGAGATGACAACCCGAGATCCCTTTCCTGCTTGGTGCATGCTATATCCTCACCCCCAACTGATATATTGTGCCAGGGTTTTTGTGCCCCATATGCATTATCTTGCACTTCTTTGCATTGAATTTCAACTGCCAAACCCCTGACCATTCTTCAAGTTTCTGCAGGTCGCTTCTCATTCTGTCTGATCTTGCACTTCTTTGCTTTAAACCCCAGTTGCCACTCTTTCAACCATTTTGCTAGTTTATCCAGATCTCTTCTCATTCTGCCCACCCCATGTGGATCATCTACTCTTTTGTAGATCTTGGTGTCATCTGCAAACAGACAAACCTTACCCTCCAGTCCATCTGTAATGTCACTGATATTGGTGCAGTTCAACAGATCCATTCTCTGGTAGTTCCTGCACATCCTGACATGTGTAAATCTCCCAGTCCTTCAACAGGGCAGTCTTATTATGTACCCTGAATGTGGAAATGCTTTGATAGCACAACTCAAAGTCCTTATTCAGTTTGGGGAGCTTCAGTGGGTTGAGAATTTGGCATGCTTTCAAAAATGGTACAGACGGGTTTGAGTCCAGGTGTTTTGACAGCTTCTCCAAATTGGTCTTGAAAGCATTTTTAAACATTTTAATGTGCTCATCCTTTCCTTTACTCCTCAGTTTAGGCAGGTACATCTGTGTCTTCTTACCAAACCCATCATTTTTCATCATATCAGCCTCAAACCAGCTCTTAATTGACATTAGTGTGTCATATGCAGACACCGCAAGAGGTTTCTCTTTAGACTACAGAAGTTCAATGGCAGCAATAATGTTGGTTGAATTCTCTGCAATGAACACCAGCTGTGCTTGGAGCTCTCCATACCTCTCCTCCAATAAGGCTGTTCAGTTAACTAAAGTGGCATCACTAGCATCCTCCCTGAAAAAGTCCCTCAGGTACTGCAGGTGTGTTGAGTGGTATGCCACATCTGTGAACCATGTATTCCACCTCATCAGAACTGGAACTGGTGGCAAAGCAATCAAGTACCTTGGAACATCAAGATCCTCCAAAAAAGTAACGTACTCTCTTTTTCATTTAGGCAATTGCTGAAAGGTATATTTTACTAAAGAAACACATTTATTTACTCTTTTAAAGTGGTGCAGCCATGTATCCCCAACAAGAGATAACACATGTGCCAGGCTACAAACATGCACAACATGGTCCTCAATAATCCCAGGAAGTGCATCGTTGGAACATTTAATCATGTAACAAGCACTGTCACTGACAATGGACACGACATTCTTAAACTCGATATTATAACTTTGTAAAGTCTTCAGGACAACTTGAGCCACTGTGGAATGGTTTACAGCTTCTAGTTCTGTAGTGTTGCCAAGGAATGTCTTGCCCCCTTCCAACACAAATACAATATTGAGTATGCACCATGCCTGTGCATCAGTACTCTCGTCACATATGACAGATAGTGCTTTTCCTGCTACAACTGTATTGAGGTCTGCACCAAGCTCATTTCTTAACTTTAGGATGTAGATCTGCCTCAGGGTGTTTGCTTTTGGCAGTGCTCCAATTCCCTTCACATATTTGTCCATCCATTCCCTTAACTGTGGCTGATTCAGCTTCTCTAACAGGATATTTGCTGCACTCCAAGCCTTCACTGTATCCATGATGAGGTAATTTCTTGCAGCAGATGCCTCAGTAGTAGATCTAAAACTGCTGGTTAGGGTCACCTGCTTTGTTTGTTTTCCTTCCCTGGTAACGTGCTCCTTATTCCTGGTGTGTTTCTGGCTGAGCAAGTGATTCTTCACTGTATCCTTCCTTGTATGATCTAGGACAAGGTTACAGCATGGACAGAAAAGTTTTCCTCCATCCTCATAAAGGCCTTGACACTTGAATTGAAGAGCCCACTCCTTAGCAGAGGTGTTGCAGATCTTGGCCTTCTTGCTGAGTGGTGCAGCAGACATCATGCAGGCAGTTATGTCTTTAAGATACTGAAATCACATCCAAAGGTGCACAAAATTAGTAGACTGTTCCGATCCTCCTGATAGGATAACAAGTGAAATATGGAATTGTGGTCCAGAACATTTATCCTCTAGGTATTATGGGAGCAGTCTACAACTCCTGTTCTCTGGGTATGACAGCAGCAGAATTCTAATGACCTCCACCATCCAGGTACAATGGCAGCAGCAGCCTACGACCACCATTCACTAGGTGAGATGGCAGCGACAGCCTACCACTCTCATCCTCCAGGTACAACAGCAGCAGCAATCTATGACTCCCATCCTCTGGGTATGACAGCAACAGCAATCTATGACTCCCATCCTCTGGGTACAACAGCAGCAGCATTCTACAACTCCCATCATCCAGGTACAATGGCAGCAGCAGCCTATGACCACCATTCACTAGGTGAGATGGCAGCAACAGCCTATGACTCCCATCCTCCAGGTACAACAGCCACAGCAGCCTATGACTCCCATCCTCCAAGAATGATGGCAATAGGGCAGCCTATAGCCACCATTCTCCGGGTACAATAGGAGCAGCAAATAAACACCCTCCAACCTGCCCACAACTGCATAGCAAGTAACCCTGTCCTGACTGGTCAACCACACACGCAACATCCAGACTTACCTGGTGCCGCAGAGCTATTTGCACAGCCATACAGAATATACTCAACATGACTTGCCCAAAACCACACTACAAACTGGTCTGAAACAGATGCAGCACATCCTCAGTGTTGCTCCTTGTCTCAGCATGTAAGGCCCACCCTGAAAATTTGCTCTGGAACATACAGAAAGCACTGCAACCCCAGAGCTAAGTTCACTGGGGAAAGACCTTATATGCTGCATGTCCCCGAGCAAGTCTGAGTGTTACTGTACCTTGTGGTGTGCTCTGAATTACAATTCTATGCAGACACTGGCCTGGTCAGGGACAGTCACGCAACCTGTAAGGCACCCCTTGCAATGTCTGAGGAGTCATGTTACTTTCTGTTTTCCACAGAGCAAGTGGGAACACATAGAAAAATGTACAGCCCCAGAGCAAGTTTGCAAGGGGGGGGACCTTACACAGTGCAACTTCCTAACCAAGTCTGAGTGTCTCCATTTGCTCTGGGGCACACAGAAACCAACACAGCCCCTTTGAACAAGCTGAGATGCAGCACTGACAACTCTGACCCCCACAACATGCCCATGTTAGTGTGTAACACCCACCCCCTTACTGTGGCACACAGCAAGCTTGAGGTTCCTTGCCCCCCCCCACCACCACACACGCATGCTCTGGGGTACAGAGAAGGCCAAAAAGCCACTTGGAGCTCCTCAGACTTGCCTCTCCACCTGCAAAGTTTGATTACCTGTGCGGATTTCTGTATGCCTCAGAGCAATTTTGCAGGCAAAGGCTTCATATGTGTGTAACTGAGTCTATAACAGAAACACCCCTCACCAAGCTTGCTCTGGGGCATACAGAAACCAACACAGCCCCTTCAGACATGTTCAGATGCAGCACTGCCAACTCTGACCCCCCAATGTGCCTATGTTAGTGTGTAAAACCCACCCTTTTACTGTGTCACACAGCAAGCTTGAGGATCCTTGCCCCCCCACCACACACACACACACACACACACACACACACACACACACACACACACTCACACACACACACACACACACACACACACACACACACTCACAATTGTGCTGTGGGGTACATGTTAGTGTGTAGCGCCCACCCTCTGGCACACAGAAAGCTTGAAGATCCTTGCTCGCTACCATCACACACAAATATGTGCTCTGAGGTACACAGAAAAGCCAAAAAGCTGCTTAGGGATCCTTGGATTCTCCCCACCTACCAAAAGTCAGAAAGACTAGATTCTGCTTTGGCTTGTTGCAAATGCAGGCAAAAACACACACAAGCACATACACACATGTTGACCCCTTCTCCTCTGCTTACTTAATTTTGTTTTTAGTTAAACTTATCTGAAACTGGGTTTCACATCAACTTCTTGCACTCAGTCCAGGGATTTGTTGGTATGCCCACATAAAGCAAACAAGTAGCTTGAAAACCAGTGCAATTTGCACTTTGTAATCCTTCTGAACTTTCACAGAGGTACTGCAGTTCAGCAGAGCTGTACACCCTTTTTATAACTTAACTTGGTCTTCTTTGATTTAAGCTTCACAGCATAGAAACTAATACAGTATTTTAGAACCCCCTGTATAAACTGAGGCATAAAGTATGTTGGAGTGCATGTGGGAAAACATTAGTGACCCACTCTGTCTTCATATTTTCCACTATATTTTTGCTCTGCCTGCATTGAGAAGCAATTTAGCACCAACCTCCTGAGTTTAACCCCAGCTCTTCAATCCCATCAGAATATCACTGCATTGACTTGTTCACAAACAAAGCTGTTTTTTTTATGTGCATAGTACCTGAATGTAATGAAGGGGAAGGTTGTGGTATGGATCCTGGCGTCCTTCGACGTTTGCTGTGGTGAATGCAGGCGTACTTGTAAAATATGTTTTGTTTTTTTTGCGGCTTGCACTGTACTTTAAAATGCTTTTTAGCACTTAATGAAGCAACATTAAAAAACAAAAGAAAATAGGCAATGCAGTGCAGCAGGAAGCAATGCGAGTCTGCGAGTCACCATGGGCGTCTTGCTAGGCAGACTAGCGTTGTTACCAATGGTGTCCTCTCTGTAGCATGGTCTCTCCTCCTTCTCCTTCTTCCAGCTTCTGAACAAATGGGAGTCAAAAGCTGCTGACATGCCTCCTCTTATACTACTGAACTCCTAAATGCTCATGCTAGCAGTGTGAGAACCATGAGTCACCCACAGGACATTTTAAATTCCGCCAACCAATCAGAATTCTGTGATTCTCTCTGTGATTGCGGAATCATGGAGAAACAGTGGCCTTGATTATTGAGTATTGTATTAGCTGCTAATACGTAATAATTTTGTGTCTCTCTTGCCCTCTTATAGGACACCTCATTGGCTACATCAACCTTTTATCCTGATGCCATGATGGATAAACCACACTGGATTTGCAGCACCTGTTTGCAGTTGGGTCCCCAATTGAGATGCCTGGTGTAAAGTATTATGGGGAGCCAGGTCGATTTCTTCTAATTTTTCAACTTTTTTCTCATTACTTCTTTACAATTCTGTTTAACTGAACTCTATTAAACGGCTGCTTTGTCTTTTTTGACATTAGTCTTAGAAATTTCAAAATCATTAAAATTTAAATATTCTTTTGAGGCATTTGAAATCATGTTGGAAACTGTAATAGATTTGTTTTTTGTTAATGATTTGTTGTTTATAGTTGTGATTGGTGAGTGTCTATCTAAAGTAGATCTCATTAATATTGAAACATAATGAGTATTTAAATGGGGTCCTTTCCCTTATTGCATGGAGATCCTGAGTGCTACTCTCTTTTTTGGATATTGATTTGTTTTGAGACTGGCCATCTCTTTTGAGCGAGCACCAACCCTTTTGCTCTACAGTTCACACACTATCTCTTTGGAAGTAGATTTTGAAGTAAAATTATATGATTTACAATATCAAATGCTTTTGTTAAGTCGATGAAGATGGTGCTAGTTTGGAAGTCAGCATCAAGGGCAAATGAAAGGTCATTCATAACTTTTAGTAATGTGGTGCCACAATAGTAGCATTATTTAGTTAGGTTATGCCTTGGTAAATTATTTTTTGAATATATTCCATTAGTTGCTTATGCACTAGCTTTTTTAGGAGCAAGCTTAGTACCAAAAATATTGATATATTGAGTGGTATTTGCCTGGGTTTGATGGGGGTTCAGACATGAAAAGTGGTGCCACTATGGCAGTAATTGCTTATGAAAACAAACTCTAGCAAGAGCCAATACAGCTGCAAAATGATGGTATTGTGGGGAGTGAGAAATGTATAAACTAGCAATTTTTGCACTAACTACTAAGCCACCTAACTGCACTTTCTAATTGTTGTGATACACACACACTTCCTAATACATATACACATACAGTATATACATATATATTCCCATGTAACAGAGCAGTACACTGTCTACACACATTTTTACAGATTAAAAAATGACAGCGAGGGACCATTTTCTTCTTTTCAGGCTCTGAGGAACATCAGAGGAAGGGAGGTTGCCACTATTTTATTTTATGTATTTATTTAGTTTTTGTTGACTGGGTAAGTGCACTAGACAAATTCTGCCTATTTTCAAGCATGACCCAGGGGAAGGGATACAGATGAATGCCAACCGACCTTGAACCAGATTAAGCTGTTGGTGATATTTTTAGTAAATGGGGGAAATTTGGCCAGGGCACCAGGGAAATTCCCCTACTTCCTGTGGACAGGATGGAGGGACTCATTTTGGAGCTGGACACAGGAGGAGGAAGTGCTGATGTGGCAGGAGAGGAAGCTTCCTCTTCTTACCACATAAACCTAGGGGCTGTAGAAAGACAACTGCTTCAGCAAGAATTTCAAACTCCTAATATGATGGTGGAAAAACAGGATTGGCAAGGAAATGACCCTGGTATGGACATTAACATGGAATCTGACTCAGAGGTATGTCATGCAATGGATTTGACTATAGACTCAGATGAAGCTGTGAATATAAGGAAACAAATACAAAATGAAGAATTGTTATTTTTTAAATGGAAAAAAGATCTGCAACAGAAACTGGGAAGAGTACAACAAGCACAGATTACTGTTGAAGCTGATAATTTGTCTTCTGATAATCACCATCTAGTTTGTGCAGCTGATGGTAGAACTCAAGCCTCATCAATGACTGTTCCAAATACAGAGAACCCGCTTAGTGAAAAAGCAACTGGCAGCAGAATGTCCGACAGTACTGAGATGGAAGAAAGAGGAGAAGGAGGTCATGGAGAATAGCTCCCTGCAAGTACAAGAGATATTTTCTAGTTCTATGGACATACCAGTGGCATAGGCACTATCTGTCCCAATGGAAAAAGTGGCTATAACAAGTGGGTTGGCCAGAGGAGATTCACAGACATGGGGGTTTTTGAGACCCGTGCTTATGGAGACAGAATAAAGCATTTTGAGGATGAGTTCCCCTATGAGACAAGCAGCTGGTACAAGTAAGCTGCTTACCATGATTCTGGAGAGTACCGAAGGTACTCAAGGGAGTGCTATTACAGATCGTAGTGAGATGATGGAAGATTCCTCAGCCAAGGATCCAGATAGAGTGACAAATGTGGGGAAGTGGTCACCAGAAAGGGCTCTTGCTGCAGCAGGTTGGTCCCTTGCTCCAGACGGAGTTCATTGGTTTCCTGGGGATGCTCCGATGGCAGCACAAATAATGGCTTTGGCTTCCCAGCCAACTGCAGATGTTTCCAATATCAACACTGGGGAAATGATTACTCAGCCTGATGCGGGTGTATCACAGGGGGATGAGCAGTCTCTGAGAGAAACTACAGCACGGCATTTGAAAGCAGCCACAGTGATAGAAAATGCTACACAAGGTACTGTTATATTTTCTGACACTGGTGTAAATACTGCTAATATGAATGCTACCAGGGTAAATATACCAATTGCTACAGATACAGATACTAGGCCTGAGTCAAATGCGATTAGTTGCCCTGGGCCACCAAATCCTGTAGTATAATCAATAGACACTAGGGATGGCCAAGAGGTTCCCTCTACATCATGGGCTGACCAGACAACAGTAGAATAGCTGGAGGCTAGAGGAGTAGAGGGTCAGGAGCCTAATCCAAATCATGCTGTCCCCTTCCCCCTCAACCCCAGCAAAACTCCAGAAGAAGGATGGCAGACCTATTTGAAAATTTAGGAAAACCTCAATCTAGAAGAAACGCGGTACGCATAAAATACAAGGGAGGCCTGGAATCTCCATCTGATAGAGTGTATGTGGCACGAAAACTGTTAAAAGAATCTATGCAATTCCAGGCAATCGACATTTTTGCTTTGATCCACATATCAGGAGGTACCATTTTCGATATGAGCTTTAACACGCCAGTCCATCTTGAAAAATTTTGGGCAACGTTGTCTCATCTGAAACAAACTCATGTGTGGGCTCCCTTTGTGGCCATTCCTCTGATGAGGCCATCAGTGAAATTCATAACCATATTATTCTGAAACAAGAATGTGCATGTCTCGGACATCTTGTACTGGGTGAAGCAGTGAGCAGATGTTATGGATAGACCGGCTCTGATTATTGATAGTGAAAGTATATGGACTAGAGGTTGGAAGATCAAAGTAAAGTTACGGATGGCGGAGGAAGGCCCTGTGCATCTTCATAGTTGCTTTTACTTAGGATTGGATAGAGGTTTTTGGTTTTGTCCAGGCCAGCCCAAAACATGCCACAGATGTGGATCCTTTTCACATCTCAGCAACGCATGTGAGGCACTCATTTACAGTTTTTGTCATCAAATGGGACATCCTAGCAACCAATATCAAAACCCTCCAAAATCTAACTTATGCGATGATCATGGACACTTATTTCTACAATGCCCTTGGGCAGTGTATAACAAGGGCTCCTTTTGGGATCAAGACATCACAGTGCATGCAGTCCAGGAGAAACAGTTAGGTCAACAGCAATACTTAAGCTCCGAAAAGGAGCCTGAAGCAACAGTAGACCGGCCTAAAATTTCTCAGGAAGTGATAGTGGACGTTACTACCAATCACTCTACTCAGGGCCAGCAGCCTGAAGAGGACATAAATATCCAACAGGCTATGGTGGAAATTACAGATGAGCAGGCAAGGCCTTCTACTGTGGTTAAACCAGCCTGGGGAAATGCCAACCCCTCCCCCCCCCTTTTGGAGGAGGGCTTCCAACCTGTGACAGGGAAGAGAAGATCTGCCAGAAATATCCCTAAGTCAAAGCTACCTAGAACAGAATTCATTGTGGATTCCAACAAATATGCAGCTCTGAAAGATCCAGTAGAGGAAAAGGAGGATTCTGAAGCCTCTACAGTTGCCTCATCTCAAAAAGAAACCTCGGACATGGAAGGAGAGGTGGGGAAGAGGCCTAGAGTATGAAAATGAACCAGGAAGAAACCATCCTGAATATTACCTTCCTTCCTGTGCTAAGTCTTGATCCCCAGTTCTGCTTAAGATTGTATTACAGTCCATTCCTTAAACGTTAATAGCATAAAAAATTACAAACATAGGTGTATCACTTTTCAGGCTCTACAGGACACGCAGGCAGATATCTGCCTTTTGCAAGATACTAGACTTCGCTCAGAGGCAGATATTTATCAAGCAAAAAAAGCATGGGTTGGGGGTTCATCTCTCTGGTCCTTGGGGGAGGAGGTGTGCTCAGGTGTAGGTATATTATTTAAAGGCTCTATTCAATTGTCTAAAATAATAGAGATAGTGCCTGGGAGATCATTATTTATTGATATTACCTACCAGGCACAGGATCTACAGGTTGAGGTGATGTATGCACCACAAACCAAGAAAGTTAGGGTGCAGTTGTTCAAATCCCTCCAACCTTACTTACATACCCATTGTAAACTTATTTTAGGGGGTGATTTCAATTGCCCATTGGATTTAAAAGACAAGACAGGGATCACGTCTAAGATATATTGTGATACCAATATGTTAAAACAAATCCTAATCACAGCAGAAGTATGGGATACCTATAGAACCTTAAATAACACAGGGGGACACACATATTATAGGGCTTCATTGTCCTCCAGGATTGATTATGTATTTGTGTCTAAACAGTGGTCAATACAGGCTGTGGCTACCTTTTCCTCAGCCTCATCAGACCACTTTAGTTTGGAGATATGTTTGGGTCCGTTGCATAGGAATAACATAAGACCTGGTTATTGGCACTTGAATAATACTCTTTTAACTGACCCCGACATGGTACATAAGGTAAAAGAACATCTCTTGGCCAGAGCTACATTGGTGGCTTTGTATGATGCGGTTGCTGACTGGTGGATGGACACAAAAGTGTTCCTCTGTCAATCATTTAAGAAATAGGGAAGGCAGAAAGGGAAATCTGCTTATTTTTCATACTTGAAGCTCAGAAAGCATCTTTATCAATTAATTACTGCACAGAACATAGACCATATAGACCATTCCATGCAGATTCTGGCTATAAAAAAAGACATGCAAGCCTATTTAAACTCAAAATCAAAATCCTTGCAGATGGAACAATCTGTAGGGACTCAAGGTACAAAGGCACCATTAGATATATTTAAGGATTGCCAGTCATGGGTGGGGAGAAAGATTTGGGATGCAGTTAAAGATAAAACAGGTGTGGTACACCTTGATTTTCACAAGATCGTGGAAATAGTACAGACACATTTACATTCCTCATTTGGAACCCCACTCCGGACTGAGGATAATTTGGGACAGTTTTTAGCAGATTTTGAAAGTCCAACACTTGATCCAAGTGAAAACTCAAAATTGACAACCCCGATATCTGAGGAGGAAATTCGTACAGCCATGAAAAAGTTTAAACCTAACACGGCCCCAGGACCTGATGGATTAGGCCCCAAATTCTATACAATATTTCAGGATACCCTTATCTCTGTATTGGTAAAAACATTTAATGATAGTATATGTAACTTGGATATGCCCGACTCTATGGGAAAAGCTTTATTGATCTTGCTATATAAAAAGGGGGATAGGCTGGATGTCAGTAATTGGAGGCCCATTTAATTATTGAATGTGGATTTTAAACTGCTTTCAATTATTCTAAGTAACCGTCTTAGTGAGGTAGCTAAACTAGTTATTTCATCCTCTCAAAATTGTGCAATCCCAGGACGTACCATGAAGGATAATTTGATTTGCCTAAGAGAGTTTTTTTCATGAGGACATTTGGGGTTACTGCAGGGGTATGTGGTTACACTAGACCAAGAAAAGGCTTTTGATCAGGTGTCGCATAATATACTGTTTCAGATCTTAGCCTTTTATGGTATACCCCAGCAGTTTATTGCATGTTTACAGTTACTGTATAGCTCAGCACACTTGCACCTGCTCCTGAATGGTAAAGTTGGTCACTGAATACAGCTTAGGAGAGGAGTATGGCAGGGGTGCCCATTGATCCCCCTGCTGTACATCTTTTATATTGATGTTTTGGTGAAACACTTTGAGTATTCTGGGCAAATTGTAGGCATGAGACTCTCTCCATGTACTTTGCCTATCAAGGTACTGGTGTATGCAGATGATCTCTGCCTCTTCTTAAATTCACAAGTGGAAGAAGAGATAGCACATAAGGCATTGATTGATTATTCAGTGGCAACAGGAGCTAGCATTAATTTTCATAAAAGCAAAGCTCTGACAGTTGGCTCAGTAGCACTTACAGACCCAATCAGCGGAGTGCCTTTAATTCAAGAAGCAGTCATTCTTGGCATTCAGTTTGGTCCTAGGGAAATGGAGAAAGTAAATTGGGAATCTAAATTAACATTACGTGATGTACGGATAGGGGCATGGCAAGGCCTACTAGTTACTAAACTTAAAAGAGTGTATCTGATAAAAACCTTTATAATTCCACTCCTGTTATTTGTGGGATCTATAGTCCCTTTACCTGACACATTGGATTCTAGGTTGCATAGTGTATTTTTTAAGGTTATTTGGGGAAGTCGGTTGAACACGATTAAACATAACATAACATACCGATCCATTGCACAGGGTGGCATAGGGATGTTCCACCCATTGGTATTTTTTCACTCCATTTTCTGGTATGAGAACTTACTCCCCAGTCTCAAACAAGGGACACAGATCTGGATGACCTGGGGTCAAGAATGGCTGAAAAGGATTCTGCCAATCTGGTTCCTCAATAAATAGACCTTTAAGTTACAGAATACAGGTATCCCTATTTACATGGGTTTTGCGCTGCAAAAAATTAGAAATTGGAAGATTACCATAAGAGACTTAACATCCCTTTCAAGACAGTTGATATACCAACAAGTAGTGCTAACATATTTCACAAAACCATTCTCCTTTCCAAAAAGAACTCCACAGGGGGTGGAGGTTACAACATGACAGTTAATGGATGTTAGAATCCCAGATTTTTATGGGACACCATGCGGTTGGCGTGTCATGGAAGACTGGGGGTAAGAAATAACCATAAACACAAGAAAGTAGAAGAGAGGTATTGCCTGAGAGACACATAACATGATCTCGGAATCACAAGAGCACCTTTTTTTTGAATGTCCTTTTGTGGTTTCCTTTTGGAATTTATTAAGTTTCATGATTCAGGATCAAACATTTTTAACCTTGACATACGAGGTTTTAGTTGTAGGTATTATAATGGACCCTGGAAGAAATACATTGTTAGTACCCTTAGGTTGATATGTGGGCTTTTGAAATATCACATTTGGCAAGTTAGATGCCATCGGGTACTACAAAAACTGTACATCTCTCGGCAAGAGCTTGTTAGAATTATATTAGGACAAGCTAGACACAGCTACGAGTTAGATAAAAAACTGAAGCATGATCAGCAGATAGATGTGTTATGGAAACACTGTTTGGGGTGGATAAAATAGGAAGGAAAAAAAGGGGAACTGGATAGTCATACACTAGGATGAACTAAAGGGCCGGGGTCCAATCCCAGTTGGTCCTTGGAGTCTGTAATATGGAGTCTACAGACAGGGAACTTCACATATTAAAGAGGCTCTGTCTCAAATAGATAAAATTGAGAAGGTTAGAAAACTAGTGATTTAGATAGATATAACTTATACAAATTTATAGTCTAGTTAGAGATAATTCCTAGAGAAATTAGCCCCCCTAAATAGTCTTAGAGATTTCAAAAAAAAAAATTATTGCCCCCTAGTATTGTTCGATTTTATCACAATACAAAACTTCCCCTACTCTTTTGCTAGGTGGTGCTAAGGAGGTGAAAGAGGATTGTTCCAGATGGAGGAAGACAGTGGAGGCAGTTGGGGAAAAAGCAGCCCACAGCAAGCTTGCAACAAAGGGAAAGGTACGGTTGGGATGCACCTGAGCGGTGGCCAGCTTAGCATACCAAATCCCTCGCATCTCAATATGATGGCCAATGGTGGAGTAGGCACCAATAAGGGAAAGACGTCGGATGCCCATAGCCAAGAGGTTTTAACACCGGAGACAAAGGCCCAGAACGACGCGGTTTCATCCGTGGACCCGCTTGGAATTTTGGCTGAGAAACAAAGCATTCTGGAGGAAGCAATGGAAGATTTCAGACAAGCAGAAAAACAAGCAGAGGAAGAAGAACTAAAAAAATGAAAGAGGCCTGAGGTGTATTCACCCCCGATAACTCCAAGTACGGGAACCAAAGTATTCATTTTTGCTGCAAAGGCTGGGCCGGGAGAAGAGTTAACACAGTCTCTGGCTCCACACCCACAAACAAGCAACACACAGTCACCATGGTCTCCAAAATTAGCTCTGGAAAGAGCAGGATGGGTGCAGACTGAGATGGGACAATGTGTTGCAGACCCCAGTATCCCGCTTCCAGGATCTTCTGGGTGGGGGAGCAGGAGACAACAGTGCCATTGCCACAGGTTGATGCAGATCTCCTACACCAGGAGCAGCATATAGCTCAATGAGGCAGTACCCTCTTAATCCCTCAGGATGTAGAAGAAGTATTTACTTTTCAGAATCAGACCATGGGAGAGATATCTGGAAAGGATGGAGAACAAGCAGAACAGGCTCCAGCAAGTCCTGTTTCCTACTCCCCGATTGAAATACTGTCACAAGAGGAATTTTTTGATATCCCTGACTCAGGGGAAGATCTGACACCAATAAACATGGAGGAAGAACAGGTTCCTGTACCTCCGGCTGAGGTAGCTCCTCCAGTCTTGATGGAACCAGCACCCATGTATGCCAGTTTATTTCAAAAACCTGTATTTCTGGCAAAACGTAGAAACGCTGTGAGACTAAGGTATCTGGGGTCTACAGACAACATGCCAGACCATTTCTATGTTGGAAGGTCTTCATAAAACAGATGTTGGGCATTTCCCCGAGCGAGGTATATGCTCTGATTCATACACCTGGGAATAACACATATGATGTCAGCTTCACAACTCCAGACATGTTAAACAGGTTCTGGATTTAATATGCCTTGCTTAAAATGAACCCAGCCTGGTCCCACCTCCAAGCAATGCTCCTCACAAAACAGTCTTTTAAAGTAATACCTGTCCTTTTCAGGAATGAGGGGGTTAACGTAGTAGATGTTTCCTACTGGCTGGAGAAAAAGTGTACTATACAGGGGAACCCAGAACCCATTCTGGATTCAGAAGGGTTCTGGAATGGAGGTTGGCGTTACAAAGTCAATTTGACACAATCTGAGGAAGGTTTACAGCATCTCCCCAGTTGCTTTTATCTGGGTTGAGATAAAGGTTTTATTTTCTATCTGGGACAACCCCGCCACTGCTAAAAGTATGGTTTGGAGAGACACCTTAGCAGGACATGTGACACTTTAAAATGTGCACAATGCGGTAAATTGGGGCATATTATGTTAGATTGCCATCACCCTGCCAAGTGTTCCCTTTGTGAAGACACCCATTCATTTAATGAGTGCCCCTGGGCAGCACATAACAACGTAATGCAGATTTCTGCATCCAGGATTTTTACATAAATACAGCAGTAAAGGCAGCCCAACGTCTAAGGTCCCCACCCCCATTTGAATGGGACCATGAGGTGGCCCCTATGAACCAATTAAAACCACCAGCTTTGGACATAGCAGCTGTGGATCAAGATAGTATTGAGCCCACAAATATTCCTCATACAGAAGCTCAGAACACCCCGGTGGTGACACCTGCTGCTACTACTACCACAACTATGACCCCCCCTTACCACCACAAGAAACTTTTAAAGTAGTTTTGAACAGGCGTTTGAGTTTTAGGAACAGGAACACAGCAAAACCAGCAGGGGATCCCCCCTTCCCACTTCCTCTGCATAACTCATATATGGCACTACAAGATGAGTTGCCTGATGCAGGGATAGAATCGGACTCCACTTCAGTCCAATCATCACAGGCTGAGGGGGTATCAGACAGGGAACAATCAATGGAAGTGACAGACACAGCAAAAAAGAAATCCTGAATGGGTTCAAGAAAATGGGTGAAGAGAAAATAGCCTTGGCATAGATAGTGTGGTTGAAAAATATTTAAATGTGGAGATTTGTGGTTTTATTCCTCACTTTAATGACAGGTGCTTATAATATTACAGTGGCATCTCTGAATGCCAATAGCATTCAGTCAGAGAGGAAGAAGCTGTTGATTTTTCCCTATTTGAGAAAGGCTTACAGGATGTCGTATTCCTTCAGGACACACGTTTATATACCAAGTTGGAGATGGAACAGGCCTCTCTGGGGTGGAGGTGGGGAGTGTCATATTGGTGTATTGGGAAAGAAATGTGCTGCAATGTGGGGATATGTGTTAATAACCCTTCTGCCAGGCAAGTACAAATTTTAGATATTATACCAGGGAGAGCTTTAAAGTTGGACCTTGGTCTTGGTGGTCTGTAATGTCGCTTCATTAATGTTTATGCTCCACAAGTCAAAACTGACTGGATAGATTTGTTTAGAGCTATACAGTCATATTTATTTTCTGCCAAATATGTGTTTGGGGGGGGGGGGGTTAATTGTAGCTGGTATATAACAGACAGGGGTATGAAAATCCGGAAAATGTTTTGTGATGCTAACTGTTTAAATGACCTTATTCCTCAAACCTTTTTGGTTGATTCTCTGGCAATATCGTGTACACCCAAAAAAACATTATTTCATGGCACACATGCTACTAGAACAGATTTTTGGTTTCTTTCACCCTCATTGGAAGTTATTCACACTAAAACTAAACCAGTAGCACCATCTGACCATGCAGTAATTGAAGCTACAGTATCCAGCCAGGGAACAATGCATCAGGATCCTGGATACTGGAGGTTAAATCTGGAACTGTTGAGCCTCCCGACAGTAGAAGAGGGCCTTGTTTCACTTTTGAATGCAAGGAAATCAGTGAAGCGTTGATATGACACATCCCAAAAGAGGTGGGAGGATACAAAAATAGATATTAAACAGTACCTTCAGATAATAGGAAGAATTAATGGGAAAAATACAGTAGACATATACAAAGCCCGCAGGGAGAAATTTCAAGACCTACTCTCATGAGCCGCCCAGGGGGATAGACTAGTACTCCCAGAATTAGCAAGGGTGAGACAGCACCTGGATGACATTCAGTATAGTAGACTGAAATCTTTGGAACAAGAAAGGAGGTTTGGGACGCAAGTTTCTAAAGATTTCATGAACCCATATTACTTCTGTGCCCTGCAAAGACAACAGAAACATATGACACAGATACGAGACTACCAAGGGACACTCCTTAATACCAAGGCAGACATAATACAGGCCATAGATAGGTATATACAATCATGTTTCTGCTCAACAGAATTGTATAACGAACAACATAAAATATGGTTGATGGGCAGCACCTTACCACAGGCCTTGCAAGCAGACAATAGGATGTTAATTACCCCCATTACATCCTTAGAGGTAAAACGAGCATTGGCACAAACAAAATCTGGCACAGCCCCTGGGAAGGACGGGATTCCTTACAAGTTATATCAACTTATTTTTCAGGTACTACTACAAGAATTTACAGAAGTTATACAGGATATTTTAGACACAGGGAGAGTTCTGGATAGTATGTCAGAAGGTTTAGTCCTCCTTATGTATAAAAAAGGGGACAGAGCAAACTTAAACAACTGGCATCCCATTACATTGTTAAATGCAGATTTCAAACTCCTCACGAAATTGCTCAATAATAGGTTGTTGAGGCATGTCTCCTTATTAATTCATTCCTCCCAAACATGTACATTGCCAGGAAGGAAAATTACAGACAGATTCATTATGCTTAGAGAAATCCTCCATAGGGGAGATACGGGGGGAATTAACAGGTTTAAATTTTAGCCTTGACCAAGCAAAAGCATTTGATAAAATAAATCATAATTATCTATGAGACTGTTTAAAGCACTATGGGATTTCATCCACCTTTATAAGCTGGATTCAGATTTATTATAATATGGCAACAGCACAGACATACTGTAATGGTTGGTTAGGCCAAAAATGTAAAATTAAAAGACGGGTAAGACAAGGCTGCCCCATGAGTCCACTTTTATACATTTTTACACTGGACCCATTAATAAGATGAGTTATGGATACGATAGACATCCTAAGCTTTTCATTTTCTAGTGCAGACCCCAAGATAAAGTGCACATCATATGCAGATATCTGCTTCACAGTGGGGGACATACATCTGCTTTAAAACTAGGACAAGTTTTACAGGATTTCATGCAGCACACAGGGGCAAAGGTGAATTTTGGAAAATGTAAATGCATACCAAGAAGGAAAAATGAAATATTTGAACACCAGATCATAGGTATTTCAGTGGTTAAAGAGCCCTGTACCATGCTGGGCCTACTTTTTGGCACAGGTAACCTAGCCCTCCTGAATTGGTCCTCTAAACTTCAGATAGCACAAGAGAAATTGGAAATGTGGAACAAACGGAGGTTATCTAAACTAGAAAGGGTACTGATGGTAAAAACATTTTAGCTTTGTTTCTGTACTTAAGTACTATTTTTTGCCCACCCCCTCAATTGGAAACGAAGATATACAGCTTCTTCTTTTCATGTATTTGGGGAAGTAGATTAAACCCAATTAAAAGATGCCTCCTCCTAAGTGGCAGGAAGAACGGAGGGCTGAAAATGCTACAACCAATTGTATTTTTCTTTTCTACGTTTGTATACTCAAACTTAAATCCTATTTTATCCTAAAATACAAATTCATGGACACCCTGGGTACTGGATTCACTTGCTAATATTTTTTCCATTTGGCCTAATCAGACACATTTACCAAGACAACCACCTTTGAAACACCTACCTGATACATTTCAGGTATGCTTCGGGAAAATAAAATTATGGGGGCTAGGTAAAGAACATATAACAAGGTATAACAGAAGGGAGGTGTATGAATTTATTATCCAGAAATGTTTTCAAGATACATCTCATTTTGTTAATTATCCTATACAGGATAGATTAAGTATGGGTAAAATGTTAGAATTCCCCCGTATTCCATCTTATATGTGGGATGTATTACGCCTCTCCTTACATGGGAAGCTGAATGTCAAAGGGAATTTGAAGCATAAACAACTGGAAGATAGTTATTGTCCTAGAGATACATGCATCAATACAGTGGAAACTATGGAGCATTGGTTCTTAGAGCGCCCCTTTATTCAAGGTTTTTGGCAGACTCTTAGACAGAATTGGCCTACATCATCCTTTTACAATTTGACAATATAAATTTTATGTTTGGGTATTTTGCCCTTTTCGTGGACAAAACATGATAGGATGACCATGTGGTTATTTTTAGTTTTTTTTAAGTTCCACATATGGTATGTTTGCTGTAGGCTAACAATACAGCACTTCACTATATGACAAGTGAGCTATTCTTTATGATAGAGAATACAGTTAAGAAACTGAAAAAAACAAGAATATACATTGGATTCTCTTGAATTGTTTCAAAAAAGGTGGGGCAATATTGATTGGGTGCCTTAAATAGAGGGAGGGATGTGGGATAGAGAGATAGGCTAATCTAATTAGGTTTCCGCAAATGTGGGATATTAGAATGGATGAAAAAAATAGTTTTTTCCCCTACTCCCTTGTGGGGGTGCTTACAAGGAGGTATTTATGTTTCAGCCTTAAAATGTGCAGTAATACTTCTCGGTGTGTAGGTTTTTCTCCCTTTTAGGATTTTATATGCAGAAATACAGGTTTGATTTGTATATCCTTTTAAGTCATGGATTTTCCCCTTTGGGCTAGGTATGATGATTTGTTGGTAACCTAGAAAATGTATGACTGTAATACCTTTGGATTTATCCTCACTTTGATATTTTTTGTTTTTCTGATTTGTATATTATTTGTGTGAAGTAACACTGTTTGTAACCATTTGTTTGTTTAAAGTTGCAATAAAAATGTCCCCTACTCTTTTAGTAGGGAGGGGGAGGGGGGATGCCTACAGTGATTTTATTTATGTTTAGGGTTTAAAGTATGAAGTAATACTCTTTTGTGTTTATGTTTTCTCCTTTTTATGATTTTGTATGAAGAAATACTGATTGGTTTGTATGTTCTTTTAAGTTATGAATAAAACATTCCCCTACTCTTTTCAAGAAGTGCCATGGGATCTTTAACATCCACCTGAAATACCACCAGAACAGGCAAATGGGACCTCAGTTTAACATCTCATCCAAAAGATGGCACCTCAGGAGTGCACCCCCGAATGCTGCACTACACTGTCTGTATTGGGATTTAACCCAAGTGCCTGGTGTGGGGATAGAACCCACAGCTTTCTGATCTCCTGGCCGCAGAGGCAAGTGTGCTACCTGCTGAGCCATTGACACTGCACTAGAGAACTCATTTAAATCAGCATTGACATGCATAAGGCTGAAACTGATCTAGATAGCAGGGGAATGTAGACTAGCAATTTTTGTACTAACCACTAAGCCACCTAACTGCACTTTCTAATTATTGTGATACACACACACTGACTAATACATATACACATATATGCATATATATTCCAGTATAACATAGCAGTGCATTATCTACACACATTTTTACAGACTAAAAAAAAAAAGACATCAAGGGATTGTTTTCTTCTTTTTGGGCTTCGAGGGACATCAGAGGGTAGGGTGTTGCCACTAGACATCTCATTTAAATCAGCAATGACATGCATAAGGCTGAGATTGATCTAGATAGTGCGGGAATGTAGACTAGCAATTTTTACACTAACCACTGAGCCACTTAACTGCACTTTCTAATTGTTGTGATACACAGTACACACACACACTGGCTAATACATAAACACATATATGCATATATATTCCAGTGTAACATAGCAGTGCACTGTCTACACACACAGAGCATTGTCTCACACACACACACTAACACATATACACTGCCTTATATGGCATTTATTTACTAATACAGCTAACTGTAACTTGTACTGTATTTAGGATAAGCACTGTGTTTTGCACTAACTCATTGTACTAATCTATAGCATGACTGGATAACTAATGTAGTGGACCAGGGAGGTGTGGTGGATGTGGCCTATCTGGACTTCAGAAAGACTTTTGTCACTGTTCCCACATAGAAGGCTGATTAACAAACTGTGCAGCCCAGGGGAGGATCCTAAAATAGTTCTGTGGGTGGAGAACTGGCTGAATGGCAGGAGTCAGAAGGTTGTGGTAAACAGGGAGTACTCTGGAGAGGTGACACACAGGGTGCCAGGGGTCAGTGTTGGGGAAAGTCCTCTTCAATGTCTTTTTGGGGACATTGCAGAAGGACTGGAGGAGAAGTATGCCTCGTCACAGATGATACAAAGGTATGCAATAAGGTGGAAACTCCAGGGGGTGTTGAAAGAATGAGGGAAGACCTTAGAAAACTGGAGAAATGATCTGAAGAATGCAAGCTGGGATTCAGCAAAGAAGTGCAGGATCATGCACATAGGGCAGAAGAACCCAGGAGCAAAGTATGAACTTGGTGGGGAGGTACTGACAGTCATAAAGCAGGAAAGAGACCTGGGAGTTACCTCAGAGGACATAAGAGAAACTAGGCAGTGCAATAAGGTGGTTAGAAAGGCTAGCCAGATGCTTGGATGCATAGGGAGGGGTTTGGGGAGTAGAAAGAGGAAGGTCATCTTGCCTTTATATAAGACACCTCATGAAGAGCGGCACTATCAGTTTGTTAGTTGAAAGGTGGTTTTGCACAGTGGCTATGCCATTTGGCACCACAGGGATGAAAACACATTTTGGACAGTATGTGGAAAATGACACCAGTATTGTTTACGAGGACATGTAAAAAAATGGCAACATTGAAATTCTGGAGTGAAAATATGAACAAGCATTTGTCAATGCCGACTGTTGCTTGCTTCTATGTGCTGTTTAGGTATTTGAAAGTCATTGGAGTGCAAATATTGAAAATTTGCGAACTTACGAGCGTGCGTAGGAACTGCTTGTAATGCCTCTCGTAAAACAGTCATTTTTAGGGATTTTCATCAACCTTTCAACATAGCCATTTAAGCACTCTGCTCATGAACAGTGTCACTGTGATTTTGTTAATGTGTCCCATACATTGAGTTTGCAACCGACTCGCGCCATTAGTGCGCTACATGGGCGGAAACACGTTTTGGGCAGGATGTGAAAAATGACAGCTGTACTGCTCATAAGGAGGTGTGGTAAAATGGCAATGTTGAAAATCTGGAGTGAAAATATTGAAAATTTGCGAACTTACGAGCCTGTGTAGGAACTGCGCAACGCACGCTCGTAAAACAGTAATTTTTAGGAATTTTTTCACCAGATATTCAACATAGCCATTTTAAGACCTCTGCTCATGAACAGTGTCACTGTGATTTTCTTAATTTGTCCCGTACATTGATTTCACACACCAACAGCGCCATTCTGCACTACATGGGCGGAAACACATTTTGGGTGAGATGTGAAAAATGAAAGCTGTACTACTCATAAGAAGGTGTGTTAAAATGGCAATATTGAAAATCTGGAGTGAAAATATTGAAATTTCATGAACTTATGAGCCTGCGTAGGAACTGCACAACGCACGCTCGTAAAACAGTCATTTCTTGGAATTTTGGCACCAAATTTTCAACATGGGGTTTTTGGGACCCCTTCTCATGAATGATGTCACTGTCATGGCGGTATTCAGGCCCAAGGAGTGATTTCAAAGTCACTGCGCAAATCACCCTTCGGGCCCGAATAACGCCATGACAGTGACATCATTCATGAGAAGTGGTCCCAAAAACCCCATGTTGAAAATTTGGTGTAAAAATTCCCAAAAATGCCTGAGATATGCAACAAAGTTGAAACCCCCCTATCTAGCCCATTATACAGCTTACTGGCATGTCCTCAGTTCGTGGTCGGCTTTGAAGAGTGCAGACGTGTTCCCGGTCCACCGAGGATTGTCACGCCGGAGTCCAGAGGTAAGTATGGGGTGGGGTGTTGTGGGAGGCTGGGTGCGCAGTGGGTGGGTGCGGGTTGTCAGAGGGGTCGGAGGCGTGCCGTGGGACCGTTTTGTTTCAGGAAAAAAAACATTGTGGGACTGTTTGCCACACTGGGGTGGGCTCCCGCGTGGCACAAGGATGTTGGGGGCGTTCAGCGATGGGGATTGGGCACCCTTCGGCCATGGAGTTATTGCCACCTGGGGTGGGCTCCAGTGTGGCACAAGGACGGGGGCTTCAGCCGACGGGGATTGGGCACCCCGTCAGCAAAGTGACTGTTTGCCACACTGGGGTGGGCTCCCAGTGTGGCACCTGCTACTGGGGGCAGGGATGCAGCTCAGCTGACGGGATTGGGCACCCCATCAGCTATACAGTGCGTGCGGGGCGCGACAGCAGCGTGGAGTGGGAGCTGCGTGTGAGCAGCCGGATATCTTATCGGTGCTCACTCAAGCGTAGCCCCTTTCAACTGGGGAGGTTACTGCATTTTGGAGCGTGTCACAGACAGCTCCAAATGCATTGGCTTACAGGCGCGCTCGCCAGCACTGACTGAATTGGAGGAGGAGGTGACACACTCCAAATCTCCGATGATGGCATCTATGTTTTGCACATGCGCAAGCAACATAAAATGGATGAAGTCATGAGCATGCATAGAAACTGTGCAACACATGTCCGTAACCCAATTATTTTGGGATTTTTTAAACCACATTTTAACATAGGCATTTTGGGACCTCCCCTCATGAATAGTGGCACTGTGATTTTGTTAATGTGTCCCAAACGTTGATTTCCCACAGTGACCACGCCATTGTGCGGCACAGGTGCAAAAACACATTTAGGGCAGGATATGAAAAATGACAGCTGTACTGTTCATAAGAAGGTGTGAAAAAATGCCAGTGTTGAAAATCTGGCATGAAAATATTGCAAATTTGCGAAGTTACAAGGGTGCATGGAAACTGAGCAATGCACACTTGTAACGCAGTCATTTTACGGAATTTCGACACCAAATTTTCAACATAGGCACTTTAGAACCTCTGTTCATGAACAGTGTCAGCATCATTTCCTCAAACTGTCCCAAAAACTGATTTTGCACAGTGACCGCACTATTCTGCTCCAGACATGCGAAAACACATTCCGGCCAGGATATGTAAAATCACAGCTATACTGTTCATAAGGAGGTGTGGAAAAATGCCAATGTTGAAAATCTGGAGTGAAAATATTACAAATTCATGAAGTTACGAGCGTGCGTGAAAACTGCACAATGCACACTTATAAAACAGTCATTTTTCAGATGTTTTCCATCAGATTTGCAACATAGACTTTTTGAGAGCCCCCCCTCATGGACACTGGCACTGTCATTTTGTTAATCAGTCCTGAAAGGTGGTTCCGTGCAGTGACTGCGAAATCACATTTTGGGACCGAATAATGCCATGACAGTGCCTGAATTCATGAGGAGGGATTCCATTAACCCCATGTTGAAAATTTGGTGCCAAAATTCCCAAAATGGCCGAGATATGCACCAAAGTTAAAAATAAAACTATTTATGCCATTATACAGCTTACTGCCATTTCCTCAGTTCGTGGTCAGCTTTGAAGAGTGCAGACGTGTTCCCGGTCCACCGATGATTGTTGTGCCAGACTCTGGAGGTAAATATGGGGTGGGGAGGCAGGGTGCGCAGAGGGTGGGCATGCTATGGGGGGGCAGGGAGATGGTGAGGGACCATTTTCTTTTTTACAGGGTTTAAACAAAAAAAAATCACAGGGCATTTTTTTCTTTCTAGGGGATTTAGCATGCTGGGGTGGGCTCTCAGTGTGCTACCTAAGTGTTTTTTTTTTGAGGAGATGCTTTAGCCGATGGGGGATTGGGCACACCCTTCGGCACATAACGAAGAGGTGTGAACAAGAGCCGAGGGGGATTGGGCACCCCCCTCGGCACACAACAAAAGTGGAGGGGGCATTATGCCGATGGGGAGTGGGCTCTCCCATCGGCAAAATAAAGATGAAGGGAGATTAAAGCTGATGGAGATTGGGCCCCCCGTCGGCAAAGAAAGACTCTTGGGGGGCAGCGCATGATGCCGAAGGGGATTGGGCATCCCCTCAGCATACATTTTAAATGGCAGGGGGGTCATTATGCTGACGAGGAGTGGGCTCCCCCAGTTGGCATTGTAACAGGTGGCGGCAGTCAGTGCCGCCATGTTGCGTGCACGTCGGGAGGCGTGTTTTGATCCCGCTGCATGACAGCTTCGCTCTCATTGCAGTGGACCTTTTGTTAGATCTGGTGGCCACATTAGGGATGCATGATGTCAGCAGCAGCTGCTGGCTTACTGGGGAATGAGGGATGCACCTACTGATGCGTGCTCTGCATTTGCCCAACAGTGACCGTGCCTCCAACCCTGCTACTACCTCAATATGTTGGCTGTGCATGCACGAGCCAACATAAAAAAGGCATCCAGGAACCGTTTTCTTCTTTTCAGGTTCCAATGGACATTGGGGGGTTGGGGTTGCCACTAGACAACTCATTTAAATCAGCAATGATGTGCATAAGGCTGAAACTGATCTAGATAGCAGGGGAATGTAGACTAGCAATTGTTGCACCAACTACTGAGGCACCTAACTGCACTTTCTAATTGTTGTGATACACACACACTGACTAATACAGATATACATATATTCCAGTATAACATAAGTACAAGTCACATTAAACTGTCCCTCCAACTCACTGGTTTAGCATTTTTCAGTGAGTTGCTTAATGTGTGCACTGCTCACTGCAATGAATTTATAGAAGTTTCCTAATGGTTTGTTTCTAGACGCTTTTCAGTTTCAACTTACTGTACATTGCAGCTCTCTGTAAACTTTTGTCAATGCAGTGCATGAGCAGTGCACACATTAATGGGACACTGTCAGCCTTTAGCAGCTATACTGACCTATATATACACTGACCAGTGTGCCTGTAATAACATCTATGTCAGAATAAACTATTCACATGCCCCAGTATGAGAAACAGTAAGATCTGTCACCTATGTTTTAAAAATATATTCTTTAGCTCAGACCAAGTACATTACCTTAATGCTTGGCTGATCTTCCACCACCAGATGCCTCTTCTCAATGTGAACACGCCTAGCACATGTGTGAATTTCTTGAACAAATGCAAGTGATAGTGGAGTCTAAAAGTACAGGCTTTTCTAAGCAAGGGGGTCATTGTAAGAATAATGAAGAGTGTTGCAAGTCTTACTTTTACAACTTCTGTGATCCTGAGCATGCATATCACATCCATGGCAATGTCAAGCGCCTGCTCAGGATCGTGATCTTGCTTTTAAAATTGGTAAAAGTAAGACTTGCCATGCTCTTTTTTCATTCTTACAAAGATCCCCATGCTCAGAAGAGCATGTACTTTTAGCCCCAACTATCACTTACACTTGTTTAGGAAATTCGCACGCGCGCAATGCGTGTTCACATTGAGAAGAGGCATTCAGAGGCGGAAGATTGGCTGAGCACTAAGGTAATGTGCTCAGTCTGAGCTAAAGTATATATTTTTTGAATTTAGGTAATAAATCCTACTGTTACTCATGCTGAGGCACATGCATAGTTTATTTTGCCATAGGTGTTATTACAGGCACATTTATCTCACAAGTTTAGTATAGCTGCTGAAAGCTCCCTTTAAGCAACCCATAAAACCAGGCAAAGAAATATATTGGATTTGCCTCAAAAGCACTCCATCTGTGTTATAAAGGAATACTGCTCTTCATCAGATTCGACCAATATAGCATTCACCTCGCGGCAGCATATACATTCTAGTGCTGTGTCCATGATAGCACAATGATAACATGAGCCTCAATAAAAACAAAAAAAGAGATAATGGAAAAGAAGTTAACATGCTGTTAAAGTACACACATAAGTGAAACCAGCCCCAAAGAGTATGTATAACAATATGTGAAGCAACAAAAGTGACATGCATCTGTCATGTCCTTGTGAAATAGCTTTTTTCAAATTTTTTTTTGCTACAGTCTCACCCTAATTTCATAAGCTTCTGTTTAGTTGTACCCAATGGGGGTTGGAGAAACATGACAGCACCAATGGTGGTGGGGAACCTTGGTGAAGACTAGCTGACAGGTAGGTGCAGTTGTATGTCAGGGTATCAGGACTGTGGCATTCGGAAGATGTGGTGCCATCTGGTAAGGGAGAATAAAGAAGTTAACAGGAACAAAAACCAAGAACCACACAACATCATTGTGCATACCTGGCACACCCAGTCTACAACAAGTAACAATAAAATGTCAACTTGTTATGCTGATTCCAGCACCATCACATGTGGTGACCAAGGTGATGGCACAGAAATGAAAAGCCCAGCCAGCATGACAGTGATTTGGAGTACATTGTACTCTGTATACATATGCATACTCTCTCTACAACCTGTCATGATTCCCAGAGGGAGGCCCACCATACTAGTTACAGCTGTTTCCCATCAAGTGGTGGCTGCGGGGCAGTGTATGTGGGGACCAGAAGGCAGAAACCTGCAGTCTAGGGGACATCTCAGGTTGATCCATGCAGGGGTCAAATTAAGTTTTACAGCTACTAGCCAGTAGTGTAGTGACTTGGAAAATCTACCAGCCCTGCAGACTTTTCTACTGGTCCAGCTGATGGACTTATTAAAATATTACCTTTTTCAGAACAAGCCCTCAGAGCTACTTTAAAGATTTTTGACTATTCCAAAACAGTATCTAATAGAATTTGGCTAGTGGGGCAGGTGCCAGTTTTGACCTGTGTCCATGAACATCCACATGTGGTCACACAGTTGACAGTACAGGAACAGACAGTAAGGACCACCCTCGCAGTACATATGTATGTGTATATGTATGTATGTATATATATATATATATATATATATATATATATATATATATATACACACACACACACACACACACACACACACACCAGAATAGGTAACATATACAATGAGAACAAAATGCACATACTTGTACTGCAGCACAAGATGAAACCATATCCAAACACTGCTCCTGATAAACTAATATGAAGCACCATCAAATTATGATGACAATGGGTGCACATGGGCACCTCTGCAGAGCCCCCCCACCACACACACACACAATAAACAGCATGGCTTGATATAGTTTTTTCAGGAAGAAGGCATGTAACCAGCACTGACTAGCAAACTCTTCTTTCAGTATTTTAGTAACAGAATTTCAACAGCATGTTAAGTTTTAAGATAAAAAAATGCATATGAACTGACAATTTCAAACCTCCACTGAAAAAAGACTAACTTAAATGAACAGTGTTTAGGGGTCCTTTAACTTGTCTTCAGTGAGACGTGTAACATCAGCTGATTTACTACATAAACATTCCATTCTGTGACATTTGCCTTACTCGCTGGTATAGTTCCAAGGTTGTCTGCTTATCTCCATTTAAGACTGACTCAGTTGACATGTTTATGAGCTATGATCTTAGAATGTCTACACTGATTGAAGCTAAGGACACAAAATAGTGCTTTGAAGCACTGTTAGCTGAATGAATTTATCTTATTTGTTGTAATCTCGGATTAACACCTTTGAGAACAAGCTCATTACATAGGTTCCACATCAGAGTCAAGACAAAACAAATATGTTACAGGAAAACAGTAGGCAACAATATACATTTACAGTATTTCCATTCCAGCAGAATAAATTCATGTGTGGCTGTAGTAATCAGTGAATACTGACTTAAAAGCCAGCAAGAACAGGGTTAACTATAGGAAAGAACTATTTGTGAAGGTTAATTCTGCCCAGTTGGCTTTGTCTGAGGATAGAAAGAAGAGAGGGAAAGGCAGAGTCAGGGCAGAGTTGCAAATGGCATATAAGAGTGCCCAACCAGCCTGAGGGATGGGGGGAAGTGGTACAGGAAACGGGGGTGAGCAGGAATGGAGGGAAGGGCTGGAAGTCAGAGAAAAGAGACCTAATGGTAAGAGGCTATATAAGGCCCAAGTAAGTATTATGGGAGAAGAGATTAAAGTGGAATGAAAGTGGAATAATAACACAAAACCTCTAATTTTATCTAGTGTGTTAGGAATCAGCAGAGGTTCCTTTTTTCTACTGCAATAGTAGAACAACTTCAGGGCTCTGCCCACTGCAGCCATAAAAAGAGCTCACTCCACATATAAAAAAATGTTCAGATTCCCCAGTTCTTTTATTTCATGCCACAGAAATACATACTCAGGTAACATTTCAGGGGCTCTGCCCCTCATCAGGCTGTATTTGTTGTGGTCACTTTGTCTCTCTTCTAAATGCCATTTCCAGTAACTGTAGTCAGTAACACTTTATTTTAAGTGTCCTTAGCTACACTGTAATTACTCTATAACTATGCTGTAACTTCACTTTAACTACTGTGTAGTTACATGTAACTCCTATGTAGTTGTTAACTAGTTTCACAGTTGTGTGTTAAGTAGTTACAATTTGCATACTGATGTTTTAGGTATGTTATTAACTACTGTTTATGGTGTTTATAACTGCTGAATTTTATTTTATTGTGTGTACAAGTGCTTGGATACTCATTGACTTGCACTTTTTTATAAATAAATTTGAGTTGATATGAGTTGCATGAAGTAACTACACTGTAACTACTGTGTAGTTTCATGTAACTACTATGTAGTTGTTAACTAGTTTCACATGTGGGTATGGTGTAGTTACGCCACTTGCATACTTATGCAACTACTACAGTGTTCCTTTTGGCACAAATTATTTCATTCTGACAAGTGTAACTACACATGTAACAGCTGTTGCAAAGTGTAACAGAAAATCTATTGTGCAACTACCCCTCTATCTCTTCTGGCATTGTGTTATTTGTTCATATAAGGGCAACTACACATGTAATAGCTATTGCAAACTATAACAGCAAATCTGTTGTGTAACTACTACGTTACTACTTTTGGCATGATTAAATCTGTTCTTACAAGTGTAACTACATATAAATGCAGGTCGTGTGCACTGTTTTGCCTGTGTATGCCTATCTGACATTTATTTAAAAGGTAATCACACAGAAAAATGTTAAAGTGTAATCAGAATGGTAACTAAAATATGAATACACTCCAACTTCAGTCTGCTACAGTTAAATGCACTGACTGGCAACTCTTTAGATGATGTTCCATGTCTGTATTCCAGTTTTTCATGAACTTACAGGTTAGTAAACATGCAGTCTAATATTGTGAATTGATATGTAGCTGTACACAAAAATATTTAATTTGCGTAATTACTAACTGGCAGTATAATAATATTCTATTGTGGCTAAGAAATAATGGTACTGTTTTCACAGTTAATGCCTAGGTAACATGTATTTGCAGTTGCACACACTTACATTTATCACATGTGAGTACTGTAGCTGTGATATAAGTTTTCATTCAGAAATCAGTCAGTCATGAACTTACTGCTTGCTAAACATGCAATCTAATATTAGACCCTATTCACATAGATGGCAGGGAATGTGCCAAATGTGCATTCCCAGGCCTGGTGATCAATAGCAGCTGTCCAGTCAGATGGACTGACCAGGAGCAGACTGGGTCCTGTACTTTGTGTGGATAGGGGAATTGTGGGTTATGGGTGGTCTTCCCATTACTGCTGTTTTCCAGTAAGGGGACCTACTGGTCTGCCTATGTTTACTGCTTTGCCCCCAGCCCTCATGGTATTGTCAGAGGGCTGGGATAGCTTGATGTGAAGGATGGTGCTATAGTAGCCACACCATTCAGCCAGTGGGAAGGGCATGTAATGGCTAAGAAAAGTTCCCTGTCTGTGTATCTGGCATCACCCACCACCACTCCACACAGCAGATCGGTGATAAAGCATGGTATGTAGTCATACCCCACCCCCAGCCACCCACCTGGGCAGTAGCAGGCCAGGAGTGTGGATGTAGAAGAGGTGTGGGTCAATGCCACAGAAGCAGCACATTTCTTAGTAACTATAGCACTGTTACAAGCCAATAAGTAATTATGTAAATGATTCATGTTGTATAAGTAAACAATGTAGTTGTATAGCAATTAACAATATTAGATTGCATATTTATTAAGCAGTAAGTGCATGACAGAATGATTTCTGAAGGAAAATATACATCAGAACTACGGCTCTGACATTCAATGTAAGTGTATAGTAGTTACACCATTCTTCGTATGCTTTATTTTAAGTGTCAGCTTCTGCGTACTTACTTTGCAAATGCATACTAGTTAGTCATTAACTGTGGAAACAATGCCACAGAAGCAGCACCTTCCTTAGTAACTACAGCACTTTTAAATCCTTCTTAAACTTTATTTAAGTGTCAGTTTCTGTGTACTTACTTTGGGGGCTATGCATGATGAGGTGGGAACTCTGCACCATAGGCACATATCCCACCCACGCAACTCTGCACCTGTAGACAGGTGCACACCTAGCGGCATTCATGACCACCAGCCACCTGACCATGGGACCACCTTCCTGGTGTATGGGTATGTGCTAGTTCACATGGGCAGAGTGGGGCAGAGCTGCTCACTTGGGCAGACATCCAATATGATGCCCACACAGATCCCTCAGTGGACCCATTAAATAGTGGGGGGGCACATTGGCTTCTCTCCCCTGTGGATGTGTGCATGACCGGTGGCCATGGAGGTGTGAGGTGGGCTGTGCCATACCCCTGGACTGATGGGGCAGTGCCGTGAGGGTGGGGGTGAACACCGACCTCCATACCATGCCTAGTAGGACCGGGGTCTGGAGTCTGGGGAGAGGCAGGCAGGCAGGCAGTGCAGCATGGGGGGTCTGCAGTCCAGGGGCCAGTACCTCCATGTGTGTTTGTGTGGGATTGGCATATATGGGGAGGGTGGGGGGCACAGCTGGGTGCTGGAGTGGGTGGCTCTGGGTGCCTGTGGACGCGTGTGCTAGGGTCCCGTTGTTGAGGATGGAGGCACTGGGTGCATAGGGCTTACAGCATGCTTCTCCCTGGTGTAACCTGTGCCTCTCACACCCCCCACAGGCAGCACTATGCACCATTGTGCATAGCACACAGTGCCACCATGCCCCACCCACCCACCCCGTGCATTGTGGGCCACACAGGTGGGGATCATATGATAGGTGCTGCGCTACCTGTATCATGCATCCCATGTGGGGGGGTGCATTGGGTGTGGAGTGTCTCCATGCTGCACATACGTGACGTGGAGGCACACCACACATTCGTGCATAGGCCCCTTTGCAAGTACATGTTAGTTAGGCATTAACTGTGGAAACAATGCCACAGAAGCAGCATGTTCCTTAGTGCATACAAACACACAAAATACAAAACTGCCAGCAGAAAAAGGCCATTTGGTCTATTGAGTCTGCTCAATTTTGCAGCTAGTACTCCTACTCTGCAGCTGCCCCTCCCCACTCCCTTTTGCCCTATTCCAGCCCCTCTTGAAGCATCCCACTGTTTTACAGGTCACCACCTCTGCTGGTAGTGTGTTTCATTCTGCTACCACCCTTTCTGAAAAGAAATGCCTCCTTATTTCCCTTCTAAACCTTCCACCCTCCAATCTTATGTCATGACCGCAAGTGTCCTTCTCCACCCTCCCCTTGAACAGTCTCTCTGTGCCTGTCCTGTTTATTCCTGTCATGTACTTAAAGGTCTCAATCATATCCCCCCATCCCTTCTCTCCTCCAGAGAGTACATGTTCAACTGCCTCAGTCTAACCTCATATGGTAACACCCCCAGACTCAGGATCTTCTTTGTTGCTCTGCATTGCACCTCTTCCAGCAATCTAATGTCCCTCTTTAGGTAAGGGCACCAAAACTGAATGCAATACTCCAGGCGGGGTCTGACCAGTGATCTGTATAACAACAGAATCACCTCTCTCCTCTTAGAGGTTATACCCCTTGCAATACAACCCAGCATCTTGTTGGCCACTGCTTCTGCTTTCCTACACTGTGCTGAGTTATTCATTGCCCCTGTAATGAGCACCCCCAGATCTTTCTCCTCCTCAGTCACAGCTAGCTGCACCCCCCCAGATGGTAGCTCCTCTTTGGATTCTTTGCCCTGAAATGCAGCACCTTGCATTTTTTGGTGTTGTAACCAAGTTGCCAGGTGTCAGACCATGTCTTCAGCCTTGTTAGATCTTCCTGCAATCCCTGCCATCCCTCTTGGTCCTCCACCACTGCTCCCACGTTGGTGTCATCTGCAAATACACTGATCTTGCTATTTATGCTTACTGAGATGTCTGCAACAAATACCTCAAATAACACCAGCCCCAGCACTGACTCCTGTGGGACCCTGCTCATCATTGCCCTTGGGGATGATAATTCTCCTCCCACCACCACCCTCTGCTGCCATCCCTGCAGCCAGTTCTCCACCCATCCCACCAATTTTTCCCCTGCCCCATGCCCCTTAGTTTACATGCTAGTCTCCCCTGTGGCACTGAGTTGAATGCCTTACTGAAGTCCAGGTACAGAACATCCACCGCATGTCCTTTGTCCATTTCCCTAGTCACCCAGTCATAGTAGTCCACTAGGCTGGTCTGGCAGGATCTGCCCTTGACAAAACCATGCTGCCGACTGTCCTGCAATCCAGTGACCTCCAGCAAGGTCACTAGCCTCCCCTTCAGGATTGCTTCCATCAGTTTCCCCACTATGGACATGAGATTCACTGGTCTATAGTTCCCTGGTTCATCTTTGGGACTGCGCTTATGGAGTGGAACCACATGAGACATTCTCCAATCCTAAGATACACACCCTGAGTCTAGAGAGGCATTAAATAGGCCTGCCAGTGGGTCTGCAAGGACCTCAGCAAACTCCTTCAGTGTCCTGGGTTGCATGCCATCCAGCCCCGGTGCCTTGTCCACCCTCAGTGCCCTTAACCCCTCTGGAACACTACCTTCTGTGATTTCCCCATCTGTCACTCCCTCCCCCTCTGATCCTATCCTCCCTCAAACCTTAGGTATTTCTCCCCTTTCTCTTTAGTAAAAATGAGCAGAAGTAGTCGTTATGCTTCTGCCTTTTGTACCTTTTCCACCCATTCCCCCTCCTTCTTAATCCTTACTATTTGGTCCTTACAACCCCTTTTTTCCCTGATGTACCTGAAGAAGTATTTTTCCCCCTCTTTAATTCCCTTTCCTTTACCAGCCTGAGCTCCCTTGATACCTTTGCTGCCCTTACTTCCCTGGTCACCTCCTTTGCTTCCTTCAAGTACTCCTCCCTGTCATCACCCCTGTATCTCCTATAGGTGACTCTTTTCTTCCTCACCCTGTCTATGACACCCTTGCTCATCCATCTAGGTTTCTTCACCCTAGCCCTGTTACTTTGGGTCTTGCTGCAGGAATTTGTTGCCTCTTCTATCCCTAGCTTAATGAGTTCCCACTTCTGATTCATGTCCATATTAGGCTGAATTCTGTCTAGAAATCCTTGCACCACTTCACCCATCTTTTTGAAGTCAGCCTTTCTAAAGTTTAGCATTTTTGTGCCAGATGCCACTCTCTTCCTGCCATGCTGCAACTGGAACCATACTGTCCGGTGGTTACTCCTCCCCAATGGTTCCTCCACCCTCAGATCCCTCACCCACTCCCTGTTAGACAGTATGAGGTCAAAGGTATTCCCTTCCCTAGCTGGTTTGCTGACCAACTGCATCAGGAAGTTATCCTGGAAGGTGTCTAGCATTATCTGTTCCCTTCTACACTTGGTGGCAGATGTCCCCCACTCTACTCCTGGCAGGTTGAAGTCACCTGCTATCACAACCCCACCCTTCTCACAGTGCCTCCAGATCTGTTCCTCCAATACCTTATCTGTCTTTTCCAATTGGGAGGGTGACCTGTACACCACCACCAACCATAGTGTCCTATTTTTTGGATCTTGGATTTGCATCCATACAGCACTGTTAAAATCCAATAAGTAATTACGTAAATTAATGATTTTTTATTGTATAGCAATTTACAATATTAGATTGCATGTTTATTTTTAGTTTTTTTTTTTGGTTGCACAGTATGCAAATGGTGGTTCTGCAGGTCAGTGCTTTTAACCACTATGTTATACTGTAGTAAGTTCATGAGGGAATGATTTCTGAAAGATAATTTTAAGTGTCACTAACTACACTGTAACTACTGTATAACTACACTATAGTGTATAGTGGAACGTCATTGTTCACTGAAATCTAATGCTCTCAAAATGTTGTTCTGCTGCACTAGTGATGTCCGCAGGACAGCAGAACGAAAAAGACTTTTCGTTCTGCTGCAATGTGGACGTCACACATGATGTCCTCGAGCAGCAATCTGACAGTTAGTCTTATTTTAAAAAAAAGATGTAGTATTTTTTTTTTTTTTTTGGAGTCAATGACGTTCGACTATACACTATACAGAACAGTGCATGAGTACCTGTTAACAACAGGGCTGTTCATTTTCCTCATTGGTACTATGATGACTGATTACCTCTCGAGCTGTGCTCTCAAGGTAATCTGTCGTCATAGTACCAACTCGGTGAAAGAATAGCCCTGTTGTTAACTGGTACTCATGCACTATCCTATGTGTAACTGCACTACTATGTACTTGTTAACTAGTTTCACAATGCATGTTGTGTACTTACATAACTTTAAATGTGCTGCTTTTGTGATATTGACCCACACCTCTATTGCACCCACACCCCTGTCCTGCTGCTGCCCAGGTAGGTGGCTGGGGGTGGGGCATGGCTACCCTCGGATGAGAGTCCTAATTCTTCTGTACCAAAGACTAAACTCTTCCTGTTGTACAATGTTGAACAGTCATAAGACTGACTGTTTATCATGTATATTGCACCAACACTTTAGTTGCTGCTTTACTGTGTTTCAGCTGTATTCTTGCACTTAATTATACCTAGCTGTACTCAATATATTCAATGTATTCTATTCTCTGTACCTTTCTCTGTTAATGTACGTGTATTGTCTGTATCTTTATGGTCCAGGTCATGCCTGAAAGCAGTCCATTGGATCAGTGCACCTACTCGGTAAACAAACAAACATATATATAAAACTGATTTACTGTGTGGATTGATGGTGGGTGGTGCCAGATACAAATGCAGGGACACTTTCTTAGCCATTACATGCCATTCCTACTAACACAATGAGGTGGCAGCCATGGCACCATCCCTCACACCAAGGTACCACAGCCCTCTGACTATACTATGAGGGCTTGGGGCCTGGTGGTGAACACATGCATGTAATGGTTAAGGAAGAGTTCTTGCATGTGTGTCTGGCACCACTCGCCATCACTACACACAGCAGATCAGTGAGATTATATATATGTATTATAGTGGCACTGTAGTGCCACTATAGTTAGGGTTGCCTGGCTACTTCTATGTTAAACCCAAATTTTACACTTTAATAACTTTGCATCCTTTCAAAAGATTTGCCTGAAATTGTGTATGCACAGTCTGGCACCATAGATCTCTGGATCTGGCAATTTTCATTCTGGTCAGATGTGCAGTTGCAGAGCTGTGGAGTGACAAAAAATCATGACAAAAACACTTTTTGACCAACTTCTTTGCTTGAGGCTACATCCCAAACACTTTGGCCATCTGGTCTGAAATTATCAAAGAATATGAGGTCTGGGTCACTGATATGGCTTTTGAAGGTTTGGTGAAAAAATATTAATCCATTCAAAAGTTATTCAAATTTCAAGTTTCCCATTATGGTCAATGTGAAATAAATATATGTGCCATGCAAAAGCACATTTTCCTTTTGTGAAAGCACCTTTTCCTTTCACAAATGCCCTCAGTACTGCTGTGCCACCACCATCTTACTTTCAGTTAGCAACAGAGAAAAAACTTTGTAATTCAAAAAAATAATGCCCCTTGGTAAACACCAATAGTTGTGGTTGCCTAAATGGTGCCCTGGGAACATGATCCTGCCTTTAGATTTTTAAAACTATGGTCAGAAATATGTTTTCTCAATTTTATCATTGGCACTGTTTCAATTTGTGACAGTACTGTGCGACACTTTCACAAATTTTGTGAAAGTGTCACACTGTACTTTCACAAATTGCGACATCCTTTTGTGGATGCCTTCACAAAATTTGCAAAACTGTCACAATTTGTGTCAGTACTGCACAAAACAAAAAAAATTTATTTGCCACTTCACTGCACCTAAACGGTTTGGACGTTCAGGCTGAAATTTTCAGGGTAGAAAGGGCTTGCCCCACAGATGTGCCTTTTGTTGTTTTGGTGGAAAGATTTACATTGGTTACATAGTTACAGCACTCCAAAGTTTCAAAATTTCCAGTAGGATAACACTGTGGCAGCTGCGTCACCTTTCGGTGGCTATATCTTGATTTTTGCTAAGCACAGCTTAGTACACCATCATATATATATATATATATATATATATATATATATATATAGTTATACAATGGGGTGAGACATATTCCAGTGAAATAAACCATGTTATTTTCACTGCAGTGAAATAAATCCTAATGACATCAGCAGAGTTAAAATAAATACCATTTATTACACCCCCGAAACCCGCGCTAAACCTGCGCAAAGCCATGCAAAGCCACACAATTGCACAAAGCCACACTAATCCCACGCAAATTATACATTTAGCAACAGTTCTCCATTGTATAAATAGGATACATGATGGGCACATCACGGAATATGAAAAATATTTTCACTCCTGCCTTGTGAGCACTGTATATTCCGCTCATGCCTTCAGCACTCGTGAAATATCCAGGCTCACTCTGCAGGAGTGAAAATATTTTCCATATTCCACTCATGCCCATCATGTATCCCTCTCTCTCTCTATATATATATATATATATATATATATAGATAGAGCGATAGATACATATAGATAGATATATATATTATACTTGTGAGGCCACACCAGTATAGTTAGGCTGAAACGACACTTCTATATTAAAGTCCAAACTTTGAACCTTAATAACTTTGGAGTCATTCAACGGAGTTGCATGAAATTTGGCATGCTTATTCTCTAGGAGCAGGAGTCTTGACCTGCCAAATTTCAGGGGAGTCCATCTAATAGGTTTTGAGATATAAAGTGTTGAAAAAACAAAAAAACTGGTTTTTTTAACATTTCTGCGTCACTCTGGATCTCAGAAACAGCTTTAGGTACTGGTCTGAAACAATAGGAATACTGTGTGAAAAATACCAGCTTCTTTTCACAAAGAATGCTGGTATTTTTTGCGCAGTTCACAGTCCTGCGATCGACTGAGCTGTGTTGTGGCCTCCATCTTGTTTTGCTGCTTAGCGAGGATGTTGAAATACCAAATATTTTAAACACATAAGTACATCAGAAAACAGCTAACGAGAACCTCTTTAGGGTTTTCTGATGATTTTTTTGTGTTTTAAACTGGACCCAAATAAGTTTTATTTACATATATATATATATTCATTGCAAAAGCTGTGTTAATGCATCAGTTAGGGTTTCTATTATAGCTACAAAAGTCTGGAAATTCAATGTTAGGGTTAACAACCCTACCACCCCACCCTCCTTCCCAAACTCCACACACCAGCAGGCATCAGGTGTGTCTTGGGGCCGTCGGGCCTAACTCTCACCCCATTCCATGTATAAGGAAGCTCAGATGGTACAGTATAGGAGAATGGGGTGAGAGTTAGGCCTGACAACCCCAAGGCACACCTCAATGCCTGTTGGTGTGTGGATTTGGGAGGGGGGAGGCTGGGATGGTAAGGATTGTTAACCCTAACATTGAATTTCCAGACTTCTGTAGCTGTAATAGAAACCCTAACTGATGCATTAATGGAGTTTATTGCAATGAATTTCCCTTCTCTTTGAGAAAGTGTTATCTTACCAACATTTAGTTGTGGAATTGCAGGCCATGACGCAGCCGTCAATCCATAATGGTAGGGTTCTGCACTCCCATTATTGCATAATGTAGCAGTAGTAGTAACATTTTATTCATTACATGCAAAGATGACATGACTTGGATAGATCAACTAAGACTAGCTCATTTTCAATGAGGTCCTTTGTACAAAATTGCAAAAGAATTAAAATAAAATGCATATTTATATATAAAAGAACAATACAAATTGATCCATATGATCCATGGTACCCATATGTGGGAGCGCGGTACCCTCTGGGCCCCTTGCTCCCATCTCCCCATAAGTATGGGGACATAGCGCAGGGCTAGAGCTATTGTAAGTAACCCTTGTGGTACAAATGTGGCAATATCTCAGTAACCATAAGAAATTTGGAAGAAACTCCACAACAGTTGTAATCAAGACCTGACAACCTCCACAAGTGCTAAGGTGTACTAAGCAGTGCTTAGCAAAAAATCCACACCTTGAACTGTTTTTGAGATATGGCCCCCAAAAGGAAGTGCAGCCAACACAGTGTTGCCCTATGTGAACTTTCAAAAATTCGGAGTGTTGTAACTATGTAACCAATGTAAATTTTTGCCACCAAAACAGCAAAAAGCACGTTTGTGAGGCAAGCCCTTTCTTCCCTGAAAATGTAAGGCCGAAAGTCCAAACCATTTAGGTGCAGTGCAGTGGAGTGGCAAAGAAATGGTTTTTTTGTGCAGTACTGTTGCAAATTGCGTACAGTTCCGCATATTTTGTGAAAGTGTCTGTCAAAGCATGTTAGCTATTTGTGAAATTAATAAAAGGTACTTTTAGCAAAATTTGTGAATGTGTCACACCGTACTGTCACAAATTGTGACAGTATCAATGAAAAAAATTGAGAAAACATATTTCTGGCCATAACTTTAAAAATCTAAATGCAGGATCGTGTTCCCATGGCCCTGTTTAGGTAAACACAACTGTTGGTGTCTACCATGGGGCATTATTTTTTGAATTATGTTTTTTCTCTGTCACTAACTGAAAACAAGATGGCTGTGGCATGACAGTACTGTGGGCATTTGCGAAAGGAAAAGGAGCTTTTGTGAAAGCAAAACATGGTTTCTCAAGTCACATATATTTTTTTTTACTATTGACTATAATGGGAAAATTGACATGTGAATAACTTTTGAACTGAATAATATTTTTCCACCAAACCTTCAAAAGGCACATCAGTGTCCCAGACCCAATATTCCCTGACAGTTTCAGACCAGAAGGCCAAACCATTTGGGTTGTAGCTCTGAGCAAAAAATTGGCCAAAAAGTGGGTGTTTTCCATGTTTTTTGGCACTCCACAGCTATGCAACTGTACAACCGACTGGAACAAAAGTTGCCAGATCCAGAGATCTATGGTACCACACCATGCATGCAAAATTTCAGGCAAATCAGTCAAACAGTTACAAAGTTATTAAAGTGCAAAATTTTGGGTTTAACATAGAAGTGGCAGGGCACCCTAACTATAGTGGCACTACTGTGTCACTATAATATAAATATATATATATATATATATATATATATATATATATATACACACCTATATGTGTGTGTGTGTATATATATATATATATATATATATATATATTCTATACAATAAAACCGTTAATGCATCTGATTGGTTCTTCTACAGTGAAAGAGGAAATTCTTTAAAGGTTCCCATCCCTTGCACCCACCCCCACCAACAGGCATTGGGGTTTGTACTGGGGTCATCGGCCCCAACTCTCAACCCATTCTCCCACACTGCACCACCTCAGCTTGTTTACACATGGGATGGGGTAAGAGTTATGGTCACGATGACCCCAACGCACACCCCGATGCCTGTTGGTGGGTGGGCAAGGGTGGACCCTTAAATCGAATTTCCTCACTTTTTTTGCTGTAAAAGAACCCTAACTGATGCATTAATGAAGTTTTTTGCATAGAATTTCCTTACTTTTTAAGAAAGAATAGAAAAGTAGAAAGTTGCGCAGGTTGGTGGGAGTGCCCCCACCAACATCTAAGTGTCAGGCCACAATACACACTCAATGACTAAAAAGTACATTCACAACAGCTAGGCCAGCCACCAAATAAATGTTAATCTAGTAGAACAATAGAAAACTCTGTCCACAAAACGTAAACTGCGCCACACAATATGTCAGCAAAAAATATATTGTCTGACACATAAACACCTCTATTAACATCTACAGGACATGCTGTCATTACCTTCCCAATTTCAAGTAAAAAGACCAAACTGTGTCCAAGATATGAAATGTCAAAATTTGAATTTTTCATTCATCAGAGTGGCACAGTTCCACACCTGTTGACATTTAACACACACAATGACTGAAAACTACATCCATGACACCAAGGCTAGGCATCCTATCAATTTCAAGCCACCACCACAAGCAAAACGCTGTCCACAGAATGTAAACTGCACCACACCATATCGCCGCAAAAAAAAAACAATTTCTGACATGGAAACACTGTAATTTACATCCACAGGACAAGCTGTCAACACCCTCCAAATTTCAAGTGAAAAGACCAAACTGTGTCCGAGATATAACATTTTAACGTATGAGATTTTAATTAATCAGACTGGCACAGTTCCACACCTGTTGACATTTAACACACACAATGACTGAAAACTACATCCATGACTCTAAGGCTAGGTATCCTATCAATTTCAAGCCACCACCACAAGCAAAACACTGTCCGCAACACGTAAAGTGCATCACACAATATCTCCACAAAAGAAATGTTTTCTGACACATAAACACTATAATTCTTATCTACAGGACATGCCATAAACACCCTCCAAATTTCAAGTAAAAAGACCAACCTGTTTCCGAGATATTCAATGTTAAAGATTGGTAAAATTTCCCTATCTATTCTATTATAAAATATCTAGCCATCTTGTCCTTCCCTCGCGATCAAAGATGGCAATCAAAGAATCTCATATTCAAAGAATTTGCAGGCTTGTGATCAAAGAATTTGCAGGCTCACGAACAAAGAATTAAAAATCTTATAAATCAAAAAATTTATGAAATTGCGGTATACCACCGCCATGGTTCAACAGAACGAAGCCCCTGAGTAAAACCCACCCTCATTTGACTTCCTAGGACACCCCTGGGCTGAGAAAATTGATTTTAAATTGGGCCATCTCGTCTCTCACTCACGATGCACGATCGCGATCAAAGAATCTCATAATCAAAGAATTTGCAGACTCGCGATCAAAGAATTTACAGGCTCATGAACAAAGAATTAAAAATATAAATCAAAAGATTGAAGGAATTGCAGTAAACCACCACCATGGTTCGACAGAACAGAGCCCCCTGAGTAAAACCCACCCTCATTTGACTTTCTAGGGCACCCCTGGGCTGAGAAAATAGATTTTTAAATTGGGCCATCTCGTCTCTTTCTCGTGATGCATGATCGCGATCAAAGAATCTCACAATCAAAGAATTTGCAGACTCGAGATCAAAGAATTTGCAGGCTCACGAACAAAGAATTAAAAATGGTGAAATGCGAATATTTCACTGATTTGAACCAAACCAATAGCATGCCTCGATAGAACAGACCCTCCTGAGCAAAACCCACCCTCATTTGTGTCCCTAGCTCACCCCTGAGCCGAGATATTTGTGTTTTTAGGTCGCGATGCAAGATCGCGATCAAAGAATCTCACGATCAAAGAATTTGCAGGCTCATGATCAAAGATTGTTAGTGAGCCACGAATTAAGATTTTAATGGCTTATAACTCTATTTTTTGACCGATTTGGATGAAACCAAAGGCATGGCTCAATAGATCGGAGCCCTCTGAGTGAAATCCATCCAAGTTTTACTTCAGAAGTGATCCTGAGCTGAGATATTTGTGTTTTTCCAATCGGAAAATAAAAAACAAAATGGTGGACCTCGTGATCAAAGAATTTTGAAAATCCTCGGGGGCAAAGATTCTTGAACCGTGAGGCTGCAAATTCTTTGATAGCCAGGTGGGACCAGATGGCCAGAACCCCATTCTTTGTTCGCAAAACAGACATATAATTTTCCTTTTGACTTATAATGGGAATTTAAAAGTGGCATAACTTTTGAATGTCTTAATATTATTTCACCAAACAAAAAGCGACATGTTCGGCCACCAAAGCTCTTTCAAACAAGCCATCTCACAGAGAAGCATGCCATACAACGGCTGCTCAGGGCCACGTCCAATATCCCAAAAGCTGCCTCCAAAAATGGATAATTTTGCATTTTTCAGTGCTTTTGTACGCAAAGACCATAGGTCCAACCAAAACATAATTTGGCAAATCAAGAGATCTACCATGCCCCACCATGCATACCAAATTTCAGGCAAATCTGTTGAATAGGTCAAAAGTTATTAACACCCAAACGTTAGACTTTGGTATGTAACTGACCGCTGAACCCTATCTATAGTGGCGTGACCGCGCCACTGTAGTGTGTATATATATATATATATATATATATATGCATATATATAGAGATATATATATAATATATATATATATATATATATATATACACATATACTGTATGTGAATATATATATATATATATATACACACACACATATATATTTATACAATAGGGGCGTGTTGTATTTCTTGACAATAAAATCATGTATTCTCACCCCAGTGAGATAAATGTTGATGTCATAGCTACAGTGAACATATTTACATTTACACATACTGTAGCTATGTCATCAGCCAATATTCTCACTCCAGCAGCATGTCTCCAATGTAAGTTAGAACTTCTTTTAAATGTGAAACTGAAATGCTTGAGGTAAATGCAGGATCATGTTCCCAGGGCCCTGTTTAGGTAAACACAACTGTTGGTGTCTACCAAGGGGCACTATTTTTTGAATTACGTTTTTTCTCTGTCACTAACTCAAAACAAGATGGCGGTGGCATGACATTACTGAGGGCATTTGAGAAAGGAAAAGGTGCTTTTGTGACAGCAAAACATGCTTTCTCAAGCCACATATATTTTTGTAACCATTGACTATAATGGGAAACTTGACATTTGAATAACTTTTGAACGGAATAATATGTTTCCACCAAACCTTCAAAAGGCACATCAGTGTCCCGGACCCAATATTCCCTGACAGTTTCAGACCAGATGACCAAACCATTTGGGCTGTAGCCCCAAGCAAAAAATTGGCCAAAACGTGGGTGTTTTCCATGTTTTTTTGGCACTCCGCAGCTATGCAACTGCACATCTGACTGGAACAAAAGTTGCCAGATCCAGAGATCTATAGTACCATGCCACGCATGCACACTTTCAGGCAAATCAGTCAAACAGTTTCAAAGTAAAGTTGTTAAAGTTCTAAATAGTGGCACTACTGTGCCACTATAATATAAACACACACATATATATATATATATATATATATATATATATATATATATATATATATAGTGGAGGTGGGCACTCCAGAGTGACAATAACTCTGGTTATTTCCACCAGAGTGAGATATCTGAAGATGACATCAGCAGAGTTAAAATATCTGCCAGATATACTCTGCTGATGTCATCATTCACTCACTACAGCCTGCATTCGAAATGGAACTACTTCACAAAAAAGGTTTTGTTTCTCACTGCTACCTGCAACTAACTCAGGTAGTATTGCAAAGGACACTCACCTGTGTCCCACAGTGTTTCTAAGACCCCCAGCCCATTTAGAAAAATGCACACACATGCAGACTACACACAGAAAGAGCAGAAAGCACACAGAAACAGGAAAAGAACACAGGAAAACATAACAATATTGCTGAAGCTCCCAGCCACATTGTATAAATAGCACACATGATGTGCAGACTGTGTGCTATGGAAAATATTCTCACTCATGCAGAGTGAGCTCTGATACTTCCTCATTCATGCCTTCGGCACCTGTGAGTATCCAGACCTCATTCTGCAGGAGTGAGACTATTTTTCCATATCACACTCCTGCCCATATGTATATACTGTATATATATATATATATATATATATATATATATATATATATATATACAGTATATATGTGTGTGTGTGTGTATATATATATATATATATATATATATATGTATATATGAATTTCCCTTCTTTTCGAGATAGTATAATAGTATGTGCGTACATAGAATAAATTCAATGGGCACACATAACTTGGGCATTTCCAGGATTGTTTCCACCAAATTCTCAACATGTCCTTTTGGGGCCCCACATCATGATCACTTGCACTGTCATTTCATTAATCTGTCCCAAAAGGTGATTTCGCAAAGCGGCTGCGCCATTATGTGTAACAGGTGCGAAATTATGTTTTGCTCAGGATGTGAAAAATGACAGCTGTATACTGTTCATGAGGAGGTGTAAAAAATGGCAATGTTGAAAATATGGAGTAAAAATATGAAAAATTGTTGAAGTTACGTGTGTGCATAGAACCTGCGCAATGCGTGCTCATAACGAGGTCATTTTTCAGAAATATTTCACCAAATTTTCAACATGGGCTTTTTGAGACCCTCCTCATGGACACTGGCACTGTGATTTTGTTAATCCATCCCAAAAGTTGATTTTGCACAGTGACCATGCCATTCTACGCCACAGGTGTGAAAACACATTTCAGGCAGGATGTAAAAACTGACAGCTGTACTGTTCATGAGGAGGTGTGAAAAAATGGCAATGTTGAAAATCTAGAGTGAAAATATAAAAATTGGCAAGTTATGAGTGTGTGAGAAACTGCACAACACATGTTCATAACACGGCCATTTTGGGATTTTAGCATTAATTAACATGGGCTTTGGGCTCCTCATGAACATTGGCACTATCATTTTTTAATCAGTCCCAAAAGGTGATTCCATGCAGCGACCAAGATATCACCTTTCAGGACTGAGTAACAAGATGACAGCGACATTGTTTATGTTGTGGGGTCTCAAAAACCCATGTTGAAAATTTGGTGGAAAAATTTCAGAAAATGACTGAGATATCAACATAAGTTCACCCACTCCAATGACTGCCATTATACGGCTTACCTTTGATTCCTCAGTTTGCGGTTCTGCTTTGAAGAGTGCAGATGTCTGCTGGTCCATAGAAGATGACAGCGCCTGACCTCCAGAGGTAAGTATGGGGCAAGAGGGTTGTGGGGAGGTGGGTGCACAGAGGGAGAGTCAGGATGGGGAGGAGAGGGGAAGGGAGAGATGATAAGGGACCATTTTCTTCTTTCCAGGTTAAAGAAAAAAGACATTGGGAGACGGTTTTCTGTTTTTAACAGACAAATCATATATCAGGACACTGGAGGTGGTCTTTCCAGTGTCCCACTGTACTGGGGACTGCAAACTATAACTGGAGACACTGGAATTGAGTTACCAACTGTCCCACACTGTAGGGGGAGAAGGGTAGTGCCATCACAAGGACTGGGCATCCCGATTTTGGTGCAGAGATAATTGTACACTGGGAGTGGGCTCCCAAGTATACCACACTGGCAGGGGGTGGAGGGCTGTATTTCTACTGCCAATATGGGGATTGGGCACCCTGATGTCAGCAGAAACATTTTTCTTTAAAAATAAACTTTTTGGGACACTGGGAGTGGGCTACCCAGTGTCCCATAGTGGCAACTGTGGGGGGGAGGGTTATTCCTACTGCCGACACGGGTATTGTGCACCCTGATGTCAGCAGAAACATGTTGAAAAAAGTAATGAATAAATAAAACCGGATTTTCAGCTCACGATGTTGGATCCTAGTTCATATCTCATCATACAAATTAGGATCTTACTTCGTATGATGTAGATATGAACGAAGAATCTAAATATCAAAACAGGCAGCTTCTATGGGCATACTTCAAGCAGTAAAGTGCAGAATGCACTTAGAGGGTCACAATAAACGAGGTACATGTGTTGTTTCCTTCCCAAAATATCATTTGGGAGGTTTCCAAGTCTGAATTTCAGGCAAAACTGAAAACAAGATGGCAGCCATACAAAGTAGGAATTTTTACATACAAAGCAGAATTCCTTCTTTGTTTCATATAGCTATATTGACCTGCCTACTGAGCATGCTCAGAAATGATTTTTTCACATTTTTATATTGTAGTAACTTAAACATGGCTTATTGTTTTTTCACCAGACCAGCAAAAGGCACATCTGTGGGGTCGTCCCTTTCTGTCCGGAAAATTTCAGACCAAACAAACAAACCCTCTGGGCTGTAGGCAAGTTCAAAGAAAAATCCCAGCAAAGTCAATGGGTAAAAACATGTTTTTTCACCTCTCCATAACTCAGACAGCATACATCCAATGGGAAAGAAACTTGCCAGATCAAGAGATCTACCCAACAGGAAGGCACACACCAAATTGTGTACAAATATATTCAACAGTTGCAAAGTTATTAAAGTTCAACATTTTGAGTTTAACATTGAAGTGCCTACTCAACCCTAACTATAGGGGTGTGACCATACCCTTTAAAAACAATATATGTATATATATATATATATATATATATATATATATATAATTTGCAAAAACTTCATTAATGCATCAGTTAGGTGGATACCACAGCAACAAAATCAGGGAAATGAGGTGTTAGGGTTTCCAGCACCAACACCCCACCCCCAGGATTCCCACCCCTATCACCCCACCCACATCCTCCCACCCTCCACATGAAAAGGCCAGGGTGTGCCATGGGGTCATAAGGCTAACTCTCACCCCATTGTCCTATACTATTGGACTGATGGAGGTTTCTCTGTCACACTCCAATGTGTGAAGCTACAATTACCTGCTACTGTGCAAAATAAATTTGTGACTTTTGAAAAAGAAATAACTTGTATTCCCTTCACTGGAGCATTCTGCTCCTGGCTCTGGAGTGCAAGTGCTCTATTTGTCTGTTCATATTGTTACTGAGCTGCCGCCCTGCACTCGCACCCTGCCCTGGATTCTGAGCACAGCACCATTGTTCCTAATTCATTTAACCAACATGCAGCCATAATAGCAAAGGAACGTTTACCCAGCTAAGTTCTGTGGAGAGGTAGTTCAATGGTGTTCCTGGCTATACTCCTTGCATTGTATTGATTTACAATGGGGCGGAAACAGTTTTGTTAGAGAGGATGTTAGGTCTAGCAGTGCTTTCTTGGCTAGTATACATGTTTGTAGTTTAATTCTATTAGTAAAAGGTAGCCAATTCCTTAGCCAGCCCGATGGCACTGAGGGTTGAGGTGCTGGACACCATACCTCATGCCATGCCGGTGACTCAGATTCGGGAATGACCCTGGGCTGCTGGGGGTAGGCAGGGGGAGAGAGGATGGAACATCTTGAGGACTGCTCTCCTCTCTCTGGGGAAGGGGACTAGTCATCCCGCCCACTTACTGCCCTCTAACAGTGACTGGAGGGCAGTATGAGCCAGGAGGCTCGGAAGCTGATGTGCTTATGTCAGAGGGTAGGGAGGAAGAAAATGGAAAAAGGACAGGCTCCAAGGACCCATGATGGCCCAATCACTTTGGTGAAGTCTGCCCCCACCACCAGATATACTGTACCGGGTGGCGGGGACTGCCGGCACCCCTTCACCTGGCCCTGCCATGGAGGGGTAATCCACGGGGGAAACCTCAGGGGGGGCAGATGAGCTGGGGGTCAGACTGGAGGATCTACCCCCTCTGAAGGGGGGGTCATAACCCCATGGAACCCACAGAAGGAATTAAATAGTAATAAAAAAAAAGTAGCCAATTCCTTTGTACATATTGGCCCAGATATTCAAAAGGGTTGTGCCATGCACAATAGAGATGCACCAGTGCAAGTACGAAAATGCACCATTCTATGATATTCAGCAGGAGGCAACTGCGCCGCACAAGTCACAATGCGTAAGAGTGCAATGGTAATGAATGTTTGCGCAACCGTAGGGGGAGGAACCATGACTAAATGGCGCAGTGCGATGGCGCAATAGGGGAGCAAGCGGAAGTTGCGCGATAGCAGAAATGATCCAAAATAAAAAAGAACAAGAGAGAGAGAGGTGCAAGAACACTACAGGGAAGCCAGAGGTGGGAGCAAGGTGACAGCAACAGAAAAGAGAGTAGCAGTGAGTGGGACTGGGCAGGAGAAGGACAGGGCACAGCTGAGAACCAACAGGAACAGGACAGGAGTGGGGAGGCTGTGCCACTGTGCAGGACAAACAGGGAGGTGCCACAGTGGACTGAGGGCATTGGCAGTAGGCAGGACAGCCAAAGGCTGGAGGTGTACCCGGTGCAGGGGGAGCATCACAAAGGACAGTGGGGGGAATGGGATAACAGCCACTGGGGGGGGACACCAGACAGGGACATGGCCAGTACCACCTTCTAGATGGAGGCAGTAATGAGGGGTGTGAGAAGGCAGGCAGCAGGGGGGCGTGGCCGTGGAAGGGCCCGTCAGTGGTATGCCCCCAAAAGGCAGTACCGAGTCAGCACCACCTTTGAGCACTACAGTGACACAGAGACTGTGGGCCGGTACCGCCTGAACCGGGTGATCCTGAGGCAGCTCTGTGAGCTGTGCAGTGATGAGATGCAGGCACCCATATGACAGAGCTATGCTCTGTCAGTGGAGACAAAGGTGACAGCTGTCATGTGCCTGCTTGCCATGGACACTTTTCAGAGACCAACAGGGGACACAACAGGCATAACCCAGTCGGCCGCGTCATGCCTACTCACACAATTCCTCAGTACACTGCTGCCACATGCTGCGGAGTACATCAATTTTCCCAGCACACAGGCGGAGCGCACAGCACACATACAAGAGTTCCACAGGGTAGCACGTATGCCTGGCGTGCTTTGGGCCATTGACTGCACCCATGTAGCCTTCAACACACCACCTGGCACAGATGGTGTAGCATACATCACCCGAAAGGGTAATGCCAGCATCAACTGCCAGGTGGTGTGCAATGCCAGGGGGCGCATAACTAATGTCTGTGCCACGCACCCTGGGGCAGCACATGATGCCTTCATCTGGCACCAGTCTGCACTGTGCCACAGGTTTGAGAGTGGGGACATCCCCACTGGCCACCTAGTGGGTGAGTATGTACATCACGCAGGATGACATGGGCATCTGGGGGGGTGCATAGTCAGAGGTGCCATGGCAGAATGATGCTGACCACCATACTAATGTCCACCCTCTACACACAGGTGACAGTAGCTACCCACTCCGTCTCTGGCTACTCACACCATACCGGCACCCCGTGACCCCATCGCAGCAATGGTACAATGAGGCACATGCCACCACACGTAATGTCATAGAACGGGTGTTCGGGATGCTGAAGAGCCATTTCCATTGCCTGGACACATCTGGTGGTGCCCTACAGTACAGCCCCTCGAATGCCTGTGGGCTATTTCTGGCCTGTTGCATCCTACACCACATGGCCAACGACTGTGGGATAGCAGTAGATGTTGAAGAGGGGGACAGCGATGGGGACGATGAGGACGCTGGTCCAGACAGTGATGGGCAGCCACCGCTTGGGCGAAGGGACCCCCGCCTGATCCAGATGTCACAGCTGCACCGGGACACCATCACAGAGGAGCACTTTGACCAACGCAGGTAGGTCATAGAGCCATGTGCAACCACCAATGGCAAGGGCACAACTCACAAATATGCACGGACGAACCCCAGGGGTGCATGGCAGCAAGGGAATTGGCTGAGCATGGAACCGCACACACCATCAGGGATGGGCAAGGCCTAACACAACACGCGGTCTCACACACACACACACACACACTCACACATCCCACAAGACATGCACAAGGGGTAGCAGGCACGCTGACCCCGACTGCTACCCCTAGCCACACACAGGTCCATAGGCGACCACGCCCAGTGCCCATCATTGTGTGTGTCTCAGACGCTGAGCACCATTGCACACTGGTGGACAACACAACGCAGGCATCATCATGCACACGCCACAGTGGCCAGCAGCCAGGAGGGTGTGCACATGTACCGTGTGTGTGTGTGTGCAGGGCTGGGTACCCCACCCGTGCGCTGCACATTGCACAACACACTGCACACAGGGCAGCATCAGACAGTAGCCATGGTGGGAGACAGGTCAGTCACGTGGCATAGTGCCAAGGCTACCACAGATGCATGGGCAACCCCGCCGAGACCTGCCAGCTGTGACAGGCTGACCATTGACCTCATGGGGTGGCACCAATGGTCCCCCAGGGGTGACGCTGCGGGAACGTGACCGTGTTTGAGCAGAGGTCTGTAGCTCACCCAACATGCCAGTGCCAGGCGTGATTGGGATGTCCACAGCTGAACCCGGTGTCGACATGGAGGGTGTCGCATGACGTCGGGAATGGGGGGTGGACGTGGCACTGCACGGTGTCTGCAGTGCATGGGCAACAAACTGTGTGCCCAATGTGGCCATGACAGCTGTGAATGCACGTGTCTGCCTGTCAATGGCAGCATTCACATCCTCCCGCTGCCGGGCCATCTCTGCCAGGAACAGAGTGTGGTCTCTGCTGTGCCGCTCCTCTGCCTGGTGCAGAACCGCACTGAGTGCGTCCATCGCCCTAACAAGCCTCGACTGCTGATCCACGGAAGCCTAGAGTAGTCGGCTGTGCTCATCAAAGAGGTCATCTGCTGGATCGGCATGATGTCCCTCATGGTGTTCCTGGCCGTGCTGGGCATCACCCCTTGATGATGGGCGCTGCACACTACAGCCATGCCGGGGCACGTCCACATGCGGTGTACTGACGCTGCCTCCAACACTGTCCCCCGTCGCCATTGGCTGACTGCTGACACTGCCCCTCCAGCTGCCGCTTGCCAGGGCTCACCGGTGCCGCCGCAGTGGCCACAACAGCCCCACCAGCCTGGACACACACCAGTGCTGCCCCACTGGTGCATACAGGCACAGGCTGGGACTGTGATGTCACGCAGGCCTCCATGGTGGCACCACCCACGGCTATGCCCGTGCTGTTACCTGTTGTGGGGCCATCCTGCGGCCCACACGTATCACTGTCCATGATGTGTGCTCCATCATCATCGTTGCTGGATCCGGCACCAGCCCATGTCACAGCATGCTGGCATCCATGGATGCTGTCACGCTGGGACACGGGCAAGGCCTTCTCCACACCAGCACCACCAACTTCAGTCCAGACAGACAGGCAGGTATACTGTTGTCCTGAACCTCGGACACCTGTGGAGGTGAATGGGTGCTCCTCTGTGTCCAGGGTATCGCCCTCAGTGGACACACCCACCACTGCTGACCCATGTAGATGCTCAGGAGCTGTAAGGGAACACAGTAGCATTAATGTCTCTGCCCTACCCTGTAGCATTTCCCCCACCCCCCACACAGTGACAGAACAGAATCTACCATGCAGTGATGGGCTGCCACCCATCTGGAAGCCACCACCTGGAACGCCCACTAGGGTACAACGTAGCATGCTGCCAGCCACCAACTCCTCCTGCAGCTTCAGGCGTGGCACATCCGGCTGTCCACCACCAGTTGCAGCACGTGCTGCCCTGATGGCAGCCACGTTATCTTTTATCCTTTTCTTGTCCATGCCCACCTTCTTTTTGCACTCCTACACGGACCGCTGGTGGCTACCATGCTGGTTGATGGCACGCGCTACCTCATCCCATGCCACAGCATGGGCCTGTGGAGTTCCCCGCTGTCTACTGAGCAGCAGTTCCCTGTTGACGTAGGCCTCAAACAGGGCATCTGATTCTGCCCAAGTGAAGTTGGGCCTCCTCCATCTCCCACGTCTCTGTTCTTCCTCCTCCTCCTCACGTTCGGTCATTATTGAATCTGTGGGAATGACAGGTGTTACCTCTGAATGTGCAGTCCCATGCATCTCCCACACACCACAGCCTACACTTCTAAACAGCATGCAACCCACTACAATAGACTGCAATACCAAACAATGACCTCTGAAGCCCATGTCGCATTTATATAGCGCAAGGCATGCAAATGAGGTGAGGCGCAACTTTAAGTGGATGCTAATGCAGTGGCTGTGCCATGGAATTGCTGATGAGCTGATTTACATATGCTGGCTGAATATCGCGCTATTGCGCTTTGTGCAATTGTGTTGAGAGTGCTCAGGCAAAGGCGCAGCTCTGTGACGTGTGCGGTAGGCACTGCATGGCGCATGCCCAGGGGTGCTGACGTTGACGCCTGCTGCGCTGATGACATGCTGAGCATGGGAGGCAGTGCACGGCATGGCCACCACTGTGCCAGCAGTGCTAGTGTGCTGTTCACACGTATAGCGCTCGTGCCCTATAGCGCCGTAGGCACCATGATACCACAGTGTGGTAGGCCACTGCAGGGCATCACACACAGGCACCTGACCACGCTACATGCAGGGAGTCCCAATCGCGCTGTGGCGGTCCGTGTGTGACAAACCCTTGACCCTCCGGTTGACCTTTGCCCCTAGGCACCATGCTTCCACATGGGTGCACCCCTATCATGCTGTTCGGTGACAGAGCGATGGAGAATGGCAGCACTGTACCGCACAGCATCTGCATGTGGCGGACGTGTCCTACAGAGTGCCATTTTGTTATCCTAGCTGCTGTAGTCATGGCATGCAGGACAGCAGCCCTGTGGAGCCCTCTTGAGCTGGTCAATTTGGTGGCCATTGTAGAGCCCCATGCTGGGGTCCTGTTTGGAGATGTGCTTTTAGATAGGGCTAGGAGTGCAGTGTGGGAGGATGTGGCAGTGTCACTGGAGGAGGCCACTGGTATCTCCAGGAGTCCAGAGCAGTGTCACCACCACTATGGGGACCTCCGGCAGAGGAACCCAGACAGGCTTGCCAGTATACGGGCACACACCAGGTGAGGTGCAGTGCCACGTCCAGGTAGGTGCTCCATCCATACACTGGTAGCGTCCATCCGGGTTTCACAGTGGGCATGTGTCCACCCCGGGGGGGCTGTCCAGTGTGGGCAGTTTTGGTCGTGGTGGGGTTGCGGCATGGCTGGGCTGTGTGGGATCACACACACGGGGGGGGGCCTTTGCTACTGTTTTGTACTGATGTTCCCCTCTGCATGTTTGCACCCTAGGACCTGAGGAGAGAAGATGAGCCCGAGAGGCACAGGCACATGTGGATCAGGAGGCTGCCCGGCAACAGCCACGTGATTGTGGGCCCCATCTGCATCAGCGCCAAGATGTTGCAGATGCAGGTGAGTACCTTTCTTCCTGGATATTCTGTGCATGCTGTGTTGCGGGGTAGGCGGCGGGGCATGGCTACCATCCATTGACGTCACTGATGTGCATGCCACACAGTACACTCAGCACTGTCCTGTGGCACTGCATGTGTGGGTGCGCGTCGCTGGTGGTCCATGCATGCACCAGATACATGGCTGTGCCACTGCTTTTGCACCGCATAGCCATGTCACTGTACAGCCACGGTGGTGCTGTGCGGGACTTGGGTGGTGGGTGTGTGCAGCAGTCCACATGGCTGTGTGCACCTGGGTGGGCAGGTCTTGTGGACATGATCACTGTGGGTGGTCGCACACCATCACAGGGGCATGGCTCACGGCTGTATGCCATGCACAATAGGTGGGCTGCATGGGGATGGACATTCACATCCATTGACTCTGCTCCCTTGTCCTAGGTGGTTGTCGCTGGATGGCTCTAGAGAGGGCCTTGCAGGAGTTACTGCAGCTTTCAAGGGTGTCCCTTGAAATTCTCCAGCAGCTAGATAGGCATGGTGTGCAGAGATGGGTGTCTCACAGGCGCCACAGGACTGATGAGCTGGGCGGACGTTAGGCTCTCAATGACCCCCGGAAGATCGTTACCTCCCTGGACCCACCCTCACATCCCTTCTTCCCTCTCCCAGTTGTTCACTCCTGCCCCTTACCCGCTCCCACCTGGTTTGTGGTCCTTCCCCCTCCATTGTATATATCTATGTGCAGTATATAGTTGTGTTTCTTGACTATTTATAATACGTTTGTTTTGTTATGACAACTGTGGTGGTCCATGATTTTCAGCGGGCTACAGGTGCTCAGCTGCAGTGGTGTGCATGGCATCAGGGTTGGTGCAGGCATGGGCATGTGTGTGTGTGTCCAGAGGGGAACCATCTATGGTGTGGGTGGGGGAATCAGTCACTGTCTGTGGTCTGTGTGTTGTTCTCTGTGCACTGGTTGCCTGTGCAGTGGTCCATGGTGCATGCTGTGTGTCCATGGTGCCCCTGTCAGACCATCCAGGGGCTGTGCAGCTAACAACCTTGCATGTCTGTGATATGCACTGTCTGCTGGCATGTCAGTTGTGGCTGTCCATGCTGGACAACCACTGTACCCGGCACAATGCCAGGTTGCCTCCTGTCACCAGTGTGGTGCACGTCTGCCTCAGGTGGCACTGTGGCCTCCGCTGTTTTTGTTCCCCCTTCATGCTGTCGCTTGTGTCTGTTGCACGGGATGTGCTCCACTGTCTGACAATTGTGCTCCAGCCGCGTGCTGGTGGCGTACGGCTTCATGGTGCATACGCAGGGTGGCTGGTACACCTGTGCCATGGAGGGGTGCTAGCTATGGGTTTATGGCTGCTGTGGCCACACGCCAGTGGGTTTATCGACCCACTACTGTGTCCATGTGTTGGTGTGCACTTAGGTATGGGTTGGTGTTTGACCATGCACTGTGTTGCATCCTGTGTGGCGCATGCTTCCATGCACCACTGGGGGCTTCTTTGCTGGCTGTTGAGGCCAGTGCTGGGACAGGGTGTGTCCTTGGGAGGGTGTGCAGGGTGCTGTACCACTGGTGGTGGTGTCCGGGGCATGCCCTGTCACATGTGTGGTACCTTGTGTGCCGATGTATGGTCAGTCTCTCAGCTGTACATCGGGAGGGGCCATGCAGGGTGGCACTGTGTCTGCAGTTGTTGCATTGGTGTCTGCTGCCGCATGCTTCAGGGTGCTCATGGTGGGGCTACCTTGCATGTTTCAATGGTGCACAGGGTTGCATTGTCACAGTGGGGGTGGTGACATGCATGGGGTGTCCCGCAGTGTTGGACACTGCTCCTGGGCAGGGTGTCTGTGGAATGCTGTGCAGGGTGTGCTCTGCATTGGTGGGATGGTGTAGCACAGGGTGGATGGACCTCCTTGTTTGCCGGTCACAGCTTTCCAAGGGGTGTGCTGGGGCACCATGCCCCAGCTGTGGGATTATGGCAGGTTTCCATGGGTTGGTGGTTCTTCCAGCTCTCCTCTGGTTGGGCAGTTTATGGGGTGTGGGGGGTGCTGTCTGTTCTACTGTGTGCTCCTCAGCCCATATCTTCCATGTGTGGGGGAACCCTGCATCCTGTCCCTATGCATCCCTGGTTGTGCTGATGCGCTGCTACCCTGCTCCACTGCACATCGCTGGTTGTGCTATTGTGCACCAGACTTGTACCACTGTGCATCCCTGGTTGTGCCATGGTGCAGTTGGCATGATATTCAGTTGTGTGGTGCAAGCGCATCTAGCCCCCGCTAATGTTTGAATATCGTATGCGGTTAAGATAAGACTGTACTTGCACCTGCTCCAGCTATTGGCGCCACTTTTGTGGCGCAGTTTGAATATCTGGGCCCTTGAGTACAGTTATGGGTGTGCTTGTCAGCCCCTAATGCTTTATTGCAGGACACCTTAACTCTGCTTAGTACCAAGTCACAGGCTGCTGTACATGGGGTAGGCTATAGTCAAGTAGGGACAGAATGGAGTTGGACACTACCAGTTGCCTGGTGCCGGTCATAGGGTTTCTCTGATTTCTGAAAAGAGCACCCATTCTTCTGTTCATAGGTGAGACCAGGTTGTCAACATGGAGGGCAAAGGATAACATGTTATCCAGCACCACTCCAAGATATTTAAACATTTCCACCTGCTTTTAGCTTCTGACCTTCATTTTTGAGGATATAAAGAGGGGCCTTATTCTTTATCCATGGGCCATTGAAAAGCATTTTTTTTGTAGTTGAGGACAAGTTTATTAATAGAGAACCATTTTTTTTAGGCTTTAGAAGCGAGTTGCCAGGGTCATTGCTTTTGATGTAAAATGACAGCATCATTTTCATATAGGAGAACATTAGCTGACCTGCAGCACCAGGCAGTTGGTTAATGAAAAGGCCAAAGAGAAAAGGACCCAGAATGGAGCCATATGGCACACCTATGGATACATTCTGAGTGTCAGACAAGGAATTCTCAATTTCTACTGAGTCCCTGGAAAGGCTGAGACCAAAGAGCTTACCGAGCAGGAGCTTGTGGTTGACCAGGTCAAAGGCCTTTGTTAGAAGGATATATATGGCTCAAACCATGCTTCCATTTTTCATTGGCTTGTTTCTCCATCAGATTCCCTAAATTATGAACTCCCTTAACCCATCTCTCAAGTTACTGACTCCCTAACCAACTTTAAATCCTATCTCCTGTCATCACTCACTCACTCCCACAACCCATGTGCCTGCTTTCAGTGATGTCTTGACCCCCTCCTCACATGTCCCCCATAGGCCACTCTGGCCTCTGAACCTTTCACCACTAGGCTCTGCTTCTACCCATCATTATGTGCATTAATTTATTTTATTTTTTAGTATGTTTTTTCTGTGCTGGCTCCCCATTGACCCTGCCCGAGTCTTGTCCCATCGATCATCCACCACCACTAGCCCTACCAGGGATAAGCTCTGGATTACTTCCGGAGCGCGACCACAGAAGAGGAAACCCAACCACCCAGTGGACAGCAGTATATGGCCCCAGGACACAACCGTCCCGGGGTTACACCACTGGCTTACCCCCCCCAGAAGCAGGACAACAGACAGGAGCCTATCCCTGGTGGAAGGCAGGATACATCCTTGACAAAGTCACAGGGGAGGCAGCATGGGATCACTGACTCGGATGGGCGGCTTTCTGCTCGGATCATTGTTTTTCTGAAGCTGGATGGAGACGGTGCATGCAATGATAGAGTGGTGTGAATGACACTGTCTGACCTGCCCCCTTAAAATCAAGGTGCCAGACACTTGTTGCACCCCTGGCCTCCACCAGGGATCACCCTATGTACTGGACACACAACCCCCTCCCCTCAGAGAAGGAGAGCAAGCCATTGGGTGCTTAATTCTCCTCCCCCAGGCTGGCTCTCCAACTCCTGAGTCCATTCCCAAACCCAGGGTGTCGGCGTCATGGGCAGAAACCAAACTGCTGGCCATTATGTGCATTTATAATATATCCCACTATTTATTTACACTCTACCTGGTGAGTACAGCTTATTTAAATTCAAAATATCATATTCAGTTGTACTTACCTAATTCCCTTTTGTACTGTGAACTTTATACCTTGTATTTGCAAAATGTTGAATATGTTGAATCTCTTTTGTATTACTTTTTCTGTCCTTACGACCCTAGATCCTTTGAAAATAGGCTCAGCCTAAAGGGTTTTGTGTGTGAAAAATAAATAAAAATGATCAAGGGCCTTGTGCAAGTTGTTTGTGTATTTTGTCAGTGCTGTTTTAGTGCTGTGGAGTTTCCTAAAGCCATGCTTCTGGGCACATTGTAATTTGTGCTCCTCATCTCTGTCATGGCTAAAGATATCCAGATACTTCTGTCATAGTGGCCTAGGTCACAACTTTTGGTGTCATTTGGAGCCACTGTTTCAAATAGTTAAAATATATATTATTATCTGCGGGGTTGTTAGAGTCAGCAGGTGGCATTGTACTGAAACAATGCTGCACGTGCATGTGCTTCCACAAGTCGTTAGGTCAGTGAGCTCTAGTTGGTATTTGGCACATTGCAAGAATTCAGGCTAGTGCACAGTGATGTCCACGACTGTTCTTCATGGTTCGTCACCCAAAATAGTGACCTGACAACTGGCACCACTGTACTTTTACTATGGAACCTCCTATGAATGCTATCATATTGTCACTGTACTTAGTCTTTACTTTCCTCTAAAGTGCTGAATCAAGTGTATGACTGGACAAAATGTATGAACATGGCTTCAACAAAAGTATCACAACGTTCCACAGTTTCACAAAAGCTCATGAAATTCAACTTTAATTACTGATGTTATTTTTGGAATCTTTGGCTGCTTATAACTTGGCACATACAGTCTCTTTTTTTTTTCATATTGTTTTTTTCTCCTGTTTGGCAGATCATCTCTTAGGTATATACCCTGTCCACATGGATATACCCTGATCAGGCTAAACCCAGCCATCATTCAGTTGGCTACCAGGTTTGGGTGCAGGTGCAAGGGGCAGCAGAGGTGTGATGCACCCCCCACAGCACCACAAGCAGCAGCAGCTCCCAGTTCTGCAGCATCAGCAGCCCCCAGTTCCACAGCCACAGCCCCAGTTCTCCCTCCTTCACCACTGCAGCAAGAACTCCCTGTGCCCCTCCATGGTACTACCACTACCATGGGATGATCACCCTGAGGAGTCATGTGCAACATCATCATCTTCTGGCTCCTCACATTCCAAGATGCAGCACAAGTTCTTCCTTGTGTGGGAGTTCTTTATCATTGACCCCAGTGATGACAGCATTCTGGTGTATAAACTGTGTAACACCCTGGTTTGTCGCATTAAGAGACGCAGTCAATTGGGCACTGGTGGGCAGCACACCCACTTGAAAATCAGGCACCTCCAACACTGAGAGGAGAGAAAGAAGGAGGTGAGGGGTGATGGTGCTGGTGCCAGTGGTCCTTCTTTGTCAAGGGGAGGCAGCACAGTAAGAGACTATGAAGGTCACATGGTCAGTTGCTGGATGGGGCACACATGGCTCTGGGTTCAATACCACCAGCCAGACTGGGGCAGGGCCAGGGAACACCATCACCACTGGCATCAACATCAACTAGAGGGAAACTGATGCAACTCTGCATGGAGATAGGGATCTTTGCTACTGATTTGCTTCGATGGAAGAAACCTTACAGACACTGCTGTTAAATCATAAAATTCTTTTGGAGGGCATGGAAGAGCTCTTTTGCAGTGGTGTGGGTGACTATTCCACCTGGTCCATAATAAGTATGTTACAAATACTGCTTCCATCCTGTCTTCATCCTGTCTGCTCTAGTACTCCTTACTGGTCATCTCTCTATAAGATTAAGATACTTCCTTCTGTCTCCCTTTTAGCCTTTGTTTAATCCTCTTTGTTTATGAAAAAAATAAAATAAATGTTTAAAAACTATACAAAAATCTAAAACTGTTTTCCTGTGTTTGTCTCTTACTGTTCGACTCAATCTTTTTTCATCTTGATTTCTGAGTGCTCTCCTGTTAAAAAATCTGTCTTCTATCAACATTTTCTTTATATGTGCAGTTCATGTACCATATCATTCTTTCTCTGTCTATATTGTCTAGTCCCTGAATCTTTTTTCCAATTCTACAGTTCACTCTGTGCTATATTAATCACTGACTCATCCTTTTGGACTGATTCCCTCCTTCCACAGCCACTTTTCTTTTTTTTTTTTTCTCACTTCCTGAAATTTTCTCTAGAACCTAATATTTATTTATTTAGTTTTTGTTGACCGAGTAGGTGCGCTAGACAAAAGCAAAGCAAAGCAACTTTATTTATATAGCGCCTTTCATAACCAAGGCACTGTACATAATATAAAATGACAGCCTAGACTATAAACATTTAAAACAGTCATTCAATTTAACAATTAGGGAATGCTAATGTAAATAAATGAGTTTTCAGCAGAGCTTTAAAACTGTTGACGGTCAGGCATTCTCTTAACTAACGGGTAGAGAACTCTACAAGGTTGGTGCTGCAAATGAAAAGCACAAGCTCCTGATGTTTTAGACAAACCTTGGGAATCTCTAGCAATCCCTCATCGGTGGATTGAAGGGGGCGACTGAGGGAGTAGGGAGTCAGGAGACGTTTCAGGTAGTCGGGTCCCTGTTCATATAGTGCTTTGAAGGTAAGCAAATCCACCTTATAGGTGATCTGCCACTGAACCTGCAGCCAATGCAGTTCGTGCAGCATAGGCATAATATGACTGGTCCTAGAGGTACCAGTCAGAAGTCTGGCCACAACGTTCTGCACTAGCTGCAGGTGGTGGATAACAACCCAGGCAGCCCTAGGTAGAGGCATTGTAGTAGCCAAGATAGGTAGTAATGAAGGCATGGACCAATTTTGGAAGGTCACCCAGTGGAATCAGGTGTTTCACCCGGGTGATATTCCTCCAATGGTAAAATGAGGATTTGACCACAGCTGACAACTGAAACTTAAGGGTCAAGTTGTCATCAAAAATAATGCCCAGGTTACGCACCCGATCTGAGGTAATGAGCTGGACACCATCGAGCCACAGGCCCGACATGAGCCCAGCTCCAAAACCCACCCCCGGGTGACCTGGTTCCACAACCAATACCTCAGTCTTATCCGGGTTTAATCTCAACCAACTCGGGATCATCCAGTCTTTGATCTCAGAGAGGCAGGTATTTAGCACAGAGATTGCATCAACCTGTCCCGGCACAAAGGACATATACAGCTGAGTATCATCTGCAAAGCAGTGAAAACTCAAGTCGTATCACCTGATGATATCTCCTAATGGTAGCATATACACTGCGAACAACGTGGGCACCAATATGGAACCCTGCGGGACCCCACAGGACAGGGGGAAGGAGTCAGAGGAATAAATTCTGGTGACCACCCTCTGAGACCTACCTATGAGGAAAGATCAAAACCATTCAAGGACTGTACCAGACAGACCACAAAGGAACTGCAGGGTTTCCAAAAGCACCTCATGGTCCACAGTGTCAAAAGCTGCTGAGAGATCGAGAAGGACCAAGATGGTATAAGCCTTTTGATCTCTAGCCATCAGGAGGTCATTTAATACCCGAACAAGGGCAGTCTCAGTGCTATGCCTCTTCCTGAAACCAGACTGGAGAGCTTCATAGACATTATGAGTTAACAGATGATCATCCAGTTGCAGTGCAACCACCTTCTCAATAACCTTCCCACAAAGGAAGGTTAGAGACAGTCAGTAGCTAGCTGGATCGACAGGGTCCAAGGAAAGTTTTTAAGGAGTGGTCAAATGACCGCCACCTTTAGGGATCTGGAAAGATTCCCCTCTCCAAGGATCTCCATACAATTTCAGCTAGGATTGGGCAGATGACATCTACACAACCCAGTAGAAGGGGGGTAGGGCCCGGATCCAAACTACAACAGGTTGGACGCAAAGTCTGGACAATCTTCAAAATGTTCATGAATTCCAGTCGGCTGAAATCCATCCAGACAGACCTGGTGTTCACCACCTCCCATCGACCTCCACAACCCCTCATAGAGTGAGGCGGACCGATTCCGGACCTGATGCTAGCAACCTTATCTGCGAAAAACCGAGATAGCTTATCACACTCAATTTGAGAAAAAACTGTTCTGGACTGGAGACAGATTGGATTGCACAATCTGTCAACAGTTCGAAAAAGTTGAGCTGGTCAGTTTTGCGCAGCAGAAATCTCCCTAGACAGGCACTCTGCCTTCTTACGGGAGATTTCTGATTGATAGCCCTTATAATGTTCCATCAATCTAAGCTTGTCAGCATCTAGGCCGGATTTCCGCCATGCTCTCTCCAGCCTTCAACCAATCCGCCTCAACTCCTTCAAGGACCCATCAAACCAGGGGGACCTTGGGCCAAGAGTGAGTGGTCAAGACATGAGCAGGAGCAATCAACTCCCACTGCCTTATTATAGGCTAGCACGAGATCCCCTGGACTCATGCTTTTACCCAGCAATCCCGATAGGTCCAGTACTGCCGATAGACCATCTGAGGTAACGCCTCTTAAAGGGTGGTACCGAACCACCTCCACAGGGGTTGGTCCATTTAGGGGGGCCCCAAAACTAAACCCTATGGTGTGATGGTCAGACCAACTGATTGGTTCCACCCTCAGATCAGTGATCTCCATCCCAAGGAGGAACAGCAGATCCAATGAGTGACCTCCTATATGGGTAGAGGAGGTAACTACCTGTGTAAGTTCCAGTGTTGTCATTAACTGAAGGAGATTTTGACCAAACTGTGAGAGTTCGTAGTCAACCCAGGCATTGAAGTCCCCCAGAATTATCAATCTGAGAGACTCCAACACCATGTCGATGACAAAGTCCACAATCTCCTGCAGGAATACACCCCCCTCACCTGGTGGACGGTAAATGAGGAGTATCCTGCAGCCTACACCCTCACCCATAACACGCTCAAAGGATCTGATGGTCCCACTGGAACATCCACAAGGCCTAGTTTGGTCTTAAAAAAGATGGCTACACCCCCACCCCTACGATCCTACCTCTGGCGGTGAATCACCAAACCCAGCTGGAACTGCAGAAGCCAATACTGGGCCTACATTTTCATCCAGCCAGGTCTCGGTGATACATGCCAGGTCCATCATTTCAACAAGATCAGCTATAATAGCTGTATTGTTTTTGATGGACCTAGCATTACATTACACCGCCCGGGTTGGATGAGATGCTGGGGAAGACTGCGACTCCTGACCGGCTTCAGTTTCTGGGCCCATGGGTATGGGAACAAGACAGGGACTACAAATCCTGTCCTGACACCATTTCACCCCAGAGTGTTGCCTGGTCCCAACCACCCCCATACGACCCCCCCTTTCAATTTTCCCACCAAGCCCAGCCCTGCCCTTCTTGTTGTGACTCTGAGCGATCCCAAGGGACTGACAATGTTTATAGATCTCTATTGATAAAGAAGGGCAGTCAAAGGGGTGCAATTCCCTGAGCCTGGTGGGGGAATACTGCCTAACCATCATTTGACCCTCCCTACACATATTAATACAATCTATTTACACACACCCCAAAAATTCAATTCAGAATAACAAAATCATCAACCCTCCCAAGGCCCTCTCACAGCCTAAGGGAGGCCAACAAAATATAAATACTTTACCCCCCCCTTCGGAAAACTCCTCCCTCTCTCTCTCTCTCTCTCTCTCTCACCAAAAGGGTGGAGTATCCAACAATTAAACTAAATCAATTTAATATATAAATAACTCTACCCAACCATCCCACACCTACCAAACTACAATATACTATAAAATAAAAATTATAAATACACATATCAAGTTTAAATTGTCAAACTGGTCACCAAAATCTCGAGCAACAATGGTAGACCAGGTATAGTCCAAAACATTAAAATCACTAAAGGAAAAGATTTGCCTGTAATACAGTTTCCAAAGGATTATCAGAAGAGGAGGACTCTCACCACCTCCAATTCATTAAGTCACAGACTGTTACAAAAAGGCAAAATTAACCAGTACCACGAATGCCATAAAGGATTTACTGATGAAAAAGGAGGACTTTCACCACCTCCTCTTCATTTAAGTGAATCCAACAAAGTACATCCTTCAATAGGCAGAGTTCAGTTGAATAAAATAAAGTCTCCAAAGAGAGGCCCTCTCACTGCCTCCCCAAGCAAGTTAGAATTCATGAGCTTAAAAACCAGATAAGTGCAAGACAGTCAGCAAAACTTGTTTATAAAACGATGGTAACAGGATTTTCTTGGTTCAAATAAAACCAAAACCAAATCGACCCAGGCAGGTCCGTAAATGCAACTGTCCTCCCCACCTGGATCATCAGGGAAAGCCCAGTCTCCACCAAGCTACCTCCACAACCCTGAGGCCCAGTGAGTACCAACCCTCCGTAAGCACTCCCTGACCTTCCTGGGGAAAAACAGCTACCCCCTCACCCACCTCTAGGCTGACTGGACTGGCTGAACCTCTTGTCCTCCTTCTCCTCTTCCTTTCTTCAACTGCAACACAGCTCCAAATAATTAGAATAATCCTCGAGCATTAACAAGTCGAAATCCTCCGTTTAATCATTCTTCCGGCTAGTTTCAGCAAACAAGTGGAGTCCTCTGGTACAGCACCCAGGACTCCAAAAATTTGCGACTAAGGAAGTCAATATTTATTTTCAGTCACAACCCAGCAGGGTTACAGACAAAGTGAAAATCAAAATTACAGAAAAATTATACATCAAATTACAAAGGTAAAGAGGCATCAAACATGGTAAGCAAATAAAACTAGAGCAACATGTAACACTTAAGCAGTACGGGGGGGTATAAGAAAGCAACCAAATAAGTGCTGAAGTAACATGAGATATAACAGTTCAAATTCCAAAAATACAGAGCATCAGGTACATGAGCATTTATCACTGACCAGAAGGAGTTTCTGAACATCATTCTTGAGAACCTGATGAAACGTAATGCATCTAATTGCCATTGGAAGGGAGTTCCAAAGCTTGGGTGCAAACACTGAGAAAACATGTTCTCCCATCCTTGTGTCACATTTAGGGATGTCAAGGAGAGACTTGTCAGTTGACCTCAGCGAACAAGCTTGTGAGGTGGGCTTGAACATGCTGGCAAGTGACTCAGGTACATTGGCTCTAATAATATTATCTACGGTACAGCCAGCAGTATACAGTTAGTAAGAGGATGGGGAGAGCCAGCAGAGGCTAGTGTAGAGGACACAGTGGTGGGTATGCCGGGGCATAGACAGGCAATCGACAGACGCTGTTACAGCAAGTGTTCCATTTACTTAACATCATTTATTAGCCTCAACATATGATACCAGCCCATAAGTGAGGTTAGGTCTCAGTGCACCTTGGACAATGGCAAGCCTGGCAGCAGCAGTTAGATTGTATCTAATCTTATAAGCAAGGCCAAGTTTTGTGTTAACAGTTTTGCAGAGGGTTGGCATGTGGAGGTTAAAATCAAGGAAAGGGTCTAAAGTCACTCCAAGGTACCTAAACAAGTAAATAACCTCAGTGGGAGCCCCAGGACCACATATAGTTAGGGTGGAGGGACAGGCCCTGAACCTAGGTGCTGAGTCAATGAGCATTGTGAGTGTCTTTTTGGAGTTCATGAGAAGTTTGTTGTGTGTTATCCAGGTTTGGATAATTGGAAAATCCTTATTCAGCATTGAACTGATGTCCGCTGTATCTGCAGCACTAGTGTATAGCACCATGTCATCAGCATATAGTAGGGATGCACAGGAAACTGCCATTTTGGGTAGATTGTCTAGAAACAGTGAGAACAGTAGCAACCCAAGAATGGATCCCTGAGGAACACCAACAGTGCTGACGTGCTGATTAAGTTCTCCTCTTAGACTGAGTCCCTTCCCCACAGCCACTTTTCTCAAATTTCCAACTTCCTGAAATTTTCTCCCAAAACAGAAATTATTAATGGATTTCAACAGGTATTGTATCGCTGCTGTGCTGTTCAAGTTGCTTTTCAGACAGTCTGTATTGTGGAACACTTTAGTACATAGAAGTGCACAAGCACAACAGATACATTTTTCACTTTCTGAAATGTTCACCTGGGCCAGAAATTATCAGTTGTAGTAATGTACTGCTGCTGTGCTGTTCAAGTCACCTTCTCAGAAAGTCAATCTTGTGAAGCACTTTAGTACACAGGAGTGCACAAACACAATGTATAAAATTCTCTTCCTGAAATTTCTCCTGAATAAGAAATTATTAACAGTGGTAATGTACTGCTGCTGCACTGTTCAAATCACCCTCTCAGAAGGTCTGTCTTGTAAAGCATTCTTGTACACACAGTACCATATACGCATTTCTCACTTCTTGACATTTTTTCCTTAACCAGAAATTATTAGTGGTGGTAATGAACTGCTGCACTGTTTAAGTTGCCATACTTCCAGAGTTTTCTTAACTCACAGAATTAATATATCATGCTGCTACATGCTACTACATGGTGCTGTGTTGTGTCAGTTCCCACCACAGCCCTTCTTGTACTGCACTTCAGTGAAAATTGTTGCAAAAAGCACACTATACCAAATTTGGTACTCCCAGAATTTTTCTCAACTCAGAAAAATTAATATACCATGCTTCTACATGGTGCTGTGCTTGTTTGTTATTGTTTTGGTATCTGGGTAAGCTCCACTAGGCACAAGTGCCTGTTTTCAGGGGTGGCCCAGGAGTACTGGGTTGGTTAAGTGACTTGCTCAGAGTCACACAGTATGCAAGTGGAGGTTGTGGGAATCAAACCCAAGTCTGCTGGATGTACCAAGCTCATTTACAGCTTGTTACTCTAACCTCTAGGCTATACTGACAGCCACCATAGCGCTTCTTGTATTTCACTTGAGTGAAAGTTGTGTGCAAAAAGCACAATATACCAAAACTCAGTGATCTCAGAATTTTTCTCAGCTTCTAGAATTAACATAACATGCTGCTACATGGTGCTGAACTGCATCAGTCCCCACCGCCCTTCTTGTAATGTACATTAGTGAAAACTATGCGAGAGTACAGTATACTAAAATGCGTACTTCCAGAAGTTTTCTGAAGTCACAGAAATTATAACTCAGGCTGCAGGTTAAGGAGATTGTTGCATGTAGTAGCAGGTAATGACAATCTCATTGGCAGAGGTACATGACAGACAAGGAGGTACAGTGTTTATTGTGGTAGCAATGCTTTGTTGATATGTCTGCTGTAATGTTGACGACATCCATGATCTGGCAGAGGAGATGACAGTGGGTTGCTTGCTGGAGGTGAAGTCATTCAAAGAACCTGTGAATAAAAGAGAGAAGTTATTCAGACTCTAGTACACTCCCTACTGTGTCGCACCTGTGAAAGGAAATCCATTGTCCACGATCAGTCTTACTATACCTGTCATGTATGAAGACAGAAGAGAAATTATTTCTCCCATGTGGCCACTGGTTGCTGCATATATATCTGTCTGTTCACTTCCAGTCTTACTATACCTGTCACCTGTGAGGACAAGAGAGAAATTATTTTTCCTCACTTGGCCAATGTGGTGGCACACTGTATATCCATTGTCCACTCCCAGTTTTTTCTGTATCTGTCACCATCTGTGAAGACAAAAGAGCAATATTTTTTTTCCTTGAGATGTGACACTGTGTTACTGCATACCTGTGAAAGTAAAACTTTAAATAAAAAAAAAAACATGTAATGATACCATCAAATTAGTGATGGTCATGCTGTGTACTGGCATGACAGTACCACAGAGGGGGTGGTGGAGGAAGAGGCAATTTAAGTCTGTGCCTTGAGGGTTGTCTGGCTTTGTGACTGGCTTGCCAGTTGTCCCTGTAAATGATCAAACCTGCAGTGAAAGGGACACAAAAGGAAAGAAAGAAATACATTTTAATGTCTTGTGAGAAATAAAGTGGATGCCCTCTTGGGCGAGGACTCACCATCACCAGCATGGATTGTGAACACTAATGAAAGTCCCTTACCATCACAGCAAACAAAGATAGGCCTTGCTTATCTTGAGATCTTGCTGCCTTGATGGACTGGCTGACTGGAGGGTCAGTCTGAGGGGTGGCTGGCTGAAGGTGTGCCTAGTAATGGTATTTATGCTGGATTAAGAGTCCTGGTTTGTCTTTGGATATATGTGGGGGAGGCCATTTCCCATGTTGCTTGCAGATGTGGAGGACCCAAGCAGGCTAGAGGAGGAGGAGGCAGTGTCTTGCCTGCTGGAGTACTGAAGGAGGCATGGTCTACCTAGTAGTAGCATTTACAATTGATTAAGAGCTTTGTTTGTCAGTCTGGATGCATGCAGTAGAAGCTGTGGCCCATGCTGTTTATAGATGTGGAAGACCCAAGCAGGCCAGAGAAGAAAGAGGCAGTGTCTTGCTTGCTGGAGGCAGCATGGCCTGCCTGACTGCCATTGACATTTACTCTATATTAAGAGTTCTGGTTTGTCTCTGGATGCATGTGGCAGAGGCAATGGCCCATGTTAGTGTTTGCATTTAATTACGCAGTGTTCAGTGATTTTCTAGTTAGTCTGTAGGCATCACACCAGAGAGGGTGGAGGCAGAGAATCAGATGGATGCAGGGAAGAGAAGCACAACTTGGGGAAAAGTAAAATGACATAGAAAAAAATTACATGTGAATCATGAAAAAAAAGGATTCAACAGATGAGGAAGAAAGGAGGGACAGAATACAACATTTTTATGCTTCATCCTCATCAAGGAATCAACCCTCACAGTCTTCAAGACTAGAGTTGTCCCCACATTGGAATTCTTTATCCATTCATGTTTCCTCCACCTCTATAGAAGGCAATTTGCTAATGCCTCCAACCTCATGCTCTTCAGATTTACCTTCAGCACTGCTTCCACCTTCATGAGGCAGGAGCACTGAGATGATTGTCCGTGGAATGTGACCCACATTCATGTTAGTAGCACGTTAGCATGCCAACATTTTAAACAGAGCATAAAATTCATATTATAACACCAGAAGGGGTGAATATCAAACAGCAGGAATAACCAAAATCAATGGTCAGGGCCAAGAATGCTACCCCCTCGCCAATCAATTCACAAGTCTTGGCTTACTTGGAGTATGCATTCCCATGCTACCAAAATACACCTGGAAACAAGCTGCCATGACTCAGTGTTCCTTTCCTTGTTAAAAAACGAAACTTATAAATGACCTTTTAATTATCTCATATTAAATAGTAAATTCTGGCAAAACTTCATAAATACATTTAGAGAAGTGTTGTTTTAAAATACTGTAAATTAAACTGCAACATTGATACCTTTTGTTTATAAAACGACAAAGACAGACAGAAGAAATTGATTGGCTAATGAGTATCCTAGCTGTGTAATTATCTCATCATAGTTACGGTTCATGGGGTGGGAATTCGTACATAATCAAACAAAATATCTAATTTTGAACCAAAACACAGTTTTGTAATTTATTTCTTTGCTTGTGTTTTAAAAGCCTTTTTATGAGTGCAATGAAATATGGCTAATAATTGTACTATTTGGGTCTATTTATTTAATTAATTTATTTATTTCATTATTTGGAGGTAACCTTTGAGCAAACTGCTCTTTTTCAGAGGTTCCTCGTCAGCAGAAGCGCAAGACAATAATTTGGAAATTAGCAATTGTTTACAAAAATACACGAAGACATACGAAAAGAGACTAAAGGAGCTTAATATGTATACCCTTGAGGAAGGGGGGGCATGACAGAAACTTTCAAGTACCTCACTGGAATCAACAAAGTCCAAGATGGTAGCATCTTTCAGAAAAAGGGATATGCAAGAACAAGGGGGCACAATTTGAAGATAGAGGGGAGAGCTGAGGGGCAATGTAGAAGTATTTTTTCACAGAGAGGGTGGTGGACGATGGAACAGCCTTCCTGAGGAGGTTGTGAGGTCAAAAACAGTGGGGGAATTCAATAATGCATTGGGCAGAAATACAGTAAGGCAATTCTGGTTCGGGGGTAGGAAGAAATAGGCTGTTGGTTAACTATGATCTGCAGCTTATCCAATAGGTAGGGAATTGGGCAGACTAGGTAGGCCAAGCAGTCCTTATCTGCTGTCAAAGTCTATGTTTCTGTGTTTCTGTGTACATAACTGATTACACAATAACATATTACCAGATAAATAAGGTTAAAGTAAAATACTATGAGTATCAAACAATCAAACTACTAAAGGTAAAGGCAGTCAGAAGTAAAGGCTTTGTCGAGTTGGCAGTTCATTTGGGAAATGTGGGGAGGTATAGGACCCGAGCATGCCAGGGGAGGGGAATAACAAAATGCTTGGCATAAGTGGTGGTCAGTCATGGATTGAGCGGTGAAAGTAGTGGAGCAGAAAGGTAAGGGTGGAGGAAGGGAGGAGTAACAAGCTAAGAGGACTTGCTAAGGGCACACAGAGTTGGAAGGATGATAAGGGGTGAGGGGGCGCTATTAATCAGTGATGGAGGAAAAGTAGAGGACCACACAATGGAGAAGTAAGCAGATCAGATTACAGATAGTGCTGTGCTGAGCTAAAATACTAGAGTCAAGAAGAAGCATTACAACCACAAACAATTTAATGACACAAGGTATACTACACACCTGAGGCATGTCATTTCTTGTCCATAATTATACACCCTAATTACACACTCTGGCAGTGCCTTATTTGCTTACATATCCTGTGGCAGTCAATTAAATTTAGAATAATACAAGCAATGGTGTTCATCCAATTTTGCTGACAATGCACAGTGAAAACCCTGTAATATTTTATTTTACTCCAGCCTATGTGGAGCCATCATATTTTATTGTACTATTGTATAATTATGGTATGAAAACAATTTGAATAAAAGTTTACCTAGTTTTGTATCTTAGATATTTAGAAATGGTACTGCACTGTTTCATATGGTTTAAGTTCTGTAATTACCCCAGTACAGTAATATGCTCCCCATGTGTTAGTTCAGGTCTAATTCTGTTCCATAGCACATTAATACCAAGGTTAGAGTGCCAAGCCATAAACCTAGAGACACAGCAGGGTTTAAAATCCCACAACCTCCGATTGCATAGTGTGTGACCCTAAGCATGTCAGTTAACCTCCCTGTCCTTCCAGGTCACACTTGAAAATGAGTTATGGATTTGTGTGCCTTTCCCAGCAAAAAGTTACCCAAAACTGTGTCCTTTCATTGTAGAACTACATTATTGATATTCATAGGGGTTCTATAGCTTAGCTCAAACAGCATTATCTTACTGTAGTTCTGTGGTCATTCAATACTGGATTAGTTCTTTGTAGCCAGATTTCAGATGTTTGTAAATCTGCCTGCAGATCAAGTTTTACTTAAACAATTGTTTTGTATTTTTTTTACAATACAGCATAATCTGCATGCAATATAATTCATGTTCAGGCGATTCAGTCCTCCATGCCAAAAAAATGGATAAAAATGTGCAAAGGGGGATTCTGCAACTCTGAAGGGTTCTAAAGGGACAAACAGACAAATAAAAAGACAGTGACAGGGAGATTCTGCAACTCTGATGGGTTCTAAAGACATAGACTGACAGACAGACAGATAGAAAGAAAGAAATGGGCAACTAATGCACAAAGATATACAGTAAATATCCAGAATGTACAATTATTAGTCATTCTGTGTGTCAAGAATTGTTAGTAAGTAACTGCTGTCCAGCAGGAGGTACAGTAGGCCACTCTTAGACTATTATTAGACTTCAATAACCAGTGCAGACTGGTGGTAATTCTTTAGCAACACAGACTGTGATCCGCATTTCTTGCTGTCTGCATATTCTCTGCCCTGATACATCTATCCCCAACAGACTGTCTCTACAAATCAAAGGTGAACAGAAAGAAACCACTTGAGTCAGACAGGCACCATGCTGAACTCACCTCATGGACAGAATTCAACGGAAAACTAGAGGATGGAGCAGAGCAAATGTGGTCCTCATTATTTTATATGCGCATATTAAAAGAATTATTTTAATGGACCGAAACTATTCCTTTCAAGGTTAGCACTAAAGTCATGATGCTATGTATAGAATTTGCATGTGACTAGGGCTTCTTTGAGCAGAAAGAGCACAGCTAAGAATGTGAGTACAGTTGAAAATGTAATCCTTATTGGGATTTTTGCTGACCAGGCAATTAACAGTAGCTGCCAGAGGATTCCTGCCTCTTACTAACCTAGTAATATGATGAAGGAAGAGACTCAAGGTCCGTGCCCTCTCCTTCTCCTGCTGTACAGCAGTGACTACTGTATACCCAACTATAGTATGGAGACATATCCAAGCTTATCAGCCTAAATGCTACCCTTGCTTATGTTGTGCAAGCATCTGTGTCATCCTCCCCAAGGAACTGTCTAGTCCTGCTTTGAAACTTGAACAGGGTAGCTTCCACAACTTCACCACAGAGGAAAAGGCAGTTTAGTGTCTTCAGAAAACTTCAGCAGCTTGCTGCTGAGATCCTTCTTTGTGCCAGTAATAAATGTGTTAAACAGCAATACATCTAGCACAAACTCAAGGGTACTCCACTCAGAGCATCCCTCCAATCTGAATGATGACCATCCACCACCACTCTCAGCTTTCCTTCAGGCAGTCAGTTTACTATCCACATCCTGTACACTTTGTGGACTCAGTATTGTGCTACTTTCTCCATGAGTTTTCCATGTACTCCATGTTGTAAAAACTTCATCAGTGTTGATAGTCAAGACGTTTACTATAGTGATTTGCACTAAGCTTAGACTCTTCTACTAAATTTGATGGCAACATTTCAATTAGCCTAAAAACTTATGAACTTATGAGGTTTGCTGTCATTCGAATATTGACATTTATTTTGAATGGCTTTTTGAAAATGTAATCTTCTTGTGTTACTTTCACAAGTCCACCGGATCACTGTTTTCCTGTTGGAAAAGTGCCAGGAGGTTGGAGGGGGCTTTACCTATCCTTAATGTTCCTGCAAGACTGATTTACTCTTTGAAAAAGGGGACTGGGGCACCCTCTGGGATGATAAGGCATTGTATGCAGTAGATCACCTTCACCTTGGTGGATGGGTAACCATGGCACTAGAGAGAAAGCTGGAGGAGTATGTAGGTAGATAAAACTAGGGAAGGGGAGGGCCTCAACAGGGAACAGGACCTTAAACTTTCACATGGAGGGAGCCATATGGCTCTGCACTGGACAGCACTATCAGGGTATGAAGGAGAATTGTGGGGATAACAAGGGGGAAGGGTGGGAGTGGTACAAAATCTGAAAGAATATCACAGTGCTACACAAAGGATCAAGTCACAATTTCACAGCACACACTGGGAATAGGGGAACTCACAGGGCCTAACAAAATCACTGCAGGAAACAAGTTGTCCTGGAAAGCATTAATGTCATGAGCTTGGGCAACAAAGTGGGGGATCTACAGTTGTTGGCTGCAGGAAACCCACCTGGACTTAATGGCAGTTACAGAAACATGGATGTTCCACTCTATGACTGGAACCACCTCCTTGTTTTAGGGTAGTCAGTCTTCAAGAAGGATAGAGATTGGACAGGGGAAGGAGGGCGGTCCTATATGGGGATAGCATCAAGGCCACAAAGGACATAATTGTTGGAGAAGGGTGAGATAGATACAATGGATGTATTTGGTAGCTGAAAGGGGCAGGAAAAAAAGATTAGGAGGGGTTTACAGACCCCTTATCAAAAAGAAGGTGTCGATAAGGAACTAGCAGAGAACATCAGAAGAGCAGCACATTTGGGGATGTGGTGGTCACAGGTAGAAATGGGCGAAGTGGCCTCAATTCGCTCCGTGGAGTGATTCACGGAGTGAAGGTGAATTCGTGGAGTGCTCCACAATGCGAAGTGGTGTAATTTGCATTATAATGGGTTATGCGTAGTCCACTGAAAACAATGACTTCAAGTTACTCCGCCTTCCCAGACCACTACTCCACCAATTTTAAGGTGAAGTACATTAAAAACAATATACTTTGCCTCATTTTACCTTGTTTTTCAGCTCCAAAGGTGAATTTTGCAGTGATTCATGGGATTTCAGGTCACATGGGCTCTAGATTGTTCTGCACAGCCTTAGTACGGGGTAGTGTGTGTAGGAAGCTGTAGGAGACAGTCTGCTCTGAGAGCTCTCTGTGATTCAAACCTGCTAAAAGCTGTTAAAAAGCCTTTTGAGTAATTTTTGCTGAAACCTTAGTTCATCAATTGTAGGAAACCCTCCTGTGCTCATATCATCGAAAGTTTATTGTTTGTGTATGGATTTTGAATGTTAATGTACGACATTCAGTCTATGTACTGAGAGACAGTGGAAGTGTGCTTTGGGGGGGCATATCTGTGGTGTAGGTAGATTAACTTGGAGAAAAAGACAGTTCTTTCTGTTTTGGTGATATTTTTCTTGTATAACTGTGTTAATGTATACACAGTAATATTTTCAATAATTCTTGACATTTTTTTGCTGATTGTTGTGATGCAGCAGTGCATAATTTTAGTTTGTTTAAAATACGTGGTTATATTACTGAAGTTTTCAATTTGCTATGCATTACTTACTGTGTGTGAGTATGTGTGTCACATGTGCCATCAAATCAGACACCTTTATTGTGCAACATAGTAATTTCAACAATGTGAACCTGCTATCCACTGCAGCAGCATGATTTTTGTATCGTCCTTGTGGTATCTTTACTGGTACTAGTACTAGTGAGTGTTACTGCAGTACACTGCCCCCCCGCTGCCTGTCCCAACCGGCAAAGGTATTCTTTTCCAGATTTGAATTTCTGATGGTGAGCACTGGTTAGGTGTTGTCCCTTGTGTCTGCATCTCTTCAGTGCACAGTGCAATCTTAATCTGTCTGTGCATTTGCATCTGTTTAGGCCCAATCTCCATCTGTAACTTAAGTCACAGTTGTCTATTTGGCTTCCCTTCAGAGTACTGGACTGGTGTGGTGCATAACATTGTACTCATTAATATGCGTTTTTAAGTCAGGGCCATCATCACGAGTCACTCGTGATACAAATCACGTTCTTCATCATCATGGTTACAAATGCAGACATGATTCATGAGCATGTCACGAATCACCAAATTAATTTTTTTACTAGTTACTTGGATGTATTGTAATCCTGTTTTGTAATATCTCTCCAGGCTTCACCACCCCACCACTGTACTCATTACTAAAAGTTTTTATATTGGGGAGTTTTGTGCTACAGCTCATCGGGGAAGTACAGTCATAGACATTCGTGTTCCCATAGTTTCATATTGGTTATCTCACACCGAATCATGTTCTTCATCATCACGTTCACAAATGCAGTCACAAATTATGATTCACGATCACGTCATGAATCACAAAATTAATTTTTTTATTAGTTACTTGCATGTATTGTAAGCCTGTTTTGTAGTATCTCTCCAGGCTTCACCCAATCACCACCACTGTACTCATTAATAAGAGTTTTTAAATTGGGGAGTTTTACGATACAGGCTCTGCTCATCGGGGAAGTACAGCCATAGGCATTTGAGTTCCTTCCTGTACAGTATGTGAGTTACAGTACTGTAAGTGCAGTTGTTTCTAGCAGAAGAGGACTGGTTGCAGAGCAAGAAACAGAAGTCCAGAACTACAGATTTTTTACTAATTAATCACTTCTCTCTCAACAGGAGTAGTACCTGTTTGGAGTAAGCAAAAATATACTTTATTAGAAGAAGGGGGTCTCATTTAAGTAAAAAAAGTGTTTTTTTTCTGAGGAAGGGGCAGTATCACCTTAATTTACTGAGAGCAGAGAGTGAATCTAATTGGGGTGTCGCTTAGCAGCTTAGGTCTACAAAAGCAGCTGTCTCCAATTACAGCTTCTGGTTGGTTCTAGCAGAAGAGGACTGGTTGCAGAGCAAGAAACAGAAGTCCAGAACTACAGATTTTTTACTAGTTTCCTTCCTTCCCACCCCTCCACCCAAAGCCAGTTCTAGTTTTATAGCTACTGAGTTTGAATGACAACAGGAACTTCCTGTTTGGCAGTAAGAAGGGAAGGATCACTGAGACACAATAGTTTCAGCAACCTTGAAGGGACCTAAAAAAAAAAAATCTATTTACCCCCCCTAGCTGCTGGAGGTCTGAATCCAAGCACGGAGGAAGGAGACTACTGAAGACTACAGGAAGTTCCTGTCCCAGAACAGGAAGGGTGAGAGTTGTAAGGGCACATAGGCAGTAGGAAAGTAAGTGTAAAAATACATAGAGGGAGGAGACAATAAGCATACAAAGCAACAGGAGAGGGGACACAAAATAAGTCAAGATGGGAGTGGTGCAGTGCAATGGCTGTGGAGCAGCAGTGTTCCAGGAGACATTCTGGAGGCTGCGATTCTGCCCTGTTTGCAGGCACCTCTCTGGTCTGAGGGAGGAGGTTGCCCATCTCCAGGCTGACCTGGCTAGGATTCATGAAACCTCTTCTCCCACCCAGGGACCACCAGGGCCACCACCGTTACCTCAGAGGTTGCCAAGAAAGAGGAGCGGTTGGACCAAGGTGGGCTCAGGGAGGAAGAGGGTGGTGGAGCAGAGGTGCATCCCTCCAGTTGTAGCTCTCCACAATTCATATGCTGTTCTGGCAAAAAGTGATTCCTCTATGGAGGCACCTGCAGTGGAGACCAAGGAGGATGCTGGGAACCTCCACAAAGGAGACCCACAGGAGGGTGGCACGAGACCCCACAGGAGAAGGAAACAACTCCTGGTGGGGGATTCAATCATTAGGGGGTAGACGTGGGGGAGGAAGGGGATAGGGAGGTAAGGTGCCTGCCTGGTGTCACGGCTCGGAGGGACAGGAAGCGAATCCTCAGGATCGTGGGAGCAGCTGCACGAGGGAGGAGCTGGATGTCATTGTCCACCTAGGGACAAATGACCTGGCTGTAAATGGGATGGGAGCAGTGCAAGAGGAGTTTGTGGAGTTGGGGAGGGCCTTAGACAAGTAGCATGTACGGTAACCTTCTCAGAGGTGCTGCCTGTCTATGGCAAGGATGATGCTAAGGTATTCTGCATCATGGGATTCAATGAATGGTTGGAAAACTGGTGTGGGAGCTCAGGGTTTTGGCTTCATAGGGGACTGGTGAGCCACCTGGAGGGATACAAACTTATACTGGTGCGAAGATCTGCATCTGTCCAGGGGGAGGGAACCAGGATCCTAGGTAACAGGTTTAAATGCTTCATTGGCAAGCATTTAAACTAGCCAAATGGGGAGGCATTGAAAAGGGGCAGGGAAATCCCAGCCTCCCCCCCACAAAGTGCAGTAGTTAGAGAGGTAAACACCAAGGCAGAGAAGTCAGTAGGGAGCAGGACAGGGATAAATGCAGAAAAAGGTGTTAGGACAGAGATGGGACTAAAAGGGTAAGGCCATAAAAATAAATGGAAGGTGATGAGTACCAATGCCCGTAGTCTGTGCAACAAGCTCCTGAACTAGTGGCCTTAATGGAAGAGGGATGCCTGGATATTGTGGCAGTCACTGAAACATGGTACACAGAGAACCATGAGTGGGAAGTCAACATACCAGGATACACAGTCTACAGGAGGGACAGGGTGGGTAAAAGAGGAGGAGGAGTAGCTCTTTATATAAGGGAAGGGATTAAAGCAACAAAACTAAAGAGTAAACAGGAAGTTGATGAGTCACTATGGGTCACCCTGGAGACAGTAAATGGCACCACAATCCGCATGGGGTTGTGTACAGACCTCCATCTCAGGGGGAGGAAATGGACAAGGAAATGATACAAGGCATCCTTAAAATGGCAGAAAAAGGGGAGATATTGTTGATGGGGGACCTGAATATGCCAGATGTTAACTGGAGTACCTTTGCTGCAGGCACATCCAAGAGCAGGGTCATTCTTGATGCCCTACAGAGGGCATGCCTCAGACAGCTAGCGTTGGAACCCACTCAAGAGGGAACAATCTTAGACCTGGTACTCTCAAATGGGGAAGGAGAAAGGATCTCAGATTTAGAAGTGGGTAGCCATCTGGGAACAAGTGACCACCAAACAGTGTGGTTCACAATAAACACAACCATAGAGTCAAGCCATACAAAAACAAGAGTATTGGACTTTAGGAAGGCTGACTTTGGGAAAATGAGAGAGTGCCTTAGAAAAGCACTAGCAAATGGGCAAGAGGGAGGGGTGGAGGAACAATGGGGAATCATCAAAACAGCCATCGCAGAGGCAACAAGCCTTTGTGTGAAGCAAATCAATAAAACAAAATGAAGGAAAAAACCACTATGGTTCTCAAAAGTGGTGGCAGGGATGGTTAAGGAGAAAAGGATTGCATTCAGGAAATATAAGGAAACACAGAAGGAGCAGGACAGAGAACTTTATCAGATAAAGCAGAAGGAGGCAGGGAAGGCAGTCAGAATAGCAAAGGCACAAACTGAGGAAAAGATAGCCAACTCTGTTAAGAAGGGAGATAAAACTTTTTATAGGTACATTAGCGAGTGAAGACAGACCAAGGAAGGAATACAGAGACTTAATAAAGGGGAGGGAATGTGGGCAGAGGGTGACTGTGAAAAAGCAGGGATGCTGAACGAATATTTCTGCTCAGTATTCACAACAGATGAGGAGGGGGAGGTGCCTAAACCAAAGAAGGAGGAAACTCTGAATAGGGGGGTCGATACCAGTCCATTCACAAAAGAAAGGGTTTTGAAAGAACTCTTGAAACTGAGGGTGGACAAAGCAATGGGGCCTGATGGGATTCACCGAAGAATACTAAAAGAACTAAGGGTAGAACTAGTAACACCACTGACTATTCTCTTTAACAAATCATGGGAGGATGGAGTGGTACCTGAGGACTGGAGGAGGGCAAATGTGATTCCACTTACAAAAGTGGGAGCAGGGCAGAGGCAGGAAACTACAGACCAATTTGTTTGACGTCAGTGGTAGGGAAAATTATGGAATCACTTCTGAAGCAAATAATTGTTGAGTACCTCGAGGCCAGTGAGGCACAGGACCCAAGACAGCATGGTTTCACAGCAGGAAGGTCATGTCAGACGAACCTAATAGATTTCTTTGACTGGGTGACCAAAGTAGTAGACCAGGGAGGGGCTGTGGATATGGCCTACCTAGATTTTAGCAAGGCATTCAACACAGTCTCACACAAAAGATTAATATACAAGTTAGCCAGCCTTGGACTGGGTGCCAAGGTGGTAGCCTGGATAAAAAACTGGCTGGACAACAGGACGCAAAAGGTAATAGTAAATGGAGTCCACAGTGAAGAAGGGAGGTAACTAGCGGGGTACCGCAGCGTTCGGTACTGGGACCGGTCCTCTTTAATATCTTTATAAGTGACATTGGAGAGCACCTGGAAGGAAAGGTATGCCTCTTTGCAGATGACACAAAGATCTGCAACAGGGTTGATACACAAGGTGGGGTGGAAAGAATGAAAAGGGACTTGGCAAGGCTGGAGGAATGGTCAAATACGTGGCAGCTCAGATTCAGTGCAAAGAAGTGCAAGGTAATGCATCTGGGAAACAAAAACCCAGGGGAAGAGTACACAATGGGGGGTGAGTAATAACAACAACAAAAATCGAAAGAGACCTAGGAGTAATTATATCAGATGACCTAAAGGTGGGCAAGCAATGTGAGAAGGCAGTAAGGAGGGCTGGGGGGATACTGGGATGCATAGGGAGAGGCATCAACAGTAGAAAACAGGAAGTTGTTATCCCTCTCTACAAACAGTTAGTGAGACCCCATCTGGAGTACTGTGTGCAATTTTGGAGACCTCATCTCCGCAAAGACATAGACAGAGTGGAGGCTGTTCAGAGGAGGACAACTAAAATGGTGCAAGGTCTGCACCAGAAAACATACGAGGAGAGACTAAAGCAGCTTAATATGTATACCCTTGAGAAAAGTGGGGGGGGGGCATGATAGAAACTTTCAAGTATCTCAGGGGAATTAACAAGGTACAAGAGGGTAGTATCTTTCAGAAGAAGAGATGTGCAAGAACAAGGGGACATAATTTGAAGAGAGAGGGGGACATCTCAGAGGTAATGTTAGAAAGTATTTCTTCACAGAGAGAGTTGTGGATGCATGGAACAGCCTTCCTGAGGAGGTTGTGGCATCAGGAACAGTGGGAGAATTCAAGAATGCATGGGACAGGCATAAGGCAATTCTAGTGGGGGGCAGGAGGAAGTAAGCTGTTGATTAACTAGAATCTGCAGCTTATCCATCAGGTAGGGAAATGGGCAGAGTGGGTGGGCCAAGCGGTCCTTATCTGCCATCAAATTCTATGTTTCTATGTTTCTAAGTAGTGGTGGGCAAAGTGGCCCCAATTCGCTCTGCAAAGTGATTCACAGAGTAACACGGAATCCATGGAGTACTCCGCAATGTGAAGCGGAGTATTTTGCTTCATAATGAGGAACGCAAAGTCCATTGAAACCAATGACTTTGCGTTATTCCACTTTCCCCAAACCACTTCTCCACCAAATTTAAGGTGAGGTACATTGAAATCAATGTAATTCACCTTACTTCACCTTGTAATTGAGCTCCAAATAAAATTCTGCAGTGATTCATGGGATTGTAGGTCACATGGGCTCTAGATTGTTCTGCACAGCCTCAGTTCTGGCCTGGGTAGTGTGTGTGTGTAGTGGTAGCTGGAGACAGTTTGCTCTCAGAGCTCTGCGATTCAAAACGTCTAAAAGCTGTTTAAAATGCCTTTTTGAGTCATTTATTTTTTTTGCCCAAAATTTAGCACATCGATTGTAGGAAACCCTTCTGTGCTCATATCGAGTGTTTATTGTTGTATTGTTGTGTGAGGATTTAGAATGTTAATTTAGAACTGTCAGTCTGTGTACTATGAAGTGTGCTTTGGGGAGGTGCGTATTTGTGGTGTAGGCACATTAATTGGGAGAAAAAGGCAGTCTCTGTTTTGGTTATATTTTTCTTGTATAACTGTGTTAATGTACACACAGTAATATTTTCAGTAATTCTTGAAATTTTTTTGCCGATTGTTGTGGTGCAGCAGTGTATAATTTGTCTGTTTAAAACATTTGGTTATATTACTAAAGGTTTTCAATTTGCTAATGCATTACTTTGTAGTGTGTGTGTGTGTGTGTGTGTGTGTGTGTGTGTGTGTGCATGCATGCAATTAAATCAGACACCCTTTATTGTGCCACAGAGTAATTGCAGCAGTGTGAATCTGCTATCCACTGCACCTGCATGAATTTTTGTACTGATTTGTGGTATCTTTACTGGTAGTGTACTGTTACTGCTGTGTACTAATCCCCCAACTGGCAAAAGGTATTCCTTTCCAGATTTGGATTTGTGACTTGTGAGCACTGGTTAGGTGGTGTTGTGCCTTTTCATATGCATCTCTTGAATGTGCAGTGCAATCTTTGTCTGTGCATTTGCAGTGCACCATTAATTCTGGGAGACTGCATTTCTTGTTATGCTCTCATTTCACTTCGTCAGCACTGGGGAATTTTCTGGACACAAGACAGTAGCATTTCGGGTATGCACATTAATTCTGGTGTCAGTGTGTGATGTGACCATGCCACTGCGTGCATGACTGAGTGTGTCATTAATTCTGGGAGACTTTGTATTTCTTGTTGTGCTCTCATTTCACTTTGTCAGCACTGGGGAGTTTTCTGGACACAAGACAGCAGCATTTTGGGAGGCACATTGATTCTGGTGGCTGACTGTGTGTGTGGGGGCACTGGGGGGCTGCAAATATTGTTGTCACTCCACCTTACTTTGTGTTAAGACAGAATGACAATGCAAAGTAATAATTACAAGGCAAAGTAAGTCTTTCCTATTGGCCACTCTGCATAGTGGAGTGACAACGTGAAGTGGCCACTTCGCGTTCACTTCTCCAGTGGAATTTAATTTCACTGCATCTCTAGTCACAGGGGATTTGTATCTCTACTGGATGTAGACTGTACATCTCAAGAGCGTGCAGCAGCTGAAACCAAGCACCAAGTGATGCATGCCAGGATGGCTTTCTCATACAGTGGGCCAGAGAGACAATGAGGGAAAGAGCAACCCTGGATCTTATGCTGACAAATAACAACTATGTCTGGGATATCAGAACAGGGAAGCCCCTAGGTACTAGAACCACATACAGTATTAGTGTGATTTGCTATAAAACTTGGCAAAGAACACCCAGAATCCAAATAAAGGGTCCTTGATTGCAAACGACTTAAATTCAAAAGAAAGGACAGATAATTTCAGAGGTAGCCAAGAGGGAATAGAAGTATTGGAAGTTGAAATATGCTATCATTATGATAGTCACAGGAGGTCATCCATCTCCTGCTTGAGACGTGGAAAAATGTAAAAGAAACAGAAAATCAAACTTGTTCACAAGGGAAGCGGAAGGTGCCATGAGGGAAAAAGTGAGGCTTTCAAGAGGTTTAAAAATTCTATGGGATGGGTACAGGACATATATTTTGTTGAGTAGGAAGAAGCCAGCAGGGTGGTATGAAAGGCCAACGTGGAACTGAGGATTGTGGAAGAAAAGAAGGAAGGGACAAGGCCTTCCTTTATTACATCAGGACAAAACATAACAAGCATTTGTCAATGCTGAATGTTTTTCAGGTGTATATGATGGTGTCAGTGGGAAACATGCCTGGTAATCAACAAAAGGAACTTTGGTAACAGGGCTGGGGGGGTAAGGCTGAATAGCAATTAGGTTTATGGTAGCATAGTAGATAGGAACTTTACAGCAGACTACAGTAGGTAGACCAGGAGGTTCTTTTCTGTTTTCAAGTAATTGTCCTTGGTACTGTAAACTAGGTGAAATCGAATTGGTATACTGAGCAGGGTACATGAATGCTGGGACTAATAAAGGGTAAAAGTATGAGTAGCACAGGTGTCAAATTATTCCGTAAAATTAATTGCAAAAACGTTGTTAATGCATCAGTTATGGTGAGTACTATGGCAGCAAAAGGGAGGGAATGAGGCGTTAGGGTTTCCAACCCCAACACCCCACCCCTCACCCTGCAGGGACCGGACAGACGTCAGGTGGGCCTTGAGGTTGTCAACTATAATGCCTCCACCATTTCCACCCCACCCCACCCTGCATACACTGACAGGTGTTGGGGTGTGCCTTTGGGTCATCACCCTAACGCTCACTCTGTTCACCCATACTGTACCCATCTCAGCTTATTTACTTACTTATGGAATGGGTGAGCGTTAGGCCGATGGCCCCAAGGCACACCCCAACACCTGTCAGTGTCTGCAGGGTGGGGGTGGGGGTTGGGTGGAATGGTGTGAGTGTTGCGGTTGACAACCCTAAGACACCCCCCCGACACCTGTCAGTCCTTGCAGGGTGAGGATGGGGTGTGGCATTAGGGTTGGAAACCCTAACGCCTCATTTTCTTCCTTTTGCTACAGTGAGCGCATGATCTTCCCCACTACTGATGTGAGGCTGATTGATTTATAGTTCCCTTGCCTCCTCCCTACTGCTGGATTTGTGTAGAGGGACCACATGTGCCCTCCTCCAATCCTCTGGCACCACTCCTGTGTTGAATGACTCTGTGAACATGGCTGCCAGAGGCTGAAACATAGAAACTTTTGGCAGATAAGGACCACTTGGCCCATCCAGCCTGACCATAAGCCGTACTTGACTCATGGCCTCTGACCCTCCCTCAGCTATATCTCTATGGTTCTCCCATGCCTGTCCCACACATTTTAACTTCCACAACAGTACTCTCTCCTTCCACCTCCTGCAGCAGACCATTCTATGTGTCTACCACCCTCTGTGAAGAAAATGCCTCATGTTCCCTCTTAGCCTGCCACCTTCCAATTTCATGTCCTGCTCCCTCATTCTTGTACTCCTCCTGCATTGGAAGATGTCTTCCCCTGCACCTTGTTTATACCCTTGAGGTACATGAATGTCTGTATCATGTCTCCTCTCTACCTCTCTCTCCAGCAAGTACATATTTCAGTCCTTAATCTCTGCTCGTTTGTTTTGTGGTGCAAGCCCTGTACCATCTTAGTCACTCTTCTCTGGACCGTCTCCAGCTTGTTTATGCCCTTTTGAAGGTGTGGCCTCCAGAACTGCACACAGTACTCGGTGTGAGGCCTAACCAGGTTTTATATAACATCACCACTACCTCCCTCCTTCTGCTGATAATATCCCTGCTTATGCACCCCAGCATGCCACTGGCCGTCCCCGCTGCTTTTGTAGTCGGCTTTGACATTTTCAAGTCATGTGAAATTATAACCCTGAAGTCTCTTTGTTCCTTGGTGACTGTCAGCAACTCCCCATCCTGTATCTCTCCCTAGGGTTCTATGCCCCAGGTGCATAATTTTACACTTCTTTGATTAAAGCCTGTTGCTACCCTCAGGCCATTCTCAAGCCTGCCTAGGTCTTTTCTCATTTTCTCCACCCTTTCCAGAGTACCCACCCTGTTGCAGATTTCACTGTAATCTGCAAACAGGCAGACCTTTCCTTCTAGCCCTTCTGCAATGTCACTAATGAAAACATTGAACAGGACTGTCCCAAGGACTGATTCATGCAATACCCTGCTGGTCATACCCCTCTCCCCAGATTTTACTGTATTTACCACCACCCTCTGTCTCCTGTCTGTTAGCCACTTCCTAACCCAGTTCACCACCTTGTCTACCATGCCAGACTACCAGTCTTGTTAAGTTCATGTGAAATTGATGTAGATTATACACCCCGATTAACTTCCTTCATCACCTAGTCAAAGAAATCTATCATATTTGTCTGACACAATCTACCCACTGTTAGGCCTGACCAGGGTTTTATATAACAGCATCACTACCTCCTCCTTCTGCTGGTGACACCCTGCCTATGCACCCCTTGCAATATTTTTTACATTTTGACCCCAAATTTTCAACATAGTCTTCTTATCACTGTAACTCATAAACCCTATAGGTAAAATATTCTTAATCTGTGGCAAAACACCATTCTACATCACAGATGCAGAAACTTATTTTGGGCCAGATGTGTGAAATGACAGATGTACTGGTCATGAGATTGTGTGAAGAAATGGCTAAGTTGAAAATTTGGAATCAAAATATAAAAAATTGGCAAAGTTACGCACTTGTGTAGGAAACTTTCAACAAGCGAGTGTAACTCTGTCGTTTGATGGTACTTTTGCTCCAAATTTTCAACCTAGGCTTTTTGGGACCCTGTCTCATGAACAGTGGTGCTATCATTTTGTTACTCAGTTCCAAAAGGTGGTTTCACGCAGCAACTGTGCCATTCCACGCCACAGGTGCAAGACAGGTTTTGGGCAGGATGTGAGAAATGACAACTGCACTGTTCATGAGGTAGTGTGGAAAAATTGCTATGCTGAAAATTTGGAGGATAATATTAAAATTGACCAAGTTACACTCACATCGAGGAAAATTTAAATGACAGCATGTAACTTGGGCATTTGTTGGCATTTTAGCTCCAGATTTTCAACATGTGCTTTTTGGGACCCCACTTGATGAACAGTGATACTATCATTTCAGTACTCTATCCTGAAAGGTGATTTTGTGCGGCAACTGCACCATTCCAGGCCACAGGTGCGAAAATACATTTTGGGGAGGATGTGAAAAATTACAGCTTTACTGTTCATGAGGTGGTATGAAACAATGGCTATGCTGAAAATTTAGAGTCAAAATATTAAAAATAACCAAAGTTACATGCGTGCATATAAAAATTCCAATGAGCACACATAACTTGGCTATTTTTTGGTATTTTTGTACCAAATTTTGAACATGGGCTTTTTTGAGACCCCACCTCATGAACAGTGGCTCTGTTGTTTCACTAATCGGTCCCTAAAGGTGATTCTGTACAGCGACTGCAAACCACCTTTGGGACTGAGTAATGAAATGACAGTGACAGTGTTCATGAGATGGTGTCCCAAGAACCCCATGTTGAAAATTTGTGCAAAATCTCACAAAATGGCTGAGATATCACTATAAGTTGAAGCCACCATTGACAGTCATTATACAGCGCTTACCTGGATTCCTTCAGTTTGTGGTTTGGCATTGAAGAGTGCAGACATGTCCTGATCTACAGAAGATTGCAGCCACCGACCTCGGAGGGTAAGTATGGGGTAAGGGGAGTGCAGGGAGGTGGGTGCGCAGAGGGAGGGTTGAGATGGGGGACAGGGGAGACGATGAGGGACTGTTTTCTTTTTTACAGGGTTAAAAGAAAATAATAAAGATATCAGGGGATGGATTTATTTTTTTTAGGGACATAAATGTTTCGGGACACTGGGGGTGGGCTCCCCAGTGTTGCACAGTGGTGGTGGGGGTACTAATGACTGGGGACCATGGGAGTGGGCTCCCAGTGTCTATAACTGCTAGGGATGGGGGACCTGACTGGGGACACTGGGAGTGGGCTCCCCAGTGTCCCATACTGTTGAGGGGGGGTTCATCCACTGCCAACACGGGGATTGGGCCTCCTGACGTCGGCAAAGATAAGTGGAGGGACTGTGTTAAACTTTGCCTCCCCACATTCCTAACTACATTTTGTAGTCAGCATTCTGTGCCCTGGCATCCCAAGTGGCCACATTGCTATGTGTCAAATGGCACTTTGTACACCCAGCCCATATGGAGCTCAGGCTGCTGTCTGCTTCCTGCGGGCAGGAGAGGAGGATGGAAACTTGTCGGAAGGTGGAGGAGGCCAGTTTCCATTTGCACATGCAATTGCTCTAAGGGGCTGTGAAGCAGCAGAGATGGTGACAGGCTGCTCTCTGTCAAGAGTGAAAAAGACAAATATTCAGTCTCCTCAGTAGAGCTGCACCACTGCTACAAGTGGCTCACAGAGGACTTTGGTGCTGGTCTGTGGGCCGGTACCATTGGGAGGGGAGGGAGGGGGACATGGAACAGAACTGTCAGCTTTATACAAACAAAAGAAATGAAGTGCTCTCATCCATGACTGGATGAGGAATAGCAGATTGAAATTGAACTCCGGGAAGACTGAGGTGTTGTTAGTGGATCCGGGGTGCTGGATAGAGAGGCCAGTGGCAGGTTTGTAATCTGGGCTTTGGCTGGATGGTGTACAGCTACCTGCATCTGAACAGGTGTGTGATCTGGGAGTGGTTCTTGATGACGGGCTTACACTACGGGCACAGGTGTCGGCAGTAATTAAGTCCACCTTTTACCAACTCAGAAACATCTCCAGAATCAAACACCTTGTTCCGTCCAATGATTTGCCCCTTGTTGATCCATGCCTTAGTGACCTCATGCCTTGATTACTGTAACTTCCTTTACCTGGGGCTTCCTGCAGTTGAAATCCACTGCTTGCAGCTGTTGCAGAACACTGTAGCTCAGTTGTTGACTGGGACATCACGCTTTAGTCATATTACTCCTGTGCTGCGTGTTCTGCACTGGCTGCTTATACAGTGGCGGATCACTTTCAAGATTGGCCTGTTGACCTATAAAGCCCTGCATGGACTGGGACCAAGTTACCTGCAAGAGCTCCTGATTCCCTACAGCCCCGGATGGCCTCTCTGCTCATCTAATGAGGGGTTGTTAGAGGTCTCAGGGTACGCTTAAAAACATCTGGGGCCCGAGCATTTATGTTCGCAGCACCATCCCTGTGGAACTCTACCTTGTCAGATTAAGGAGTGCAGGACTATGGAGAGCTTCAAAATTAACCTGAAAGTGCACCTTTCCAGCAAGCTTTAATAATTGATATTTAAAGCTGTGGATGTTTTTAAACCAATGCTGAATTTGTGCTTAATTTTAAATTGTTATAATATTTTTGTATGTACAGCGTTTGAAATATGAATTGCATTATATACAGTAAATAAAATTATTATTATTATTAACTAGAGTGGATTCCAGCTGTGAAACTGTGACTAGTGTCACAGTCTGGTTGTGTGCTCTTTGGTCTGTCAGGAACGAGCCCACTATAGATTGCTCTGCACTGGACTCATCCCTGACACACCTCCAAAATGTCGTTCTATCGCAGGATGTTTCTTGCGCACGCACAAGGAAACACAAAAATGAAAGAAGGATATTTCAAACCAGATCAAGAGGAACAGGGGTGGGTGGTACATAGCAAAGCCAAGGTAGAAATACTGAATAATTACTTCTCTGCAGTATTTGCAAAAGAAAAAGAAAGGCATCATCTTCCAGGGACAAATTAACACTAGATCAGAAGGGGCACAAATGTGTATGGGACCAATTGCCATGGACAGGGTACTAAGGAGGCTCAGGGTACTGATAATAAATAACTCTCCTGGGCAGAGGGTCTGCACCCCAGGGTGCTCAAGGAGGAGCCCAAGAGTATTGTTATCTGAGGATGCATCAGGACAGTTTCCTGTCTTCCCTTCTGACACTGGTTTTAAAGATAGTGTATATTGCATTACAAGTTGTGAGTCAATATAATAGTACCATCCCAGGTAGTGGCCTTCTTAGATAGAAACATATAATGTGTCAGCAGATAGGGATCTCCTGATCCTTCTAGTCTGCCCATGAAAACTACCCCTCCCCCATATGACTATTTTGTCAATACAATTTTTCAATTGCCCAGTATGCCTTTGTGCTTGTCCCAAGCTCTTTTGAATGAGTTTATCATTTTCACTCCCACGCCTCCTGTGGAGAGACCATTCGAAGCGTCCACCACCCTCTCTCTTAGAAACTCCCCTCATGTTCCCCTAAACTTGCTCCCCTTCAGTTTTCATTTCCTTGTGCTCCCAGGTCACAACTGGAAACAAGTTTCAGCTTAGTGTGCCTTTCCTGATTAAACAATTTCCACTTTCCCTTTCTGGCATAGATACCTGGGGTGAGATTTTCAGTAGTGTGCATCTATTTTTCCAGTACAAATGTGGAAAGCCACCTGGGAAGTTAGACCACAAAAAGGTGGCCTAACTTTCTAGACAGATTTCTGCAGTTGCATCGGAAAAATGGATGAGTCCCACAGTTGTGACAGAAATTGTCCTAAACTACAGGAAATGTCGCAAATGCAGCCAGGTGTCTGTGGATAGGATGCAGATATCTGCATGCATCTGTGTAAATGCAGCATGTATCTGAAATTTGGACACAAGTAATGTGTTCATAGTTTTGAAAATCCCACCCCTGTTGTTTAGCAGTAGCAGGACTTTCACCAATCATACTATAACCAGGGACATCTACTGTATCTATTCATGAAATAACAATGTCAGCAGGAGGAAACAGGAGTATCTTCCTTGCCACTTCCATTTTTGCTAGCACTCCTCCCAGATTGCCCATCATCTCCATTATTTCTGATGGGACTTTGGTTCCACCCCCATCAGTATCACTGTCAGATCAGGATCAGAATCAGATGACTCAGGCTCAAGTTTATTGGGCACAGAGTTGCTGCTACTGCTGTTGTTCTCTTTGCTGGAGTCTGACTCAGTAGATGATTAGGACAGTAGCACAGTGAAAGCATACTGTATGTAGTCATCCTTTCAATGCCACTGGGGGTGATGCCCTTGACAATGTTGTATACTTTTAATAACAGTGCCTCTTCAACCTTGTCTTTTACTTCTCTTACAGGGCACAGCACGTGAGCTTCTCTTTGTAGTCTATTGCTTGATGTATGGTGTGCCAGGGAGTGGATCACTTGTAGGAAAAGGGAATGTGCAGCTTCTGGTGTTCCTCACAGACTGTGAATTATTTTTTTTTTCTGACTGTTCAACTGTGACTGCACTGCTTATAGCACTGGTTGCTATAGCAATTTGCTGGATTGTTTTTTGCCTTTTATTGGCCAGCAGTCCATTAATCACCCCATTGTTTAGTCTTTCCATTCCTGCTTCTGGCCATGTTTTGTAAATGGTGACTGACCAAGGCAAAGAAAATTTGTTAGAAAGCAGGATACACAAAACACTGGTGAGTCCAAAGACATACAAGACTCATTCAGTTCAAACCATTTTTTTGTTATGGCAAGAATAGTTGGCTAGCCCAACAGGCTTATCACATGCTAGCCAAAGAGCTTCTGCTTTGCTGGGTGGCTGAGACAATTTTTAAAACAGTAGCATGATTCTGAAAATACACAAGACACTATTCATGAGTTCAAAATGAAAGTTTTGGGCCAAAGTGGTTGACTAGCCCAGCAGCCTTGCAGCAAACTAATCAAAGGGCTTTTACAGAAACATAGACTTTGACTGCAGATAAGGACCTCTTGACCCACCTAGTCTGCTCAATTGTGCTCGCCTATCCTATCACCATAGACTCTACTTGCTCTCCAGCTCCCAACCCCCACTTTCTAACTAAGATTCCCTTGTACCTGTCCCATGCATGCTTGAAGCCCACCACAACTTTTCACCACCACCTCTGCTGGAATACTGTTCCATGCATCCACCACTCTTTCCATGAAGTACTGCACTTCCTTACATGTCTTCTAAATTCCCCACCCCCAGATTCATTCTATGTCCCCTTCTTCTTGTGCATCTTTTTCCCTAAAAAATACTTCCCTCATGTACCTTATTCAACTCTGTGAGGTATTTAAAGGTCTCTGTTTTGTCCCACTTCTCTTTTCCATGGTATACATAGTGATGTCTTTCAGTATCTCCTCATAGGGCTTCTGGTGCAGCCCCTAAAGCATTTTAGTTGCCCTCCTCTTGACAGCCTCCACCCTGTCTGTGTCCTTCCTGAGCAATGATATGTCTAATTAAATATTCATGAGCCTAGCAAGGCTCCTGATTGGCTACGGGATTGATCATTAACATTTTAGAAATGACCAGTCCAGCTGCCAACTGATGCTGAATGGCACGCACGGCTCACACCACTAGGCTCAAAACCTAAAGTAACAAATGAATGGTAAACATAAAAGTAGATATTTCAATTAGAAACATAATTGCCAAAACAACCTCAAAGTCAACCATTTCTTTGTATTAATGACCAAATGGTGAGTGGTTGGCTGTGCACAGGCCACCCATCCCCCAACTGAATGTTAATCCCTCTGGCACGACAGGTTTCTCAGTCATTATGCTTTAGTACCACATTCTGTCTCCTTCTGGAAAAGAACCTTTTGAAACATAAAGATACTCCCAGAAGCCAAAGTTGTTGATGACTGGAAATATTCACTATGGCTGTACAGTAACCCCAAATTAACATTTTGGAATCTGAATTTAATCTGATTTCAAGTATATTTGCACAAATGCCAATTATTCTATTCCTTACAGGAGCTAGATCTGCAGGATCATAATAAATGTACAAGGTTAGCCTTTGATCATTATATCACCAACATGCTCCTTGCTAGTGATCCCCATTTTTAACTAGAACTCAAGGGTGTGATAAGTACAGCGCATAATTTTAAATTAAACCCATCTGTCTTGGATCTCCCTGCAGCTTTCAGTGGCATTTCTCACAGTTTATTAAACTTGTCTGTGGTGACGGAGCAGTGACGTTTCTCTTTTTATGTTAACCTTGAGTTTTCCATCAGAGTCCTGTGTGTTCAGCATTGCTTTTTATATTCTATCACAGCCCCTTTACCCTGAGCCATTTTAACCACATTTTCCCAATCCAAATTCCAATTTGGATTTTCAGTTCAAATGCCTTTGGTTTTGAGGGCATGGCTTATTTGCAGAAATGTACAGAAGTCTCATCCAACGGCCACATTTTATTAGTATTTTTAAAACTACTGTTCTTATAACCAAAAATTGCTTGAAGAATCAACTTTACATTTTGCTTTTATACATAGTCTTTTGCACAGCTCTTTTGTGTGGTGGACTCAGCAAACCTATGTGGAAAACATTTACCCAGAGCCCATTATAATCCAGAGACAAATTATAGCAACATATCAATCTGTATATTCCAATGTACAGTCCATGACAATTACACATGTACACAGTCTCCTCTTCCTGCCACCTCTTTCACTGTGCTCAGTGAATAGGAGAGAGGCATGCATTAACCTCAGGGGCAGACTCCTGTATGTAGGGGTAATCAGATGGCTTGTCTTGCTAGGAGCCTCCTCCTGTAAATATTGTATTTCCCGATCTGGCTTTACCCATACCCTATAGGTGTGGCCCACTGAGGCGCTGTCTGCAAAAGTCTCTTGTTTCACCCCGGTGAAACTGCTCTGGCCATGCTACCTGTACTCCTTAGGGTTAAGTCACTTACTGTCTTCATCTTCATCTTTGGTCCCTTTGTACAGTGCCAACAGTCACACATTTCTGCTTTCATGTTTCAAGTGAGCCACTGATCGTGGTCTCTCCTTTTGCCTTTGGATAATTAGGCAAATGGAGCCACCTTGGGTTAGTCAAAATTAGATTTCATTGCTGCACACACTGCACACCTTTACCCCTGCAAGCAGTTGGGATAAAGGTAATGAATTTAACTTTAGGCTACTAACTTTGTTCATAGTTTCCATATTGGGGCATTATCAGATTAATTCTGCACTCTTTTCAGTAACACTCAGGAAGCAGGGCATTACACTTGAAGCCTTAACATTGCATTAAAACACCAGTATTATTTACAGAGTGTATGCACACATAGCAGCTAGTGACTGGTGATTACATAGCCAGAGCCTTGACCATTACCCTATCTAGGGCCTAATCTACAATCTACAGTAACATTCAGCATTAAATTAGCATTCCTGTACACATTCCCATACTAGCCAGCATGAGTACACATTTAGCAGCAAAAACATATTTACAAATTCCAACTAGTGATACAAGTTGGGGGTTAATGGACTGGCATTCAGGAATGTCCCCTCACAGCTGTGAGTGGGTACGTGAAATCTGGGGTGCAACCATTCCATTTAGGCACAGCTTCTACTCAGTACCTCACTGGAGGTTAAAAACAAGATTTGTGTACCCTTCTAGGTGAATGAAGAGCCCAGCTTGGACACAACTATAGTTTGCAGTAGACAAAGATTGACGACTGCAATCAGCCCCTTGCCTCCTGGGGATTAGGTGTCCAGTGAGCCTTGCGGTCACAGCTACAGAGGCTTACCATAGCTCACTGCATCCTTCCCTTTGCCCTCAGATTTAGATAACCAGTGCCCACCAATGGCACTGAAATATCCACAAATCTTTGTTCTTTTCACCATTCAACCAGGTCTTGGTTCCTCCACCAGGAATAGTTCCCATTTTGACTTCTTTCTAGAATTATGAAATGGAAAAGGAAAAACCATCACGCAGACCTCCTTGATAGTGAGCCACCAACAGGTCCTCACTGTCCCCAGTCTTAGACTTCAGGAGGGATACGAGCCTCCAGAAACCCACACCAAAAGAGCCAGTGCCACTCTGGACCCAGGACCCTGACACCATCCTGGGCCTGCATGCTCCTCTGGCTGGTCACAGCCTGCTGCTTGATTCATTAGTTAAACAACAATTTGAAACTGTATTTTTGTCTCTGCACAGTATTCTTCTAATTAATAAGACACAATCTGCTATATCTCCATTAGAATATTTTGGTCATCATGCAAAGTTATTTTCCAAGCTCCTATCTGTATTTTATGTACTAGGGAATACACACTCAGACCAAATATATGGTTCAGTTAGACTTGCAGGACTGCAAAGAAAGGATTAGCAATAATTATGAGATATTTATTTATTGAAATTGTTTCACCAGGAAAAGCACACTGAGCAAGAACTGCTTGTCTCCCGGTGCAACCTGGGAGGAGGGGTATAGTGGGGAAGAGGACAAGGGTAGTCCAGGTCCTGACATATATATATACAATTACAATACAGTTGAAAACATTTGACAGAAATAGTTGGGCGTAGATGACAATTTACCCTTACTTATAGTATGGTAGCAAATACATGGGGAAGTCATGCTTTATACCTTGAAAACATATAATTAGATAATACAGCTGCAGATGTTTGACAGGAATAGGTGAGTGTGGATTAATACATATACCCTAATAGTCAAGAGTAACAATGAGGAAATCCTGCTAAGGCATTTGGTTGTGGTATATAATGAGATGGGGTAAGTGCAAGCTAGCTAGCTCAAAAGTTGGGATCAAGTGCAGTAGTTGGGTGTAGTTAGTGAAGTAGCACCATTGGGCCTACTGGGAGAAGAAATATAGGAGTGCCTGAGGTAGAATAGATTGGAGAGTTAGCTGCAGGAGCAGTTTACTGAGCAGTGGTTGGCAAGGGCATAGGATAGTGAGCGAATAGAGGAAGAGTAGTGAATTTCAGAGGGGAAAGAGTTCCAGAGTTGAGGGAAGCAGTGAGAGAAGGTGGTCTTGCCAGCTTGGGTCTGATGTCTTGGGACTAACAGGAGCTTGGAGTCTAGGGACCTCAGAGCATAGGTGGGAGCCAGAGGGGGCGATAGTATGGAGGTCAGATACACTGGGAGGGTATCAAACCAGTTGTTTGAGATAAACTTGGCACAGTGTATTAGGTGGTGGTTCTCAAGGGAGGGGAGAGCAAGGGAGCAGTATAGCTCACAGCAGTGGGTGCGAGGAGGAGTGTCAAGAGTGAACTGGCAGAAAGCATTAAAAAGGGTATCCAGTTTGGATAAAACTGACTTGTGGGCGGCACTGTAAACAATATCACAATAATCAAAGGAGGGAAGTATCATCTTCTGGATAAGCTCACGACAGACCAGATAGGGGAGGCTAGAACGGTTCCAATATAAAGCTCCAAGCTTGGGGCAGAGCTTTGTTAGTATAGAGTCAGCATGGACTGCAAAGGTGAGGTGGCGGTCAAGCCAAACTCCAAGATACTGGAAGGAGGTGACGTCCTCCAGCTCTGACCCATCAAGGGTGTGGAAAAGTGTGAGGGAGGGGAGCCTGGCTAGTCATTGGGATGTATCAAAAATCATAGTTACAGTTTTTTTGGCATTTAGAGAGAGCTGGTGAGAGTTGAACCAGAGCTGGACTTTGTTAAAATCCGCTTGGAAGGTGGCGGCAACTGAGGCTGGGGAGCAGCCAGAAGAAAATAGGACCTTATCATCAGCATACATGTGGATCGAGGAGGCAGAACAAGTTCGGGGCAGGTTGTTTAGAAAAATAGAGACTAGGATAGGCCCAAGCACCTAGCTCTGGGGGACACTGGTGGGCATGGGGAGGGCATATGGCATCCGCAATCCTGACAGATTGAGTGCAATCTGTAAGATAGATACTGAACCAGGCAGTAGCAGATGTGGAAAGGCCATAGTCAGAGAGGCTAGATAGTAACAGAGTGTGGGAGATTGTATCGAAGGCCTTGGCCAGATCGATGAAAATGGCAGAGGTGATGAGACCTCTATCCATTCCAGATTAGATGGTGTCAGTGAGCCTTAGTAAAGAGGAGGCAGTGGAGTGATCTCTTTCTGAATCCAGACTGGTAGTGTGTGAAGAAATTTGAGTTGGCGAGTTAGGAGGTTAGCTGGCTAAGCGCAAGTGTTCTTGTAGCTCGCCAGAGCAGGGAGGAGGGAGACTGGCCGATAGTTTGAGGTGGAGTAGGAGGCGCTCCTTGTGGAGAGGGATGATGATGGTGGTGTGCTTCCAGGACAGAGGGACAGATGCAGTGGCAAAGGATAGATTTAGGAGGTAGGCAATAGGGGTGGCTTTGGCAGAGGCTGAGAGGAACAGAGGTTTGGGGTCTAGTCCATCCAGGGAATTCCCATTTGAGGGGTTTAATGTTAGCAGGGCTTCTAGAGCGTCATCCAGAGAGATTTCCCTGGAGGAGAAAATACCTGTATTTTGAGGTAGTTTTTGCCCTGTAGGTGGTGGAGGTGGTGACATGGGGGGTAAGGAGGAAAGGAACGAGGAAGCACAGGTGAAGAAATATAAGTTAAACTCAGCAGCGACTGAGATAGGATCTGAGAGTGTGGAGTTGTTTACACTAAGGAGAGGTGAGGGCTTGGCTGCTGGGGTTGAGAAGAGGGAGTGTATGACCTTCCAAAATTTGGAGGGGCTATTAAGGTTAGATTGGAGGAAGGATCTAAAGTACTCTGCTTATACAAAAAAGAAGCCCCTGAAAGAAAACTATCTGAACTTAATAGAGCACATAAATAATATAAAAGTAATTTGGAAGACAAAAAGTGAAAATGTCATCTGAAATTATGGTAAATCATGCATAAAGCCATAATTAACCAAGAGTCGTAGTTCTATTTCTTAGTTACAAAGGGGACTTACAATAATGAGAACAGTTGCTCAGTTCATATTTGTGCCTAGAAGTAGGTTTCTTACTTTAGTAATGTTTTTTATTATAATTATGAGAGCAACCCCTCCGTTCATATTAATGCTGAGAAGCAGGTTTCTTACTTTAGTAATGTTTTTATTATAATTACTGTATGAGAGCAACCCCTCAGTTAATATTCACACTGAGAAGCAGGTTTCTTTTTAGTAACGTTTTTATGATCAAGCAGGCAAGCAGTCCTTTTGTTTTTATCTTGGAAAAATGTTTAGTCAGGGATTTTGTACCAGTATGTTTTCTCTGTTGCTATAAATTCAATGTGAACAAGTAAGACCCTGAGCCTTGATGGTATCCCAGCTGATGCTTATAAACTTTGCTTGAATGTCTGGGTTTCTACACTAACCAACTCAAACACTGAGTTATTCCAAAAGTTGGAAAAGGTTATAGTACCACTCTATAAAAAGGTGATGTTAAGAACCCCTAAATTTTAGGCAAATTAGCATGTTGGATACAGTCTCAAAATGTTCACAAATATTTTACCATATAAACTTCAATGATGGGTAAATAAAAAGCAACTATTCACAACTTACAAGCTTGTTTCAGGAATAACGTTTCTACCATAGATCATTGGTATATCTATACTAATTGAAAAATATGTAATTATCAATAATTTTAATTATACATGGGCCCAGATATTCAAACTCGCCAGGCTGTGGCGCAGCTTGGCGCAGCGCAACTTGCTGCGCAGGGTGTGGACTGGACGATATTCAACGGAGCTACACCATGGCTCAGCAGCTTTGAATATCGCACCCTGGCCACCCCCAGTGTGCATGGCGCAGTGACACTGTGCCAGCGCAAGTGGCCAGAGTGGAACATGGGGATGTGCTAGCGCAAGTTCCATTGTGCCATGAACAGCAACCGCGATATTCAAAACTTAACATGCAAATGGGGCCATAATGTATGCAAGGCGCACATGGGGTCATTTGCATGTCATTATGGCCCCATTTGCATGCAGGTGCGCTGATCCCCGACGACTTGCACCTGGCGCCCTGCCAGGCAGCAGCCATCGGGGACCGATGCCCCCTGCAGCCCGATCGCGGGCATCTGTATACAAAATAAATATTCCCAATATCCCTGGTGGTCCAGTGGACTGCTTTCTACCCGATCGCGGGCATCTGTATAAAAGAAAGACAAATCCGTCCTATATCCCTGGTGGTCCAGTGGACCGCTATCTGCCCGATCGCGGGCATCTGTATAAAAGAAAGACAAATCCGTCCTATATCCCTGGTGGTCCAGTGGACCGCTATCTGCCCAATCGCAGGCATTTGTAAAAAAAATTCCAATATCCCTGGTGGTCTAGTGGTACCCCCCACCCGCCCACTGAGCCCCACCACCCCACTCCCCCAAGTCAGCCCGGCGTGCGGCAGCAACCCCTGCCTGCCGCCCGCCACCCATTGACGACACACCTCGGTAAGACTGCATGCCCATTGGTTCACAGCGTGAGCCAATGTGGGTATGCAGCCTCACTGTACTACACATTCCAGATATGTTCCATAAGCTTAAAGTTTCGCTGTGCCAGCCCTACAGTCTACACACAAAGCAGCTATACACTCATAGGCACTATGTCAGACCTGTAGCTTGCTTCTTGAGTGGTCTTATGGACCAGAAACACAGTAGTCACCCAGCTGTATTGCATCAAACCTATGGGACACTAATGAAGCAGTTTCACAGTTATGCTCACTGTTACAGACCTGTAGCTTACTTCAAATGTTGCCCTGCTGGCCACTTACGAAGGCAGCTACACAGCCACACACACTGCACCAGACCTGTATCTTGCTTTGCAAGTGGCCCAGTGGGCTAATTACAAAGCAGCAGCACAGTCACACTGCACCAGACCTGTAGTTTGTTACATGAGTGGCCCTCTTGAAGCAATAGCACAGTCGCACAGCTACAGACCTGTAGCTTGTTGTGCAAGTAGCTGCACAGAGTTAAATACACTTCACCAGATCTATAGCTTGCTTCATAACTGCACAGTTACATGCGCTGCACCAAACCTGTAGCTTGCTGTGCAAGTGGCCCTCTGAGCTACTCACAAAGCAGTAACACAGTTGCAATGTACCACATCTGTAGTTTGCATCATGAGTTGCCCTGAGGTCCACTTATAAAAGGGCTGCAGTCATACACTGCACCAGACCTGCAGCTTGCCTCATGAAGGTGGTCCTGTGAGCCACTCACAAAGCAGTCACACAGTCATGCACTGTGTGAGATTTGCAGCTTGCTTTGCAAGTGGCCCCATGAAGCACTAGCACAGTCACACTGCACTAGACCTGTACTGTAGCTTACTTCATGATTGACCCACAGGGCCACTCATGAAGCAGTTGCATATTTTATTGCTGTTCATTAGCATGTGCACAGACATGTCCCAACAAAGCCATCTACATTTTTTTCATTCTAAGACTACTGTAATTGTCATAAAAGTGAAGTGGTATCTCATGAAAGCAGTTTTATGTGTAGTATGTTCATGAGTGTCAAAATCAGGGACTGTTTTTGTGATAAACAGCCTAATTTCACATGAAGAGTTAACCTTACATTCTATGCTGTCAACCACACACAAATTCCAGCCCTAGCATCCATCAGATATTCTTGTTTTTGATGACCAATATTTTTTGTTCTCTTTACCACTTCTGTGACCACCGAGACTCATGAAAGTGGGTTTGCATGTCATAACAGCAGATTCGTGACTCACAAAAGCAGGTCCTGTTTTTGTGAGACACAAGAGCCTAATTTTATTCATATTTTAAAAATTATGGGTATGTAACCAAAAACACACTTGAAGAATCAACCTTACACCTTACACTATCAGCTATATAACCTTCAAACCAATTTTTTTTTCTCGGTGTGCAAAGATTTTCCTTCTTCCACACTTTTGTGACTGATAAATCTCAAGAAAGTGCATTTGAGAGTCATGAAAGCAGCTTCATGAGCAGGAAAGTGGGGCTCGCTTTTAGACTTACAACAAAAATAATTTCATTAATCTTGTAAAAGAATTTTTTAACAAAAAACTTAAACAATCAAGCTTACAGTTTAGAAGGCAGGTACTTAAACAACATCGGAGCCACCACGTAAAAGCACACTACAGAACACACACAAAGTCAGGCATCAACGGTTTACCCACACTATTAAGACCTCGTACAATAGGTACCATTAAAAGTCATATATTTAATATAAAATAATAAACTGGTACAGCAGGACCCTGTCACCCAGACAACAACATTTATGCAATTTGTGTGCTTTTCAATCAGCCTTAGACCCTACATTACTGACTACAGAAATTTCAGACTTAACATCTAAATCATTTTCTTGTTTTTGATGTGCAAAAGTTTCTCTTCTTTTTCTCTTTTACCCACTTTCATGACTGCTAAGTCTCATGAAAGCAGGGGGTCTTTATCTCATAAAAGTGGGTTTGAGTCATAAAATAGGCATATGCCAGTTTTGCAAAAATCCAACTATCAAAAATTTGTGAAAAAATTAACTGTGCATAAGTGAAAATAACATTTTATATTCTGAATATTTTAAGAGCTACACCTTTTTAATTAAAGCCCCACATAAAAGAATCATCTCTGAGCTAAACTCTAACAAACCTGAACATTTCAGGTTTCAACTCTCATACATTTTTGTGGCATCAGTGAGCAAAAAAAGTCTTAAAAACCACGATCCGGATTCTCAAACCAATTTGTGACTAAGTTCTACATTACATCTCTCCATGCCGTGAATCATTCAGAAACCTCACCTCCCTATTCTTCCACATCCCACCCCCCAGCTCTATGCCCCCAACCATGGAGTCCCCACCAGCAACTATTTCCCCCTGGTCTGGGGACCTTCCACCTTCTTGAGTACCCCTTTCTTCTCTCCTCCCACTGTAATGGGGACCTCATACCAGTTATCCCTTTCTGCCAGTATGGTGAAGGACTTCTGCAGTGGTATTGGTGGAGGAGTGTGCACCTCACCCCTCCACCTCCACCCTCCTTAAGCCCATCTGGGTCCATCTTCTCCAGCTCCCTCTCTGTCTGGGCATCTTCTGGCAGAGTGGCAATGGTCTTAGTGGTCCCTGGGTAGGACAGAAGATCTAAACTACCCCTGCCAGCTCAGCCTCAAGTCTAACTACCTCTGACTGCAACTCAAGAGGTAAGTGCATATGGGACAACACCTCAATTTCCAGAAAGTCTCCTGAAAGACTGTAGTTCTACATCCATTGCATTGTACTACTCCCATGTTTGACTTTCCTGTTGTTGCCTTCTCACAGTGACTTACCCTTGATAGGATTACCCTGCTACCCCTTACTATCCTCTTGCTGCTCCTATCCCTTTGTATTGCCTTCCTCTAATCCCTCTTATTGAGACATTTTTATTAACCTTGCCAAGGCCTTTGATTCAGTTTCTCACCCCTTACTTCTCCAAAAGCTGGAGTCTGCTGGCCTGCTTGCTCCTGCAGTGAAATGATTCAGTTCATACCTCCACAATAGGCTACAATCAGTCCAAGTTGGCAGCTGTATTTCTCCCCCACTACCTATCCTCGCTGGTGTTCCCCAAGGCTCCATTCATGGCCCTATCCTTTTCTCCCTCTTTATAAATGACCTTCCCTCTGCCTGTCTTTCCTCTCACATCCACATGCATGCCAACGACACCATCATTTTCACCTCTGGCTCCTCCCCGTACAATGTCCATTCTCCCCTACAAGAGGATTTTGACAGAGCCCAGAGATGGTTCCAGGCAAACAAGCTAAAGCTAAACCCAAATAAAACTGTTACCATGACTTGTAATCAGGCAGAAATTGGCCACACTCCAGTCCCCCTTCCCCATCCTTCTCCACTCTTGACGGCTCCTCCCTCACTGAGGTCTCCATTTTCAAATATCCGGCATTAGGCTGGACAGCCACCTTGATTTCTCATCCCATGTTGAGTCCATCTGCTTTTAAACTAAGCCCTAAACTGGTTGTCCTCTACCGGCACAAGGACAGCCTTCCCCTCCCCACACATCAAGAGCTCGTCTTAAAAACAATTCTCCCTATACTAGACTACGCCAATGTAGTTTATGGTTCTGCTCCAGCTACAACCCTCTCTAGGCTTGATACACTCTTCAACTCATTTTGTCACTTTGCCACTGCTGCCCCTGCCCTCACCCACCACTGTCATCTCTGTTCCACTATCTCCCTACTTCCTCTTCCCCAAAGGAGAATGGTTCACATTATCTCGTTCATAGCAAAATATTGATTTGGGAGATGACCACTATACCTGTCCTCTCTCTAGCACCAGTCAACTCCTCAGCCTACTCCCTCCAAAGCAGGGATCATCATTCTTCCTGCCTTGTCCTCACTCAGCTGCTGGCCAGTCTTCTTTCTCCTATTGCATCCCTTTCCTCTGGAATCAGCTCTCCTCTAACCTTTGCCTTTCCTCCTCACTCTCTTCCTTCACAGCTCAACTCAGGCTTCTCCCTTCTCCGTGCCCTAACTGCCCTTCGCCCTTCTACAATCTCCTTTTCACCTCAGTTAATCCCTAGCTCACTTTCCTGACATTAATTCCTTAGCCTTCACCAGGAAATCTAACATGCATATTTTGACTTGTTCTAACCAGAATTTTACAATATTTTATTGTTATGACTCTCTGCATTCTAGTTCCTGCTGTCGGGTGACCTAACACTGTGTGTTTGCCCTGTAACTGCTTGTTTTGCCCTCATTATGCTATACTGTATCATGACTTGTACAGTTTTTTGTTGTGATTCTCTGTATTCTAGGTCTTGCTGGTAGGTGACCTTATACTACATGTGTACCCTGTAACTTCTATTTTTTTGTTTATATTATGCTCTGTATCTCCTTCCCTGGTTGCACCTGGAAATGAGTCTTGGCTCAATGTGTCTTTCCCGGTTACCAAATGTTAAATAAATAATAATTAAACTGATTTACCATAGATAGAGTTTTTCTTGTTTTTCTTTTCCTAGTCCCTTTTTGACTTCTATCTCACCTATGTGTTTGTCTCCAACATCCCCTTTACACTACTAATATCATAGTCTAAGTATACACATCAAAAATCCAGCACTCACCACCTCTATGTAGATAAAAGATGCTGCTATTTTCATAAAGTGAAAAAATTTGCTGCTTTTATTCTGTGCCAAATGGAACAAGTTAAAAACATGTCTTGATGTGTTTCAGAATATTATCCATTATTAGATGGTGTATAGTGCACTTAACAACTTCTTTTTATACATGTGGTGTAACATGATTTTATGGAATCATAGAATCATAGAAATCTGATAGCAGAAAAGGACCCCCCTGGCCCATCGAGTCTACCCCCCCAACTTGTCACCTACGCCACAGGCCCTTAGCCCTTCCCCACCTGCCAACCACTTATGTCTGTCCCACACCCTCTTGAATCTCTCCACCATTTTGGCCCCCACCACGTCCTCTAGAAGTTTATTCAGGCCTCAACCACCCCTGCCCATGAAGTAGAACCCCTTACATTGCCTTTAAAGCTTCCCTTTCTAATCTTAGACTATACCCTCTAGTTTTAGCCCCTCCTTCCTTTTAAATAAGCTCCCTCACTCACCTTATTGATCATCTTCATGTACTTAAATGTTTCTATTATGTACCCCCCTTCTGCCTCTTTATAAATGACCTTCCCTCTGCCTGTCTTTCCTCTCACATCCACATGTATGCCAATGACACCATCATTTTCACCTCTGCCTCCTCCCCGTACAAAGTCCATCCTCCTCTACAAGAGGATTTTGATAGAGTCCAGAGATGGTTCTAGGCAAACAAACTAAAGCTAAACCCAAATAAAACTGTTACCATGACTTATAATCAGGCAGAAATTGGCCACACTTCAGTACCCCCCATCCTTCTCCACTCTTGAGGGATCCTGCCTCACTGAGGTCTATACTTTCAAATATCTGGACATTTGGCTGGATAGCCACCTTGATTTCTCATCCCTTGTTGAGTCCATCTGCTTTAAACTTAGCCCTAAACTGGTTGTCCTCTGCTGGCACAAGGACAACCTTCCCCTCCCCACACATCAGGAGCTTGTCTCAAAAACAATTCTCCCTATACTAGACTATGATGATGTAGTTTATGGCTCTGCTCCAGCCACAACCTTCTCTAGGCTTGATACACTCCTCAACTCATTTTGTCACTTTGCCACTGCTGCCCCTCCCCTCACCCACCACTGTCATCTCTGTTCCACTCTCTCCCTACTTCCTCTTCCCCAAAGGAGAATGGTTCACGGTATCTCATTCATAGCAAAATACTGGTTTGGGAGACTACCACTATACCTGTCCTCTCCCTAGGACCAGTCAACTCCTCAGCCTACTCCCTCCGAAGCAGGGACAATGATATGCTCTCCCTGCCTCATCCTCACTTAGATGTTGGCCAGTATTCTTTCTCCTGTTGCATCCCTTTCCTCTGGAATTAGCTCTCCTCTAACCTTTGCCTTTCCCCTCACTCTCTTCCTTCACAGCTCAACTCAGGCTTCTCCCTTCCCTGTGCCCTAACTGCCCTTCCCCCTTTTCCAATCCTCCTCTTTCACCTCAGCTAATCCCTAGCTCACTTTCCTGACATCAATTCCCTTAGCCTTCACCAGGAAATCTAGCATGCATATTTTGACTGTTGTTCTAACCAGAATTGTACAATACTTTATTGTTATGAATCTTTGCATCCTAGGCCCTGCTGTTGGTGACCTAACACTGTGTTTACCCTGTAACTGCTTGTTTTGCCCTCATTATGCTATACTGTATCATGACTTGTACAGTTTTCTTTTTGTTGTGATTCTTTGTATCCTAGGTCTTGCTGGTAGGTGACCCTATACTGTATGTGTACCCTGTAACTTCTATTTTTTGTTTATATTATGCTCTGTATCTCCTTCTCCAGGTTGCACCTGGAAATGAGTCTTGGCTCAATGTGCATTTCCCGGTTACCAAATGTTAAATAAATAATAACTAAACTGATTTCCATAGATAGGGTTTTTCTTTTCCTAGTCCCTTTTGACTTCTATCTCACCTATGTGTTTGTCTCCAACATCCCTTTACACTACTAATATCATAGTCTAAGTATACACATCAACAATCCAGCACTCACCCTCTATGTGTAGATAAGATGCTGCTATTTTCATAAAGTGAAAATTTGCTGCTTTTATTCTGTGCCAAAAGGAACAAGTTAAAAACATGTCTTGATGTGTTTCGAATATTATCCTTTATTAGATGGTGTATAGTGCACTTAACAACTCCCTTTTATACATGTGGTATAACGTGATGTCATGGAATCACAGAATCATAGAAATCTGACATTAGAAAAGGACCCCTCGTGGCCCAGCGAGTCAACCCCCACTTGTCACCTATGCCACGGGCCCTTGGCCCTTCCCCCCACCTGTCAACCCCTAATGTCTGTCCCACACCCTCTTGAAACCCTCCACCATTTCAGCCCCCCACCACTTCCTCTAGAAGTTTATTCCAGGCCTCAACCACCCTGCCCATGAAGTAGCGCCCCCTCACATTGCCTTTAAATCTTCCTCTTTCTAATCTTAGACTATGTCTTCTAGTTTTAGCCCCCCTTCCTTTCAAATAAGCTCCCCTCACTCACCTTATTGATCACCTTCACATACTTAAATGTTTCTATCATGTCTCCCTCTTCCTTCTAGTCTCCAATGGGTACAGATCCAGTTCCCTCCACTTCTGCTCATTTGGTTTTCCCTGCATACAGTGCACCATCTTGTTTGCCCTTTTCTGAATCCTCACAGTCCCATCTATGTCCTTGCATAGGTGTGGTCCCCAGAACTGAACCCCGTACTCCAGGTGCAGCCTCACCATGGTTTTATAAAGAGGCATCAGTACCTCCCTCCTTCTGCTAGTTATGCCTCTCACAATGCACACCAAAATTCCATTTGCCTTTCCCACTGCTTTGCTGCATTGGTCACCTACCTTAAGGTTGCTTGATATTATTATCCCCAGATCCCTCTCCTGCTCGGTTGTCTTAATTACCTCCCCCCCCCAGAGTGTAAGCCGCTTGCGGTTTTACACCCCATGTGCATCACAACACACTTTGTGGCGCTAAATTCAGCTGCAAAGTTTCCCACCACCCTTCCAGAATCTTCAGGTCCTGCCTCATGGCCTCCACCTTCCGGTGTCCACCCTATGTCTTAAGGATGAGTCTGACGTCACACACCTGCACTTGTTAACAACAATTAAATACATTAAAGTGCAGTGCTGAAGAAGTGCAGAAATATTGTCATATTATAAATACACATATGTTGCATACATTTACAACGTTATAATGGATGTACTCAAGCTTCAAAGCCTTACAACAGCACTGGTACGATATATGCATTCTTAACGAGCTGTATTACTGTATTTTACTTGCTGATGCAGCAGTGCTTTGTGTCAGTGTACTTATTATTCAGCAGGATACATTTTGTTTTAATCTGTGTAAGTGGATTCTGAGAGCGCCTCATTGTTGCTAACACTTCCATGGAAGTATGTGTGTTGTGAGCTCACTTATTTTTCCAACACCTACTATGTGCAGTAGCATGGTGTATGTTCATAGGTGCATAGGTATGTACGACTTTGACAGCAAGCCTATCTGGAAACTCGCCACCATTTTGCATTAATGGCAGAAATTACATTTTTTTTCTCCCATGTACTGATCCAGCCTGTGTTTGAACTGATCCATAGAGTCACTGGATGTGGTAAAAGGAATTGGAAGGTAATCTTTGGGTAAATTAATTATTACGTTTAGTAGTTTTATTAGTACTAGTATAAAGTTTAAAGGTATGTGACCTAGTGTTGACAATTGATACCTGTTTTTCTAAGCAAGTGGTTTTAAACAGTACTGGATCTTGAAAGACTTTATGGGCCAGACATAAGTCACCCCTTAATGCCCTATACTCTAGTGAGTATAAGTTCAGGTTTTTTAATCTATCAAAGTATGTGCTGTTTTCTTGGTTCTCTACTTTCCTGGTGATTTTCCTCTGTATTTTCTCCATATCTGCTTTACCACTAATGGTGGTTGGTTGTACAAAAAGGGGCACGATAGTCTACATGTGATCTAACCAAACTTGTATACAGTGGAACTATGACCTCTGCTTCTCTACTTTTGACTCAGCAATCCTTGGCTCACGGGTTCCCTCTTAAAGAAGCTGAAACACAGGGACCACCTTTGGGAACTAGACAGAGAAACAGGAAAACAGGCGGACATCCAAAACTTCAAAAGAGCTAGAAATGATTGCACAAAATCCATATGCCAACAGAAATCTGAATACTACAAGACTGCACTCGCCGACACCTGGGGAAATGCAAGAGCATTCTGGAAAAACATTAAAGATGTTACCGGGAAGGATTCCAAATCACCCCCTACTGCAATCACAATAAACGGGAATACTATCCTGGACCTGAAAGTCATAGCCAACACCTTTAATGATGCCTTCACCAACCTCAGCAGCATCCTCCCTCCTGACTTTTTCAACAACAGCGAACCCCCTCTTCCCACCCATCAGTCATCACCAAAAAATTGTCCCCCTTTCTACTTCAGAGCAGTAAGCAAAAATACCATCAGGAAATACATTTCCAAAGCCATCAAAAACACTAGAGCAAGTGCTGACACACTGGACCTCAAACTTCTGTCCCTCACTCTAGACGAGATCCCGGGGCCTCTCACCAGGATCTTTAATCTCTCCCTCTCTCTCAGCCAATTCCCTGACAAATGGAAGGCAGCGACTGTCACACCTATCCATAAATGTGGTGACCGGACCTCCCATGTGAACTACCGTCCTATCTCTATCCTGCCACTCCTCTCTAAGGCCCTGGAACAGATAGTAGCAGACCAGCTCACTGATCATCTGGACAAGTACAACATCCTTTACCAGCAGCAACAAGGATTTAGAAAAGGGCACAGCACTGCCACAGCACTTCTTGAGTTTGTGGAGCCATACACAACTCCTTGATCAGGGTCACCTAACTGGAGCTACATTCATCGACCTGTCAAAGGCTTTTGACACTGTCCACCACTGCCTCCTGCTTCATCCAGCTACTGAACATTGGCCTCTCTGCAGAATCAGTTAAATGGTTCAATAGCTATCTTGACAACAACTCCCAATGTGTAAAAATATCAGGCGTGGTCTCCAACACTAAACAGGTTCGCTCCGGTGTCCCCCAAGGCTCCATCCTGGGCCCATTGCTGTTCAGCCTGTTCCTCAACTCCCTCCCCGACTCCACCTCTCAGCAAGTCATACTCTATGCAGATGACGCAGTGATTCTTGCCTCTCATCATGACCCAAGCCACCTGCAACAAACCCTTCAACACGGCTTCACCTCTGTTGAAAGCTGGTTCAAATCACATAAGTTAATCCTTAACCAGAAAAAAACGAAGACCATGATTTTCACCAGCCACCAAAACAAGCACAAACACCACCAACTCTCCTTAAACACCTGCCTCGAGGACTCCCTGGAGCAGGTTGACTCCTTCAGATACCTAGGAATCACCCTAGACCCACACCTGTCCTTTGGAACCCATATAACCAATGTCGCTAAAACCGTGAATACTAAACTGGGCTTACTCTACTGGCTTCATCAGCACCTGACTAAAGAGGCTCTCTTTGCCGCAGTTCAAAGCTCCATCATTTCCCAGATTGACTATGGTCTTGTCATCTATGGCACTGCCACTACCACTGCACTCAGAAGGATTACAACCACCCTAAACAAGGCCTGTTGACTCATCACTGGGGCCGAACGGCTCTCACACACCTGTGACCTCTACTCACAAGCTAACTGGCTTCAACTTGATAATAGAATTCAGTACCAAACCTGTGTGGTTGCTAAGAAAATACAGTTGGGAACTGCCCTCCCGGGTCTGTTCACTCCTTCAAACAAAACCAGCTCCAGAATTACCAGGGATCAAAACCACAACTTTTCCATATCCTCGCTGCCGCATAGCCATTGGCCAGCGTTCATTCACCTACAGGGCACCCACTTGGTTTAGCGGTCTTGCCAATGATACTATCAATGCCACTGGGCTAGGGGTCTTCAAATCCAGGCTCCGTAACGCCCTGGTCACTTCCAGCATCTGCGACTGTCATGGATAATGTCTATCCAACTCCGCTCCGCTACTGCTCTTTCCTATATTTAGCTCCTTACATAACGCACTTGCCCTAGTTTGGCCACTGCCCCACACATTCTACAACACCTGACAATGCCACCTCCCTGGCAGCTCCACCCCACCCCCCCCTTTATCCTTACCTGCCCCCCACCTCTCCTCTCTTCTCATTTTCTTACCTCCCCCTTGCCCCTCCCATTTCTTTCTACCATCCCCCCATTGTCCTCTTCCTTTCCACTTTACCCTCTCCCTGTCTGTTCGAAATTAATTTTGATATCCTTTACCCTTATTTGTGTAACAATTTTGTCTATTGTCATGTGATACCTATGTCTTGACGTGGAACCTTTGTAAAAGAGTCCTGGGCTCAAAGGTAATTGTAATCCTAGAATTGAAATAAATGAAATGAAATAACATGCTTTATTTTGCCCCTGTTCTTTCCGATGACAAATTTAATTATATTATTCTGTTTACGAGTGTCTCTTCGGTTTCTATGCTTCTGACCACATCATCTTTTTTTAATAATATTTTGTTATATTTGAGACAGTGACACAGCACTTAATACATCCAGTGCATGTTACAATATCCATTTCTCATGTTCATTTTTCCAGTACTTGTAACAGTCACAATACAGGTCAGTTTATAATTAAAGGATATACGTTGATTTAGTCCATTACATTTGGCAGCCATAGGTACCATTGCTTATTGTTATACTTAATTATTGTGTTTTCTAATTCATGTTCATTTGCTCTAAAACATGCAGATACACCTACCTACTAACACAGAAAAGAAAGAGGAAGAATAAAAGAAAGAAAACCGTATATCTATTCTAATTTGTGGGCGCATTTAACTGGATTCCTTAAAATTCTATTTAAGTTCCTATATCCTGATAGTGTTTCTTTCATGTTTATTTTCTCTTACTCCCCTTCTCCATCCTAGGTCGAGAGAGAGAGAGAAGAAGAATACCCTTCAAAAGCCAAAGTGCTCATTTTATTCAGCAGAATGCCAGGCAGAAACCAAAGCTCCTGTGCTTCGATCTCAATCCAGGTCTTCCTTAGGGAACGTATTTAAAAGTGCTTCCAGATATTAGGAACATTTATTTCATCATGATTAAAATGATACACACCATTTGTGAATTTTATAAAATAAATCATCCAAAAACTTTCCAATAACTTTTTACAGATGGGTACTTAGCATAGCTATAGGTTCAGTTATGTAGCCAGAAGTTAAATTTTAATTCATAAAGTAAAATAAGCAGTACATTTTAAATCTAAGTAATACAGTTTTCTACAAAACCAGCAAAACAAGAAATATAGGAGCACATCAGAGTTATTAGAAATGAAAATGTATATAATGCAATAGGGGAAATTTTTTTAAGAGTTCATCAGAGTAATCCAAATGGTTTCAAATTTTCGATCTCGGAACATGTAGTGAGACAACCTAGAGAAGGTAACAGATTAAATACATTGGCCCAGATATTCAAAGGGTTGCGCATGGCGAACAGTGTTGCTCCATGCACAACCCACTGACGCCCGGCGCGATATTCAAAGGGAAAAGTGTGTGTAGCATAAATCCTGATGCGCCAGAGTGCATCAGTGCTGTATGCAGGCACAGGGGCGTGTCCCTGCATAACCTGCACAGCCCGATATTCAGCCCAGGATGTGCAGAGTCATGCATGTGCAACCCTACCTGCACCTGCACAAAGTTAAGCCCCAAAAAGGAACAAATGATGGCCACCACAGGTGAGCTGCTGCATTGCAGGGCGCAACATGGCAGCTGCCACCTGTGGGTGTACCTAGTCCCTACTGCACCTGGCGGCACCCCCATGCCCCATCCGTGGGCGACCGTAAGACACCCCCCTTCAATATCTGTGGTGGTCCAGTGGACCCCTTGTGCCCCGATCGCAGGCACATATACCCCTCCAATATCCCTGGTGGTCCAGTGGACGATCGCTGCTCGACGCGTGGCATCTTTAACAGCCCCGTTCTCATTTCCTGGTGGTCCAGTGACACACTGCCCACTGTTGCATCTGTAAACAGAACAACCCATTATTTGGTGGTGCACCGCTCGTTTCCCCCCGTCAGCGGCGGGCACCATCTACCTGCCGCCCCGTTACCGCCGACTGGACAGCTCGGTAGTTACACGCATTGTTCACAGCATGAGCTGGTCGGGCGCAGCCCATCACCAAGCTTCAGTCCAGATCGTGAAATGAATTCATTCACATATCTGGACTGTGTAGTATGGTATGGGCTGCACACCCATTAACTCATGCTGTGAACCAATGGGAGTGCAGCCCTACTGAGCTGTCAGTCACCGGGCAGCGGGTCGGCAGGCGGGTGGGGTGCTGCCGCCCGCCGGCTGACCGGGGGGGCAGCGGGGCGGTGGGGCTCAGTGGGCGGATGGGAAGGGGGGTACACTAGACAACCAGGGTAATAGGACTGTTCTGTGTTTTACAGATGGCGTTATCGGGCACTGTGCGGTCCGCTGGACCACCAGGATATTGGCAGGGGTGTGATTTCAAAGATGCTCACGATCGTCCACTGGACCACCAGGGATATTGGACGAGGGTGTGTGATTTAAGCAGATGCCCACTATCGGGCAGCGATCGATCCACTGGACCACCAGGGATATTGGACTTGGGAGGGTTTATACCGATGCCTCGCGATCGGGACATAGCGGTCCACTGGACCACCAGGGATATTAGGGGGTTTCTTTTAGGCAGAATGCCCACAATTGGGCTGCAGGGGCGCCGGTCCTGACAGCTGCTGCCTGGCAGGGCCAGGTGCAAGTTGTCGGGGATCAGTGCACCTGCATGCTAATGGGATGCAATGGGAGTATAATGACACTGCAATGGCCCATGTACCTTGTATAAATTATGGCCCCATTTGCATGTCCCCTTTTGAATATCGCAGGTGCTGTGCATGGCACAATGGCACTTGTGCTAGTGCATCTCCATGCTCCACTCTGGCCACTTATGCTGGCGCAGTGCCACTACGCCATGCACAGTGTGGGTGGCCAGGGTGCGATATTCAAAGCTGCTGCGCCATAGCGCAGCTCCGTTGAGTATCTCCCAGGCCGCACCCCTGTGCAACAAAGTTGAGCTGCGCCCAGGCTTGCGCCATAACCTGGCACAGTTTGAATATCCAGGCCATTGTCTCAATAAGAGACAAAATGGATAATGTTGTTAGACACAGCCATACCATTAAGGCTTATTGAGGAGGTTGATTTTACACCTTATTTATAAATGAGAGTTAACGTAAGAAATAGAATCTGTTTTTCTGATGAATAATCTTTCTTTTTGCATTTCTTTGTTTTAGGAACTTTGACCAGCAGAACCCCTTACTTCAACTAAATGCACATGTGAGCGCTACATAACCATGTATGCCCATACAGCATAAAGAAAGGTCAGCACTTGCTTAGAACTTGGGGACTTTTTTCCTGTACAGGTTTATTTATTTATTTGTATTCATTACTTTCTCCATCTCTAGCACTCATTGATAGCTTGAATTAGAGGCATGGTTTGAAATACTTGGATTCACATGCTTCAATATGGTACTTGTTATCCTGCTGACCCCCCCCCCCTTTTGGAACTTTGTATTTTGAGTGTTTTGAGTACTGTATTATTAATCAACTATCTGGTTTGCTTATTCCTTTAAAATGAAATTAGCAAAATCACTAATTGAAAATGCAAAACTTCTTACATAATACATTTTGACCTCCTTATAAAATAGTCTAAAATGGTTTAAATATTGTATGTTAACTTTGAATGATGATTTTGGTTTTGAATGTTTGCCGGGCATACTTGTAATATATTGAGAATACCCTCCGTAATCAATTTTAGGTTCTGTCACTATGAGTAGCCAATCACAAAACTGTATTACAAAGATTTAAAATGTACTGCTTATTTTACTTTATAAATTAAAATTTACCTTCTGGCTACATAACTGAACCTATAGCTATGCTAAGTACCAATCTGTAAAAGAGTTTTTGAAAGTTTTTGGATGGTTTATTTTATAAAATTCACAAATGGTGTGTATCACTTTAATCATGATGAAATAAATGTTCCTAATGTCTGGATGTACTTGAGACATGCTCCTTAAGGAAGATCCAGATTGGGGTCGAGCGCAGGAGCTTGGGATTCTGCTGAATAAAATGAGCACTTTGGGCTTTTGAAATTGAACTTTCAAGTACAGGAGTTTTCTTTTTATTTCTACAAACAAGCTGGCAGATGTTATTCCTGTAATCTCCTGTGCGCACTGTTGTTCTTAGGTATTTGTTATTTGTCTATTCATTTTTCTCCTGGTAGTAGACATTGGGAGGGGGCTCATAGGTGGCATCTCTTTTTAGTTATGTGGTTTCTCACTTAGGACATACAGGCGATGGTAAGCTGGATGAGGGACACCTGTGCTGCTGGAGGGATATGTGTAATTCATGTTTCATTGGGGATGGCAATGAGTGCATCTGTTTTTTCCAAATTTTCTTGTGCATGCTCGGTTCACATTCCAATCCTTAGACTGTGTGCTACCTTTTCTAGTCACAGTATTTCTAGAACATCTTGTAGCCATTCTTTGTATGTGAGTTTTCTGTTGTCCAGCCAGTTTTAATATTGCCTTTAGCAATATTTGCAATCAGGTAAATGCTGTGTCTTCTGCTTTTGTAACCTCTCTGTCCATTACCTTTCCTAGTATGCAAATTTCTGGAGGAACAGTTCTTGCATTCCATTAATGGGTTGAAATGGTTTTTATTTCCTCCCCAAATATTCTTATTACTGCAGATCCCATAGTACATGCAAAGAGTGCTGTTTCTTTGCCACATTTGTGGCATGTTGGGGACAGTATTTTCTTCACTTGAAATAGTCTTTGTGGGGTGTAGTAGAGATTGCTCATGATTTTAAATTGTTGGATTTTTAGGTCTTGTACTGAGGTTACCTTTCTCAAAATTCCCAAATCTCCTTCCACTACCATTGTGTTGTGTCCATGTTTAGCACAATGGCAAACCATGTTACAATTTCTCAGCTTTTTATATAGCTTAGTGACCAGGCTTGTGTACCATTGTCACACTTGAATAGTCAGCTATCATGTTGTTTATTTCTTCAGTCCATGGGTCAGTGAGTTCTACTAGTGGCCTCCTCCCTCAGCGACTCTATGGTGTGCGAACCTGTAGTAAGAAATATGCATCCGGGGAGTTACGTGATGCTGTCTTCCTGGTAGCAGCTCTCCTCTGATTGTCCCCTCTCCTCTGACCCAAATTGTACAAAAACTAAATTAAAATTGATCTGTCTACCTAGCTTTCTGCTAACCTTGATCTACTTGGATGTTGGGATTACCTTTGCCAGTTTTCAATCCATGTCTGAAGAGGATGTCTGAGGTGGAGATGCGGCAAGCTCCTCAAAGGCTCACTCCACCACACATGCCAGATAAACAAGCTAGACAATCCAAGGCTCAGACCTCGGGCTCCAGTCGACCTGACAAACCTACCACAACACCTGTTTCTCTCACAGAAGAGTGCTTTCTTATGGAGTTGGAAACCCTTAGAGAATCCCTCAAAGAGATTATGGACCAACTTGCTAGCATCCACCTGGGGGCCAGAAACCCAGGCCAAGTGTACACCCTGGGGAAATGCTACAAGTCTCAATGGCTGAGAGGGACCTGGGGGTGGTGGTGGATGTCAAGATGAACAACTCTGAGACTTGTAGGAGGGCAGCAGCCAAGGCCAACAGGATGCTGGGATGCATCGCTAGGGGGATCACCTCCAGAAGGAGGGAAGTGATACTCCCTCTGTATAACTACTTGGTGAGGCTGCACCTTGAGTACTGCGTGCAGTTTTGGAGGCCACACTTAAAGCGGGACATTAACCTCCTGGAGAGGGTCCAGAGGAGGGCAACCAAAATGATTTGGGGCTTGGGGGACAGGACCTATGAGGAGAGGCTCGAAGAGCTAAATATGTACACATTGGAAGAGAGAAGGGACTGGGGGGACATGATAGAGGTCTTTAGGTACATGAAGAGGTTAAATAGGGGAGGAACAGTCAGGGTGCTTTGAAGGAAGGAGGAAGGGGCCACTAAAGGGCATGGGTGGAAGCTGGAGGGGGGAAGATTCAGGGGAGAAAGGAGGAGGTGCTACTTCACTGAGAGGGTGGTGGAACCATGGAATGCACTGCCTAGGGGGCTGGTGGAGGCAGAGACAGTGGAGGGGTTCAAGAGGGGGTGGGACAGGTACAGGGGAAGGGTTCTGGAAGCAAAATCCAATGCAGCAAGAATATCCGGAACTGGGAAGGGAGAAGCCAGAGAAGGCGAGGGGGACAGCAAGGTCAGCACCCAGGTTGGGGACTGACCAAATGAGCAGACACGAAAGACCGTTAGGCCTATTCTGCTGGCATATGTTAGTAACTTAAATCACTTAGAGGAGATCTAAATGACATGGGCAGACGGGTAGGAGACGTAGAAACTTGCACCCACTCCTTAGAGAATTGGCAGGCCCAGACAGACTCAGACAATACCAAACAAGACAGAGAATCTGCAAACTGGAAGACAAATTGGAGGATCTGGAAGGAAGAATCTGCTGCCACAATATTGTAATCTTTGGGCTGCCAGAGGGTGAGGAAGCTTGTACCACTGTGCATCCCTGGTTGTGCCATGGTGCAGTTGGCATGATATTCAGTTGTGTGGTGCAGCGCATCTAGCCCTGCGCTAATGTTTGAATATCGTGCGTGTTGCGCATAGGCGCACTGTACTTGCACCTGCTCCAGCTATTGCGCTACTTTGTGGCGCAGTTTGAATATCTGGGCCCTTGAGTACAGTTATGGGTGTGCTTGTCAGCCCCTAATGCTTTATTGCAGGACACCTTAACTCTGCTTAGTACCAAGTCACAGGCTGCTGTACATATGGGTAGGCTATAGTCAAGTAGGGACAGAATGGAGTTGGACACTACCAGTTGCCTGGTGCCGGTCATAGGGTTTCTCTGATTTCTGAAAAGAGCACCCATTCTTCTGTTCATAGGTGAGACCAGGTTGTCAACATGGAGGGCAAAGGATAACATGTTATCCAGCACCACTCCAAGATATTTAAACATTTCCACCTGCTTTTAGCTTCTGACCTTCATTTTTGAGGATATAAAGAGGGGCCTTATTCTTTATCCATGGGCCATTGAAAAGCATTTTTTTTGTAGTTGAGGACAAGTTTATTAATAGAGAACCATTTTTTTTAGGCTTTAGAAGCGAGTTGCCAGGGTCATTGCTTTTGATGTAAAATGACAGCATCATTTTCATATAGGAGAACATTAGCTGACCTGCAGCACCAGGCAGTTGGTTAATGAAAAGGCCAAAGAGAAAAGGACCCAGAATGGAGCCATATGGCACACCTATGGATACATTCTGAGTGTCAGACAAGGAATTCTCAATTTCTACTGAGTCCCTGGAAAGGCTGAGACCAAAGAGCTTACCGAGCAGGAGCTTGTGGTTGACCAGGTCAAAGGCCTTTGTTAGAAGGATATATATGGCTCAAACCATGCTTCCATTTTTCATTGGCTTGTTTCTCCATCAGATTCCCTAAATTATGAACTCCCTTAACCCATCTCTCAAAGTTACTGACTCCCTAACCAACTTTAAATCCTATCTCCTGTCATCACTCACTCACTCCCACAACCCATGTGCCTGCTTTCAGTGATGTCTTGACCCCCCCTCCTCACATGTCCCCCATAGGCCACTCTGGCCTCTGAACCTTTCACCACTAGGCTCTGCTTCTACCCATCATTATGTGCATTAATTTATTTTATTTTTTAGTATGTTTTCTGTGCTGGCTCCCCATTGACCCTGCCGAGTCTTGTCCCATCGATCATCCACCACCACTAGCCCTACCAGGGATAAGCTCTGGATTACTTCGAGCGACCACAGAAGAGGAAACCCAACCACCCAGTGGACAGCAGTATATGGCCCCAGGACACAACCGTCCCGGGGTTACACCACTGGCTTACCCCCCCCAGAAGCAGGACAACAGACAGGAGCCTATCCCTGGTGGAAGGCAGGATACATCCTTGACAAAGTCACAGGGGAGGCAGCATGGGATCACTGACTCGGATGGGCGGCTTTCTGCTCGGTCACATTGTTTTTTCTGAAGCTGGATGGAGACGGTGCATGCAATGATAGAGTGGTGTGAATGACACTGTCTGACCTGCCCCCTTAAAATCAAGGTGCCAGACACTTGTTGCACCCCTGGCCTCCACCAGGGATCACCCTATGTACTGGACACACAACCCCCTCCCCTCAGAGAAGGAGAGCAAGCCATTGGGTGCTTAATTCTCCTCCCCAGGCTGGCTCTCCAACTCCTGGTCCATTCCCAAACCCAGGGTGTCGGCGTCATGGGCAGAAACCAAACTGCTGGCCATTATGTGCATTTATAATATATCCACTATTTATTTACACTCTACCTGGTGAGTACAGCTTATTTAAATTCAAAATATCATATTCAGTTGTACTTACCTAATTCCCTTGTACTGTGAACTTTATACCTTGTATTTGCAAAATGTTGAATATGTTGAATCTCTTTTGTATTACTTTTTCTGTCCTTAGACCCTAGATCCTTTGAAAATAGGCTCACCTAAAGGGTTTTGTGTGAAAATAAATAAAATGATCAAGGGCCTTGTGCAAGTTGTTTGTGTATTTTGTCAGTGCTGTTTTAGTGCTGTGGAGTTTCCTAAAGCCATGCTTCTGGGCACATTGTAATTTGTGCTCCTCATCTCTGTCATGGCTAAAGATATCCAGATACTTCTGTCATAGTGGCCTAGGTCACAACTTTTGGTGTCATTTGGAGCCACTGTTTCAAATAGTTAAAATATATATTATTATCTGCGGGGTTGTTAGAGTCAGCAGGTGGCATTGTACTGAAACAATGCTGCACGTGCATGTGCTTCCACAAGTCGTTAGGTCAGTGAGCTCTAGTTGGTATTTGGCACATTGCAAGAATTCAGGCTAGTGCACAGTGATGTCCACGACTGTTCTTCATGGTTCGTCACCCAAAATAGTGACCTGACAACTGGCACCACTGTACTTTTACTATGGAACCTCCTATGAATGCTATCATATTGTCACTGTACTTAGTCTTTACTTTCCTCTAAAGTGCTGAATCAAGTGTATGACTGGACAAAATGTATGAACATGGCTTCAACAAAAGTATCACGTTCCACAGTTTCACAAAAGCTCATGAAATTCAACTTTAATTACTGATGTTATTTTTGGAATCTTTGGCTGCTTATAACTTGGCACATACAGTCTCTTTTTTTTCATATTGTTTTTTCTCCTGTTTGGCAGATCATCTCTTAGGTATATACCCTGTCACATGGATATACCCTGATCAGGCTAAACCCAGCCATCATTCAGTTGGCTACCAGGTTTGGGTGCAGGTGCAAGGGCAGCAGGGTGTGATGCACCCCCACAGCACCACAAGCAGCAGCAGCTCCCAGTTCTGCAGCATCAGCAGCCCCAGTTCCACAGCCACAGCCCCAGTTCTCCCTCCTTCACCACTGCAGCAAGAACTCCCTGTGCCCCTCCATGGGTACTACCACTACCATGGGATGATCACCCTGAGGAGTCATGTGCAACATCATCATCTTCTGGCTCCTCACATTCCAAGATGCAGCACAAGTTCTTCCTTGTGTGGGAGTTCTTTATCATTGACCCCAGTAGTGACAGCATTCTGGTGTATAAACTGTGTAACACCCTGGTTTGTCGCATTAAGAGCCAGTCAATTGGGCACTGGTGGGCAGCACACCCACTTGAAAATCAGGCACCTCCAACACTGAGAGGAGAGAAAGAAGGAGGTGAGGGTGATGGTGCTGGTGCCAGTGGTCCTTCTTTGTCAGGGAGGCAGCACAGTAAGAGACTATGAAGGTCACATGGTCAGTTGCTGGATGGGGCACACATGGCTCTGGGTTCAATACCACCAGCCAGACTGGGGCAGGGCCAGGGAACACCATCACCACTGGCATCAACATCAACTAGAGGGAAACTGATGCAACTCTGCATGGAGATAGGGATCTTTGCTACTGATTTGCTTCGATGGAAGAAACCTTACAGACACTGCTGTTAAATCATAAAATTCTTTTGGAGGGCATGGAAGAGCTCTTTTGCAGTGGTGTGGGTGACTATTCCACCTGGTCCATAATAAGTATGTTACAAATACTGCTTCCATCCTGTCTTCATCCTGTCTGCTCTAGTACTCCTTACTGGTCATCTCTCTATAAGATTAAGATACTTCCTTCTGTCTCCCTTTTAGCCTTTGTTTAATCCTCTTTGTTTATGAAAAAAATAAAATAAATGTTTAAAAACTATACAAAAATCTAAAACTGTTTTCCTGTGTTTGTCTCTTACTGTTCGACTCAATCTTTTTTCATCTTGATTTCTGAGTGCTCTCCTGTTAAAAAATCTGTCTTCTATCAACATTTTCTTTATATGTGCAGTTCATGTACCATATCATTCTTTCTCTGTCTATATTGTCTAGTCCCTGAATCTTTTTTCCAATTCTACAGTTCACTCTGTGCTATATTAATCACTGACTCATCCTTTTGGACTGATTCCCTCCTTCCACAGCCACTTTTCTTTTTTTTTTTTCTCACTTCCTGAAATTTTCTCTAGAACCTAATATTTATTTATTTAGTTTTTGTTGACCGAGTAGGTGCGCTAGACAAAAGCAAAGCAAAGCAACTTTATTTATATAGCGCCTTTCATAACCAAGGCACTGTACATAATATAAAATGACAGCCTAGACTATAAACATTTAAAACAGTCATTCAATTTAACAATTAGGGAATGCTAATGTAAATAAATGAGTTTTCAGCAGAGCTTTAAAACTGTTGACGGTCAGGCATTCTCTTAACTAACGGGGTAGAGAACTCTACAAGGTTGGTGCTGCAAATGAAAAAGCACAAGCTCCTGATGTTTTTAGACAAACCTTGGGAATCTCTAGCAATCCCTCATCGGTGGATTGAAGGGGGCGACTGAGGGAGTAGGGAGTCAGGAGACGTTTCAGGTAGTCGGGTCCCTGTTCATATAGTGCTTTGAAGGTAAGCAAATCCACCTTATAGGTGATCTGCCACTGAACCTGCAGCCAATGCAGTTCGTGCAGCATAGGCATAATATGACTGGTCCTAGAGGTACCAGTCAGAAGTCTGGCCACAACGTTCTGCACTAGCTGCAGGTGGTGGATAACAACCCCAGGCAGCCCTAGGTAGAGGGCATTGTAGTAGCCAAGATAGGTAGTAATGAAGGCATGGACCAATTTTGGAAGGTCACCCAGTGGAATCAGGTGTTTCACCCGGGTGATATTCCTCCAATGGTAAAATGAGGATTTGACCACAGCTGACAACTGAAACTTAAGGGTCAAGTTGTCATCAAAATAATGCCAGGTTACGCACCGATCTGAGGTAATGAGCTGGACACCATCGAGCCACAGGCCCGACATGAGCCCAGCTCAAAACCCACCCGGGTGACCTGGTTCCACAACCAATACCTCAGTCTTATCCGGGTTTAATCTCAACCAACTCGGGATCATCCAGTCTTTGATCTCAGAGGCGGGTATTTAGCACAGAGATTGCATCAACCTGTCCCGGCACAAAGGACATATACAGCTGAGTATCATCTGCAAAGCAGTGAAAACTCAAGTCGTATCACCTGATGATATCTCCTAATGGTAGCATATACACTGCGAACAACGTGGGCACCAATATGGAACCCTGCGGGACCCCACAGGACAGGGGGAGGGAGTCAGAGGAATAAATTCTGGTGACCACCCTCTGAGACCTACCTATGAGGAAAGATCAAAACCATTCAAGGACTGTACCAGACAGACCACAAAGGAACTGCAGGGTTTCCAAAAGCACCTCATGGTCCACAGTGTCAAAAGCTGCTGAGAGATCGAGAAGGACCAAGATGGTATAAGCCTTTTGATCTCTAGCCATCAGGAGGTCATTTAATACCCGAACAAGGGCAGTCTCAGTGCTATGCCTCTTCCTGAAACCAGACTGGAGAGCTTCATAGACATTATGAGTTAACAGATGATCATCCAGTTGCAGTGCAACCACCTTCTCAATAACCTTCCCCACAAAGGGAAGGTTAGAGACAGGTCAGTAGCTAGCTGGATCGACAGGGTCCAAGGAAAGTTTTTTAAGGAGTGGTCAAATGACCGCCACCTTTAGGGGATCTGGAAAGATTCCCCTCTCCAAGGATCTCCATACAATTTCAGCTAGGATTGGGCAGATGACATCTACACAACCCAGTAGAAGGGGGGTAGGGCCCGGATCCAAACTACAACAGGTTGGACGCAAAGTCTGGACAATCTTCAAAATGTTCATGAATTCCAGTCGGCTGAAATCCATCCAGACAGACCTGGTGTTCACCACCTCCCATCGACCTCCACAACCCCTCATAGAGTGAGGCGGACCGATTCCGGACCTGATGCTAGCAACCTTATCTGCGAAAAACCGAGATAGCTTATCACACTCAATTTGAGAAAAAACTGTTCTGGACTGGAGACAGATTGGATTGCACAATCTGTCAACAGTTCGAAAAAGTTGAGCTGGTCAGTTTTGCGCAGCAGAAATCTCCCTAGACAGGCACTCTGCCTTCTTAGGGGAGATTTCTGATTGATAGCCCTTATAATGTTCCATCAATCTAAGCTTGTCAGCATCTAGGCCGGATTTCCGCCATGCTCTCTCCAGCCTTCAACCAATCCGCCTCAACTCCTTCAAGGACCCATCAAACCAGGGGGACCTTGGGCGAAGAGTGAGTGGTCAAGACATGAGCAGGAGCAATCAACTCCCACTGCCTTATTATAGGCTAGCACGAGATCCCCTGGACTCATGCTTTTACCCAGCAATCCCGATAGGTCCAGTACTGCCGATAGACCATCTGAGGTAACGCCTCTTAAAGGGTGGTACCGAACCACCTCCACAGGGGTTGGTCCATTTAGGGGGGCCCCAAAACTAAACCCTATGGTGTGATGGTCAGACCAACTGATTGGTTCCACCCTCAGATCAGTGATCTCCATCCCAGGAGGAACAGCAGATCAATGGTGACCTCCTATATGGGTAGAGGAGGTAACTACCTGTGTAAGTTCAGTGTTGTCATTAACTGAAGGAGATTTTGACCAAACTGTGAGAGTTCGTAGTCAACAGGCATTGAAGTCCCCAGAATTATCAATCTGAGAGACTCCAACACCATGTCGATGACAGTCCACAATCTCCTGCAGGAATACCCCCTCACCTGGTGGACGGTAAATGAGGAGTATCCTGCAGCCTACACCCTCACCCATAACACGCTCAAAGGATCTGATGGTCCCACTGGAACATCCACAAGGCCTAGTTTGGTCTTAAAAAAGATGGCTACACCCCCACCCCTACGATCCTACCTCTGGCGGTGAATCACCGAAAACCCAGCTGGAACTGCAGAAGCCAATACTGGGCCTACATTTTCATCCAGCCAGGTCTTGGTGATACATGCCAGGTCCATCATTTCAACAAGATCAGCTATAATAGCTGTATTGTTTTTGATGGACCTAGCATTACATTACACCGCCCGGGTTGGATGAGATGCTGGGGAAGACTGCGACTCCTGACCGGCTTCAGTTTCTGGGCCCATGGGTATGGGAACAAGACAGGGAGCACCCTGTCCTGACATGACTTCACCCCAGAGTGTTGCCTGGTCCCAACCACCCCATACGACTTTTCAATTTTCCCACCAAGCCCAGCCTGCCCTCTTCTTGTGACTCTCTAGCAATCCCAAGGGACTGACAATGTTTATAGATCTCTATTGATAAAGAAGGGCAGTCAAAGGGTGCAATTCCTGAGCCTGTGGGGGGACTGCCTAACCATCATTTGACCCTCCTACATATTAATACAATCTATTTACACACACCCCAAAATTCAATTCAGAATAACAAAATCATCAACCCTCCCAAAGGCCCTCTCACAGCCTAAGGAGACCCAACAAAAACTCATAAATACTTTACCCCCCCCTTCGGAAAACTCCTTCTCCTCTCTCTCTCTCTCTCTCTCTCTCACCAAAAGGGTGGAGTATCCAACAATTAAACTAAATCAATTTAATATATAAATAACTCTACCCAACCATCCCACACCTACCAAACTACAATATACTATAAAATAAAAATTATAAATACACATATCAAGTTTAAATTGTCAAACTGGTCACCAAAATCTCGAGCAACAATGGTAGACCAGGTATAGTCCAAAACATTAAAATCACTAAAGGAAAGATTTGCCTGTAATACAGTTTCCAAAGGATTATCAGAAGAGGAGGACTCTCACCACCTCCAATTCATTAAGTCACAGACTGTTACAAAAAGGCAAAATTAACCAGTACCACGAATGCCATAAAGGATTTACTGATGAAAAAGGAGGACTTTCACCACCTCCTCTTCATTTAAGTGAATCCAACAAAGTACATCCTTCAATAGGCAGAGTTCAGTTGAATAAAATAAAGTCTCCAAAGAGAGGCCCTCTCACTGCCTCCCCAAGCAAGTTAGAATTCATGAGCTTAAAAAACCAGATAAAGTGCAAGACAGTCAGCAAAACTTGTTTATAAAACGATGGTAACAGGATTTTCTTGGTTCAAATAAAACCAAAACCAAATCGACCCAGGGCAGGTCCGGGTAAATGCAACTGTCCTCCCCCACCTGGATCATCAGGGAAAGCCCAGTCTCCACCAAGCTACCTCCACAACCCTGGAGGCCCAGTGAGTACCAACCCTCCGGTAAGCACTCCTGACCTTCCTGGGGAAAAACAGCTACCCCCCTCACCCACCTCTAGGCTGACTGGACTGGCTGAACCTCTTGTCCTCCTTCTCCTCTTCCTTTCTTCAACTGCAACACAGCTCCAAATAATTAGAATAATCCTCGAGCATTAACAAGTCGAAATCCTCCGTTTAATCATTCTTCCGGCTAGTTTCAGCAAACAAGTGGAGTCCTCTGGTACAGCACCCAGGACTCCAAAATTGCGACTATAAGGAAGTCAATATTTATTTTCAGTCACAACCCAGCAGGGTTACAGACAAAGTGAAAATCAAAATTACAGAAAAATTATACATCAAATTACAAAGGTAAAGAGGCATCAAACATGGTAAGCAAATAAAACTAGAGCAACATGTAACACTTAAGCAGTACGGGGGGGTATAAGAAAGCAACCAAATAAGTGCTGAAGTAACATGAGATATAACAGTTCAAATTCCAAAAATACAGAGCATCAGGTACATGAGCATTTATCACTGACCAGAAGGAGTTTCTGAACATCATTCTTGAGAACCTGATGAAACGTAATGCATCTAATTGCCATTGGAAGGGAGTTCCAAAGCTTGGGTGCAAACACTGAGAAAACATGTTCTCCCATCCTTGTGTACATTTAGGATGTCAGGAGAGACTTGTCAGTTGACCTCAGCGAACAAGCTTGTGAGGTGGGCTTGAACATGCTGGCAAGTGACTCAGGTACATTGGCTCTAATAATATTATCTACGGTACAGCCAGCAGTATACAGTTAGTAAGAGGATGGGGAGAGCCAGCAGAGGCTAGTGTAGAGGACACAGTGGTGGGTATGCCGGGGCATAGACAGGCAAATCGACAGACGCTGTTACAGCAAGTGTTCCATTTACTTAACACCCATTTATTAGCCTCAACATATGATACCAGCCCATAAGTGAGGTTAGGTCTCAGTGCACCTTGGACAATGGCAAGCCTGGCAGCAGCAGTTAGATTGTATCTAATCTTATAAGCAAGGCCAAGTTTTGTGTTAACAGTTTTGCAGAGGGTTGGCATGTGGAGGTTAAAATCAAGGAAAGGGTCTAAAGTCACTCCAAGGTACCTAAACAAGTAAATAACCTCAAGTGGGGAGCCCCCAGGACCACATATAGTTAGGGTGGAGGGACAGGCCCTGAACCTAGGTGCTGAGTCAATGAGCATTGTGAGTGTCTTTTTGGAGTTCATGAGAAGTTTGTTGTGTGTTATCCAGGTTTGGATAATTGGAAAATCCTTATTCAGCATTGAACTGATGTCCGCTGTATCTGCAGCACTAGTGTATAGCACCATGTCATCAGCATATAGTAGGGATGCACAGGAAACTGCCATTTGGGTAGATTGTCTAAGAAACAGTGAGAACAGTAGCAACCCAAGAATGGATCCCTGAGGAACACCAACAGTGCTGACGTGCTGATTAAGTTCTCCTCTTAGACTGAGTCCCTTCCCCACAGCCACTTTTCTCAAATTTCCAACTTCCTGAAATTTTCTCCCAAAACAGAAATTATTAATGGATTTCAACAGGTATTGTATCGCTGCTGTGCTGTTCAAGTTGCTTTTCAGACAGTCTGTATTGTGGAACACTTTAGTACATAGAAGTGCACAAGCACAACAGATACATTTTTCACTTTCTGAAATGTTCACCTGGGCCAGAAATTATCAGTTGTAGTAATGTACTGCTGCTGTGCTGTTCAAGTCACCTTCTCAGAAAGTCAATCTTGTGAAGCACTTTAGTACACAGGAGTGCACAAACACAATGTATAAAATTCTCTCTTCCTGAAATTTTCTCCTGAATAAGAAATTATTAACAGTGGTAATGTACTGCTGCTGCACTGTTCAAATCACCCTCTCAGAAGGTCTGTCTTGTAAAGCATTCTTGTACACACAGTACCATATACGCATTTCTCACTTCTTGACATTTTTTCCTTAACCAGAAATTATTAGTGGTGGTAATGAACTGCTGCTGCACTGTTTAAGTTGCCATACTTCCAGAGTTTTTCTTAACTCACAGAATTAATATATCATGCTGCTACATGCTACTACATGGTGCTGTGTTGTGTCAGTTCCCCACCACAGCCCTTCTTGTACTGCACTTCAGTGAAAATTGTTGCAAAAAGCACACTATACCAAATTTGGTACTCCCAGAATTTTTCTCAACTCAGAAAAATTAATATACCATGCTTCTACATGGTGCTGTGCTTGTTTGTTATTGTTTTGGTATCTGGGTAAGCTCCACTAGGCACAAGTGCCTGTTTTCAGGGTGGCCCAGGAGTACTGGGTTGGTTAAGTGACTTGCTCAGAGTCACACAGTATGCAAGTGGAGGTTGTGGGAATCAAACCCAAGTCTGCTGGATGTACCAAGCTCATTTACAGCTTGTTACTCTAACCTCTAGGCTATACTGCCAGCCACCATAGCGCTTCTTGTATTTCACTTGAGTGAAAGTTGTGTGCAAAAAGCACAATATACCAAAACTCAGTGATCTCAGAATTTTTCTCAGCTTCTAGAATTAACATAACATGCTGCTACATGGTGCTGAACTGCATCAGTCCCCCACCACCGCCCTTCTTGTAATGTACATTAGTGAAAACTATGTGCAGAGAGTACAGTATACTAAAATGCGGTACTTCCAGAAGTTTTCTGAAGTCACAGAAATTATAACTCAGGCTGCAGGTTAAGGAGATTGTTGCATGTAGTAGCAGGTAATGACAATCTCATTGGCAGAGGTACATGACAGACAAGGAGGTACAGTGTTTATTGTGGTAGCAATGCTTTGTTGATATGTCTGCTGTAATGTTGACGACATCCATGATCTGGCAGAGGAGATGACAGTGGGTTGCTTGCTGGAGGTGAAGTCATTCAAAGAACCTGTGAATAAAAGAGAGAAGTTATTCAGACTCTAGTACACTCCCTACTGTGTCGCACCTGTGAAAGGAAATCCATTGTCCACGATCAGTCTTACTATACCTGTCATGTATGAAGACAGAAGAGAAATTATTTCTCCCCATGTGGCCACTGGTTGCTGCATATATATCTGTTGTTCACTTCCAGTCTTACTATACCTGTCACCTGTGAGGACAAGAGAGAAATTATTTTTCCTCACTTGGCCAATGTGGTGGCCACACTGTATATCCATTGTCCACTCCCAGTTTTTCTGTATCTGTCACCATCTGTGAAGACAAAAGAGCAATATTTTTTTCTCCCTTGAGATGTGACACTGTGTTACTGCATACCTGTGAAAGTAAAACTTTAAATAAAAAAAAAAAACATGTAATGATACCATCAAATTAGTGATGGTCATGCTGTGTACTGGCATGACAGTACCACAGAGGGGGTGGTGGAGGAAGAGGCAATTTAAGTCTGTGCCTTGAGGGTTGTCTGGCTTTGTGACTGGCTTGCCAGTTGTCCCTGTAAATGATCAAACCTGCAGTGAAAGGGACACAAAAGGAAAGAAAGAAATACATTTTAATGTCTTGTGAGAAATAAAGTGGATGCCCTCTTGGAGGGACTCACCATCACCAGCATGGATTGTGAACACTAATGAAAGTCCCTTACCATCACAGCAAACAAAGATAGGCCTTGCTTATCTTGAGATCTTGCTGCCTTGATGGACTCAGCTGACTGGAGGGTCAGTCTGAGGGTGGCTGGCTGAAGGTGTGCCTAGTAATGGTATTTATGCTGGATTAAGAGTCCTGGTTTGTCTTTGATATATGGGGGAGGCCATTTCCCATGTTGCTTGCAGATGTGGAGGACCCAAGCAGGCTAGAGGAGGAGGAGGCAGTGTCTTGCCTGCTGGAGTACTGAAGGAGGCATGGTCTACCTAGTAGTAGCATTTACAATTGATTAAGAGCTTTGTTTGTCAGTCTGGATGCATGCAGTAGAAGCTGTGGCCCATGCTGTTTATAGATGTGGAAGACCCAAGCAGGCCAGAGAAGAAAGAGGCAGTGTCTTGCTTGCTGGAGGCAGCATGGCCTGCCTGACTGCCATTGACATTTACTCTATATTAAGAGTTCTGGTTTGTCTCTGGATGCATGTGGCAGAGGCAATGGCCCATGTTAGTTTTGCATTTAATTACGCAGTGTTCAGTGATTTTCTAGTTAGTCTGTAGGCATCACACCAGAGAGGGTGGAGGCAGAGAATCAGATGGATGCAGGAAGAGAAGCACAACTTGGGGAAAAGTAAAATGACATAGAAAAATTACATGTGAATCATGAAAAAAAGGATTCAACAGATGAGGAAGAAAGGAGGGACAGAATACAACATTTTATGCTTCATCCTCATCAAGGAATCAACCCTCAGTCTTCAAGACTAGAGTTGTCCCCACATTGGAATTCTTTATCCATTCATGTTTCCTCCACCTCTATAGAAGGCAATTTGCTAATGCCTCCAACCTCATGCTCTTCAGATTTACCTTCAGCACTGCTTCCACCTTCATGAGGCAGGAGCACTGAGATGATTGTCCGTGGAATGTGACCCACATTCATGTTAGTAGTACGTTAGCATGCCAACATTTTAAACAGAGCATAAAATTCATATTATAACACCAGAAGGGGTGAATATCAAACAGCAGGAATAACCAAAATCAATGGTCAGGGCCAAGAATGCTACCCCCTTGCCAATCAATTCACAAGTCTTGGCTTACTTGGAGTATGCATTCCCATGCTACCAAAATACACCTGGAAACAAGCTGCCATGACTCAGTGTTCCTTTCCTTGTTAAAAAACGAAACTTATAAATGACCTTTTAATTATCTCATATTAAATAGTAAATTCTGGCAAAACTTCATAAATACATTTAGAGAAGTGTTGTTTTAAAATACTATAAATTAAACTGCAACATTGATACCTTTTGTTTATAAAAGCGACAAAGACAGACAGAAGAAATTGATTGGCTAATGAGTATCCTAGCTGTGTAATTATCTCATCATAGTTACGTTCATGGGTGGGAATTAGTACATAATCAAACAAAATATCTAATTTTGAACCAAAACACAGTTTTGTAATTTATTTCTTTGCTTGTGTTTTAAAAAGCCTTTTATGAGTGCAATGAAATATGGCTAATAATTGTACTATTTGGGTCTATTTATTTAATTAATTTATTTATTTCATTATTTGGAGGTAACCTTTGAGCAAACTGCTCTTTTCAGAGGTTCCTACGTCAGCAAGCGCAAGACAATAATTTGGAAATTAGCAATTGTTTACAAAAATACACGAACATACGAAAAGAGACTAAAGGAGCTTAATATGTATACCCTTGAGGAAGGGGCATGACAGAAACTTTCAAGTACCTCACGGGAATCAACAAAGTCCAAGATGGTAGCATCTTTCAGAAAAAGGGATGTGCAAGAACAAGGGGGCACAATTTGAAGATAGAGGGGGGAGAGCTGAGGGGCAATGTGTAGAAGTATTTTTTCACAGAGAGGGTGGTGGACGCATGGAACAGCCTTCCTGAGGAGGTTGTGAGGTCAAAAACAGTGGGGGAATTCAATAATGCATTGGGCAGAAATACAGTAAGGCAATTCTGTCTGGGGTAGGAAGAAATAGGCTGTTGGTTAACTATGATCTGCAGCTTATCCAATAGGTAGGGAATTGGGCAGACTAGGTAGAGCCAAGCAGTCCTTATCTGCTGTCAAAGTCTATGTTTCTGTGTTTCTGTGTACATAACTGATTACACAATAACATATTACCAGATAAATAAGGTTAAAGTAAAATACTATGAGTATCAAACAATCAAACTACTAAAGGTAAAGGCAGTCAGAAGTAAAGGCTTTGTCGAGTTGGCAGTTCATTTGGGAAATGTGGGGAGGTATAGGACCCGAGCATGCCAGGGGAGGGGAATAACAAAATGCTTGGCATAAGTGGTGGTCAGTCATGGATTGAGCGGTGAAAGTAGTGGAGCAGAAAGGTAAGGGTGGGAGGAAGGAGTGAGTAACAAGCTAAGAGGACTTGCTAAGGGCCACACAGAGTTGGAAGGATGATAAGGGGGTGAGAGGGGGCGCTATTAATCAGTGATGGAGGAAAAGTAGAGGACCACACAATGGAGAAGTAAGCAGATCAGATTACAGATAGTGCTGTGCTGAGCTAAAATACTAGAGTCAAGAAGAAGCATTACAACCACAAACAATTTAATGACACAAGGTATACTACACACCTGAGGCATGTCATTTCTTGTCCATAATTATACACCCTAATTACACACTCTGGCAGTGCCTTATTTGCTTACATATCCTGTGGCAGTCAATTAAATTTAGAATAATACAACAATGGTGTTCATCCAATTTTGCTGACAATGCACAGTGAAAACCCTGTAATATTTTATTTTACTCCAGCCTATGTGGAGCCATCATATTTTATTGTACTATTGTATAATTATGGTATGAAAACAATTTGAATAAAAGTTTACCTAGTTTTGTATCTTAGATATTTAGAAATGGTACTGCACTGTTTCATATGGTTTAAGTTCTTAATTACCCCAGTACAGTAATATGCTCCCCATGTGTTAGTTCAGGTCTAATTCTGTTCCATAGCACATTAATACCAAGGTTAGAGTGCCAAGCCATAAACCTAGAGACACAGCAGGGTTTAAAATCCCACAACCTCCGATTGCATAGTGTGTGACCCTAAGCATGTCAGTTAACCTCCCTGTCCTTCCAGGTCACACTTGAAAATGAGTTATGGATTTGTGTGCCTTTCCCAGCAAAAAGTTACCCAAAACTGTGTCCTTTCATTGTAGAACTACATTATTGATATTCATAGGGGTTCTATAGCTTAGCTCAAACAGCATTATCTTACTGTAGTTCTGTGGTCATTCAATACTGGATTAGTTCTTTGTAGCCAGATTTCAGATGTTTGTAAATCTGCCTGCAGATCAAGTTTTACTTAAACAATTGTTTTGTATTTTTTTTACAATACAGCATAATCTGCATGCAATATAATTCATGTTCAGGCGATTCAGTCCTCCATGCCAAAAAAATGGATAAAAATGTGCAAAGGGGGATTCTGCAACTCTGAAGGGTTCTAAAGGGACAAACAGACAAATAAAAAGACAGTGACAGGGAGATTCTGCAACTCTGATGGGTTCTAAAGACATAGACTGACAGACAGACAGATAGAAAGAAAGAAATGGCAACTAATGCACAAAGATATACAGTAAATATCCAGAATGTACAATTATTAGTCATTCTGTGTGTCAAGAATTGTTAGTAAGTAACTGCTGTCCAGCAGGAGGTACAGTAGGCCACTCTTAGACTATTATTAGACTTCAATAACCAGTGCAGACTGGTGGTAATTCTTTAGCAACACAGACTGTGATCCGCATTTCTTGCTGTCTGCATATTCTCTGCCCTGATACATCTATCCCCAACAGACTGTCTCTACAAATCAAAGGTGAACAGAAAGAAACCACTTGAGTCAGACAGGCACCATGCTGAACTCACCCTCATGGACAGAATTCACACGGAAAACTAGAGGATGGAGCAGAGCGAAATGTGGTCCTCATTATTTTATACGTGCCCCATATTAAAAGAATTATTTTAATGGACCGAAACTATTCCTTTCAAGGTTAGCACTAAAGTCATGATGCTATGTATAGAATTTGCATGTGACTAGGGGCTTCTTGAGCAGAAAGAGCACAGCTAAGAATGTGAGTACAGTTGAAAATGTAATCCTTATTGGGATTTTTGCTGACCAGGCAATTAACAGTAGCTGCCAGAGGGATTCCTGCCTCTTACTAACCTAGTAATATGATGAAGGAAGAGACTCAAGGTCCGTGCCCTCTCCTTCTCCTGCTGTACAGCAGTGACTACTGTATACCCAACTATAGTATGGAGACATATCCAAGCTTATCAGCCTAAATGCTACCCTTGCTTATGTTGTGCAAGCATCTGTGTCATCCTCCCAAGGAACTGTCTAGTCCTGCTTTGAAACTTGAACAGGGTAGCTTCCACAACTTCACCACAGAGGAAAAGGCAGTTTAGTGTCTTCAGAAACTTCAGCAGCTTGCTGCTGAGATCCTTCTTGTGCCAGTAATAAATGTGTTAAACAGCAATACATCTAGCACAAACTCAAGGGTACTCCACTCAGAGCATCCTCCAATCTGAATGATGACCATCCACCACCACTCTCAGCTTTCCTTCAGGCAGTCAGTTTACTATCCACATCCTGTACACTTTGTGGACTCAGTATTGTGCTACTTTCTCCATGAGTTTTCCATGTACTCCATGTTGTAAAACTTCATCAGTGTTGATAGTCAAGGCGTTTACTATAGTGATTTGCACTAAGCTTAGACTCTTCTACTAAATTTGATGGCAACATTTCAATTAGCCTAAAACTTATGAACTTATGAGGTTTGCTGTCATTCGAATATTGACATTTATTTTGAATGGCTTTTTGAAAATGTAATCTTCTTGTGTTACTTTCACAAGTCCACGGATCACTGTTTTCCTGTTGGAAAAGTGCCAGGAGGTTGGAGGGGGCTTTACCTATCCTTAATGTTCCTGCAAGACTGATTTACTCTTTGAAAAAGGGGACTGGGGCACCCTCTGGGATGATAAGGCATTGTATGCAGTAGATCACCTTCACCTTGGTGGATGGGTAACCATGGCACTAGAGAGAAGCTGGAGGAGTATGTAGGTAGATAAAACTAGGGAAGGGAGGGCCTCAACAGGGAACAGGACCTTAAACTTTCACATGGAGGGAGCCATATGGCTCTGCACTGGACAGCACTATCAGGGTATGAAGGAGAATTGTGGGGATAACAAGGGGAAGGGTGGGAGTGGTACAAAATCTGAAAGAATATCCGAGTGCTACACAAAGGATCAAGTCACAATTTCACAGCACACACTGGGAATAGGGGAACTCACAGGGCCTAACAAAATCACTGCAGGAAACAAGTTGTCCTGGAAAGCATTAATGTCATGAGCTTGGGCAACAAAGTGGGGATCTACAGTTGTTGGCTGCAGGAAACCCACCTGGACTTAATGGCAGTTACAGAAACATGGATGTTCCACTCTATGACTGGAACCACCTCCTTGTTTTAGGGTAGTCAGTCTTCAAGAAGGATAGAGATTGGACAGGGGAAGGAGGGGCGGTCCTATATGTAGGATAGCATCAAGGCCACAAAGGACATAATTGTTGGAGAAGGGGTGGAGATAGATACAATGGATGTATTTGGTAGCTGAAAGGGGCAGGAAAAAAAGATTAGGAGGGGTTTACAGACCCCTTATCAAAAAGAAGGTGTCGATAAGGAACTAGCAGAGAACATCAGAAGAGCAGCACATTTGGGGATGTGGTGGTCATAGGTAGAAATGGGCTAAGTGGTCTCAATTCATTCGCGGGAGTGATTCATTGAGTGAAGGCACCGTGGAGTGCTCCACAATGCTAAGTGGTGTAATTTGCATTATAATGGGTTATGCGAAGTCCACTGAAAACAATGACTTCAAGTTACTCCGCCTTCCCAGACCACTACTCCACCAATTTTAAGGTGAAGTACATTAAAAACAATATACTTTGCCTCATTTTACCTTGTTTTTCAGCTCCAAAGGTGAATTTTGCAGTGATTCATGGGATTTCAGGTCACATGGGCTCTAGATTGTTCTGCACAGCCTTAGTACGGGGTAGTGTGTGTAGGAAGCTGTAGGAGACAGTCTGCTCTGAGAGCTCTCTGTGATTCAAACCTGCTAAAAGCTGTTAAAAAAGCCTTTTTGAGTAATTTTTTTTGCTGAAACCTTAGTTCATCAATTGTAGGAAACCCTCCTGTGCTCATATCATCGAGTGTTTATTGTTTGTGTATGGATTTTGAATGTTAATGTACGACATTCAGTCTATGTACTGAGAGACAGTGGAAGTGTGCTTTGGGGGGGCATATCTGTGGTGTAGGTAGATTAACTTGGAGAAAAAGACAGTTCTTTCTGTTTTGGTGATATTTTTCTTGTATAACTGTGTTAATGTATACACAGTAATATTTTCAATAATTCTTGACATTTTTTTGCTGATTGTTGTGATGCAGCAGTGCATAATTTTAGTTTGTTTAAAATACGTGGTTATATTACTGAAGTTTTCAATTTGCTATGCATTACTTACTGTGTGTGTGAGTATGTGTGTCACATGTGCCATCAAATCAGACACCTTTTATTGTGCAACATAGTAATTTCAACAATGTGAACCTGCTATCCACTGCAGCAGCATGATTTTTGTACGTCTTTGTGGTATCTTTACTGGTACTAGTACTAGTGAGTGTTACTGCAGTACACTGCCCCCCCCCCGCGGCCTGTCCCAACCGGCAAAGGTATTCTTTTCCAGATTTGAATTTCTGATGGTGAGCACTGGTTAGGTGTTGTCCCTTTGTGTCTGCATCTCTTCAGTGCACAGTGCAATCTTAATCTGTCTGTGCATTTGCATCTGTTTAGGGCCCAATCTCCATCTGTAACTTAAGTCACAGTTGTCTATTTGGCTTCCCTTCAGAGTACTGGACTGGTGTGGTGCATAACATTGTACTCATTAATATGCGTTTTTAAGTCAGGGCCATCATCACGAGTCACTCGTGATACAAATCACGTTCTTCATCATCATGGTTACAAATGCAGACATGATTCATGAGCATGTCACGAATCACCAAATTAATTTTTTACTAGTTACTTGGATGTATTGTAATCCTGTTTTGTAATATCTCTCAGGCTTCACCACCCCACCACTGTACTCATTACTAAAAGTTTTTATATTGGGGAGTTTTGTGCTACAGCTCATCGGGAAGTACAGTCATAGACATTCGTGTTCCCATAGTTTCATATTGGTTATCTCACACAGAATCATGTTCTTCATCATCACGTTCACAAATGCAGTCACAAATTATGATTCACGATCCGTCATGAATCACAAAATTAATTTTTATTAGTTACTTGCATGTATTGTAAGCCTGTTTTGTAGTATCTCTCCAGGCTTCACCCAATCACCACCACTGTACTCATTAATAAGAGTTTTTAAATTGGGGAGTTTTACGATACAGGCTCTGCTCATCGGGAAGTACAGCCATAGGCATTTGAGTTCCTTCCTGTACAGTATGTGAGTTACAGTACTGTAAGTGCAGTTGTTTCTAGCAGAAGAGGACTGGTTGCAGAGCAAGAAACAGAAGTCCAGAACTACAGATTTTTTACTAATTAATCACTTCTCTCTCAACAGGAGTAGTACCTGTTTGGATTAAGCAAAAATATACTTTATTAGAAGAAGGGGTCTCATTTAAGTAAAAAAAAGTGTTTTTTTTCTGAGGAAGGGGCAGTATCACCTTAATTTACTGAGAGCAGAGAGTGAATCTAATTGGGGTGTGGCTTAGCAGCTTAGGTCTACAAAAGCAGCTGTCTCCAATTACAGCTTCTGGTTGTTTCTAGCAGAAGAGGACTGGTTGCAGAGCAAGAAACAGAAGTCCAGAACTACAGATTTTTTACTAGTTTCCTTCCTTCCACCCCTCCACCCAAAGCCAGTTCTAGTTTTATAGCTACTGAGTTTGAATGACAACAGGAACTTCCTGTTTGGCAGTAAGAAGGGAAGGATCACTGAGACACAATAGTTTCCAGCAACCTTGAAGGGACCTAAAAAAAAATCTATTTACCCCCTAGCTGCTGGAGGTCTGAATCCAAGCACGGAGGAAGGAGACTACTGAAGACTACAGGAAGTTCCTGTCCCAGAACAGGAAGGGTGAGAGTTGTAAGGGCACATAGGCAGTAGGAAAGTAAGTGTAAAAATACATAGAGGAGGAGACAATAAGCATACAAGCAACAGGAGAGGGACACAAAATAAGTCAAGATGGGAGTGGTGCAGTGCAATGGCTGTGGAGCAGCAGTGTTCCAGGAGACATTCTGGAGGCTGCGATTCTGCCTGTTTGCAGGCACCTCTCTGGTCTGAGGGAGGAGGTTGCCCATCTCCAGGCTGACCTGGCCAGGATTCATGAAACCTCTTCTCCACCCAGGGACCACCAGGGCCACCACCGTTACCTCAGAGGTTGCCAAGAAAGAGGAGCGGTTGGACCAAGGTGGGCTCAGGGAGGAAGAGGGTGGTGGAGCAGAGGTGCATCCCTCCAGTTGTAGCTCTCCACAATTCATATGCTGTTCTGGCAAAAGTGATTCCTCTATGGAGGCACCTGCAGTGGAGACCAAGGAGGATGCTGGGAACCTCCACAAAGGAGACCCACAGGAGGGTGGCACGAGACCCCACAGGAGAAGGAAACAACTCCTGGTGGGGGATTCAATCATTAGGGGGGTAGACGTGGGGGAGGAAGGGGATAGGGAGGTAAGGTGCCTGCCTGGTGTCACGGCTCGGAGGGACAGGAAGCGAATCCTCAGGATTGCGGGAGCAGCTGCACGAGGGAGGGAGCTGGATGTCATTGTCCACCTAGGGACAAATGACCTGGCTGTAAATGGGATGGGAGCAGTGCAAGAGGAGTTTGTGGAGTTGGGGAGGGGCCTTAGACAAGTAGCATGTACGGTAACCTTCTCAGAGGTGCTGCCTGTCTATGGCAAGGATGATGCTAAGGTATTCTGCATCATGGGATTCAATGAATGGTTGAAAAACTGGTGTGGAGCTCAGGGTTTTGGCTTCATAGGGGACTGGTGAGCCACCTGGAGGGATACAAACTTATACTGGTGCGAAGATCTGCATCTGTCCAGGGGGAGGGAACCAGGATCCTAGGTAACAGGTTTAAATGCTTCATTGGCAAGCATTTAAACTAGCCAAATGGGGAGGCATTGAAAAGGGGCAGGGAAATCCCAGCCTCCCCCCCACAAAGTGCAGTAGTTAGAGAGGTAAACACCAAGGCAGAGAAGTCAGTAGGGAGCAGGACAGGGATAAATGCAGAAAAAGGTGTTAAGGACAGGGATGGGACTAAAAGGGTAAGGCCATAAAAAATAAATGGAAGGTGATGAGTACCAATGCCCGTAGTCTGTGCAACAAGCTCCCTGAACTAGTGGCCTTAATGGAAGAGGGATGCCTGGATATTGTGGCAGTCACTGAAACATGGTACACAGAGAACCATGAGTGGGAAGTCAACATACCAGGATACACAGTCTACAGGAGGGACAGGGTGGGTAAAAGAGGAGGAGGAGTAGCTCTTTATATAAGGGAAGGGATTAAAGCAACAGAACTAAAGAGTAAACAGGAAGTTGATGAGTCACTATGGGTCACCCTGGAGACAGGAAATGGCACCACAATCCGCATGGGGGTTGTGTACAGACCCCCATCTCAGGGGGAGGAAATGGACAAGGAAATGATACAAGGCATCCTTAAAATGGCAGAAAAAGGGGAGATATTGTTGATGGGGGACCTGAATATGCCAGATGTTAACTGGAGTACCTTTGCTGCAGGCACATCCAAGAGCAGGGTCATTCTTGATGCCCTACAGAGGGCATGCCTCAGACAGCTAGCGTTGGAACCCACTCAAGAGGGAACAATCTTAGACCTGGTACTCTCAAATGGGGAAGGAGAAAGGATCTCAGATTTAGAAGTGGGTAGCCATCTGGGAACAAGTGACCACCAAACAGTGTGGTTCACAATAAACACAACCATAGAGTCAAGCCATACAAAAACAAGAGTATTGGACTTTAGGAAGGCTGACTTTGGGAAAATGAGAGAGTGCTTAGAAAAGCACTAGCAAATGGGCAAGAAGGAGGGTGGAGGAACAATGGGGAATCATCAAACAGCCATCGCAGAAGCAACAAGCCTTTGTGTGAAGCAAATCAATAAAACAAATGAAGGAAAAACCACTATGGTTCTCAAAAGTGGTGGCAGGATGGTTAAGGAGAAAAGGATTGCATTCAGGAAATATAAGGAAACACAGAAGGAGCAGGACAGAGAACTTTATCAGATAAAGCAGAAGGAGGCAGGAAGGCAGTCAGAATAGCAAAGGCACAAACTGAGGAAAAGATAGCCAACTCTGTTAAGAAGGAGATAAAACTTTTATAGGTACATTAGCAGTGAAGACAGACCAAGGAAGGAATACAGAGACTTAATAAAGGGGAGGGAATGTGGGCAGAGGGTGACTGTGAAAAGCAGGGATGCTGAAGAATATTTCTGCTCAGTATTCACAACAGATGAGGAGGGGAGGTGCCTAAACCAACAAGGAGGAAACTCTGAATAGGGGGTCGATACCAGTCCATTCACAGAAGAAAGGGTTTTGAAAGAACTCTTGAAACTGAGGGTGGACAAAGCAATGGGGCCTGATGGGATTCACCGAAGAATACTAAAAGAACTAAGGGTAGAACTAGTAACACCACTGACTATTCTCTTTAACAAATCATGGGAGGATGGAGTGGTACCTGAGGACTGGAGGAGGGCAAATGTGATTCCACTTCACAAAAGTGGGAGCAGGGCAGAGGCAGGAAACTACAGACCAATTTGTTTGACGTCAGTGGTAGGGAAAATTATGGAATCACTTCTGAAGCAAATAATTGTTGAGTACCTCGAGGCCAGTGAGGCACAGGACCCAAGACAGCATGGTTTCACAGCAGGAAGGTCATGTCAGACGAACCCTAATAGATTTCTTTGACTGGGTGACAAAGTAGTAGACCAGGAGGGGCTGTGGATATGGCCTACCTAGATTTTAGCAAGGCATTCAACACAGTCTCACACAAAAGATTAATATACAAGTTAGCCAGCCTTGGACTGGGTGCCAAGGTGGTAGCCTGGATAAAAAACTGGCTGGACAACAGGACGCAAAAGGTAATAGTAAATGGAGTCCACAGTGAAGAAGGGGGGTAACTAGCGGGGTACCGCAGGCGTTGGTACTGGGACCGGTCCTCTTTAATATCTTTATAAGTGACATTGGAGAGCACCTGGAAGGAAAGGTATGCCTCTTTGCAGATGACACAAAGATCTGCAACAGGGTTGATACACAAGGTGGGGTGGAAAGAATGAAAAGGGACTTGGCAAGGCTGGAGGAATGGTCAAATACGTGGCAGCTCAGATTCAGTGCAAAGAAGTACAAGGTAATGCATCTGGGAAACAAAAACCCAGGGGAAGAGTACACAATGGGGGGTGAGTAATAACAACAACAAAAATCGAAAGAGACCTAGGAGTAATTATATCAGATGACCTAAAGGTGGGCAAGCAATGTGAGAAGGCAGTAAGGAGGGCTGGGGGGATACTGGGATGCATAGGGAGAGGCATCAACAGTAGAAAACAGGAAGTTGTTATCCCTCTCTACAAACAGTTAGTGAGACCCCATCTGGAGTACTGTGTGCAATTCTGGAGACCTCATCTCCGCAAAGACATAGACAGAGTGGAGGCTGTTCAGAGGAGGACAACTAAAATGGTGCAAGGTCTGCACCAGAAAACATACGAGGAGAGACTAAAGCAGCTTAATATGTATACCCTTGAGAAAAGTGGGGGGGGGGCATGATAGAAACTTTCAAGTATCTCAGGGGAATTAACAAGGTACAAGAGGGTAGTATCTTTCAGAAGAAGAGATGTGCAAGAACAAGGGGACATAATTTGAAGAGAGAGGGGGACATCTCAGAGGTAATGTTAGAAAGTATTTCTTCACAGAGAGAGTTGTGGATGCATGGAACAGCCTTCCTGAGGAGGTTGTGGCATCAGGAACAGTGGGAGAATTCAAGAATGCATGGGACAGGCATAAGGCAATTCTAGTGGGGGGCAGGAGGAAGTAAGCTGTTGATTAACTAGAATCTGCAGCTTATCCATCAGGTAGGGAAATGGGCAGAGTGGGTGGGCCAAAGCGGTCCTTATCTGCCATCAAATTCTATGTTTCTATGTTTCTAAGCCAGTGGTGGGCAAAGTGGCCTAATTAAGCTCTGCAAAGTGATTCACAGAGTAACACGGAATCCATGGAGTACTCCGCCAGTAAAGGCGGAGTATTTTGCTTCATAATGAGGAACGCAAAGTCCATTGAAACCAATGACTTTGCGTTATTCCACTTTCCCCAAACCACTTCTCCACCAAATTTAAGGTGAGGTACATTGAAATCAATGTAATTCACCTTACTTCACCTTGTAATTGAGCTCCAAATAAAATTCTGCAGTGATTCATGGGATTGTAGGTCACATGGGCTCTAGATTGTTCTGCACAGCCTCAGTTCTGGCCTGGGTAGTGTGTGTGTGTAGTGGTAGCTGGAGACAGTTTGCTCTCAGAGCTCTGCGATTCAAAACGTCTAAAGCTGTTTAAAATGCCTTTTGAGTCATTTATTTTTTGCCCAAAATTTAGCACATCGATTGTAGAAACCCTTCTGTGCTCATATCAGTGTTTATTGTTGTATTGTTGTGTGAGGATTTAGAATGTTAATTTAGAACTGTCAGTCTGTGTACTATGAAGTGTGCTTTGGGGAGGTGCGTTGTGGTGTAGGCACATTAATTGGGAGAAAAAGAGCAGTCTCTCTTTGGTTATATTTTTCTTGTATAACTGTGTTAATGTACACACAGTAATATTTTCAGTAATTCTTGAAATTTTTTGCCGATTGTTGTGGTGCAGCAGTGTATAATTTGTCTGTTTAAAACATTTGGTTATATTACTAAAGGTTTTCAATTTGCTATGCATTACTTGTAGTGTGTGTGTGTGTGTGTGTGTGTGTGTGTGTGTGTGTGCGATGCGATGCATGCAATTAAATCAGACACCTTTTATTGTGCCACAGAGTAATTGCAGCAGTGTGAATCTGCTATCCACTGCACCTGCATGAATTTTTGTACTGATTTGTGGTATCTTTACTGGTAGTGTACTGTTACTGCTGTGTACTAATCCCCCAACTGGCAAAAGGTATTCCTTTCCAGATTTGGATTTGTGACTTGTGAGCACTGGTTAGGTGGTGTTGTGCCTTTTCATATGCATCTCTTGAATGTGCAGTGCAATCTTTGTCTGTGCATTTGCAGTGCACCATTAATTCTGGGAGACTGCATTTCTTGTTATGCTCTCATTTCACTTCGTCAGCACTGGGGAATTTTCTGGACACAAGACAGTAGCATTTCGGGTATGCACATTAATTCTGGTGTCAGTGTGTGATGTGACCATGCCACTGCGTGCATGACTGAGTGTGTCATTAATTCTGGGAGACTTTGTATTTCTTGTTGTGCTCTCATTTCACTTTGTCAGCACTGGGAGTTTTCTGGACACAAGACAAAGGCATTTGGGAGGCACATTGATTCTGGTGGCTGACTGTGTGTGGGGGCACTGGGGGCTGCAAATATTGTTGTCACTCCACCTTACTTTGTGTTAAGACAGAATGACAATGCAAAGTAATAATTACAAGGCAAAAGTAAGTCTTTCCTATTGGCCACTCTGCATAGTGGAGTGACAACGTGAAGTGGCCACTTCGCTCACTTCTCCAGTGGAATTTAATTTCACTGCATCTCTAGTCACAGGGATTTGTATCTCTACTGGATGTAGACTGTACATCTCAGAGCGTGCAGCAGCTGAAACCAAGCACCAAGTGATGCATGCCAGGATGGCTTCTCATACAGTGGGCCAGAGAGACAATGAGGGAAAGAGCAACCCTGGATCTTATGCTGACAAATAACAACTATGTCTGGGATATCAGAACAGGGAAGCCCCTAGGTACTAGAACCACATACAGTATTAGTGTGATTTGCTATAAAACTTGGCAAAGAACACCCAGAATCCAAATAAAGGGTCCTTGATTGCAAACGACTTAAATTCAAAAGAAAGGACAGATAATTTCAGAGGTAGCCAAGAGGGAATAGAAGTATTGGAAGTTGAAATATGCTATCATTAAGGATAGTCACAGGAGGTCATCATCTCCTGCTTGAGACGTGGAAAAATGTAAAAGAAACAGAAAATCAAACTTGTTCACAAGGGAAGCGGAAGGTGCCATGAGGGAAAAAGTGAGGCTTTCAAGAGGTTTAAAAAATTCTATGGGATGGGTACAGGGACATATATTTTGTTGAGTAGGAAGAAGCCAGCAGGGTGGTATGAAAGGCCAACGTGGAACTGAGGATTGTGGAAGAAAAGAAGGAAGGGGACAAGGCCTTCCTTTATTACATCAGGACAAAAACATAACAAGCATTTGTCAATGCTGAATGTTTCCTTGCAAGGTGTATATGATGGTGTCAGTGGGAAACATGCCTGGTAATCAACAAAAGGAACTTTGGTAACAGGGCTGGGGGGTAAGGCTGAATAGCAATTAGGATTTATGGTAGCATAGTAGATAGGAACTTTACAGCAGACTACAGTAGGTAGACCAGGAGGTTCTTTTCTGTTTTCAAGTAATTGTCCTTGGTACTGTAAACTAGGTGAAATCGGAATTGGTATACTGAGCAGGGTACATGAATGCTGGGACTAATAAAGGGGTAAAAGTATGAGTAGCACAGGTGTCAAATTATTCCGTAAAAAATTAATTGCAAAAACGTTGTTAATGCATCAGTTATGGTGAGTACTATGGCAGCAAAAGGAGGGAAATGAGGCGTTAGGGTTTCCAACCCTAACACCCCCCCAACCCCACCCTGCAGGGACTGACAGACGTCAGGGTGGGCCTTGAGGTTGTCAACTATAATGCTCACACCATTCCACCCCCACCCCCACCCTGCATACACTGACAGGTGTTGGGGTGTGCCTTTGGGTCATCAGCCCTAACGTTCACTCTGTTCACCCATACTGTACCCATCTCAGCTTATTTACTTACTTATGGAATGGGTGAGCTTAGGCCGATGGTCTCAAGGCACCCCAACACCTGTCAGTGTCTGCAGGGTGGGTGGGGTGGGTGGAATGGTGTGAGTGTTGCGTTGACAACCCCTAAGACACCCCCCCGACACCTGTCAGTCCTTGCAGGGTGAGGATGGGGTGTGGCATTAGGGTTGGAAACCCTAACGCCTCATTTTCTTCCTTTTGCTACAGTGAGCGCATGATCTTCCCCACTACTGATGTGAGGCTGATTGATTTATAGTTCCTTGCCTCCTCCCTACTGCTGGATTTGTGTAGAGGGACCACATGTGCCCTCCTCCAATCCTCTGGCACCACTCCTGTGTTGAATGACTCTGTGAACATGGCTGCCAGAGGCTGAAACATAGAAACTTTTGGCAGATAAGGACCACTTGGCCCATCCAGCCTGACCATAAGCCGTGTACTTGACTATGGCCTCTGACCCTCCCTCAGCTATATCTCTATGGTTCTCCCATGCCTGTCCCACACATTTTTAACTTCCACAACAGTACTCTCTCCTTCCACCTCCTGCAGCAGACCATTCTATGTGTCTACCACCCTCTCTGTGAAGAAAAATGCCCTCATGTTCCCTCTTAGCCTGCCACCTTCCAATTTCATGTCCTGCTCCCTCATTCTTGTACTCCTCCTGCATTGGAAGATGTCTTCCCCCTGCACCTTGTTTATACCCTTGAGGTACATGAATGTCTGTATCATGTCTCCTCTCTACCTCCTCTCCTCCAGCAAGTACATATTTCAGTCCCTTAATCTCTGCTCGTTTGTTTTGTGGTGCAAGCCCTGTACCATCTTAGTCACTCTTCTCTGGACCGTCTCCAGCTTGTTTATGCCCTTTTGAAGGTGTGGCCTCCAGAACTGCACACAGTACTCGGTGTGAGGCCTAACCAGGTTTTATATAACATCACCACTACCTCCCTCCTTCTGCTGATAATATCCCTGCTTATGCACCCCAGCATGCCACTGGCCGTCCCCGCTGCTTTTGTAGTCGGCTTTGACATTTTCAAGTCATGTGAAATTATAACCCTGAAGTCTCTTTGTTCCTTGGTGACTGTCAGCAACTCCCCCCCCCCATCCTGTATCTCTCCCCAGGGTTCTATGCCCCAGGTGCATAATTTTACACTTCTTTGATTAAAGCCTAAGTTGCTACTCCTCAGGCCATTTCTCAAGCCTGCCTAGGTCTTTTCTCATTTTCTCCACCCTTTCCAGAGTACCCACCCTGTTGCAGATTTCACTGTAATCTGCAAACAGGCAGACCTTTCCTTCTAGCCCTTCTGCAATGTCACTAATGAAAACATTGAACAGGACTGTCCCAAGGACTGATTCATGCAATACCCTGCTGGTCATACCCCTCTCCCCAGATTTTACTGTATTTACCACCACCCTCTGTCTCCTGTCTGTTAGCCACTTCCTAACCCAGTTCACCACCTTGTCTACCATGCCAGACTACCAGTCTTGTTAACAAGCTTCTTATGTGAAATTGAGGTAGACGATGTCTACACCCCCCGATTAACTTCCTTCATCACCTAGTCAAAGAAATCTATCATATTTGTCTGACACAATCTACCCACTGTTAGGCCTGACCAGGGTTTTATATAACAGCATCACTACCTCCCTCCTTCTGCTGGTGACACCCCTGCCTATGCACCCCTTGCAATATTTTTTACATTTTGACCCCAAATTTTCAACATAGTCTTCTTATCACTGTAACTCATAAACCCTATAGGTAAAATATTCTTAATCTGTGGCAAAACACCATTCTACATCACAGATGCAGAAACTTATTTTGGGCCAGATGTGTGAAATGACAGATGTACTGGTCATGAGATTGTGTGAAGAAATGGCTAAGTTGAAAATTTGGAATCAAAATATAAAAATTGACAAAGTTACGCATTTGTAGAAACTTTCAACAAGCGAGTGTAACTCTATCGCTTGATGGTACTTTGCTCCAAATTTTCAACCTAGGCTTTTTGGGACCCTGTCTCATGAACAGTGGTGCTATCATTTTGTTACTCAGTTCCAAAAGGTGGTTTCACGCAGCAACTGTGCCATTCCACGCCACAGGTGCAAGACAGGTTTTGGGCAGGATGTGAGAAATGACAACTGCACTGTTCATGAGGTAGTGTGGAAAAATTGCTATGCTGAAAATTTGGAGTGATAATATTAAAAATTGACCAAGTTACACTCACACGTAGGAAAATTTAAATGACAGCATGTAACTTGGGCATTTGTTGGCATTTTAGCTCCAGATTTTCAACATGTGCTTTTTGGGACCCCACTTGATGAACAGTGATACTATCATTTCAGTACTCTATCCTGAAAGGTGATTTTGTGCGGCAACTGCACCATTTCCAGGCCACAGGTGCGAAAATACATTTTGGGGAGGATGTGAAAATTACAGCTTTACTGTTCATGAGGTGGTATGAAACAATGGCTATGCTGAAAATTTAGAGTCAAAATATTAAAAATAACCAAAGTTACATGCGTGCATATAAAAATTCCAATGAGCACACATAACTTGGCTATTTTTTGGTATTTTTGTACCAAATTTTGAACATGGGCTTTTTTGGGACCCCACCTCATGAACAGTGGCTCTGTTGTTTCACTAATCGGTCCCTAAAGGTGATTCTGTACAGCGACTGCAAAACCACCTTTTGGGACTGAGTAATGAAATGACAGTGACAGTGTTCATGAGATGGTGTCCCAAGAACCCCATGTTGAAAATTTGGTGCAAAAATCTCACAAAATGGCTGAGATATCACTATAAGTTGAAGCCACCATTGACAGTCATTATACAGCGCTTACCTGGATTCCTTCAGTTTGTGGTTTGGCATTGAAGAGTGCAGACATGTCCTGATCTACAGAAGATTGCAGCCACCGACCTCGGAGGGTAAGTATGGGGTAAGGGGAGTGCAGGGAGGTGGGTCCGCAGAGGGAGGGTTGAGATGGGGGACAGGGGAGACGATGAGGGACTGTTTTCTTTTTTACAGGGTTAAAAGAAAATAATAAAGATATCAGGGGATGGATTTATTTTTTTTAGGGACATAAATGTTTCGGGACACTGGGGGTGGGCTCCCCAGTGTTGCACAGTGGTGGTGGGGGTACTAATGACTGGGGACCATGGGAGTGGGCTCCCCAGTGTCTATAACTGCTAGGGATGGGGGACCTGACTGGGGACACTGGGAGTGGGCTCCCCAGTGTCCCATACTGTTGAGGGGGGGTTCATCCACTGCCAACACGGGGATTGGGCCTCCTGACGTCGGCAAAGATAAGTGGAGGGACTGTGTTAAACTTTGCCTCCCCACATTCCTAACTACATTTTGTAGTCAGCATTCTGTGCCCTGGCATCCCAAGTGGCCACATTGCTATGTGTCAAATGGCACTTTGTACACCCAGCCCATATGGAGCTCAGGCTGCTGTCTGCTTCCTGCGGGCAGGAGAGGAGGATGGAAACTTTCGGAAGGTGGAGGAGGCCAGTTTCCATTTGCACATGTAATTGCTCTAAGGGGCTGTGAAGCAGCAGAGATGGTGACAGGCTGCTCTCTGTCAAGAGTGAAAAGACAAATATTCAGTCTCCTCAGTAGAGCTGCACCACTGCTACAAGTGGCTCACAGAGGACTTTGGTGCTGGTCTGTGGGCGGTACCATTGGGAGGGAGGGACATGGAACAGAACTGTCAGCTTTATACAAACAAAGAAATGAAGTGCTCTCATCCATGACTGGATGAGGAATAGCAGATTGAAATTGAACTCCGGAAGACTGAGGTGTTGTTAGTGGATCCGGGGTGCTGGATAGAGAGGCCAGTGGCAGGTTTGTAATCTGGGCTTTGGCTGGATGGTGTACAGCTACCTGCATCTGAACAGGTGTGTGATCTGGGAGTGGTTCTTGATGACGGGCTTACACTACGGGCACAGGTGTCGGCAGTAATTAAGTCCACCTTTTACCAACTCAGAAACATCTCCAGAATCAAACACCTTGTTCCGTCCAATGATTTGCCCCTTGTTGATCCATGCCTTAGTGACCTCATGCCTTGATTACTGTAACTTCCTTTACCTGGGGCTTCCTGCAGTTGAAATCCACTGCTTGCAGCTGTTGCAGAACACTGTAGCTCAGTTGTTGACTGGGACATCACGCTTTAGTCATATTACTCCTGTGCTGCGTGTTCTGCACTGGCTGCTTATACAGTGGCGGATCACTTTCAAGATTGGCCTGTTGACCTATAAAGCCCTGCATGGACTGGGACCAAGTTACCTGCAAGAGCTCCTGATTCCCTACAGCCCCGGATGGCCTCTCTGCTCATCTAATGAGGGGTTGTTAGAGGTTCCCAGGGTACGCTTAAAAACATCTGGGGCCCGAGCATTTATGTTCGCAGCACCATCCCTGTGGAACTCTACCTTGTCAGATTAAGGAGTGCAGGACTATGGAGAGCTTCAAAATTAACCTGAAAGTGCACCTTTTCCAGCAAGCTTTTAATAATTGATATTTAAAGCTGTGGATGTTTTTAAACCAATGCTGAATTTGTGCTTAATTTTAAATTGTTATAATATTTCTTGTATGTACAGCGCTTTGAAATATGAATTGCATTATATACAGTAAATAAAATTATTATTATTATTAACTAGAGTGGATTCCAGCTGTGAAACTGTGACTAGTGTCACAGTCTGGTTGTGTGCTCTTTGGTCTGTCAGGAACGAGCCCACTATAGATTGCTCTGCACTGACTCATCCCTGACACACCTCCAAAATGTCGTTTATCGCAGGATGTTTCTTCTTGCGCACAAGGAAACACAAAATGAAAGAAGGATATTTCAAACCAGATCAAGAGGAACAGGGGTGGGTGGTACATAGCAAAGCCAAGGTAGAAATACTGAATAATTACTTCTCTGCAGTATTTGCAAAAGAAAAAGAAAGGCATCATCTTCCAGGGACAAATTAACACTAGATCAGAAGGGGGGCACAAATGTGTATGGGACCAATTGCCATGGACAGGGTACTAAGGAGGCTCAGGGTACTGATAATAAATAACTCTCCTGGGCAAGAGGGTCTGCACCCCAGGGTGCTCAAGGAGGAGCCCAAGAGTATTGTTATCTGGAGGATGCATCAGGGACAGTTTCCTGTCTTCCCCTTCTGACACTGGTTTTAAAGATAGTGTATATTGCATTACAAGTTGTGAGTCAATATAATAGTACCATCCCCAGGTAGTGGCCTTCTTAGATAGAAACATATAATGTGTCAGCAGATAGGGATCTCCTGATCCTTCTAGTCTGCCCATGAAAACTACCCCTCCCCCCATATGACTATTTTGTCAATACAATTTTTTCAATTGCCCAGTATGCCTTTGTGCTTGTCCCAAGCTCTTTTGAATGAGTTTATCATTTTCACTCCCACCGCCTCCTGTGGAAGACCATTCCAGGCGTCCACCACCCTCTCTTTAAAGAAACTCCCCCTCATGTTCCCCCTAAACTTGCTCCCCTTCAGTTTTCATTTCCTTGTGCTCCCAGGTCACAACTGGAAACAAGTTTCAGCTTAGTGTGCCTTTCCTGATTAAACAATTTCCACTTTCCCTTTCTGGCATAGATACCTGGGGTGAGATTTTCAGTAGTGTGCATCTATTTTTCCAGTACAAATGTGGAAAGCCACCTGGGAAGTTAGACCACAAAAAGGTGGCCTAACTTTCTAGACAGATTTCTGCAGTTGCATCGGAAAAATGGATGAGTCCCACAGTTGTGACAGAAATTGTCCTAAACTACAGGAAATGTCGCAAATGCAGCCAGGTGTCTGTGGATAGGATGCAGATATCTGCATGCATCTGTGTAAATGCAGCATGTATCTGAAATTTGGACACAAGTAATGTGTTCATAGTTTTGAAAATCCCACCCCTGTTGTTTAGCAGTAGCAGGACTTTCACCAATCATACTATAACCAGGACATCTACTGTATCTATTCATGAAATAACAATGTCAGCAGGAGGAAACAGGAGTATCTTCCTTGCCACTTCCATTTTTGCTAGCACTCCTCCCAGATTGCCCATCATCTCCATTATTTCTGATGGGACTTTGGTTTCCACCCCATCAGTATCACTGTCAGATCAGGATCAGAATCAGATGACTCAGGCTCAAGTTTATTGGGCACAGAGTTGCTGCTACTGCTGTTGTTCTCTTTGCTGGAGTCTGACTCAGTAGATGATTAGGACAGTAGCACAGTGAAAGCATACTGTATGTAGTCATCCTTTCAATGCCACTGGGGTGATGCCCTTGACAATGTTGTATACTTTTAATAACAGTGCCTCTTCAACTTTGTCTTTTACTTCTTACAGGGCACAGCACGTGAGCTTCTCTCTTGTAGTCTATTGCTTGATGTATGGTGTGCCAGGGAGTGGATCACTTGTAGGAAAAGGGAATGTGCAGCTTCTGGTGTTCCTCACAGACTGTGAATTATTTTTTTTTTCTGACTGTTCAACTGTGACTGCACTGCTTATAGCACTGGTTGCTATAGCAATTTGCTGGATTGTTTTTTGCCTTTTATTGGCCAGCAGTCCATTAATTGCACCCCCATTGTTTAGTCTTTCCATTCCTGCTTCTGGCCATGTTTTTGTAAATGGTGACTGACCAAGGCAAAGAAAATTTGTTAGAAAGCAGGATACACAAAACACTGGTGAGTCCAAAGACATACAAGACTCATTCAGTTCAAACCATTTTTTTGTTATGGCAAGAATAGTTGGCTAGCCCAACAGGCTTATCACATGCTAGCCAAAGAGCTTCTGCTTTGCTGGGTGGCTGAGACAATTTTTAAAACAGTAGCATGATTCTGAAAATACACAAGACACTATTCATGAGTTCAAAATGAAAGTTTTGGGCCAAAGTGGTTGACTAGCCCAGCAGCCTTGCAGCAAACTAATCAAAGGGCTTTTACAGAAACATAGACTTTGACTGCAGATAAGGACCTCTTGACCCACCTAGTCTGCTCAATTGTGCTCGCCTATCCTATCACCATAGACTCTACTTGCTCTCCAGCTCCCAACCCCCACTTTCTAACTAAGATTCCCTTGTACCTGTCCCATGCATGCTTGAAGCCCACCACAATTTTCACCACCACCACCTCTGCTGGAATACTGTTCCATGCATCCACCACTCTTTCCATGAAGTACTGCACTTCCTTACATGTCTTCTAAATTCCCCACCCCCAGATTCATTCTATGTCCCCTTCTTCTTGTGCATCTTTTTCCCTAAAAAATACTTCCCTCATGTACCTTATTCAACTCTGTGAGGTATTTAAAGGTCTCTGTTTTGTCCCACTTCTCTTTTCCATGGTATACATAGTGATGTCTTTCAGTATCTCCTCATAGGGCTTCTGGTGCAGCCCTAAAGCATTTAGTTGCCCTCCTCTTGACAGCCTCCACCCTGTCTGTGTCCTTCCTGAGCAATGATATGTCTAATTAAATATTCATGAGCCTAGCAAGGCTCCTGATTGGCTACCGGATTGATCATTAACATTTTAGAAATGACCAGTCCAGCTGCCAACTGATGCTGAATGGCACGCACGGCTCACACCACTAGGCTCAAAACCTAAAGTAACAAATGAATGGTAAACATAAAAGTAGATATTTCAATTAGAAACATAATTGCCAAAACAACCTCAAAGTCAACCATTTCTTTGTATTAATGACCAAATGGTGAGTGGTTGGCTGTGCACAGGCCACCCATCCCCCCAACTGAATGTTAATCCCTCTGGCACGACAGGTTTCTCAGTCATTATGCTTTAGTACCACATTCTGTCTCCTTCTGGAAAAAAGAACCTTTTGAAACATAAAGATACTCCCAGAAGCCAAAGTTGTTGATGACTGGAAATATTCACTATGGCTGTACAGTAACCCCAAATTAACATTTTGGAATCTGAATTTAATCTGATTTCAAGTATATTTGCACAAATGCCAATTATTCTATTCCTTACAGGAGCTAGATCTGGCAGGATCATAATAAATGTACAAGGTTAGCCTTTTGATCATTATATCACCAACATGCTCCTTTGCTAGTGATCCCCATTTTTAACTAGAACTCAAGGGTGTGATAAGTACAGCGCATAATTTTAAATTAAACCCATCTGTCTTGGATCTCCCTGCAGCTTTCAGTGGCATTTCTCACAGTTTATTAAACTTGTCTGTGGTGACTGAGCAGTGACGTTTCTCTTTTTTATGTTAACCTTGAGTTTTCCATCAAGGTCCTGTGTGTTCAGCATTGCTTTTATATTCTATCACAGCCCCTTTACCCTGAGCCATTTTAACCACATTTTCCCAATCCAAATTCCAATTTGGATTTTCAGTTCAAATGCCTTTGGTTTTGAGGGCATGGCTTATTTGCAGAAATGTACAGAAGTCTCATCCAACGGCCACATTTTATTAGTATTTTTAAAACTACTGTTCTTATAACCAAAAATTGCTTGAAGAATCAGCCTTACATTTTTGCTTTTATACATAGTCTTCTTTGCACAGCTCTTTGTGTGGGGTGGACTCAAGCAAACCTATGTGAAAACATTTACCCAGAGCCCATTATAATCCAGAGACAAATTATAGCAACATATCAATCTGTATATTCCAATGTACAGTCCATGACAATTACACATGTACACAGTCTCCTCTTCCTGCCACCTCTTTCACTGTGCTCAGTGAATAGGAGAGAGGCATGCATTAACCTCAGGGGCAGACTCCTGTATGTAGGGGTAATCAGATGGCTTGTCTTGCTAGGAGCCTCCTCCTGTAAATATTGTATTTCCCGATCTGGCTTTACCCATACCCTATAGGTGTGGCCCACTGAGGCGCTGTCTGCAAAAGTCTCTTGTTTCACCCCGGTGAAACTGCTCTGGCCATGCTACCTGTACTCCTTAGGGTTAAGTCACTTACTGTCTTCATCTTCATCTTTGGTCCCCTTTGTACAGTGCCAACAGTCACACATTTCCTGCTTTCATGTTTCAAGTGAGCCACTGATCGTGGTCTCTCCTTTTTGCCTTTGGATAATTAGGCAAATGGAGCCACCCTTGGTTAGTCAAAAATTAGATTTCATTGCTGCACAACACTGCACACCTTTACCCCTGCAAGCAGTTGGGATAAAGGTAATGAATTTAACTTTAGGCTACTAACTTTGTTCATAGTTTCCATATTGGGGGCATTATCAGATTAATTCTGCACTCTTTTTCAGTAACACTCAGGAAGCAGGGCATTACACTTGAAGCCTTAACATTGCATTAAAAACACCAGTATTATTTACAGAGTGTATGCACACATAGCAGCTTGGTGACTGGTGATTACATAGCCAGAGCCTTGACCATTACCCTATCTAGGGCCTAGTCATAATCTACAGTAACATTCAGCATTAAATTAGCATTCCTGTACACATTCCCATACTAGCCAGCATGAGTACACATTTAGCAGCAAAAACATATTTACAAATTCCAACTAGTGATACAAGTTGGGGGTTAATGGACTGGCATTCAGGAATGTCCCCTCACAGCTGTGAGTGGGTACGTGAAATCTGGGGTGCAACCATTCCATTTAGGCACAGCTTCTACTCAGTACCTCACTGGAGGTTAAAACAAGATTTGTGTACCCTTCTAGGTGAATGAAGAGCCCAGCTTGGACACAACTATAGTTTGCAGTAGACAAAGATTGACGACTGCAATCAGCCCTTGCCTCCTGGGGATTAGGTGTCCAGTGAGCCTTGCGGTCACAGCTACAGAGGCTTACCATAGCTCACTGCATCCTTCCTTTGCCCTCAGATTTAGATAACCAGTGCCTGATCAATGGCATGAAATATCCACAAATCTTTGTTCTTTTCACCATTCAACCAGGTCTTGGTTCCTCCACCAGGAATAGTTCCCATTTTGACTTCTTTCTAGAATTATGAAATGGAAAAGGAAAAACCATCACGCAGACCTCCTTGATAGTGAGCCACCAACAGGTCCTCACTGTCCCCAGTCTTAGACTTCAGGAGGGATACGAGCCTCCAGAAACCCACACCAAAAGAGCCAGTGCCACTCTGGACCCAGGACCCTGACACCATCCTGGGCCTGCATGCTCCCTCTGGCTGGTCACAGCCTGCTGCTTGATTCATTAGTTAAACAACAATTTGAAACTGTATTTTTGTCTCTGCACAGTATTCTTCTAATTAATAAGACACAATCTGCTATATCTCCATTAGAATATTTTGGTCATCATGCAAAGTTATTTTCCAAGCTCCTATCTGTATTTTATGTACTAGGGAATACACACTCAGACCAAATATATGGTTCAGTTAGACTTGCAGGACTGCAAAGAAAGGATTAGCAATAATTATGAGATATTTATTTATTGAAATTGTTTCACCAGGAAAAGCACACTGAGCAAGAACTGCTTGTCTCCGGTGCAACCTGGGAGGAGGGGTATAGTGGGGAAGAGGACAAGGGTAGTCCAGGTCCTGACATATATATACAATTACAATACAGTTGAAAACATTTGACAGAAATAGTTGGGCGTAGATGACAATTTACCCTTACTTATAGTATGGTAGCAAATACATGGGAAGTCATGCTTTATACCTTGAAAACATATAATTAGATAATACAGCTGCAGATGTTTGACAGGAATAGGTGAGTGTGGATTAATACATATACCCTAATAGTCAAGAGTAACAATGAGGAAATCCTGCTAAGGCATTTGGTTGTGGTATATAATGAGATGGGGTAAGTGCAAGCTAGCTAGCTCAAAAGTTGGGATCAAGTGCAGTAGTTGGGTGTAGTTAGTGAAGTAGCACCATTGGGCCTACTGGGAGAAGAAATATAGGAGTGCCTGAGGTAGAATAGATTGGAGAGTTAGCTGCAGGAGCAGTTTACTGAGCAGTGGTTGGCAAGGGCATAGGATAGTGAGCGTGAATAGAGGAAGAGTAGTGAATTTCAGAGGGAAAGAGTTCCAGAGTTGAGGGAAGCAGTGAGAGAAGGTGGTCTTGCCAGCTTGGGTCTGATGTCTTGGGACTAACAGGAGCTTGGAGTCTAGGGACCTCAGAGCATAGGTGGGAGCCAGAGGGGCGATAGTATGGAGGTCAGATACACTGGGAGGTATCAAACCAGTTGTTTGAGATAAACTTGGCACAGTGTATTAGGTGGTGGTTCTCAAGGGAGGGAGAGCAAGGGAGCAGTATAGCTCACAGCAGTGAGTGCGGAGGAGTGTCAAGTGAACTGGCAGAAAGCATTAAAAGGTATCAGTTTGGATAAAACTGACTTGTTAAACGACTGTGTAAACAATATCACAATAATCAAAGGAGGGAAGTATCATCTTCTGGATAAGCTCACGACAGACCAGATAGGAGGCTAGAACGTTCCAATATAAAGCCCAAGCTTGGGGCAGAGCTTTGTTAGTATAGAGTCAGCATGGACTGCAAAGGTGAGGTGGCGGTCAAGCCAAACCCAAGATACTGGAAGGAGGTGACGCCTCCAGCTCTGACCCATCAAGGGTGTGGAAAAGTGTGAGGGAGGGGAGCCTGGCTAGTCATTGGGATGTATCAAAAATCATAGTTACAGTTTTTTTGGCATTTAGAGAGAGCTGGTGAGAGTTGAACCAGAGCTGGACTTTGTTAAAATCCGCTTGGAAGGTGGCGGCAACTGAGGCTGGGGAGCAGCCAGAAGAAAATAGGACCTTATCATCAGCATACATGTGGATCGAGGAGGCAGAACAAGTTCGGGGCAGGTTGTTTAGAAAAATAGAGACTAGGATAGGCCCAAGCACCTAGCTCTGGGGGGACACTGGTGGGCATGGGAGGGCATATGGCATCCGTGAATCCTGACAGATTGAGTGCAATCTGTAAGAGGATACTGAACCAGGCAGTAGCAGATGTGAAAGGCCATAGTCAGAGAGGCTAGATAGTAACAGAGTGTGGGAGATTGTATCGAAGGCCTTGGCCAGATCGATGAAAATGGCAGAGGTGATGAGACCTCTATCCATTCCAGATTAGATGGTGTCAGTGAGCCTTAGTAAAGAGGAGGCAGTGGAGTGATCTTTTCTGAATCCAGACTGGTAGTGTGTGAAGAAATTTGAGTTGGCGAGTTAGGAGGTTAGCTGGCTAAGCGCTAAGTGTTCTTGTAGCTTCGCCAGAGCAGGGAGGAGGGAGACTGGCCGATAGTTTGAGGTGGAGTAGGAGGCGCCTCCTTTGTGGAGAGGGATGATGATGGTGGTGTGCTTCCAGGACAGAGGGACAGATGCAGTGGCAAAGGATAGATTTAGGAGGTAGGCAATAGGGGTGGCTTTGGCAGAGGCTGAGAGGAACAGAGGTTTGGGGTCTAGTCCATCCAGGGAATTCCCATTTGAGGGGTTTAATGTTAGCAGGGCTTCTAGAGCGTCATCCAGAGAGATTTCCCTGGAGGAGAAAATACCTGTATTTTGAGGTAGTTTTTGCCCTGTAGGTGGTGGAGGTGGTGACATGGGGGGTAAGGAGGAAAGGAACGAGGAAGCACAGGTGAAGAAATATAAGTTAAACTCAGCAGCGACTGAGATAGGATCTGAGAGTGTGGAGTTGTTTACACTAAGGAGAGGTGAGGGCTTGGCTGCTGGGGTTGAGAAGAGGGAATGTATGACCTTCCAAAATTTGGAGGGGCTATTAAGGTTAGATTGGAGGAAGGATCTAAAGAACTGCTCATACAAAAAAAGAAGCCCCTGAAAGAAAACTATCTGAACTTAATAGAGCACATAAATAATATAAAAGTAATTTGGAAGACAAAAGTGAAAATGTCATCTGAAATTATGGTAAATCATGCATAAAGCCATAATTAACCAAAAGTAAGTAGTTCTATTTCTTAGTTACAAAGGGACTTACAATAATGAGAACAGTTGCTCAGTTCATATTTGTGCCTAGAAGTAGGTTTCTTACTTTAGTAATGTTTTTTATTATAATTATGAGAGCAACCCCTCCGTTCATATTAATGCTGAGAAGCAGGTTTCTTACTTTAGTAATGTTTTTATTATAATTACTGTATGAGAGCAACCCCTCAGTTAATATTCACACTGAGAAGCAGGTTTCTTACTTTAGTAACGTTTTTTATGATCAAGCAGGCAAGCAGTCCTTTTGTTTTTATCTTGGAAAAATGTTTAGTCAGGGATTTTGTACCAGTATGTTTTTCTCTGTTGCTATAAATTCACGTAAAACAAGTAAGACCCTGAGCCTTGATGGTATCCCAGCTGATGCTTATAAACTTTGCTTGAATGTCTGGGTTTCTACACTAACCAACTCAAACACTGAGTTATTCCAAAAAGTTGGAAAAGGTTATAGTACCACTCTATAAAAAAGGTGATGTTAAGAACCCCCTAAATTTTAGGCAAATTAGCATGTTGGATACAGTCTCAAAAATGTTCACAAATATTTTACCATATAAACTTCAATGATGGGTAAATAAAAAAGCAACTATTCACAACTTACAAGCTTGTTTCAGGAATAACGTTTCTACCATAGATCATTGGTATATCTATACTAATTGAAAAATATGTAATTATCAATAATTTTAAATTATACATGGGCCCAGATATTCAAACTGCGCCAGGCTGTGGCGCAAGCTTGGGCGCAGCGCAACTTGGCTGCGCAGGGGTGTGGACTGGACGATATTCAACGGAGCTACACCATGGCTCAGCAGCTTTGAATATCGCACCCTGGCCACCCCCAGTGTGCATGGCGCAGTGACACTGTGCCAGCGCAAGTGGCCAGAGTGAACATGGGGGATGTGCTAGCGCAGTTCCACATTGTGCCATGAACAGCAACCGCGATATTCAAACTTAACATGCAAATGGGGCCATATCGTATGTAAGGCGCACATGGGGTCATTTGCATGTCATTATGGCCCCATTTGCATGCAGGTGCGCTTGATCCGACGACTTGCACCTGGCGCCTCCGCCAGGTAGCAGCCATCGGGACCGATGTCCCTGTAGCCCGATCACGAGGCATCTGTATACAAAATAAATATTCCCAATATCCCTGGTGGTCCAGTGGACTGCTTTCTACCCGATCGCGGGCATCTGTATAAAAGAAAGACAAATCCGTCCTATATCCCTGGTGGTCCAGTGGACCGCTATCTGCCCGATCGTGGGCATCTGTATAAAAGAAAGACAAATCCGTCCTATATCCCTGGTGGTCCAGTGGACCGCTATCTGCCCAATCGCAGGCATTTGTAAAAAAAAAATTCAATATCCCTGGTAGTCTAGTGGTACCCCCCCACCCGCCCACTGAGCCTCACCACCCCACCCCCCCAAGTCAGCCCCGTGCGGCAGCAACCGCCTGCCTGCCGCCCGCCACCCATTGACTGACACACCTCGGTAAGACTGCATGCCCATTGGTTCTGCGTGAGCCAATGGGGCATGCAGCCCCACGTACTACACATTCCAGATATGTTCACATAAGCGCAAAGTTTCGCTGTGCCAGCCCTACAGTCTACACACAAAGCAGCTATACACTCATAGGCACTATGTCAGACCTGTAGCTTGCTTCTTGAGTGGTCTTATGGACCAGAAACACAGTAGTCACCCAGCTGTATTGCATCAAACCTATGGGACACTAATGAAGCAGTTTCACAGTTATGCTCACTGTTACAGACCTGTAGCTTACTTCAAATGTTGCCCTGCTGGCCACTTACGAAGCAGCTACACAGCCACACACTGCACCAGACCTGTATCTTGCTTTGCAAGTGGCCCAGTGGGCTAATTACAAAGCAGCAGCACAGTCACACTGCACCAGACCTGTAGTTTGTTACATGAGTGGCCCTCTTGAAGCAATAGACAGTCGCACAGCCCACAGACCTGTAGCTTGGTTGTGCAAGTAGCTGCACAGAGTTAAATACACTTCACCAGATCTATAGCTTGCTTCATAACTGCACAGTTACATGCGCTGCACCAAACCTGTAGCTTGCTGTGCAAGTGGCCCTCTGAGCTACTCACAAAGCAGTAACACAGTTGCAATGTACCACATCTGTAGTTTGCATCATGAGTTGCCCTGAGGTCCACTTATAAAGGAGCTGCAGTCACATACACTGCACCAGACCTGCAGCTTGCCTCATGAGTGGTCCTGTGAGCCACTCACAAAGCAGTCACACAGTCATGCACTGTGTGAGATTTGCAGCTTGCTTTGCAAGTGGCCCCATGAAGCACTAGCACAGTCACACTGCACTAGACCTGTACTGTAGCTTACTTCATGATTGACCCACAGGGCCACTCATGAAGCAGTTGCATATTTTATTGCTGTTCATTAGCATGTGCACAGACATGTCCCAACAAAGCCATCTACATTTTTTCATTCTAAGACTACTGTAATTGTCATAAAGTGAAGTGGTATCTCATGAAAGCAGTTTATGTGTAGTATGTTCATGAGTGTCAAAATCAGGGACTGTTTTGTGATAAACAGCCCTAATTTCACATGAAGAGTTAACTCACATTCTATGCTGTCAACCACACACAAATTCCAGCCCTAGCATCCATCAGATATTCTTGTTTTTGATGACCAATATTTTTGTTCTCTTTACCACTTCTGTGACCACGAGACTCATGAAAGTGGGTTTGCATGTCATAACAGCAGATTCGTGACTCACAAAAGCAGGTCCTGTTTTTGTGAGACACAAGAGCCTAATTTTATTCATATTTTAAAAATTATGGGTATGTAACCAAAAACACACTTGAAGAATCAACCTTACACCTTACACTATCAGCTATATAACCTTCAAACCAATTTTTTTTTCTCGGTGTGCAAAGATTTTCCTTCTTCCACACTTTTGTGACTGATAAATCTCAAGAAAGTGCATTTGAGAGTCATGAAAGCAGCTTCATGAGTTACGAAAGTGGGGCTCGCTTTTTAGACTTACAACAAAATAATTTCATTAATCTTGTAAAAAGAATTTTTTTAACAAAAAAACTTAAACAATCAAGCTTACAGTTTAGAAGGCAGGTACTTAAACAACATCGGAGCCACCACGTAAAAGCACACTACAGAACACACACAAAGTCAGGCATCACGGTTTACCCACACTATTAAGACCTCGTACAATAGGTACCATTAAAAGTCATATATTTAATATAAAATAATAAACTGGTACAGCAGGACCCTGTCACCCAGACAACAACATTTATGCAATTTGTGTGCTTTTTCAATCAGCCTTAGACCCTACATTACTGACTACAGAAATTTCAGACTTAACATCTAAATCATTTTCTTGTTTTTGATGTGCAAAAGTTTCTCTTCTTTTTCTCTTTTACCCACTTTCATGACTGCTAAGTCTCATGAAAGCAGGGGGTCTTTATCTCATAAAAGTGGGTTTGAGTCATAAAATAGGCATATGCCAGTTTTGCAAAAATCCAACTATCAAAAATTTGTGAAAAAATTAACTGTGCATAAGTGAAAATAACATTTTATATTCTGAATATTTTAAGAGCTACACCTTTTTAATTAAAGCCCCACATAAAAGAATCATCTCTGAGCTAAACTCTAACAAACCTGAACATTTCAGGTTTCAACTCTCATACATTTTTGTGGCATCAGTGAGCAAAAAAAGTCTTAAAAACCACGATCCGGATTCTCAAACCAATTTGTGACTAAGTTCTACATTACATCTCTCCATGCCGATGAATCATTCAGAAACCTCACCTCCCTATTCTTCCACATCCCACCCCCCAGCTCTATGCCCCCAACTATGGAGTCCCCCACCAGCAACTATTTCCCCCTGGTCTGGGGACCTTCCACCTTCTTGAGTACCCTTTCTTCTCTCCTCCCACTGTAATGGGGACCTCATACCAGTTATCCCTTTCTGCCAGTATGGTGAAGGACTTCTGCAGTGGTATTGGTGGAGGTGTGCACCTCACCCTCCACCTCCACCCTCCGCAGCCCATCTGGGTCCATCTTCTCCAGCTCCCTCTCTGTCTGGGCATCTTCTGGCAGAGTGGCAATGGTCTTAGTGGTCCCTGGGTAGGACAGAAGATCTAAACTACCCCTGCCAGCTCAGCCTCAAGTCTAACTACCTCTGACTGCAACTCAAGAGGTAAGTGCATATGGGACAACACCTCAATTTCCAGAAAGTCTCCTGAAAGACTGTAGTTCTACATCCATTGCATTGTACTACTCCCATGTTTGACTTTCCTGTTGTTGCCTTCTCACAGTGACTTACCCTTGATAGGATTACCCTGCTACCCCTTACTATCCTCTTGCTGCTCCTATCCCTTTGTATTGCCTTCCTCTAATCCCTCTTATTGAGACATTTTTATAACCTTGCCAAGGCCTTTGATTCAGTTTCTCACCTTACTTCTCCAAAAGCTGGAGTCTGCTGGCCTGCTTGCTCCTGCAGTGAAATGATTCAGTTCATACCTCCACAATAGGCTACAATCAGTCCAAGTTGGCAGCTGTATTTCTCCCCACTACCTATCCTCGCTGGTGTTCCCCAAGGCTCCATTCATGGCCCTATCCTTTTCTCCTCTTTATAAAATGACCTTCCTCTGCCTGTCTTTCCTCTCACATCCACATGCATGCCAACGACACCATCATTTTCACCTCTGGCTCCTCCCATGACAATGTCCATTCTCCCTACAAGAGGATTTTGACAGAGCCCAGAGATGGTTCCAGGCAAACAAGCTAAAGCTAAACCCAAATAAAACTGTTACCATGACTTGTAATCAGGCAGAAATTGGCCACACTCCAGTCCCCCTTCCCCATCCTTCTCCACTCTTGACGGCTCCTCCCTCACTGAGGTCTCCATTTTCAAATATCCGGGCATTAGGCTGGACAGCCACCTTGATTTCTCATCCCATGTTGAGTCCATCTGCTTTAAACTAAGCCCTAAACTGGTTGTCCTCTACCGGCACAAGGACAGCCTTCCCCTTCCCACACATCAAGAGCTCGTCTTAAAAACAATTCTCCCTATACTAGACTACGCCAATGTAGTTTATGGTTCTGCTCCAGCTACAACCCTCTCTAGGCTTGATACACTCTTCAACTCATTTTGTCACTTTGCCACTGCTGCCCCTGCCCTCACCCACCACTGTCATCTCTGTTCCACTATCTCCCTACTTCCTCTTCCCCAAAGGAGAATGGTTCACATTATCTCGTTCATAGCAAAATATTGATTTGGGAGATGACCACTATACCTGTCCTCTCTCCTAGCACCAGTCAACTCCTCAGCCTACTCCCTCCAAAGCAGGGACAATCATACATTCTTCCTGCCTTGTCCTCACTCAGCTGCTGGCCAGTCTTCTTTCTCCTATTGCATCCCTTTCCTCTGGAATCAGCTCTCCTCTAACCTTTGCCTTTCCTCCTCACTCTCTTCCTTCACAGCTCAACTCAGGCTTCTCCCCCTTTCTCCGTGCCCTAACTGCCCTTCGTCCTTCTACAATCTCTCCTTTTCACCTCAGTTAATCCCTAGCTCACTTTCCTGACATTAATTCCCTTAGCCTTCACCAGGAAATCTAACATGCATATTTTGACTTGTTCTAACCAGAATTTTACAATATTTTATTGTTATGACTCTCTGCATTCTAGTTCCTGCTGTCGGGTGACCTAACACTGTGTGTTTGCCCTGTAACTGCTTGTTTTGCCCTCATTATGCTATACTGTATCATGACTTGTACAGTTTTTTGTTGTGATTCTTGTATCCTAGGTCTTGCTGGTAGGTGACCCTACTACATGTGTACCCTGTAACTTCTATTTTTGTTTATATTATGCTCTGTATCTCCTTCCTAGGTTGCACCTGGAAATGAGTCTTGGCTCAATGTGTCTTTCCCGGTTACCAAATGTTAAATAAATAATAATTAAACTGATTTACCATAGATAGAGTTTTTCTTGTTTTTCTTTTCCTAGTCCCTTTTTGACTTCTATCTCACCTATGTGTTTGTCTCCAACATCCCCTTTACACTACTAATATCATAGTCTAAGTATACACATCAAAAATCCAGCACTCACCACCTCTATGTAGATAAAAGATGCTGCTATTTTCATAAAGTGAAAAATTTGCTGCTTTTATTCTGTGCCAAATGGAACAAGTTAAAAACATGTCTTGATGTGTTTCAGAATATTATCCATTATTAGATGGTGTATAGTGCACTTAACAACTCTTTTTATACATGTGGTGTAACATGATTTTATGGAATCATAGAATCATAGAAATCTGATAGCAGAAAAAGGACCCCCTGTTCCATGAGTCTACCCCCAACTTGTCACCTACGCCACAGGCCCTTAGCCCTTCCCCACCTGCCAACCACTTATGTCTGTCCCACACCCTCTTGAATCTCTCCACCATTTTGGCCCCCCACCACGTCCTCTAGAAGTTTATTCCAGGCCTCAACCACCCTGCCCATGAAGTAGAACCCCCTTACATTGCCTTTAAAGCTTCCCCTTTCTAATCTTAGACTATACCCTCTAGTTTTAGCCCCCTCCTTCCTTTTAAATAAGCTCCCCTCACTCACCTTATTGATCATCTTCATGTACTTAAATGTTTCTATTATGTACCCCCCTTCTGCCTCTTTATAAATGACCTTCCCTCTGCCTGTCTTTCCTCTCACATCCACATGTATGCCAATGACACCATCATTTTCACCTCTGCCTCCTCCCCGTACAAAGTCCATCCTCCTCTACAAGAGGATTTTGATAGAGTCCAGAGATGGTTCTAGGCAAACAAACTAAAGCTAAACCCAAATAAAACTGTTACCATGACTTATAATCAGGCAGAAATTGGCCACACTTCAGTACCCCCCATCCTTCTCCACTCTTGAGGGATCCTGCCTCACTGAGGTCTATACTTTCAAATATCTGGACATTTGGCTGGATAGCCACCTTGATTTCTCATCCTTGTTGAGTCCATCTGCTTTAAACTTAGCCCTAAACTGGTTGTCCTCTGCTGGCACAAGGACAACCTTCCCCTCCCCACACATCAGGAGCTTGTCTCAAAAACAATTCTCCCTATACTAGACTATGATGATGTAGTTTATGGCTCTGCTCCAGCCACAACCTTCTCTAGGCTTGATACACTCCTCAACTCATTTTGTCACTTTGCCACTGCTGCCCCTCCCCTCACCCACCACTGTCATCTCTGTTCCACTCTCTCCCTACTTCCTCTTCCCCAAAGGAGAATGGTTCACGGTATCTCATTCATAGCAAAATACTGGTTTGGGAGACTACCACTATACCTGTCCTCTCCCTAGGACCAGTCAACTCCTCAGCCTACTCCCTCCGAAGCAGGGACAATGATATGCTCTCCCTGCCTCATCCTCACTTAGATGTTGGCCAGTATTCTTTCTCCTGTTGCATCCCTTTCCTCTGGAATTAGCTCTCCTCTAACCTTTGCCTTTCCCCCTCACTCTCTTCCTTCACAGCTCAACTCAGGCTTCTCCCCCCCTTCCCTGTGCCCTAACTGCCCTTCCCCCTTTTCCAATCCCTCCTCTTTCACCTCAGCTAATCCCTAGCTCACTTTCCTGACATCAATTCCCTTAGCCTTCACCAGGAAATCTAGCATGCATATTTTGACTGTTGTTCTAACCAGAATTGTACAATACTTTATTGTTATGAATCTTTGCATCCTAGGCCCTGCTGTTGGTGACCTAACACTGTGTTTACCCTGTAACTGCTTGTTTTGCCCTCATTATGCTATACTGTATCATGACTTGTACAGTTTTCTTTTTGTTGTGATTCTTTGTATCCTAGGTCTTGCTGGTAGGTGACCCTATACTGTATGTGTACCCTGTAACTTCTATTTTTTGTTTATATTATGCTCTGTATCTCCTTCTCCAGGTTGCACCTGGAAATGAGTCTTGGCTCAATGTGCATTTCCCGGTTACCAAATGTTAAATAAATAATAACTAAACTGATTTCCCATAGATAGGGTTTTTCTTTTCCTAGCCCCCTTTTGACTTCTATCTCACCTATGTGTTTGTCTCCAACATCCCCTTTACACTACTAATATCATAGCCTAAGAATACGCATCAAAAATCCAGCACTCACCACCTCTATGTAGATAAAAGATGCTGCTCTTTTCATAAAGTGAAAAAGTGCTGTTTTTATTCTGTGCCAAAAGGAACAAGTTAAAAACATGTCTTGATGTGTTTCGGAATATTATCCTTTATTAGATGGTGTATAGTGCACTTAACAACTCCCTTTTATACATGTGGTATAACGTGATGTCATGGAATCACAGAATCATAGAAATCTGACATTAGAAAAGGACCCCTCTGTGGCCGGAGTCAACCCCCCACTTGTCACCTGTGCCACGGGCCCTTGGCCCTTCCCCCACCTGTCAACCCTAATGTCTGTCCACACCCTCTTGAAACCTCCACCATTTCAGCCCCACCACTTCCTCTAGAAGTTTATTCAGGCCTCAACCACCCTGCCCATGAAGTAGCGCCCCCTCACATTGCCTTTAAATCTTCCTCTTTCTAATCTTAGACTATGTCTTCTAGTTTTAGCCCCCCTTCCTTTCAAATAAGCTCCCCTCACTCACCTTATTGATCACCTTCACATACTTAAATGTTTCTATCATGTCTCCCTCTTCCTTCTAGTCTCCAATGGGTACAGATCCAGTTCCCTCCACTTCTGCTCATTTGGTTTTCCCTGCATACAGTGCACCATCTTGTTTGCCCTTTTCTGAATCCTCACAGTCCCATCTATGTCCTTGCATAGGTGTGGTCCCCAGAACTGAACCCCGTACTCCAGGTGCAGCCTCACCATGGTTTTATAAAGAGGCATCAGTACCTCCCTCCTTCTGCTAGTTATGCCTCTCACAATGCACACCAAAATTCCATTTGCCTTTCCCACTGCTTTGCTGCATTGGTCACCTACCTTAAGGTTGCTTGATATTATTATCCCCAGATCCCTCTCCTGCTCGGTTGTCTTAATTACCTCCCCCCCCCAGAGTGTAAGCCGCTTGCGGGTTTTTACACCCCATGTGCATCACAACACACTTTGTGGCGTTAAATCTCAGCTGCAAAGTTTCCGACCACCCTTCCAGAATCTTCAGGTCCTGCCTCATGGCCTCCACCCCCCCCGAGGTGTCCACCCTATGTCTTAAGGATGAGTCTGACGTCACACACCTGCACTTGTTAACAACAATTAAATACATTAAAGTGCAGTGCTGAAGAAGTGCAGAAATATTGTCATATTATAAATACACATATGTTGCATACATTTACAACGTTATAATGGATGTACTCAAGCTTCAAAGCCTTACAACAGCACTGAGTACGATATATGCATTCTTAACGAGCTGTATTACTGTATTTTACTTGCTGATGCAGCAGTGCTTTGTGTCAGTGTACTTATTATTCAGCAGGATACATTTTGTTTTAATCTGTGTAAGTGGATTCTGAGCTTCATTGTTAACACTTCCATGGAAAGTATGTGTGTTGTGAGCTCACTATTTTTCCAACACCTACTATGTGCAGTAGCATGGTGTATGTTCATAGGTGCATAGGTATGTACGACTTTGACAGCAAGCCTATCTGGAAACTCTAGCCACCATTTTGCATTAATGGCAGAAATTACATTTTTTCTCCCATGTACTGATCCAGCCTGTGTTTGAACTGATCCATAGAGTCACTGGATGTGGTAAAAGGTGGAAGGTAATCTTTGGGTAAATTAATTATTCGTTTAGTAGTTTTATTAGTACTAGTATAAAGTTTAAAGGTATGTGACCTAGTGTTGACAATTGATACCTGTTTTTCTAAGCAAGTGGTTTTAAACAGTACTGGATCTTGAAAGACTTTATGGGCCAGACATAAGTCACCCCTTAATGCCCTATACTCTAGTGAGTATAAGTTCAGGTTTTTTAATCTATCAAAGTATGTGCTGTTTTCTTGGTTCTCTACTTTCCTGGTGATTTTCCTCTGTATTTTCTCCATATCTGCTTTACCACTAATGGTGGTTGGTGTACAAAAAGGGGCACGATAGTCTACATGTGATCTAACCAAACTTGTATACAGTGGAACTATGACCTCTGCTTCTCTACTTTTGACTCAGCAATCCTTGGCTCACGGGTTCCCTCTTAAAGAAGCTGAAACACAGGGACCACCTTTGGGAACTAGACAGAGAAACAGGAAAACAGGAGGACATCCAAAACTTCAAAGAGCTAGAAATGATTGCACAAAATCCATATGCCAACAGAAATCTGAATACTACAAGACTGCTTCGCCGACACCTGGGGAAATGCAAGAGCATTCTGGAAAACATTAAAGATGTTACGGGAAGGATTCCAAATCACCCCTACTGCAATCACAATAAGCGGAATACTATCCTGGACCTGAAAGTCATAGCCAACACCTTTAATGATGCCTTCACCAACCTCAGCAGCATCCTCCTCCTGACTTTTCAACAACAGCGACCCCCTCTTCCCACCCATCAGTCATCACAAAAATTGTCCCCCTTTCTACTTCAGGCAGTAAGCAAAAATACCATCAGGAAATACATTTCCAAAGCCATCAAAAACACTAGAGCAAGTGCTGACACACTGGACCTCAAACTTCTGTCCCTCACTCTAGACGAGATCCCGGGGCCTCTCACCAGGATCTTTAATCTCTCCCTCTCTCTCAGCCAATTCCCTGACAAATGGAAGGCAGCGACTGTCACACCTATCCATAAATGTGGTGACCGGACCTCCCATGTGAACTACCGTCCTATCTCTATCCTGCCACTCCTCTCTAAGGCCCTGGAACAGATAGTAGCAGACCAGCTCACTGATCATCTGGACAAGTACAACATCCTTTACCAGCAGCAACAAGGATTTAGAAAAGGGCACAGCACTGCCACAGCACTTCTTGAGTTTGCGGGAGCCATACACAACTCCCTTGATCAGGGTCACCTAACTGGAGCTACATTCATCGACCTGTCAAAGGCTTTTGACACTGTCCACCACTGCCTCCTGCTTCATCCAGCTACTGAACATTGGCCTCTCTGCAGAATCAGTTAAATGGTTCAATAGCTATCTTGACAACAACTCCCAATGTGTAAAAATATCAGGCGTGGTCTCCAACACTAAACAGGTTCGCTCCGGTGTCCCCCAAGGCTCCATCCTGGGCCCATTGCTGTTCAGCCTGTTCCTCAACTCCCTTCCCGACTCCACCTCTCAGCAAGTCATACTCTATGCAGATGACGCAGTGATTCTTGCCTCTCATCATGACCCAAGCCACCTGCAACAAACCCTTCAACACGGCTTCACCTCTGTTGAAAGCTGGTTCAAATCACATAAGTTAATCCTTAACCAGAAAAAAACGAAGACCATGATTTTCACCAGCCACCAAAACAAGCACAAACACCACCAACTCTCCTTAAACACCTGCCTCGAGGACTCCCTGGAGCAGGTTGACTCCTTCAGATACCTAGGAATCACCCTAGACCCACACCTGTCCTTTGGAACCCATATAACCAATGTCGCTAAAACCGTGAATACTAAACTGGGCTTACTCTACTGGCTTCATCAGCACCTGACTAAAGAGGCTCTCTTTGCCGCAGTTCAAAGCTCCATCATTTCCCAGATTGACTATGGTCTTGTCATCTATGGCACTGCCACTACCACTGCACTCAGAAGGATTACAACCACCCTAAACAAGGCCTGTTGACTCATCACTGGGGCCGAACGGCTCTCACACACCTGTGACCTCTACTCACAAGCTAACTGGCTTCAACTTGATAATAGAATTCAGTACCAAACCTGTGTGGTTGCTAAGAAAATACAGTTGGGAACTGCCCCTCCCGGGGTCTGTTCACTCCTTCAAACAAAAACCAGCTCCAGAATTACCAGGGGATCAAAACCACAACTTTTCCATATCCCTCGCTGCCGCATAGCCATTGGCCAGCGTTCATTCACCTACAGGGCACCCACTTGGTTTAGCGGTCTTGCCAATGATACTATCAATGCCACTGGGCTAGGGGTCTTCAAATCCAGGCTCCGTAACGCCCTGGTCACTTCCAGCATCTCGACTGTCATGGATAATGTCTATCCAACTCCGCTCCGCTACTGCTCTTTTCCTATATTTAGCTCCTTACATAACACTTGCCCTAGTTTGGCCACTGCCCACACATTCTACAACACCTGACAATGCACCTCCCTGGCAGCTCCACCCCACCCCCTTTATCCTTACCTGCCCCCACCTCTCCTCTCTTCTCATTTCTTACCTCCCCTTCCCCTCCCATTTCTTTCTACCATCCCCCATTGTCCTCTTCCTTTCCACTTTACCTCTCCCTGTCTGTTCGAAATTAATTTTGATATCCTTTACCCTTATTTGTGTAACAATTTTGTCTATTGTCATGTGATACCTATGTCTTGACGTGAACCTTTGTAAAGAGTCCTGGCTCAAAGGTAATTGTAATCCTAGAATTGAAATAAATGAAATGAAATAACATGCTTTATTTTGCCCCTGTTCTTTCCGATGACAAATTTAATTATATTATTCTGTTTACGAGTGTCTCTTCGGTTTCTATGCTTCTGACCACATCATCTTTTTTTAATAATATTTTGTTATATTTGAGACAGTGACACAGCACTTAATACATCCAGTGCATGTTACAATATCCATTTCTCATGTTCATTTTTCCAGTACTTGTAACAGTCACAATACAGGTCAGTTTATAATTAAAGGATATACGTTGATTTAGTCCATTACATTTGGCAGCCATAGGTACCATTGCTTATTGTTATACTTAATTATTGTGTTTTCTAATTCATGTTCATTTGCTCTAAAAACATGCAGATACACCTACCTACTAACACAGAAAAAGAAAGAGGAAGAATAAAAGAAAAGAAAACCGTATATCTATTCTAATTTGTGGGCGCATTTAACTGGATTCCTTAAAATTCTATTTAAGTTCCTATATCCTGCGATAGTGTTTCTTTCATGTTTATTTTTCTCTTACTCCCCCTTCTCCATCCTAGGTCGAGAGAGAGAGAAAGAAGAATACCCCTTCAAAAGCCCAAAGTGCTCATTTTATTCAGCAGAATGCCAGGCAGAAACCAAAGCTCCTGTGCTTCGATCTCAATCCAGGTCTTCCTTAGGGAACGTATTTAAAAGTGCTTCCAGATATTAGGAACATTTATTTCATCATGATTAAAATGATACACACCATTTGTGAATTTTATAAAATAAATCATCCAAAACTTTCCAATAACTTTTACAGATGGGTACTTAGCATAGCTATAGGTTCAGTTATGTAGCCAGAAGTTAAATTTTAATTCATAAAGTAAAATAAGCAGTACATTTTAAATCTAAGTAATACAGTTTTCTACAAAACCAGCAAAACAAGAAATATAGGAGCACATCAGAGTTATTAGAAATGAAAATGTATATAATGCAATAGGGGAAATTTTTTTAAGAGTTCATCAGAGTAATCCAAATGGTTTCAAATTTTCGATCTCGGAACATGTAGTGAGACAACCTAGAGAAGGTAACAGATTAAATACATTGGCCCAGATATTCAAAAGGGTTGCGCATGGCGCAACAGTGTTGCTCCATGCACAACCCACTGATGCGCCCCGGCGCGATATTCAAAAGGGAAAAGTGTGCAGCACAAATCCTGATCCGCCAGAGTGCATCAGTAATGTATGCAGGCACAGGTAGGGGGGGGCGTGCCCCTGCATAACCTGCACAGCCCGATATTCAGCCCAGGATGTGCAGAGTCATGCATGCAACCCCACCTGCACCTGCACAAGTTAAGCCCCCAAAAGGAACAAATGATGGCCACCACAGGTGACTGCTGCATTGCAGGGCGCAACATGGCAGCTGCCACCGCTGTGGGTTAGCCTCCAGTCCTACTGCACCTGGCGGCACCCCCATGCCCATCAGTGGGCATCTGTAAGACACCCCTTCAATATCTGTGGTGGTCCAGTGGACCCCTATGTGCCCGATCGCAGGCATTGGCATATACACCCCTCAATATCCCTGGTGGTCCAGTGGACGATCGCTGCCGATCGCGGGCATCTTTTAAATCACCCCTGCCAATATTCCTGGTGGTCCAGTGGACCACACTCGCTATGGCGGGCATCTGTAAAACATAGAACAGTCCTATTACCCTGGTGGTCTAGTGTACCCCTCCCACCTGCCCACTGGGCCCACCCCGCTCCCCGTCAGCCAGCGGGGCGGCACCACCCACCTGCCGCCCTGCCACCCGCCCGACTGACAGCTCGGTGGGACTGCCGCCCATTGGTTCACAGCATGAGCCAATGGGCGTGCACTCTCCGTACTACTCAGTCAGATCGTGAATAGATTCATTCACATATCTGGACTGTGTAGTATGGTATGGGCACACACCGATAACTCATGCTGCGAACCAGTAGGGTGCAGCCCTACTGAGCTGTCAGTCACCGGGCAGCGGGTCGGCAGGCGGGTGGGGTGCTGCCGCCCGCCGGCTGACCGGGGGGGCAGCGGGGCGGTGGGGCTCAGTGGGCGGATGGGAAGGGGGGTACACTAGACAACCAGGGTAATAGGACTGTTCTGTGTTTTACAGATGGCCGCTATCGGGCACAGTGCGGTCCGCTGGACCACCAGGGATATTGGCAGGGGGTGTGATTTCAAAAGATGCCCACGATCGGTCCACTGGACCACCAGGGATATTGGACAGGGGTGTGTGTGATTTAAGCAGATGCCCACGATCGGGCAGCGATCGATCCACTGGACCACCAGGGATATTGGACTTGGGAGGGGTTTATACCGATGCCTGCGATCGGGACATAGCGGTCCACTGGACCACCAGGGATATTAGAGGGGGGGTTTCTTTTAGACGAATGCCCACAATTGGGCTGCAGGGGGCGCCGGTCCCTGACAGCTGCTGCCTGGCAGGGCGCCAGGTGCAAGTTGTCGGGGATCAGTGCACCTGCATGCTAATGGGATGCAATGAAGAGTAATGATAATGCAAATGGCCATGTACCTTGTATAAATTATGGCCCCATTTGCATGTCCCTTTTGAATATCGTAGGTGCTGTGCATGGCACAATGGCACTTGTGCTAGTGCATCTCCATGCTCCACTCTGGCCACTTATGCTGGCGCAGTGCCACTACGCCATGCACAGTGTGGGTGGCCAGGGTGCGATATTCAAAGCTGCTGCGCCATAGCGCAGCTCCGTTGAGTATCTCCCAGGCCGCACCCCTGTGCAACAAAGTTGAGCTGCGCCCAGGCTTGCGCCATAACCTGGCACAGTTTGAATATCCAGGCCATTGTCTCAATAAGAGACAAAATGGATAATGTTGTTAGACACAGCCATACCATTAAGGCTTATTGAGGAGGTTGATTTTACACCTTATTTATAAATGAGAGTTAACGTAAGAAATAGAATCTGTTTTCTGATGAATAATCTTTCTTTTTGCATTTCTTTGTTTTAGGAACTTTGACCAGCAGAACCCTTACTTCAACTAAATGCACATGTGAGCTACATAACCATGTATGCCCATACAGCATAAAGAAAGGTCAGCACTTGCTTAGAACTTGGGGACTTTTTCCTGTACAGGTTTATTTATTTATTTGTATTCATTACTTTCTCCATCTCTAGCACTCATTGATAGCTTGAATTAGAGGCATGGTTTGAAATACTTGGATTCACATGCTTCAATATGGTACTTGTTATCCTGCTGACCCCCTTTTGGAACTTTGTATTTTGAGTGTTTTGAGTACTGTATTATTAATCAACTATCTGGTTTGCTTATTCCTTTAAAATGAAATTAGCAAAATCACTAATTGAAAATGCAAAACTTCTTACATAATACATTTTGACCTCCCTTATAAAATAGTCTAAAATGGTTTAAATATTGTATGTTAACTTGTGAATGATGATTTTGGTTTTGAATGTTTGCCGGGCATACTTGTAATATATTGAGAAATACCCCTCCGTAATCAATTTTAGGTTCTGTCACTATGAGTAGCCAATCACAAAACTGTATTACAAAGATTTAAAATGTACTGCTTATTTTACTTTATAAATTAAAATTTACCTTCTGGCTACATAACTGAACCTATAGCTATGCTAAGTACCAATCTGTAAAAAGGTTTTGAAAGTTTTTGGATGGTTTATTTTATAAAATTCACAAATGGTGTGTATCACTTTAATCATGATGAAATAAATGTTCCTAATGTCTGGATGTACTTGAGACATGCTCCTTAAGGAAGATCCAGATTGGGGTCGAAGCGCAGGAGCTTGGGATTCTGCTGAATAAAATGAGCACTTTGGGCTTTTGAAATTGAACTTTCAAGTACAGGAGTTTTCTTTTTATTTCTACAAACAAGCTGGCAGATGTTATTCCTGTAATCTCCTGTGCGCACTGTTGTTCTTAGGTATTTGTTATTTGTCTATTCATTTTTCTCCTGGTAGTAGACATTGGGAGGGGGCTCATAGGTGGCATCTCTTTTTAGTTATGTGGTTTCTCACTTAGGACATACAGGCGATGGTAAGCTGGATGAGGGACACCTGTGCTGCTGGAGGATATGTGTAATTCATGTTTCATTAGGGGATGGCAATGAGTGCATCTGTTTTCAAATTTTCTTATGCTATGCTCGGTTCACATTCCAATCCTTAGACTGTGTGCTACCTTTTCTAGTCACAGTATTTCTAGAACATCTTGTAGCCATTCTTTGTATGTGAGTTTTCTGTTGTCCAGCCAGTTTTAATATTTGCCTTTTAGCAATATTTGCAATCAGGTAAATGCTGTGTCTTCTGCTTTTTGTAACCTCTCTGTCCATTACCTTTCCCAGTATGCAAATTTCTGGAGTGAACAGTTCTTGCATTCCCATTAATGGGTTGAAATGGTTTTTATTTCCTCCCCAAATATTCTTATTACTGCACGATCCCATAGTACATGCAAAAGAGTGCCTGTTTCTTTGCCACATTTGTGGCATGTTGGGGACAGTATTTTCTTCACTTGAAATAGTCTTTGTGGGGTGTAGTAGAGATTGCTCATGATTTTAAATTGTTGGATTTTTAGGTCTTGTACTGAGGTTACCTTTCTCAAAATTCCCAAATCTCCTTCCACTACCATTGTGTTGTGTCCATGTTTAGCACAATGGCAAACCATGTTACAATTTCCTCAGCTTTTTTATATAGCTTAGTGACCAGGCTTGTGTACCATTGTCACACTGAATAGTCAGCTATCATGTTGTTTATTTCTTCAGTCCATGGGTCAGTGAGTTCTACTAGTGGCCTCCTCCCTCAGCGACTCTATGGTGTGCGAACCTGTAGTAAGAAATATGCATCCGGGGAGTTACGTGATGCTGTCTTCCTGGTAGCAGCTCTCCTCTGATTGTCCCCTCTCCTCTGACCCAAATTGTACAAAAACTAAATTAAAATTGATCTGTCTACCTAGCTTTCTGCTAACCTTGATCTACTTGGATGTTGGGATTACCTTTGCCAGTTTTCAATCCATGTCTGAAGAGGATGTCTGAGGTGGAGATGCGGCAAGCTCCTCAAAGGCTCACTCCACCACACATGCCAGATAAACAAGCTAGACAATCCAAGGCTCAGACCTCGGGCTCCAGTCGACCTGACAAACCTACCACAACACCTGTTTCTCTCACAGAAGAGTGCTTTCTTATGGAGTTGGAACCCTTTAGAGAATCCCTCAAAGAGATTATGGACCAACTTGCAAGGTACTCCACCTGGGGGCCAGAAACCCAGGCCAAGTGTACACCCTGGGGGGGGAAATGCTACAAGTCTCAATGGCTGAGAGGGACCTGGGGGTGGTGGTGGATGTCAAGATGAACAACTCTGAGACTTGTAGGAGGGCAGCAGCCAAGGCCAACAGGATGCTGGGATGCATCGCTAGGGGGATCACCTCCAGAAGGAGGGAAGTGATACTCTCTCTGTATAACTACTTGGTGAGGCTGCACCTTGAGTACTGCGTGCAGTTTTGGAGGCCACACTTAAAGAGGGACATTAACCTCCTGGAGAGGGTCCAGAGGAGGGCAACAAAATGATTTGGGGCTTGGGGACAGGACCTATGAGGAGAGGCTCGAAGAGCTAAATATATACACATTGGAAGAGAGAAGGGACTGGGGGACATGATAGAGGTCTTTAGGTACATGAAGAGGTTAAATAGGGAGGAACAGTCAGGTGCTTTGAAGGAAGGAGGAAGGGGCCACTAAAGGGCATGGGTGGAAGCTGGAGGGGGGAAGATTCAGGGGAGAAAGGAGGAGGTGCTACTTCACTGAGAGGGTGGTGGAACCATGGAATGCACTGCCTAGGGGGCTTGTGGAGGCAGAGACAGTGGAGGGGTTCAAGAGGGGGTGGGACAGGTACAGGGGAAGGGTTCTGGAAGCAAAATCCAATGCAGCAAGAATATCCGGAACTGGGAAGGGAGAAGCCAGAGAAGGCGAGGGGGACAGCAAGGTCAGCACCCAGGTTGGGGACTGACCAAATGAGCAGACACGAAAGACCGTTAGGCCTATTCTGCTGGCATATGTTAGTAACTTAAATCACTTAGAGGAGATCTAAATGACATGGGCAGACGGGTAGGAGACGTAGAAACTTGCACCCACTCCTTAGAGAATTGGCAGGCCCAGACAGACTCAGACAATACCCAAACAAGACAGAGAATCTGCAAACTGGAAGACAAATTGGAGGATCTGGAAGGAAGAATCTGCTGCCACAATATTGTAATCTTTGGGCTGCCAGAGGGTGAGGAAGGGACTAAGCTGATTCTCTTTACTCAGAAACTTCTGGAGCAGTTGGCTAGTTCCTCTCCTAATGGCCCAAGTTATGTGGTAGAACGGGCACATCGCTCCTTGCACCCCAAGCCTCCAGCTGGCTCCCCTCCTCATCCCTTTCTGATTAAGCTGCTTAATTTCCAAGACAAGCCATATATCCTCCAAAAGACACGGGACTTGAAAGACAAACTGTGGGAGGATAAAAAACTTCAATTTTCCCAGCACCTCCCAGCAGCTACTCACCAGAAACGTGTGGCATTTCATCCTGTGGTGGTCAAATTACTTGCTGCAGGGATCAAACTCAAGATGCTCTACCCTGCACACCTCCAGGTACTGCATGAGAGTAAGTGACATTCTTTTGATACTGTAGAAAATGCCCACCGAGATCTGAAAACCTGCTCCTTGATCTTTTTAAGGATCAGTGAACTCCATGCATGTTTTTGGGCATAATCTCACCAGATTAGAGGAAGACCCTGCGGTAGACTGTGTGAAAACATCGGAGGAAGCTAAAATGTCCTCTTCTTTTACTGCCTCACTTTGCACATACTGAGAATATTTGCTATCTACTGGATGTCTTCTCGAACTGTGACCCATGCAAGCACCCCTATACTGAAGTTCCTGCACCAAAGCGAGCATTCTTTTATTTTTGCCTGCCTCTTTAAACTTCCTAAATAGTACCCTATATTATTTGGACTCGTGTTTTCTGCGTGAGGGCATTTGGGGACATATTGACGCCTCAACTGAATGGACTTTCCATCTCCCTTCCCATGGTTACTATGCACCGACATTGGATTTGGACTGGTTATTAGAGGCTCCTATTTAGAAGAATATTGGAGAACCAGGAAAATCCTCGAGACGTGTTGGATCCCTCATCTCTGACATACGCCAGATGCCCTTCAGTCTCCGGATGGGTGAGTGAATCTTATTGGGTATTGGTGTGGGCGGCATTCTCTCTCTCTGTTCTTTTTTTATCCAGAGGAAGGGCTCCACCTATGCTATGAATCCAGGGCTACTTGATTGTTATACCTTGCAGCAATTAACACAGGACTCTGGGGTTTGTTGTTTAGCCATTTTTACACTATATGTTTATAATGTATCCTTGTTGTGGCCAGGTTAGCAATATATATTGCCTGTTACCTTTATTCTTATTAATCTTAAGTGCTGTTTTACACTGTTCTACTTTTTTTTTTAAACTCAGCTTTATTCAGCATTTGATCATCACAGCAATTTCATACAGATTCCTTCAAAGTACAGTACTAAAATCATTAGTTACATTTATGAGCTGTGGGTGGGTTACTGCCATTATAACAACAGCTTCCCAACAGATTTCATACTGTAAGTTACTTAAACACAGAAACAGTTAATATGGGGCAGGCAACATGCACAACAGTGCCCCCAAACTAGTATTGGCTGCATGAAAAAAAAAAAAACAATTTCTTTCCCCCTCAGTTGTTGCTTAAAGTAATAGCCTGATGATAGGGCAGTAGCTAAAAATAGGTGACCTCCCCCAGATCAGGGAAACCATCTGTCATGGTCTCCCAAGTAGGCTATACAATGACTGTTTCCCCTAGTTCCCCGTGTACCCAGGATTCCCAGACTTGCCATCTGTGTGCATGTATATCAAGTTGTAATCTAAGCCTCGCTGTCAGAGCCTCCATCGAGACAACCTCTCTGACTTTGATCACTCACTCCCACAACTTGGGCACCTCTGGTTGGAGCCACTTTGTTGTTATACATTTTAAACCAACTACAATGAGAGTGAGGACCACTCTGTGGAGGTCTCCTCTTAAGTGCATGGTTATGGGAAAACCTAAGACCCATTCTGTAAATTTCTGTGGAAGAAGGATACGCGTGATCTTGTGAATCGCTGTCTGAAGTGCCTGCCAGAAGGGGGTTAGTAGGGGGCAACTCCCGAATACATGCCAATGGTTTCCTATCTCCCCACAGCCTCTCCAGCACAGAGCTGAGTGTGAGGCAGAATAATGTTGCATTATGGTGGGGCCTTGGAAATATCTAATTAGGACCTTCCAAAAGAATTCTCTTCAGGCTGGGGCCACCGTCACCCTCCAGCCAAACTTAAGTCAATGGTTCCAGTCTTCCTCGCTAATACACTGATTTGATTCCCGCTCCCAGGCCACTCTGCGTGAGTGTAAGGAGGTTCCTCCCAGCCCCAACAGCAGTTTGTACATACTAGAGATATGTTTTTCTCCTGCCTTTATTTGTCTGCCCCCAGAACCACCACTACCACCAGGACTGATGTTAGCCACTGCCACCATGAGTTTGTCTGACCCCTGGACCACCACCACTACCACCAGGACTGATGTTAGCCACTGCCACCAAGAGTCTGTCTGCCCCCCGGACCACAACCACTGGGACTGATGTTAGCCACTGCCACCACTGCCACCATGAGTCTGTCTGCCCCCCGAACCACCATCACCACCACTGGGACTGATGCTTTCCACTGTCACCATGAGTCTGTCTGACCCCCTGGACCACCACCACCACCAGGACTGATGTTAGCCACTGCCACCATGAGTCTGTCTGCCTCCCGGACCACCACCACCGGGACTGATGTTAACCACTGCCACCATCAGTCTGTCTGACCCCCGGACCACCACCACCACTGGGACTGATGTTAGCCATTGCCACCATGAGTCTGTCTGACCCACGGACCACCACCACCACCGGGACTGATGTTAGCCACTGTCCCATGAGTCTGTCTGGACCACCACATCCATCAGCCAGAGACACAAAGCTTCTTAATATTTAAACCATACAGTGAGTATGTGTACTCATGTTTGTTATGCTGCTTCACATCCTTTAGCTGTATGTTTTGTTTTCTGTAGCTTTTCAGAGCCGCAATGGTAAAACACATACAGTACACTTCTTTTGTTTCTTTTACAGGGTAACAAAAAAAGGCTCCATCACTAAAACTCATTGGGAATGGTACTGTAGCTGTACCATACAGAGAGGAAGTGATGTAATATCCATGTGAAATCCATTCTGGTAAGTATGAAGATTTTATTTAATCTGTTTCATTGTCTTTTAAAGAGTGCAGCAAATATTGCACACAGGTTGTGTTAGTTGACAAGATGTGGGTCTGAAATGTAACTTGACTTTAGGGATTGAGATTTGAGAACCAGGGAGGGACACATAACAATTAAGTTGTAAGAAGTCATTCATTTCTTTTTTTAGTAAACTTCCAGATGCTTTGTTGTTCTGACAAAGTGGCCTTATCCAAACAAGTTCTTCAACATCAGCCCCGGGCTGGAGTGCACATGCAACATGCAGAAGTCATTTCATTAGATGACCATGACCATCATTAACAACCAGACTCGAGAAGGATGCAGATGAAATCTGTGAAGAAGTAGCAAAATAAGAAACCATTACAGACAAACCTGCAAATATGCTTCCCCCCACCCAAAAAAAAAAATACTTACCTTCATGTGCTTGAGAGTTATCCATTGGAAATTTCTACGCAAAAAGTTGTCGTCAAGCACTGGAACGTGCACACCAACAGTATCTGTGACCTGTGATACAGAACAATACCATGAGTACATGTCCATGTCAACCCCCCTCACCTACAAAATACAGAAATATTTATCTATATATATCAACTCACCAAGGCTACTAATAGTGTACAGACAAAGGGCACCCTTCCATTCAGTTGAGATGATCACATTGCATTTGCTCGAATTGCAGCACACATTGGACCAGCAACAGTTCGCTCACGGTCATCATTTTATTCTGGGGCACTGTGTGCATGAGTGACTGCACAATAAATTCTGGGGGACTTTGCATGTGGTGTGATGATCCCATTTCACTTTGTTACCACTTGTTAATTTTCTGGACACAAGGCGGAAGCATTTTGGGCATGCAGAAAAAATCTGGGGACTATGTGCCACCACTACGTGCATGAGTGAGAGCACCATTAATTCTGGGGGACTTTGTGTGTGCTAAAACAGTCTCATTTCACTTTGTTACCACTTGTCAATTTTCTGAACACAAGGAAGATGCATTTTGGGCATGCAGAAAAAATCTGGGGACTCTGTGTGACCACTGCACGCATGACTGAGTGCACCATTAATTCTCGGGGACTTTGTATGTGTTGAAACAATCCCATTTCACTTAGTTACCACTTGTCAATTTTCTGGACACAAGGCGGATGCATTTTGGGCATGCAGAAAAAATCTGGGGACTCTCTGTGACCACTGCGTGCTTGAGTGACTGCGCAATAAATTCTGGGAGACTTTGCATGAGGTGTGACGATCCCATTTCACTTCCTTAGCAATTGTCAATTTTCTGGACAGAAGACAAATACATTTTTTTGTGTTGTGATTGTGAGCACATAATGTCATACTTAAATTGTAAATTAAAGCAGCATTGCAACAATGTGCTGGCCATTTTGACCTATACTTTTTTATGCTATTTTACATTGCCACCGTTGCAGGCCACTAATTACCTCATGACTTGTATGATACCTTTCTTTTCACAATTTCTGTCTGCTTTACTACTTTTTCTCATGTTTGAAAATTAAAAAGAAGCACACCGTTTAATATTGTTCTGACCAGGTTCTTATCACTATTTGCAGCTGTTTGTGAACAACTATTGTTTTGTGATGTCATAAAACACTGCCTGCTGCATAATTGCTAATTTGACAACAGAAGTAATATATAACAACTGATGGAGAAAAACAGCGCAAAATACTGACAAAGACCTGGTCTGCACCATATTAAAAGGAGTGCTCCTTTTATTATCTCAGACATGAAAAAAGTACTAAAGCAGACTCAAATACTGGAAAGAATAGTATCATACAAGTCAGGATGTAAGTAAAGTGGTAATGTAAAATAGCATAAAAAAGTATAGGTCAAAATTTTCAACAGAATGTTGCACTGCTGCTTTAAAGAGATTCACCAAGTTACATAGTTATGGATGGTATTGCATCCAATATATTGGTGCCTAACCTCCAGGGGAATCTTTGTTGCTCCACATGTCCTTAAATAGTGCAATACCTTTCTGGCAAAAAAGTTCATAATTTCGGTACACTGGGTCCCGGAGGACTTCTCGTTCTGAAGAGCTGCCCAGGTTCCACCCCGGCTCAACAGCGTTGTGGTGAAGCGTGGGCATGTTTCCACTAACAGGAAGCTGTTGGTGGAAACATGCCCATTCTCGAACGATCAATATAACATAAGAAACATTCGGAAAGCTGCCGGTCATTCACTATAATAAAGCACGGCCCTGTGCTCTCCCTGACATCACGTCATAACATTGCTGAGCGCGGTGGTGGAACTTGGGCGGCTCCTCAGAACGGGAAGTCCTCTAGGCCTCGGTTTACTGAAATTACGAGCGTTTTTGCCAGAAAAGTATAGCACTATGGAATGTAAGGACATGTGGAGCAAGAAAGATTACCCTTGAGGTAAGACACCCATATAAGGAGAATGTATGACTGTATATGCATGTATATATTTAAAAGGAAGCAGTCAGCAACAGGAGCTCCAGCGTCCTGCCCGGTGCAAGGCTTACCCACTGGTTAAGCCTTTTAAGTATGTTGCAGCGTTTTTCTCATGCCGCAACATGCTTTATTTTAATAAAGAAAGGTCAGTGACCCAGAAGGATGGCAGGTGCTATGGGAGCCCCATTATGTGTAAAGGAAAGGTGCAGAGGGGATGCACCATGTGCTTCAAATACTTTTGTATTGAAGCACATGGTGCGTCGCTGTTGCACCTTTACACATAATGGAGCCCCCATAGCATCTGCCATACTTCCGGGTCACTGACGTTTCTTTAGAATAATAAAGTATGTTGCAGTGTGAGAAAATGCGTAACATACTTAAAAGGCTTAACCGGAGGGTAAGCCTTGCAGGGGGCAGGATGCAGGCGCTCCTGTTGCTGACTGCTTCCCTTTAAACTAATTCTGTGGCCTTCCCTCTGTCTGGTATTAAAAAAACAAAACACAAAACGGTACAGCAGTGTGGGGGGGGGGGTGCAGAAAACAAAACCTAATGCTCTATCCCATAATGTTCCAGCAGCAGATGAAGCATCAACACTATTTGCAGGTGCTCTTGCTCAATCCGCTGCATCTGCTGCTGGACAGCACCCATCCTCTGATTGCTTTCCTCCATTGCAGCCCACAGCAGTGCTATTTCTGACTGCGTTGCAGCCATCGTGGCGGGGGTCCACTGCTGCAGGAGGAAAGGCAGGTGGTGGTGGTGGTGAGGGTGGTGCTGGTGGCAGTGGTGGGGGTAGTGGTGGAGCAGCAGCTGCTGCTGTAGCCCTCCTCCTGCTCTGGTGACGCACAGCAGCAGCACCCGCTGCCACAGAAGGGCCATCAGGTGGAGGCCTGGCCCATTCTGTGGCAGCCTGCCACTCCACCTTGTGGTGGTTAAGCATGTGTGTCCTCTGGCCCCAGTCCCCAGATGTGTTCCCTGGGGGCCAAGGAACACCTGCACACCACAAAGCAGGCACACCACAATGCTCCTGTCCCCCCCGATACAGTTGAAAAACTGGCAGACTATCGAGCTGCGGGAGGGACCAGGCAAAACAGGGGCAGATGTATTGCCAGCAGCACTGTCACGCACCTGGGGGGGGCTCCACCTGCTGCTATGGAATGGGAGGTGGTGCTGCTGGAGCTCCTGCAGCTGGTACAGATGGTGGTGGTGGTGGTGGTGGCGGCGGACTTGCTGGATGTGGCGGTGGCACTGGTGGTGGTGCTGCTTCCGGGGAGGGGGGGGAACAGGACCAAATAATTGGGAGCAGTCCAGCAACACCCACCCAAGCTGAACCCCACATGTCTGCACTTCCCTCTGGCCAACACGGGACAGAGACTGTCCTGGTCCATAACTCTCCTTCCCTCTCCACTCTGACGTGTCACGCGATGACGACGACCGACTTCCTACACAGTCACAGACAGTCTCACACATGCACACACACAGTCACACACACAGTTACATAAAACAAAACTTATAAAACAAATAAATCAGTCACACAAAAAGAACTCACAAAACAGTACAACAAATACTAAAGAATTAGCTTTTAAAAAAGCTGTTGGTTTTTATGAAGCTTAAGACAGCAAGTTAAGCAACAAATAAACACTCTTCTCCTACACTATCCTTCCTCCTTCTACCTCTGCAAAGGAGAAAGTGAAAGTATCTGCTGGTATGACTCACCTCCTTCCTGCCTGGTAAAAGTATGTGACTTACAGTACTGTAAGCCATGTGATGTGTGTGGGGGGGCTGCCTAAAGTGCCTATTGTTGTCATTCCACCTTACTTCACATTAAGGCAGAATAACAATGAAGTCAAGTCCATAAAATCACAAAAGTATGAGCACTCCTCAATGGTCACTTAGCATATGCACTAACGCGAAGTGGCCACTTCGCGTTCACTTCACCTGCAGATTTTAAATTCACTGCATCTCTACTCGCAATATCTGTTAAGTAGGTGTCTGAAATGTGTCGACCTTCCACAAATCTGATTTGCATAGGACTGATTAGACTGGGAATTATGTGGTGTGTCCTGGTGGCCAATGTTTTTGCATGTATCTTTGTGTCTAAGTTCAGTAGTGTGATTGGCTGATAGTTCTCCCATTTCCCATTATTCTTTTGGGTTTTAGTACAAAGGTTCTACACCATTCATTGAGGATTCTGGCAGCTTTTCTTGTTTCATCGCTTCTTTGAGGACCTCTTTTAGCACTGGTGCAAGCTCTTCCAAGTATGTATTGTAGAATTTGGGAGTAAAGCCATCCTCCCCGGCACATTTCCCATCAGAAGTTCTTGTATTGCAGCTTTCAGCTGTGTGATGGAGATCTCTGCTTGCAACTGCTACACATGCTGTTCTGCTACTGTGTGGAGTGTTATGCACTCAAAGAATTTGTCAGTTCTTCCATAGTCCTCGGACTCTCTGACTTGTATAGTTTTTCATAGTACTGGATGAAGGCTGCGTTTATGCTGCATGGGTCCGAGGTCATGATATCAGTGTCTGGTTGTTCAGTTTTTGTTATTTGAGATTTTGCTCATTCCTGTCTGAGCTGTAGAGCCAATATCTTAGTTGCTGTTGGAAATGTAGTTGATTTTAGCTCTCCTGTGGGCCATTTCTGTGGCTAGTCGAAGATTGTCATTATATTTCTTTTTTACCTCTGCCTATTTATTCCATATGTCCTCTGAATCATTGTGTGTGAGTTCTTCTTCTGCTAATTTGATGAGTTCCAGTAGTCTATGTGTAGCACTGTCAGCTGTTTCTTGTTTTTTCTTGGCTATACATAAAGCTATGCATCTCCCTCTGGTGTAGCATTTGAGCACTTCCCATTTTGTGGCTCAGCTTGTGTCCTTGGGCCTATTGTTTTAGAGGAACTTGTGACTGGTACCCTTGATGCCCAATCTGCAGTCCTCATTAAGTAGTAGATGGTTATTGAATTTCCCTGATGGAGATTTAGGGCCTTTATTAGCTATCATTAGGGTTATATTTATGGGAGTGTGGTCAGAGTTGGCGAACAGTAGTATGGTTGTTTCCACAATGCTTGTTAGACCATCATTTGGGATGAGCTAATAGTCGATGGGAGATGCCATCTTATGTACACTGGATCTAAATGTGTAGTCTTTCTCATTTCAATGTGTGATTTTCCAGGCATCTAGGTAGTGGTTTTCTTCAAGTATCCCTGACAGGATCATTGCACTTCTCATCAACGTCCTCCTTGGGTTGGTGCTGTCCAGGACTGGGTCCATAACTTGGTTCATATCTCCCCCTATTATTGTGGTGTATTCTTTGGTACAAGTTACCCTGTTATTTCCTTAAAGAAGTCAGGGTTATCATTGTTTAGGCCATAAATGTTTAAGAAGGCCATTTTTATGGGCCCTATCTTACCAGCCACCACTAGCATGCGCCCTTCTGCATGTTGCCATATATATTCCTCTTCAAATGTTAAATTTTTGTGTATGAAGATCTGTGTACCACCCTTTTTCCAACTTTCTCTCACCCCAAAGGCCTTACCCACCTTGGATCTCTTCATCATGAGAGTGTCTTCTCATTTCATGTGGGCTTCTTGAAGAAATGCCACCTGGGCATTGTTCTTCTTGAGGTGCTGCAGCACCTCTAGCCTTTTATGCTGTGTTTGCATCCACTTGACATTCCATGTGAGGAACATTATCTTCGTGTCACCCATATTCAGTGTTGGAACTATGGTCTGCCTTCATCTGTAGGTTTCTGTTGCCCCTCTTGTTGTGCCCATATGCCCATGAGGACCAAGTTGTTGTTGGTGTATAGTCCTTGCCACAAGAGCTCCTCTCCCGATAATGTCTTTTCATACCAGTGATTTCCTGGAATGTGTGCTCACCACTACCCTTGGCCCCCCTCCTAGTTTGTGTTGTGCTAGCTCTGCAGTCCTGTCCTGAATCTTTGCTATGTGGGAAAAATCCAGGACCCTGAGCTGTCCCAGACTACTTGGGGTAGCTTTCATTCCCTTATATAGTGAACTCATTTCCTATATGATTTCCAAATGAGTTGTGCCCCCCCCCCCACATTCGATGTCGCTTGTGGACTTAGAGAATGGTGGTGGTTGTTTTGCTAGGTTTATATTATGGGATTGGCTTAGTGCAAGTAGGCTGTATGTTTTGCATTCAACCCCCATCCAAATTCTTTGCCTCAGAGGATGCGATTTTTATATGTGTCATTGTCGCTCATATCCCCCAGGGCATTGGGTACAGAAGTCACGCAAACATGTTTCCTCAGTATTAACCATGTATGGGGTATCCTCTTGGTATGATTCCCTTAGATTGTTTTACAGTAGTTTTTAACCAGTGTAGAGCACTGTTGCTGCATCCTTGCTTGTCTAGTACTACAAGATTATTGTATTGCACTAATGAGCAATAGTGATAGGGCAAGCCCAAGGAGCTTATGTGTTTCTGTTCTATGTATGCTAGCTGGTTGTCTCCATTCTGCCTTCCTTCTTCTATGCATATCAGAAGGAAAACAACTGGCTAGCTGGTTCTATTCCTTCTGACATGTATAGTGGCACCCCTCTCTAGTTTGCTGTAGCCATTAGTGTTAGGGGATAAGGCTCATCCAGTGGGCTCTCTTGGCCTTCTTTCTGTGGCAAAGGGACTATTCTTCCTGGTTAATCATTACTACCACTATGTCCACATCGAGAAGGGGGCAGAGGTGTTTTAACATAGTGTGATTCTCATTTGCGTGTCCCTTGCAGCATTCTTCCCCCAATTTTAGGTGGTATCGAGTATCCCCTCCTACCCACAAGTTTGTTTTCATGTGTTTACTTTACCTCTTTACCCTAGCCAGGAGTGTGGGAACTTGACCTGGAGGGGAGTGAAGCATTGTCATTTTGGGAGCAAGTTAAAGAGCAACCCTACACTTCAGTATGTGCTTTCACAAACAAGATGTTTCTCCCATTATAACTTTCAAGAAAATACATGTTTTCATTCTCAGTGTTCCTCTCAATGACCTGCAGCACCTCTTGATAGTCCATCTGAAAAGTCTGTTTAACAAGCATCTGAAATCATTTGCCCATCCCCCACCAACCCCACAGCACTACTGTCTACGACATCACATTGTTCACCATGACAACAGACTGTGACATCACAAACAGTGATCATGTGGTCGGGGAGGAATCCAGACACACCCTGGAAGACTCAGTGAAATAATTATTGCATTATCCACACTGTGTAGCAGACCAACAGAAGGGGAAAGCCAAAGAATGGTAACACAGAACTGCAAACCAAAACACAGCTGGTGTAAATGCAGTGTTCCCAAGCTTGCCATTATAATAAATCCATAATATATATCTATATTTGCTGACTGTGGCATTCCCAATACATAGGAGTAGGAGTCAGAGAGGAATCTCTGTTTGGTAGGAAACACAATTACACATACCCCAATAATGCAAAGCATTATGGGAAGCATATGCAAATCCCCATGAAAGAATTTGGACTGGCTCTACTTTAAGCAGAATTACATGGTGCCAGAAGGCCCCACAGTGTAATTAGCAAAGGCTAAGAACAGCAAACACATACATGTGTTTCATCCTCATTTGGACTCATCAGTGTGCCATATCTGTGTCTTAGCCCAGGGAGAGGGAGCCTGCCACCCCTTAAGGAGGATGTTTTTTGTTTGAGCCATGGGGACCCCAAAGTAGACAAGGAAAAGAACTACAAAAGAACCCCAGAGCAAATGCCCTGAGGCATGGGTTATCCCTTAGGATATTTGTAACCTTGTGTATTACAAGTCTTTGTTGAGAGTTCTTTGTGTGCAAGTATTGCATATGCCCTTAATTTTGTAACAAGTTCTTTCCTCTTTACTATTCCCTTGTGACCCCCCCCCCACCTCCCACACTTCTGTTCTTTTGAGAGGAGAGAGAGAGAGAGAGAGAGAGAGAGAGAGAGAGAGAAAGGGAGTAGGGACAAAGACACAACATTATTTCCTCACCGTCTTCTTTCTTCTTGCTTCCTCCCAGCTTTCCTTTACCTTCCCTCACCCCTTTCCCTCTTATACCTGCTGTGACCTAACTCGAAGAAAACCATGATTCAGTCTGGAGTCTCAGCTTATCAGTAAGGGAAAACCGCTATGCACAGTGCAAGAGCAGCTGTTCTGCATGGTAGCAGACCCTGAATATGCAGTCTGTCCCATTGCTGTCTTCTGTTGGTTTGTAGAGCTATTAAGAGAGTACGGTGGCTGTGTGGGAAAGGAATGGCCAAAATTGGTAGTAACATTGGGCAGCTGTGGTAGAAAACACTGTCAGGTTTTGAGTCACGGTGGAGGATGCCTTGTTAAGCGACTATGTGAGATAGCACAACAGATGGCATACAGAAGCATTATTTCAACCTCTCAGCTAAGAGAAGTACAAATAAGTAAATGGGAGTGAATCCAGTAGGGCAGGAAGGAAGAGGTTGAATTTGCATTAAATTATGCATAATTCATGTGTAAATCCAATGCAAAATTAGCATAGGACTCGTGACACAGTAAGGGAATGGTGAAATAACAGCAAGTAGTAAAACAACGATGCCCCATGATCTCTGGGGGTTTCATCTGATAACTTGATTTCCTTTAAAGTCCATGTCTGGAGCCCTGAGTGTCAGTCACTGGCCTGCGGTTATCCAGTGTGCTTGTGTTTGTTACTATGTTACATAGCTGCTTAGCCTTGATGTTATGTCTCTGATATGAGATGCTGTGCACTGAGAGCACCATGTAGACCAGCTGACAAACTTAGATTGATGAACCATTATAAATGTTATCAATCAGCAGTCACCCATAAGAAGGCAGGGCTCCTGTCCAGGGAGATTGCCGCTGCGTGGAATCGACTGACTCCACTCTTCTGGACTGTCAACAGAGTGTGCAATCCAATCTGTCTTCAGTCTGGAGGAGCTTTTTCACAAGACAAGTGTGATGAGTTTCCTCAGTTCTTCGCAGATAAGGTTGCCACCATCAGATCTGGAATCTGTTACGCCCCCACTACTGGGTGTTGCGGAGGTCGGCAGGAGGATACGAGCATCCAGTTTATCTGGTTTGACTTCAGCCTGCTTGCAATCATTGACATTGTGAGGATCATTCAGACGCTGCTACCAACCTGCTGTAGTTTGGACCTGGGCCCAACACGCCTCCTGGCGGGGTGTGTTGAGGAAATTGACCCGGTCCTAGCTAAGATAGTCTGGAGATCACTGGAGATGGGGGGTTTTCCTGATCCTCTGAAGGAGGCAGTTGTGCGACTGCTCCTTAAAAACCGTCCCTTGACCCAGACTGTCTGGCTAACTACAAATCCGTCTCTAATCTGCACTTTGTGGGTAAGGTTATTGAGAGGGTGGTTGTATTGCAACTGGATGATTATTTGACCATTTATGATGTATATGATCCTCTCCAGTCCGTATTTAGAAAGAGACATAGTACTGAGACGACACTGGTGCAGGTACTTAATGACCTCCTTGGGATTGGAAGGCCCATTCGATCTTGGTCCTCCTTGATCCCTCTGCATTTGACACTGTGGACCATGGAGTGTTGTTGGAGCACCTGTGGCTTTTCTGTGGATTGTCTGGCACAGTCCTCAATGGTTTCAATCTTTCCTTGAGGGTAGGACACAGAGTGGTTTGGGAGATTTATTCCTCAGTTTCTCTTCCCCTATCCTGTGGGGTATCACAGGGCTCCATCTTGTCACCCATGTTGTTCACAGTGTGTATGCTGCCATTAGGAGATGATATTAGGCGGTATGGTCTGAGTTTTCACTGCCATGCAGATGATACTCAGCTATACATGCCCTTTGTGCCTGAACAGGGTGGCGCTGTCTCAATTTTTAATAACTGTCTTGCCGAGATTCAGGACTGAATGAGTGCCAGCTGGCTGCAGTTGAACCCAGATAAGAATGAGGTGTTGGTGGTGGACCCATCCTAGATCATCAGGGTATGGGGTCACTGGCTGGACAGCCCTCCGGACTTTGGCTCGGAGGTGTCCAGTTGATGACTTCTGATTGGGTGCGGAACCTCAGCGTTATTTTTGATGACAACCTGACGCTTAAATCTCAGGTGTCAGCTATTGTCAAGACCTCTTTCTTTCATCTGAGGAGAATTACCCGGGTAAAGTATCTGGTCCCGCTCAACAATCTTCTAACTTTGGTCCATGCCTTTGTGACCTCCCACCTTGACTACTGCAATGCCCTTTACCTAGGGCTTCTGGGGGTTGATATCCACCGCTTGCAGCTGGTGCAGAATGCAGCAGCCAAGTTGTTGACTAGCTTTTCAATATCTAGCCATATCATGTCTGTGCTCCGTGGAATGCACTGGCTGCCAGTACAGTGGTGGATCACCTTCAAGGTCGGGTTACTGACCTATAAAGACCTACATGTGCAGGGACCTTGATACATGCAAGATCTCCTATGTCCCTACTGCCCCCTCCGCCCACTTCGCTTTGTCAACGAGGGATAGCTAGAGGTTCCCAGGGTTCATCTTAAGACCTCGGGGGCCCGCACTTTTGCTTTTGTGGCCCCTACCCTGTGGAACTCTCTACCTCATTGGATTAGGGTTTTTAAGATCACTTTGAAAACAGTGTTTAACACATCTAATTAGCCTGGCTTTTCCTGATTGCTTCTGAATCTTGTGTGGTTATTTAATATTATATTAGCTATGAGTTGATGAAAAATTCTTAATTAACGTTTGACATTTTTAGATATTATGGTGATTGATTTTAAATAGATTGTTTTAATTGTGATGTATGTTTTAGGAATTTTGTACAAGCATTTGGACAAATTGGAATTGCGCTTTTTATAAATAAAGCTGATCTGATTTGATTTGATTTGATGAGACCTGGAAGGTGACATTGTGTTGGTAGTCAGTGCATGTGTGTGACTGCAGGGTCCCTTGTGTTCTTAGTTTAAGTGTTTGTTAGTTTACTCACCTTATCTTGTTTTGTTCCTTGCACCATGTGGGTAGCTCCTGCCTTATTCCTTGGAGCAGGCAGCATGCGTATTTATGAACAGCATCATTTGTTCCTTGATCCACTGTTGCTACTCAACCACACTCCTCTTTGGGTTGAAGGTTAGTCGTGCTGGCTCTCTAGGGGCATGCTCCCTCATGGAGTTGCAATATGGCTTCCCTGGTGTTTTGCTGAGCAACTTGCAGCACTTCATGGGTGTTTGATGGAGATGAGGAAGATGGCATTCCTGCGTCCTGCCTATTTGAATATGGGACAGCTCTGGAGTTGTTAGGATGTCCATTCTTTTGTAGTGTATGTTGAGGAGATTAATCTCTTGAGAGTAACCGGAATGGTATTGTGATTTGATGTGCTACAGTTCTCAGTTCATGCTGTACAAATTATACTATCCCTACTGGGACCCTGTTTCCAGCTGTTGTGCACTCAGTTTTGCCCCTGATGTCCAGTTGTCAAGCAGTTGGGGCATGAGTAAGGAATGTGTTTGGGAATATTTTGGACAATTCTGCCTATACTGCTTTTAGGGTGTTGAAGGTTTGCACACCGGTTTTAGCCAAACTCGTAGTCTTGCCGGGTACATCAGGTGGAACCATACAGTATGTTCACCCAATGCAGACCTGCTTTTATGTCCACAAACATTGCTCTCTTTTCCTGAACGCTGTGGCTATAGTCATTATATGGCTTGATTTCATAGTCTTATCCATTTTGTCCTCCCAGTCTATGTGGGTAGTTGAAATTTCCCATGAGGTGCATACAGTAGTTGCTTTGACTACTGCTATTTGTATTACCGCATGATGTTTAAGGTCTTGATTCCACCTCTAGTTTGATGGTTTATAGCATAAGTATGAGGTGCCAAACAGGTCACAATTTATATGCTGTAAAAGGGAAGAGCTGGCTGCAAAACAGAGCAGATACCGCACTTAGTAACAATTGTGATCAAACAAAACAAAAGGGAGAGCATGCAAAAATCAAACGGCAAGATGCTGAAAGTAAGCAGCAAACAGATTTATTGTGGTCTCAAAAGGTGTCTCCAAAACCCCAGTGTTTCAAATCTGTGTGGATTCTTTCTCAGACCACCCCGAGGAAGAATCGCATGGATTTGAAGCAGTGGAGTTTTGGAGATACCTTTGAGACCACAATAAACTTGTCTGCAGCTTACTTCCAGCATCTTGCCTTTTGATTTTTGCACGCTCTGCTTTTTGTTTTGTTTGGTCACATGTCATATATGTAGTGTTTGTCATACATAGAAAAATGCAGACTGTATTAGTTTCTTTGCATTACAATTTGGTTTGTGTATCAGTTGGCTCATGCAGTGGACATACTGATTGTTTTGAATAGTATACTGGTTTTTGAAAAGATTACTTTGTGAGTCATATACATGGGTCTGTTAAAATGTATTGGATTTGGTTTCAGTGTGTAGTATGTTCATTTACACACAAATTACACTGGTTCATGTAAATTGTATTTGTTTTTCAACCAAATTAATTTGTGAAAGAAGTATTATGGTTTACTTGTGAACTGTAGTGTTCAAATAGGCTTCCTTGCAATTTGCCAACTGTATTAATTTGAGCTGTGTGAAATCTATTTGTTTGCGTATCAGCTATTTTCAAATTGTGTATATCAGCTTGCATTAAATCAACATTGGTTTACTTTGTAACAGTCATATCAGTTTGCATATAAACTATATTTTGTACTGTATTTGAAGTATATTGGTTTGTGTGTCAACTACTGTATATTGGTTCTGTTGTTATAAAGCATATTGGATTATATGTGTGTGAACTACTTATATTGACTTGGTGTGTGTGTGAAGCATATTGGAGTGTGTGTGTGTGTGTGTGTGTGTGTGTGTGTGTGCGTGCATGTGCATGTGTAGGTGTGATCCCATGAAAAGCAGTATTTCATTTTCATGGGGGTTCCAGGGAGAACATAAGGACACTGAACCTTAGTTATCCAGTCTGCCCAGCTGTGGAAATGGGAAGAAGTGGTACCTAAATGGAAATAAGATGCTCAATCTCAGCAGGGTAATTGCAGGTAAATAAACTGTAAATGAAGTGTATTATATCACATCATTATCAGCATACATAGGAACTGAATTTAAAGCAGCGCACTAAACAAGAGACATCAACAACAACTCTGTACAAAACCATTTAAAAGTACCAAAAGGAAAAACTTTTAAACACAGAGGTGATGAGAGTTTGAAATGCTCTTCAACAGCTTCAGGTAGAAAGCAGGACTAACATGTTATTAAAAGAAATTAAATGATTATATGTCTTAATATAATACAGTATAATTGTTTTTTTTTCCAACTTAGAAGTTCAGCAGACAGATTCAAAACACCCGGCGACCTCAATATTGACAAAAAAACAGACAGAAGGAAGATCATTAAGAAAATTGTAAAATTGGATTGGCCAAAGACACAATTCTCAGGGTCACCTATTTCATTCAGGAAGGGAGGGGAGAAGGAGCCACATACAATGATCACTTGAGTTATGTTTGCATTCAAGTCCAGTCTGCTCTTGATCAGATAGTGCTGAACAATATCACACTCCACTTGCAGAGTCTCCTGGATCCACTTGACCTTCTCACCCATACAGTACATCACTGTAAAACCCCTTGCAGTCTCAGATCAAGATTCTTCTCAAACAGTGAGAACAGAAACAGACCCAAAACTGAACGCTGAGGAATCTAGTTTTGGACTGGCAATAATATAGACTTGATTCACTGAATCTCTACCAGTTGGTCTTGCTTTGACAAATAATGAACAAATCATTTTTGTTCCATCTCTCTAAAACCTAGACTGGCCAATTTCTTTAAAAAAGACAATGGCTGAAAATATTGAGAGGCCAATAAAAACAGCATACACTACATATCCTTTATACACAGCAAGTTGAATAAGATCATTGATAGAGTGGAGCCAGTTCAGAGGAGGGCAGCCAGAATGATGCATGGACTACCTCACATGCCCTGTGAGGTTAGGCTGAAGGAATTGAATATGTACTCCAGAGAGGAGAGGAGAGGAGAGGAGAGGAGCGGAGGGGAAGGGAGGAGAAGGGAGTGGTGGATATATGACTGAAACTTTTAAGTACCTCACAGGGAGAAATAAGATACAGGAGAATACAATTTTTCAGAGTAAAAGTTGCTCAAGGACGAGGGGCCACAAGAGGAAATTGGCAGGAGGAAGATTCAGGGGAAATGTGAGAAAGTACTTCTTTTCACGAAGAGGGTGGTGAACAAGTGGAACAGCCTGCCAGTGGAGGTGGTGGGGGCAGAAACAATAAATGGATTTAAAAATTCTTAGTATGGTCTGGTGGTGCTGAGGGTTAGAAACATAGAATTTGACGGCAGATAAGGACCGCTTGGCCCACCCAGTCTGCCCATTTCCCTACCTGATGGATAAGCTACAGATCCCAGTTAACCAGTAGCCTACTTCTTCCTACCCCCACCCCCTAGAATTGCCTTATGACTGTCCCATGCATGCTTGAATTCCACCACTGTTTGTGACTCCACAACCTCCTCTGGAAGGCCGTTCCATACATCCACCACCCTCTCTGTGAAAAAATACCTCCTTAAATTACCTCTGGCATTGGATGCCACACCTCGCACCACACCAGTGACCCATGTTCGGGAATGAGCATGGGCTGCAGGGGGTTGGCAGGGGTGGAGAAGGATTGGGCGTCCCATGGACTGCTTTCTTTCTCCGGGGGAGTTTAGTGGTCAGCGCATGCCTGGCCCCTGGCGGAGGCTCGAGGCAGCACACTGATGCTGCCGACATGGGGTCAGAGGCGGGGAAGACACCTGACAGGATGCACATGGGAGCATGTGCGCTACCGACACCAGTGTCATTGAGAAAAGATGCTCCAGCTTGATGATGGAAGGTGCCTCACAGGTCCCACCCCTGAATAGCCCCGGCACTGGCCACACTGGATCCAGTCTTTGGTGAGGTTTGCAGTGCCCTGCCAGCCCCACCAGGGGGGGAACCCTGGGGGTAGCAGTCGGTGTCGGCTGGTGGATGTCGGGGGATGGGACTGGGGGCTTCCTCCAAAGCTAGGGCCGCGAGCAAAGCGCATAAAGCAATAGCTAAAAAAAATGCTTAGGATAGGTATAGGGGACTACTGGTAACTAGAGGAGGGAGGACAACCTAATACTGTCAAAGCATAAAAGAGGCCAGTTATTGGAGGTATTGGGGCAGACTAGGTAGGCAGAAAGTCCTTATCTGCCAACAAATTTCTGTGTTTCTATTTATGACTTACAATGGCTGACAGTGGTGTTGTTCTAGAACTTAATGCCAGATTGATTCTTATTTAATAAAGTATTTGCTTCAGGATAGAAGTTTATCTCTTTAGCTACCAACCTCTCCATGACCTTTGACATTTGCCAAATTGTTGAATTGTGCAACATTTCTCTCCACCGCCCCCCCCAAGCATAGCTGAGTTTTTGCTAGGGTAATGGCTAATGAACTGGTGTAGAGATGTACAATAAAAGCTGGAAAACACAATAAAAAGATGATGTTGTTCATCAAAGGCACTTAAATTAGAACAGCTGATATGTGCACTGAAGTTCTTGTATGCATGTTACAGTAACTGTGACATACACTTAAGTTCTTTTACACGTTACAGTAACTGTGGCAGAATCTGTCCTCTGGTGTTGACTTAGCTGTTTTCTATTATGGTATTACAAAGCTATTCTTCCACAAATTCATGCATCACTCACCAAATATGACTTGCAGTACTAGCACAAGTTGGAAAGCCTCAGAAAATTATTTCCAGTGCTTACATCACTGTTGTATGATCCTCAGTTTATAAAATGTGTGATGTTTCATGTAACTGGAAATTAGATACTTTAAAATGTATTCTGTTTAAAGTTTCATTTTGAGTGTAAAGTTAGCATAAACAAGTGTGAGGTATTGAGATACACCTGCTATTAACTGTGCGCAACTAATTGACATAAAGTTATTTTTTTCCTTTTTGAGGTATTCCATAATACAATTCCTTTTTTTTTTTTTTTTGCTCTTTCCTATGCTCCCCTGCCCACCTCTCCTTCTGGCCTGCCATGGACTCCACCAACACCCTCGCCTCAACCCCCTCCACCTTACCTCACTTTGCAGCCATCCCAGAGGTAGCCCGGTGCATCCCTTCGCTGGATGGGTCCCTCTCCTCCGAGGGGGAAGGCACCAGGGAGGGCAACCAGCACACTATCTGTTCAGTCCCTGGGAGCTGCTGAGGTGGCTTTGGGGCCTCAGGGCACTCGTGGTGATAAGAGCTGGCAGCTATCATCCGGCCGGCTGAGGGGCAGTTTCAAGTTTACTCCCCAGGAGCATGGTGTGCCACAGATGTCAAGGCACATGCTGACATCCACCATGCCCTTTGCATTCAATGGGGGCTCGCTGAGTTGTCACATTCCTGGCCTCCGCCAGGAGGCAGAACACAGTGAGCTGTATCCTCTCCCTTCCCCCGGGAGAAGGTGAGCAGTCATTGGACACTCAAGCCTTCCCCTCCCGGCTGGCCCTCCAGTGACCCAGATCCATTCCCGAACCCAGGTCACCGGCATCACAAGCAGAAATCCAACTGCTGCGCAGATGGGCCAGCATAATATAATTTCTAATTGTAAGTGTATTGTTTCTTTCCATTTCTACTCTGGCATTTTAGACACTCCAGGTCACATTCTCAACAGGAATGCAACATGTAAACGTTCAGTGCCCATTGTGTTTTCCTTATAGGAGATGAAGGTGAACCATCTCTAATAACTCTGGGATCAAATTACTAAAGATTGGCAGAAGTTCTGCACTGCTGTACTACCACTGCCCAAGTTGAGGGGAACACTCGTGGACAGTGGCCTACACAGTCTGAACGGCCATAAAATGTTCTTGGTATTTGGCTCACCTGTAGCTGGAAGCAGTCCAGAGATACAGCTAAGTGTAACATATAAATGTAATAATACTGACTGCCACCATTCTGTGGAACTTTGTGATGTCATGGAGGAACAAGCTGTGTTTGTCTACATGTAGTTAGGCATATCTTGTTTCTCCATGACATCTCAAAGTTCCATAAAATGGTGTTGATGTAGTATCAGTATATGGCAGGCTTAGTCAGTTATGTCTTTGGACTGCATCAATCCATAGGTAAGCCCAATATTGTACCTCGTTTAAAAGACTGTTTCATGGGCTTTCAGATCATATGGGCCACTGTACTTGTATGTTCTCCTTTAATAGGAAAGTGATATTTGGGATGCTAAAGTGGTAGTGTCTGACTTATGCTTTTAGTCCAAACTTTATTAAGCATGTACAAGCTTACTACTCTTATAAATAGATTTTCAAAACAGTTTGACATAGATGAAAATGTGTGACCCATCTGCATCTGCCCCATTTCATCCAACCCATTTTACATCTATTGTTGAAAGACCCATCCATGTGCAATAAAAAGTCTGGATTTCAATCACTCTATCAATCAATCAATCAGTCAGTCAATCAATTCTTTATTTAACCAGGCAAAACACCATTGAGTATACTCATTTCCAAGGTGGACCTGGGAACAATTCACTAAAACAGTTGTACATAGAACACAACATAAGCATGCAAGATACAGAGTAAAAGAGTGCACAGACATCAATGCAGCGCTCATGTACAGTCAGACAAATGCTTATCACAGTAAGACTAAAGAAAAATATATACAATATACAGAGTATGCATTTAGGCCCTGACGTACAAATTTAAGTTCGGTTAACTGAACCTGGATTTGTGGCAATTTGCATCACAAAAATAATGTAGGCATAATTTTATGATGAAAAATCTGTTTTTGTGGATTATGTCCAAACTTTGAGTGGTGTTAGACCATCTAACAGTGGTCTAACAGTCCAAATGGATGTCCGCTTTGCATAATGGTTAATAATGTGAGAAGAATCCCTTTAAAAATACTACCAAGTGTCTACAAAAAACAATTGGGTTAAAACCATTTTGTATGAAAGCACCCTTGGTCTGCATGACCACGAGGCTCTTGTTTTGTTAAAGGGGATATAAACCTTGTATTTTACATATTTTTATACCATTAGAAATGTGGGCATGTTGGAAGTCTGTTCAATACCCTCAGCATACTTGGTTTCTGTGTTTGGAAATAATCCATTTTTTTTCATGTTTATGGCCCCTTGCTAATGCTACTTTTTGTCATATCCAATATTCTTCTTTTAGTTACTTAGGAGTCCCACAGTACAGTGGCATCTGTTGAGTGGAAGCTGAGAATTAAGCTTTTTATGCAGAGCCTCTGATCAACTGATGTCACAGAGTTCCAGAACTGAAAAGCAATTCAAAATAAGTGTTGTGTGGGAAAAGGATAACATTAAACAGAGAGCCTTAAATAAGGGAAAAATAGGACTCTTTTCAAAGTGAAAATTTAAACCAATACACTGGGGGTATAAACCAGGCTTCACAGCTACCTGAATTTCCAACTATATTATAAAACCTAAAATACAATATTTATGCTCCGTTTCAAGGAACATGGAGATAAGAACTCCAGCCCTGTTTGTATTTATGATTTCAGATTTAAGTTTTGTTAGCTATTCCGGGGGCCATAAAAGGCCACTGTCCTAGGATTCAGGTTTTTGTGTCAGTTAACAATGCTCCATACTAATAAGCCAATTCAGCAATAATGCACGACAGGGTGTGTGTTGTGCTGGGATAACATCACGCCTGGGGTGATTAGGCATGAGGCCGCAGGCCGAGTGTGACTAATCACCCCAGAAGTGACGTTATCCCAGCACAACACACACCTTGGAGTGCATTATTGCTATTATACAATGGCTCATTTGTGAAAATAAAAAAAATTCAAAAAATGTGTAACGCCACACCCCTGCCCTTTTACTAAAATGACAGGTGGCATGCTGTTGGCGTTGGCAGCAATACCTGGTGGGGACCTGGGTTCAGGGAGGATGAGGTTACCTGGCACAAGGGGACCTAGGTTTGGCTACTCTGCACAGGGGCACCCAAGTAAATCCAAACACAGGAAGCAATAACTTAATGTCCAGAACCAGGATTGGGAGTTTTCAGTGTGGCTTTTATTCATAACTAGCTGAACACAACAAAGCATAGATGGACCCCCAAAGGGCTACGTTTGCTGATAATGCAGATTGGAGACTACCAGGTGGTCCACTTAAAGAATGAACCCATTTCTACTAATTTCAGGCTCTGGACCCACCAGGCACACAGCCCGGACTTGCATGTCCTTTGGATACACAGCCCGACTGGCCAAGCTCCCCTGCCGGCCACTTGACTGACGGTCCATTTAAAGAATTAACCCATTTTACTTGTTGTGGCTCCCCACACCACTTAGAGTCTGCGACTCCTAGAGGGATTTTCTTCTTACTTCCTTCTGACTCCCATCAAACAAGGAGAATTCTTTTCCCAAGTTGTGGCTCCCCACACCACTTAGAGTCTGCAACTCCTAGAGAGATTTTACCAAGTTGTGGCTCCCCACACCACTTAGAGTCTACGACTCCTAGAGAGATTTTCCAATTTGCAACCCATGTCTGGGTACCTACCTTATCATTGGCCAGGTGCATGAGGCAAGTATCAATCACAGCAGAAATCCATAGAGGTGGACCTGGTTACTAAAGATGGGAGGTTTGCCCACCTCCAGCTCCCACAGCCCATACCCGGCCATTTCTCTGGACAAACTGAAACTTCGAACTGTAGATTAAACGGTGGATGGACTGTAGCACCCCCTCTACAACATTACTTGAATTCATACAGACTTTAGATTTTGATACTACTCCATTTGTTTGTCCTAGTACAATAAGCCTCCCAAATAGTAGTCCAAATCCCATACTTCTTCACATTTTCCAAACTGAAGAAACACATTGTTTGCCCTCTCAAAATAGAGCAAAACACTCACCCTTTCATTGCAGGTGCCCCACAGGCGAAGTACAACTTCTTTCACTTTTAAGACCAAACAGAAACTGTAAAAAAGGCAGCTTTCTTCCTTTAGCAGACATTAGGGGATTGCCCCTGGAATCCACATGGGGATACTTTACTCCCCCCAGAGGGAGGGGGCACTGAGACCTGGACAGCGGTCTCCACCACTTAAACTGGACACTGACCTTCTCTTTCAAAAGGTAAACAGGAACTCACTTCCTTCTCCCAAGGAGGTAAACAGAAAACTGACTTTGAAAACTCCCAACTTTCTATCTCACTCCCTCTGCTGCAGATTCCAATGTGGCTTATGCAGCTGCGACAGTTCTATGGTGATGTCATCTCTCAGTCTCGGCTGAGACTGAGAACAGAGTGAGACAGTGTGAAACCCATTTAACTGGAGTTTCACAAGCTGCCTTCCCTGCCTACCACTAGGTCTTACTGGGATTCTAGTAACCCCAGGTAACAAGGGGTTACACTCGCCCTTGACCAGGAAAATGACTGTCCCCAGTCATTATGCACCCGGCCTTAGGCCATCCCATCCTATGTGCTACCTGCAGAGGGGGGTGATCAGGCCCCCTCCTACCATGTGCAAGCACAGGCAGGCAACACTAAGGGCCTAGAGGCCTGTAGCTGACATAACAGCCTCTACACTATCCACTTACTATGGACACCTAGTGGCTCTGGTAGAACCATCCAGAGCATAGCCCTGATAGATCAGCACTGCGGTCCCTACTGCAGGTCAGTGCCACAGCCTGTCCATCCCCCCTAACCCTCTAGGGAAAACCTATTTGTTTCTAACATAACATTCCCGAAACAAAAACAACCCGGGTACCTCCCCGACCTTGGGCAACCTGCAACCACACCATTAAAATACCAACTACTGCCTCCTCCCTACCCCCACAACCACACCTGTGGAAGGAAAAGGTTAATACGTAACAACCATAACAATAACAACACAGTACTTTAAATTTCTACACAATAAAGCACTGACGAGGAACTCCGATGAGACCCTCCCCCTCTTCTTGTCTTCTCTTCTGTCTTCCCAGGAACACCTGTAAGAAAAAGACAAAACAAAACACACTCCTAATCTGCATACACAGTCTACCTAAAACCCTTACCATACAAAAACACTGAACAATCCCAAAAAGATTTTTTAGAAAAAGGTAGAAAAACAGTATTTACATTAGAGTACAATAGCGACATCATTTACAATACACATTTGGGGGGATGGAGTGCCCTAAAAGTCCCAACTAGTGACCACAAGGCCCAAAGGCTAGTCCAATAAAGAGTCTCTCCTGGGCCGGAGCCCCGTGAAGCACAGTTCTAGAAGGCCAAAGTCCCGAAGGGGAGTGTCTTTGCGGACAGTTCACACATTTTTGAAGTCTGTAGTGTAGGGTGTGTACTGCAATGTCATAAAATAGATAAGGTTTTGGACTTAGCAGTCATTTGTAGTACAAGAATCTGCATGAACCTGGTCTGCGGCCGAAGACTCTCCCTGGCAGCATTTCTTCTGATACAGCCGGGCGGACATCTTCTGGGAACCACAGGAGGGCACATCTGGAAACAGCTAGGACGATGTCATCACTGGAGACGGAACTTTAGAACAGGAACAAAAAAGAAAACAGCTGGTCCGACGTCATCCGATTACCAGGCGATGAACAGGAAACAGCTGGGCTGGTGTCCTCGTTGGATCTGAAGTCATCTGGTGGGCCAGTAGATGGTTGCTGAACAGGACAGTACACTGTAGACTGATAAATGTGGAGCACCTGAGTCCTTGGTTATTCATATTGGCGGATCAATAAGGGCACTTCGCCGTCTGGTATGGCAGTATTGACTACCACTGCTCGGCTCTCCATTTTGTAGGCACGGCTTAATTGCTGGGAGGTCCTTGCACTGAGGCCAATAGTACCGGGGTCAGGCTTCAATTATTACCTCCTGCCTGGGCACATAACTCACACAGTGGGAGATTTCACGTCCTCTCCGTCCACTATTCTCACTCTGTCCATAAACAATTTCCTGCCTCTCTCTTCCACTGGGTATACTTTTCATGGAACAGTCTATTCTTTACATGCTGGTTGGCCCAGGATGCACATTTTCATTGCTTCATCCCAGATCCAGGATTTCCTGCAGTCCTCACTCCTCCCAGACTCTCCGAGGAAAGGTGGAAAGGTCATACCATAGATTTCATTGGCCTTTCTACGAACCAGTCTCTCCTCTTTACTTGCTTTGGTCAACCTGAGACCGCTGGCCTGGCTTGGGGGTGGCCAGTCCTGGTTCTGCCAGCTTCACATCCTCAAAGAAATTAAAAACGGATCCCTGACTTCTTCCTCTTGTAAAGCCAGGGCAGTGACATCACCACCTTCTTCAACACATTCTTCCGAGGCAAGATCTTGAGGCTATGTACCCATTCTTTTTTCACAAGGCCACATAGGTTCCCCCTCATCTTCCTCTTCACTGAGGATCTGAGCCCAGGAGTGAGCAGTCATTCTCACCCCTGAGACTATCCATTCATCACTAGGCACAGAGGTCGACACCTCCCATTCAAAGGCCTCCCACATCTCATCTTCATCTAAGAGACTTGGGCTAGGCCCCCCCACCCAGGGGTCTATTGATGCTTTATCCGAACTTTCTTTCTGAGATCCAGCATCCAAAACTTCAACTTCAGGTTTAGTCTCTAACTCTGCACCCTCTAGCTTTGTGCCACACTCCCCCGAGGGACCTTCCTCCACAGGCTCCGCCTGGTGCTGTGTGCTGCCAACTGCAGATTCCTGAATTTTTGTCCATGTGGGGGCCAAACGAATTGGAGGCGCTTTATACAAGCCATATTTTTGAAGGCATCCAGCACAGTGAGGAATCATGAAGACGTCCCTTCCAGCACTCAAGCATATTTGGCATACACACACTGGATAATTAGGAATTACCACATCAGGAGGCAGTTGCCCTCCATAGCACCACTTTTCAATATCTCTCAGTCTATTTACTGCTGCTGTTACCACAACCTGGGCATGATCCGGGTAACGAGCTGGTCCTGAGGCCATAACTGCAGAAAAATAAACAAAAGTTCACTGTAACTGAAAGTCCCACTTTAATGAACACACTCTGTAGCTTTAAAATGACTCCTCTGCTGCTGCATTTACTTTACTACCCCACCCTGTAATGACGGTGGCAGCACTCCTGTGCATCAACATTTAGAATCTGGGTCAAGCCACTGCACACCCGATTTACACCAGCTACTGATAACTTTTACTCAAACTGCACAACTTGCTCTGTTCTGGCTTTACACACATTTAGAGGATTTTCCTTGGACTTTTCACATGCTGGTAACATTCATTTTATTTACAGTCCCTTGAAACTTCAGGTTTCAGCACAGGATTGCCTGCTTCTACTAGTGTTGCATTTTGCTACAACCCACAGTCTCTCTCTCTGGCTGCAAACTTTAAACTGAGGCTATTTTACTTTCCTGCACACATTTAATGGCTTTACAGACTTGCACTTGCTGGCAGGACTTCACACAGTCGTTACTTGCAAAGCGACTACACTGCTGCACACACATTTTATATGGCATTACTGAAAATCACTGTTTGAGCAGTTTTTTAGTTGTTTACTTACTGTTATTAGTAGCAACATGCTGCGATGGGGTAAAACGGCCTGCAGCCAATTTTTTAAGGCCTCTGAACACAAACGGGCGGGCAGTCTCAGCGATCATCGTTTTCAACACCAAACTCGCTATTTCCACAATCGATTTGCGGGTTGAGCCCGATTTTAAACTAAAAAGTCACTTTTTTGAATGTTTACAGTGCTTTGAATACTTCGCAACGCTCTTCAACTGCCAGTACACGCACTACTCTCTGTCTCCCTCTCGAATGCTGAGGCAGTCTCAGAAGAGCTGGCTGAGGGGCGGGACTAATGGCAATCTGACCAACCACATGACGTCATGCAAATGAGCTTCTTCTTCCTCGCAAGGGCTCCTTTCCTCACAGAGATCGTCGAGCAGACAAATTTAAACTGTAAAATGCACACTTTTTTTTTCAACTGACTCCACGGCGGGAGCCCATTTTAACCATGTAACATTGCCATTAACTCTGCAGTCTCTACATTTACACAGAAAGCATTTCCAACGTCCAGGGCATAATTTCTCTGTTGCTACCCTAGTTTTCCACACTTTCCTTTACAAGAATTCATTTTAAAAGTTGACAAAAACGCTGTAAACAATTTTGATGCAGGACAAGGGCACACTCTTTGGCTTTACAGCTCCTTGGTAAACAGTTGGCATTTTTTAAACAGCAGCACAAGATTCACAGCACACAGCAACACACTAGGGAACTTGCTTCGGATTTTTGGGCTACCCACTGCCAGATAGCCAAAACGTTAGCCCACTTGTCCAAGCACCTTCCTTCCCGAACAAATCCAAAGCGGTACCTCCATTTTTGTAACCCCTCATCCCTGCCCATTTACTAAAATGACAGGTGGCATGCTGTTGGCGTTGGCAGCAATACCTGGTGGGGACCTGGGATCGGGGAGGATGAGGTTACCTGGCACAAGGGGACCTAGGTTTGGCTACTCTGCACAGGGGCACCCAAGTAAATCTGAACACAGGAAGCAATAACTGTAATGTCCAGAACTAGGATTGGGATTTTTCAGTGTGGCTTTTATTCATAACTAGCTGAACACAACAAAGCATAGATGGACCCCCAAAGGGCTACGTTTACTGATAATGCAGATTGGAGACTACCAGGTGGTCCACTTAAAGAATGAACCCATTTCTACTAATTTCAGGCTCTGGACCCACCAGGCACACAGCCCGGACTTGCATGCCCTTTGGATACACAGCCCGACCAGCCCGGCTCCCCTGTCGGCCACTTGACTGATGGTCCATTTAAAGAATGAACCCATTTTACTAGTTGTGGCTCACCACACCACTTAGAGTCTGCGACTCCTAGAGGGATTTTCTTCTTACTTCCTTCTGACTCCCATCAAACAAGGAGAATTCTTTTCCCAAGTTGTGGCTCCCCACACCACTTAGAGTCTACGACTCCTAGAGAGATTTTCCCAAGTTGTGGCTCCCCACACCACTTAGAGTCTACGACTCCTAGAGAGATTTTCCAATTTGTGACCCACGTCTAGGTACCTACCTCATCACTGGCCAGGTGCATGAGGCAAGTAGCAATCACAGCAGAAATCCGTAGAGGTGGACCTGGTTACTAAAGATGGGGGGTTTGCCCACCTCCAGTTCCCACAGCCCATACCTGGCCATTTCTCTGGGCAAACTGAAACTTTGAACTGTAGATTAAACGGTGGATGGACTGTAGCACCCCCTCTACAATATTACTTGAATTCATACAGACTTTAGATTTTGATACTACTCCATTTGTTTGTCCTAGTACAATAGGCCTCCCAAATAGTAGTCCAAATCCCATACTTCTTCACATTTTCCAAACTGAAGAAACACATTGTTTGCCCTCTCAAAATAGAGCAAAACACTCACCCTTTCGTTGCAGGTGCCCCACAGGCGAAGTACAACTTCTTTCACTTTTAAGACCAAACAGAAACTGTAAAAAAGGCAGCTTTCTTCCTTTAGCAGACATTAAGGGATTGCCCCTGGAATCCACATGGGGATACTTTACTTTCTCTCCCCCCCCGGAGGGAGGGGGCACTGAGACCTGGACAGCGGTCTCCACCACTTAAACTGGACACTGACCTTCTCTTTCAAAAGGTAAACAGCAACTCACTTCCTTCTCCCAAGGAGGTAAACAGAAAACTGACTTTGAAAACTCCCAACTTTCTATCTCACTCCCTCTACTACAGATTCCAATGTGGCTTATGCAGCTGTGACAGTTCTATGGTGATGTCATCTCTCAGTCTCAGCTGAGACTGAGAACAGAGTGAGACAGTGTGAAACCCATTTAACTGGAGTTTCACAAGCTGCCTTCCCTGCCTACCACTAGGTCTTACTGGGATTCTAGTAACCCCGGGTAACAAGGGGTTACAAATGTATCTTTGTTTAAGTTTTTTTTATGAATTTTTTGTATGTGGAGGTATACTTTTTAACAAAAAAGTCCAGTTTCTATTCTGTGCAGTAGGTGGTGCTATTGCCAGTTAGCTACTTTTTCTTTGCTGTCCCTGCCCATTCTTTGTATAGAAACATGTTTTCTTTTGTGTTGTAGTCTGCGCCCCCCCACTGCTCCTCCAATGTAATCGAGTTCATCTAGTTTTTTTTTTTTTTCCGTAAGAAACCGTGTTGTGAAGGAAGCTCGAGTTATGGAGAGTTTGATTTCTGTGAATGGTAAGTGATGTTCACTCTTGGAATAGCTGTTGGGATGGGTGAGGTTTTGGGTAAGGTGTTGCGAGACAGCACTACGAGGAACATGGCCAAAATTGATTCAGTTCACCGCTTTCGGAACCAGCCACTATCTGCTGTTTCCTGACACAACGGCTGACCTCGTGCTCTGTTGTGACGCTTTGCCTGCGTGATCAGAAGTGAAGTGGATGCTACGGAGCTGTATGATAAGTAAAACAAAAAGAAAATTACGTTTTCATTAGGGAATGGTCAGTGCTGGGGAAGTGTTATGAGGGGGTATTTTACTTTTAGTTGTGAAGGAGTCGGGACTCGGGAGCTAGTAACTCAGGTTGTGAGCAGGTGAAGCGAGCAGCAGAGTGAGCAGGCGAGCAGCGGAGCAGAGATCTGTTATGTAGGCTCCATGGAGTAATTGTCAAGCTGGTTGATGTGGTCATTTGTTTGCTGGGACTAGAGCCGTGATGTTGTGCTGGGATAACATCATGGGTCCAGTCCCAGAGTGACCAATGGGAGCCCAGGATTTTTCTTTGCCATTGTGTAATTTCGGTCGTTTTGTATTCAATATGTGTTTCATGCAGAAAGCTGGGATAATGCTAATGCAGGAAACCAACAAAACTGAGAATATTTATCATACATTCCTTTTCATCGCTTTCATTTTTAGGGTGCATGGTGGCTAAGGTTTTGGCTGAGTGTGCGGTGTTGGGCTTGGTTGATGACTATGGGCCAGATTCACAAAAACATTGCCTGGGTGCAAACCCAGTTTGTCTGGCGCAAACTGGGTTTTGCCCAGAGTTGGTATTCACAAAGCCCAGTTTGCCCATGTAAACTGGGTTTGTGCTGAGACAAAGGTGTGAGGGGGGCTGCAATGCAAATGAATAGGACAGAACCTGCATAGCCCCACAGCCAGTTCTCAGAGTTTTGTGCTCCATGCAAGGGCCATTTGTGAAGGCCCTTGCATGGAGAAATTACAGCCCACAAAAACCTGGTGGTAATTCACACTGCCATAGTGGTCAGTGAAGGTACTACAGCCCCCCACCCCCTCCCCATTCTCTGATTGCTGTCCCCAAAGACATAACTATAGCCCAGTAGTCTAGGGTCCCCCCCTTCCCGATCACCAACCACATAAGAGAACTTTTCTTTCTGTAGTGTAGAGTCCCTCCCCCCCTTCCGGGTCACTGATCGTCATCCCAATATGCTATAAGAATTTCCCATAATGTAGTGATGCCCTTCCCTACCCTGATCACCGACCCTATATCCCATGGCATGTTTCCATAATGTAATGGTCTCCCCTCCGGGTCATTGATCACCATCTCCAAATGTGGAAAACCCTAATACCTGGTAGTCTAGGTTCCTTCCCCCAACCCCTGCCATGTCTAGTGTGACCCACCACACCATTTCCCCAATCCCAATCTATGATCGTTGACAAGCATAGTACTCCTCACACTACCATGGCTGGCCACGTGACTGAGCCCTCATGGAGCATGTACTGTATACCTTACTGTTCACTGACTGTGATTGACGAGTCACAGTCAATGAGACATGCTGTGTACAGTATGTGCTCCATGTGGGCTCAGTCAGCCACCAGCCGTGGTGGTGTGATGAGGGCTGTGCTTGTCACCGATCACAGACTGGGATGGGGGGAGCAGGGTGGTGGGTCACACTGAATGGGGTAGGGGTGGTGGGAGGGACATTAGACTACCAGGGAATAGGGTGTTTCACATTTGGGAATGGTGATCAGTCACCGGGGAAGGGGAAGGGACCACTACACAACAGAAACATGCTATAGGATATAGGTTCGGTGATCATATGGGGTCAAGAACTGGGATGGGAGAGGGCACCCCTTCACTACAGAAAATTTATATAGCATATGGGGATGGCGATCGGTGACCGGGAAGGGGTGGGAGGGACCACTACTATATGGAAAGAGAAGTTTTCTTATGGGATCAGTGATCGGGGAGGGACCCTAGACTACCAGGGTATACAAAAATCTCTTTGGGGACAGCGATCAGAGGACAGGAGGGCACTACACCAGGGGAATGTGGCTGCGTGGGGTATGGGCTGGTGGGGGGGACTGTGCTAGACCAAACAAAGGCCATGCAAATGGGCCCATAATGGGCATGCTAATGGCCAATTGCACCTTGCATGCCCAATGTGCTCATTTGCATGGCCACTTTTGTGACTAGGGACTTTTATTTATTTATACACTTAAAATTTGGTAACCGGGAAAGGCACACTGAACTGAAGCTCATTTTCACGTGTGACCTGGGGACAGGGGGTACAAATAAACAGCACAACAAAGGATTACAAAGATACAAAATACAGTAATTAAACAACATACAAAAATATTGCACTTTTTAAAGTTATTAAACCTACAAAAATATTGCATTTTTTTAAGTTAGGTTACAAAGTAATTTTTGCAAATGAAAAGAAAGAGAATAATATCATTGTCAAAGCATAAAATGAGGTAACATTTTTAATTTATGATAGAAGACAGAGGGGAGGACAGAGGTTTTAGTCGTGACTTAGGTCTGGAGACAGCAGCAAGCTGTAACTTCGCACATGTGCACTTTTGTTGATGGCCTGTTCTCCTGGCTGGCTGTGGGGGTAGCGCTACTGGGATTCCGGTGCTTTTCCTGGGTTAGCCCTACCCTCATCTGCCCCATTCAAAGTCAGATAGTGCAGTGCGCTAGCCAACTGTGAATAGCCTGATTGCCCACCAGCGCAACAGCGGGGTGCAGCATAACCTTTTGCGTGGCACTTCGCATTTTTCTGTGAATCCTGGCCTACGTGTTGTACGAGCGTTGATCTCAGATTTGTATGTTGGTTGAAGGTATATAATAGTATAAGCGTTTTATAGTATTGTTTTGTCATGTGCCATGGGGATGGAGGTTAATGCCAATATTCATATCATACTGTAGCTGCCTTAATCAATGCCGGTGTTGAAGGGAAAAATACTGTAAACATTGTTTTATTACATTTTTTTACAGACTTGGAAATGTGGATATATGTAAACATCTGATTCAGTACCAACAATGATTGTTTTGTGTGTTATTTTGAAATAGTTTTATTCTCTCCACTTTTACTTAACAAATATTATGAAGTGATCCCCCTGCTTGGCTGTCAGACTTCTTTATTGTTTACAAACTAAAGTTACAACTGAGGCTCATGACAAAAAGCTATTATATATTTTCTGAAGTGAAGAAATCTGGGACAAAAATAAATGTTACACAGCTGTGAAGGCTTGGAATAGTCCACCAGGGACTATGCAACATCAATTCTTATAAAATGTTCAGAAGTAAACACAAAGAATACTTGTTCCCCAGTGTCCATATTTTAAATGTTAATGTGTAATTGTAACTGCATGATGCATTTTTTTGAGCACTGTTGCACTGTATCTAATTCTGGGTCATTCCAGCAAAAGGAACTACTGTAGGTTCCAATGAGTTCTACATGGCAAACGTAGGAAGAGAAACAGACAGTAATGGCAGAAAAAGACCACTGGTTCATCCGCTGTGCCCATAAAACCCTAACAAATCTGGGACCAGTTGTCCATATAGGGTTCTAATCTACACTATCTATGTTGCATGCTTCCCTCACTATATACCTCCCCATGCTCCCCACCCTACCGCTAACACCTTGAGCAACCACTAAGCCCTTCACTCTGTCCCAGCTTTATTTGAAACCATTGATGGTTTTAGTGCCTACCACATCAGATGGCAGACTGTTCAGCGGCTCCACCACCCTTTCTCTAAAATAAAAGTTTCTCACTTCCCTCTTGACCCCCCTCAGTTTCCACTCATGCCCTCATGTTCTTGATCCACTACTCATGCTAAATAGTTGCTCGCACAACTTCCAGTGATGCCATGGAGCTGAGTGCTGTGTAAACCAAGAGCTCCTATTTCCCTCGGGCTTTAAACCATTTCAAATCATTGGGAAAACTCTCAAAAACCTCTTAAGATATCAGGAGGAGATACCAGAGCTGACAAGAGTGCCAAATCATCCAAGAGAAATTCAGCCAAGGTTACCAATGGCTCCGGATTAAAGAGAGATGCCTCACAGAAGGATAAAAATCAGTCCCCAGCAAGTACATGCAGCTCCAAGTATGATACAGAAGGAGGACCTGAAACCTTAACTCAGAGCTGCTTCGAAACATTATTGAATGAAATCCAGGGGTCCAGGACTGAGAACCATAGAGAGTTTAAGAACTTATGACAGAGGTTCACAAAATTGGAGAAATGACTGCAGCAAGCTGAGGAGCGCATTGGCGCAGCAGAAAACACAGCCTTCCAACTCAGGCGGGCTATGGAAACCCTTTTCTGACAGACCTTAACCCTCTACACTTAGTGTTTTGACCTTGAAAGCAGATCAAGGAGGGACAAAATTAGAGTTTATGGGCTTGCGGAGGGTGCAGAGATGCAGCCCAGGACTGGATTGATAGAAAATTTGTCAAAGGAGGTGCTGGATTTACCTTCAGGATATCAACGGGCCCACCTCTCGATCATCCCAAGGCCTACAGAACCTTCGGCACATCCCAGATCTATTGTCTTGAAAATCAGCAGCTACAAAGTAAAGGAGAATTTACTGCAACAGATGTGGGCCAACAAAGATATCACTTACCTCTCCCCTAAAATATCTCTAGATCACGATTATGCACCAGAGATCCAGCAGACTCGCCAGAGGTACGCTCCATGGCTCCATTTGCTGAAGAAGGGTGTTCAGTTCCAGATCCCCTTCCCAGCCCATCTCAAGGTTTTTTGGGAGGAAGGTCCCATCGTCTTTGCTTCTATAGAGGAGGCCAAGGAAGCAATGTCACAGAAGGGCTTTCAGATTCATGAGGTACCCCCAGTATGATTGAGTGCCACGTCTAGGACTGTTTTCTCCCAAATAGTAGATGGTTGGAAACCAGAAGCAGAATGGAGCATCTTTGCTAACAGCACAGGAAGCCCTGCAGCGCATAGCAAAGCTGGTCAGCAAGGCAAACAAGAAAGACTCGACAAACTTGGTGGCTCAGAAAACGTGAGGCACCTACAAGGAACAACCCAGTGTTCTCTTTGTCATGGGAGGAGATGGTGAAACATTTAAGCCCTCTTAGCTGTGTTTTTTGGTTTGCTTTTCACCCCGCCACATTCAGCTAAACGTCGATGTGCTTGGACTAGGAGGTGACTTTTTCAGTCAAAGCTGGCCTGTCTTGAACCCCCGAATACTCCTGGTCCCTAGCTTGGCTCTTGAATACCCTGGTAGCATGGAATACTGGGAACCTCACTCCTTGTTTAGTGCTGTCATATAGCAGTCATTTAACTTTTGATGTGCCCCACAGTTCATTTACTTTGTTTGTTTCTCCATAAACAGCATTTCCGCAAGCTGCACTGTATTTTTCAGACTTTTTGTTTAGCGCAGGTTATGTATGCTTACACAATATAAGAGGCAGCCCAGTCCTGTATATGGACAACAAAATGCTATAGAGTATGGCTGCAAAAAAAACTGTTACAAAGACTTGAAAGATATTGGGGAGCTTTTTAGGTGGGCTGCTGTCTGGCTGTGTGGCATTTATTAAATGTGGTTAATAAGTCCGCTTGTTTTTGGTTTTCCTCCCTCATTGCAAGGAGTTTTATATATACGTATATATGTTTCATGAAGGCTAACATTGGGGAATCTAAAAATAACCATGCCAGTGTAAATGTGAGCTTACTTATCTTTCTTTTTTTTTTTTTTGAGGGGATTCTCCTGGATGTTACAATGAGTCAGCAGCATCTGGGAACCTACTTCAGAAAACACCCATGGGGCAGGAAGTGTGTTAGCAGTGACTGGCAATACCTCACATTAGTGAGGGGATGTGACGTCTTGATTTTTTCTTTCTATGGGCCTATTTTAAGACTATTTTGGCTCTAGGGGAGGGCTCCTGTCAGAAGGGGCGAATGTTACCTCTCCTGGTTCCCTTCCCTGCTGAAAACCTGACTTGGGGAAGGGGCAAGGGATCCGTTTGCACAGATCTCCCACCTTTGGAGTTCAGTTGTTCATAGAGTTTAAAATGCCCTGTTGGCAAACTTTATTGTTCTTCATATGGGTCTCTACTGATCTTTTTTGGTTACAGTTCACAGTGTGATGGGATATTTCCTGTTCACTTGATAATTTATGTTTATGGTTAGTGACAAAGTTCAGAAGATCTATCAATAAGTCATTAATTTTGTGATAAAAGGCAGACTATCATATCCTCCTACAATGTCCATGGATTAACTAATCTGGTTAAGAGAAGTAAGGTACTGAGTTATTTTAAAACATCTGCTGCAGACTTCCCATTCCTCCAGGAAACTCATATGTCTGCTGTCGAACATGATAAGTTGGGCAGATTTGGTGTCAACGCTGTAGCCACATCATCCTATAAAAAGGGTAGAAGGTGGGGGTGGCAACATTGGTGCCATCAAGGGTGCAGTTTGAGAGGGTGGATACCTGGGCAGATAAGGAGGGACATTTTATTCTTATGAAGGGTCATTATTTAGGAAGAATTATAACCTTAGCTTCGGTCAACTTCTCCCCGGGTTCCACACTCTTAGACTGTAGGTCATTTTTGACCACACTTCAGGACTAGATGGAGAGCACCTTGATTTTCTGGGGGGATTTTAACCTCATCTTCAACCCCCAATTAGACACAACCTCCAAAATTCCGAGGATGGAGCACCGCGTGGCTTGGGATGTTAGTAGGCTGCTGGGTGAAATGGGGATGATGGATGTCTGATGTCATCTGAATGGGAGGCGGGGAGACTATACTTTCTACTCCACCACCCATCAGATGTACTCACAACTAGACTACTTTATCTTACATAAAGAGGACATGGGTAGGGTGGCAGATTCATGGATGGGGGACTCTACTTTGTCACATCATTCCTTCCTGTTCCTTAAGATAGACTTGGGGGAATACTGCAAGAATACTTTCTGGCATCTTAATGTAGCCTTGTTGCAGGACCCAGAAGTCAAAGAAGCAAGCTTATTGGCTATTTTTTTTTTATTATTATTATTTTATCTCCTTTGGCTGCCCCCTTCAGCTTGACCACCCCCCCAGCCCTGACATCCCAGAATTACCTGGGTTTACCCAATGCCTGGCCCAGAAGCAGAGCCTGTGGAGGGTTGGGCATCATCCTGTGGCTGAGTTCGTTTTCCTCCATTTTCTTTGGTGCCTCCCAATTTACCCTGGGGTCCCAGGAGTAGAGATAAATGCACATGGAGGCACTCATGTGTACTACAGCCCCAGTGACAGCCCCTTCCTCCCACCCGCCGGCCTAGTGCCTGGCACTCCCGCTGGCCTGCGCTGCTCCCTGGTCTCCACCGTGAGGCATTCAAGAGCTGAAGGATGCCACCTTCCCTCCGGAGAGAGCTGTCTCTCGGCAGCTTCATCCAACTCTGCATCCTCCCCCTACTGCTGGCCTCTGATGGCCCGTGCTCATTCCCGAACATGGGTCATCTGCGTGGCTTGAGGTAAGGCATCCAGCGCATTAGCCCTCAGTGCCACCGGGCCATGTTTATCAGCAACTTTTAGAGGATAATGGTTCACTGGAAGTATCCTCCAGTCTACTATGGGATACTGCCAGAGCAGTACTCCAGGGGAAATTTATTGAATTATTTATTTGTAAGAAGAGGGATAAGGAGGCTGGATGACTTAAGTTGACACAACAAATACAACGACTAGAAGCTCTCCAAAAAAATGAAAATTGAAAAAGCCCAAATGAAGCCGCTCAAGGCCCTGAAGAAAGAATTAACTGAACTGTTGAACTATTGTGTAGAACAGAAGCTACTTTTTCTGAGACAGAAATACTATGAGAGCAGGTCCTGACCCCTCAGACTTTTAGCGAGTAGGCTCTGTATACAGCATGCTAGGACTACCATAATGGCTGTAAAACACCCGCAGATCGCTCAGACTGTACAACATGTACCTGACATAGCTGAAGCCTTTTGGATGTATTATTCAGACTTCTATGCCCCTAATCCAGACCCAGATGAGGATAAGGTGAAAGATTTTCTAACCTGCCTTAACCTTCCCAAGATCACTCGGCAGCAGGATGAAATTCTGATGGCCCCTGTAAAACCCCAAGAACTCACAGCAGAGATAGGTAGGTTAAAGACTGGAAAATGCCCTGCATAGATGGGTCTCCCAGCTGAATTTTATAAAAGCTTCAGAGACACTGTCAACCCCTTCTGCTGAGGGCCTGTGCAGAGTTGTTTAGAGAATGGGGGCGATCTCCTCCCTCATGGTCCCAAGCAACCATATCAGGGGTTCCCAAGCTCAGAAATGACCATACCATTTGTGCCTCATATAGACCAAGTTCCCTATTAAATAATGATTATAAAATTCTGACCTCAGTACTTGCTAGACGATTGCAACATCTCCTCCCTGGATTGATTCATTTAGACCAAACGGTGTTTATCTATGGGCAGCAGGCACAAGACAATTTAAGACGGACAATACATATCATAGATTATATAAACAAAATAAAACTTCCCACCCTACTTCTAAGCCTTGACGCTGAAAAGGCTTTTGGCAAGGTTTCGTGGGCCTTTATGCACTTGGTCCTTGCCGGGTTTGGGTTCCTGCAACCCCTGGTGATGAGCATTTTCAAATTATACTTTAGGCCGCAGGGGTATGTTTGGACCAGTGGGCATATTTCAGCTGGATTCCAACTTGGGTGGGGAATACATCAGGGCTGCCCCCATCCCCATTGTTATTCACCGTCTACGTTGAACCACTGGCCCAGAGCATCCAACAAAACATGTTGAGTACAGGGGTTCGGCTGGTGGGTACTGATCATAAAATGGCATTATACAGTATGCCAGTGAGATCATCCTGTACCTAATGAACCCAGACACATCACTGCCTGCAGTGTTCAGTCAGTTGGAGGCTTTTTCAGCTATATCAGGATATACCCTGAACACACCCAAAACAGAAGTTCTGAGTTTTTATTATGATGCCCCCCAGATCGATCCGTGAGGGGTTTCCCATGGGCTAGGACAGGACCTCCATGAGATACCTGGGGCTCACCCCATTACAGCTATATACCTTAAACTTCCCTCCCCTAAAAGCCCAGCTGAAGGCTGACTTAAAACATTGGTCCTTGCTTCCAATTTTGATTCAAGCTAGGACACAGGCCTTGAAAATGAATGCCCTCCCCACCTCTTATACTTATTCCAATGCGTCTCATGTCAGGTAACCTGGAAGGATCTTGAGTACTGGCAACAGCTTTTTTTTTCTTTCCTTTTGGGTAAATTGTGCCCAAGAGTCCGTCGAACTTTCCTCTTCTTGCCCAAACAGCAGGGGGCCTGGTGCTCCCGAATCTCCAGGGCTATTGGACGGTAGCTCAAGTGAGGGTGGCCCTACTGTGGGAGAACCCACAGTATGCCTCCCACTGGAAGCAAATAGATTTATTTGAGCACCTGAGTCCTCTCGTCAGGCAATTTTATTCCTGGGCCCTCGAATGGGACATTTCCACTCTGACAATCTGGGAACAAGGGTTGTGTTGGATGGGTGGAGAAGGGGCATTTCAAGAGGCAGGATTAAGACCCTACTCTGGAGATACAAATGGTAGTTCTACAATCCCAAGTTCACCCCAGCAGGCATAGATAGGTGGTTTATTCAGCAAGCAAGCCAGGGCATAACTTCCCCCCCCACGCAGTTACTGCAGGGTAATTCTATCATATCCTGTGAGGCTGCACAGCAACAGTTTTGATGGGGAGTCAGGGGACAGGCTTCGGTTTTATCAGCTCAGGGACCATATATATGCACACTTGAGACTGAGTGGTCCAGCCCAACAGGAGGACACATCTCTGATCCCTTTTCATAAGATCTGGTCCTCATCTGATGGCGAAAGGGCCATTTTTCTGCCTTACAGTAATTATATTGGGGAACGGGAATTCTCCTCCCTTTATGTTAAACAGAAGTGGGAAGAAAATTTAACTATTAATTTAACAGATGAGGAGTGGCTTAAAATTTGGAGGTTTACTTGGAACACTTCCTCCTCTCCTGTATGGAGGGAGTTCTGTTGGAAGCTGAGGGTGCGCTATTTTTTGGTGCCCACCCAGGTGGCTCATCAACACCCTGGAGCATCTCCCAGATGTTGGTGTGATTGCAGAGAATTACATGCAATGCAGGCACATATATTTTGGTAGTGCCCCAAGATCAGGCCCTATTGGACCACAGTAGAGACTCATTTGGCTCAAATTTTTGATAGAGCAATTCTACTGGGCCCTAATTGAATGGTTCTGGGCCTCTGCCCAAACAATATAAAGGGGAAGGAAGAACAATACTTATGGTTTATTTTAGTAGCCGCAGTCCTTAAGGTTATTGCCAAAAAATGGTTACAGCAAGAGGATCCAGACCCTTCCAAGTGGGTACACATGGTCCAATATGTCCAGTGGTTGGAAAAGATAACTTTTAGCCTTAAGCAGCAAATTCAAAAATATCAAAATAGGTGGAAGAGCTGGGATTTATATGAGGGACTTATAACACAAGTGGAGTGATTTATTACCAAATACTCTCTGTGGTATCGCTTGCCTCCCTCTCTACATGACTTGGACTAAAAATAGTAAAGACATTGGGAAGAAAGGTATCATTTAGGAATTCATGGACAAATAACAAAGGGAGCAATTTTTTTTTTCTGGGGAACCTTAATAACTAACTTGCAAAGGGAATATGTAATATATGATTGGCATATTCTCGTTTTGCCATGTTTTGAGCTTTATATATAGCCTAGCACTTTATTCTGTAATCTGTATTCTGTAATAGTGTAGTTCAGTTTCTTTCTTAATCTGAGACCCCGTTGCATTCCTTTTTGTTGTAGAAATTTGGTAGCTGTTGTACATTGAAGAGATTTTATCCTCCATTGTTGGTGATACATTGGTTGAATGTGATATTTATATGTAATTGGGATTTTAAATAAAAAGGAGTATAAAAAATGCTAAATAGATGCCTGCACCTAATACTTGTTCATTCCTTTCAGGAACTTGAAGGTCTATATCATATCTCCCCTCTCTCATCTGGCCTCCAGCCAATACATGGTCACTGCCTTGAGCTGATCCTCATAAGATCTGCCCTGTTGGCCCTGAATCATTTGGGTCACCCTACACTGCACTGTCTGAACAAACAATCAGATTTATAAATGACATTACAGACTATGATATTTGGGTTAATGCTCTGATTGCCTTATTTTTGATGGTCAGTTGATACGTATACATAATGAGCTATTTTGTGATTTAATATTCTCCTTAACATGCTTGTGAAGTATTTTGCACAGCTATTTTTACATTTTTATGTATTTGATACTGGTTCATGTTTTATACAAATTGTATTTTGAGTCTTGAGTATCTTGGAAGAAAGGCACATTGTAAAAAAGCATATGTACAGTACCTATAACAGACAATTCATCTAGCAGAAATATATCCAGAAAACAGAGATGATGGCTACCTGTTTATGTTTCCATTTTCAGTACTATTACTCAATCTTATAAATTCCCTGTGGCTTGGATGGGTGATGTTATAGATCCAGTTCATAAGGAGGGTGATGGAAATTTTCCCTACTTAATATTTTATGCCACTAGATAAAAAATCTAACATTCCTGCCAAATATTTATTGGACAAACTTATACATTCTGAATCATAGTTCAATCTGCCATTTTGCACTCCAAATGCAGAAATAATCTTGTCTGATGACTTCAACATCGATTTGCTCAGTACCCAGGATAACACAGCCAAAGACTGGACCTTGGAAATGAATGTACTCAACTGATAATGAAACCAATAAGACTCATTTCCACAGCAACAGATTGTGATGTTACAAACACAAGATTATAACTTCAGTGGAGTGAAAAGCAGGAAGAACAGATGAGGTCTGAGACACAAAGATCCTTTTTTCATGCAGATGTCATTAATGAACAATGAGGGGAGATAAGTCCATTAACATATGCAAATACAATCTAATCTGTGTCTGTATGTCACATTTGAAAAAGTTTTTCTGAATATTGGATAATCACTGTTAAGTAGATGATGATTTTTTTTTGTTAGGGGGTGCTGTAAGGCAACATACATCAGTCTTTCTCACGTCTGATAGAGACCCCTGAGCTGATAAAGGAGGCACATATGGAGTCCATGTGGTCCAGTGGTTACAGCACCAGCTTGAAAACCAGGAAATCACAGGTTCAAATTCCACTAGATACATAGATACATAGAAGAGCTCTTTCTCTGCCCTGGGCAGAAGGAGACTGCCAAGATGAGGCACAAATAGAACTGGCAAGGGAAGATGTGGGGGTTCTTCAGAGTGGATGCTCCAAGGTGGGAAGAAGAGGAACTCAGCAGAAGAGTTAACTTCTGGTGGGGGACTCAATAGTCAAGGGGTAGTTTGGGGTACACCGCAGGAGGGAAGGAGGGAGGTGAGGTGCCTACCTGGCACCTCTGCATGGAGGGATGGGGAACAGATCCTTAGAATCACTAGGGCAGCAGGACAGTAGGGAAAGCTGGATGTTAGTGTCCATCTGGGGACAAATGACTTGGCAGGGGATGTGGCTGGGGTAGTACAGGATAGTGTTTGGGAGATGGGTAGGACCTGAAGCAGGAAGCATGCACGGTTGCCTTCACTGAGATGCCACCTGTACAAGAGTGCAGGGAGGTGTGGAGACACTGCATTGCGGTCTTCAACAACTGGTTGAAAGCATGTTGCAAGGAGGAGGTGTTTCGATTCATCAGGGACAAGGGTCCTACCTGGAGGGATAAAGGCCTGTACAAATATGATGGCCTCCATCCAGGAGGGAAACAGAAGTTCTGGGTGGAAAGTTTAAATGCCATTTTGATTGCCATTTAAATTAGGCAAGGGGGGAGGCTGAAGTAGAGAGAGGCAGTGAATGTCCCCCCAAGTAATGGAGCAGCAGTGAAGAAAAGCCCAAGGAAAATAAACTCCCCAGGCGTAGTGGGGGAGTACGGGCAAAGGGGGAAGGGACAGGAGGGCTGAGAGGTGGAACTGAGGCTGGGAAAATTACTAGGAAGGGTGGGCAGAAGGAGGATGAAAAAGAGAAGGACGGTACCAGTAAAAAGGGTAGGGTGAAGGATGAACTCAGGAAGGGAGGGCAAAGCAGACGCAGGGACCAGTGAAAGGAATGGAGAGCCATGTGTGCCAATGCCAGGAGCCTAGGAAACAAAATTCCTGACCTTGAGGCTACCGCTGTGGAGGCAGACTTGGTGTTGGTGGCCATAACAGAATCATGGTGCACCGACAACCACAGCTGGGAGGTGGCCATGCCAGGTTACATGTTTCATAAGAATAGAGCAGGAAGGAAAGGGGCAGGGTTATTTTATATGTTGGTGAATGTATAAAGACCATGGAAATACAAGGACACAGCAGGGAAAGGGAGGATCTGAGAGTTGGCTTAGAAACTAGGTCCTGCTCCTTTATACATGTGGGGTGGTGTACAGGCCACTAACACAGGAAGAGGAACTGGAGAGAGTTTTGTGGGAGGCCATAGGCAACATAGCAAACAAAGGGGAGGTAGTAGTCATGGGTGACTTTAATCTGCTAGATCTGGACTGGAACACCCTGGCCACATCAGAGACTAGGAGAAAGGTCATCCTAGACTTCCTGAAATGAACACTTCTCAGGCAGATGGTTACAGATCTAACTCGAGATGGGCTCAGTGCTGGATCTAGTACTTGCAAACAGGAACAACATAGTAGATGTCACAATGCGTAGTCCCCTGGGTTCAAGCAATCATAGTACAGTGAGGTTTAGCACACTGATTGGTCAGGGGATAAAACCACACTAGGATGATAGTCTTGGACTTCAGGAGAGCAGATTTTAGAGAAATGGGAAACTGCCTTAGGAAATACATTGAAGGGGGAATAGTCAGGGTCTGTGGCACAATGGAATTAAATAAAGAAAGGAATAACTGAAGTAACAGCAAGCTGTTTAAAGGTAATAAGCAAGGGTAAGGGAAGAAAGAGGCCACTGTAGTTCTCAAAGGAGGTGGCTAAGGTGGTAAAGGGTAAAAAAAAAAGCTTTCAGAAAGTATCAGAAGGCCTAATTGGAGGCAGACAGGGAGGTATATCTAGAGAAACAAAGGCAGTCAGGAAGGAGGGAAATGACAGCAAAAACCCAAACTGAGGAAAGGATTGCCCAGGAGGTCAAGAATGGAGATAAGACTTTCTTCGGGTTCATGATTGAGAAGAGGAAGACAAGAGGTGGTATAGTGAAGCTCAGAAGACCGGTGGGGGGGGGCTGTGCAGAGGCAGACCAAGAAAAAGCTAAAATATAAAACAAATACTTCTGCTCAGCATTCACAGTGGAGGTGTCAGGCACTGAGGGAGTGGGGGGAGCAGTGGACACATGTCCATTTACGGAAACATAGAAACATAGAATTTGACAACAGATAAGGACCTCTTGGCCCATCCAGTCTGCCCATTTCTCCCTTCCTACACTATTACATCAGACAGTACCCAATCTACAGCTTTTCCTCCCTTCCCCATTCCTTTCCACTATGATTCCTTTGTGCTCATCTCATGCTTTCTTGAACCCCACCACCGTTTTGACCCCCACCACCTCCGCTGGAAGGCTGTTCCAGGAATCCACCACTCTTTCTGTGAAAAAGTCCTTTCTCACATCTCTCCTGAATCTATCCCCCTCCAGCTTTATAGCATGTCCCCTTGTTGTTGAGCACCTATTCTTCTGAAAATTACTCCTCAGCTGTACCTTATTTACTACTGTGAGGTATTTAGAGGTCTCTGTCTTGTCTCCTCTCTCCCTCCTCTGTTCCAGGGTATACATATTGAGGTCCTTCAGTCTCTCCGCATAGGGATTTTAATGCAGACCCTACACCATTTTAGTCACCCTCCACTGAACCACCTCCACACTGTTTATGTCCTTCCAGAGATGTGGTCTCCAGAACTGGACACAATACTCTAGGTGGGGTCTTAATAGTGATCTATACAAAGGTAACATCACCTCCCTCTTTCTGCTGGTGATACCCCTCCCTATGCACCCCAGCATCACACTCGCCCTCCTTACTGCCTTGTTGCACTGCCTGGCCAGCTTTAGGTCATCTGATATGATTATTCCGCGGTCTCTTTCCTGCTTGGTGGTTGTCAATGCCACTCTCCACCCATTTTGTACTCTGCTCCTGGGTTTCTGTGCCCAAAGTGCATTATTTTGCACTTTTTCACTTTGAAACCTAGCTCCCATACCCTTGACCACTCCTCTAGTTTTCTCAGGTCTCTGCTTATCCTTTCAACCCCCACCCCCATGGAATGTCCACCCTATTGCAGATTTTGGTGTCATCCTCAAAGAAGCTGGCCTTCCTTTCCAGTTCCTCTGCAATGCCACTTATAAAGACATTAAAGAGAAATGGTCCCAGCACTGACCCCTGAGGCACCCGGCTGGTCACCTTCCCTTCCTTGCGGTGAACTCCATTTACCATCATCCTTGGTCACCTATCCCCCTAATCATTTTCTTATTCAGTTTACCACCTTTGGACCCACTCTTAAGCTACCCAGCTTACCTACTAGTTTCCTGTGTGGAACAATGTTGAATGCCTTACTAAAATCTAGGGAGGTCACATCCACCGAGAAGAGAGCGTACACTGTGCATTGGAAGCCCTAAAGGAACACAAGGCAATGGAGCCAGATGGAATCCATCCAAGGGTACTTAAGGAGCTGAGCACGGTGGTAGCTGCCCTTCTGGCAATGCTGTTTAGCACCTCATTGGAGATGGGGGTGGTTCCAGAGGTATGGAGAGGACCAATGTAGTCCCTCTGCACAAGACTGGCAGCAGGGAGGAGGCAGGCAATTGTAGACCAGTCAGTATCACATCAATAGTGAGGAAGTTAATGGAGTGCCTGCTGAAGGAGAGACACTGATGGTATACCTGGAGCCATATGGGCTGCAGAACCAGCAGCAGCAAAGCTTCATGGGGGGGGGAGGTCATGTCAAACAAATCTCACAGATTTCTTTCACAGGGCAACTATGGAGGTGGATCAGGCCTTTGACACTACCACACAGGAGGCTGATAAAGAAATTTAGCAGCTTGGGAATTGGGGCGAAAGTGGCAAACTTGGTATCAAACTTGTCAAGAGATAGGAGGCAAAGGGCAGTAGTAAACAGCAGTCGCTCAGAGGCATACTTCTCAGCCTCTTGCCTCATAGATCAGGGACAAGTCTTAAAAAATCAGGAACAAAGACTAAAACCAGGGATACAGGGACACATCTTAAAAACTGGTAATATTCACTCAGAAAGCTATAGAATAACGGGATTAATGAAAGGTGCATTTTCTGAAGAAGAATAACTCTGTAACTTTCATGTTTCACTTTTTTTGTTTACACCCCACTGTTCAGTCACAAAAACACAAATTTTATGAGGGACAGAGGAACATTTTGGGGCAAAATTAGGGCATCCCTGAAAATCAGGGAGCACTGAGAGGTATGCTCAGAGGATGGGAGAGTGACAAGAGGAATACCACAGAGACTGGAACTAGGTCATGTCCTCTTCAATGTCTTCTTAAGTGGCAATGCTGAGGAATTGGGGGGGGAAGGTGTGTCTCTTTGCAGATGATATGGAAGTCTGCAACAGGCTGGACACCCAGGAGGGGGTGGAGAGAATGCAAAGGGATCTGGGGAAGCTAGAAGAGTGGTCTAGGGAGTGGCAACTGGGTTTCAATGCCAAAAAGTGTAAAGTCATGTACCTGGGGTCAGGTAAGCCGGGGACTGTGTCTAAGATGGGGGTTAGGTACAGTAGTAGCCACAGACACTGCAAGCTATTTCCCGAAATTTCTGTGATATTTCCAGAAATATCTGATGCTTTTTGCATTTAAACAGCAGGGGCAGCAGAGAGAAACTCTTCAGAAATTTCGCGAAATATCTAGAAATAGCTTACAATGTCTGTGGCTACCACTGTACTTACAGTTACCAGGTAAGAGAGGGACCTTTGGATGATCATATCTTGTATCTCAGGGTGGCATGGCAGTAGGGCTGCGCATATGCCGAACAGTAGTTTCCAAATACCACGTATAGTAGGCTTCCCAAATATTTGGATTGTCTTCCCGAATAGTCCACTATTTGCCTGCTATTCAGGAAGCACTATTCAGTGGGTGAGATTTGAAAATCTTGCAGAGCTTCACCAGCCAATCAAAGGCCATCTTTGAAGCTCACAGCCAGGAACACCATGTGATCTCCACAGTCTGACCTGGTGGAGGAAAGCAGACTATTGTTCCGAAAGCTAGCTCCAATAACTTGCCAAAAAACAAAAACAAAAAAACACGGGGACAGATTCCAAAACATCAGCGCAAGCCACATCAAAGGCATCTTTCACCAATCACTGATGCCCCAGAGACTCTGCGCCCGATTCTCTATCGGGCAGGGTCCTGGTGGAAAAGTGCCATGGCTTGCAGCAATCCTAGCAGTGTGCCAAACAGAGGGTGCACCTAGACAGGTTGCCACAAGCTGTGGACGGCTGTGCAGCAATGTCGCAAGCAGTGTAGTCCAGTGCCCCCCCCCACAACCCGATCGCTCATTAAACCAACTGGTATCATATTATGAATAACTGTATTCCCTGGTAGTCTAGCAGCCCTCCCAATCCCCAGTCCCTGGTTATGATTACCGTAACATATATCATATACATTTCCTAGTGATCAAGCAGACCACCCCTGTACTAAACTGCCTTTCACAGAGTTGTCAAACTTCCTGGTGGTCTAGTGGACCCCCACCCCACAGTGCCCTACCACCCCGCTCCTCCCAGCACATACCGGAGGAGGCAACTGGCACAGCCCACCACTCACCACCATGGCCAGCCACCGACTGAGCTCTGAATGAGCATGTACTGTTTATAGTGCATGCTCAGTGAATGACAGCAGCTGTCATTCACTGAGCACATATTATATACAGTACACACTCATTCAGAGTTCAGTCGGTGGCTGGCCACGGTTGTAAGCGGTTGGCTGCACCAGTCACCGGCTCCGGTATGGGTTGAGGGGAGCAGGCTGGTAGGGCACTGTGGGGTGGGGAGTCCACAAGACCACCAGGATGTTGGACAACTCTATGAAAGGCGGTTCAGGGCAGGGGCGGTCCACTTGACCACTAGGGAATGTATATATGATATATGTTACAGTAATAATAACTGAGGATAAGGGCTGGGGGGGGCACTAGACTACCAGAAAATACAATTATACATAATATGGTACCAGTTCATTTAATGGGCAATCAGGTTGGGGGGTCGCTAGTCAACCAGGGAATACAATTATACATAACATGGTACCAGCTGGTATAACGGGCTATCAGGTCATGGGGGGCACATTGGCACACCCTCCAGAGGATTTCTAGGTACTATTAGACCAGCCCTTGGCTGGTCTAACAGTACTTAGGCCATTGCCCTTTGGGAGGGTTTTGAGAATTGCAAGGTTGGGATGTAGCAGCTTGCGTCTGCCACAAGCCCCCTAGCACCACACCGCAGCCGATTTTGTGGTGTAAGACTAGTGCACTCCCCCTTTAGGGCAAGCAGCCTGCATTTGATGCAGGCTGCTTTTGGGAATAGCTTCTGATACTTAGACCATTGCCCTCTGGGAGGGTTTTGAGAATTACAAGATTGGGATGTAGCAGATTGCGTCTCCCACAAGCCCCCTAGCACCACACCGCAGCCCATTTTGTGGTGTAAGACTAGTGCACTCCCCCTTTAGGGCAAGCAGCCTGAATTTGACACAGGCTGCTTTTGGGAATAGCTTCCGATACTTAGGCCACTGCCCTCTGGGAGGGTTTTGAGAATTGCAAGGTTGGGGATGTGGCAGTCTGCCTGTGCTGCAAGCCCCCTAGCACCACGCTACAGTCTATTTTGTGGTACAAGGCTGGCGAATTCCCCTTTTAGGGAAAGCAGCTTGCATTTGATGCAGACTGCTTTTGGGAATAGCTCCCAGTGCATTTTTGGATGCAAAGTACCACTTACATCTTTATCTTTGATACAGGCACCTTGCGTCATTCTAAGTGCTTTGAGAATCAGACTCACATTTTTATGGTGGCTCGCCCACAGGCACAAGCAACATATTGGCACCATATGAGGTTTTTAAGGTGTGCCGCCACTCTGCCAAAGCTCTGCTCCATTTTGCAGGTGGGACCATACAGCACCAATAAATGGCCGAGCTGTCTGTGACAGCACTTCAAATGCAGTGGCGTACAGTTGAAAGGAAACCACTGCAGTCTATATACGGCCCGTGTCAGCAAGCAGCCACCTCTCTGTCCTCATGAAAGCTGCTGGGGGTGCCCAATCATGATGCACCCAGCCATCTGTTGCATGCTGAGGGTGTACCCAATCCCCCTCGGCTCAAGCGCCCCCCCTACACTGTATGGCCGACGGGGTGCCCAATCCCCGTCGGCTCCGCTCCCCCCCACAAACATCCAGGTGGCATGCTGGGAGCCCACCCCAGCATGCCAAAGTCCCGCATCTCTTTTTTTTTTTTTTTAAACCCTGTAAAAAAAGAAAACAGTCCTCGTGGCCTCTCTTGCCACCTCCCCAACCTGCACCCACCTCCTCACACCCCCCCCAACCCCATATTTACCTCCGGAGCACGGCGCAATGATCTTCGGTGGACTGGGAACACGTCTGTACTCTTCAAAGCTGACCGCGAACTGAAGAAATGCCGGTAAGTTGTATAATGACATAAATGGGTTTTTTTCAACTTTGGTGCATATCTCGGCCATTTTGGGGAATTTTGGGACCAAATTTTTAAAATGGGTTCTTGGGACCCCACCTCATGAATTCAGTCAGTCATCTCATTATTCAGTCCTGAATGGTGATTTTGCAGTCACTGTGCAGAATCACCTTTTGGGAATGAGTAACAAAACAACAGTGTCACTGTTCATGAGGTGTGCTCTCAAAAAGCCTATGTTGCAAATTTGGTGGAAAAAATTCCAAAAAATGACTATGTTACAAGTGTGCATTGTGCAGTTTCCACGCACACTCGTAACTTTGCAAATTTGTAATATTTGAACTCCAGATTTTCAACATTGGCATTTTTTCACACCTCCTTATGAACAGTACAGCTGTCATTTTTCACATCTGGGCCAAAATGTGTTTTCGCATTTACGGCGCAGAATAGCACCGTCGCTGTGAGAAATCATTGTTCAGGACAGATTAAGAAAATCACAGTGCCACTGTTCATGAGGAACGGTTCAAAAATACCCATGTTGAAAATTTGGTGGAAAAAAATCCCAAAAATTATTGTGTTATAGGTGTGCAATGCACAGTTTCTACACACGTTCGTAACTTTGTCAATTTTTCATATTTTTACTCCAGATTTTCCACATTGCCATTTTTTCACACCACCTCATGAACAGTATAGCTGTCATTTTTCACATCCTGCCAGAAATGTGTTTTCACACCTTTGGTGCCAAATGGTGCAGTCGTTGAGCAAAACCACCTTTCTGGATTGAGTAATAAAGTGATAGTGCCACTGTTCATGATGTGGAGTCACAAAAATCCCATTTTGCAAATCTGGAGTGAAAATAACAACAAACGCCCGGGACATTACGGTTTCCAACCATAATGCCCTACTCCGTACAGGCTGACACCCAATGGGTGTGACTTGGGATCGTCTCCCGTAATACACACGCCATTCCACCCCCACCCTGCAGCCACTGACAGGCATTGAGGTGTGTCTTGTGGTTGTCAGGCCCAGCGTTCATCCCATTCTCCTGTACCACACCCACTTCAGCATATTTCCTTATGAAATAGGATGAGTGTAAGGCCCCAAGTCTCCAAAGCACACCGCAACACCTGTCAGTGTCTGCAGGGTAGTGGGAGATGAAATGGCATGAGCGTCATGCCCGATGATCCAAAGGCACACCCCTAGTGCCTGTCAGTCTCTGCAGGGTGGGGGTGGAGTTGGTGTCAGTTCAGTACTTAAGTGCCATTCCTATTATGCATCCCTCTAACTCCTGCACTACCAATGCCAGTGCCAGCAAGCCAACATTCGGCATTGACAAATGTTTGTTTTGTTGATCCACAGGCTTTTTTTTAGTTCAGTAACCAACTCTGATTACTCAGTATTAGAAAGCCTAGTTTGTTTTTTCTGCCTGCATTGTTTTTGTTCCTATAACTGTGCCTATCATAAAGTCTCCTCCCCAAAGAAAACCACACCATACCATACATTTTGGGTGCTCAGTCAGCTTCATCTTTATTTACAACCACAACATGTTCTCATTTACAGTTGTTAATCTCATACTCATATTACATAAGTCAAACATTATTATTACATATGTACACTTTATTCAATAACCTTTTCCATTTTTTACATTCATATTACACTGTCTTGGATGCACACCCGAGCTACTCCTCGATGCATTTCTTAAATTCACCTTCCTTCAAATATCCCACCAGGCCCAGATGCACACCGAGCCCTATTTTGCCCTCTGGATGCACACCCAGAGGTTCCCACTGGGTTGGATGTCCACCCAGACTGGGTTTCTTCTTCCCCTTCCTGCCCACTACCCCTGGCCCCCTTTCTATTCCTTTTCCTCCTCTTCCTTCCTTAACCCTGCACTTAGTCCCCTTCGTTCTACCCTATAAATTTTTCTCCCCCCACCATGTACTGTTGTCCACCTTTAGCAGCCCCACTGTGGCATCTTTGCCACTTACCTTATACCCTCATCTGACCGCTGCATACTGCTGCCCACCTTCAGCGGCCCCACTGTGGCCTTTTTCACATATTACTCTGTCCCCTGTTCCTATTTCCAGGGAGGAAGGGTGGGAACCAAAATGTTGGATAGCAAAGAGGGAGATTCCATCTGCTCACCCCTTTTTATTGCCCTCACTACCCTGCCCCCCACTTTCTGCTAGCCAATCCCCTCTCCCTTCTTCTCTGACCTCACTTCCCCAGCTTATCAATCATCTACTCCCCTAGCCCAGCCCCTTTCCACAATCAACCTTCCTTGTCCCCTCTGCTGATGTCACTTCCCTGCTGTCACCTCCCTCTCCTACCAACCCCTTCCCCCTTCTCCCATCCTTACCTGCCTTTGGTCATGTGATCAGTGACAAACGGGTTTGCCACTGAAAACAGGCAAACCACCTTAGTTACAGGGACCAGAAGAGTGTGACGGGGTGTGTGTGTGTGTGTGTGTGTGTGTGTGTGTGTGTGTGTGTGTGTGCTCCCTGAGTGCACACATCTGTGTACATAAATATTCTTTCTAAACTGCTGCAGTGTTTCTCAGTGTGTCAGGTTTGACTCACTGAATTGTTGCTGACTGTCTTCAGGTTCTGGGCTCGGTTCATTGCATGGTTGATCTATTCTGCACATGCAAAGGGTTATGTAGGAAACTGGCGGGAGCAAGATGGCCGCAAGGCTACTCTGCTTCGTTGCACCATGCTGTTCACTTTTCAGTATCTGGACAAAATGTTGCTCCTGCGGGGTTTCAATTAATTAAACCCCAAGTGTTCAGATGACTGAAGCCTAGAGATTAGCTATTTTTTGCAGTTTGGATGCCGCATATGTTGTGTAGAAATGTTTTTTCATAGCTGGCAGTCGGTCGGTCGGCCATTGGCTTTTGGTGTCCTATGTAGTATGGCCGGATTATTCTAAAGAAAATGTAAGAGCATCACAATGGTGTGCTTTTTTGGATCCTGGCCATACTCAAATGGTCGTCGGGCTGTGTTTTAAATATGGTGAATAAAATGGGTGTGTTTTTTTATGAAGGTGCTCTCCGCCATGAATTTGTGGCAGTTTACATGAAATTACAAAAGACAGCCGTATCTGAGGATGTTTGCCACCATTTCTAAATATGCATTTTTGTAGCTTATTTTGCATCTCTCTTAATTTGGGAGAGAAGTTTTTTGATTCCTGATAATGTGTGGTAATGAATAGTGGTCCCCAAGGATTTCAAGGAGTTGTTCAAACAACCTGATTAGTTCCATATTGGACAAGACCGTCGAAGTACAGTGAAGAAGGTGAAACTACAGCTGCACTTTGTGCTATAGGCTTTTTCTAAGCCTTTAACAGGTATGCCACGGTTGCCTGAGGGTTTGAGTGTGTAAAATTTACTCATGTAAAGTCTGTGCTTACTGCGCTTAGGGGAGTGCTATCTCTGTTCTTATTTCAACAGTGGCTGCCATACCTTAGAAGTTGGACTGAACAGAGAAGGAATTGTGGTTGGATTGAGGTCGAACTCTGGAAATAGAAGGAAACTCCGGTCCTTGTCCTATAAGATAAAAGTAAAGAGGGTAAAACTTGGTGTGAGACCCTTTGACAATGTTATTTCCTGGTAAGAGACACTTTGTCTAGTGACTACCGGAGCGCTGGTCTTCGTCCCCCCTCCCCCTCCAAACTCTTTTGCCCTTTACTGTTATGAGGATATTCACAGACATGGGGTGAACTTCTGTTACATGGTACTTTTTCTGTTTCCCTTTTGGGATTGAACCCACATCAAATACTATGAGAATTACATGGAGTAATTTTAGATGGAAGACTCCAGATGATGGTGTTGGCTGTGGTGGTGTTGTGCTTCATCTGACATAAATAATGCTCTGAATTTTATAAAAGCTCCCTTAAGTGACTCAAGTGAACATGAGACTTTGTGGGAAATTACTTATCTTAAAAGTGCCATTGCATGGTGCTATAATATCTTAACATATGTGCTTCACCCTATATTCAATGGACTCCTAAATGTTAGTGAAGCCTCTGATATTGTCAGGAGTATGGTCTTTAGGGTTTTTAAAGGAGTTTAACTCTTTACCCTAGAATTTATTGTAATTTTTATAAAAGGAAACTTATGGTACAATTTTATTTTTATGCAGTGGGACCCTATGTTTCTGCAACGGGTTGCTGTAATCATGTAATGTATGTTATGCATGAGATAAAAATATATCCTAGTTATCTGAATGGAAACTGTCTGCTGTTTTGAAATTTGAAATAAGGTGCCTATAGTTCTGATTGAGCTTAATGCTGCAATATACCAGTTTGGAATAGTTGCCAGAAATTGTAAATTAATCTAGTTTAAGCTGCTTGAACTCCTAGCAAGTTTGAAAACTTTGAGGTCAGTGTAGTTTACTTGAATTTCTGCTGGATTTGTAAAATGATTTATTTTGCTGGAAGCCTTTTTGAATGCTAATTTAGACTGAAATTTAGATTAATTCAGACTGAAAGTGCTATCTAGTTAGAAGGAGGAATATCATTGGTTGATGTATCAGACATATGATTTTTGCTGCCTGGCAGTGCAGCCAAGTGTCATTGTTCTAGATGATTGTCAAGCACTACTTACTGGCAAGAAATGAAAACGTGACAAAGCAAGTGGGCAGAATATTGTCCTAACTGGCTCCTAAATGATCAAACTTCCAGGTGCTGGGTGTAGCGAATGTAGAATAATGCTGCACAAGTATGGTGGGCAGCACTTTGCTGATACAGAATGTATGGCATTTAGTACACAGCCTTAATTCTGGCCAAGTGTCATTTATCAACTTGAGGGAAACTTGTGGACAGTCTTTTTTGGCCTGACTGAAACATGTGTCAAAGTATTGCCAATATGTAAGGTGGTGCCGAGAATCTGAAGGATAGGGGCAAGATGCAGCCTGGCCATGCAGTTCTCATAAGGTCCAGAGGTTGATCAAGTGTATAATTTATGGTGCTTGGCAGTATGACTAATTGCAACCATCCCAGTTGATTAATAAGCATTGCTTACTTTGGTAATAGAGATATGTGATAGGCCAGTTGTGGGTAGGATATAGTCCTAACTGGAACCTTTGAAATGACTAAAACTTCCAGATGCTGGATGTAGCGGATGTGGAAAACTGCTGCACTAGTATGTTAGTCAGCATTCTGCTGATGCAGAACGTGCGGCATGGAGTACACAGGCTTAATTTCGGCTAAGTGTTGTGTGTGTCAATATGAGGGAATATCGTGGACAGACCTATTTACTGTGACCGAAACATGCTCTATGGCATTGCTTATATGTAAGATGGAGCTGAAAATCTGGAGGATGGAGGTAAGAAGTAGTTTAGTCTTGCACCTTCTTTGGAGCCTAGTAGTTCACTAATAAAGCATTTTTGGTACCCCTATAATGTAACGTAATGTTAAATCTCTAGGAGAATTTTCATCTTAGCACAGTATAACTATTTTATATTTTAGTAGAGTTGATATATTAGGGTGATATACATGTGATACGTAATATTAAAGCTGCACTGTCATTTATGTAGCTGGATATGCTAGATTGTATATTAATTTGTTGTTCCTCTGCATGAGCACATTCAACTGTAACATTTAATCTGGGTTTTTTTGTGCAGTACCATGGTATGACTACTTAATTGTTTGTTAATATATTGTAACGGCTTTTAGCTGAACAATAAAACTTACTACTACATTGCATGATTGAGGAGGATAACGGCTAACCCTCCCATCACAGCTCACCGTGAAATCTTGCCTGTGTATGCATTGTATTTTTTTAATGAGGGGGGGGAGTGAAGTTGCATACTGGCTGTGCATGGAAGTGTGCATTCATTTTTTTAGGGTTTTAAAAAAACTGCTGCAGTTTCAGTGGATCAGGCTTGACTCACTGAATTGTTGCTGATTGTTGTCTGGTTCCAGTCTCGGCTCCCTGTACAACAGAGGAGTGAGTTGACTGACTTCTGCCTCCTGCAGCTCACTGCGCATGAGTAGCCTGTGTGAGAGTGTTTTTTTCCTTTTCATTAGCCTGCTCCCCCGAGTGTGCATGGCTGTGTACACAAATTTTCTTTCTAATCTGCTGCTGTGTTTCTTGCTGTATCATGCTTGACTCACTGAGTTTTGTGTGTTGTGTTGCATACTATTTCAAGATTGGTTAGTGTCTGACTTAGATGGTGCTAACTCCATCTCTGTTATCAGCTTGTACTGTAGTTGTTTGATGAGTGGTATGGGTATTATTATCATTATTGTGTTTTTTTTGTGAGCAGCAGCAACATTAACACTCAGTAATCACAAATTCACACTAACAAAGTTACAGACATACAGACACACACAGTAGTGACCAGTCATGTCTCAGTAATCTGTAAACATGCTTAGTCCAGCCCCAGCAGACCATTTGTGCCACAAGCCCCAGCTGGTAAGGGACAGAGTGATAGAAGGTCTTGGCACATTTGATGTTCTAAAATCACTTCCTCCTCTGAGAAGCTTATGGCTTGGACTGTCACTGGGACTGAGGGTAGTGCTACTATAACCACAACTACAACCACAACTGCTAGTACTAGTGCTAGTACTAGTACTAGAGTCAGTACTAGTACCGCATTTGTTGCACCGCCATTTTATAAAACTTGGAGGGCTTTACAGCTGATATTACCTATCACAGAAGAACACACTCCTACCAGCAGTTGCAAGGATATTCCTACAACTTCCACCATGGTAACTACATTGGACACCAGTGTGCTCCTCCCCACCACCACCACCAGTGCCAGGATTTCAGCTGCCAATGCTGCAGCAAATCCTTCATGCACTGGTGACATCACCATTGCCACTACAGTGACTGTGGCCACCACCACTGCCACAACAGTCTGCAATGCAGTTTGTGCCTCACCCAAAGCCATTGTAACCAAAAGCTGTTCTATAGCTGACATTGCCTCAGCTGTGGTTCCTGCACATAGTGCTATCACCACTACTACTGCTGCCACTGTTACCACCATGTTAACTGTACCTGTGAGCTTGGCTACAGTGCCTGCCGCCTCTGCGACAGTGACCATGACCACACCAGTTGTGCTGCCAATACGTACTGCTGCTCGAAAGTTTTCTTTTGACACATTTCCACTCACATATGCCGAGGAGTGAGTGGAGCACTCTTCAGATTCTGAATATCTACCAGAGCCACGAGAGTTGCAGCATAGTACATCATCTGACACTACATAGAAACATAGAATTTGATGGCAGATAAGGACCGCTTGGCCCACCCAGTCTGCCCGTTTCCCTACCTAATGGATAAGCTGCAGATCCTAGTTAACCAGCAGCCTACTTCTTTCTACCCCCACCCCCTAGAATTGCCTTATGACTGTCCCATGCATGCTTGAATTCAACCACTGTTTTTGACTCCACAACCTCCTCCGGAAGGCTGTTCCATGCATCCACAACCTTCTGTGAAAAATACTTCCTTACATTACCTCTGAGCCGCCCATCTTCAAATTGTGCCCCTTGTTCTTGCACACCTCTTTTCTTGAAAGATGCTACCTCTTGGAATTTGTTGATTCCTTGAGGTACTTGGAAAGTTTCTATCATGTCCCCTCTCCCTCCTTTCCCCGAGGCTATACAAATTAAGCTCCTTAGTCTCTCTCCATGTCTTCTGGTGCAGACCCTGCACCATTTTAGTTGCTCTCTCTGACAGCTTCCATCTTGTCTATGTCCTTGCAGAGATTGGGTCTCCAGAACTGCACACAGTACTCAGATGGGGTCTCACCAGCTGTTTGTACAGAGGGATAACAACTTCCTGTTTTCTACTGGTGATGCCTCTCCCTGCCATCCCAGTATCCCCCAACCCTCCTTACTGCCCTCTCATATTGCTTGCCCACCTTTAAGTCATCTGATATGACTACCCCCAGGTGCCTTTTCATTTTTGTTGTTTTTAGTATCTCACCCCCCATTGTGTACTCTTCTCCTGGGTTTTGTTTCTCAGGTGCACCACCTTGCACTCTTAGCACTGAATCTAAGCTGCCATACATTTGACCATTTCTCTAACCTTGCCAAGTCCCTTCTCATCCTTTCCACCCCACCTTGTGCATCAACTCTGTTGCAGATCTTTGTGTCATCTGCAAAGCGACATACTTTTCCTTCCAGTCCCTTTGCAATGTCGCTTATAAAGACATTGAAGAGGACTGGTCCTAATACTGAACCCTTTGGTACCCCACTAGTAACTCCCCTTTCTTCAGAGTGGACTCCATTTACTATTACCTTCTGTGTCCTATTCTCCAGCCAATTCTTTACCCAGGCTATCATCTTGGGACCCACTCCCAGGCTGGCTAACTTATATATTAATCTTTTGTGTGGACTGAGTTAAATGCCTTGCTAAAGTCTAGGTAGGCCATGTCCACAGCCCCTCCTGATCTACTACTTTGGTCACCCAGTCAAAGAAATCTATTAGATTTGTCTGGCATGACCTTCCTACTGTGAATCCATGCTGCCTTGGGTCCTCTGCCCCTCTGGCCTCTAGATACTTGACAATTCTTTCCTTCAGAAGTGATTCCATCATTTTCTCTATCACTGAGGTTAAACTAACAGGTCTGTAGTTTCCTGCTTCTGCCCTGCTCCCACTTTTGTGAAGGGGAATCACATCTTCCCTCTTCCAGTCCTCAGGTACCACCCCATCCTCCCATGATTTGTTAAAGAGGGTAGTCAGTGGTGTCACGAGTTCTACCCTTAGTTCTTTAGAATTATGGGATGAACCCCATCAGGTCCATTGCTTTGTCCACTCCAGTTTTAAGAGTTCTTTCAGAACCCTTTCTTCTGTAAATGGGCTGGTATCAACTTCTGTATCCAGAGTGTTTCTATTGTTTGTTTTAGGTACCTCCCTCTTCATTTGTAAATACTGAGCAAAATATTTGTTTAGTATCTCTGCCTTTTCACGTCACCCTCTGCCCACCCCTCCACTTTATTAAGCCTCACTATCCCTCCCTTAGTCTTCCTTTGCTCCCAATGTACCTAAAAAGGTTTTATCCCCCTTCTTAACTGAGTTGGCTATCTTTTCCTCGGTTTGGGCCTTTGCTGTTCTGACTGCCTTCCTAGCTTCCTTTTGTTTTAACTGATACAATTCTCTGTCTTGCTCCTTCTGTGATTCCTTGTACTTTCTGAATGCTTTCTTTTTATCTTGAACCTTCACTGCTACCTCCTTTGAGAACCATAGTGGTTTCTTACGTTGTTTTGTTTTATTTGCTTCACACAAAGGCTTGTTACCTCTGTGATGGCAGTTTTTATTATTCCCCATTGTTCTTCAACCCCTCCTTCCTGCCCATTTGCTAATGCATTCCTTAGACACTCACTCATTTCGGCAAAGTCAGCCCTCCTGAAGTCCAGTACTTTTGCCTTTGTATGGCTTGACTCTTTTGCTGTGTTTATTGTGAACCATACTGTTCGATGCTCGCTAGTTCCCAGATGGCTACCCACTTCTACATCTGTGATCCTTTCTCCATCTCCATTTGAGAGAACCAGGTCTAAGATTGCTCCCTCTCGAGTGGGTTCCAATACTAGTTGTCTAAGGCATGCCCCATGTAGGGCATCTAGAATGACCCCACTCTTAGAAGTGGCTGCTGCAACTGCACTCCAGTTAACATCTGGCATATTCAGATCACCCATCAGCAGTAGCTCCCCTTTATCTGCCATTCTAAGTATACTTTCTATCATTTTCTCGTCCATTTCCTCCCCCTGAGAGGGGGGTCTGTATACAAACCCTGTGCGGATTGTGGTGCCATTGCCTGCCTCCAAATTGACCCACAGTGTTTCTTCTGCTCCCTGTTTACCTTTTGTTCTGTTGCTTTGATTCCTTCCTCATGTAGAGAGCTACTACTCCTCCTCCTCTTTTACCCTCCCTGTCCCTCCTGTATATAGTGTGTCCTGGTATGTTTACATCCCAGTCATGGTTCTGTGTGTACCATGTTTCTGTGACTGGCACGATATGCAGATGTTCCTACTCCTCCATCAAGGCCACTAATTCAGGAAGTTTGTTACCCAGACTATGGGCATTGGTACTCATTGCTCTCCATTTTTTGATGGCTTTACCTTCTGTAGCAGCATCCCCCACTGACCTTTTTACCTTGGTCTTTTTTCATTTAGTACCCTGTTTCGTAGGGGAAGGCTGGGATTTTCCTGCTGCTTATCAGTGCCTCCCCCCTTGACTAGTTTAAAAGCTTGTGAATGAAGCGTTTAAACTGATTGCCCAAATGACAGTGACACCCACTTTAGTGAATTTGGTAATGAGGCAGATATGTAGCATATCTTCCCAAAAAGCAGGACCCTGAAGCTGCCAAACGTGTAAGGCAAGCAAGCTGGTCATCCTCCTCCTCCTCCTCTACCAGCACAAAAAAAAAAAAAGAACAATCCACCCTGGCCTTTTAAAAAGTTCTGCCAACCTCAGCAGAAACATAAAGCAGTTTCCCCAATAAAAGGTTCCTTGCGTATTCATAATCAGTTATGTGCTTCCCTGCATTACTCCCCGAGCACAGACAGACATCAGTTAATATGTCACAACCCCAACCTGAAGATCGGTGGGAGAATGATAAGCGAATCCTGGCATCTCCAATTGAAAGGCTTAAAGATTGAGGATATTGTGCAGGGGGACAGGCGTCTTTCAGTTGCAGAGATATTAGTTAAATATATTATAGGCCCTCATCAGACTTTCAAAGTATATCAGCTCAAACACTTATTAGAGCAATTTAAACATAAAATAAGAGATGGGTATATAACTGGGGAATGGTTTGAAACCCTGGCCCAGTTGGCTTGGGAACCGCTTGAGGTTTCCAAAGTTTATAAAGTTTTGTTTGATCAGGTGTATGTAGATATTGACAATAAACCCAGATTCTGGCTTGGTCAATCCGGGGACCAAGAGAGGAATTGGGATGTAATATGGCGCCATACGTACCAATATGTCACCCAGGATAGATTAAGGGTCATGCATTATCACTTTTTAAACAATCTATCCTGGACCCCCTCTAAATTATATAAAATAGGATGTAGACCAGATCAGTCAGGCTGCCGATGTCACCAGGCAGTGGGAGATCTATATCACATTTTCTGGGAATGCCCACTGATAAAAGGGCTTGGGACCAAATTAAATATAAAGCAGATCCGCTGTTGGGCATTGAACACTATTTTACCCCAGAAATCTGTCTGATTGGTGACTATACTGGTATCACTGGCAAGGGCCAAAGATACTACATGGCCTTGATTTCATCCTCGGTTAAGAAAGTAGTACTAAAACATTGGTTGGACGACATCCCAATTAACTATGCAGAATGGCTACAAGAACTACTATTCAACTTAAATATGGAAAAATTTTGGGCCATGAGAAGGGATAGTCTCTCTAAATTCAAACGGGTATGGAGCCCCTTCCAAACACTTTACTTACTTCAGTCGGAGCCGCCTACTGTAAGGTAAACAGACTCTGGTACGAACACCGATGAACAGATCTATCTTAAATATTATTGCAGAGGGGAAGGAGGGTGGATGGATTGAGAGGGTAGGTTGTGTGGGTATAAGGGGGGGGAATAACAAATAATGTTGTATTCTTATGGTTCTCTTATATTGTAAGACACATCATTATGTCACATGTTTCCTGTAGACATATATTGTTCTCATTGATGTGCTAATAACAAAATTTAATAAACTTGAATTTCAAAAAAAAAAAAGAAACATAAAGCAGTTCAAGTTCTTCTACAACTACCCCTGTTTTGGAAAAAGAACAAGGCGCAGCACCAACTGCACACAGGTCTGATAAAGGGAATGGAGCAAAACATGGCTATGTTCACCTTATCTGGGCATGCGCTTCCACTGTCCATGGGGGAAAATGCCCAGTGTGGCTGCACTTCAGCATTTTGAAAAATGATGCAACAAAGGCAGTATGTTCTTTGTGCAACTGTACCATAAGCCGTGGCAAAAATCCTCTCAAACCTCACGATAACTGCAATAATGAATCACCTCCACATGAAACATCCCCATGTGCTGCAGGGATCCACAGTAGTCGCTCCCTTTCCTGAGATGTGCCTGCCAACACTTCTTCTGCTATTAGTGCAGGTAGTGAGTCTATTTCATATGCAGGCAGTGTGCCATCTACTCCTTCTGCATCAGTTTTGGTTCATCCCCATACAGGAGAATCACCCAGTGCGCCTTTCAGTAGTGAGTTAGTTATTATTCCTTCAGCTCCCTCCTCGTTGGGTCAAAGCCAAAATTCAAATTCCCCCCGGTCCACCCCAGTTTTGACAACACCCACCATAGAAGACTTTCATGACCACACCAAATACAAAGCCTCATATCCAACAGCACAGAAGATCACCAATCTAATTTGTAAAATCGCAGCCATTCTTGATCGTCGAAAACACAGGTTTCTGTTGGCTGCTGTAGCATTTGCACCCCAGGTATATATACCTTCACACACCACATTTTCTCAGAATGTTGTGCTCAACATTTACACAGATTTGCGAAAGGCCTTTGTAAGGCTATTGGCACAGCCTTTGGGGGAGGTGTTCCACTGCACAACTGACGTATGGACTAGCATGAATTCAACTCTTGCATTATATGTCATTGACAGCATACTGGTGTGTGGCAGAAAATAATATAGTCTGTGGTGGTGGTGGTGGTGGTGATGATTGCACTGGTGTTGAAGGTGCTAGTTCTGTCTCTTTTTTCTCTTACTGCAGGTCTGCTTTGCTTAATGTGATTGTAATGGAGAAGGATCACCAGGCTGTAAACATCCTTTCATTCCTGCAGGAGATGCTGAGCTCACGGACTGAAGGCAGCAATGCGCATGTAGGGTTTGTGGTCATAGACAATGCCAGAAATATGCTGAAGGCATTGAAAGATGGAAATTTTGAAGGGATACACTGCTTCATTTACTCACTCAATTTGGTAGTGACAAAGGCTTTGGCAAACACAGTAGAGGCAGATAAAACAATCAAAGTTGCCAGAAGCAATGTGGTCACTTCCATCACTCTCTGAAAGCCCCAAACCATCTGTGTCAGCTGCAAGATTGTCATCAAGTGCCTCAGCATCGTCTCATTCATCATGTACAGATCTGATAGAACTTCACATATTACATGCTACACAGGCTCCTGGAGCAGAAGTGGGCTTTTCATGAGCTAAGCATTGACAGTGACATAGTGGAGTCCTCAGACATCAGGACTGGGCTTTGAGTGAGGGCTTGGTAAAGGTGTAAGCTGCATTTAAAAGGAGCACTCGTGACCTTAGCTCTGAGTCGGCACTGCTGTGTTAGATCATCTCAGCAGTGCAGATTATGAAAAAAGAAATGAGTGCATTAATTGAACACACTGAGTCATAAACAGACCAGATCCAATGCGCAGTGACTGGCCTTGTGGAACACCTCACTGCAGAACTGGACATTAACTTCTCAGATCCGTGTGGCAATAAAAAGTACATCTTTGCTACAATGGTGGACCCGAGGTTCAAGTGTGAGGTACCACACCTCATAATGCCCTCACACAGGGTTACTGGTTTTTGGCAGCATGGCAGCAGCTTTGATCTGAACTCAACTTCTGCATGCATGCATGCGTTTGTGGGACCCTCAGGTAACCCTATTGCTGAGTCAGTGGCAGACTCACAAACTGAAGCCAGTCTTGAAACCCCTGCAGAGGAGGATGGCTGTTGGGCATTGAACAAGGGAGGACACTCTGGTGTCAGTGTCCCTCAGTGTGTGCTGCAATACGTATATTTTGCATTTCTGCATCCCTCTGGGGAGAGGGGAGGTTACAGGCCATTGCCTAGTAACCACCTGGATCAAGAAGTCTACACTCTGATACAGACTTTGTGGGCTAAATAGGATTATGGGACTGTGGAGGCTGGAATAGCTCCACCAGACCAGAACATTTACAAAGAAAGGTTTTTAGGGCCGGCCCACCAGCACAGCAGTAGTGCTACCGCTCATGACACTGGTGACCCGGGTTTGGGAGTGAGGTCATGTCACTGGAGAACTGGTTGGGGGAGGAGGCTTGAGCATCCGTAGGATCGCTCACCTCCTTCGGGGGGGGTATCTCAGCCCAGTACATGACCAACCTCTAGTGGTAGCTTGAGGTTTGACATGTCTGGGTGCTTGTTCGGGGATAAGCGTGATGGAAGCCAGCATTAGCCATGGCATCATGCACATATCACACTCATGGGGGAGGCATATATCCAAGAAAAACACCGGCCGATGCGACACTGACAAGGGGGTCAATAGGCCCTCACCTCTGGCAGAGCAAGGCTCAGGAAGAGACTCTGACAGGATTGATGGTATGGGAGTTGGAGGGGTGGTTGGAAGAGGGATATGGCCACCTGTTCCCTCTCTGTCCCCACCTGGGGTGCAAACCATGGTGTGATGGGGAGGGGTCCCTCCAAGCCTGCACTGCCTGGTGGTCAGTTTGGAGACAGTGCTGGGCCAGAGGGGGATAAATAGCAATTTAAAAAAAAAAAGGTTTTTATTGTTGTGCAGACTGCCAGGAGCTAGAGCAGTGCACATTTCGTCTCTTTTAGAAGTCTACCAAATAAGGTGACGGTTTTTAAAAGGTAATTAGGCATTTTTTATCACCATCCAAGACATGAGGAACCGGAAGTGATGTAGCGCTACTTCCAGTCCTCGAGTACAAAACAGAGCACCCCCAGTGAACAGGGATTTGATACTGAACAAGGGAGGACACTCTACTGTAAGTGTTCCTCAGTGTGTGCTGCAATATGAATATTTTGCATTTCTGCATCCCTCTGGGGAGAGGGGAGGTTACAGGCCATTGCATAGTAACCACCTGGATCAGGAAGTCTACATTCTGATCCAGACCTTGTGGGCTACATAGGACTGTGGAGGCTGGAATAGCTCCACCAACCTAGGACAATTGCAAAAAAGGATTTTATTGTTGTGCTGACTGCCAGGAGCTAGGGCAGTGCACATTTCACCTCTTTTAGAAGTCCACCAAATAAGGTGATGGTTTTTAAAAGGTAATTAGATGTTTTTTGTCACCATCCAAGATGTGAAGAACTGGAAGTGACGTAGCGCTACTTCCAGTCCTCCGGTACAAAATAGAGCACCCCAAGCAAGCAGGGCGAGATTGATCAGGGCGTGCACATGTCGGCGCTTGTAGAGATGCACGCAGAGGTACGTGCGTTCTGCATTGTCTGCTGTGTCAGCTGTGACAGATGGGACAGTGGGCCACAACTCTTAAGTCCAGCTGGGGATAAGGTTAGTTCAAATTAATCTACTAGCAGAAACTATGGAGCCAAAGGTTGTTACCCTGACTACAGGAGAAATGGGATTTAAATGCTCAATGTGTGTAATGTTTAGTTTGACCCATGAATCTTTATTTGAATCTTCTGTTTGTAAAAACTGCAATGAATTAGGGGCACTATGCAGTAACCTGGCATCAAAGGAATAGGAAATTATACTAATAAGGGAGCAGTTAGTAGAAATCAAAAAAACAACCATTAACAGGACTAATAATTGTGACGGTATGAGTACAAAGAAACCAAGAGCACAAGAGGATGAGGAAGATATGGATTTAGAGACAGACTGGAGTCAAGTAAGCAGTACTAAAAGAAGTAAGAAGGGCAGGAGGGCTATAGGAATTAACACAGAGACAGAAAACAGATACACTCCCTTACTGAACCTAATAGAGTCTGTGGAGGCCCATTCATGGGAGATTTTGGATTTGGCAAACACAGAGCATAGTAATGACTCCCAGATTGGTAACACAGGAGTAACAGGAGTAGATGCATCAGCCCAAAAGGCATCCCAAGAGAAAGTTAGCACTTCTGAAACCTGGGATAATATTCCAGTCTGGGTAATAGACCAAGAGATAGCTGGAGTCTCAGGTATAACCGTGGGTCATCAGGCAGATATGAAGGTACAAGAAGAGGCTAATACATCTGGAGACCAAATGGAGCAAATATTCATCCTGGGAGACTCAATAACTACATTCACAGACAGGTTTTCAACAAGAAGTAACAAAGAAAATATTACCAGCTGTAGTTACAGTGGGGCAACAATAAATGACATAGTCAAGATGCTACCAAATATGCCTGGCGCTGAGGGTTGAGGCACTAGACACCACACCTCACGCCATGTCTGCGACCCAGGTTCGGGAATGGACTCGGGCCATCGGGGTTTGGCAGGGGAGAGGGAGGATCAAGCTTCCTGTGACAGCTCTCCTCCCTTTGGGGTGGGCAAGGGGCCTACATCACTCTGCAGCAGCAACTGGTGGAAGTCAGGGACAATGCAAGTAGTGGCATACTGCAGAGGGTTGGAGCATGGCAAGTGTCTGTACATAGTGCACCAAAACAATTGCATGTCCGGCTCCTAGGGAGAAAATCTAGGTGGAAAATTGTGGCGTGGTCATGGCAGTTGATGGCCATGCGCTGCACCCCCGGGCAAGAGAGGTGCACCCCCCAGGTATCAGGATCCAGGTCCCCATGGGGGGGGGGTTCTGCATGCCACCCTGCGTGGAGGAGAGCATGTTGCTGACCAGACTGGGTCCGGGAATGTGTGTGCTGGCAGCCGGACGACAGTCTGCCTGCTCCACAGAGGTAGGAGATAAAAGAGTGTCATGATAAAAAAGATGCTACCAAATATGCTCCAGAGAATAAAGAGCCCTAAAACAGTCCTACTGCGTGCAGGCACAAATGATTTGGGGAGACAAAGTGTGGAGGATA